>JBBDGP010000261.1:200000-1577754 GCA_037952835.1 Lithobates septentrionalis
TACACAGAGCCTTAGGACCCCGGTCGACAGACCTGGAGAGACCGAGGGATGTCATATGCAGGATCCATCAATATGCCCAAAAAGAGATGATACTTCGGGCAGCCTGGGAGAAGGGCAACATGGAGTTTGATGGAGCCTGCATACGGATCATGCCGGATCTGTATAGATCGACGCTGCAGAGAAGAGCTTTCTTGAAACCGGTACTGGAAGCAGCTAGACGGTCTGGAGTTACCTATCGCTGGGGATTCCCCATTTCAGTAACTTTTAAAAAGGCACAGCATTCATTCACCCTCCGGAACCCGACAGATCTTCCGGCTCTGTTCACATTTATGGAGATCGAACCATTTGAAGTACCCGACTGGCTCCAGATGCTGCAACCGTACAATCCACGCTCCGGATCATCACACCAGCGGAGAGCACGGTCACGAAGCCACAGAGGAACCGGAACAGACCGAGATACAGCTCTGCAGAGGCACCAAGAGAGGACTGAATAACCGCGGCTGACGGGTAAGCTGAGAGGACTCGCCTCCTTACGGAGATGGCTCCATTCATGATTGATGTCCACCCACAGGTTGCCTCCGTCCTTTTCTAACTTGGCCCAACTGTGTCTATCATCAAGGTTTTCTACTTTAAATGTTTTAATTTTTACTTTTTCACTGGGTTTGACTCTACCTACCGGGTGGGGGTGGTTTCCGTGAACATATTCTAGCGAGTAAAGTAAACAACCAGAGAAAACTCCAAGACAGATACTCATAGAGAAGCTCTATATCAGTTTTGCCAGAAATTGGGCAATTTAGTGGGAAGAAGACACTAGAAGTAGAGGAGAGAAGATTAAAACCCTCACTACAACACAGTTGACACAGGATCGCCTTATTACACACATAGAGATGCAGGGACTTTTGTAACTGGGGGATGCAGACAAACTATCACGGGATAACAGGCAGGTACTGGATAAGTTAGCCCCTCCCATACCTCATATACCATGATTGACCTGAAACATTAAATAAACACAAGATGGATCACAGGACAGACAGGGATTAGGAAAGGAGGAACTGAGGGGACACGTTACTTGAACTAGGAGAGGCAATCTCAGCGATATTGTTATGTTTCTTTTTCCTGTTTATACGGTTATATGTTTTGTTGTACTTACTGAGATTTACATGTCTACTGAGAATAGATATTTAACTTACGTTATCAAGCTGGATGGGATGAGTGGTGCCGGGAGGGCCTCTCCCGGTCATCTCTTACCTCTTCCCCAATAGGACGAAGCACATCTCTTGGTACATACCAGAGAAAGCTTCAATACACACGGTTTGTGTATTTGTATTTTTTGAAACGGACAGGATAGTTACACTGTCCGACACTTGCCGTTCCTTTTTTGACAACATTTATTTCTTGTCTTAAATTTTCTCTTCTTCCTTTTTCTCCTCTACATCTTGCCAACTTCCTCTTTTCTTACCCTACCCCACTCTCACCCCACCCCTTCCCCCCCCTCCATTTATCTGTGGTTTTCTCACTCTCATTAGCCACAGTCAGGGAGAATATGGACTCCATAAACATTTATTCCATAAACGCGAGGGGCCTAAACATACCTGAAAAGCGACGAATGCTCCTAAATGACCTTAAAAGGGCCCACACTGACATAGCGCTCATACAGGAGACACATTTCAGAACAGACAAACCCATCTACCTCAAAAGTCGTCAATTCCCCCATGTATACCACGCTACGAACGCGACCACTAAATCAAAAGGGGTGTCAATACTTATTGCAGGGACGGTGCCATGGACATGTAGTGACGTACGTACAGACCCGGAAGGGCGGTACGTATTTGTCAAGGGAACATTAAGGAATACACAGGTCACCATAGCCACAGTATATGCCCCCAATGACAGACAGGACACATTCCTACACCGTACATTGAAGCTGCTCTTGGACTTCCAGGAAGGTCAATTGATCCTAGGGAGTGACTTTAATACGCCTCTCAACCCTGTGGTTGATACCTCTTCAAATGCCTCTTCTATGCGGGCGAGTACTCTTAAGAGGATAACAAAAGACCTTCATAATGCCCAACTGATAGACACCTGGAGACTGACTCACTCGGGAGAAAGAGACTATACTTTTTACTCAACCCCACATAAAGTATATTCAAGACTGGACTACTTTTTTATTCCCCATAGACAGTTAGAGGCTACTCAAGCAGTGGAAATAGGCAGTGCCACCTGGTCAGACCACGCTCCTATTACCATGCGCTACTGCCTATCGTCCAATTGGAACACCAGATCCAGATTCTGGAGACTTAATGAAAGTCTACTGCAAACACCAGAAGTCCTGACAGATATTGAGAAGGAACTGCGACACTTTTTCCAGACAAATGACATTGACAACTGCGACCCGGGTATCTTATGGGAGGCGCACAAAGCCGTGATGAGGGGAGTGTTCATCAAACATGGAGCGCATATCAAAAAAGAAAGAGAACACTTGTTACTGGAACTTCTTAAGAAGATTCAGGTCACAGAAACAAAGCACAAGATAACACCGACCACATCCCTAGAGACAGAACTGATGACACTAAGAAAACAAATCTTGGAGCTACTACAATATAGGGCCAAAGCAGCACTACAAAGGTGTCGTAAACTTTCCTACGAATCAGGGAATAAATGTGGGAAATTGCTTGCCAATGCGGTACGAAATCTAAGACTCTTATGCCGCGTACACACGAGCGGACTTTACGGCGGACTTTGCCCGGCGGACTTTTCAACGTACTTTCCGACGGACTTTCTGAATGAACGGACTTGCCTACACACAAACCACCAAAGTCCGTCGAATTCGTACGTGATGACGTATGACCGGACTAAAACAAGGAAGTTCATAGCCAGTAGCCAATAGCTGCCCTAGCGTGGCTTTTTGTCCGTCGAACTAGCATACAGACGGCGGACTTTTCGACCGGACTCGATTTCGACGGATTGATTTTAAACAAGTTTCAAATCTAAGTCCGTCCAACTTTTGAGCAAACAAAGTCCGCTGGAGCCCACACACATCGAATTGTCCGACGAAATCCAGTCCGCCGGGCAAAGTCCGCCGTAAAGTCCGCTCGTGTGTACGCGGCATTACACTTCCCTCTATAATCTTCCTGTTAGACCGCCCAATGACACAAAAATAAAGGAATACCTCTCTGCATCTCAGATCCCCCAACTGACACCAGAGAACAGAGCAGAACTAGAAGAGCCCATCACCTTAGAAGAAATACAGCAGGCAGTGAAAGGCATGAAACCAGGCAAAGCCCTGGGCCCAGATGGACTCACCCTGCAGTATTATCAAACCTTACAGCCTATCCTAGGCCCTTATATGGTGCGGCTATTTAATGGCCTAAACAATGGAGTCTCCTTTCCTAGAGATACGCTGAGGGCACACATTTCTATAATACTAAAAGAAGGCAAAGACCCAACTGCGTGTGGCAGCTATAGGCCCATATCCCTTCTAAATGTAGATCTTAAAGTATTCACAAAAGTGTTAGCCAATAGATTAACTCAGTTCATGCCTGATCTAATTCATGTACCAAGTAGGATTTATCCCTGCAAGAGAGGCACGGGATAACACTACAAAAGTACTAAATCTTATTCACGTAGCTACCCAACAGAAGACCCCACGCGTCTTTCTCAGCACAGACGCTGAGAAGGCGTTTGACCGGGTTAATTGGGGCTTCATGTCAGCAGTCCTCAAACAGATAGGCTTAGGGAATAAAATGATACAGTGGATCTCGAGTATATACACTATACCTACGGCTCAGGTCAAGGCAAATGGGATTCTGTCAGATCCCTTTACAATAGCTAATGGTACTAGACAGGGCTGCCCATTATCGCCGCTGCTATTCGCCCTAACACTTGAGCCATTTTTGTGCACGGTCCGCTCGAACCCAGACATAGCGGGGGTAACGGTGAAAGGCACTCAATACAAGATCTCTGCGTATGCAGATGACCTCATGTTCTCCCTATCCAATCCAATGATCTCAATACCAAATCTTCTCAAAGAGTTCAACAGATATGGAGCCCTGACTAATTTAAAAATAAACTTTGATAAATCGGCCGCGATGGGAATAAATATCCCACCGGGCAGAGTGAACTCATTGAAGTCACAATTTAAATTCAAATGGTCAACGGACTCTCTTAAATATCTCGGCACTCAGATCACAAATGACTTAAAACGTACCTTTGACCTCAACTTTCCACCCTTACTGACTGAGATCCGTTTACTACTACAAGACTGACGAAAGGGACTTCACTCATGGTTCGGCAGGTGTAACCTGCTTAAAATGTCGATACTCCCGAAAATTCCTGTACCTGTTCCAGGCCCTCCCAATTAAAATCCCACCTAAATATTTTGAACTAATACACTCATTATTTACCCGATTTATTTGGGCACACTCTAAACCTAGGCTACGTAGAAACTACTTAACACTACCTAAAAATCTGAGAGGAATTGCCCTCCCAGACCTGAAAAAGTACTACACAGCGGTTCACTTGGGACGAATAATAGACTGGAACCGTCATTATAAAAACAAACTGTGGACACAATTGGAACAGGCACAGTCCGAAATCACACTAAAAGGAGCAATCTGGTGTTATGACCAGATCTCCCCACAGTTAAAGTCCCACCCGGTTATTGGTGCCACCCTCCGGATAGGAGCACCCGCGATCTCTGCAAACCTCTTATCCACTAACGACTCCCATCCCATACTTGGCAACCCTGCTTTTATGCCTGGCCTGGAACGGGAGGGGTATAGGACATTGACATCATCAGGAAAAGACAGAGTAGCACATTTTCCAATAGATAATGCCTGGCCGTCCTTACAATCCCTTACGGATGCTAGAGGACAATTCAAACTGCCATTTTGGGAAGCTTTAAAACTGCATCATTTTCTACACTCAATCCCCAATCCAATGCACTTTAATCGAGACTTGACGACCTTCGAAGATTACTGCAGAGATGAGGGAGTTCTACCCCAAGTTTTATCCAAAATGTATATCTTGCTTAATACCCCGGTGGAACTACCAGACTTGACACACATAAAAAAATGGGAAACAGACTTAAAATGCCAGTTTACAGACACTCAAAAACTAACGATAATTAGATTTTCTCTGAAATCATCCATATGCACAAAGACGCAGGAACTCAATTACAAAATATTGACCAGATGGTATTATACCCCAGTCAGACTTCACAAGATATTCCCTAGTTCCTCAGAGGAATGCTGGAGATGCCATTCTGCCAAGGGAACACTCCTCCACATTTTTTGGTCTTGCCCTCTGTTGCAGCACTTTTGGACAACAGTCCGAATGATCTCTCAGAAATTTACGGAATATTCGATGAGTGACAATCCAGCTTTTATACTGCTGCATGTCTCCTCTATTCTGCCAAAGAAATATAAAAAATTAATAATACGACATTTACTAAACGCAGCTAAATCCTGCATCCCACTATTGTGGAAAAAATTGAGCAGGTATCCAGGCTTACAAGATCTCCTGAGGCAGGCCAGAAAAGTCTGTGGTCATTTCTGCCTGTCATACAATGCCAGTGCTCGGCTGGCTGACATTCAAAGGGAATGCAACCTGCCCACCAACTGCCTCATTTGTGACATGCCCACCTGGTGGAACTCAATGTTGGCAATGCTGCAGTGGCTGCACACACAGCAGAGGGCCATCAATGAGTACCTGTGCGGGTATTACACCAGGACAGGGTTAAGGGAACTTGGCATATTTTTGCCATGCCAGTGGCTACTGGTCAAGGATGCATGCACTGTCCCGTCACCATTTGAGGAAGCCACAAGGGTGGTGAGCAGAAACAATGCATGCATCAGTGACACTGTCCCTCTAGTCTTCCTGCTGGAGCACACGCTTCGTGGAATCATGGGCAGGGCACTTGAGGCAGAACAGCAGAACAGGAAGAGGACTTTCTTTCCTCTCAAGGTCCCCTTTATCCAGATAGAATACCTGCGGGCCCGCCAAACACACAGGAAGAGGAGGAGAAGGAGGAGGAGGATTATGTCAGCATGGATGTAGAGGATAACACTCAGCAGCAGCCTTCAAGGGATGGTTTTCAGTCCCCAGAAACCCAAGGAGTTGTACGTGGCTGGGAGGAGGTAGTTACGCATAATGTGATCCTTAGTGACCCAGAGGACTCAGAATTGAATGCCTCTGCAAACTTACGCTGCATGGCTTCCCTGATTCTGCAAAGCCTGCGAAAGGACCCTAGGATTCGTGGTATCAAGGAGAGGGATCATTACTGGCTGGCAACACTTCTTGATCCACGTTAAAGGGTAGGGTTGCAGAACTCATCCTGCCTTCACAGAGGGAGCAGAGGATGAAACATCTTCAGGAGGCCTTGAAGAAAGATTTGTGCAATGCATTTCCAGACCCTGAGAGGTTACAATTTCCTGGTGCTGGACAACGTGTTGATGAGGCTTTGTTCAGTCAGAGGAAGAGCATTGGAGAAGGTGGCTGGCTGACCGATGCCTTTAAACAATGTTTCACTCCTCAGTGCAAAGGTCTGACCAGTTCAAGCAACCATCACCAGGGTCTGCATTATATGGTGCAGGAATATCTAGGGGCAAGAGCAAACTTGGAGACCTTTCCAACAGAGCATTCACTGGGTTACTGGGTCTTGAGGATGTAATATGTAATATGTAATTGAGCTACTGGCCTGTCCTGCTTACAGCATGTTTTCTGAATGCATGTTCAATGTTGCTGGAGGGTTTGTAAAGAATCAAAGAGTGCGCCTGTCCACAGACTCCTTTGGTAGGCTCACATTCATAAAAATGAATCAGTCTAGGATCAGCAGCTATCAAGCACCTGATGTTGATGTACCTGATTGAATTTGCTATGATCCGGGATCCCTTGAAGACTGCCTATGATGACTATCCTATTCCTCCTCAAGCTTGATGATGCTAGCTTCCAACAATATTTTTGGTTTAGGACACCACCACCACCCAAGGCCCAATTTTTCTGCCTCTGTTTAACAGGGGCATGTAATTACACATTTTGATATAATATTTCAGAGCAGGGCCTGTTCCTGCGCCCAACAAGAGTATCTGTGAGGGGTTACAGTGTTGTGGCACCCCCACAACCCAAGGCTCAATTTTATTGCCCCTGTATAACAGGGGCATGTAATTACAATTTTTGATAAAATATTTCAATGCAGGGCCCATTCCTGCGCCCAACAAGAGCCCATTCCTGCACCCAACAAGAGTAACTGTGAGCACAAAGCAGGATCCCTTGAAGACTGCCTATGCTGACTATCCTATTCCTCCTCAAGCTTAATGATGCTAGCTTCCAACAATATTTTTGCCAATACATGATCCTCCATAGGGATAGAGGCATTACCAGTCTGGTGCCTCAAGGTAAGTGACCTACTGTATATAGTTCAAATATTCCAAAGCCTTCCTTTTAGTAAATCCTTACCCTCACAGCAACTGCTGTTTGTGTGTTATTTCATGCATCATATGTTATCATAGGTTATTTGTGGCTTGATGTATACAGTACATAGTTTATGGAGCTAGCAGTCATAGTCCGCAGGGTTTAAAATTGAATTGGCCCACCCTTTGCAGCTATAACAGCTTTAGCTCTTCTAGGAAGGCTGTTCACAAGGCTTAGGAATGCATCTATTGGAATGTTTGACCATTCTTCCAGAAGCCCATTTGTGAGGTCAGGCACGGATGTGGATGAGAAGGCCTGGCTCGCAGTCTCCACTCTAAATAATCCCAAAGGTGTTCTATCAGGTTAAGGTCCTCCACCCCAAACTCGCTCTTCCATGTCTTTATTATGGATGAGCTTCGTGTTCGAGTCGGACCCATGTTCGACTCGAACATCGGCTGTTCGGTCGTTCGCCGAATTGCGAACGATATGGGCCGTTCGCGCCAAGTTCGTGTGGCGCGTCACGGCCCATAATTCCCTGCGGCATCGCAGTGCATTGCTGGCTGATAATTGGCCAAGCATGCACTATGACCCGCATGCTTGGCCAATCACAGCGCCGCCTGAACAGAGAGCCATAATTGGCCAAAGCCAAGGAGGCTTTGGCCAATTATGGCTCAGGGGATTTAGTACACGCCCCACACTATATAAGGCCGCCTGCACGGCGGCCCTGTGCAGTGTGTTCCGGTGTGCTGAAAGATAGAGAGAGAGAGAGACAGTGTCATTTCATTTGAGTTAGCTAGATTAGGCAGGGCAGTCAGTCAGTTAGCTGCACTTACAGTGTATTGTGTATATATATGCATCCCAGGTGTTGCATATATATATATACACTGTATTCAGTTTAGCTAGATCCGTTCCTGTTATCTTCCCACTGACAGGCAGGCTTGTCTTGTTACAGTATTTACAGCTACCTGAAGAAAATTACTGGTGTTCTTTTGATCCTATTAGTACCACAGTCAGGCAGCTAGACTATTTACAGTTAGTGCAGTGCGTCCTGCTCACAGTGTTCAGCTAGATCCGTTCCTGTTATCCTCTTACTGACAGGCAGGCTTGTCTTGTTACAGTATATAAAGCTACCTGAAGAAAATTACTGGTGTTCTTTTGATCCTATTAGTACCACAGTCAGGCAGCTAGACTATTTACAGTTATTGCAGTGCGTCCTGCTCACAGTGTTCAGCTAGATCCGTTCCTGTTATCTTCTTACTGACAGGCAGGCTTGTCTTGTTACAGTATATAAAGCTACCTGAAGAAAATTATTGGTGTTCTTTTGATCCTATTATTACCACAGTCAGGCAGCTAGACTATTTACAGTTAGTGCAGTGCGTCCTGCTCACAGTGTTCAGCTAGATCCGTTCCTGTTATCTTCTTACTGACAGGCAGGCTTGTCTTTTACAGTATTTACAGCTACCTGAAGAAAATTACTGGTGTTCTTTTGATCCTATTAGTACCACAGTCAGGCAGCTAGACTATTTAAAGTTAGTGCAGTGCGTCCTGCTCACAGTGTTCAGCTAGATCCGTTCCTGTTATCTTCTTACTGACAGGCAGGCTTGTCTTGTTACAGTATTTACAGCTACCTGAAGAAAATTGCTGGTGTTCTTTTGATCCTATTAGTACCACAGTCAGGCAGCTAGACTATTTACAGTTAGTGCAGTGCGTCCTGCTCACAGTGTTCAGCTAGATCCGTTCCTGTTATCTTCTTACTGACAGGCAGGCTTGTCTTGTTACAGTATATAAAGCTACCTGAAGAAAATTACTGGTGTTCTTTTGATCCTATTAGTACCAAAGTCAGGCAGCTAGACTATTTACAGTTAGTGCAGTGCATCCTGCTCACAGTGTTCAGCTAGATCCATTCCTGTTATCTTCTTACTGACAGGCAGACTTGTCTTGTTACAGTATATAAAGCTACCTGAAGAAAATTGCTGGTGTTCTTTTGATCCTATTAGTACCACAGTCAGGCAGCTAGACTATTTACAGTTATTGCAGTGCATCCTGCTCACAGTGTTCAGTTAGATCCGTTCCTGTTATCTTCTTGCTCACAGGCAGGCTTGTCTTGTTACAGTATATAAAGCTATCTGAAGAAAATTGCTGGTGTTCTTTTGATCCTATTAGTACCACAGTCAGGCAGCTAGACTATTTACAGTTAGTGCAGTGCGTCCTGCTCACAGTGTTCAGCTAGATCCGTTCCTGTTATCTTCTTACTGACAGGCAGGCTTGTCTTGTTACAGTATTTACAGCTACCTGAAGAAAATAACTGGTGTCCTTTTGATCCTATTAGTACCACAGTCAGGCAGCTAGACTATTTACAGTTAGTGCAGTGCGTCCTGCTCACAGTGTTCAGCTAGATCCGTTCCTGTTATCTTCTTACTGACAGGCAGGCTTGTCTTGTTACAGTATATAAAGCTACCTGAAGAAAATTGCTGGTGTTCTTTTGATCCTATTAGTACCACAGTCAGGCAGCTAGACTATTTACAGTTAGTGAAGTGCGTCCTGCTCACAGTGTTCAGCTAAACCTACAAGTTAGTGGGGTGCGTCCACCTCACAGTGTTCAGCTAAAGCTACCTGTAGAAGGTTGGTGGTGTTCTCATACTACAGGCAGGCAGTTGATTTTGCTAGCTGCAGTATCAGTACATATATATATATATATATATATATATATATATATATATATATATATATATATATCCCAGCTTAGTGCAGCTACAGGCCATTAGTATGTCTGGAAGGTCAAGAAGGAGAGGCAGACAGTCACAAGCCAATAAGAGAGGGCAAGCAGGCTCTGTGTGTCTAGTGCTGGTCGTGGAGACGGTGCATCCTCATCAGCACGTGGCCGTGGGACATGCTTGGCCTTTTTTTTGGCAGCCTGCCGTGTTGAGCCGCAACATAGTTACATAGTTACATAGTTAGTCAGGTTGAAAAAAGACACAAGTCCATCCAGTCCAACCATAAAAAAAAAAAAAAAAAAAATAAAAAAAAAACCTGCGGAAGACTTGGTCGAGTGGATGACCAAACCGTCCTCATCCTCCTCATCCTCTCTCACCCATGCCCAGGGTACTTTGTCTGGCAAAGCAGCGGCCTCTTCCCTCAGCTCAATGTCATCAGTGACTCCTTCCCTAGCCCCACCATGTCCTCCTGAGGAGTCCCTCGAACTGTCCGACCACAGTGTTGGGTACATGCTCCAGGAGGATGCCCAGCATTTGGAAGGCTCTGATGATGATACTGAGCTCGATGAAGGCAGTAACATGAGCATGGACAGAGGGGGTGCCCAAGAAGGACAGCAATCTGGCAGTCATGCTCCCTCTGCTGCAGCATACTGCCAGGTTTGCTCCAGTGATGAGGAGGGAGGGGATGATGAGGTCACTGACTCAACGTGGGTGCCCGATAGGAGAGAGGAGGAGGAGGAGGAGGCACATCACCAATGAGGCAGGATGCCCTCCAGGGGCAAGCCTAAGGGCAGCACATTGACTGCATCACACACCAAAGCTCCACATGTGCAGGGCGCTGCAGTCTCTGCGCGTTATTCAAAAAGTTCTTTGGTGTGGGCCTTTTTTGAGACGAGTGCATCAGATCGCACCGCTGCTATTTGCAACATATGTCTCAAGCGTATCTCGCGTGGCCAAAACATCTCCCGCTTGGGTACCACATGCTTGACAAGACATATGTTGACCTGCCATGCAGTTCGTTGGCAAGCGTATCTAAAAGACCCACACCAAAGAACAAAGAGGACCTCTCCTTGCTCCTCATCAGCTGAGATTTCCAACCCCACTAGACCTTCAGTCCTCTCTGAGACCTGCACTGAGAGAAATGAAGGTGTAGAATTAGGGGTGTCACAGCCAAGTACTTGCGGGCAATCTGCTTTTGGTACACCGACGTCAGATTGTACCAGGCAAAGTTCCCTGCCCCAGCTGCTGCACCGCCGAAAGAAGTTTGCTCCCAGCCATCCACATGCCCAGCGGTTGAATGCTAGCTTGGCAAAATTGCTAGCACTTCAACTGCTGCCTTTTCAGTTGGTAGACTCTGCCCCCTTCCGTGAGTTTGTGGAATGTGCGGTTCCTCAGAGGCAGGTACCCAAACGCCACTTTTTCTCACGGAAGGCGATTCCGGCTCTCTACCGGCATGTGGAAGGCAATGTCCATGCCTCGCTGGAGAGGGCGGTCAGCGGTAAGGTGCATATTACCGCTGACTCATGGCCCAGCAGACATGGACAGGGACGTTACCTAAGTTTCACGGTGCATTGGATGACTCTGCTGGCAGCTGGGAAGGATGCAGGACAAGGTGCAGTAGTGTTGGAGGTTGTTCCGCCACCACGCCTCCAAAATGCTAATGATTGTGACACACCTCTCTCCTCCACCCCCTCCTCTTCTTCTTCCTCCATGGCCTCTTCCTGTGCTTTTTCCTCGGAACCAGCGGTGCTCCCTAGCCGTTCAAGGGGCTATGCAAGTACGCAGGCCAAAAGATGCCATGCAGTGCTTGAGCTGGTGTGCTTGGGGGACAGGAGCCACACTGGGGCAGAGGTTCTGTCAGCTCTGCAGGGGCAGGTTCAGAGGTGGTTGACGCCACGCCAACTTAAAGCAGGAATGGTGGTTTGTGACAATGGCACCAACCTCCTCTCTGCCCTCCGACAGGGACAAATGACCCATGTGCTCTGTTTGGCTCACGTCCTTAACTTGGTGGTGCAGCGGTTCTTGGGCAGGTGCCCGGGCTTACAGGATGTCCTGAGGCAGGCCAGGAAAGTCTGTGTGCATTTCCGCCGGTCATATAATGCCAGTGCTCGGCTGACGGACCTCCAAAAGGAGTTTAACATGCCCAAGAACCGCCTAATCTGTGACATGCCCACCAGGTGGAACTCAACGTTGGCCATGCTGCAGCGGCTGCACACACAGCAGAGGGCCATCAATGAGTACCTGTGCGACTATGGCACCAGGACAGGGTCAGGGGAGCTTAGTTTTTTTTCCCCACGCCAGTGGGCCATGATCAGGGATGCATGCACTGTCCTGTCACCATTTGAGGAGGCCACGAGGATGGTGAGCAGTGACAGTTTATGCATCAGTGACACTGTTCCCCTTGTCCACCTGTTGGAACACACGCTGCGTGGAATAATGGACAGGGCACTTGAGGCAGAACAGAGGCAGGAAGAGGAGGACTTCCTTAGCTCTCAAGGCCCCCTTTATCCAGACAGTGCCCGCCAATCACACAGGAAGAGGACGAGGAGGAGGAGGAGGAGGAGGAGGAGGAGGAAGATTGTGTCAGTATGGAGGTGGAGCCTGGCACTCAGCATCAGCAGCAGTCTTTAAGGGATCAGCCCCAAGAAACACATGGACTTGTACGTGGCTGGGAGGAGGTGGCTGCGGACCATGTCGTCCTTAGTGACCCAGAGGACTCCGGACCGAATTCCTCAGCAAACCTACGCTGCATGGCCTCCCTGATCCTGCAAAGCCTGCGTAAGGATCCTCGTATTCGTGGTATCAAGGAGAAGGACCAATACTGGCTGGCAACCCTCCTTGATCCACGTTACAAGGGTAAGGTTGCGGACCTTATCTTGCCATCGCAGAGGGAGCAGAGGATGAAACATCTTCGGGAGGCCTTGCAGAAAGGTCTGTGCAACGCGTTCCCAGAGACTGGGAGGTTACAAACTCCTGTTTCTGGACAACGTGTTGCTGAGGCTTCGGTCAGTCAAAGAAGGAGCAGTGGAGAAGGTGGCCGTCTGACCGATGTGTTCATACAATTTTTTGGTCCGCAGCCCCAAGGTATGATCGGTTCCAGCAACCATCGCCAGCGTCTGTTTTACATGGTGCAGCAATACCTAGGGGCAAGATCAGACTTGGACACCTTTCCCACCGAAAATCCTCTGGGTTACTGGGTCTTGAGGATGGATCACTGGCCAGAGCTTACACAGTATGCAATTGAACTACTGGCCTGTCCTGCATCCAGCGTTCTTTCGGAACGCACATTCAGTGCTGCTGGAGGCGTGGTAACCGATCACATGGTGCGTCTGTCCACCGACTCGGTCGATCGACTGACCTTCATAAAAATGAATCAGTCTTGGATCACCACCAACTACCAAGCACCTGATGCTGATGTAATCGAATAATTTTTTTTGAAATCTCAGATCCCTTCAAAGACTGCCTATGCTGATGCTGAGTGACTATCATTGAGTAATTATCCTCTTCCTCCTCAATCATCACGCTGATAGCTTGTAAGAACATTTTTGGTTCTGGGCGCCACCACCAGTGCCTAAGGCACAATTTTTCAGCCCCTGTTTAACAGGGGCGTGTATTTACAATTTTTGATGCAATACTTTGCAGCAGGGCTCGTTCCTGCGTTCCAACTAGAGTGTTTGTGAGGGGTTGCAGTGTTGTGGCACCAGCACCAGTGCCTAAGGCCCAATTTTTCTGCCCCTGTTTGACAGGGGCGTGTAATTACAATTTTTGATGCAATACTTTGCAGCAGGGCTCGTTCCTGCGTTCCAACTAGAGTGTCTGAGAGGGATTGCAGTGTTGTGGCACCAGCCCCAGTGCCTAAGGCCCAATTTTTCTGCCCCTGTTTAACAGGGGCGTGTAATTACAATTTTTGATGCAATACTTTGCAGCAGGGCTCGTTCCTGCGTTCCAACTAGAGTGTCTGTGAGGGGTTGCAGTGTTGTGGCACCAGCACCCCCACCACCACCACCACCACCAAAGGCCCAATTTTTCTGCCCCTGTTCAACAGGGGCATGTAATTACAATTCTTGATCTAATATTTCACAGCAGGGACCATTTCTGCACCCACCAAGAGCGAGTGAGGACTTACAGTGTTGTGGCACCACCACCACCACCACCAAAGGCCCAGTTTTTCTGCCCCTGTTTAACAGGGGCATGTAATTACAATTCTTGATCTAATATTTCACAGCAGGGCCCTGTGAGGGCTTACAGTGTTGTGGCCACAACAACACCTAAGGCCCAAATTTCTGCTGAGTATATAGGGCAGGCCCCTACTTTCAAACATCTAACTTACAAACGACTCCTACTTGCAAACGGAAGGAGACAACAGGAAGTGAGATGAAATCTACCCCTAGGAAGGGAAATTCTCTCCTGTAAGAGTTAATATGGGAAAAACATGTCTCCTTTCCACTGATGCTTTCCAATCCTTGTTCCACAAAAAAAAACCCAAATTCTCAAAAAGCATTTGTCATTGGGACAAAAAGTGAGGTGAAATCTTCTAAAGAGGAGGAAAGACAGCAAAACAAATGTCACAGGGGTGATAACCCTTCCCTATGTTTTCCAAAAAGCTTAAAAAAGATTTTTTGGCTGGAGCTAAACACGTTAAAAATGTACCCGTTCAAAATGACAAACAGATTCTACTTAACAACAAACCTACAGTCCCTGTCTTGTTTGCACCACCTGTATACTGCTGTTCAGAGTATATAGGGCCTGGTGGCCCCACACCTTTCCTTATTTTAATTTGGGTGCGGGGTTCCCCTTAATATCCATACAAGACCCAAAAGGCCTGGTAATGGACTGGGGGGTACCCATGGTGTTTGTCTTACTGATTTTCATCCATATTGCCAGGACTGGACATTACATTAAACCCGCAAGCAGTTTTAAATTAGATTTTTTCCTTAAAAAATGACATTTGGTGCAGGGACTGTTCTAAACACGGGAAACACATGCCACTTTACAGGCATACTATAGACACCCCCCAGGTACGATATTTAAAGGAATATTTCACTTTTTTTTTTTTACTTTAAGCATCATTAAAATCACTGCTCCCGAAAAAACGGCCGTTTTTAAAAGTTTTTTTTGCATTGATACATGTCCCCTGGGGTAGGACCCGGGTCCCCAAACCCTTTTTAGGACAATACCATGCAAATTAGCCTTTAAAATGAGCACTTTTGATTTCGAATGTTCGAGTCCCATAGACGTCAATGGGGTTCTAACGTTTGTGCGAACTTTCGGTCCGTCCGCAGGTTCTGGTGCGAACCGAACCGGGGGGTGTTCGACTCATCCCTAGTCTTTATATACCTTGCTTTGTGCACTGGTCCAAATCATTTGGTAGAGGGGGATTATGGTGTGGTTGTTTTTCAGGGGTCGGGCCTGACCCCTAGATCCAGTGAAGGGAACTCTTAAGGTGTCAGCATATCAGGACATTTTGGACAATTTCATGCTCCCAACTGTGTGGGAACAGTTTGGAGATGGCCTCTTCCTGTTCCAACATGACTGCGCACCAGTGCACAAACAAGGTCCCTAAAGACATGGATAAGTGTGTATGGGGTGGCGGAACTTGACTGCACAGAGTACTGACCTCAACCCGATAGAACACCTTAGGGATAGATTAGAATGGAGACTGCAAGCCAGGCCTTCTCGTTCACATCAGTACCTGACCTCACAAATGCGCTTCTGGAAGAATGGTCAAACATTCCCATAGACACACTCCTAAACCTTGTGGACAGCCTTCCCAGAAAAATTGAAGCTGTTATAGCTGCAAAGAGTGGCCCAACTCAATATTGAACCCTATGGATGAAGACTGGGATGCCATTACAGTTCATGTGCATGTAAAGGCAGGTGTCCCAATACTTTTGGTAATAGAGTGTATGTGTTACAAAACAGAAAGGGCAGGATACACTTTCAGACCTTCAGCTAGAGTGCTTTTGTCATAAAAATGGCTGATAATTGGCAAAATAAACTTTTTTTATTTGTGGGGTTCAAGAAAAAGATGAGCAATCACTTGACTTTCTTGTAATGATATCACGTAAAAATGTGTTAACATGAAAAAAAAATCATTCTTAAAAATGAAATGAATAAATGCAATTAAGTTATTTAAACACTTCAGCCCCGGAAGGATTTACCCCCTTAATGACCAGGCCATTTCTTGAGATACGGCACTGTGTCGCTTTAACTGACAATTGCGCGGACGTTCGTCGATGTACCCAAACAAAATCGATGTCCTTTTTTTCCCACAAATAGAGCTTTCTTTTGGTGGTATTTGATCACCTCTGCGGTTTTTATTTTTTGCGCTATAAACAAAAAAACAGCAATTTTGAAAAGAAAAACATAATATTTTTTACTTTCTGCTATAATACATATCCAAAAAAAACTATTAAAAAAAACTAATGTTTTTATCATGTTAGGCCAATATATATATATTCTGCTACATATTTTTGTTTAAAAAAAAAAAATCACAATAAGCGTATATTGATCGGTTTGCGCAAAAGTTAATAGCATTAACAAAATAGGAGAAAGATTTAGGGACTTTTTTCTTTTTTTTAGTGTTTTTACTAGTAATGTCGGCGATCTGTGATTTTTAGCAGGACTGTGACATTGCGTCGGACAAATCTGACCCTAAGCGACACTTTTTGGTGACCAGTGATTCCAACACAATGATCAGTGCTATAAAAATGCACTGGTCACTGTATAAATGGCACTGGCAGGGAAGGGGTTAACACTAGGGGGCATTCAAAGGGTTATTGTTCCTTAGGGAGGTGTTTCTAACTGTGGGGGGAGGGGTGTACTAACTGAGAGAAGAGAGAGATCGCTGTTCCTGATCACTAGGAACAGCTGATCTCTCTCTCCTCCCCTGTCAGAATGAGGACCCGCCTTTTTTACAAAGGCAGATCTCGATTCTGCCTCTCTTTCCCACCATCATGGTGGCCGGCGGACATCAAGTCCGCCAGCAAAAGCTAGTGCACAGACCGCCTTACCAGTACGGCAATTTGCGGAGGGGAGCCAACCTGCCACAGTATATTTGCGGCGGCTGGTCGGGAACCAGTTAAGCAATGTAAATGAAGTATTGTTGGGGCTTATACGTTAAAAACAGAGAAAAAAAAACAAGTATACAACTGGAACTGTTGCAAATAGCAACCCATCAGGATTCACATTTCTTTTTCTCTTAAATTCTGCATTATTTTTTTTTCCTCTAGTTTCCACATGCAAACTTCTTTACTTCCTTTCCAGCAGAAGAATACATGATCATTGTAATGGCCTTAGCATGTAAGCAAAGGTTCGTACTGGAAATAGCTCAAATTGTGGGAAATCTCAATACCATTCATAAATATATTAGCTAGCCTACAGGCATAAGGAGCCCCCATAGAAACACCACAAATCCATAGCCAGGGCTCTTCTAAAATCATTTCATGGTGGTTATACTTTCAGTAAAAATGTGACTCTGAGTCACATTTAATATTATACATAAACCCTGTGGGTAAAGAGCTGAAAAGAATATTAGCATAAGTCAGTGAAAATAAAACAAAAATCACATTCACTGCAAGAAATTTGTTCCATAAAAAAATTCCATCCTGCTTCTTCAAATTTTCTCTTGTTACTGTGGTTAAAAATAAATGCAGACGACACCTTGTAATTGACGTACAATATATACATTGTTTTCTCATGGTTCTAATGTAAAATAATAAGAAAAAAATTGATGAAAAAAAATGCAGATTTGAGTGATAAGAAAATAGATTAAAGGATCGAATGTCAAAGAAATATGTTCTAGTGTATAGCTAGTTTGAAATACTCATATAATCTTTGATCCAGCATCATCCATTTTACTTATTTAGGTTCTGCTATTTATTTACCACCTTATAATACTGTTCTCTAGCACTGCTGTACAAGCAAAACAATGATGTTGTATACAGTATATGCGATTCAATGCCTTGCTCCATGCAGTGCTATCATGTTCTTGTACATATGTATTCTTTCCTTGCATAAAACCCAATACACCCTCATAAAATTTTCTATACTATTAGGGGACTATTTTAAAAGGAAAATGGACCAGATAAAAGGTAACAGTTTATATTCTCTTGATATTATGCGCATCACGTGTATTTACAGCTAGTTTAATAAGCTGTGACAGCCCCACTCTATACTTTTATCCCACTTAACTGGTTACCATAGTCACACTGATGACACATGCCCTTGGCAACATAGCAGCTGTGAAGCTCAGAATATCACACCTCTATCCTTGGAAAGAACATGCTCAGAACATTTTATTGCAAGCTATTGTAAATTAGCAGCATTATGGTTTAACTAGGTACTAAACAGCTCTGGAACAGTAGGTTCAGCACATTTGTATTGCTCTATTGTTTGAAACATAATCTCCCTTACTTGTCATTATGTAGTGTCTAGGGGACAAATTATGTATCTGCATGTAGACAGAATATGCACATACTACAATACACAAACTTTTTAATCGGTGACAAAGAGGAGCTTAACAATGACATTTCAATCTTCACGGAACAATGGGATACAAGCACTGTCTAAAAAGTCCCTGATTAAAATGGTAAAGGATTTCTACCAAGGTTAAAAAGGAGAAAAAAAGGCAAAAAAATGTGAACAAGCAGGCTCCTTATTGCAGAAGAAACATATATAATAAACTTGAACCTGCCTGTTCACAATCTTCTCCAGAATGCACATAGAGCTGCACATGAATGGGAATGAAGTCAACCCACACCAGCCAATCAAGATGGCCAAACATGCTGACGCCTACAGAAAAAAACAAAATAACTTTGCGCTAACTCAGACGTGCAAGCCGCTAACACTGCAAATAGAATTTTTGCTGTAAACCATATATATAAAAAAGTGCAGCGCTATAAATTATACAAAAGTGAAGTGACAAATGTGAATATCAACATAAAATATTCTCATACTGATAAATGTCCATTTTCAATAAATCAAAGTCCATCTTTTTGTGAAACCATTCTAATCACCACGTGGATGTATAACTGAAATAGTGACCAGACAATCCCCAAAGTAATGAAGGCGTACCATAAATTTTGGACCTAAAAATAGCATATGCTACATAGGTCTAAACAAGCCTTTACTGCCCAATGGCAATGGTATAGACGATGGAGACCAAAGGAAGATATGCGGTCTTGGAAGCCTTCTCAGGGATTTAGTATGGAAACCAAACTTGTGCAAATACCACCACCCACATGAATGGAGGCTTACCGGAAGGTTGGGACTCAGAACAGCGTATGCTGTATGAGTCAAGCAAGCTTAAACTGCCCACTGGCAATGGAGAGGAGATCCCAATGGCACACTGGAGAAGAGGTCCTGGGGGTGCCTCACCGGAGTGCTTTCTCCATGTAGATGTTAAAAACGTCCTCGAACATGCCCCACATAGGATAAAAAAGGGGCCATATAGTGTAATTCCGTAAAAATATGAATTTTATTAAAATAGAAAAACACTTACATTTGAGAAGTAATCAAGCGCTTATATGTACTAAAATGGTCACATAGGACTTCGTCTGGGGTACTTACCCACTGCAGCCAGACTCCTTTATATAGGCACTGAGACCCCTGTAATGAGAATCCAGCTCCTAAATTTTCCACATCTGCACTTCCGGGTTTGGCCAAAATGGCGGACCCGCGTGCGTTCCAGGCCTCACTATCATGCGTTCAAACCCCCTTAATGGACATAGGTGAAACTTCCTGTTCTGGAGGTAATATACTTATACCCTTCCGCCCTAATACATTTCCGCCCTCCATTTACTGTGTCGCGAGCTGGCAACGAGCGGAGTATCATGCGGAATTCGTGTCCTCTTTGCGCTCCACCGTGTGCCGCGCACTGCGCACGCGCGCGGCGTGACGTCATTACTACGCCGTCACGCATGCGCACACCGCAACGTGGCTCACACGCTATCACCTAGCAACCTCAGAAGTTCACATGATGATTTCCAAACCATGTGAACAAGGAAGGGGTGGGCCTAACGAGAATTGTCATCCTGTAAACCGTAAATAGTGACAAAGTGTACGCAATGGATGAATATTTGAATCACAGAAGGATTATTTTAAACAGGAGTGTTCTTTTGTTATTTACTGTGTTAGTTTCCGTATGTGTGAACTGAGTGAGTTGTGAATTCCCATAAATTAAATATAAGCAAGATTAGGAGATGGATTCTCTACATCTCAGGCACCTTGACGCTATCAATCTTATGTATGTGTACACACAAGGTTATATATCCCATATAAAATAACGGTTTGCATATAACATTTGAAGACAATAAAACTTTATGTTTTTAAAAAAAAAACAGACTATAAAATAGACATGGTTATAAAAAATAAAAAAGTAAATGGTACCCCACAGCTATCTATTATGATTCATCTATAAAGGCATTGATATCCACCTCTATGTTCATGCCTTGTGGGGAAAAGGTCTGTAATTCGTGTGCCCAGAACATTTCAAGACGGGATACTCCTCTGGTTCTGGCTCCCCCCCTCCACGGTGGGACATACTTGTCTATGATGATAAATTGGGACCCTGCAGGGTTACTATTGTGGAATTGTTTATAGTGTCTGGGTACTGTGTGTTTGGGGTCTCTGCTCTTGATTAGGGCTATGTGTTCCCCTACTCTCGTAGTAAATGTTCTAGTAGTACGGCCTATGTACTGTTTGCGGCATGGACAAGTGATAAGGTACAATATGTATCTTGTACTGCATGTGCAAAACGATTTCACAGTATATCTTTTCCCAGTAGTAGTAGATGAAAACTCTGTAACCTTACGTCTGTCAAGTGTGTTGTGTTGGCATACAACGCACTTTCTGCATGGGTAAAAACCTATCATGTTATGGAAGAAGGAGGGACGGGACGGTGGATTGATCACATTGGGGGCTATCCGGCCCTGTAAAGATGGTGCTCCCCTGAATATAACTTTGGCCTCCCCTGGTAAGAGTTTACCCAAAATATTGTCCTGTCTCAAAACTTCCCAATGTTTCTTCACGATATTTTGGACTTGTTTGTGCTGGATTGAAAAAGCTGTCAACATGGCCCATTTAAGTTTTTCGTCAGGATCTTTCTTTGGCTTTATCTCAAGCAGAGTTTTCCTCTCAGTGTTCATGGCTCTTTGGATCTCAAAGTCCAACCTGGCATTGTTGTAACCTTTGTCAACAAATTTTTGTTTCAAGACACCTGCCTGTATGGTAAATACATCGGTATCTGTACAGTTCCTGCGGAGCCTGAGAAATTGGCTCCGCGGGACTGCACTCAGCCAAGACCTGTGATGGCAACTATTTACAGGGATGAAGCCATTGCGATCAGTGGGTTTGAAATACGTATTGAATCTAAACTTTTTTTCCACTATTTCTATTTGTAGGTCAAGAAAATGAATCTTGGTTTCGCTGGCTTCATACGTTAGAGAAATACCCCTGTCGTTGGAATTTAAACATTCAAAGAACTGCTTGAGTGTGTCAAATGTGCCATTCCATAGGAGGAGGATGTCATCTATGTACCTGGCCCATAAAACCAATGACGTGGTGTCATGGGCATAGACGACATCCTCCTACCACTTGGCCATAAATAAGTTTGCAAGGCTAGGTGCGAACTTAGCACCCATGGCCACTCCCCGTTGTTGGAGGTAGTAGCCCTGGTTGAACCAAAAATAATTGTGTTTGGTTGTGAACTCCAGTAGTTCTATCAGATAGTCACGTTGGAATGGTGCAAGGGAGTGTTCGCGGTTCAAAAAATGTTTCACTGCTTCTAACCCTTTTTCATGTGGTATACAAGTGTATAATGATGCCACGTCAGCTGTGGCCATAATATAACCTTCTTATATATTGATATTTTCAAGAAGTCTGATAGTAGAACCGGTATCTTTTAAGTACGAAGGTGTTTGTTTCACTAACGGTTGTAAGTAGAAGTCTATGTATTTACCTATTCTTGCCGTGACGGAATTGATGCCGCTAACAATAGGTCTCCCGGGGGGACACACTGGGTTTTTGTGGATTTTAGGTAAATAATATATTGTAGGGATTCTAGGTGTCGTCGGGACCAAAAAGGCTTTTTTTAATTAACTTAAAATTTTCAAGTCATAGCCCTTTGAAATAAGTTTTTGTAATTGTTTTTTATATAGGCTAGTGGGGTTGTTAGGGAGTGTCTGATATGTACCTGGTTCGTTTAAGATTCTAAACATCTCCTCTTCATATTGGTTCTTGTCCAGAACCACTATCCCCCCGCCCTTGTCAGCAGGACGAACTACCAAATTTTTACGTGCACATAAGGATTCTAATCCATCCTTTGATAATGGAGAATGGCAAATGTGTTTAATTGGTAGTTTGGAGAGGTCGCTGAGAAGAATCCAGAATGCACATAGAGCTGCACATGAATGGGAATGAAGTCAACCCACACCAGCCAATCAAGATGGCCAAACATGCTGACGCCTGCAAAGAACCTCAAGGGTGTTGGATAGTTGGAGCATATTCTTGCCTTTGGCTCCATCTTAAAGTACTGTCATTTCAGACATTTTTTTCAATCTTTTCAGATTTAACATTTTGGTTAAAATAATAATACCTTGCGATTCATGAAGGTCCTTGTTCAAGCAATTAGACAATTGTTTTGTTTCAAATAGATTTGTTATGTTACTAATTTCATTTCATTGATTCGTTACGGAATTTGTTTAGTTTAGTTTCATTAAATTTAGTTTTGTTTATTCATTTTCTGACCAATTCCAAATTTTCTAAACGATTCAAATTCGTATCGGTCGAAAAAACGATCGACCGATTCAAATTCTGTGTTGAAGAATAGCTGGTTGTTAAGGAGCAGGCCGGGAAGCCGTCTGCTGCATCCTTAACAACCGATGGCTCATCAGCTGTCAGCGGGTTTCCCCGCTGAGAGTTGAAATGTAAACAAAAGAATGCTGGCAATAGAAAAGTCAGAAAAATAACAATGTGGCCTTCGGGTCTGGTATGCATTTTAAGGGGAACTCCACGCCAAATATTTTTTAAAAATGGCGCGTGGGCTCCCCCCAAAATCCATACCAGACTCTTAGCCCAGCATGAAGCTTGGCAGGCAAGGAAAGGGATAGACGAGCGAGCACCCTCTCTCCGGAACCATACTTGGTCACATGCCCTGAACATGGGGGGTGATTTGGGGTGAGGGGGCTCTTTCTCTCATCCCAAAGCACCTTGTCCCCATGTTGATGGGAACAAGGGCCTCTTCCTCACAACCCTGGGCTGTGGTTGTGGGGGTCTGTGGGCAGGGGGCTTATTGAATCTGGAACAAGGGGGCCCCCAGAGCCTGCTCCCATGTGAATGAGTATGGGGATAGTTCCCCTGCCCATTCACCAAAAAAAAAAGAGATTTTGACGATTCCTTTATTAAAAAATAAAAAACAATGTCCCCGGGTATATATCCATCATTGATCATACCGCCCGCCACACTGTTGGACCCGAAAAAAGATATAGAAAAAACCTCTAGTCTCGTTGAAGGCTCCCCGCCGACTGCCTGCTTCACCATGTGACATTTCTTAAATAGCTAAGGGACATAGTCACCCAATGATGTCATCAGGTGATCCCACCCCCTTGTGATGTCATTGACCCAGCATGCCCAGGTTGGTGACGTCACAAGGGGAGGGGGTCACCAGCTGATGTCTGATGAGTCATCAGTTATTAAGGATGTGATGGCCAGCTTCTCGGCGTGCTCCTTAACAACCAGCTATTCTTCACACAGAATTCAAATTGGTCGACCATTTTTCGACTGATCCAAAGTCGAATTTCAGTGAAAATCATTACTATTTCATTCAGAGATTCAGATATATCTGAATCTCTGAATAACCAAAGATTTGTCCAAATTTACATTCGGACCAAAATATATTACAATTCCTCTTATAGGGCAACAACGTCTCCCAATTCTGACCGATCCAAATTCTAATCGTTCCAAAAATTTGGAATTTGCTACAAAACAAATAAACAAAACAAATTTCAACAAATTTCAATGAAATTTGTTACTATTTCATTCAGAGATCTCCGAATAACAAAAATTTCCTAATTTACATTCAGACCTAAACAAATTGCACATTGCATTTCTCTTATGGGGTGACAACATCTCCCAATATCCCACATTGCCTTTTGCATACACACTTGGTGGAGCCCTGAAAGAATTTCATTTGAGAACATTTGTTTTCGAAATGTATTATTTTTTTAATGGTTAACGGGGACGAAGTGAAAAGAATGTGAAAAGAAAAAGAGAGCTTCTCCATAGTGCAGATAAAAATGGTGGTATCTTTTTATTGTAATAAAACAAGATACATAAAAACAAAGTGATCACAGAATAAAAAAATATATAAATGGGGCAACCTAAGGGAAGGTAAAAAAGCCCGACATGTTTCGACCCATAGGTCTTCTACTGGGGCACTGAAGCTCTCTTTTTCTTTTCACATATGACTGGGAGAGCTCTAATATAGCCCATCTTGGCTATACACCATACACTTCAGTCGCCAGAATTCCGCCTATAGTCACTATAAGGATTCGTTAGATGATCCAGTGAAAACCTGGGGAATCGATACTCAAGACCGTTGTCAATCCGGATATCGATCTACAGGCCTGGTGTGGTGTAACGCTCCCATGACTCCATGTCATACGACAGGGGAGTCCACGAGATCTGGTAAGAGTCCAGCTTACTACTGTTTTGCCCTGTTGGAATTCTTGACGGAAGTTGCATCCATGTGTTGAACCCACTTAGTTTCCCATCACATCACAAACTTTTTCACAACCATTTTTGTTTGTTCATACACATTTGTAGAGACACTTATATGGACTTTCTTTTATTCATGTTTTTTGTCTTGATAAATCACACACATTTTTTATTATTAAGGTGTGTTGTGGAGAACCTTTATCACGTTTATGCGCTACATTTTTTATTCACATTATTCATTGTTGTTTGTCACATCGTATGTAGCTGCTTCATTTCAACAATTTAGCGCAGTGTTTTTCTGTTTTTCCTCATTTGGTATGGATAGGTGACAGTGTCAACAAAGAGGCACCACCATCCCTGCATAATGTAAGTAAACACGTGTATAATTTAATCGGATTTTGTGGGTGCCAGGCAAATAGAATTAGACATACACCAAGGTAAAAAAATATATATCACATTTTATTAGACATAGAAAAAGTTTTAAAATTATGCTGGCTATACATAAATAATGCAAACAGCAGTACAAATCAGATAAGATGGTAAATAGGGGGTCATTCAGCACTAATATTCCGACATGTTTTGCCCGCTGGGGCTTCCTCAGGGGATGATTGTTGAGAGACCAAAGTAGATATGTCACTGCATGAAACAGAGTACAATTAAGGACCATCAAAAACAAAATACAACAAAAAATGTATATTTAGAAAAGGATGTCAATGATCGTCCAAAGCCAAAAATTCAACTGCCAGCCATTAGATAGTTACCTGTAGTAAATGTAAAGCCGAACTAGGAAAATGGACACTGGGCTGCACAGGAAAAAGTTGGCCTAGATGAGCCCAGGAAAAGGCCATGGGACCAATCTCTGCCCAATGGAGAAAGGAATATGAATGTGATGACCAGAAATGAGGGAACAGGGAGAGGGAAGTGGGGTAGTGAAGGGGAAGGGAAGGGAGGAAAGGGAAGGAGGGGAAGGGAAGGGAAAGGGCGGGGAGGAAAAGAAGGGAAAGGAAAAATAGGAGTGAGGTGTGGAAGGGAAGGGGAGGGAAGGACGCGTGGGAAGGGAACGGGAGTGGAAGGAGGGAGATAGTGTAATAATGCTTTAATGTGTAGATACCACCTAGGATAAGTGAACAGAAACCAGTGTGAGGAGAAACGATGGCTGTGGGGTGAGGAAGTGATAGCTAAGTTAAATGGGCCAATGGGAAATGTACTTACAGGTCACCCGGCTAGGTCTAAGAAAAAGCAAAGGCTGCCAAGCAAAGATGTTATCTAATTAGGAAGGTATAGACCATAATGAATATCTGCTTCAATTAGTGCTGGATATAAAGAAGTATATGAGGAAAGAACACGCTGCAATAATAAAGTTGATTCAAGGGAGATTAGACTTACACACAGTATAAGGAGACATATACATTGGTCATCCACATATTAGCGGACCATAATCCTCTTTGCTTTTAAAGTGGAGACAGACGATCTGTACACAGGATTATGGTCCTCTAATATGTGGATGACCAATGTATATGTCTCCTTATACTGTGTGTAAGTCTAATCTCCCTTGAATCAACCTTATTATTGCAGCGTGTTCTTTTCACATATACTTCTTTATATCCAGCACTAATTGAAGCAGATATTCATTATGGTCTATACCTTCCTAATTAGATAACATCTTTGCTTGGCAGCCCTCGCTTTTTCTTAGACCTAGCTGGGTGACCTGTAAGTACATTTCCCATTGGTCAATTTAACTTAGCTATCACTTCCTCAACCCACAGCCATCGTTTCTCCTCACACTGGTTTCTGTTCACTTATCCTAGGTGGTATCTACACATTAAAGCATCATTACATTATCTCCCTCCACATTTCCACTCCCATTCCCTTCCCACGCGTCCTCCCCTCCTCTTCCCTCCCCTTCCCTTCCACACCTCACTCCTATTTTTCCCTTCTTTTCCTCCCCGCCCTTTCCCTTCCCTTCCCCTCCTTCCCATTCCTCCCTTCCCTTCCCCTTCCCCTTCACTACCCTACTTCCCTCTCCCTGTTCCCTCATTTTTGGTCATCACATTCATATTCCTTTCTCCATTGGGCAGAGATTGGTCCCATGGCCTTTTCCTGGGCTCATCTAGGTCAACTTTTTCCTGTGCAGCGCAGTGTCTGTTTTCCTAGTTCGGCTCTACATTTACTGCAGGTAACTATCTAATGGCTGGCAGTTGAATCTTTGGCTTTGGACGGTCGTTGAAATCCTTTCCTAAGTATACATTTTTTGCTGTATTTTGTTTGATGGTCCTTAATTGTACTCTGTTTCCTGCAGTGACATATCTACTTTGGTCTCTCAACAAACATCCCCTGAGGAAGCCCCAGCGGGCAAAACATGTCGGGATATTAGTGTTGAGTGACCCCCTATTTACCATCTAATCTGATATGTACTGCTGTTTGCGTTATTTATGTATAGCCAGCATAATTTTTAAACTTTTTCTATGTTTAATAAAATGTGATATATATTTTTTTACCTTGTCTAATTCTAATTGTCTAATTCTATTTGCCTGGCCCCCACAAAATTCCATTAAATTATCCTCCTGTTTACATAAAAAACAACTATGCCACAATATGTTTTTACCTGCAAGAGGAAACAAGAACAAATCTAGATAAATGACACCATGATAATGTTAAATAAAAGACTCCAGATCTGCAAAGTATATTTAATTACATAGTACCATAGCTGAGGAGCATATATTGCATTTTAGATTTAAAGACTTCTACCCCTATAAGAAGGACCCTTGACACGCATATAAAGCTTATACATTATCCCAATTTTTTATGACCTCCTGACAGGAAAACAATATTTTGACTTTGCTTTGAATTTAAATGTAATTTTTTTTCTTGAATGTTTGTGAAACATTGCTTAAGCAATAAAATTAATGTGTGAAGCCATTACTGATAAATTAACCACAATGTGCTTCCAGTCTGATTAATCTTCTGTTTGTCATTATGCCGTCTTGACTATTGAGTAATTAATCTATCATTCTGTTTTCATCTCTGCCTATTGATTTAAAGATCTATCATTTCTAAGGCTCCATACTTCCAAGGCTCCATACTCTATGGCACACAATGTCACAAACTTGGTGCTCATTTACATTTTTATGGCCAATTAATATTTTCTTTCAGTTATTGCATTTTATGTTATAATTGATAGACCAGTTTATCTGTTCTTCAGGACTTTAGGACAGTGACAGGAAAATTATTTTTTGTTTCTCAAGCCTGTCAAGAAATGACACACCTAATAAAAGAATATCAACACATGCCATTTGTTAAAATGGAACCCGGCAAGCCGCTGAATAGTTGCAATAAATGTACTGGAGCTATTCTACCTGATAAAAAATTGTAATTCTGTTCAACAAATTTGAGGATTTAGGCAACCCTGCCAGACAACTCTGCCAGTACATACTTTAACCTTCAGTGCTACAGCAGCACAGCATGTTCAAGAACACACCACTAGCCTGCTGAATGAATGCAGCACACTGATAAAGTCTTCCAACTAGGGATGAGCTTCGTGTTCGAGTCAAACCCATGTTCGACTCGAACATCGGCTGTTCGACCGTCCGTCGAATTGCGAACGTTATGGGCCGTTCGCGCCAAATTCGTGTGGCGCGTCACGGGCCATAATTCACTGCGGCATCGCAGTGCATTGCTGGCTGATGATTGGCCAAGCATGCACTATGACCCGCATGCTTGGCCAATCACAGCGCCGTCAGTAGAGAGAGCTGTAATTGGCCAAAGCCAGGGTGGCTTTGACTAATTATGGCTCAGGGGATTTAGTACACGCCCCACACTATATAAGGCCGCCTGCACGGCGGCCCTGTGTAGTGTGTTCCAGTGTGCTGATAGAGAGAGAGACAGACAGTGTCATTTGATTTGAGTTAGATAGATTAGGCTAGATCTGTTCCTGCTATTTACATTTAGTGCAGTGCGTCCTGCTCACAGTGTTCAGCTAGATCCGTTCCTGCTATTTACATTTAGTGCAGTCAGTGCGTCCTGCTCACAGTGTTCAGCTAGATCCGTTCCTGCTATTTACATTTAGTGCAGTGCGTCCTGCTCACAGTGTTCAGCTAGATCTGTTCCTGCTATTTACATTTAGTGCAGTGCGTCCTGCTCACAGTGTTAAGCTAGATCCGTTCCTGCTATTTACATTTAGTGCAGTCAGTGCGTCCTGCTCACAGTGTTCAGCTAGATCCGTTCCTGCTATTTACATTTAGTGCAGTGCGTCCTGCTCACAGTGTTCAGCTAGACCCGTTCCTGCTATTTACATTTAGTGCAGTGCGTCCTGCTCACAGTGTTCAGCTAGATCTGTTCCTGCTATTTACATTTAGTGCAGTGCGTCCTGCTCACAGTGTTCAGCTAGATCCGTTCCTGCTATTTACATTTAATGCAGTCAGTGCGTCCTGCTCACAGTGTTCAGCTAGATCCGTTCCTGCTATTTACATTTAGTGCAGTCAGTGCGTCCTGCTCACAGTGTTCAGCTAGATCCGTTCCTGCTATTTACATTTAGTGCAGTGCGTCCTGCTCACAGTGTTCAGCTAGATCTGTTCCTGCTATTTACATTTAGTGCAGTGCGTCCTGCTCACAGTGTTCAGCTAGATCCGTTCCTGCTATTTACATTTAGTGCAGTCAGTGCGTCCTGCTCACAGTGTTCAGCTAGATCCGTTCCTGCTATTTACATTTAGTGCAGTGCGTCCTGCTCACAGTGTTCAGCTAGATCCGTTCCTGCTATTTACATTTAGTGCAGTCAGTGCGTCCTGCTCACAGTGTTCAGCTAGATCCGTTCCTGCTATTTACATTTAGTGCAGTGCGTCCTGCTCACAGTGTTCAGCTAGATCTGTTCCTGCTATTTACATTTAGTGCAGTGCGTCCTGCTCACAGTGTTCAGCTAGATCCGTTCCTGCTATTTACATTTAGTGCAGTCAGTGCGTCCTGCTCACAGTGTTCAGCTAGATCCGTTCCTGCTATTTACATTTAGTGCAGTCAGTG
Organism: Lithobates septentrionalis; assembly: GCA_037952835.1. NCBI lineage: Eukaryota > Metazoa > Chordata > Amphibia > Anura > Ranidae > Lithobates > Lithobates septentrionalis. The sequence goes on from JBBDGP010000261.1 coordinate 229,853, forward strand.
CGTCCTGCTCACAGTGTTCAGCTAGATCCGTTCCTGCTATTTACATTTAGTGCAGTGCGTCCTGCTCACAGTGTTCAGCTAGATCCGTTCCTGCTATTTACATTTAGTGCAGTGCGTCCTGCTCACAGTGTTCAGCTAGATCCGTTCCTGCTATTTACATTTAGTGCAGTGCGTCCTGCTCACAGTGTTCAGCTAGATCTGTTCCTGCTATTTACATTTAGTGCAGTTAGTGCGTCCTGCTCACAGTGTTCAGCTAGATCCGTTCCTGCTATTTACATTTAGTGCAGTGCGTCCTGCTCACAGTGTTCAGCTAGATCCGTTCCTGCTATTTACATTTAGTGCAGTCAGTGCGTCCTGCTCACAGTGTTCAGCTAGATCTGTTCCTGCTATTTACATTTAGTGCAGTCAGTGCGTCCTGCTCACAGTGTTCAGCTAGATCCGTTCCTGCTATTTACATTTAGTGCAGTGCGTCCTGCTCACAGTGTTCAGCTAGATCCGTTCCTGCTATTTACATTTAGTGCAGTCAGTGCGTCCTGCTCACAGTGTTCAGCTAGATCCGTTCCTGCTATTTACATTTAGTGCAGTGCGTCCTGCTCACAGTGTTCAGCTAGATCTGTTCCTGCTATTTACATTTAGTGCAGTGCGTCCTGCTCACAGTGTTCAGCTAGATCCGTTCCTGCTATTTACATTTAATGCAGTCAGTGCGTCCTGCTCACAGTGTTCAGCTAGATCCGTTCCTGCTATTTACATTTAGTGCAGTGCGTCCTGCTCACAGTGTTCAGCTAGATCCGTTCCTGCTATTTACATTTAGTGCAGTCAGTGCGTCCTGCTCACAGTGTTCAGCTAGATCCGTTCCTGCTATTTACATTTAGTGCAGTGCGTCCTGCTCACAGTGTTCAGCTAGATCTGTTCCTGCTATTTACATTTAGTGCAGTGCGTCCTGCTCACAGTGTTCAGCTAGATCCGTTCCTGCTATTTACATTTAGTGCAGTCAGTGCGTCCTGCTCACAGTGTTCAGCTAGATCCGTTCCTGCTATTTACATTTAGTGCAGTGCGTCCTGCTCACAGTGTTCAGCTAGATCCGTTCCTGCTATTTACATTTAGTGCAGTCAGTGCGTCCTGCTCACAGTGTTCAGCTAGATCCGTTCCTGCTATTTACATTTAGTGCAGTGCGTCCTGCTCACAGTGTTCAGCTAGATCCGTTCCTGCTATTTACATTTAGTGCAGTGCGTCCTGCTCACAGTGTTCAGCTAGATCTGTTCCTGCTATTTACATTTAGTGCAGTGCGTCCTGCTCACAGTGTTCAGCTAGATCCGTTCCTGCTATTTACATTTAATGCAGTCAGTGCGTCCTGCTCACAGTGTTCAGCTAGATCCGTTCCTGCTATTTACATTTAGTGCAGTGCGTCCTGCTCACAGTGTTCAGCTAGATCCGTTCCTGCTATTTACATTTAGTGCAGTCAGTGCGTCCTGCTCACAGTGTTCAGCTAGATCCGTTCCTGCTATTTACATTTAGTGCAGTGCGTCCTGCTCACAGTGTTCAGCTAGATCTGTTCCTGCTATTTACATTTAGTGCAGTGCGTCCTGCTCACAGTGTTCAGCTAGATCCGTTCCTGCTATTTACATTTAGTGCAGTCAGTGCGTCCTGCTCACAGTGTTCAGCTAGATCCGTTCCTGCTATTTACATTTAGTGCAGTGCGTCCTGCTCACAGTGTTCAGCTAGATCCGTTCCTGCTATTTACATTTAGTGCAGTCAGTGCGTCCTGCTCACAGTGTTCAGCTAGATCCGTGCCTGCTATTTACATTTAGTGCAGTGCGTCCTGCTCACAGTGTTCAGCTAGATCTGTTCCTGCTATTTACATTTAGTGCAGTGCGTCCTGCTCACAGTGTTCAGCTAGATCCGTTCCTGCTATTTACATTTAGTGCAGTCAGTGCGTCCTGCTCACAGTGTTCAGCTAGATCCGTTCCTGCTATTTACATTTAGTGCAGTCAGTGCGTCCTGCTCACAGTGTTCAGCTAGATCCGTTCCTGCTATTTACATTTAGTGCAGTGCGTCCTGCTCACAGTGTTCAGCTAGATCCGTTCCTGCTATTTACATTTAGTGCAGTGCGTCCTGCTCACAGTGTTCAGCTAGATCCGTTCCTGCTATTTACATTTAGTGCAGTGCGTCCTGCTCACAGTGTTCAGCTAGATCTGTTCCTGCTATTTACATTTAGTGCAGTCAGTGCGTCCTGCTCACAGTGTTCAGCTAGATCCGTTCCTGCTATTTACATTTAGTGCAGTGCGTCCTGCTCACAGTGTTCAGCTAGATCCGTTCCTGCTATTTACATTTAGTGCAGTCAGTGCGTCCTGCTCACAGTGTTCAGCTAGATCTGTTCCTGCTATTTACATTTAGTGCAGTCAGTGCGTCCTGCTCACAGTGTTCAGCTAGATCCGTTCCTGCTATTTACATTTAGTGCAGTGCGTCCTGCTCACAGTGTTCAGCTAGATCCGTTCCTGCTATTTACATTTAGTGCAGTCAGTGCGTCCTGCTCACAGTGTTCAGCTAGGTCCGTTCCTGCTATTTACATTTAGTGCAGTGCGTCCTGCTCACAGTGTTCAGCTAGATCTGTTCCTGCTATTTACATTTAGTGCAGTCAGTGCGTCCTGCTCACAGTGTTCAGCTAGATCCGTTCCTGCTATTTACATTTAGTGCAGTGCGTCCTGCTCACAGTGTTCAGCTAGATCTGTTCCTGCTATTTACATTTAGTGCAGTCAGTGCGTCCTGCTCACAGTGTTCAGCTAGATCCGTTCCTGCTATTTACATTTAGTGCAGTGCGTCCTGCTCACAGTGTTCAGCTAGATCCATTCCTGTTATCTTCCTACTGACAGGCAGGCTTGTCTGGTTACAGTATATAAAGCTACCTGAAGAAAATTACAGGTGTTCTATCCCAGCTTAGTGCAGCTACAGGCCATTAGTATGTCTGGAAGGCCAAGAAGGAGAGGCAGACAGTCACAAGCCAATAAGAGAGGGCAAGCAGGCTCTGTGTCTAGTGCTGGTTGTGGAGACGGTGCATCCTCATCAGCACGTGGCCATGGGACACGCTTGGCCTTTTTTTCGGCAGCTGGCCGTGTTGAGCCGCAACATGCGGAAGACTTGGTCGAGTGGATGACCAAGCCGTCCTCATCCTCCTCATCCTCTCTCACCCATGCCCAGGGTGCTTTGTCTGGCAAAGCAGCGGCCTCTTCCCTCAGCTCAATGTCATCAGTGACTCCTTCCCTAGCTCCACCATGTCCTCCTGAGGATTCCCTCGAACTGTTTGACCACAGTGTTGGGTACATGCTCCAGGAGGATGCCCAGCGTTTGGAAGGCTCTGATGATGATACTGAGCTCGATGAAGGCAGTAACATGAGCACGGACAGAGGGGGTGCCCAAGAAGGACAGCAATCTGGCAGTCATGCTCCCCCTGCTGCAGCATACTGCCAGGTTTGCTCCAGTGATGAGGAGGGAGGGGATGATGAGGTCACTGACTCAACGTGGGTGCCTGATAGGAGAGAGGAGGAGGAGGAGGAGGAGGCGGCACATCACCAACGAGGCAGGATGCCCTCCAGGGGCCAGCCTAAGGGCAGCACATTGACTGCATCACACCCCAAAGCTCCACATGTGCAGGGCGCTGCAGTCTCTGCGCGTTATTCAAAAAGTTCTTTGGTGTGGGCCTTTTTTGAGACGAGTGCATCAGATCGCACCGCTGCTATTTGCAACATATGTCTCAAGCGTATCTCGCGTGGCCAAAACATCTCCCGCTTGGGTACCACATGCTTGACCAGACATATGTTGACCTGCCATGCAGTTCGTTGGCAAGCATATCTAAAAGACCCACACCAAAGAACAAAGAGGATCTCTCCTTGCTCCTCATCAGCTGAGATTTCCAACCCCACTAGACCTTCAGTCCTCTCTGAGACCTGCAGTGAGAGGAATGAAGGTGTAGAATTAGGTGTGTCACAGCCAAGTACTTGTGGGCAATCTGCTTTTGGTACACCGACGTCAGATTGTACCAGGCAAATTTCCCTGCCCCAGCTGCTGCACCGCCGAAAGAAGTTTGCTCCCAGCCATCCACATGCCCAGCGGTTGAATGCTAGCTTGGCAAAATTGCTAGCACTTCAACTGCTGCCTTTTCAGTTGGTAGACTCTGCCCCCTTCCGTGAGTTTGTGGAATGTGCGGTTCCTCAGTGGCAGGTACCCAAACGCCACTTTTTCTCACGGAAGGCGATTCCGGCTCTCTACCGGCATGTGGAAGGCAATGTCCATGCCTCGCTGGACAGGGCGGTCAGCGGTAAGGTGCATATTACCGCTGACTCATGGTCCAGCAGGCATGGACAGGGACGTTACCTAAGTTTCACAGCGCATTGGGTGACTCTGCTGGCAGCTGGGAAGGATGCAGGACAAGGTGCAGTAGTGTTGGAGGTTGTTCCGCCACCACGCCTCCAAAATGCTGATTGTGACACACCTCTCTCCTCCACCCCCTCCTCTTCTTCTTCCTCCATGGCCTCTTTCTCGGAACCAGCGGTGCTCCGTAGGCATTCAAGGGGCTACGCAAGTACGCAGGCCAAAAGATGCCATGCGGTGCTTGAGCTGGTGTGCTTGGGGGACAGGAGCCACACTGGGGCAGAGGTTCTGTCAGCTCTGCAGGGGCAGGTTCAGAGGTGGTTGATGCCATGCCAACTTAAGGCAGGAATGGTGGTTTGCGACAATGGCACCAACCTCCTCTCTGCCCTCCGACAGGGACAACTGACCCATGTGCCCTGTTTGGCTCACGTCCTTAACTTGGTGGTGCAGCGGTTCTTGGGCAGGTACCCGGGCTTACAGGATGTCCTGAGGCAGGCCAGGAAAGTCTGTGTGCATTTCCGCCGGTCATATAATGCCAGTGCTCGGCTGACGGACCTCCAAAAGGAGTTTAACCTGCCCAAGAACCGCCTAATCTGTGACATGCCCACCAGGTGGAACTCAACGTTGGCCATGCTGCAGCGGCTGCACACGCAGCAGAGGGCCATCAATGAGTACCTGTGCGACTATGGCACCAGGACAGGGTCAGGGGACCTTGGTTTTTTTTCCCCACGCCAGTGGGCCATGATCAGGGATGCATGCACTGTCCTGTCACCATTTGAGGAGGCCACGAGAATGGTGAGCACTGACAGTGCATGCATCAGTGACACTGTCCCCCTTGTCCACCTGTTGGAGCACACGCTGCGTGGAATAATGGACAGGGCACTTGAGGCAGAACAGAGGCAGGAAGAGGAGGACTTCCTTAGCTCTCAAGGCCCCCTTTATCCAGACAGTGTTCCTGCGTGCCCGCCGATCACACAGGAAGAGGAGGAGGAGGAGGAGGAGGAGGAGGAAGATTGTGTCAGTATGGAGGTGGAGCCTGGCACTCAGCATCAGCAGTCTTTAAGGGATCAGTCCCAAGGAACACATGGACTTGTACGTGGCTGGGAGGAGGTGGCTGCGGACGTTGTTGTCCTTAGTGACCCAGAGGACTCCGGACCGAATGCCTCAGCAAACCTACGCTGCATGGCCTCCCTGATCCTGCAAAGCCTGCGTAAGGATCCTCGTATTCGTGGTATCAAGGAGAAGGACCAATACTGGCTGGCAACCCTCCTTGATCCACGTTACAAGGGTAAGGTTGCGGACCTTATCTTGCCATCGCAGAGGGAGCAGAGGATGAAACATCTTCGGGAGGCCTTGCAGAAAGGTCTGTGCAACGCGTTCCCAGAGACTGGGAGGTTACAAACTCCTGTTTCTGGACAACGTGTTGCTGAGGTTTCGGTCAATCAAAGAAGGAGCGGTGGAGAAGGTGGCCGTCTGACCGATGCGTTCAGACAATTTTTTGGTCCGCAGCCCCAAGGTATGATCGGTTCCAGCAACCATCGCCAGCGTCTGTTTTACATGGTGCAGGAATACCTAGGGGCAAGATCAGACTTGGACACCTTTCCCACCGAAAATCCTCTGGGTTACTGGGTCTTGAGGATGGATCACTGGCCAGAGCTTGCACAGTATGCAATTGAGCTACTGGCCTGTCCTGCATCCAGCGTTCTTTCGGAACGCACATTCAGTGCTGCTGGAGGCGTGGTAACCGATCACAGGGTGCGTCTGTCCACCGACTCGGTCGATCGGCTGACCTTCATAAAAATGAATCAGTCTTGGATCACCACCAGCTACCAAGCACCTGATGCTGATGTAACCGAATAATTTTTTTTGAAATCTCAGATCCCTTCAAAGACTGCCTATGCTGATGCTGAGTGACTATCCCTGAGTAATTATCCTCTTCCTCCTCAATCATCACGCTGATAGCTTGCAAGAACATTTTTGGTTCTGGGCGCCACCACCAGTGCCTAAGGCACAATTTTTCAGCCCCTGTTTAACAGGGGCGTGTAATTACAATTTTTGATGTAATACTTTGCAGCAGGGCTCGTTCCTGCATTCCAACTAGAGTGTCTGTGAGGGGTTGCAGTGTTGTGGCACCAGCACCAGTGCCTAAAGCCCAATTTTTCTGCCCCTGTCTAACAGGGGCGTGTAATTACAATTTTTGATGCAATACTTTGCAGCAGGGCTCGTTCCTGCATTCCAACTAGAGTGTCTGTGAGGGGTTGCAGTGTTGTGGCACCAGCACCAGTGCCTAAGGCCCAATTTTTCTGTCCCTGTCTAACAGGGGCGTGTAATTACAATTTTTGATGCAATACTTTGCAGCAGGGCTCGTTCCTGCATTCCAACTAGAGTGTCTGTGAGGGGTTGCAGTGTTGTGGCACCAGCACCAGTGCCTAAGGCCCAATTTTTCTGCCCCTGTCTAACAGGGGCGTGTAATTACAATTTTTGATGCAATACTTTGCAGCAGGGCTCGTTCCTGCGTTCCAACTAGAGTGTCTGTGAGGGGTTGCAGTGTTGTGGCACCAGCACCAGTGCCTAAGGCCTAATTTTTCAGCTCCTGTTCAACAGGGGCATGTAATTACAATTCTTGATCTAATATTTCACAGCAGGGCCCTGTGAGGGCTTACAGTGTTGTGGCCACAGCAACACCTAAGGCCCAAATTTCTGCTGAGTATATAGGGCAGGACCCTACTTTCAAACATCTAACTTACAAACGACTCCTACTTGCAAACGGAAGGAGACAACAGGAAGTGAGATGAAATCTACCCCTAGGAAGGGAAATTCTCTCCTGTAAGAGTTAATATGGGAAAACAATTTCTCCTTTCCACTGATGCTTTCCAATCCTTGTTCCACAAAAAAACCCAAATTTTCAAAAAACATTTTTCATTGGGACAAAAAAGTGAGGTGAAATCTTCTGAAGAGGAGGAAAGACAGCAAAACAAATGTCACAGGGGTGATAACCCTTCCCTATGTTTTCCAAAAAGCTTAAAAAAGATTTTTTGGCTGGAGCTAAACATGTTAAAAATGTACCCGTTCAAAATTACAAAGAGATTCTACTTAACAACAAACCTACAGTCCCTGTCTTGTTTGCACCGCCTGTATACTGCTGTTCAGAGTATATAGGGCCTTTCCTTATTTTAATTTGGGTGCGGGGTTCCCCTTAATATCCATACAGGACCCAAAGGGCCTGGTAATGGACTGGGGGGGTACCCATGCCGTTTGTCTCACTGATTTTCATCCATATTGCCATGACCCGACATGACATTAAACCCGCAAGCAGTTTTAAATGAGATTTTTTCCTTTAAAAATGACATTTGGTGCAGGGACTGTTCTAAACATGGGAAACACGCGTCACTTTACAGGCATACTATAGACACCCCCCAGGTACGATATTTAAAGGAATATTTCACTTTTTTTTTTACTTTAAGCATCATTAAAATCACTGCTCCCGAAAAAACTGACGTTTTTAAAAGTTTTTTTGCATTGATACATGTCCCCTGGGGTAGGACCCGGGTCCCCAAACCCTTTTTCGGACAATACCATGCAAATTAGCCTTTAAAATTAGCACTTTTGATTTCGAACGTTCGAGTCCCATAGATGTCAATGGGGTTCTAACGTTCGTGCGAACTTTCGGTCCGTTCGCGGGTTCTGGTGCGAACCGAACCGGGGGGTGTTCGGCTCATCCCTACTTCCAACCAGTCAGAATGTACACATGTGCATGCAGTAGAGCCTAGTTGGCCCTAGTGCAGATCATTCTTCTACCAGTCTGAATGCTGCTGTGGATTACAGACATCTGATAAAGACAAATTCAAAAGCTTGCTCTTGTTGCCCTGAAGAAAATAATAAACAAGAAAGAGCACATCACAACATAGCTCCTACGTCCTTCTGCATGGATGATCAGAATAAGTTCATCTTACAGCTCTCAGAACCCCCTCTGCACAAGGATGCGCTGGCAGTACAAGCCAACAAGGAGAGCAGCTGTGGTGGCCACTTTGACACACTTACAATCTGCCAGACGTGTGTGGGGCACATGTGTGGCTTCAGAATATGCTGGCGCCACTCCATGGGGATGCTGGATGGTACAGGCAGGGATGTAGGTAAGGCAGTGATGTGTGTTTGCCAAAACAATGTGTTTCGGGGCGTGGCCTCCTTTCTCAAGTCCCAGAGCGGCCACTGCAGCTGCTCTCCCTGTCAACTTGTACCACCAACCCACGCCTTGTGTAGATGGTGTTCTGAGAGCTGTAACACGGATTTCTTCTGGTGATTTATGCAGTAGGATGTAGGAGCTATTTATTGATGTACTCTTATGAGCCCTCAAAGCAATTACTTTTGTGAGTGCATAAGAAATTGTGTCTTTTATGTTTCTATTAAAAAATGATTTAATTGCACTAGGGTCTTTTGCACTCTCTTTATTTACTATGTGTCTACAGTGTCTAGTGTCCCACTGGTACTGAGAGAGCTGCATCTACTCTGCTTTGTATTGATCTGTTAACCCCTTGTGACTGGAATGTGTGCTTTCACACATTGATAGGGGAAAATACCATATTTCAATAAACAGAGTTTATATTACACATACAGCACACTTCAAACATAATACTTTTTATTTTTAATGCACTGCCCCCAATTCAGTTTAACCCCTTCCCACCGCTGTCCCTCAACTGTCACCCAAGTTCCAAGCATTGCTTAGTATAAGATAGGATAATCAAAACTAGTTGTATGTACTAATATTTGTTACAGGTGAGGCACAAAATAAAAGAGGAGAAAATGTGAGTGCATGCGAAGGGTATGAATAGACAAACGTATTGCTTTGCTGTATTGTTTAATGATGGAAAATTAAAAATAAAATTACTTTAAATAATGTTTTGACTGGAGTTGCACTTTATTGCACTTTATTATATATTTATCATAATAATACTGTAATCCAACCTAAATATATCTTACCACCAACTTGAACCTTTACCAGCTTTTATGCTAACTGCAGGGCAGGTCAAAGGTTTTCAAAGGATCTCCTATATAATATGGAGCTTAGGCTGGATTTCCACATGCCAGGAAAACAGCTCCTGGACCCGTACTAAAGACCTGTTCCCTCTTTATTTTTGAGCAGTGTTAATTTTCTAAAATAATGTTTGCCATTAATAAATGTATTGTGAGCATATTCTAAAAATATATGTCATTAGATGACACTATTTAGTAAGTTAAATGCATAAAAAGTATTATGCAGTATTGATTGGTTAGAGTGTCTGTAACCCCAGTATCTATTTGTAAGTACATTTGGAGTCATTCATCACTGTATACAGTTTTCTTTAACAAATATATATTTTAAGTATGTTGGAAAGTTTTCTACCTGGAGATTCTGATAGGAGATGCTTTTCTGTTGTTACAGACTGAGAAAGCAAAGCCACTGCCTTAAGATTAAAATCAGCATTGTCAGCCTAAAATGGTTGCTACTTCAGTTGGACATTTTACTGCCTTTCAGAGCTGTCAGAAAGGTGGCCTAATGGCCAACTGAGGAAGCTCACATGGCAGGCAGACTAATAGGGCGTACACACGGTCGGACTTTGTTCGGACATTCCGACAACAAAATCCTAGGATTTTTTCCGACGGATGTTGGCTCAAACTTGTTTTGTCTACACACGGTCGCACAAAGTTGTCAGAAAATCCGATCGTTCTAAATGCGGTGACGTAAAACACGTACGTCGGGACTATAAACGGGGCAGTGGCCAATAGCTTTCATCTCTTTATTTATTCTGAGCATGCATGGCACTTTGTCCGTCGGATTTGTGTACACACGATCGGAATTTCCGACAACGGATTTTGTTGTCGGAAAATTTTATCTCCTGCTCTCAAACTTTGTGTGTCAGAAAATCCGATGGAAAATGCCCGATGGAGCCCACACACGGTCGGAATTTCCAACAACACGCTCCAATCGGACATTTTCCATCGGAAAATCCGACCGTGTGCGCGGGGCATTACAAGAGGTGGTGGCTTAGCATTTAAAGTCTGCAAACAAGAAATGATGTCCCTGGAAGGATCTCCAGGTAAGACATTTTTCAACAGTACTAGCTTATAATATTCCTTCATTAGGAAGGATTTTTTTCAGTTTTCAGAGCTGTGATACTTTGACTGACAACTACTCGGTCAATTACTTGGTGTCCCCAAATAAGTTGTTCCTCTATTTTGAGACAGATAGAACTTTCTTTTGGTGGTATTTATTAACCACAGTTTTTTTTTTTTTTTTCTTCTTACTGCAGGAAGGAAAAACAATAAAGTTTTTCCTTACTTTCTGTTACTAAAATTATAAAAACTTAAATTAAAATGCCAGGACAGTAATACCACCACCAAATTGACCCCTATTTTGGAAAGGAGACAGCTCATAGTGAACATATTTTTGAAAAAGAACAAAAATGCTGGTATTCAGGGTGTTAAAACATGGAGGTATTGGTGCATACATTAATATACAGGTCATACAAAGAGAGAAGAGGGGTGAAAGAGGCTAATGCACAGGTCACATACAACAGGGGATGGTGAAAAGGGCTTTATTGTGCAGATATGACATGGAAATGGGAGGTAAAGGAGATAATATACAGTCACTACAGAGGCAGCATGGAGCTAATATATACAACAGAGGAGGTGGAGGTGAAAGGGTTGAAATCTGTTCACTACTGATCTGGAACTAAGGAAAAAGTAAGTTTTTAATTTGCTATTTTCTCCTTCTTTCCCTTTGTTTTTTGTTAGAGAAAGGGGAGGGCTCACAGCTGTAAACTCCTTACATATTTACATCTTTTCTCTTTACATTTGGTTGCTGTCACCATGTGGTACAGAGCCACTCGTTTTGGCTCTGTACACAGTGTCTGTGACTGAAGTTATTTGAGGAAGGCTCAGCTCGCAGACATTAATGGACACACTTACTGTCTGGGGGCTGTTTCTGAAGTGCTGTTTATTAACAGCACTCCAGAAATAGACATTCATCACTAATCTGTTCATTACAATACGGTGGTAGTAGGGTTCTTAAGAAAAACATTATACAGTGAGTTGTGATGGCAAACATACTGAAAAATGTATGTAGGTTTTACATACAGATGAATGTATTACATAAAATAAACATACCTCTGTGTCCTTGCTTGAAAGCATTTGGCAGTTTGTAAATGTGTAGCCTGTCTCTTGTCATGCACGGACAAATAATAAATATGTGAACCTAATCAAAAGAGAAATAAAGTCTCTACTTGATAGCATAGCTTGGAGTTCACTTCTAAACTAAGCCACAATGCTTATTTTCTTTAATAAAATTTAGAATAAGAGACACACAAGGAGCATTTTAGGTGAAGGAGATATAAGAGAGATTCAAATTATTTCCACTGTATTTGTAAAGGTGACATACCAAACTTTGAGGTGAAGCTTTTACATTGGAGACTTGACTTTTAAGTCCAAGGTCTAAATGTCATGAAAAACAACAGTACAAATAAAGTCATAGGAGAATGACTGTGAATTTACGGGATGGAAATAGCAAAGAAAAAAAAAAAAAAGATCTGTTTGCATGAAACAAACAAGCAAATATTTCTGTGTTTCCAGTTTGTGTGGCCCAAAAAAATTAAAATAAAAACATTTCACATCTAAGAGCAATCAAAATACGTTTTTTATAAAATGTGCAAGGTTATTTCCCTAATTTTGTGTTGCAGGGATTAACATTTTAAAAAATGCTTCGATAAGCTATTTTTAGCACATTTTTTCTTAACCATCATGGCATGGCTGTCTCTTATATTTTGATAAATGTTAACTATACAGTATACTGCATGTCTGCACCTATATGTCTATGCATGGGCTCTGAATAATACTGCAATCTCTCTTTATATTAGCTTCCTATTGTATATTGTAAAGGATTTGATTAGGAGGGGGAGGGGCAGTGCTATGAGCCAATCATTTTTTAGTTAGTTAGATTTTAGTTAGGTATTCTGCACGCGGTCGGCTTTTATAAAAAAGTGATCCCAGTGGCAGATTCGCGACTAGATCACTTTTATATGCAGTGGTAGATAAAAAATTAAAGGGACAGTCTAAATTTAAAAAATAAAACGTAAAATAAATAATTTATAAATTAAATAAAAGCGCCCAATCCCCCCGAGCTTGCGTGCATAAGCAAACGCATATGTAAGTCTTGCCTGCATATGTAAACGGTGTTCAAACCACACATGTGAGGTATCGCCACGATCATTAGAGCGAGAGCAATAATTCTAGCACTAGACCTCCTCTGTAACTCTAAACAGGTAACCTTTAACAGTTTGTAAAGCGTCACCTATAGAGATTTTTTTAGTACCGTCGTTTGTCGCCATTCCACAAGCATGCACAATTTTAAAGCATGACATGTTAGGTATCTATTTGCTCAGCGTAACATCATCTTTCACACTATACAAAAAAATTGAGCTAACTTTAATGTTTTGTTTTACCTTAATTCATTAAAGTGCATTTTTGCCATACAAATTGCGTTTAAAAGACCGCTGCGCAAATACAGTGTGACATAAAATATTGCAACAACTGCCGTTTTATTCTCTAGGGTCTCTGCTAAAATATATATATATATATATATATATATATATATATATATATATATATATATATATATATATATATATATATATATATATATATATATAATGTTTGGGGGTTCTAAGTAATTTTCTAGCAAAAAATACAGATTTTTTGCTTGTAAGCAACAAATGTCAAAAAAGGCCTGGTCTTAAAGTGATTAAAAGAAAACTGATTAGATAGGTATGTAGTTTGCCTAAAATCAGGCTTTAACCGGTAAAAAGGTATGTTTTATTTTATATATTACTGATATATGCAAGTCAATTTTATTGAATGACTCAACATAACTGCAGTGTAGCCAGATCATCTAATGGATGAGCCTTTCACATTCTCAGGGCTTCAAGCATGGGTCATTTTGCATGTTTAAGAGATTTGTACAAAGAAAATTTTGAATGATTCCGCAACAATTAAGATTTAATTAATAGACTCCATGCAAGTATTTTTAATTTGTGGTAAGAGATGCTCTACTGTCCATTATTAAATTACATTTGTAAGATGGGTTGGCAAGCAGACATCACACTGATTAACCACATTAATTCAACCATCATCAGTGTTGAAATATTTAATGTTTTTGTAGAATTAGCTTAAGGGTAGCTATTAAACAACGAGATTGCATTTATCTCACTTGGGTCGCAATTTAAAAATAAACCAAAGATGCAAGATTTTTGTACTTAAGCCATTAACATTTGGACTTACTTTAAATAAGGAAGCTTTTTGGAGATTTTCTTATCGCAAGGGTGATTGTTTTGTAAAACATAGTTTGAAGATGAAATATACTCTGGAGAATGTAAATTGGCAATTACAAATGATGAGACATTTAGGTTAATGAACAAACAATGCATGCAAGATGTAAAATGCAATATGTTGGCCTTACAGTAGTTTATTTTAGATATGTAGGAAATAGTTTAGCAGCAACCTTATTGAAAACTGAATTCTAGACAAATTCTTAAAAATACAATATAAACCAGAGATCTATTCATTCAAATTACATTTATTTTAAATTCTGGTGGTATAAATAACCATTCTCTTCTGAGCTTTTGAAAATCCCTCACATTGAGAATGGAAAAGTGTGGTCACCTTAACAGTCAATATACAAAAAGGAGGGTGGGCATAAGGGACTTCATCCATCTTCTGCTTCTTCGCTGTTGGGGGAGGAGAAGGGACTCAGTAAGCAACGATACAGCTGACAATTTCCCTGTGGATATTTAAGAACTATTACCATGATTCAGAGTGAAAAGTAGGTTGAACTAATCACATGAATGTTTGTAGGTAAATCGGAGATCTAAAGATTATGGTTTTTGTCTAGAGCTATGCTTTAGTACAGTAATTAGTGCAAAATGTAATGATTCTGTGCAAGGTGGCCCATAATGATATGATTTGAATGCATTCTGGTTGCAAGAGGAGAATGGTCAGTGATTTTCATGAGTACCATAATATCTAAACAGCCAATGTGTTTTGTGCTATACCTGTCTAGAATTTTGTTCAAACATTTTCAAGAACTTTCATTTGATTTTCTAATCATTAGTGGGGTCAAATCAACATAATTTTTCAGCTGCAGTGACAAGAAAATTTGAAGATGCTGGATGAAAAATGTATCTTGAACGAACAAACTTCTAACATTGTAGGTGGTTTTCCTTTGGGAAAAGTCCATTTATTCCAATATCAAATGTTAAAAGCAAACAAAATTTTAAAGTATTTTCAAACATTGGTCAAGTCATCAAATGTACTGGGAATTTTTATACAAATAAAACCTTAATCCAAAATTCTACTAGTGTTTGTCCAGCTTAAAGTGGTTTTTAAGCCTTGTTACAAAAAGTTTTTCTTATAAAAGGACACTCTACCGTTTAGGAATCCAGTGCCATGCTCACCTGAACCACTACTTTGCTGATCTTCAGGTCCCCGGTGACGGTGTGTGCCTAATGTGGGCAGCTGGCTGTGGCTCTCTGTAGCTTTGCAGCCGGCTGCCCACTGTGCATGCATGAGCCTCGCTGTACTTTTTGAATGGTCCTGCAGCCTTCTGGGACCTGTGACATGTCCCAGAAGGTTGCGTGTCCCAGAAGGTTGCAGGCAGGGTAAGATTCTGGTGGATTGCTATGGCATAAAGCAGAATTTCCCTTTTAGGGTGAAGTTCTGCTTTAGGCTGCTTGCACACTGAGGCGCTTTACAATGCTATAGCGCTAAAAATAGCGCCTGCATAGCGCCTGTAAAGAGCCTCTCCTTTCACTCCAGTGTGAAAGCCCGAGTGCTTTCACACTGGAGCGATGCGCTTGCAGGATGGTAAAAAAGTCCTGCAAGCAGATCTTTGCAGCGCTGTATACACCGCTCCTAAAGCGCCTCTGCCCATTGAAATCAATGGGCAGCGCCGCCGCAGCAGTGGTTCTTTGTGGGCGGTTTTAAGCCTTTTTTGGCTGCTAGTGGGGGTTAAAAGCTCCCTGCTAGCGGCCGAATAGCGCTGCTAAAACAATGGTAAAGCATCGCTAAAAATAAATAGCGACGCTTTACAGCCGGCGCCCCAGCGAAAGTGTGAAAGTGCCCTTAATGTTCAGTATGTATATCATATATTCATCTATTAATATTAACAGGTTCAGAATGCACTGCTGATAAATGCTGCCAATCTTTCTTTGAGACTAGTCTATTTTGTAATATAGCACAATAGCTTTTCAAGACTATTTGCAGTCTATTTTTTTGTAATTTCACAACATTTACAACCCATGTTTTCAAATGTATCTGTAGTAGTAATGTCTACTTGTATTATGAATAGTTTATGTGCATGTTAACATCAATATTTTATTTAATAACTTAAAACACATTAAATTGCAAAATCAAAGATTTAAATATGGTATTTTTTTTCTATTGCTTAAACTAGATGAACTTGTGTCTTTTTTCAGCCTAACTAACTATGGAATTACTGACAATGAAGGATAGAGAACAGAAGTGGGAATGTTTCAATCACAGTGCAAAATATATTCCCGTGGACAATACGTTTAAAAGGCTATAAATAAAACCTAGTTTAACTGCTTTCCAGCCAGCCTATAGTCAAATGACAGCCGAGCGGGAGCTTTTTCATCCTGGGTGGACATCATATGACATCCTCCCAATCGCGTGCCTTCTGACCAATCACAGCACTCACATGTCAGTTGTACTTAATGAATGGTTTTCATTTACATAGCTGACAATAGTCCAGATTTCCCCAGGGAAAAATCACGGGAAATTGGCTTTGTCCCGTTATATCGTCAGAGCCGCTGCTAGAGGTCCGGGTGGCAATGAAAGAGGCTGCCAATAGAAATGGAGCTGCTTGTGGCCTGCTGCCGGTCCATTGGCGGCAGCTCCATTTCTATTGGCAGCCGCTTTCATTGCCACCACAAGAGCTGGTCTTCTGTAAAAAGGCGGCTTATACAAAGTCACCAGTGCTGGCCCCAAACCTCTAGCGGCGGCACTGGTGATACAGCAGTGATCATATATTATGACATATGCACAATCTGTAATAGTGACGTTCCTCATTCAAAGTCCCACTAATTTCCCTTATATATATATATATATATTATAATATAATATAATAATAATATTATAATAATTTAATAGGGATGGAGGTTCTGTCACTATGGTGTTTGGCAGGTAACATCTCTTTTTCTTCACCAATTTTGGGTGGAAGACACCTGTTTCTATATAGTGATCTGCCAATACTTTATACCATCTGATACCATGCCCATTTTTTCCAATTACAATTTACCTGCATACCAAAATATTTTCCTACTGGGCCTCTGTTGTTCTATATGACTCTATCTACACTCTATCTACACTGAGGCTGGTCTGGGTTGGGAATGGGGGGCGCCCTTTCCTTGTCTTGATTCTGGAGCTGCAATGCGTAGCAGTGCTTCCCTTCTGTGTCTCTGTTGAGATATTGGCGGGGTGCCCTTCTAAGCATCAGCATCATGCTATGACCTGTTTGTGGCGTCTTTTGACGCCGCCATGCAGGGAGGTCTTCTGTCCATCTCACGCTGGAGATGGGGTTTGCATGGCTCCACTTTGGCGCTTGCACCGGTGATGGATCTCACTGTCAACTCCTATTCTCATTCGACGTTATGCATGACGTTGGTCAGGGACTTGCCCCACACCGGGATTACATAAGCAGGTGAGCTTGATTGCCTTACTATTTCACTAAGGGTTTTACTCCAGGGAGGTAGCACACACAGCCCATTCACTGCATACACACACGTAAGTTATGCCTATTTTTTTCTAGCCCTCTTTTTTTTTTTTTTGACACATGCAACATACCTATTTATATTTATATATATATATATATATATATATATATATATATATATATATATATATAAAACACGTATTACATTTTTTTTTCTTTCATCCCAAACACTTATCATGTTTTTTCGATGCTAGCCAAGCCCAGTGCTTTAGCTGACCTGTGAGTATAGAGTATAGATCCCTTTACCTCCATGAGGTCTTTTCTCCCCTTAGGGGTAGAATATATCGGCCATCTTGGAATCAGCGGATCGCTCGGATCCTTCTGCTCTCCTCTCCCGTGAGCCCGGGAGCCACTGACCTACAGCTAATATACTAACTGCCGCTACACCAGAGAGCGCCGGGCGGCCATCTAGAGGAGGATTGAAGCCCTGGGATACCCAGATCTGAGCTCCGGCTTCCGCGGCCTGACACCATCTTGCGGCCTGCTGCTCCGGCCCTTCACATCTCACATCCCTCTGACGCAGTGAGTAGCGGGCCTGCTGGCCACTTAAATGTTCCCCTGAAGGTGACTGCGCAGTGGTGGGGTTCCGTTCCCTGATCCGGACGGAGGAACTTGAGACATTTACAGAGCGGTGTTTGCTAGGTCAGCCGCCAGCCCTGGGAAAGTCCGCGGCTTCGGCCTACCCTCGGTAGTCGGCGGCCATCTTGCTGCTCCCAGTACACCCCATCTCTCTGGGCCTAGTGTATATCCCCCTCCATAATAAGATCTGGCACAACTATACAACTATCAACCCGACATACACTGCAACTACAGGGGTCACTACTTCTACACTCATTGAAGAAATAGTGGCTAATATGAAGATTATTATTTAGTTGAAATTTTTTTTTTTTATTATAGACATTTTTTTTATTGTTCTCATTTTAACATTAGAAAAAGGGGGCGTGGCTTGGCGCGCAATGTGTAAGGCCGCACCGTGACTGACCTCCGGGAGGCTGTGAGGCCCGATTACCGCCGCTCTGAAAATGATTATGTCCGCTCGGCTAAGGAGGGCGACACACGGACACACTCTCCGCTCTCTGATTACCCCTAAAAAGAAAACCTCCCCAGGAAACCTCAGCAAGTTTAGATACAGCGGAGGTGGGAAATCTACCAGGATGGCGCTGACACACAGACACAACATGGAGGAAGACATGGAAGATGACGAGGTGTCCCTGCCAGCATCTGAAGACTCTGCAGGTAATTTTGATAAAGACAAACCTCTGACCTACGCTACTATGACCGACATAGCTGCAGATATCAAAAGATCGTTTACATCAGCTATAACAGACATTAAAACGGAGCCATTGAAACTTTCTGAACAAGTGGCTGTCTGAGCGCGCTGGGAGGAGGAGAGACAAAGCACTGTCCAGATTAGACGACATTACCAATGCACATAACCAACATCTAATCGACATGAACAGACACTTAGAAGATTTAGACAACCGAGGAAGAAGGCACAACATAAGAGTACGTGGAATTCCAGAAACTGTTAACCCAGACCAAATCAAGCCTGCACTGACCTCCATATTCAACGGCCTTTTAAATAGGCCTGAACACTCTCCCATAGATTTTGATAGAGCCCACAGAGCTCTCAGACCTAGAGCTCCATATGATAATCCTCCCAGGGACATCATATGTTGCCTTCCCAATTTCAGTTTAAAGGAAAAAGTATTACAAAAAGCAAGGTCCAATGACCAGATCTTGTTTAATGATAACATAATACAACTATTTCAAGACCTATCACCCATAACACTGAAAAACAGAAGGGCACTGAAACCCCTCCTGGAGGCTCTAAAAGAAAGGAAAATAAACTATAGATGGAAATTCCCTTTTGCTCTCCAAGCTTCATACATGGGCAAACAATACACACTCAGAACCCCCAATGAACTGATCAGATTCTGTGAAAACCTTCAAATTACGCCAGTAGCATTGCCTGACTGGTACTCAGAATTTTTGCTTCCCCCTGAAATTACCAACCCTCCAGCCTTCGGCAGATCAGATATGTTCCATACACCCTCCCAGCAGGGAAAAAAAAGCAGAAACGCCAACAGAAACAGTTATGACTCTCCGTCTTCCTCCAAAAGCGCCAAAAGTCAAAGATTAAAATAAACCTGATTTACCGAACACTCACAATCCAACCATTGCGACATTTACCTGGATTATACAGACAGTCTATTGATCTTCCGCTCATCCCCTTTCACCACAATTACCAATTTTTGGTCTCTATTTTATCCCTTGGAGAAGAGAAGGAAGGAAGGAAGGAAGGAAGGAAGGGAAAAAAGAATTTTTTTTTTTTTTCAATACTTCTGCCTCAAATCCTCACTAATATGTTGACCACAGCCGAAAGCACTAAAACTGCTGCAGGATTCCTTCTCTGAACGTCCACTAGAGGGCAATCCTACACAACAGTTAACATCCTACTCTAACTTCTAAAGATCCCTCCCTGGGAATACACAAAGCTCAATACCTACTGGAAATATCCCCTGCTACCTGCATTTATTAAAAAACGCAGGTTCTACATAGATGAAGAGGGAATCAAGGGATAAGAGACACATATTGTATATACCCATCATGTGAGAACTTATACATGCAGATCTGGAAGCAGATTCTAGCATTGAATCCCTCCCACATCCGCTTCTACTGAAGAATACATCCGATATGGGAATTTACCTGGATGACAACCAGACTCTCAATATTAATCCACACTTAATAACTTTTCTTTCACAGGAGCTATAAATGCCTACAAGAAATACATTCTTAAAACCACTAAACTGTTACCAACTGAACAGGCTTCTTCATTCGGGTTTACCTCTGTATCCAGAAACAAGGGTGAAATACACTCAACATTTACCATGAGACTATGAACCATAGCTAGAAGTTTAAGTATTTGGCCCACCTGTGACATCTCTAGCCATGCAGTGAATACACAGATATACAGCTGCATGTTTGCCAATTTGCAACACCCTACCCTTTCACTGTAGGAACTTCAAATACCACCAGATTGAAAGGATTTCGGATACTATGAGACCTCGCATGCCTGGACTTACCTTTTCTTAAGCGTTAGAGAGGAAGCTTCCAAGTGAACCTGCTTACAGAGAAGCCCGCAGCAACAGCATGTAATGCATAGCGGAGGGCATACATGACTTTGGTAACAGGGGAGTTAATAGTTTAAGGGGTGGGTACAAAAAAGTAACCGAGGGGGAGGTATCAAACAGGGCTTTATAGGTTAACCTCGCCCAGGGGGGAGTAACAGTGGTTGGAGAAAGTTCATTGAAGATGGAGCTGGACGGACTTATGGAGCAGCTTAGGGAGGAGGCCGCGGTTCGTGGGGCAGCATGGCTGCATGAGACCATAGCTGCGGCTTTGCAGAACAGTCAGCCTGAGGCGCTGGGTAGGTCTAGCGGCGCCAGAACGCGGCGGTCCCGGCCGCCTGAGCGGTTCTCCCCCGACCAGCGGGTTTCTGGACAGCGGCAACCCGGGACTCTTGCGGGTCTCGCGGTGGGCCCACCTCCAAAGAGAATGGCCGGAGCGGATGGCGGCAGAGCGAACGCCGACGGGACCCGGCGGAGCGATCGTTTGGAAGGGATGGAAGCGGCGGCGCGGCCTAACAGAGCGGGCAGAGTGAGGAGCGAGAGCCCCGCCCCCTGCAGGAGTCAGCCAGCAGCAAGGGAGAGGACACGTGCAGCGAGCCCTGGGCCGTCCGGTTCCACGGCAGGGGCACACAGGAGGATCGAGAGGGGTCGGCCTAGCGGGGCATCGCAGGTACCAGGCGGCAGGACTGAGGTCAGGCACACCGGTCCGGGCAAGGCAACCTGCAAGTCAGCGGGCGGATGTGACACGCGGAGGCGGGGGCGTACTGCCACAGTCATGGCGGCAACCCCGGCGGCCAGGCCGGGCGGGCCTTCGTCAGAGGAAGAAGAGGGGAGAAGTGGCGATCGAGCAGGTGGATGGTCCGGGTCGGAGGAGGAATCGGTACCCCAGCAAAGGCGAACGGCAGCGGTGGAGATCCCTGTTCCGGCTGATGAGGCTACGCCTGTGCAGCCTGGTGAGTCCAATGTTTTATCCCTCAATTCCAGTCAGGCCAGAGTGGGGGGGATGGGGGTTTCAGTGGGGGGCGGGGGCAGCAGTGGGTCGGGGGTGTCAGGCAGTGGGGGGGCTACAGCATTGGGGGGGTTTTTAGCAGGCATTAGGGAGCTCCTTCAGCGCTTTGAGGGAGCAGGGACGGTTCCCTCGGGCCCTGCAACAGCGTGGGCGCCGCCGGCAGGAGGCACCGGGGCGGTGGTGCTCACGGGAGGGACAACGGCGGTGCCTTCGGTCACGGCGGCGGTGGCCACGCCTGCACCGGTAACGCCCGGGAGTACAGGGGCGCAGGGGACGGACAAGACAGCTGAGACCACAAGCAGGAAGGATATAACCAGATTGGCTGATGCAGCCAGGTGCGAGGTGTATGTATGCTATGAGGGACCATTGGGCGCGCACCTGAAGCAAGAATTGCGGGAAAAACTGTGGAAGGGTGAATATGTTGAGATATTTTCCCTACTGCCGTTAGAGAAATTTAATCTGGATAGGGTGAAACCTGATGATTCAAAGAAGGAGGAGGAGGAGAAGAGGAGGTACAGGTTGATCCCTAGAACATTTGCAAACTGGTTGCAGGCTTTTGCGATTATGGCAAGTGTGATAGGTGAGAAGCACCCGGAGCATTGCTCAGCTCTATTTTGCTATCAAGATGCTATCGGAGAGGCGTACAGGGTTTATGGGGGCACGACGTGGCTGAGGTATGATGAACAGTTCCGTCAACGGAGGGCAATCAGACCGACGCTCCGTTGGGATCACAAGGACATCAGCCTATGGATGAGATTGATGACGACGACGACGAGGGCCCCCAACCAGTTTTTTCCAGGAGGGACCGGTGGACCTTCCACCCAGGGACATACGGTCGGAAACAAAAAGGGGGTTTGTTGGCAATACAACACCGGGACCTGCAGGTTTGGAACCTCATGTAAGTATAAACACGAGTGTTCAGGATGTGGGGGATCCCACCCGGGTCAAGGTGTTTCAAACAAGGAAAGGGTAGGCAAGGAGAAACTGCAAACAAAAGGGAGGACCCCGGTGAGAGTGGAAAAGATGCGGCCGTTTCTAGGTAGGTACCCAGACAAGAAAGCAGCGCAATTGTTGGATGAAGGTTTCTCAGTGGGATTTAGGATACCGTGCAATCTGTCGGCTATCCCGCCTGTGTCGCCTAATTTAAAGTCAGCTATGCAACACCTGGAGGTAGTTTCTGAGAAACTAAGGAAGGAGGTTGCATTGGGTCGGATGGGAGGTCCTTTTTCGGTGTCGCCGTTGGATAATTTGGTGGTGTCACCGCTGGGTGTGGTCCCAAAGAAGGAGCCAGGAAAATTCAGGCTAATCCATCATTTATCATTCCCAAAAGGGGGGTCGGTCAATGATGCGATAGACCAGGGTGAGTGTTCCGTGACCTATACATCATTTGATGCGGCAGTGGGATGGGTGCGACGGTATGGAAAGGGGGCTCTCATGGCAAAGGCAGATGTGGAATCAGCTTTCCGACTGCTGCCAGTACACCCGGACAGCTTTCGGTTATTGGGATGTCATTGGAACAACGAATTTTACCAATGTCGACCAATGTTTACCAATGGGCTGCTCTATATCGTGCGCGATATTTGAGCAGTTCAGCTCGTTTGTGGAATGGGTTGTTAGGGAGGTGTCAGGTGTGAATTCTATAATTCATTACCTGGATGACTTTCTCTGCATGGGCCCAGCTGATTCAAGGATCTGCGCGGTGCTTTTGGCTACGCTGGAACATATCGCAGACAAATTCGGCATTCCATTGGCGGCTGACAAAACGGAGGGACCGAGTACGGTCATCACGTTCTTGGGCATTGTGCTGGACACGGAGGCAATGGAATGCCGGTTGCCGGACGATAAACTGGAGGACCTGAAGAGGGAAATTGCGGGGCTCATGGGTTTGCGGAAAGTGCAACTGAAGACGCTACAATCGGTATTGGGCAAGCTTAATTTTGCATGCCGCATATTACCAATGGGGAGGGTTTTCTGTCGCAGGTTGTCGGCCAGCACGAGCGGCGTAAAATCGCCAAGGCATTTCGTTCGATTAAAAGAAACACATAGAGCGGACTTAAGGGTGTGGCACACCTTTTTGGAAGCTTTTAACGGGAGGGCTTTCTGGATGGCTGGTCCGGTCAGCAATTTTGACTTGGAACTGTTCACTGATGCCGCAGGTTCAACCGGTTTTGGGGCCTTTTTTCAGGGACAATGGAGTGCTGGGCCTTGGCCTCAGTCGTGGGTGGAAGCAGGATTTACAAAAAACCTGGTGCTGCTGGAGTTGTTTCCGGTGGTGCTGGCGGTGGAGTTATGGGGAGCATCATTCAGGGACCTGAAGGTGCGTTTCCACGGGGACAACCTAGGTGTGGTACAGGTAATTAATAGGAACACGGCATCATCTCCGCCAGTGATTAGGCTATTACAACATCTGGTACTACGATGTTTGCAACTGAATGTTTTCATTCATGCGGTCCATTTACCAGGGGTGGAAAATGTTATAGCTGATGCGTTGTCTCGCTTCCAGTGGGAAAGGTTCCGGGAGTTGGCGCCGGAGGCGGAGCAACACGGGGTTCCTTGTCCCGACAGGCTGTGGGGGATAGCATTGGCCTCATCGCCGGATGGATAAAGAACTCGGTAAGTGGGTCCACGTGGGCGGCTTACACCAGGGTATGGCAGGAATGGATGGATTTTGTGAATGAAATCGGGGAGGAGCCGGTGGGTGGAGAGGTGCGGTTGCTCTTGATATACTACATTGCCAGGAAGATGGAGGAGGGTGTGTCTGCAGCTGTAGTGAATAAGAATGTATCTGGGTTGGCCTTTCTGTTTAAGTTGCAGGGTCAGATGGATTTTACGAAAGACTTCTGGGTCCGGCAGGCAATGAAGGGTTACAGAAAGGCTTGGGTTAGGAAGGATGAGAGAAGGCCGGTGACATTCGAGATTTTGCAGGGTGTTATAGCGCAACTGGAGAGGGTGTGCTCTTCAGGTTATGAAGTGCTGTTGTTCAAGGTAGCCTTTTTATTAGCGTTTTTTGGGGCCTTTAGAATAGGGGAGTTGGTTAGCCCTTCTAAGAGGGTACAGGGAGGGCTGAGTTATCAGGATGTGAGACGGAAGTCTTGCAGTTGTATTTGAGAAAATCAAAGACCGATCAACTGGGAAGGGGCAGAATCGTTAGGGTGTATCCGGTTGTGGGTTCGGTGTTGTGCCCAGTTGGGGCAATGCGGGAGTTTTTGAGTTTGCGCCCGGTGGGAATGGGCCCCCTTTTGGTACATTCAGGTGGAGAATGTTTATCCAGATTCCAATTTGGGGCAGTTTTTGCAAAATGTATCCGGGGTTTAGGACTGACCAAGAAGGATTTCTCGTCACATTCCTTCAGGATAGGAGCAGCCACGGAAGCAGCCAGGAATGGATTGGGGGAGGAGATGGTAAAAAAGATTGGTAGATGGGAATCCAAGAGGTTTCAATCTTATGTGCGGCCCAATTTGGTGGTTAGTTTGTAGGTTAAGTATTTGATGTGTAATAGAGATATGGGTATGGGTCGGTAAGTGTTAATAGGGTTGTTGGTTATAGTATGGTTTCCTGTGTTTTTTTCTATTTCAGATTCGCTGCCTGGGATGGTCTGGATCATGGGTCATTCCTATGTGGCGTGGGGGGCTCGGAGAGGGGACGCCCGACATGAGGGTAGGCAATTGGGCTTTGGCAGGAGGGAAGCGTGCATAAAGTGGCTGGGGATCCCAGGCATGTTGTGGGTCAGATTGGTGCCGGAGGTGCATCGTTATGAACAGCGCGATAGGCCGCCGGATGTATTAGTAATACATGCTGGCGGTAATGACCTGGGTATTAGATCTATGGTGGACCTGAAGCGCGACATCAAGTTGGATGTTTTGCGGTTGAGAGAAGCCTTTACGAAAATGGTGATTGTTTGGTCAGACATGGTGGCCCGGACTTCCTGGAGGATGGCGAGATCAGTGAGGGGGTCAACAGGGCATGTAAAAAAATAAATAGGGAAGTTAGCAAGTTTGTAGTAAATAACGGTGGGCTGGCGGTTAGGCATTTGGAACTCGAGTTCGAGACATGGCGGTATTTAAGAGCAGATGGAGTGCATTTGAACGAGGTTGGAATTGATTTGTGGGCCTTGGGGCTACAAGATGGCATACAGAGAGCACTTCGGGTGTGGAGGGGCACCCAAGATTAAGGTGTTATTCTTGGGTGCTGTGGCGGGCGTTGGTCTGGGCAAAAGAAGGTGGATGGTAAAAAGTAAGAGTCTTTTTTGGGAGCCTAGCGTTGCTATGGCTCAGGATTGTGGTTCCCGGTTAACGGAGGTTAACCGGGAAGTGATAATGGGGCACTGCGGTCATTGCTAGTCTCTGAGCCAGCTTGTCGGCTTGAGGCCTATTTTTGATAGATTTGATGGGACTGCAGTGCTAGTCCTGTTATGGACACGGAGGATTTTTTAAGATATTGCTCAGACCAACGCTTGATGATCAAACAGGTTGTTTTAACAGATGTTGTTGTTTGTTGTTGATGTTTTCTATTTATGATTGATAATGTTTTATATGTTATATTTTTATATATAAAATTATTTGTTAAATAAATTAGGCCACTACGGCCTTTTATACTCCAAGCTCGGTGTGGTTTGAGTTATTGGGGTAAAAATGGACGTGGTTTGGTATTAAGGGAATAATGACATCTGTATCCGTCAGTCAAGATCCTTCATTTTCCATCAGGTCGCAGAATCAGACATAACTCCATATAGCTTATTTGAACTTGAACCATAGAATACTAATACTAAGTTCTAATCTTTATACAGTACTTTTTGAATTTCTGATCCTGAGACATACTTAAACATAAGAATAGATTAGATCATCTAACTCACTTCAAGTTATTAGATTATACTAGACTAGAACAGAGAATACCCTGCTAAACTCAGGGTTAAGGTATCACGATGTTAACTGTTAATTGGTTTGAAAGGTTTTGATTTCTCTCTTTTTATTCTTTTCTTTTTCAAATGTTTTACATGTTAACCGCCTTTTCCATCCTATGCAGAACATCACTAAATGTATGTAACAGACGGGATGAACGGTATGTTTTTTCCATATTTACAGGTATCTGTCTTATATCCTCTTCTTTAACATTTAAGCAGGTTGTCGCCCTTAGTGGCTGACCGGACTACGGTTGGCGATATTTCTACATGATAATAAGCGGCCTAAAACTCACCTCTCACGCTATCTTTTTAACATACCCGGGTCTCGCAGTATCCTGCGAGACAGACCCAGTTACCAAACTCACAAACATAACAAACAACGTATAATGACACTAACGTGCCTCCCACTTTCCCCCCAGAGTACATAGTAGTACCTATTATATCTAGGTCATTAACTAGCTCCTCACTTTCTAGGTGAGATTAGAGCACACACTCAACCACCCCTTTTTCAATCCACCCCAACTTATCCTACCTCCCTTGTCCCCCCTCTTCTTCTCCCCTGGAGTACGCCAAAAGAGACCAGAACAATATCATATAATACATACATAACAGTCAGTGTAGCGCTGGACATAAAAGTGTGACTAGTGATTAGGAATTAGTGCACAATCTCTAATGATGCTAGGATATAATGCCAAATAAACAATGTAAACACACCAAAAATAATCATCTAAGGCTTATATCTATATATGATACATAGTGATATTCCTTTTAAATATGGGACCATGCCAAAAATTGGTATATGTGAAAAAAATAAATGTAAATGGTGAAATAGAAAGTTCAAAAAAGTGTCCCAAATAACAATGTGTAAAATCCAAAAGAGATCCAGAGGAAGATGTATTGCAGGATTCGGGAATATTCGATCCACCTCCCGTGCAGCCCGCCACCAAATGGTAAAAATGAAGGCTTACCGGAAAGCCTGCGACCGCCCTTACTCAGGGGGGTCAAAACAGGCTTAGTTGTGGAAATATCCAGGGATGATGGAGCCTCCGAGTCCTCTCTCACTTCATCGGACAGGCAGCCCACAGCAACGGGGACCCGAAGTAGAAGTATGCTCACAGGAATTCCTTCAATGTTTCTTCTCGGAAAAGGTCAGGTACAAATGAGCCAGATATGATGGACTCCCTTGTCAGCGACAGGGAGTCACTCGAGCGGTTTGCCTCTCAGGGCCAGTGAACGGACATCACAGCTCTGCGAACCTTCTGGGTCAAACTCTGCGCAGATCTCCCGGGGCCGCCAGGTGGGTCCTCCCAAAGGATGGCCAAGGTGCGGATCAGAGGGAACAATGAGTCAAGTACAAAGGCTGGAGTGAAGGCTGGTTGAATCTCTCAGTAAGTATGTGGAGAAAAAATAAACAAGCTCCACATAGTGTAGATGAGCAAAAATAGGATTTTTATTGCTAAAAACGCCAGGTAACAATAAAATGTGATCACAGAGTATAAAATCGAAAATGGATGCCCCAGTAGACGATCCATTGATCGAAAAGCTTCGGGCGCTTCCAGCATCCTCCTTGTTGCCCATTTTCGATTTTATACTCTGTCATATATAGATATAAGCCTTAGATGATTATTTTTGGTGTGTTTACATTGTTTATTTGGCATTATATCCTAGCATCATTAGAGATTGTGCACTAATTCTTAATCACTAGTCACACTTTTATGTCCAGCGCTACACTGACTGTTATGTATTTGATCTTTGTCTTATATCGAGGTTATAGTGTTTAGCAGCAGGATTTTGTTCAATTTTGGTCACTCACGATACACTTATTTTTTATATTTTCACATTTATGCACGTAGCGCGGTTCCTTATTTATTTATAGTATCATATAATAAATAACTATTAGACAAAAACCACTTGACTCAATATATACACCTGAATTTTCTAACAACTTACATTATGGCATATAAATTCCTGGGAATAGCACCAACTTTAATTTCCCACAATGTCAACGGCCTGAACATACCTGAAAAAAGAACAAAAATGCTCAAAGAATTGAAAAAAACTATGCCGTCAATAGTGTTTTTACAAGAAACACATTTTAAAAGCAAACATATACCCAAATTTACAGACAACATATTCACAGAAATGTACCACGCCACTAACCCTTTAGCCAAAACAAAAGGTGTATCAATCCTCATTAACAAAAACTCCCCCTTCAAAATACAACAAAAACTTGTAGATCCAGAAGGACACTATCTTTTCCTTAAAGGAGAATGGGCAGGATCACCCGTCACATTAGCTAACGTATATTTCCCAAACTCTACCCACATCCCATTTTGTCGTAAAATCATAGACGAACTAAAATGGTTTGCTGAGGGATGTATAATCTTGGGTGGAGACTTCAATGTTCCCCTCTCCCCCCAAAAAGACACATCAACAGGCCACACCATCCTAACATACAGAATCCTCAGACGCCTTAAATTACTCTTAAACTCCTTATCACTAGTAGACACTTGGAGACTCACCCACACGAATGAAAGAGACTACACCTTTTTTCTCAAACCCACACAAACGATACTCCCGTATTGACTTAATTTTCGTTTCACAGAGATCTAAACAAACTAGAAGCAGCAGAGATAGGCATTGTCGCTCTCTCAGGCCATGCCCCCACGGCTATATCTATGCGACTTGACTCACCCCAACAAACGACCTTTAATTGGAGACTCAATGCATCACTTCTAACTGACCAAAGAGTGAAAGACGAAATACAGGACACTTTGACCGATTACTTTAGGAATAACCTAGATACAGATACCAACCCTTTGACTAATTGGGAAGCTCACAAAAGCGTTATAAGAGGTCATCTAATGAAATGGGGGTCTAGATTAAAAAGAGAGAAAGAAAAGGAAATTTCCAAACTGACCTCACAAATAGCAAAATTAGAAACTCTCCACAAACAATCCCTCTTAATCTCAACAGAGGAGGAATTGATCCGTTGTAGGAACTCCCTAAAATCATTACTAGACCTGAAGACCAAAAAAGCACTTTTCTTCAAAAAAAGCATATTTTTTGAATATGGGGACAAAAGTGGGAAACTATTAGCCAAAGCTCTCAAAGATTTGACACAAGCCGGAAAAGTACATGCCATACGAGACAAAGACGGAATACTTAGACATAAACCTACTGATATTGCGGACCTATTTCATAAATTTTACTCAAAATTATACAACCTCCCTGAAACACATAAACCCCCACATCTAACCATGACGAAACAAGAAATGATACATCAATTTTTGAAAAACAGCAAAATAACCTTACTTCCCCAAGTTGACATAAACAAACTAGAGGAACCTATCTCCACACATGAATTACTAGAAGCTATTAAAGATCTTAAGACAGGGAAAAGCCCAGGCCCAGACGGCTTTACCTCACAATATTACAAAACATACACTCAAGCTCTAACTAAACCCCTTATCTCAGCTTTCAATTACCTGGCAAAACACAATCACGACCAAGATTCGTTCCTCATGGCCCATATCGCAGTAATCCCCAAACCTGACAAAGACCATACAGACTGTGCCAACTACAGACCTATATCTTTACTAAATATAGATTTAAAAATCTTAGCCAAAATACTGGCAATAGACTGAAACCCCTCCTCTCAAAGATCATAGGCCCAGAACAAGTAGATTTCATGCCAGGCAGAGAGGCACGTGACAATACAACCAAAGCACTTAACTTAATTCACCATGCTCACAACTCTAAGATAAAAGGACTCCTTCTCTCTACAGACGCCGAGAAGGCTTTCGATAGAGTCTCATGGGACTATATGATGTCTACTTGCTCCCATATTGGACTAAACGAAAGTATGCTATCTTGGATCTCAGCACTCTATCGAAATCCCCAAGCTAAAATTAAAGTCAACAATATTCTCTCAGACCCAATTAAAATACGAAACGGGACTCGTCAAGGCTGCCCTCTTTCACCCCTTCTATTTATCATTTCTTTAGAACCCCTAATAAGAACAATCAAATTATCTGCAGACATCAAAGGTTTCAGAGTAGGAGACAAAGAATATAAAATTGCCGCCTATGCGGATGATCTCTTATTTTTCTTGACACAACCACATATCTTTATTCCAAACCTTGAGAAACACTTCAAAATCTTCGGCTTTATCTCCAACTTCAAAATTAACAAATCCAAGTCTGAGGCACTGAATATTAATTTACCAATAGACCAACTCAAATTAATGAAAGACAATCATAATTATAAATGGGAACAAAATACCTTGAAATATCTAGGGATAAATCTAACCAGCAATATAGACTCGCTATATTCTTATAATTGCAAACCCCTTCTCACCACATTGAATAGAGACCTTCAAAAATGGTCAACCAAACCTTTCTCTTGGTTCGGCAGAGCTTAAATTCTAAAAATGACAATTTTACCGAGATTACTTTATCTTTTCAATACACTCCCCATCAAAATCCCCGAAACCTTCTTTACCAACCTTCTCAGAACACAAAGACGCTTTCTTTGGGCTGATAGAAAACCCAGAATAAATCTCAATTTACTATCACTACCCAAGCATAGAGGGGGAATAAGACTCCCAAATTTTAAAAAATACCATCAAGCATCCCACATCACGAGAATCATTGACTGGCACTGCCATAGCTTAAATAAAGACTGGATCCAACTAGAACAAGCCCTAAGCCCATTCAACCTAACCTTTTATCCATGGTCCATACATTCTAAAACGGATAAGACTATAAAACATCCCCTAATCGCAAACACACTTGAAGTTTGGCATAAGGTAGCTCGTACTCATAACTTAGCCTCTATCCCTGGTCCACTGACTCCTGTTACTAATAACCCTGACTTTATTCCAGGTCTACACCTGAGGAACATGCCGACCCGCACAGCCTCCCAATGCCTGGTAAACTCTAAGATCAAACCCCTAGACATACTCAAAACAGAGTGGGAAGGATCACCTCCTGGCTTATGGCTTTATATGCAACTCAAAAGCTTCCTGTTAAATAGCAAACACAGAGCATTTTACAGCTTACCTTTACTCCCTCTAGAAGAACTATGCTTTAAAAGATCACCAGTAACTAATACCACTTCTCTAGCTTACTGCTTGTTAAATAAAAAACAGCACACAGATGACTTAAAACATAAAAAAAAGTGGAAAAAAGATCTAAAAACTAAGATTTCCTCTAAACAATGGGAGAATGCCTGTATAATGATTCATAAATGCACTTCCGGACCGCCCACTGTATATATACGTCATTTTTTTGAAGATGGATATCTCGTTAACGGCAGCAGCTGCTGCCACAACCGGGTTATCCATCTTTTCAGCGGGCGGTTCCGTACATGATAATGGTGGTCTCTGCGGCGGGTTCGCCGCGAGATCACCGTTATCGGCGGCGGGAGAGGTGCCACCCCCCTCCCGCCGCTCTCCCGCACCCTCTGCCGCTTACCGGAGCCGTCGGTAGCGGCGGAGGCGATCGGGTCCTTTCCCTGCTTAGGTATGGAGACGAGTGAGGCTAAGATGGCCCCCACCCGTCTCCATACCATGTGACGGCCGGAGCGACGTCATTACGATGGCTCCGCCCACTTCTCTTAAAGGCACAATTTTTTTGTGTCTTTTTTTAAACAACTTTTTTTTTTTTTTTTTTTTTGCATTTTAGTCTAAATATGAGATCTGAGGACTTTTTGACCCCAGATTTTTAAGAGGACCTGTCATGCTTTTTTTCTATTACAAGGGATGTTTACATGCCTTGTAATAGGAATAAAAGTGATCCAATTTTTTTTTTTTAAAAAACAGTGAAAAAATAAATAAAAAAAAGTAAAATAAATAATAAAAAAAAAACTTTTTAAAGCGCCCTGTCCCGACGAGCTCGCGCGCAGAAGCGAGCGCATACGTGAGTAGCGCCCGCATATGAAAACGGTGGTCAAACCACACATGTGAGGTATCGCCGCGACCGGTAGAGTGAGAGCAATAATTCTAGTCCTAGACCTCCTCTGTAACGCAAAACATGCAATCTGTAGAATTTTTTAAACGTCGCCTATGGAGATTTTTAAGGGTAAAAGTTTGACGCTATTCCACGAGCGGGCGCAATTTTGAAGCATGACATGATGGGTATCAATTTACTTGGCGTAACATTATATTTCACAATATAAAAAAAAATTGGGCTAACTTTACTGTTGTCTTATTTTTTTTTTTCAAAAAAGTGAATTTTTTCCAAAAAAAAGTGTGCTTAGAAGACCGCTGCGCAAATACGGTGCAAAAAAAAGTATTGCAATGACCGCTATTTTATTCTCTAGGGTGTTAGAAAAAAAACAATATATAATGTTTGGGGGTTCTAAGTCATTTTCTAGCAAAAAAACCTGTTTTAAACTTGTAAACACCTAAAATCCAAAACGAGGCTGGTCTTAAAGTGGTTAAGCACAAAATATCAGGAGATCTCTTACAAAATACTCACCCAGTGGTATATCACACCACATAAAGCCACCACTACATGTTTTCTGGGAAACAGTAATAAAATGGACTAAACTCATAACAGATTCTAAAATTGAATTTAATGCTGCCATTTGCCTAATAAACGTAAATGAACTCTCCAAAAGCAGATACAAAAAGTCCCTTTCTAGGCATCTACTACTAGCTGCTAAAACACTTATACCCCTCCATTGGAAGACCACACACATCCCAAATATTAAAGATTGGTTCGAAAGAATAAATTATATATGCAAGATGGAGGAGATCGCCGCTATGAAGAAAGAAAATAGCACGAATTTCAATCATACCTGGCAACCATGGTTATTATTTGTCCACTCTTCTGTTTTTAATTCCCTCACTAACTAATACCTCTTAAGAAACAGACTGCTGCGCCATTATAAGATTGCTCTTTGCCACATTATGATCTAACACTACTTAAGCCTTCCTTTAATGTTGGTAATGATTATTTCATCTTATGTACTTAAATGTAACAATTTTCAAATGCCGCCTTTCACTAAAGTGAGATTATTATTATTATTATTTACTATTGTACTCCTTTTCTGCCCCTTTCTCCCTTCCCTCCTTCTTCCCTACCTAACCCCCCCCCCACCCCCTTCCCCTCTTCTGTTCCCCTTTTTTCCCTACCCCCCCCCCCCCTCCCCCTCTATACCTCAATCATTTCCTTCCCTGAAGAAAAAAAAAAGTTTATAAATATATTCATAAACTCCAAAAGTCACTTACTCAGCTACATGACGAAATTTCACACGCAAGCAACAGATACTATATGTAACTCCTTTAAGTATAGATAATTGTTTTGCTTTCTAAATTGTATTGTATGCAGTTAATTGTAACATCACAAGCTTTATTAAACCTTTGATTGTGAAAAAAAAAAAAAAAGAATATATCAACTAATACTACATATCTATTTGTATTTACAGTTTATTTCTGTACCCAACTCCTAATGAATGGCATATAGCCATGAAACATGTTGAGTTTCCATGGGGTACTCAGTCAAGTCTGGCTCATTAGGCATATGGAAAAATGCAGCGCATGTACAAATGAATATAGGTCTTTAAAATGGTGAAACAGTCAAGAAATAACTAATTGACCACAGGTGCCTTGAAACACAAACGTCCATAGATGGATGTAAATGTCCAACCGCACAGGAGGTATAAGTACTCCAAGGGGTGGTGATGGTCTGATGGTTGTCAGAAAACACCTGGCATCATACAGCGACTTCCCAACCGAGAAACCGGGTCCCAATGGGTCATTCAGAGAAAGTGCAAAAAAAGCCTCTTACCAGATCCTGTGGATTCCCATGTCAGCGACAGGGAATCGCATGCGCAGTTTGTCACAAATGACGTGGAATGGGAGCTCAGGAATCGCCAATCTCTTGGATTGTGGTCTGTATGGATCTCGGCCGGCAACCGGATGCGTCCTCACAACGAACCGTCCTCACACCGAACCGTCCCAGCATGCATCAGAAGTTTCACAAACGGTCCCCCGAAAGGAGCAGTTGGAGGGACTGGATCTCATGCGGTAAATGTGGAAACAAAAAGAATGTGCCTCCACATGGTGCAGATAAAAAAGGGTGTTTTTATTGACAAAAACGACCATACACAAATAAAAGCGTGATCACGGTGGATAAAAACAAATGGGCAACAAAGAGAGTGGTGTATGGGGTACATACACCACTCTCTTTGTTGCCCATTTGTTTTTATCCACCGTGATCACGCTTTTATTTGTGTATGGTCGTTTTTGTCAATAAAAACACCCTTTTTTATCTGCACCATGTGGAGGCACATTCTTTTTGTTTCCACATTTACCGCATGAGATCCAGTCCCTCCAACTGCTCCTTTCGGGGGACCGTTTGTGAAACTTCTGATGCATGCTGGGACGGTTCGGTGTGAGGACGGTTCGTTGTGAGGACGCATCCGGTAGCCGGCCGAGATCCATACAGACCACAATCCAAGAGATTGGCGATTCCTGAGCTCCCATTCCACGTCATTTGTGACAAACTGCGCATGCGATTCCCTGTCGCTGACATGGGAATCCACAGGATCTGGTAAGAGGCTTTTTTTGCACTTTCTCTGAATGACCCATTGGGACCCGGTTTCTCGGTTGGGAAGTCGCTGTATGATGCCAGGTGTTTTCTGACAACCATCAGACCATCACCACCCCTTGGAGTACTTATACCTCCTGTGCGGTTGGACATTTACATCCATCTATGGACGTTTGTGTTTCAAGGCACCTGTGGTCAATTAGTTATTTCTTGACTGTTTCACCATTTTAAAGACCTATATTCATTTGTACATGCGCTGCATTTTTCCATATGCCTATTTTGTTGTTTTTGTCAAACTGTATGCAGCAGCTTTCATTCATTTTACTGGTTAGCGCGGTGTTTTCTATTTAAGTCTGGCTCATTACCTATTTACTGACCCATGTATACCTTTTATACATTCAAAATTCATTGAGTACTAGGTAACTATTAATGTGTATGTGTATCGTTTTTGTTTTTACAGCAGCTCTGTTGCATATGGTGTATCAATGCCTATTAATAGGAAATATCTTGTATTATATCTACAATTAATCATGCTCAAGATTGATATTATTCATCTTATTGCCAAATGCTGTTTCTATGACATGTGTACATATTTGTATTTATACCATTTTATCAATATTCATTACTTCTCATGTGCTGCCAAGCTGACATATATGTATCCATTATGTTCATGCCATGTGTGCATGTGTATGTATATATGAAAATACTTTTTTACTTGTTTCATACTATTGTCACAAATAAATAGTGTTTACTAACCACTCTACCTCCACAAGTCAATTGCCTCATTCAAAGTCCCGTATTCCTTTCTTATTTACCTGAATCAGGGATGGAGGTACATTCATTGTGCCTCATTTAAAGTCCCAAAACTCCCCCTCTCATTTAACAGCTTTCACTATAGTACATGATTGCTTAGAACAGTGACTATCACTGTTCTAAGCAATCACAGTGTAAAAAAAAATCCTCATCATCTTCCCAGAGTAGTACAGTGTCACTATGTTAAACACTGTATGTACTGCTTTGGTCACAATATATATATATATATATATATATATATATATATATATATATATATATATATATATATTTTTTAAATTGTAAAAACTGAAAAAGAAGTTACAAATTTGAAAATAAAATTACTTTTTTTTAACATACTACCACCAGTCAGTATCATATGATAATGCTGTATGGCTCTGGTGACAGTATATAAAAGAAACACATTTTATTTAATTTCTCTCTTTTCCATAAAACTCATTACAAAAAAAAATTACAAATTCTAAAAACTCACCACGCCTCTTACTAAATAACTTTGACCGTCTACTTTCCAAAAATGGGCCATTTGGGGGTGTTTGTACTCTGTCCTGACATTTTAGGGCCTCAAGAATTTATATAGGTAGTCAGTTCATCAGGAATGATCAATTTTCAAATATCTATCTATATATATATATATATATATATATATCATAGTTTGTAGACTCTATAAGTTTCACACAGACTAAATAATATACGTATTATACTTATATATGAGATTATAAAATAATTTGACATATTTTTACCAAAGAAATGTAGTGGAATACATTTTGACCTAAATTTATGAAAAACTTTTATTTATTTATAAAATTTTATAACAGAAATGACGAAAGAAAAGTGTTTATTTTTTTTTTACATTTTTGGTATTTTTCGTTAATAGAGCAAAAAAAGAAAACACTGTAGGGAATAAATACCACTAACAGAAAGCTTTATCTGTCTGAAAACAATAATACAAGTTTAATTTGGTTACAGTGTTGCATGACTGAGTAATTTGCATTCAAAGTGTGACAGTGCTGAAAGCTGAAAATTGGTCTGGGCAGGAAGATGGTCAAAGTGTTCTGTACTAAAGTGGTTAGGTATATAATGGGAATAATATTCTCAAAAAGAAACCCCAATGGCTCAAAATTGATATGGTCCAGAATTATTTAGACAAAATAAAAATGAATAAAACAACTGGACCAGATGGCTTACGCCCACATGTCCTCAAAGAGTTGAGCTCTGTTTTTTCAAAGCCATACTTCTAATAATCAGGAATGGCTACAGGGCTCAAAATGCCAAATACTGAGCCACTAGCCATGCCTTAACAGTTACTTGCCACCAGTTGGCCCACCCAACCCCTACCCTGCCCTGCCCCTAATTCCACCCCTAAATACGCCCATGTAAATTATCTCATGAAATGAAACTGTTAAATGTTTTATGCAGAATTAAGTTATAAAAATAAATATGAACAACAACAGATTTAACAATATTAACATAACGCATATTTCATTGATCTGACTGTGATAAATAAAATAAGGATACAATATGATTGGCTACTATAGGATCCGTACACATTATTACTGCCTTGTTAAGTAAATATGCTCTAAGTACAGACTGCAGGGTTGAGAGGTGCACTACGTACAGAATGCAGGATTGAGAGGTGTGCTATGTATTGAGTGCAGGGTTGAGAGGTGCGCTATGTACCGAGTGTAGGGTTGAGAGGTGCGCTATGTACCGAGTGTCGGGTTGAGAGGTGCGCTTGTATTCTGCATTGTAAGCTACAGACAATATCATCTTTTGACCGCATAAATACTACAGCCTATTCATCTGTGCATATCCTGTCATCTGCTTTTACCTGATGTTCAGAATAAAAGCATCTTGTGGATGGAATCAGTATTTGGTGAGTTCAAGCTATCTGATGAGGATTGTCCTCAGTGATTATAACTTATACGGGCCAGGTATGGAGGTCTCAAAAGGGATAAATCGCTTCACAACAATCGGAGTCAGAATATACTGAGTGCAGGGTTGAGAGGTGCGCTATGTACCCAGTGCAGGGTTGAGAGGTGCGCTATGTACCGAGTGCAGGGTTAAGGGGTGTGCTACGTACTGAGTACAGGGTTAAGGGGTGCGCTATGTACCGAGTGCAGGGTTGAGAGGTGCGCTATGCACCGAGTGCAGGGTTGAGAGGTGTGCTATGTACCGAGTGCAGGGTTAAGGCAGAGGCGTTGCTAGGGGGGTGCGGTCCGCATCGGGTGACACCCGCTAGAGGGGTGACACCCTCCCGACGGTGTGGAAAGCACTGGTATTTTTTTTTTTTTAATCAGCTGACCCGATCATCACCCCGCACTCCACAGCCTGGTTGAAACAACACACACCTCCAGCGCCGTGGCGGGGCTTGGTATGTCAGTGTGAGTGTGAGCGTGCTGCCTGTCCTCCTTCTTCCTCCTCCTACTGAGCCAGCCTGAGATAAACAGGATAGTTACCACCGCTCTAGGTGATCGGGTTCAAGCTTCCCGTCCTCCGCTGTGTGGATGATTGTGAGAGCCCCAGGTGCCGGCAATTGCTATTCCAATGTTATGTGTGTGATGGAAAAATCTGGACAGCCGCACTCCGGATTGGAAAAGTGAAAAATAAAATCCTCTTTATTGAAAAAGTAATAACATGATTAAAATCCATACATGGCTTTGTTGGGATGATGCAGCATAACCGCTAACGCGTTTCACGCTCCCATAGAGCGCTTACTCATAGCTGGTTTGTACGAAAGTGATCACCACTTATATACACATAATTTATCTACCACATGACTGCATATTGATTATCTGATTTTAAACAGCTGATCGTTAGTCTGTGTGGGATCTTTTTGGCATAGATGTGATTGGATGTGCGTCCTATAGTGGATTCACTACTGAAGACATGAATATATAAATGAAATGTATTCATATTGGCAAATGTCAACATATATAAATAATAAAAAATTCTATTCAAGGTTTTTGAAAAACATGTTTGTTATTTTTCAAAACCACAAGAATGAGATGGGTGCTGCCAGCCTGAGCTTGTCACATCTCATCTCTCTCTCACACTGCACTGCACA
The DNA here is from genome assembly GCA_037952835.1 of Lithobates septentrionalis. Taxonomy (NCBI): domain Eukaryota; kingdom Metazoa; phylum Chordata; class Amphibia; order Anura; family Ranidae; genus Lithobates; species Lithobates septentrionalis. Next base: position 268,510 of record JBBDGP010000261.1, read on the forward strand.
GTGAGAGATTACGTCACTGACTGTGTTACACACACTATCTCCGCCCGGGTGGCGCGGCGGCTGTACGCTGTCAAGGCAAGCTGCCCTCCGCTCTTCTCTCCAGACCCCAGCTGCCACCAGATTCGGAACGGGGGGGTGTGGAGGGGGTTGTGTCCTGGTATCCTCCACTGGCCCGAGCTCAAGGGGTGAGGTGAGGCCGAGGGGGGTAGGGTGGTTGCCATGGTACCGACACGCCACCAAAGAGCTGGTGTGGGAAGACTCTCACCTGTCTGGCGCCCTGGCTGACCTGTGCTGTGTGCAAGTATGATAAGGAAGGGGGGGTGCAAGGTGGTCTGCTAGACACAGCTATAGTATATATATATATATATATATATATATATATATATATATATATAGTGTAATATAGCTGGTCCAGACGCCCCCCCCCCCACCAGCTCACTCAGCTACTGTGCCTATTGATATCTAATATAATATATCTGTGTCCAGCAGCACCCCCCCCTTATCAGACAGACAACACTCACTATATTATATTAGCTCACTGAGCCACCCCCACCCTGAGCTGGCCTGATGATGATGGGGGGGGTGCTGCTGGACACAGATATATTATATTAGATATAGGCACAGTAGCTGAGTGACACACCCACCCACCCTGACTGAGCTCGTCTCATGGGGGGGTGCTGTGTCCACAGTCACCAGGTACTGAGTGGAGCCGCCCTAAGCTGGTCTGATAAGGGGGGGTGTCTACAGACCACAGCACAGGTGTAGACAGACAGTGACCCACACCCACATCAGATCCATCCAGCAAGCAACACGCCTTGTTGTCAGCAGATTACAGCATCTTCCCTGTGGTCATCAGATCCGGTCCAGCAAGCAACACGTCTTGTTGTCAGCAGATTACAGCATCTTCCCTGTGGTCATCAGATCCGGTCCAGCAAGCAACACGCCTTGCTGTCAGCAGATTACAGCATCTTCCCTGTGGTCATCAGATCCGGTCCAGCAAGCAACACGCCGTGTTAGCAGGTCAGTTCCAATATGCAAATCAAATCATCAATGCCAATGATGCCATTATCTGCTGTCCCCGGGGACAGAACCAAACCAGAGATCACCACACAGTGGATCGGATTTGTCCCTGGGGACAGCAGATAATGAAAAGTGTGGGGGCAGAGCTGCGATGACGTCACTCATCATGTTGGAGCCTTCGGTTAGGCCCCTTTCACACTGGGGCGGTGGGTGCGTCGCGGTAAAGCGCCGCCATTTTTAGCGGCGCTTTACCATCAATTTTACTGTGCTATTCGGCCGCTAATGCGGAGCTTTTAACCCCCGCTAGCAGCCGAAAATGGGTTAAAATCACCCGCAAAGCGCCGCTGCAGCAGTGCTTTTACGGCGGTATAGCCACAGTGCCCATTCATTTCAATGGGCAGGAGCGGTGGAGAAGCAGTATACACACCACTCCTTCACCGCTCCAAACATGCTGCTAGCAGGACTTTTTCTAGCGTCCTGCCAGCGCACCGCTCCAGTGTGAAAGCCCTCGGGTTTTCACACTGGAGTGTGAGAAGCGGCTGTTTCAGGGCGCTTTGCAGGCGCTATTTTTAGCGTTATAGCGCCTGCAAAGTGCCTCAGTGTGAAAGGGGTCTTACAGCACAATACTCTGAACATCCGGCATGGTATGCTGGACCTTCAGAGTGCATGCGCCAGTGACGTTGCCGGATGCATCTAGTGTGAATATCTCCTAAACAGTGCCCGTTTAGGAGATATTCATTTTACCTACAGGTAAGCTTTATTATAGGTTTACCTGTAGGTAAAAATCACAAAGCGGTCTTTACTAGGCTCCCTTTCTTTAGTGCTGCACTGTTTACCTTTTAAATGTTATATCTTATATTGTTTTCCAGCAATATTGTGTCAGCAGCTTTACTAAGCTGAATTTTAGGTAACCCTAGTGCAACTTAATTTGTGTATTATATAACTGTAATAATTAGCCATAATATATTATAGTTTACTTATGATATGTAATATTTTAGTGAATCAATCCCAATGACAGTAGGCCTGGCACTGGGATTGAATAGTGTCTGGATTGATTAGACAGGCCGTAGGGCCTAAAAGTTTGAATAAAATTAGCACACTTAGTACTGTAATAATGTGATAAATGTGTAGCCAAAATTCCTTATATATAATATTTTATTGTAATCAATTCCAGTAGCAGTGTCTAGGCCTGTCACTCAGCTCACTGGAATTGATTACGTTAAATTGTTATATATAATTTTACTCTTACTAAATACATCAGACTTTCTGCTTTACAAAAAGGTAATTTGGGGTCTATTTGTACTGTCCTGGTGTTTTCGAGTCTCAAGAAATGAAATAGGCCAACAATACATCAGGATTGATCAATTTTTAGATATATACCATAGATTGTGGACTCTATAACTTTCCACAGACTTAATAATATACACTGATTTGGGTTATTTTCACCAGGGAAATGTGGTCATGATGCAAATCTCCCAGTCACATCCCAAAGGTGCTCTATTGGATGAGATGTGGTGACTGTGGAGGCCATTGGAGTACAGTGACCTCTTTGTCCAGTGGTGAGATGATTGGAGCTTTGTGACATGGTGCATTATCCTGCTGGAAGTAGCCATCAGAAGATGGGGACACTGTAGTCATAAAGGGATGGACATGGTCAACAACAATACTCAGGTAGGCCGTGGCGTTTAAACAGTGCTAAATTGGTACTAAGGGGCCCAAAGTGTGCCAAGAAAATATCCCCCCCACACCATTACACCCCCACCACCAGCCTGAACCGGTGATACAAGGCAGGATAGATTAATGCGCCCAATTCTGACCCCACCATCTGAATGTCGCAGATGAAATTGAGACTTATCAGACCAGGCAACCTTTTTCCAATCTTTTATTGTCCAATTTTGGTGATCCTGTGCAAATTGTAGCCTAAGTTTCCTGTTCTTAGCTGAGAGGAGTAGCACCTAGTGTGGTCTTCTGCTGCTGTAGCCCATCTGCTTCAAGGTCTGCCCATTCTCCTCTGACATCACCATGGCATTTTCCTCCATACGGCTACTGCTCACTGGATATTTTCTCTTTCCCACCATTCCCTATAAACCGGAGAGATGTTGTGCATGAAAATCCCAGCAGATCAGCAGTTTAAAAAAAATATTTAGACCAGCCCATCTGGCACCAACAACTGTGTGACGTTCAAAGACACTTAAATCCCTTTTCTTCCCCATTCTGATGCTCAGTTTGAACTTCAACAATTCATCTTCACCACATCTAGATGCCTAAATGCATTGAGTTGCTACCATGTGATTGCCTGATTAGCAATTTTTGTTACCAAGAAATTGAACAGGTGTACCTAATAGAGTGGCCAGTGAGTATATCATATTTTATTGTAATCAAATCGCTAAGATTGACTAGGCAGGCCATAGGGCATATAGCCTGGTTAATGACACTGGGTCTTCTCAGGCATAATCTGAAATACAGGGGTAAATGGTGTAGCGCTAATTAAGATACAAGGATTTTGAATTGCACAAAAGTATAAACCAAACAATCGTTCATAACAACATATGTCCAGAAGAGATATTAAAGAAATTCTCTAGTACACATCTATTGTATAAAAAAGTCTGAAGAATAATAAAGGTCCCATATAGATGGTAGTATTATACACCACGTGGGTAGCAGATTGAAGGGAGTGTCACAAAAATGTTGAATCCCCCGTGTGGAAGCAATGCAGGCTTACCAGAACCATTGGACTCATAGAAACATACGTCCCCTGAGTCAGTAATGCTTGTATTGCCAACAGACAATGGAGTGGGGTCTCCCCGCAGACCGATGTAGGATCTAGATGTTGTTTCTAGGACTCTAGGCAAAACTCTTCTGGGTCCCCAGATGAAGTCTGAGTAGACGAAACGCGTCGGGAGACTCCACTGCCTGCCACAATTTTACTACAAGCGCTTTTTTAACACAGAGAATGTAAGTGTTTTACCTTTAAACAAATTTCTTTTAAAAACGTTATTACACTATGCGGCCCTTTTCTTTTACCTTTTATGGGCTACCACGGGATTGAGTTATATATGGAAGAGTTTTGCCTAGAGCTGCTATTATACAGAGTAAGCGCAGTGTCTTAGACATTTTTTATAATCTGAAATACAGAATATATATCTGAACAGAATATGTTGATATTTACTGTAGGAATGGCACATGGAGTGCATAAGTCAAAGAGACCAAGTGGATCCCAGCAAAGGAAAGCAAAGGAGGCAAGAATTAAATTGATAAAAACACTTGCTGGATCCATGCTTCAATATGTGAAAAGACCGGATGATGGGCAGGGTTCATCAAAAGACCCTGCTTGTCAGTCTCCACTTCATGAAGCTGATTCTTCTAAAGCTTTTGCTAGCTTGCATTCTGCAGAAGAGCAAGAAGTGGAAATGGCAGAATCTGAAGCAGAAGTGCAAGGAATGGAAATGGCAGAATCTGAAGCAGAAGAGAGTTGTGAGAGTGACTCTAGCCACAGTCATGATACTGTAAAGAAGATAAGTGCCATTCAGGAGAAAGATTTCCAAATGTTATCTGATGTTTCTTTCTGGGAGATACCAGTTCAAGATCATGTTCGGGTTGAAATAATCAAACAGGGAAGTGCTTCTTTCCAGAACAAGGAGGGCCCTTTCAGTGTTGCAAAAAGGCAAGATGCAAAAGCTGCAACAAAGGGACATTGCTCATTCAATAACTTCAGTAACTTTCTTGAGATGGTTGAAATGCTTTCAAAATATGATTCAGTACTAAAAGAACACCTAATTAGATTGAAGCAGAGCACCTGTAAACTTAAAGTATCGGTCTCATATCTTTCTCCACAAACTCAAAATGAGTTTGTAAGTGTCCTGGCAAATCACATGAAGGAGAAGATTGTTATGGACATAAAGTCTGCAAAGTACTTTGGAATCATGTTTGACAGCACACCTGACATATCACATACTGACCAGATGTCCGAAGTGATCAGTTATGTGAACATCAAGAATAGGAAAGTTCAAGTAAAAGAAGTGTTTCTAGGATTTTTCCCTCTAAAGGGGAAAAAAGCTGCTGATCTCAGTTTGGATATCCTTAAAAAATTAGAGAGTGATGGACTGGACATAATGATGTGTCGTGCTCAGGGTTATAATAATGCTGCTACTATGGCTGGAATTCATGGAGGTGTACAATCAATTATCAGGGAAAAAAACAAGAAAACTATTTTTAATGGCTCTGTGGACCATTCACTTAACTTGTGTGGTCAGCACTCTTTTGCTGAGAATGCTTCATGTGTGACATTTTTTGGAACTCTTCAGTCAATGTTTTCTTTTTTTGCTGCTTCCCCCATCGATGGGATGTGTTAATTCACCATACTGGAGTGTCAGTGAAAAAATTATCAACAACACGCTGGAGTGCTCATCATGCTGCAGTTAAGCCAGTCAAAGAAAAATTTGATATGTTTGTGTCTGCAATTGAAGCGCTTTGTGATCCTTGTGAAAATTTGGACACAAGAGGAGCAGCAGAATGTCTACTGCCTGCTGTCTGTGATTTCACATTTTTGTGCTACCTGTACTTCTGGGGTGATGTACTTCAAGAAGTTGATGTTACACAACAGTACCTGCAGACCAATGGCTTAAGTCTGGACAAGGTGGTGACAAAGCTAGAGTCACTAAGATTTTTTCTGTATGAAGAGCGCAGTCACCTAGTGGAACATGCAATTACACAGGCACATTTAAAAGCTAAAGAACATGGAATTGCCGTAGAGAGAAGAGCCAGGTTTAAGAAGAGGATGGCAGGGGAACAGGCACGTGATGCTGGAGGCATAAGTCTACAAGACGAGAACAAGAGGGCAATGCTTGAGTGCATTGATCGCTTCCATTATGAACTCCAGATCAGATTAAGAGCCATCATGGAAGTTGCAGCCATGTTTGAGGCTGTTCAAGCAAAGAGTCTAATATATGAAACTGAAGAAAAATTAAAGGTGTCCATTCCAAAACTGACCACTTTTTATGACAAAATATCTGAGAGTGAGCTGTTAATAGAAATACCCAGACTGAGGAGACATCTCAAAGCAGTCAAGATCAACCTAGAAGAAGTCAAAGATTGGTCAGCTTTACAAGTTTTGACCTTCATAGCAGAATGGGACTTCATTGAATCTCTTCCAACCCTTTCACTATGCCTAAAAATATTTCTCACAATCTGTGTGTCTGTGGCTTCATGTGAGAGGAGCTTTTCAAAGTTGAAGCTGATCAAGAACTATTTGCGTTCAACGATGGGACAGGCAAGGCTTTCTGATCTTGCAATATTATCAGTTGAAAGTGAACTAGCGAAATGTATTGATTTTGATGATGTTGTTCACAATTTTGCAGCTGTCAAGGCTAGAAGAGCAAAGTTTTGATAAAGATGTTAAATAAATGCGTTCATATATGTTCCTGTTTATTTTTGTGTTTATTTATTTATTTTTTCAGTAAAGTTTAACGTTAAAATAAATACAGTTCTTTAACAGTTTAAGCTTTGAATTCTAATATTTTCATATGATTTTGTTATTCAAATTTGCTAGTTGATTGATAGTTATTAACGGCACTACTGTTGCCAATATATGCAGTGTTAGGGAGAAAAAAATTATTGGGGGGGTGACACCATGTTATACCGCACCAGGTGACACCAACCCTAGTGACGCCACTGGGTTAAGGGGTGTGCTACGTACCGAGTGCAGGGTTGAGAGGTACACTACATACCCAGTGCAGGGTTGAGAGGTACGTTATGTCCTTGGAAAACCCACCACTTAAATTAATCACTGATCTGGATTATACAGATAAAATAAAGAGCTTGCTGTTTGATCGGACGCCACAAAGCAGTGTGGGAGTTACCTCCCTGGATGGTTCTGCCATCTCCAGGCAGTCTAAGCTGGCATTAGCCAAGCTTAACTCATTTAGGCATTTTACAGATGGAAAAGAGGAGGAGCTGACAGGGACTTGGGTGCAGAGCATCATGTGCGGTTCCCTTTAAGTTTTCTCCAGCAGGCGAGCTAACTGTGTCTGCGGAGATCTGTAGTGATTTCAAGCATGCATCTCTGTGGAACATGATGACCTCTTCACAAGCTGCACAAAAAAGTGTATTTATAACAATTATCTCCGCTCATAGCTCACTGCATGCAATTACAACTGTGCAGGACAAGTCCGGCCTGCCTCCCTGTCTAAGTCGTGCAGACCCGCTCGAGCCAAGCTGGCTGACCCTCCTCCGCCGTCCAAGCCAAGCAGAATCGACCCCTCTGCCCGAGCTGAGCCGGCTTGCCTCCCCGCCTGAGGCGAGAGGACCTGCCCCCTGCTCAAGCTGAGCCAGAACACTCACCCTCAGCTTATAGTTATATATACACACAGACACACATATACACAGGGTATATATATATATATATATATATATATATATATATATATATATACCCTGTGTATATATATATGTATATATATTTATTTATTATTGTTATATCTGTATATGTATGTGTATATATATATATATATATATATATATATATATATATATATATATATATATATATATATATATATATATATATATATATATATATATACACATACACATACAGATATAACAATATCTAGGGCATATTGGCATATTCTTAAACTAAAAAAAGCCTTTTGTTTATATTTGATGTTCCTGTATGATTATTTATGCTTCATCTCCAACTTTCCTGCTGGTGCAACCAAGGGGAAAAAACTTTTTTTTTTTTTACAGTCAGCTCTTAAATTGATAAGCTCTCTAATTTTAACTGACAATATGTGAGAGATTGACCATCTGGATGACTGTAACACTAAAGCTCACTGCATGATCAAACTTGCCAAATAAATATATTAATGTGAATGCAGCAGAATGTCAAAAGATATATATCTAAAGATGGAATGCATAGCTTGCACCAAAGTAGTGCCATTCAGAAAAACACTCATCACAGTCATCACTGTTACTACAACAGCAAAAAAGAAGAAAAATATTTGTCACTGTGTCCTGAAAATAACAACATGTATAGTATAGAATGGCTTATCATACTTAGAGTATTTGGCAAACCACAGCAGCAAACAAAAAAAGGTGGGCTTTCAGGTCATCATGTTTTAGATTTTTCTTGAAAATAGCCCTCCTAATGCTGTCCCTGTTTGTAGCTTCACTCTGTAACTGGCCACCATTTATTAACAGATCCTACAACGTCAAGTGGCTTTTCAGTCATTTTTTCATCTTTCTATTAAATCCTCTGCCCTTGTTGTTTTAACTTTGGATAGTAAAAGATTTTTTTTTGCCAGTAAATACCTTATACAGCTCACTTTCTCTTTCTTTTCTGGTCATTAGCCTGGGCTAATGACATCATGCACAGCTCTCTCTCTCACTCCCATGAGAGTTTGCCAGGAAGGGAGGGGTGATTAGTCATAAGAGGGCCAATGAAAGCTGCAGGGCTGCAGAGCTGGAGGTGTGCCTTTGTGTGTCTGTTTAAATCCAGGAAGTGAACAGGCAGCAGCTTTAGTTGCCCACAGTTAAAATGGCTGCAGCCAGACTTAGTGGAGGGAGATTTCTGCAGCATATTTGGCAAGTACAGAATCACACTATATATAAAATAATAAAATAATATGCAAAGTGGTTGGAGGGAAGCTTCAGAATGGCAAAGATATTTTTATTACAAATTATGTGAGCAGACTGCAGTTCCTCTTTAACTTCTAACTTCAACCCTAACTTCTGTTTACCTGTGACTACAGTATGTGAAAAAGTGTGACAACAACCCTATGTTTTTTTCTCTGCACCTATACTGTACTCAGTGAAAAGAATTTCTCACAGTTAGTCTGTCCTTACAATACATTTGTAATTCTTTCCAGCTACTGTTGTGTTTCACATGGGCATGCCACACTGCATAGTCAGGAGATTACACCACAATTCAATGCCCTTAGATCTGCCAGATCCCTATCAACCTGCTGCTGGGCTATACGTAAAAATCAGTCCAGTGGTGAGGTCCACCGCTTACTCTTTCTGTAATTTTTCTTGAACACTACCTTTTCCTAAAGTGCCTTAATTATGTAAGAATGGCAACACTGTGTAAAGCAATAGCCTCTAATTGACTTAAAGTGCTGGTACGCCCACTATCAGCCTAATTTCTACAGTGCAGGGCTTTGTGGTAAAATTTACCTAATACGGTTTTAAAATAATTACAGTATAGTACAAATATTTAAAATATATTTAATGTTTTTGAACAAATATCTATATTTATTCTACATTGCCCTAAATCCTTCTTAACATAACTCTGCATGTTGCTGGAAACACTACTGGAAGATGCTTAGATATTACTCATTATCTTGTTTTCTCAGTTTCCTGTTTATACATTAAAGATTCTGATTTACCTGACTGCAACAGTCCTGCTGTGCTGTCAAAGACACAGCCTCATTATATTCTGAGCATTTAATTCCAAAATAAGCATTAAATAATAACAATGTTGGAATTATTTTTGAAAATATTTTCTATCTCCATTTTCCTGCTTAAATATTTTGCATATTTATCAGTGAGTAATGATATTGCAGCTGAGGAAAAACATAAGTTCATGGTCAAACTCTTCACAATGGATCTGAAGAAAGGGTTTTCTTATTTGCCCTAATAGTGAAAGTAAAAGTGATATATTGCTTTTCGTTTTTCTTTTGAAACCCCCCCCCCCCCCCCCTGCACCTCTGCAATTCTTTTTGTCTGTACCCTTTTTATTGTGACCCCTTCCCTTTTGCCCACCAATGACTCATGCACTTTTCCCCACCACTAGCTGCCACATCTCCTGCCTTATAACTCTTACCTTTTGCTTTTTGTTTACCATTAGCATCTCCTCTTGTCTCTACCCACTAGTTTGTTCCTGCAGGTCATGCTAACTGCTCATCACTATCAGTCACAATTCTTTTCTCAGTTCACCAGTAATTCCTAGCAATGTACGTCCTGTCTCTTTCCAACACTAGTACTTGAACCTCTTCTTCTTTAACTAACACTAGCTATTGTGCTTCCTACTCTGGGTAGCTTCCTACCCTGGGTACACCACTGTCTTCCACATTTGCTGTCATGTGCTCAGTCTTTTTTCATCACCTGTCACTTTGGTCGGAATTATGCTCTCTGCTGGATGCTTAACCTCCAATAGATCATGTGTCTCTTGCCTTTTGGCCTCCCCACACTTTGCACAAAAGATCTCTCTATAATTTCACTGTGCCCTTCACTGGATCCTACACCTCTTGCCCTTTTCCACTCCACTTTGCGCAATAGATCTCCTTATAATTTCACTGTGTTCTTCAGTGAATCCTACACCTCTTACCCTTTATTCACTCCACTTTGTGCAACAGATCTCCTTATAATTTCCACTGTGCTTGAAGCTATGTGAACACCATCATCCAAAGCATTGCATCTAAGTTCAGTGCTCTTAATGCCATTATTGCCAATCATTGAGCCAACCCTTGACTTACACACTACCTAATAACTCCTCTTTGTCTGTGGTCAACCATTATCCAAACACTACCTAAACATCTGCCTGCTGACTTAACTTGCCACAGCTGTCCTCCACTATGCCTTTATACAGGAAAATTAAGCCAAAAGTACAGAGGGACAGGATTTGACAACAGTAAATTAGTTATACAGTAATACATAGGGTACATATTAATTGAATGGCTGAGTTAAATAAGCACATCATAGTCAAAGGTTATAATCCTTAGCAAGTTTCAAGCTCTCCCTTAATGATATTGCATACCTTAAAATGTTTTTGTTGTATTAGTGTAGTTATATTAGCTGTGGTGCCTGTTTGCCTTACCCTGTAATGATAGTCTCACATGTTGCAGCTGCAGATTGTAGTGCCATAGCTGATCACTTCCCCTATGTCCATGGTTTGCTACAGTGTGCCTGTCCCTAATTATCAAAAGGACAAGACAACGTCCTGTCCCAGGTCACACAGTATCCAATGCATGTGATGCTATCCACTCTGTGTTCCATCACAAATGTGGAAGTGCTAATGTAATAATAAAAAAAATATATATCTTACAGCAGTATGGTGAGCTTTCTGTATCTGTGAATGCTCTATCTGCTTGTGTCCGTGTCAGATCTAATGACTGCATATCTCTCACCTGAATCAGCACTAGACTGAGAGACTCAGGGATTGTGGAATATGTATTCATCACAGGAAGCATCAGTTCTCAGACTTCAGACAGAGGTCATACATTAACCTGTGCAGTGCCATGCTGCATGCCTCATGCTTCTACACAAATAGAAACTTCTGACATGTATGTGGATTGGGTATAGCCAGGCCTCCCAATGTCTCAATGGACTCAACTCTCCTTTCGGTCCCACATTCAACATCTCTAAAATATGCGCCTTCTTAACCAATTAAACCAGAATGCTTCTAATTCACTCCCTGGTTATCTCTCGCATTGACTACTACAACTTCCTCCTCATTGGCTTACCCTTACATAGGCAATCCCCCCTTTAGTCCATCATGAATGCTAATCCAATTTACCAACTATTCAGTGTCTACTACTCTTCTCTGCCGATCCCTTCTCTGCCGATCCCTCAATTGGCTTCCCCATATCTAATGAATAAAATAAAAAATACTAACAACAATATACAAAGCCATCCACAACTCTGCCCCAGGCTACATCACTAGCCTTATCTCAAAATACCAAACAAACTATTTTCTTCACTCCCCTAAAAGTGGTTCTAAAAGCAGAAAGTTTCTTATCTTAATGCCCACTGTTGTCAATCAAAATCTGTAAGCCAATGACGAGAGGGGGGGGCGGGCCGAGCTGTGGCTCCACGTTAGAATAGACACACAGAGCAGCAACTTGCTTGCTGTGGGGGCACTCAGCAGCAGGGAGAGGCCATGAGCTCCAGCAAGGGACCTGTGAAGAGAAGGATCTGGGCTGCTCTGTGCAAAACCACTGCACAGAGCAGGTAAGTATAACATGTTTGTTATTATTAAACATAAAAAAATAAGACTTTGGTATCACTTCAAGGCCCCCTACTCTCTAGCTCCTTCATCACTTCCTCCCATGCACACCTCCAGGACTTCTTCAGAGCCTCTCCTATCCTCTGGAACTCTTTACCCTAAGCTATCCGACGACCTCCAGTTCTATCTACCTTTAGTCAATCTCTGAAAACCCATCTCTTTAGAGAAGCCTATACTGCCTCCACCTAACAACTAAACTTTTATTTTCTCTATCGGCTCATTACTCTTATAGTTTAATTATTTTACCCTCCCTTTTAGATTGTAAGCTCTAATGAATAGGACTCTTTGATTCCTCTTGTATTGAATTGTATTGTAACGCTACTGTCTGCCTTCATTTTCTGAAGAGCTGTGCAACCTGTTGGTGCTATATAAATCCTATACAAAATTTATAATAACAATTATAATAAAAATTATGTCAGAAAATGTAAGGGTGGCTAGATGGTACCAAGGGTTACAGCACCTCATCCCCAAAATAATCAAATAGTTAGTAGGTTTGTGGACGGGGGATTATGGCGGTGCTAGGGTCAAAAGGGTTTACAGAGAAGGATGAATAAGAAAAAAGTGTAAAAAGCAAAAAATTACAAAGTTTATTGATAATCTAACATAGGAAAAATATACATTACAAACAATTCATGTTATGCTTTAAAAGAAGGTAATGGGTACATGTACTGTAAGTGACCCTAAGGATGGTGGGGTGGGCCAGATGGAAGATGGCCGTTGAAGAGGGGGGGCTCAATTTCCTACATGTTTCGCCAAGACATTGGCTTCTTCAGGGAACAAGAGCTCACAAGATAGATATATAAAACAATTCTGTATGGTAAAGATAGAAAACATCATGAGAACAATAATTTGACAATACAATACATGGTATACACAATAGAAAGTTAAAACTGTGGCTGGACAATCATGCGAGCCATAGGCTCCACACAGAGCACCGGTAATGCAAACATACCCGGGGCGTCAGTGCCCGAAAGAGGAGGGAGGAGAGGGGGAGGGGGAACACGGCCACTTGAGGGGGTCCCCGCAGGGGAGCGGGCAGGCCGCGCCGTAAATTATCCCTGCAGGAGAGTGCAAACTTACATGTATGTTTAAAAACAGTAGAGGAGAGTGGTCACGAGGTGTCTGCAATAGGTGTGAGCACACAACAAGGAAAAACGTCAAAATGGACCAAATCTGCAATCAGATTAGACAAGGCCTAATTAAAGGAATGAATAGCATTGGGGGTGTTACTGATGGTGACTTGGGCCATGTAGAGTAGTTATGCCGGTACTCACTTAGTAACGTAAGCTGTAGGGAAAAATTCTCATAGCAGCACAGTCACAGGTATATAATGCCTGTCCAGGGGTTGAAAGGGGTGGTAATTGCAACACGTCCTGTATAAGGTGGAAAAGGACGAGAAAAGAAAAAATGAGGGCATTGAGATGTTACTAAGCATAGGCAGGACTGTTGGAGAGAAGTCTGTTACCTAGTCCGCCATGGCGCAGACACTGTTGCTTGGAAGGATCAATATTGACCAGCAGAGTAAAAAGCAGGTCCAAGGTGGCTCCTAAAAAATGTGTAGGAGCATAATGAGTAATTCGTTTGGGAAGCATGAGATAAAAGTATATTGAAAGACAGGAGTTACCTTCTAGCTGTGTGCAGAGCAAATGCAGGCTCGTCCATCGTCCATCAAGGAACTGAGGGACTGGCCGGTTACTTGTATGCCCCCCACACCTGATCAGATAATGATCAGGTGTGCGGACGCTTAATGAGGGGTATCCACGGCTGCGCACAGCACGGTGCCTCGGAACTACGTGTTCCATCATGCACCGCGCGCGCATGCTCAGAACGTGCGGACCGTGTGGCGAATGGGGAGGCGAGCAGCCTTGGAATGGGAGGTACCAAGGTGCCGCCTCATCCCATCTACCGATGGAAAAAGGAGGGCCGGAGAGTCTGAGAACAGACGTGGGCACCCAGGGGCAGACAAAGGTCTGCGCCTTGGCGTCCGTACAGACAAGAACAGCGCTGGCCATGCCAGCCCCAAGCGGGGAGAGCCCATGTAGTGACCACCCACCCCCCACACAGAAACCCCTCCCCCCAATCCAGGGCTAGCCAAAGCGCCAGAGACAGAGTGCAGACCGGCGGCGGGGCACAGCGGGGCATGAGGAATAGTGGGCTGAGACACAGGGTGGGGGGACAGAGCCCAAACTGCCCGACAATCCACAGGGGTCGCTGGAGAAAGCGGGAAGTGCCTGTGTGTCAGCACACAACGTCCAGCCACAATGTGTGTATTGTGCATAGAGAACCACTGGGTCCTAGTGAGCCAGTGGAATTTGTGACCAAAAATGGAGCAACAAAACAAGGAAAAAACAAAAAAACAATCCTATGACAAAAGCTTATATACTACAACAAATATGTCAAGGAATGTGTTTCAGCAATATCAAGAAGGGTTTTATATAGCATATAAGTACAAAAAGGCACAATTGTAGATTAAACAAGGGTTTGGAAGATATTGGATCAATAGAGATGCTAATAGGGAAAGTACATTCATAACAAATGCAAATAGCGTAATATTCTGCAATATCAGAAGGGGAACTGTGGAGGAAACCACAGATGGAGCCATGGCAAAAAAAGAGAGAAAAGATCAGAAAGCTCGGAAGAAAAGGGAGATGGAGAAAAGGGCTGGGGGGCAGGGAAGGGGGGAGACAGATGGAGGGGAAATGAGTAAGGGAACCACAAGCGACGTTGCCTAGAGGATGGACATAGGAAAAGGGAAATATATGATGTGTAAAAATGTTTGTGCTGGTAAATATTAAAGAAAGGGCTTGAAGCTGATATATTCGTTGAGTCCTGGAGAAATGGTGGCATTTAGTGTGTGGGTCCATCTTGTTTCAAGTCGTAGTAGTTGGTTGTCAATACTGCCGCCTCTTACATGTGGAGGAATATGTTCAAGTGCGGAAAATAAAATAACATGGGGGTCAGAGTTATGTTGGGCAGCAATGTGCCTGTTGATGGCCGTAGTGGTAGTGTTCTTGTATAGTGGTTTTATGTGGTCGCGAATGCGAATCTGAAAGGGGCGCTTAGTTTTGCCAACATAAAATGAGCCGCATTGGCATTGAGCCAGATATACGACCCCAACAGTGGCACAAGTAACGTGATGTCTGATGGTGTGTGTATTTCCATCGGGTAAGTTGACCACTTGAGAATTAGCGACAAATGCACATATGTCACACTTGCCACATTGGTAAGTGCCGGTGGCAGTCGGCCTATGTGCAGTATCAGTAGCATGGTGGCTATGGATCAGACGATCACGAAGAGAGGGGGAGCGTCGGTAGGTAATATCAGGGTATGTGTTAATGTATTTGGCAATGGTGGGGTCTGATGTAAGTAAAGGCCAGAATTGTTTAAGAACATCTTTGATTTGGGTATGTTGATTAGAAAATTGGGTAATGAGTCGTGTGGGTTGTTTAGAGTCCAGTGGTTTGTCAGGAAAAACCAGGTCTTTTCGGTTAAGTTTCTTTGCCTTATGGAATGCTTTTTTCAACAGGGAGTGGCTGTAGCCTCTGTCTAAGAGTCTGTTATACAGGTCATGTGCAGCCCTGAAGAAATCTTCCTCACGGGTACAATTTCGTTTTATCCTTACATATTGGCTGTATGGAATACTTCTAAGGAGAGGCTCAGGATGGGCACTCTGAGCATGTAGGATTGTATTGCCCGAAGAGGGTTTACGGTATAGGGTAGTGTAAATTTGACCATTGGGTTGCACACCGATCTGGAGGTCCAGAAAATGGATCTGCGATTGGCTGCACTCCATGGTAAACCTAAGGTTATATGTGTTTTTGGTAAGATTTTGTACAAATGAAACTAGTTCTTCCTTGGTACCTGCCCAAAACAGCAATATGTCGTCAATATACCTGTACCAGGATATGACCCTGGACAGGTAGGGATTGGAGTGAGTCGGATCTAAGAGTTCCCTCTCCCACCCCCCCAGGTACAGGTTGGCATAGGCAGGGGCACACTTGGTCCCCATAGCCACACCCTGTACCTGGAGGAAGTGGGAGGAGCCAAACATGAAGTAATTGCGTGTAAGTATGAACCTCAATAGTTCGAGGACAAAGTCCCCGTATTTGTCATATTGAGGGCCTCTAGCTCGAATGAGTTTGCTAATAACTGAGATGCCTCTGTTGTGAGGAATTATGTTATACAAACTCTCCACATCTAGGGCTACCAGCCATGTGCCGCTGGGCAGAGATTGACCATCTAATATACGAAGGAGATGGATAGTATCCTTTATGTATGAGGGCAGGGCTACAACATGGGGTGCCAGATATTTGTCTACCAGTGCACTGGCAGATTCTGTAAGGCATTGTCGACCAGAGACGATTGGACGGCCAGGAGGGTGGTCCAGGGATTTGTGCAATTTAGGAAGGGAGTAGAAGGTAGGGGTTGTGGGTTCTTTCACGTTGAGAAACTTCCATGTGTTGGAGTCTATGATGCCCTTTTGGTGAGCTGCAAATATCAACTGTTGGTATTCGGATATATAGTGATCAATAAGTGATTTAGAGATTGGTCTATACCACTCACGATTGTTTAAGATATCCAGGCACATTTGTTCGTAAAAGGACACATCCATCACCACCACGTTGCCACCCTTGTCGGCTGGCTTAATGATCAGTTCAGGATGGTTTTGTAAGGATTTAATGGCCTTAATAAGGGCCGGGGTAAGGTTGGAGGGGTACGAGGAATTGAGGTTTAGGCCTTCGATGGTGTTAGTAACCTGTTGTACAAAAGCCCATATGTTGGGATTTGTAGAGAGGTTTGGAAAATTCATGGATTTGGGTTTAAAAGAAGCGGGGGGGGGGGGAAGGAGCACCAAGGGCGGTGGCCTCCGGATCAGCAAGATCAAGAAGGTCATCACCATCAGTGTAGCCCTCCTCCCAGAGTGACATCAATTCCTCAAGGGCTTGTATTTCCGCTAAAGTGGGAACCTGTTGGGGGGGATTGAAGTGCGCATCTTGAGCAGGTACAGTACTGGAATGAGGTTTGTCATAGATCACTTTGAAGAGAAGTTTACGTGCAAAGAGATGCACGTCTTTGATAAAGGCAAATTTATCGAAGTCATTGGAAGGACAGAATGTGAGGCCTAGTTGAAGTACATGAATCTGATCCATATTGAGTGGAATGGAGGATAGGTTAATTACATCAGGGGTGGTTGATCTTCCTGGATCACCAACGTTTGTGGGTGTGGGTCGGGGGATGGGCTTGAGAGGGAGTCTTGGCCCTGTCCTAAAAAAATGGGTGCAAGTTTAGGGTCTGCCAATGCAGAGTTAGCTGGAAACATAGAAGTGATGGTGGGTTCACTTACCCTCCGGGAGGTAGTGTGCGTTTGGGAGTGCGAAAGTGCCGTTGTGACCGCAGGTGTCTTAGTGGTGGATGATTTAGGAATCGCTGACGACTTGGGTTGTGCTTTAGTGAAAGGAGTGGATACGTGAGCAGTCTTGGAGTGACCTGTGGGTGGATGCAGAAGAGGAGTGGGTCCTAGTGTGCGATGAAGTGACTCCGAGGACATGGCCGATAGATCGCCTTTTCTTCTTTTTGCCAATTGTTCCTGTGTCAAGTCTTGGCATACAGTGGAGGTGCTGGATGAAAAAGAAGCAGATAAAGTGTTAGAGGCATGATTGTTCGAAGTAGGTATATTAGTGGTGAAAGGTTTGTTTCTGGGTTTGGTTTCCTTAGCGTTATCCCAATTGTAGGCGTAGCCATTTTCATGGGCCGCTAGGTCTCTCAAAAAATTACTTTCTTTATCATTGATAGTCGTGAGTGTGTATTCCTCCAGGTGTGCACGCAGGGTTTTGTCCCGCTTGCTATACCTGGGGGAGGACAGGCCCAAGGCGTGATCGGTATACCATCGGTTGATTGCAACATCAAGTTGTGCCAACTCGGTGGTATATTCGTGGCAAAGCATGGAAAGCATGTTGAGAGAGCATGATATAAGATTGCTTTCCCAAGATGTCTTTAGTGTGTCATTGATTTTTTTGATATTGGGGAAGAGTTGTATTCTTAATCCCCAGGGGATTATTTTATGTTGCGCATATTTTTCAAAGTAAGTTTTGTGCCAGTAAATTCTGACTTTTTTTTCCAAAAGACGTTGTAGTCTGATAAATGCCCTATCTAGTTCAGCGTCGGTTATGGTAGAAGCGTTTTGGGATGCCTGGATACGGGTCATGAGGCCCTCCCAGGCCTCTCCACAGAAGTCTGCCATGGCTCCACCTGGGGTCCCCCGGAAGGGGAGGAGAACGACCCTGGAATTACACAAAAGAAATAAACAGGTATAGGTGTGTCACAATGATATATCACATTAGAGACAAGGTAAAAATAAAAGGAGTACAGATTGCCAGAGTGACATAAGGATGGCCAAGAGCACTGGATTTTGAAAATGCACTTATAAAGTAAAGGAAGAAAAGTTTTTTTTTAAAAGATATTATATTGTATATATATGGGAGTATTCAGATATATATATCAGGGACCAAAACTAGCTGAGAGGACCATAAGCATTGAAGCTTGTATTACTCAGAAAATGTAAGGGTGGCTAGATGGTACCAAGGGATACAGCACCTCATCCCCAAAATAATCAAATAGTTAGTAGGTTTGTGGACGGGGGATTATGGCGGTGCTAGGGTCAAAAGGGTTTACAGAGAAGGATGAATAAGAAAAAAGTGTAAAAAGCAAAAAATTACAAAGTTTATTGATAATCTAACATAGGAAAAATATACATTACAAACAATTCATGTTATGCTTTAAAAGAAGGTAATGGGTACATGTACTGTAAGTGACCCTAAGGATGGTGGGGTGGGCCAGATGGAAGATGGCCGTCGAAGAGGGGGGGCTCAATTTCCTACATGTTTCGCCAAGACATTGGCTTCTTCAGGGAACAAGAGCTCACAAGATAGATATATAAAACAATTCTGTATGGTAAAGATAGAAAACATCATGAGAACAATAATTTGACAATACAATACATGGTATACACAATAGAAAGTTAAAACTGTGGCTGGACAATCATGCGAGCCATAGGCTCCACACAGAGCACCGGTAATGCAAACATACCCGGGGCGTCAGTGCCCGAAAGAGGAGGGAGGAGAGGGGGAGGGGGAACACGGCCACTTGAGGGGGTCCCCGCAGGGGAGCGGGCAGGCCGCGCCGTAAATTATGCCTGCAGGGGGCATACAGTAGACCTGGCAAGGGAATGTAAAGACAACCATGAGTCATAATGCACTTGTAGTGATAGTCTAGAGATAAGAGATTGCACATCAGTGCATTGTACTGAAAAGGATACGTAAAATATGTATATAGGTAAATGTATCTGTATCTCTAGAGAGGAGAGTGCAAACTTACATGTATGTTTAAAAACAGTAGAGGAGAGTGGTCACGAGGTGTCTGCAATAGGTGTGTGCACACAACAAGGAAAAACGTCAAAATGGACCAAATCTGCAATCAGATTAGACAAGGCCTAATTAAAGGAATGAATAGCATTGGGGGTGTTACTGATGGTGACTTGGGCCATGTAGAGTAGTTATGCCGGTACTCACTTAGTAACGTAAGCTGTAGGGAAAAATTCTCATAGCAGCACAGTCACAGGTATATAATGCCTGTCCAGGGGTTGAAAGGGGTGGTAATTGCAAAACGTCCTGTATAAGGTGGAAAAGGACGAGAAAAGAAAAAATGAGGGCATTGAGATGTTACTAAGCATAGGCAGGACTGTTGGAGAGAAGTCTGTTACCTAGTCCGCCATGGCGCAGACACTGTTGCTTGGAAGGATCAATATTGACCAGCAGAGTAAAAAGCAGGTCCAAGGTGGCTCCTAAAAAATGTGTAGGAGCATAATGAGTAATTCGTTTGGGAAGCATGAGGTAAAAGTATATTGAAAGACAGGAGTTACCTTCTAGCTGTGTGCAGAGCAAATGCAGGCTCGTCCATCGTCCATCAAGGAACTGAGGGACTGGCCGGTTACTTGTATGCCCCCCACACCTGATCAGATAATGATCAGGTGTGCGGACGCTTAATGAGGGGTATCCACGGCTGCGCACAGCACGGTGCCTCGGAACTACGTGTTCCATCATGCACCGCGCGCGCATGCTCAGAACGTGCGGACCGTATGGCGAATGGGGAGGCGAGCAGCCTTGGAATGGGAGGTACCAAGGTGCCGCCTCATCCCATCTACCGATGGAAAAAGGAGGGCCGGAGAGTCTGAGAACAGACGTGGGTACCCAGGGGCAGACAAAGGTCTGCGCCTTGGCATCCGTACAGACAAGAACAGCGCTGGCCATGCCAGCCCCAAGCGGGGAGAGCCCATGTAGTGACCACCCACCCCCCACACAGAAACCCCTCCCCCCAATCCAGGGCTAGCCAAAGCGCCAGAGACCGAGTGTAGACCGGCGGCGGGGCACAGCGGGGCATGAGGAATAGTGGGCTGAGACACAGGGTGGGGGGACAGAGCCCAAACTGCCCGACAATCCACAGGGGTCGCTGGGGAAAGCGGGAAGTGCCTGTGTGTCAGCACACAACGTCCAGCCACAATGTGTGTATTGTGCATAGAGAACCACTGGGTCCTAGTGAGCCAGTGGAATTTGTGACCAAAAATGGAGCAACAAAACAAGGAAAAAACAAAAAAACAATCCTATGACAAAAGCTTATATACTACAACAAATATGTCAAGGAATGTGTTTCAGCAATATCAAGAAGGGTTTTATATAGCATATAAGTACAAAAAGGCACAATTGTAGATTAAACAAGGGTTTGGAAGATATTGGATCAATAGAGATGCTATAGGGAATAGGGAATAGGGAATAGGGAAAGTACATTCATAACAAATGCAAATAGCGCAATATTCTGCAATATCAGAAGGGGAACTGTGGAGGAAACCACAGATGGAGCCATGGCAAAAAAAGAGAGAAAAGATCAGAAAGCTCGGAAGAAAAGGGAGATGGAGAAAAGGGCTGGGGGGCAGGGAAGGGGGGAGACAGATGGAGGGGAAATGAGTAAGGGAACCACAAGCGACCTTGCCTAGAGGATGGACATAGGAAAAGGGAAATATATGATGTGTAAAAATGTTTGTGCTGGTAAATATTAAAGAAAGGGCTTGAAGCTGATATATTCGTTGAGTCCTGGAGAAATGGTGGCATTTAGTGTGTGGATCCATTTTGTTTCAAGTCGTAGTAGTTGGTTGTCAATACTGCCGCCTCTTACATGTATCTGTATCTCTCTAGAGATACAGATACGTTTACCTATATACATATTTTACGTATCCTTTTCAGTACAATGCACTGATGTGCAATCTCTTATCTCTAGACTATCACTACAAGTGCATTATGACTCATGGTTGTCTTTACATTCCCTTGCCAGGTCTACTGTATGCCCCCTGCAGGCATAATTTACGGCGCGGCCTGCCCGCTCCCCTGCGGGGACCCCCTCAAGTGGCCGTGTTCCCCCTCCCCCTCTCCTCCCTCCTCTTTCGGGCACTGACGCCCCGGGTATGTTTGCATTACCGGTGCTCTGTGTGGAGCCTATGGCTCGCATGATTGTCCAGCCACAGTTTTAACTTTCTATTGTGTATACCATGTATTGTATTGTCAAATTATTGTTCTCATGATGTTTTCTATCTTTACCATACAGAATTGTTTTATATATCTATCTTGTGAGCTCTTGTTCCCTGAAGAAGCCAATGTCTTGGCGAAACATGTAGGAAATTGAGCCCCCCCTCTTCGACGGCCATCTTCCATCTGGCCCACCCCACCATCCTTAGGGTCACTTACAGTACATGTACCCATTACCTTCTTTTAAAGCATAACATGAATTGTTTGTAATGTATATTTTTCCTATGTTAGATTATCAATAAACTTTGTAATTTTTTGCTTTTTACACTTTTTTCTTATTCATCCTTCTCTGTAAACCCCTTTGACCCTAGCACCGCCATAATCCCCCGTCCACAAACCTACTAACAATAAAAATTATGTATTTGGTTTTGGGTGAGATTGAAGGATTTTAACCATTAACGTGTTCTCATTTCAATATTCACTGATGGCTCAGAAAATTACACATATCATCCTAGATTATTTAGTGTCACCATATAGCATATTTCTAAATAGAGATTGCAATATTATTGTCATCTGGAGATGTATGATGCATTATCACTTGGTATAGAGCAGATTTCCAGGTGATTGACAGGAAATATGGATAACCCTCAAATTAACAAAGGATAATCATAGCTGTGGTAATTAGGCATGGTGCTTAGGAACTGTAATTTTGCTGGAAGCATTTTATTATTAGTAGGACTCCATTTGTGTGATATTTTTCCTTTCCAGGTTTTATTAAAAATTGTAAGAGTTATCCCCGGTTGATTGTCCAAGTTCAAAAGGCTCATACGTGTAATGCTAAACATTTGTCATTGGCTGCCTGCTTGTTTCCAAGGTTTCTAAAACTGATGGTAACCATAAACTGTTTTCACCTTATTATTTCAGGCTCACCTAATCCCCTGCATAAAGTAAATGGGACCCTTGGGGTTAAATCATCAGAAATAATTTGAAGCAGTCTTGGGTGATTACCTTAGTATTCCGCTGGGTTTCTCCCATTTTTCTTTCTTTTCTTGCTAGATAGTTGTAATAGCAGGAAAGTAATATGATTAATATTTTCTTTCATTAAAGCTGAACTCCAGGCAGATATAAAAAAAAAAAAGATCAAGTACTACTCTAATCAAGTTATATGTGCTCATTGAAAATGTATACATTTATTTAAATGCAGCAAGTGTATGCAGCAGAAACTGACTTGGTATTAGCCTCTTATAATTCCCTGTACAGAAGTCCTCATACTGATACGAGGGGCAGCTAGTCAGTTTTACTATAATACAAGACAAGGGACATTCCGACAGAGAGAGGTGACTGGGATGTGTTTTTTAACAGCTGTAGAGAAAATTCAGGTCACCAGTCTGGCTATTTGTTGTAGGGTTGTAATACATTTCAGGACTGGGTAGACAGAAATGTAAATAATTTTGCAGGTATAATAGCCATCATATACGTATGTCAACATCATATTTAGATTTATGTATTATCCTTTAACAGTCTAATGATACTGTTTGTTTATACTCTGATTCTAAATCTATTGCATTATTGATCTTTTCGATAGTGGTCTGAGCATTCTTTTTAAAGCACAGCTCCAGCTAAAAAATAACATTCTGTACAAAAAGGGAACTAATATCCACACTCAGACTTGTGTATTGAAGAAAAGTGCCAGTCACCAGGATCATCTGTTGATGTTTATGGATGTCCATCAAGATCACGACTTCTTATGTTGAACCAGAAGTTATTATAAAGGTTCCCAGTCGATGTTTGGTGTAGATTGGAATATTGGAAGCCTGTCTATGTTTTTCCTTGGTTGGTCAGGGATCCAGGGAGAGTTGAATGACTCACAGACTGCATCACTGAGACCCCCCCCCCCCCTCCCTATTTCTAGAATGTACTGGAAACTTCTAGAAAAATGAGAGGGGAGGTAAGGTGGAGCTGCCTGCAGTCAGTATTCTGAGGGCCCTGGCCAATCCCCAACTTGGGTTGGCAGGGGGCAGGCCCCCTCAAATATTCTGGGTCAGCCCAGCTGGGGAGGAGAGTTTGGGTGGAAGCTGGAGATGGGCCCGTGGAACTCAGAATCCCTTGGAAAGTAGGGGATGTCCTTGTTTCAGCTCCCCATATAGATGTTATGTCTAAGTCACCCTGTGCTATCCTGGCACAGGGTGAGTGAGAAAATATATCTTGGACTACTTAAAATGGGACAGTAATATTTGTCCACAATATCTCCCAGGATGTATGTAGAGACTATTATTGGTTTGGTTGATTCTGAACTCAACCTGTTAATTGAGTGAGCTGATCACATTAGCCTCCAGCACTGGCTAGGAGACGAACTGTTGATGACTAGACTGAGGAGGGGGGGAGATTTTTGTTTGTATTGTTAATTGTAATTAGCTCCAGCTATTGTGTTTATACTACTGTGTGAAGCTCTGTGCCCACAAGTCTGTCATCTGGTCTGGGTACATTTTTTAGTAAATTAGCTCATGTTAATTAGGTTAGCTTTGAGTCAGCCTGCTGTATAAATGTGTGTGAGATCTCAAATAAAGAGTTAGTCCTGATGTACTCCAAGACTGGTGTTGTCTAGTTCTTGGGGGTTCCTATAGTCAGATCCATTGGACTCGTGTTCCAGAACTTAGGAAGCGGTATACTGATGGAAGCACTCAAGCGGCGTGAGGGACGTTCCGTGACATTGGTGGCAAGCAGCGGGAAAGCTTCCGGCAGTCTGGGAAATCTAAACCTCCACCTGGATCCAAGATCAGGATAGCAGACTTCAGTCACCCCAGCGGAGATATGGACCTGGCATCAGAGTTCCCGGGGCTACTGCGGATCATCCTTTCAACATACACCAGGACTGTGTCTGAGGATGAATACCTGGAGCTTAGGCAGCAAATTCGGGCGGAGCTCTGGATTGGAGCCCTCCAGCTTGCTGGTATCAAACAGGGCAAGTGCTTTCCAACCCAAGAGCAACGGGCCAGTGACCAACAGGCATTGTGGATGGCATTCCTGGGAGAGCGGCCCCAGGAGCAATGGTTGACTGAGTTGGACAGGCTGGTCCAGCAGGAGATAGAGCTGGACAATCATTATCGGGCTCTGCAATGGAGCAGGGATATTTAGGGGAGACAACAGAATGGTCTCCGGAGGGATATGACTTTGGAGGCCCTGGATTGCTGTGGGAGAGCCTTACAGATCATTTTATGTTTGGCGATAAGGGGAACCTGACCTTGAGGACCTGCGAGAATACAGAGAGGCTATGCTCGGTCTTGCAGGGGTCTCAGAGCTCAAACCTGATCTGGACCATTTGCTAAGGAAGGAACAGCATCTGGAAAGGGCATACAGGAAACTGCTAGAACACATTCAGCAGCATGCCAGAGAATCGGCAGTGGAAAATCTGAAGATTGCCATCCCCAAACCTGAAGTGCTGACCACAGGGCAGAGCTCTGCTAACCTCTGTCCAGCACTGATAACATCTTCTGGGTTCCATGGACAGGAGATGGTGAACCTCTATCCCCAGACACCAGTTATAGAGATAGGGGATTTAATAGACTTTTCTGCTGAGGAAGAACAACCTGATGAGCCTCCAGCAGAAGAGCTGGTATTAGGGCCAAACTTCACTGTGCTCTGCCCAGCACCAATAGCAGTATCTGTGGAGTTACAACAAACTTCTCCAGCTGAAGATCTGGCAACCAGACAGAGGGTCCAAGACCTCTGCCCCACACCTGTGGCAGTTTCGGAGGCCCAGGGTGAGAAGGTGGCAATCACTTCCCAGCAGCAGATACAGGGGGAGAAGGGAGAGGAGATGTGTGTTGTCCCTCCCCAACAGTTGGCTAGGGTGGAGGAAGCGGCCTTCCCTCCCCAGCAAAGATCAGTGCACCTGGGAGACAGTACCATAGACATGTCTACCAAGCAACCAGATGAGGGAATGGAAAAGGAAGCAGCTGGCTCACCTTCCCAATGGCAGCTACACAGTTTGGGAGTGGAGGAAGCCAGCCTCCTGCCCCAACAGTTAGCTGGAGCGGAGGATGCGGAGTCCCCAGCAGAAGTGCTGGCAACAGGGCAGAGTGTTACCAACCTCTGCCCAGCACCGGCAACAACTACAGAGTTCCAGGGAGGCAGGGCAGTCGGCCTCCCTCCCCAACAGTTAGCCGGAACAGATGGTGTGGGGTTTCCAGCAGAAGGGCTGGCAACAGGGCCAAGGACTGCTGGACTCTGCCCTCAACTAGCAGAGGATGGATTTCCTGTGAAGGTGGATGGGTCTTCAGTCTCCACCTGTATACCCCAGGGATGCTGGGCAGTCGGCCCAGATCCCCAACAGCATGACAGAGTGAGCCCAGTCACCCTGTCTTCTCTCCAGCGGCAGAAAGGACTCCAGGGAGAAGGGCCAGTCCAGGCCTCTCCCCAGCGGCAGATATGTTCTCTGAGAGAGGCAGAGGTTGGCTGGGTGAGTAATGCTTTTTTTGGAACAACTTATTTGGGGTACTGTGTGGGTACAGGCATTAGAGGACTGGAACTACTTACTAACTTCGGAGTCAACCCGTCTGGGGTCTCCTACTGTGTTAGTCTTCTGCCGAAAGGGGAGAGATGTGACGGGAGGGCCCGTGGAACTCAGAATCCCTTGGAAAGTAGGGGATGTCCTTGTTTCAGCCTTAAGGTACCTTAAGCTTCCTACCACCTCATCCCCGTCATCTTCATCCTCCCTGCACCTCACTGCCAGCTTCCTACCACCCCACCCCCGTCATCTTCATCCTCCCTGCACCTCACTGCCAGCTTCCTACCACCTCACCCCCATCATCTTCATCCTCCCTGCACCTCACTGCCAGCTTCCTACCACCTCATCCCCGTCATCTTCATCCTCCCTGCACCTCACTGCCAGCTTCCTACCACCTCACCCCATCATCTTCATCCTCCCTGCACCTCCCTACCACCCCACCCCCTGTAATCTTCATCCCCCTGTACCCCACTGCCAGCTTCCTACCACCCCACCCCTGTCATCATCATCCCACCTGTATCCCATTGCCAGTTCCCTACCACCCCACCCCGTGTAATCTTCATCTCCCTTTACCCTACTGCCAGCTCCCTACCACCATCATCGTTCCCATACCCCACCTCTGATATCCTACCACCCTGCCCCCTGTCATCAACATCCTCATCATCCCCCTGTACCCTACCTCTAGCATCCAACCATCCTACCCCCATCATCATCCCCCCTGTACCCCATCTCGAGCATCCAACCATCCTACCCCCATCATCCCCCCTGTACCCCACTGCCAGCTTCCTACCCATCCGCTGTCATCATTATGCCCCTATGCTGACCTCCTACCACCCCACCAATTTTCATCAACATCCCCATCATCCCTCTCTACCCCACCTCTTGCATCCTACCACCCCACCCCCTGTCATCATCATCCCCATGATCCCCCTGTACCCCACCTCTGGCATCCTATCACCCTACCCCTTATCGTTATAGGGAAGATATGATCTAAACCTCTCACCCCAATGCTGCCACCATCATCCCAAACTGCATCCTGTCATCCAACCAACTGTACCCCAACAGTTGCATCACACACCACAATACTGACCTGCCACCCAGCGAGAGGTAATGATGTGCTGTAACCGATGGCAAAGAATCAGTGAGTGATAATGATGAGCAGTAATCATTAGCAACCAATCAGTGAGCAGTAATAATGTGCAGTAACCTCTAGCAACCAATCAGTGAGTAATAATGATAAGCAGTAACCTACAGCAACCAATCAGTGAGCAGTAATAATGTACAGTAAGCTCTAGCAACCAATCAGTGAGTGATAATGATAAGCAGTAACCTATAGCAACCAATCAGTGAGCAGTAATAATGTGCAGTAACCTCTATCAACCAATCAATGTGCGGTAATGATGTGCAATAACCTCTAGCAACCAATGGGTGGGCAGTAATGATGTGCAGTACCTCTAGCATCAATCATTGAGTGGTAATATTGTGCAGTAACCTCTAGCAACCAATCAGTGAGCAGTAATGATGTGCACTACCCTCTAACAACCAATCAGTGAGCTTGGAGCAATCAGTGAGTGTGAACCAGACTTTTATGTGTACATTATTAAAGTGTTTTTTTTTAAAAAGTCTATGTGCATGTTTGTTTTTTGGTATATCTGGTGGAGAGCAAAATTGCTAGGGGTCTATCGCTTGAATTATTTTTCCCATTATGGGAGTTAGTAGGGCCTCATGTCTAAGATTTGCCTAAGGCCTCACAAAGCCTAGAGCCGCCTCTGATTGTTGTTTGTATTGGTAATTGTAATTAGCTCCAGCTATTGTGTTTATACTACTGTGTGAAGCTCTGTGCCCACAAGTCTGTCATCTGGTCTGGGTAAATGTTTTTAGTAAATTAGCTCATGTTAATTAGGTTAGCTTTGAGTCAGCCTGCTGTATAAATGTGTGTGAGATCTCAAATAAAGAGTTAGTCCTGATGTACTCCAAGACTGGTGTTGTCTAGTTCTTGGGGGTTCCTATAGCCAGATCCATTGGACTCGTGTTCCAGAACTTAGGAAGCGGTATACTGACGGAAGCACTCAAGCGGAGTGAGGGACGTTCCGTGACAAGGAGGACTATGGTGGCAAGGGCAGTGTAAAGAAGCAGCTGCATCAGGAGGGCTGACATGGCCTGAAGAGTTTGTACTGGGAGCGGTAGCCACATGTAGGACAGCTAGCACTAAAGACTTCCATTTTTTTCTGCTACACCATAGGGGCCCATGGTCCCTGCCTGCAAAGGGCATTTTCTTGGGACTGACTGAGCCAGTGTCTGATCCTCACATCAGTGCTATCTGGTCCTGGGAGTGATAGTCTGCAAGCAAGTGTGTGCTGGAGGTAGAAGAGGAGAAATTGTATATACTGGATTGTATATAATTGAGTATGCACCCTATCCCCATTCAAGTTCTATTTCCCTGAATAAAACAAAGTTGAAAGGACTGCTTCTTGACTCTGAGTGACTGGAAAATTGTGTGCCTAGCTGTGAAGAGTGGGAGACGAACCACATTCACCAACGGCCCCTATGGGGGTAGCGCTACATAAATACGAATAGCCCTTTAGAAAATGATAAAACCAGTGTTCACTGATCTATCTGGCTTCAACCCAGAGATTTTCCTTGCAGTATTTTTCTGCCAATAGATGTCCTCATTTTGATGGGCAGCATCATTTAACCCGCTTCCTCTGAGCCTAGATCATCCTGGTTCCACCCCAGCTTGTAAAATGAAAAGTAGCACAGTGATGAGCTTATCTCTCTGTCACGCTGCTTTCTCTTCCTATCAGCAGGCTTCTTGTCAGTACATGGACTGATTGGCTCCTTGTACTACTTGTTTCTCACACTCCAGATCTGCTATACATGGTCTTCAAGAGGCTGATACCAGGTCAAAATTCTGTACTTGTCTTACCTGCATTTAAAAATATATTTAATGATGTATTATGATGTATTATTGTTGCAGAAATGCATTACACTGTCTTTTATATCTGCCTAGTGTTTATCATTTTTTAACCTGGAATAAGGTATTTTGGGACATAAATGTGCCCCAATGTTCCTTTGTTTTTGTGGGTGTGGATTTTTTTTTTCAGGAACACCTTCCTTTTTACCTTTGTCTGGAATCCAGGCTTGACAGTCAATGATGGTATTGTGGAAAACCAACATATTTTATTGGCGTGCTTGATTTTTTTATTATTTTTTTTTAACTGCTTCAGTCCCGGAATATTTTACTTCCTTTCCTAACCGAGCACTTTTTGCGATTTGGCACTGCTTCGCATCGCTGACAATTGCGCGGTCGTGCGACGTTGCACCCAAACAAAATTGACATGCTTTTTTCCCACAAATAGAGCTTTCTTTTGGTGGTATTTGATCGCCTCTGCATTTTTTTTTTGCGCTATAAACAAAAAAAGACAATTTTGAAAAAAACGCAATATTTTTAACTTTTTGCTATAATAAATATCCCCCAAAAATATATAACAATTTTTTTTTTTTACCTCAGTTTAGGCCGATATGCATTCTTCTACATATTTTTGGTAAAAAAAATCACAATAAGTGTATATTGATTGGTTTGCATAAAAGTTATAGCGTCTACAAAATAGGGGATAGTTTTATCACTTTTTTATTATTTATTTTTTTTACTAGTAATGGCGGAGATCTGCGATTTTTATCGGGACTGTGACATAAAAAAAACAGGCCTGCCCTCCATTCTGTAAACTCTGGCATTTGTCAGAAGAGCTCGTCTGTCTAGGGATATTTAAAGGTTGGGTTGAACTCTTCCTGACCAGTGGCAGCTGGTGCTCACAATTTTTTGGGGGGCGCAAACAAACTGAAAAAAAAAACATCAATTGCAGCCACTGTGCCATCAAATGCAGCTACTGTGCCCATCAATTGCCGCCACTGTGCCATCAAACACAGCCACTGTGCCCATCAAACGCAGCCACTGTGCCATCAAACACAGCCACTTTGCTATAATAAATATCCCCCAAAAATATATAACAATTTTTTTTTTTACCTCAGTTTAGGCCGATATGCATTCTTCTACATATTTTTGGTAAAAAAAATCACAATAAGTGTATATTGATTGGTTTCCATAAAAGTTATAGTGTCTACAAAATAGGGGATAGTTTTATGGCTTTTTTATTATTTATTTTTTTTACTAGTAATGGCGGAGATCTGCGATTTTTATCGGGACTGTGGCATTATGGCGGCCACGTCAGACAATTTTGACACATTTTTGGGACCATTGACATTTTTACAGCGATCAATGCTATAAAATTGCATTGATTACTGTAAAAATTCATGGGCAGTGAAGGGGTTAACTACTAGGGGGCAGTGAAAGGGTTAAGTGTGCCCTCGTGTGTGTTCTAACTGAAGGGGGGATGGGACTGTGCAGGAAAGATGACAGAACGCTGTTCATACTCTGTATGTCTGTATATCATACTCCCCTCACACAACCATAAACTGCGTGTTTACACACACAGATCCCGGTTCTCGGTGTGCCCCGAGCGATCGCAGGAGCCTGGCGGTGATAGCGACCACCAGGCACTCGCATCAGCTCCATGAGCGAGCAGGAAGTGATCGTCTATGTTACCGATGTAACATGACGGCGAATCTCGCTGCGACGGCTGGTCAGCAAGCGGTTAATTGGCTTTCCAGTCTACATTTCTGAAAGTGCTGTTGCTGCTAATTGACCTAAAGTAAATCAAATAATTCTTTGACTTATTGGCCTATTACATTTTTATTATTTTCATCCTTTCTGCAAGTGTGACTCCCTCTGTACACTACTATACACACTTGTGAGTTTCTAGCAGACTTTTGCGAAATACATTTTTTTTTTCGGTTTACATATATTGCAATAGATGTTCACACTGGCCAACTGCATTAGTAGTTCCTCTCTGACCAATCCTTTCTTCACTGTGCAAAATTTCAAATAATTATTGGATTATAGCATATTTAATGTATATAATGCCAATATGGGGCAGACAGATACATTTAAAGGAAGCTGTCAACTCAGGTTGCGTCACTGACTGACTATACAAGAGAGACGAGAGTGTGCTCAAATCCAAATAGCTTACATACATAAGGTGCTAAAGATATGTGATCACATGCTAACACTGAAAATGTAGAAGTAACCCTTTGCATACTCCTATAACCCTTTCATATTTCTAAAAAACATTTAGCAAAAAAAAGGCATTTTTTACAATAGGCATATTGTAATACATGTTCAAGCTGGTCAACTATGTCAAACTGATACCCCTCTGTCTAGCCCTGACTCCACTGTCCCAAATGTCAAATACTTATTTGCCTATGAAAAACTTTATTGCAGTTATAGTAAAACGATGGGGCAGACAGAACCGAGTCATAACACAGAGACTTTTGTTCTGATTTTCTGTAGTGGAGATGACAAACTTACTTAGCAGTTAAACATGAACATATGAAAATGATTGACCAATGGGTTAGTGTCTGTAGGGGTTGTGAAAGAATAATTTCAGCAGGAGATCCAGCAGTATTAAAAAAAACAGGCCTGCCCTCCATTCTGTAAACTCTGGCATTTGTCAGAAGAGCTTGTCTGTCTAGGGATATTTAAAGGTTGGTTTGAACTCTTCCTGACCAGTGGCAGCTGGTGCTCACAATTTTTTGGGGGGCGCAAACAAACTGAAAAAAAAAAACATCAATTGCAGCCACTGTGCCATCAAATGCAGCTACTGTGCCCATCAATTGCCGCCACTGTGCCATCAAACACAGCCACTGTGCCCATCAAACGCAGCCACTGTGCCCATCAAGCGCAGCCACTGCGCCATCAAACGCAGCTACTGTACCCATCATTTGCTGCCAGTGTTCCCATCAATTGCTGCAAGTGTGCCCATCAACTGCCGCTACTGTGCCCCATCAAATGCTGCCAGTGTGCCCATCAATTGCTGCTACTGTGCCCCATCAAATGCTGCCAGTGTGTCCATCAGTTGCCGCTACTGTGCCCCATCAAATTCTGCCAGTGTGCCCATCAATTGCCGCTACTGTGCCCCATAAAATGCTGCCAGTGTGCATCGCTCGGCAATTACCTGTCTCGCAGCGGGTCAGCGGCAGTGTCCTCACACTCCTCGATGTCTTCTTCCATCCTCTCTATCAGGCGTCCAATCACAGCGCCTGATGTTTCAGCCAATCAGGTGACAGGTAACAGACCCGAGCACCTGATTGGCTGAGAGGCAGTTCAGTGTTAGCAAAGCGAATTCCTTCGTTTTGCTAACACACAGCTGAGTGAACAGCGAATGCACAGCATTGCAGCAGCTGTTCACCTTTTTGGGCTCCTATTAGAGCCTATGGCTCTGTTCAGGTGCTTCCAAAAAACACCCCGCCGCTGTAATACAGGTGCCCGGCGCCCGAAAAGGGGCTGGACACCTGAATAGGGGGTTTCAGCGGTGACCATAGATAGATTCATGCAATGCATGAATCTATCTTTGGTGATAGAGCGGTGCCAGGAGAGAGGGGGCGGTGCTCCTGCGCCCTTTATGGATGCATCGCCACTGACTAGTATTTTTACACTTATCTGAGGTGTCAGTTCTGCTAACCACTTTATGAAGACCGGTCACTTCTCTTGCTGTAATGTGCAAGTAAGCATGGTATACTTGTACATTATTACAGACGTACCTCTGGGTTTGCCTTCTTCCAGCATTGACACCTCTGTGCTCTCTCTCTCACACTTTTCTGCCGCTGCCCTTTTTTTGGATCTTATACCTTCTCTCTTTAGCCAGTAGGATTGAAACTCTGGAGTTACAACATGAAAAAAGGAAAAATGTGAACAAGGACACCACCATCTGCATATCTCCAAAAATAAGCTTTACTGCAAAAATGTGCTATTAAGAAAAAGAAGACATACTGTATACTGTATATCCAAACCTACAAAAATGACAATGTTTTCAAGAAAATCCATGTCAGTGAAGAAAAAACTCTCCTGTCACCACTCAGGCTATGCAGCTAGTAATGTAATTACAGTACTGATGTAGCAATACGGACTACAATCATAAAGCACAGTACCTTCCAGCTTCTCAAAGCATCGCCTGTCCCTCTAGTAATCAGTGTATCGGGTGACATTATATTTGTGTGCCAAACAAAAGGATTGTGGGATGAATAGTCCCCCCGTCAGATAATTGCTTTGCAGGATTATGTGCCAGGACTACATATCCCAGGGATCTTTGGCGCCATTGGGGAGATTGCTGGGAGTAGCAATAAAAGAAGCCAAAAACCTGCATGGAGCTCTCTTCCTCCCGGGCCTGATGCAAGACGGACCTCTCTGTGTATGGAGAGAGGGGTCATGCCCTACCACGTGCAGTACCACCTTCCAACCTACACCTGAGGGGCCTAGCTCTGCCGTTTGCCATTGGAACATCTTTCCAGCACCACTCCACTTGCCCGCCAGACTGTGTATCAAGCTTCACATCGGGAGATCGAGACAGCGGACCCGCTGCATGAGTGTTGCTACACGAGCTACTGTCCGGAAGACATTGTGTCGGTCTGGTCGTTGGTGAGAGGGCAATCGCCCAACCTTTACCCATCCTTCCTTTGTCACAGCTACATTGGGACACTTTGCAGAGACATCTCTAATCTAGAATACTTTACTGAATCTATTTGAACACTGTGCTTAGACATCTTTAGCTTTCTTCATTACAAGAAAGCTATTGTTTCCCACTACACTTAATCGGATTATAGTTAATAAGCTCATACTTACCGCTGAAGAATATCAGATCTGCAACTTGGACTTTATTGCCATTACTGATAGAAAGGCCACTATACTATCATTTTAGATCTGCTCTCTCTCCTTAGGATAGCAGCATAGACTGGCCAGGTTCCATCTTCTACAGAGTGTCAGTAGCACTAGTTAGCTGAAACATCCCGTTAGGGGGTAACATTATTTCTTAAGGAAGTGTGTATATAATACTGTCATTGTTACTATTTATCTTGTGCCTTTCGGAGGAATTCTTTTGTTGAGTTGGTGCTGTGCTTAGAACTCAGCAGATCTATTACCTCCTTTTGTGACATAATTTCCTTTATTGATTCAAGTACATATTTTCAGAACCTAAATACAGAGTTGTCTGATTTATTGCTCGACAGTGATACAAAGATGTCTGAACCAAGAGTGTCAGATGGGTTGGAATGTTCACCAGGTCATGGCCGTGCAGATGAGCAGGTAATTCCAAGCAGTCCCTTAGGGGCCGTGCTACACTAATATACAGTAAAGTACAACAGGTGTGTATACGTGTGACTGAGGGGCGATGAATGCCTTGGGCACTTATGATTGCCTTTGTACTGTGACAACTTCCTGGTGGGATAGCTTAGGTGGGTTTGGACTAGGATCCAAACATGTCTGAGCTCATCCCCAGTGGAGAGATATACTTTCCCTCAAGTCCTTGTTTTTCCTTGATCTTTCACAAGCTTATACACATTTGTGCACCATAATGTATGAGGGAGGATGCCACATGCCTATACATCGAAAATGGCACCAAGCTCTCATCTTAACATAATCTCATGGCAAGGTGGAAGAGGCCACACGGGATGTTGTCAGTGCACTTAACCACACCCCCGGGATTCATCCTACAATGAGCATATGTTGCAGGCATCCATAAAATTTGATGGAGGAGGAAGTGGAAAGAGATTTTATGCATAAAGATTATACCCAGTCTCTTCTGCCAAAAAGCTCTACCTTTTATGTTAGGTTCCCTTTTTTGCCCTAGTGATAGCTGGCAGAAGATTATCTCAAAGAACTGCCCCTACTGTAATAATTATTCTGCAAGCCCCCTTTGTTCCCCTGCCCCATCCGCTACCATCCTCCTTTTCTTTTGAACAGTGCATACCCAGTCAGTCTAGGACTTGCATCTCCACAATAACTGCGCTCTGGCATTATAGGTCCAGCACTTGGTAGATTCAACTTTACTACTTTGCAGACAATACTAAGCTATGCAGTGGAATAATGTCCTTACAAGATTACGTCTTCAATTTACAAGCTGACCTCAATGCACTGTCTAATTGGGCAACTAAGTGGTAAATGAGGTTTAATGTTGGCTAATATAAAGTTGCACTTGGGGACTAAGAATATGCATGAATCATACATGGGACAGCAGGCAGGAAACCCTAAATAACAAACTTAACTTTAAAATAAAGTGTTGGATTTAATAAGGCCATGGATGTTTATTATTGGTTTAAAAAACAATAGATTAATTCATCATAAAATAACCAAATATATAAACTTTAAACAACTTATCCAGTACGACTCTGGCTGCATAAAATATATTCCAGACTCAATAACTTTCCACACAATAACTTTCCACACAAAAGAATCACCAATATAACATCTGCAAACGTTATTACTTTCTACATACTAGTCCCACTTTGTATTGTTTTTTTTTTTTTTTGTTTACAAAGGTGACACCACCACATAACTACAGCCGCGACATAAGAAGAGGGGGGAGGGGAACACCACAGCTCCATCTTCTAAGGCGACTGAGCCTGATGGGACAGAACCCCCTTTTAATAGCCCTTGTGGGGGTCCAGATTTATCCAGTTTTCCAGGCTGTTACACGAGACCTGCGAGAGGTCACCTGTATTCCTCTCCCAGGCCATGTGAGTACCCAGGAGATCCACCTGAGAGCCACAAGCTCCCAGGGGGAACTCAAAACTGCCCATTCCTGCCACTCTCCCATGAGGAAAAGGGGGTATTGAAACTGCCCCCCCTTTTCCTATCATGGGAAAGGAGTCAGGAAACCCTAAATAACAAACTTAACAACTTCAGCCCCGGAAGATTTGGCTGCTCAATTATCAGGCCATTTTTTGCGATTTGGCACTGCATCACTTCAACTGACAATTACGCGGTCGTGCAACGCTATACCCAAACAAAATTGACGTCCTTTTTTTCCCACAAATAGAGCTTTCTTTTGGTGGTATTTGATCATCTCTGCAGTTTTTATTTTTGTGCTATAAACAAAAAAAGAGTGCCAATTTTGAAAAAAACACAATATTTTGTACGTTTTGCTATAATAAATATCCCCAATATTAAAAAAAAGCAAATTTTTCCTGTTTAGGCCGATATGTATTCTTCTACATATTTTTGGTAATAAAAATCGCAATAAGCGTATATTGATTGGTTTGCGCAAAATTTATAGCGCGTACAAAATAGGTGATAGATTTATGGCATTTTTATTATTTTTTTTTTCTAGTAATGGTGGCGAGCTGCGATAATTATCAAGACTGCAACATTATGGCAGACACATCGGACACTTTTGACAGATTTTTGAAAACATTAACAATAATACAGCGATCGGTGCTATAAAAATGCACTGATTACTGGTTAACTGTGTTCCCTGACTGTGTGTCCTAACAGTGGGGGGAGGGGACTGACTATAGGAGATGACAGATCGTGGTTCCTAGCTATTAGGAACTCACAATCTGCCTCACCTTTCCTCACAGAACAGGGATTTGTGTGTTTACACACACACGTCCCGTTCTGCCTTTCATGCCCACAATCACGTGTGGCCAGCGGTCATCGCGGCCGCTGTCCATGAGCATCGGCACCCCCACAATGCAGCATACCTGCTATGCCGCTTAAAGGAGCAGATGTACGGCTTTGACGATTCGCGGGATTGTGCCGACCTGCTGCAGTATAATGACAGCGGCTGATCGGCAAGTGGTGAACTTTAAAGTGAAAAAACGCAGACAAGTTTTGGATTTAATAAGGCTGTGGCTGTTTATTATTGGTTTCAAAAACAATAGATAAATTCATCATAAAATAACCAAATTTATAAACTTTAAACAACCTAGCCACTACGACTCAGGCTGCATATAATATATTCCAGACTCAATAACTTTAAAAAAGACAGGTGGCCTAAACCCATCTGCCCACAGAACCCTGCACCACGGCCATTTCAACAGAAGAATTCAAGTCTGCATTAAAAATATCCGACCCAATTTCAGATAGATTAATCCCATCCTTTCTATACAAACCCTTTATACATCCCTCTAAGCATTTGCATTTCCAGTGCTTTTTGCATTTTGCAGATTTGCACTACTGCACTACAGAACAACTTCCATAGGAAACCATGTTAAATGGACTTTAGTGCAAATCTGCAAAATGCAAAAAGCACTAAAAAGCTAAAAAGCACTAAAAATGCATAGGTGTGAATCCAGGCTAACTCCACGTGCCTGAATGATAAAATACCAAAACCTTGAAGTAATTTAGCCACTGTTCTATTCACCCTTTTTCAAATTTTTTTCCAAGGGGCGCATTGAATGAGGAGAAAGCCATCTCAGCCTTTGCACTACCTCGGAGAAAACGATAACAGTGTGAGGCAAAGACAACTGAATTCTGTGTAAATCTTCTCCAATTCTCCAATTCTGAAAATGATATCTAAAATTTTTCGTCTTCCAATATAATTTCCCCTAAGATGTACAATTAATACATCTGGTGTGGGAAAACGCTGGAATAGCTTACCTATTTCTAAATTAAAATTAAATCAACCCACACCATACCTCTCCTACCACTCCAAAAATCCCTAAACTTCTCTGGATCCAAACCTAAATTTTCAGAATAAACTCTGCTCTACTGTGACCAAAAGATGTAGGAATGTCCAATAATATATATTACCCGGCATTTACCTGCAACAAATCAAAAAGAGTGATTAGGACTAATGTATAACAAATAGCTGTCAGACTTCCATCTACCTACTTTCTTTATTATGTTAGCATCTAACCCTAACCTTGATACTTCAGTAGCCACCCCAATTCTAAACAAATGAGATGTGAGATGAGAATATTGTAAATTCCAAATTTTTAAGCATTTTTTAAAGAAGCATATGAATTGATATTTAGTAAGAGGGGAACCTGATTCATGTACAAAAAACCCTGAACCCGCTAAAGGTCTAATACGTAAATAATCCTTCAATAAATTTACTGGGAAAATGGGAGAGCCACTACAAGTATATAGATTGATCCAATTACCTTTTCCCAGTTGATCTGTTTTTGACCGACTAATATATATTTTTACCGTTGTATCAGAAATAATAATAGCAGAAGCTTGAATAAAAATCATCTCAGAAGCGCAGAAAAAAATTTAACAGAAAATACCGTTCGAAAAAGCACTGACTCAAATGAAGAAAAACAAACCTGCCCAGTAATCGAACAAAGTTTACCAAAAATATCTGGAGTAATAGGTTTACGTGGATCCGATTTAAAATTATATTTCTCATATCCTTTCAAAGCTTGTTTAACCGAAAAATATTGTAAACAAGAAGGTAAATTATTAAGTTTAAGAAAAAATGAAACTCCAGACAAGGTCTTCTGTACGTATGACCATGAATATTGCTTAGCAAATAAAAAATTCAAAAATAGCAACACTAAACCTTCAGAAAAAGAAACCGTGAGATCTTGTATAGAATTCAAAAAGAAAGCTATAGTAACCAGGCCGATTCATATCCAGTCCAGGTTGAAGGCGCCACAGAATTCTTAATACACTCAGATATGGGCCTCAAAATAGGTCCCATAAATTTGGTGGACACGATATTCCCAGTTGGTCCGTATCCGGAAACAGCTGGGAGAAACAATCTATCTGTAGGCGAGATAATGAGTCCGCCAAGTCATTGTTCTTCCCAGCCACATGAATTGCTTTCAACCAAATATTCAAATTTAGACATTTGAAGATCATATGGCGTAAAAGGACAATGACCGGTGGAGACTTTGATGTTAAGCATTTAATAGCATACATAACTCCATTATTATCCATTCTGACCAATATCCTCTTATTTTAAAAATAATGACCCCAAATCTCCAAAGCCAATGGAACCACCAAGCTGCAGCAAAAC
Organism: Lithobates septentrionalis; assembly: GCA_037952835.1. Taxonomy (NCBI): domain Eukaryota; kingdom Metazoa; phylum Chordata; class Amphibia; order Anura; family Ranidae; genus Lithobates; species Lithobates septentrionalis. The sequence continues at coordinate 307,465 of JBBDGP010000261.1, forward strand.
CACAGAACCCAGCAGAGTCAGTGAATAGAAGAAAGCCTTTGTCCAAAATAAATTCCTCTTTCCACATAGCCCTACCATTAAAATATGAAAAAAATTGCAGCCGTACTAATAGATCTTCCCTCATATCATGTGTAACTCTAATATGAGCAAAGGGGGATTTTAAACCAGAAATTGCTAGATATAATCTTCTAGAGAACACTTTGCCAATTGGCATGATCCTAGATGCAAAAACCAAAAGACCTAGTAGTGACTGCATTTCTTTTAAACACACTTTTTTTTTTGCGAATCATAACCAATAACAAAGCCCTGAGCTTGTTTACCTTTTCTTCAGGTAGCTGAAACTCCATTAAATTAGTATTGATAATGATACCCAAGAACTCCAGACAAGTTGAGGGCCAAGCCGTCTTTTCAAAGGCCAAAGGAATACCAAAGTGAGAACAAATTAAAAAAAAAATTCCAATAATAAAAAACAGTCAGAAAAATTGGCAGGGCCTAAAAATAAAAAATCGTCTAAGTAATGTATTTTCAATTTGGAACTGGATTCCGTACTAACCACCCAATCTAAAAAAGAAGAAAATTATTCAAAATAAAAACAAGACAGCGAGCACCCCATCGGTAAACATTTATCGAAATAAAAATTACCTTAAAAGAAAAAACCTAAAGAATGAAAGCATAATTGATAAATTGGTAGAAGGCGGAAGGCTGATTTGACATCAGCCTTCCCCATGAGAGCTCCTTTTCCTAAACAACTAAGCTTTTTTAGAGCGTCTTCAAAAGAAGCATAAGTAACTGACGCAAGGGTATCATCAATTTGGTCATTAAGCGATTGCCTTTTAGGGAATGACAGATGATGTATTAATCTAAAAGAGTTTTTTTTTCTTTCTAAGGGACAATGCCCAAAGGAGAAATCCTAAAATTAGGAAAAGGTGGGGAGCTAAAGGGACCTTCCATCCTACCTTCATTAATCTCCTTACAAATTTTTTCAAAAACTATATCTGCAAAATCCTCTACAGATTTAAGATTTTTTTACCAAAGTACACCCATGACCAGAGAAAGTAGGTAATAAAAAAATCTTGAAAACTTTCAATTAGTATCTGGGCCCTCAACTTGTCTGGAAATGCCCAGAGCCATGGGAGCATATCTTGCCATTTCACCAGTGTTAATGCTTTTTGAAAAATTCCCTGGTTGCTGATTAGCTGCGGACATCGTCTTGAAACACTTTGACACTGGATGTGTTCTGGCACAAAAGGGACACTCATGCCGGTACTTGCATGAGTTTGGCCATTTGCACTGCTCATCGTTAAAGTTGAAGCAAATACCTTTTTTATATACGGAAGTGGTTGCGGGCTGAGAATTTGGGTTCTGCTTAGCATAAACTGATCTTTGAGGGAGAAAAAGGTTGAGTCAAAGGCCAATGTCCTTCACTTCCCATTTCAAAGAAGGGTGTACTGACAACATCTGACAAAAAGCGTTGTCGTCATTATACCAAGCAGTACCACCAAAATTCTTCGCCTTCGGACAATTTCTAAATGCTGGAAAAGTTCAGCACTTTTTTCTGGCCTATAACCAGTTGTTAAACAACCTCAACACTGGTCTTCACCTATCCTCATCTTCTTTTTTGTCGGATTTAACTATAAAATCTTTGGCAGACGGAAGCAATGAGAAAATATCTATGAACTCTCCTCGCCAAATTTTTTCTTTTATTGTCATAGATCAGTGGTTCTCAACCTGGGGGTCGGGCCCCCTCGGGGGTCAAATGACGATTTGCCAGGGGTCACCGAATCCTGGGCTGTTTCTGAAGCCCGCGCCACTCTCCCAGCCTTTTTGCGGCTGCCCAGCAGGGCTGTCTCTGGAGCCTGTGGCCGCCCAGCTGGGCTGTTCCTGGAGCCTGCGGCTGCCCACTCAGCCTCTTCGCAGCCACCCATTCAGTTCAATGCATGGGTGGGGGGCAGAGACTAGAGGTCAGCTGACTGGTGAGGAATGTGATGTGGGAGGGGCTGGAGGAGACCCTATCTCCTGATTTTGGCATAGGTGTCACTGCTGCGAGACACCACAGAGCTGGAGACACAGTGAAACCGGACACAAAGTGAGTAACACTACCTGTGATTAGAGTTGCCATTAAAAGTCCCCACTACAGTTCTCAGATCAGCAGATGACCTTGATCAAGAGCACCTAAGTTGTCTGATCAGAACTCCCCCCCACACTGCCACGCTCATCTCATTCCCCCACCCCCCCACCAAGGAATAAAAATAGAGAATACATGGAACGGAGAGGAAAAGAGGGGGAGGAACCAAGAAAAAGGGAGAGAAAGAGTAAGAGAAAGAACAAGAAAGAAGGCTAGAGAGACGGATGTGGAAAAAAAACCCAAGAAATTAGGATAGAGAGGGATAAAAGGGAAAGAAAGGAAAACAAGGAGAAAGATTGGTTTTCCTAAAATGTGCCATAAGGGGTTTTAATACTGTACGAGTGGAAGGGACTCATGGAGCGCTAAATGTCCATGAGTTAAGGGCGCAAATTACTTGTCTTGCCTTGGTTCTGACAACCCACGCTACGAAAATAATTTTACTGTTAGGGGTCCCCACAACTTGGGAAATTTTATCAAGGGGTCCCGGCATTCGAAAGGTTGAGAACCACTGTCATAGATAAATGGTACCCCAAAGGAGAGATTTCACATGGAATAGATTCTTTTAAACAAGTCTCAGGTAAATTCTGTGAATTAGCTACTTGATAAGAATAGGAAACACCCGTATTTAAATTAGGTTGAAAAGACTGAACACCATTAGCTGAAACTCCCCTAGATGGTGCCCAGATCCCAATAGCAGAAATATATTTTTTTTTAGTATTATAAGCTGGCATAGCCTGAGCTTGGCCATTAGCTGACTGAATATTCTTAGCCAATTTAGCCAATAGCTCAGCTATATTACATAAAATTGGAATTGAAGATGACTCACCATTCCCCTGTTGCTGTGGATGCTGAAGAGATGCAGCCATAACCCAGCTAGCCTCATTACTCCCACCGCCTGCGTGTGAGATAGGAGCTGCGCTATTTGCAGTATCTGTTGCAGACCCCGCTCTGACCTCCGTCAGCGACATCCGTTGCCATGGAGATACCTCCTTCTGTTGTCCGGTCACGCCTCTGGCCGCATCCACGGCCGAGTTACTAGCCACATAACTCGACCTGCTGCTGGCCGCACCTCTAGCCATGCCTCCTGCTGCTCTGCTACGTCCCGGAGAAGACCGCCCAGCTCTTCAGACTGCCGCTGATCTAGGTGGTGAAAGGGAGTGTCTTTGGCATGGTATGCACCTCCTCTTCGCTGACTCACTCCCAGCTGCGGAGCTGTAGAAAATTGGAGCATGGTTTGCTGGCTGTTTTCATGTTCCTCTGGATCAACTGTGGGTCAAGGATTGTGTATATGTAGCTGTATTTTTTTTTTTTTTGGTTGAACTAAATGGTTTTGTGTCTTTTTTTCAACCTGACTAACTAAGTAACTATGTAAAAACTACTGACTGTTGCACATGAAGTGGCCTTGCTACTCTTTATGCTGCCTCGTCCCTACTGTTAATCTTTTTGAATGCTACATTTTGGTATTACCATTGATAATCCAGTTTAGGCTTGCATAGTTATTAACGATATTGGGCGACAATGTATTAGGTTTGCCTTTAATAGTGATTTGATGCCTATTTTCTTTGATATAGCACTACTATTGGGTACTAAATATTACTTTCAATAAGTTCATGTGATATTGTATATTTATATACTCATCCTGGTATGTCAGAGGGGCTGAGGTTCCTGAGAAGGTGGAAGCAAAGAACAGAGTACCTATCCTATCCAGTATCTCCTACAGGGGTAGCGCTATATGTACATAAATGGAATCTGATAAGCTTCTAGTACCAAGCATTTTTTCTGAACTAGGTTTGGGAACTTACCTTTTCTGTAATTTCTTCCAGTAAAAATATATTCTTGTGTCTGTCTATTAAAAGTTTCATCACGCGTACAAAATTTACATTTCTTAATGGAAAAAGCCTAATGCAAATAAACAGTACAGTGATTGTAATATATTTCATTATATAGAATGATGCTAAATATATTCTATCCAAAATAAATAAATAATAATAAAACACAGCAGCAGAAAAAAAGGCAACATAAGAGTGTTAGGCATTTATTCGATTCTCTGTAAACTGTTTTTTTTCTCTAACACTAATGCCGCGTACACACGGTCGTACTTTTCGTCTACAAAAGTCGGACAGCCTGTCGGACAGACTTCCGGCAGACTTTCGGTGGACTTGCCGCGGACTTGCGGCCTACTTTCTAACGACCGGACTTGCCTACACACGACCACACAAAAGTCGGTCGGATTCGTACGTGATGACGTACACCGGACTAAAATAAGGAAGTTCATAGCCAGTAGCCAATAGGTGCCCTAGCGTGGCTTTTTGTCCGTCGGACTAGCACACAGACGAGCGGATTTCGGGGTCCGTCGTAGGTACGAAGTAAAAGTTTTGAAGCATGTTTCAAATCTAAAGTACGTCGTATTTGAGGCTAAAAAAGTCGGTTGAAAGTCCGGAGAAGCCCACACACGATCGGATTACCAGCCAGCTTTAGTCCATCAGCGTCTGTTGGACTTTTGTAGACGAAAAGTACGACCGTGTGTACGCGGCATAAGACATACTAAAAAGTAAAATGATTTTGGCAGCTTTGTGGTCTGTTATTAATATTCATAAACCTAACTCAGGCATATTCTTTAAATTGGCTACAAAGAATATGTAAATGAAGATTAAGCAGGTGCTGGAAGCCTCTATTTATGCCTCCTTGAATTGAACACATTGGTTTAGGAAATTCAGCACGACTGCCTAGTGAATGTCGTCTCAGCCATTGCTTATGTACAGTAAGAATATTTTAGTCTGATCAAAAAAATAGTCATTGGGCAAAAGAAATGAAATGAAGTATTGTAAATGTTGTTTAAAGTAGCACAGACTAGACTATGGATTTTACAGAAATGAAATATTAGACCCATTTCATATTCTTGGCTGATCGTTTAAGCATTTTTTAATGAATGTTTTGTTGTATGAAATACACAGGCTGTCATTGCTGACTTATTTTTAAAGGTGCAGGCTCCAGGACTTTATTACCAAGTGCAGAGATGGATTAGGATAGAGGGGCACGCTAAGCAATTTAGTAGCTTCAACAACCCCCACCCATCACTTCCATCGATATTGATAAGGATTTCAATAAACACATAGTAGCTGTTCCATTTGCATGGCTTTTACTGAGGACGTCAATTTTGTTTGGGTACAACGTCGCACGACCACGCAATTGTTGTTTAAAGTGCGACAGCGCTGAAAACTAAAAATTGGTCTGGGAAGGAAGGGGGTGAAAGGCCCGGTATTGAACCGGTTAAGCTTCACCCCTGCTAACCGGCGAGGTCCCTGGCTTGACACACCTCTGCGGGTTGGGTCCCTGTCTTGATCACTACCTGAAGTTTCCTGATTCTCCACCGTGCCCGTTCAGTGAGAATATGGTTCCGGTACTTTCTTCAGTTACTCACTGTGTTCCCTGGTAAAGGTGGTTGGTCCCTTCTACCTCTGACCACTGACGGGTTCTCCGGTCGACAAAACCGGCACTTTCAGTTGGAATGCAAGCCGCAGTCCCAATCCTGTGCTGCCCTCTTACTTCTACAGCCATATGCCCCTGGGATAGGCCCAAACTCCAGCCTAGCAGCCCAGGGCATACAACACACGTCCACCCAGACAGCCGTTCAGATGGCACAGAACAATGATCACATGACCTCATCTGAATATATAGGTTCTCCCAGCAAGGGATTCAAGAAAACCCCTGCCCATTGGCTGAGCTACCCCATATACCCATAACCTGACCTTGGGTTGCCTTTCTCATATCTAGTACCACCAAGTTCCCAGCCACTTAGTGGTAAAAGAGAAAAGTGCAACAAGGCCAAACTTAGGGAGAAATCAATAGATCTCTATCAATCGACCACGATGACTACTCTTGGCAGGTAAATTTTTGAGTAGCTCGCTGACTAAACCCCAGGGTGCTACAAATATATTCTCTTTTTGAAGTTACATGCAGTTGCACAGTTCCAATTGTGCTATTCTCTGGTTTACTGCAGGAGCATAAAGGTGGTAGCTGTGCCACCTGGAAATCCACCTTGTAGATGATCCAGCTTGGCCTAGTGAACCACTGCCCTAGGACAAGTATACAAGATTACACTTAAGGGCTCATTTATACCAGATGCAGTCCAATGTGTTTTTAAAAACAGTACAAACACGTATGCAAAAAATGAATTTATTTCAAATATTCTAGTTTACACTATTGTGGTGCTTTCGTGTGCATTTAAAAAGTACAGTAGTCATGGGGTATATGGCACAAAAAAAGTGTTGTGTATACATAAATGTCTATACAGAACAGCAAAAAGTTCATAGAGTCCATTAAGGGTAACTTTCCACCGATCTTAATGCACCAGATGAAGCACCTCTGAGAGAATGAAGTATCTCTAGGAAAACAGATGAGAAAACAGCAGTGCGCAACCTGAGTATAGTAAATTAACAGATTTATTGTGTTGAAAAGAAAAATGGCAACTCACGTTGTGACTCTAATGCCCCGTACACACGGTCGGATTTTCCGACGGAAAATGTGTGATAGGACCTTGTTGTCGGAAATTCTGACCGTGTGTAGGCTCCATCACACATTTTCCATCGGATTTTCCGACACACAAAGTTTGAGAGCAGGATATAAAATTTTCCGACAACAAAATCCGTTGTCGGAAATTCTGAACGTGTGTACACAAATCCGACGGACAAAGTGCCACGCATGCTCAGAATAAATAAAGAGATGAAAGCTATTGGCCACTGCCCCGTTTATAGTCCCGATGTACATGTTTTACGTCACCGTGTTTAGAACGATCGGATTTTCCGACAACTTTGTGTGACAGTGTGTATGCAAGACAAGTTTGAGCCAACATCCGTCGGAAAAAATCCTAGGATTTTGTTGTCGGAATGTCCGAACAAAGTCTGACCGTGTGTGCGGGGCATTAGAAAGAGGCTTGGACAACCATAAAATGCATAGCTCCATCCCCAACATCCAGATGACATCACTTCTGGTATGCTCTGCATCCCACAAGAAGCTGCCATCTTGTTGGTTTCCACTTTCTCATCTAAGCTGCCATCCAGGCTGTAAGTTGTAGGAAGAGGCTCCCCATTCCAAAAGCATGAGCCGACCACTTACAGATTACTGTACATTAGATCTGCACGATTCTGGCCAAAATGAGAATCTGAGTTTTTTTGCTTAGAATAAAAATGTCACGATTCTTGCGGCGTAAAATCTTTACATTAAACAAAAAAAATTGGGCTAGCTTTACTGGTTCGTTTTTTTCTTAAATTAATTAAAGTGTAATTTTTTCCCCAAAAATTGCATTTGAACGACTGCTGCGCAAATACAGTGTGACAAAAATATTGCAACAACCACCATTTTATTCTCTAGGGTCTTTACTAAAAAAAATATAATGTTTGGGGGTTCTAAGTAATTTTCTAGCAAAAAAAAAAAGATTTTAACTTAAAACCAACAAATGTCAAAAAAGGTTTAGTGTTTAAGTGGTTAAACTTCCCTCATTTACACACCAAAGTGTATTCCCTTGATAAAGGACAAATCGTTATAATGTTTATACCCAAGTTCCACTACAGTTGTTGTGATTCTTGGCAGACTGCGCTTTTTTTTTTGCTTTCTTTTGATGGCTGTCGGCTTCAGCAGAGCAGAGAGAATTCTCTCCATAGAAAGATCCGGAAATACTTTGTCAAGATCGCATCGGGGAAAAAATTGCGATAACGATTCTTAACAATTAATCGTGCAGCTCTACTATACATACAAAAAGTCCAATTTCTTCTTCCAATGTAAGTTACTAATTTACAAGTATTTCTCAGTACTATTAATGTTGCACTTAGTTTGGTGCTCCCCCGGTGTGTTCTCTTGGTCCTGCAGCTGTATACATCCCCCCTGTACTCCTTTTGATCTGAGGTTCCCTGTTGTTGTGAGACTGTCCATCAGAAGCCCTTACTATATGTTATGAGCCTGATTTTTAACTGTCACAATGTGAGTTGCCATTTGTCTTTTTCCTGCAATAAATCTGGTAACATAGTACACTCAGATTGCTCACTGCTGTTCTTTTTATTTAAAACAGCACGTAAACGTACCAGAACACACACAAAACACACATGTGTGCACCGAAAATGCATGCGTATGTAATGTAAAAAATTATAAATAATGCCTAAAAAAAAAAAAAACAGCGCAAATGCACTGCAAACAAGACAAAAAAGCACTACAAACACACTTCACATATAAAAACGTATTGCAAATGCACCACAGATGCATTACAAATGCATGCAAAATCACATGCAGAACTGCTGCAGAACACTGAATGCAGGGATTGTGTTGTAAGGACTCTTTCACACAGATGGCTGAGGGACTATAAAAAAAGGTGGTTTCACTGCCCTCCAGCTGCCATCCTGAATCTTAACAGTACAGTCTGTCAAAGCTTTTCAGCTCAACAGGTGTACAGTGTGTACATCTGTTTCACAAGGTGGATTTGCGAGAGCAGAGTTTTTTTAGAAGGAATTTGTATACGAACAAGAGGTTTTGTTGTCTCACATGAGATGAGAAAGCTGATGAACTGGATGCACTTAATATGGACACATAACATTCTAATTTCTACTTTATAAGCGTATTATGTTATGATTGATTTATCATCTTGTGTTGTTTTTCTACACAAGTGCTGGAAAATTATCTTTTTTTTTTGTTTTTTTCTGAATAGCAATGCACTGGTTTATTTATTTGTGCAAGTTTGTTGTTGGTGTAGCAAACTTATTTATTGTTGATAGCAGATACACATATTATTTATATTCACAGGAGTCTGGGGTTGCACAGGAGCAACAGGAGGAGGGTTGTGCACGTTTTGCTTTAACCACTTCAGCTCCTGAAGGTTTTACCCCCTTCCTGACCAGGCCATTTTTTGCGATACGGCACTGCGTTACTTTAACTTACAATTGCGCAGTCGTGTGATGGTGTACTCAAATAAAATTGATGTTCTTTTTTCCCACACATAAAGCTTTCTTTTGGTGGTATTTGATCACCTCTGCGGTTTTTATTTTTTGCACTAAAAAAAAAAAGGGCGACAATTTTGAAAAAAAAAAAAAACAATATTTTTATTTTTTGCTATAAAACATATCCAATAAAAAATGTTTTAAAAATGTAATTTCTTCATCAATTGAGGCCAATATGTATTCTGCTACATGTTTTTGGTATAAAAAACCCCCTCAAAAGCGTATATCGATTGGTTTGCACAAAAGTGATAGCATCTAAAAAACGATGGGATAGATTTAGGGACTTTTTATTTTTTATATATTTTTTACTAGTAATGGCAGCAATCAGTGACTTATAGCGGGACTGAGACATTGCAGAAGAGAAAATGATACTTTTTGGGGACCAGTGACACCAATACAGTGATCAATGCTAAAAAATGCACTGTCACTGTACAAATGACACTGGCAGGGAAGGGGTTAATAGCAGGGGCAATCGAAGGGTTAAAGGGGGTGCTTTATAACTGTAGGGGGAGTGCTTTGACTAAAGGAAAACAGAGATCCGTGTTTCTGCTTAGCAGAGACACAAGATCTCCATTTTCCCCTCTGGCAGAACGGCAGTCTGCCTTGTTTGCATAGACAGACCACCATTCTGCCTCTCTCCGAATGATAGCCGGGTTCCCAGCGGACATTGCGTACACTAGACCTGCTGATTGTCTCTGGCTGTGTCCAATGACAGTGGGAGGGGTCTCAGACGGCACATGTGCACCACGTGTGCGCACTTAAGGGCCGCCCTGCCACAGTATATGTATATGGGGCAGTCCTTATGCGGTTACAGTGGTTGTAATATCAGTGCTCACAATCAATGCCAGCTCCTCTGCTCTGACAAAATGTACTACACTGTGTCTGTGTTTTTTTTTAATCTTCTGCTAAATACCTTATTCCACCTCGCCGATCTCCAGTCATGTGACCACCAGCCTCTCTCCTTCTCTGATCAATGCACTACAGAGGGAGGGGCTGAGATCTCCCTCTAACATCTGCCAGGCGGTCATGTGACCGTAGATTTGCAAGGTGGAATAAGGCATTTAGAAGGAGAATTTTAGAAAAACAAAGAGACTGTGTTGTAGAGGGGCTGGCAGTCATTGTGAGCAGTTACTTTACTGCCACTCGGAACAGTGGTAGAAGGGGAGGGGAGGGGCAGCTCACACACAGGAGCTGACAGGCAGGGAGGGAGGGGGAGCGGTCAGGACACAGGGATACAGGAACAGGCAGGATCAACCAGGTTTTTTACAGCATAGAAAAGGAAAAATGACATCGCACAAGCACTATGCAGTTTACAGGCTTTAAAGGTACAGGATTTTTTTTAAGGGGTAACAACCACTTTATGTTTTAACAATAATTACTTAACAACAAACATTTTCTAAATATTTAAAGTGTATGTCAAAACAGAATTTTTTCTCAAATGTAGGATGGAGATTGGGTTTTCACTGCTATCCAGGGTTCCCTAATGCCGCGTACACACGGTCGGACTTTTCAACTACAAAAGACCGACAGCCCGTCCGACAGACTTTCGACAGACTTTTGACGGACTTTCAACAGACTTTCTAACTACCGGACTTGCCTACACACGATCACACCAAAGTCCGACGGATTCGTGCGTGATGACATACACCGGACTAAAATAAGGAAGTTGATAGCCAGTAGCCAATAGCTGCCCTAGCGTGGGTTTTTGTCCGTCAGACTAGCATACAGACGAGCGGATTTCTGGGTCCGGTGGAGTTACGACGTAAAGATTTGAAGCAAGTTCCAAATCTAAAGTCAGTCAGATTTGTGACTGGAAAAGTCCGCTGAAGGTCCGCTGAAGCCCACACACGATCGGATTGTCCGCCGGATTTTAAATAATAAATGTAGCGCTATGTGTAAAATTATAAATATAAAGTGCAAATCTCTAAAATAAATAAATCTACATATAAATGAATAGTCCATAAAATGAAAAAATGAAGAAATAAAACATGAAAAACTCTTCTTGTGATCAGTGTATCCACACAATTCCACCACAGTGATTGTTCGTCCTCAAAAGGAGTGCACACCACCAGTAAAAATGCGTGCTCACCTCCCAGATGAGTCAAAACTCATATGCGGATCTCCCCACGAGCTCTTTGCTCTCACTTCCTCTTCCCAATCAATGGTGGGTATTCCAGATGGCTCTTTTCTTAATGGTAACTCAGCTCCTTAATATCCAAAGAAGCAGATCATCTCCCAGCTTGGCTCAAGATTCCATGAGTTCAGGACATCTAAATAATAAGTATAGAGACCATAGTGTTCTCCGTATACAAATTTATTCAAAGCCCCCAAATAGACAAGTTGCACTTACAAAATAAAAACTTTAAAATCACATAAAAACCTCCAGAGTTCTACTGAGGAAGGCCTGTAATTGGCTGATACGCGTCTAGAAGGGGGGAGCTGATAGTCACGTCCAGCCAAGCACTCTGTATGTGGACACAGTGGTGCTACTCTGGAGGTTTTTATGTGATTTTAAAGTTTTTATTTTGTAAGTGCAACTTGTCTATTTGGGGGCTTTGAATAAATTTGTATACAGAGAACACTATGGTCTCTATACTTATTATTTACATGTCCTGAACTCATGGAATCTTGAGCCAGGCTGGGAGATGATCTGCTTCTTTGGATATTAATGAGCTGAGTTACCATTAAGAAAAGAGCCATCTGGATTACCCACCATTGATTGGGAAGAGGAAGTGAGAGCAAAGAGCTCGTGGGGAGATCCGCATATGAGTTTTGACTCATCTTATGTTTTATTTCTTCATTTTTTCATTTTATGGACTATTCATTGTGTAATGGAAATTTGTACATTCTGTATATAATTGTATTGTATTTTGTATGTATTGCACACTACCCTCACTGTGCACACGGCACTAATAATGTTTTCAGTAAATGTTTACATTCTTTCGAGTCCTGATTAGAATTAGCCTGTTTATGTAACGCCCTTGTTACCATAAACGTACAATTGTAATATTAATGTGATACCTACGTAATCATGTGCATAAAAACCTTCAATTGCGTCATAATAAGGCAGAACAGTAATTTGGAAAGATGCTGAGCGTATCTTTTGTGTCTGTTCCCTACTGCAGTAGTTATTATTAATTTGGAACCACTAATCAATATGAGGATAGGAGTTGCCTATCATCAATTTAACCGAGTCAATTTATATGTAGGATTTATTTATTTTAGAGATTTGCACTTTATATTTATAATTTTACACATAGCGCTACATTTATTATTTACTATCCATTTTGAAATTAGTGTGGTGTACCACTTGGAATTTTTAGCAGCTGTGCACGTTTATTATTAGGTTATCTTATTTAAACATCACAATATTACTTACTTGTGGCGCTGATTGTTTCATCTTATAATGTCCGCCGGATTTGGTCCATCGGCGTCCGTCGGACAAGTCCGGTCGAAAAGTCTGACCGTGTGTACGCGGCATTAGAGAGATTTCCTCCTTACTGCAATGATGACAATGATTTCACCAGATAGGAAATGAGCAGAAAGTGGTTCTAAACTCCTTTTACTATGCCTATGAATTTATCATTGTAGGGGTAGTTCCCCAATTGGAAAATTATATGTGGGCTTGCTTTAACCCTTTCAACGCGACTGATCTACAGCATGCATTGACAGCAGCTAGGATGTGTAAATCTGACAAGACAACTGAAAGCTGTCAAATTGAAGCAATCAGGCAGCTGTATAGACTTATTGTTCCCATGTGATAAAAAAAATAACATTTAGTGAAAAAAAGTGTAAAAAGTTATACCCAACCACTTAAAATCCCCCCTCCCCCCCCAAAAAAAATGTTGAACCCTCCCCTCCACATAAACGAACAAACAAATGTAAACACACAAGTTGGGGGCTGCTACACATGAAAGCATTGATTGCACAACACATTACATATCTCCACATGCACCAGAGTAGGAGCAATAATTCTATACTTATTATTCACAGATAACTTTAAATTGATGACATGTAAGGCTTTTAAAGCACCAACTATGGAAAATTAGGATAGGGTCACTGTTTTACAGATGCACACAATTTTAAGGCATGACATATTGGGTAACTATTTACTCAGCACGATCTCAACTTTTATACTTTACTCATTTTTTTTTTCCATATTTTTACTGTTACTGTTTACTGTTAAATGTTGTACTTGATAAACTATTGCGCTAATATAGTGTGACATACAAAATAGCAACTATGATTATTCTATGATTATTTAATCTCCAGGGTGTCTGCTTTCAGAAAATATTTAATGTTTTGGGGGTTTTAAGTAATCTTCAGGCCTAAAATTATATTTTAAGCGTGTGTAAAACCTGCAAAAAAGATCTGGCAGCGAAAGGGTTAATATTTTGCAGGCATAAAGTACATAAAATATTTGTATATAGGGCTCCATTAATGTTAGACACAACTACAGATAATGGATTTTGAGAGAACTAGCTAATATGAATGTTCAGGATTAATCTATATTTAATGTCTTGGAGAAGCTGAAAATGATCACCTCCACTACCCCTTCGGCTCCTGGGGAGAGTCAATGACTGGGCCACCATCCAGGAAATCAATTCTGAGAGACTGTTACATGTGACTGTAATCTGCATTAACTTTCAGTAAAGTTCTAGTTTTGTTTATTAAAAGTGCCCGGTCTGAAGTTCCTGGGAAAAGGGGTGCATGCAAGGCATACAAAAGAACAGGGTGTATAATGGGGAACTTCAGGCGAGAATACTGAACAGAGTTAAAAAAAGTGGTGAAGGCTAAGGAGTGATAGCTGCCGGCCAGTGGAGAAACAGTGTGACTTGGCAGGGATGATGGTGAGCTCTAGTAGTGAGGGAGGTTTGTGAGCTTAACCTCCCTCCTTAGCGACTGGTGCCCCATACATGGGATGGATATCATGGCATGGAACTTCTGTGTATCTAGCCTGGATGTCACTGGAAAGAGGAAGTGTGGAAGTATGGAAGATCAGAAGCATGAGCAGAGTTATTGCTTATTATTAGTAAGAACTTTAAAGTATATCACTGGGAGTGGGGTGGCATGGTGGCTGGGCTAGAAGAGTGGGATACAGGCTCTGCAGAATCCCCTCATAAGTGCTGCAAGTGGTGTAAAAAGTCTCAGTACAGTTGCAAGAGCGTGAATAGTGAAGTGCATCATACAGAAGAAGTTAGATGTACCAGTTGCCTTGCTTGCTTCTAGAACTGCCTTAATGCTGTAATCACATGACCGCGCTCTCCACCTGCTTAGATGGCCATTAGCGAGCACTAAGTGTCCTTGATTGGCAACATTAAGACCAGCCTACAAGTATGTATAATTTATACATTTTATATAGAGGATTAAATAAAAATGAAAGATTTTAACAGCTGATTGTTCTGTGATCATTTTGAGTACCTAAAAAGTCCAGAAAGTTTTTCAGACTGAGGAAATGCTTCCTGCATGCAGCAGACTGATGACATCATCACAGCCTAGGCAAGGTCACTGTACTGGAGATAAAGAATGTTTTTTTTTTAATTTCTAAAGGTGGAGCCTTTTGAAACATGATACCATTGCTCATATTATAACATGTCTGGAACCTATTTATGCAAACTTTTGATTTGAAAAGTAAATTTGTTATGTACTTACCGTAATCCCTTGGATAGGGTGGGACTTTTAGGGTGCCACATATAATTCAAAAATAATTTTATTAAAAACATACAAAAGTTTAAAGAACATTTCAAAAGCAATTTCTTACATTTGACATATCTTAATTTTAAACTGTAAACAGTCAATATATTTAAATCTTGCCTCTCAGCCATCACTACTAAATATACAGGTGCATCTAAAAAAAATTGAATATCATCAAAAAGTTAATTTATTTCAGTTATTCAAATAAAAAAGTTAAACTCATATGATATAGAGTCATTACACACAGAGTGATATAATTCAAGCATTTCTTTCTTTTAATTTTGATGATTATGGCTTACAGCTAGTGGAAACCCAAAATGCAGTATCTCAGAAAATTAGAATATTACACAAGACCAATAAAAAAAAAAGAATGTTTAATACAGAAATACTGACTTACTGAAAAGTATGTCCATGTCCAGTATAGTATGCACTCAATACTTGGTCGGGGCTCCTTTTGCATGAATTACTACATCAATGCGGCGTGGTATGGAGGCGATCAGCCTGTGGCACTGCTGAGGTGTTATGGAAGCCCAGGTTGCTTTGATAGCACCCTTCAGCTCATCTGCATTGTTGGATCTGGTGTCTCTCATCTTTCTCTTTACAATACCCCACAGATACTCTGTGGGGTGTCAGGTCACCTTGAGGCTAGGTGACAGATGCACTCTGTAGGAGTCAGAAGTGCACCGCTAGGTAGTGGACCCTAGGACTGACTGCTGCGGATTGAACCCTGGGAGGTTCAGGAAGCAGGTCTACTGGATCACTGACACAGATCCCACTGGGATCTAGAGCATAGATTCCCCAGGGCGCGGAGTCTAAGAGCCAGCAGGTTTTCACCAGAGCCTTTAGTGGTAAGGATGGACTGCGCTGCAGTCTGGCTCCAGGTCGCGGCCCCCAGGGTCTCACAGCTCACGCTCACGGTAGACTACAGGAGAAGAGGAAGGAGGCAGCAGGCTGGAGCAACAAGGAAGTAAGGGACAAGCCAAGGTCGGGACCACAAGCAGACAAGGACAACAGAGTACACGCCAAGGTTCAGGGTCACAGGCAAACAGGGATGGGAGGGGACACACCAAAGGTCAGGGTCACGAGCAGACAGGAATAGTTAAGAACAGGCCAAAGTCGGTAACAGGAATCAGACGTAGGAAACACAGCAAGTACACACGGAGGCTAACACACAATGGTTGATCAGCACTGCTGGCTTGCAGTGCACAGGTTAATATAGGGTTTCCTGATAGGGCCTGGGGTGGGACCATACTTATAGGAGAGGTTACAAAAGCAGTCAGGTGAGAGGCAGCTGGTCTCTAGAGAGGAATACATGGAGACAGGTGAGCTGACAAAGAAACTCTATTGCATAACCATGACATGGGGTTTAGGTCAGGCGAGTTTGCTGGCCAATCAAGCACAGTGATACCATGATAATTAAACCAGGTATTGGTACTTTTGGTAGTGTGGGTAGTTGCCAAGTCCTACTGGAATATGAAATCAACATCTCCATAAAGCTGGTCAGCAGAGGAAAGCATGAAGTGCTCTAGAATTTTCTGGTAGAGGGCTGGGTTGACTTTGAACTTGATAAAACACAGTGGACCAACACAACAGATGACATGGCTCCCCAAATCACCACTGACTGTGGAAACTTCACACTGGACCTCATGCATTTTGGATTATTTGCCTCTCCAATTTTCCTCCAGACTCTGGGACCTTGATTTCCAAATGAAATGCAAAATTTACTTTCATCCAAGAGGACTTTGGACCACTGAGCAACTGTCCAGTCCTTTTTCTCCTTAGCCCAGGTAAGACGCTTCTGACGTTGTCTCTGGTTCAGGAGTGGTTTGACACAAGGAATGCAACAGTTGTAGCCCATGCTCTGGATATGTCTGTGTGTGGTGGCTCTTGAAGCAAGCCCAACACCAGCTGTAGTCCACTCCTTGTGAATCTCCCCCAAGTTCTTGAATGGCCTTCACTTCACAATCCTCTCAAGGCTGCGGTTATCCCTGATGCTTGTGCACCTTTTTCTAGCACACATTTTGCTTACACTCAACTTTCTATTAATATGCTTGGATACAGCACTCTGTTAACAGCCAGCTTCTTTAGCAATTACCTTTTGTCACTTGTTCTCCATATGGAGGTCGTCAATGACTGTCTTCTGGACAACTGTCAAATCAGCAGTCTTCCCCATGATTGCGTAACCTACTGAACAAGACTGAGAGACCATTTAAAGGCTTAGAAAACCTTTACAGGTGTTTGAGTTAATTAGCTGATTAGAGTGTGACACCTTGAGTCACAATAATTTCATTTTCTGTGGTACTGAATTGTGGATTTTCACTAGCTGTAAGTCATAATCATCAAAATTAAAAGAAAGAAATGCTTGAAATATATCACTCTGTGTGTAATGACTCTATATAATGTATGAGTTTCACTTTTTGAATTGAATTACTGAAATAAATTAACTTTTTGATGATATTCTAATGATTTGAGATGCACCTGTATAAGTACTTATAGCGGCTATTATATTCTTTAAACTACAAAATAATTATTGTTCCTTGTCAGTGTCCACTCTATATGTGGTATACATATACAGCCACCACCTATCTATGTTTTTAATATATGATTTTTGACTTCATATTATTTGGGGATGTGGTGCTTCTGTGTACTCCATACGCCACAAAGCTTCTCTTTACCATTTTTTAGTGTTGGAACACATGTCAAAGTTTTATTGCTGACTTTGTTCATGTTGTAGATATTTCCCCTCACTTCCTGCCCCATGACAGGGTATCACAGAAGTAGGGCTGTATTGCACATTGGAAGGATAAAGACCTGGCAAGGATGGTTTTGAATAAAGGCTTTATTGATTCAAATGGTTATGCGAATGAAGATTGCTGGATTGAGAATAAGGCTCCTTTCACACTGAGGCGCTTTGCAGGCGCTAAAGTGCTAAAAATAGTGCCTGCAAAGTGCCCCGAAAGAGCTGCTCAATGCACTCCAGTGTGAAAGCCCCGAGGGCTTTCATACTGAGGCGGTGCGCTTGCAGAGCGGTCATAAAAGTCCTGCAAGCCGCATCTTTGGAGCGCATTAGGAGAGGTGTATTCACAGCTCCTAAAGCGCCCCTTCCCATTAAAAACAATGGGGCAGCGCTGCAAACTGCCCCGCTAGCGCCGCTGAAATGACGGTAAAGCAGCGCTATATTTAGCGCCGCTATACCGCCGGCGCCCGCACGCCTCAGTGTGAAAGTAGCCTTACGGTAAGTACTTCTCCAGGTGGGGTGCATCCAAGAGGGTGGGGACATGCCTTAAAGGGTAACTCCACTTTTTGGAAAAAATAACAAACAAAGAAAAACTAATCTAGCTTATACAATTGCAGCACAAGTCATATTGTAATTGAATGTTATTAAAAATTACCATTGCTTTTTAATCTGTCGCTGCTGTAATTTTTTTCTGAAAATGCAATGTAATATGGTTACCTGGAGGTATTCTGTACACAGAATGTGTACAGGATGCCCCCCAGAAACATAATTTCTTACTTGTGTGATTTGCTCACCAATTTTCCCAGAGGTCTGCCCTAAGATACAAGTCAGATTTCAGGTATCCTCTGCAACAAAAATTTCATTTTTGGTGAGATACTTCCAATAGAAAAACACAGCTTAAGGGATGCAGGCTCAGTAGCTTTCCTCATTAAAGACCACTCCCATTAGACTCATTTTCATACATGTATACAGACAAACACACAGGGATTTCTTCAGAATAGAGTTGGGTGAAGGGTTCAGCCCGAGCATGAGTTCGGGCCAAACATTGGCTTGTTGCCCATTCAACGAGCGCCCAAATTATGTTTGCCCATTCGACCGTTTGTTCGGCCCTGCCAAATGACCACAAAGCACTCCGCCACAGCACATTGGAAGCCCTGATTGGCTGAAGCAATGAAAGCTTTGCCTAATCAGAGCACAGAGCCATGATTGGAGAAAGTAATGATGACTCTATCCAATCATGGCTCATTGCTCTTAATCCCACCACACACTATAAAAATATTCTCCCGTATAGCGACTATTTGCAGTGTGATATTGCATGGAGAGAGATAGAACAGGGCTCTTTTCAGTGCTACTAGCGATTTAGTGTGCTATAGTGTGCTATTCTGATTCTATTGTCAGTGTAGTATATCAGCTTAGAGTGAATCTAGTGATAATTCAGTCAGTGTGAGTGTAGTGTGACCATTCATTTTTACTTTAGTGTCAGTTTAATTTGTCAGAGCAGGTTTCCTGCGGTATATATATCAGTGCGTTACTGCACGTTTAACGCAGTATATATCAGTGTGTTACTGCACATTTATCGCAGTATATATCAGTGCGTTATTGCACATTTATCGTAGTATATAGCAGTGCATTACTGCACGTTTAATGCAGTACATATCAGTGCATTACTGCATGTTTATTGCAGTATATATTGGTGCGTTACTGCATGTTTAACTCAGTATATATCAGTTCATTACTGCATGTTTAAAGCAGTATATATCTGTGCATTACTGCACGTTTAACGCAGTATATATCAGTGCGTTACTGCATGTTTAACGCAGTATATATCAGTGCATTACTTCACATTTAACACAGTATATATCAGTGCATTACTGCAAGTTTAACGCAGTAAATATCAGTGCATTACTGCAAGTTTAACACAGTATATTTCAGTGCGTTACTGCACGTTTAACACAGAATGTATCAGTGCATTACTGCACGTTTAACACAGTATATTTGAGTGCATTACTGCATGCTTACAGTATCTATAAGTGCATTACTGCACGTTTAACACAGTGAATTTGAGTGCGTTACTGCACGTGTAACGCAGTATATATATATGTGCATTACTGCACATTTAACGCAGTATATTTAAGAGCATTACTGCAGTTTAACGCAGTATATTTCAGTGTGTTACTGCACATTTAACGCAGTATATATTGGTGCATTACTGCACGTTTAACGAAGTATATATCAGTTTGTTACTGCACGTTTAATGCAGTATATATCGGTGCATTACTGCATGTTTAACGCAGTATATATCAGTGCGTTACTTCACATTTAACACAGTATATATCCATGCATTACTGCAAGTTTAACGCAGTATATATCAGTGCATTACTGCAAGTTTAACACAGTAAATTTGAGTGCATTACTGCATGGTTACAGTATATATCAGTGTGTTACTGCACATTTAACGCAGTGCATTTGAGTGTGTTACAGCACATTTAACACAGTATATATATGTGCATTACTGCACATTTAACGCATTATATTTAAGTGCATTACTGCACGTTTAACGCAGTATATATCAGTGCATTACTGAATGTTTAACACAGTATATATCAGTGCGTTACTGCACATTTAACGCAGTATATATCAATGCGTTACTGCACGTTTAACGCAGTATATATCAGTTCATTACTGCACGTTTAACACTGTATATATTGGTGCGTTACTGCACGTTTAACGCAGAATATATCGGTGCATTGCTGCACTTTTAATGCAGTATATATCAGTGCATTACTGTAAGTTTAACTCAGTATATTTGAGTACATTACTGCACGTTTAACACGGTATATTTCAGTGCATTAGTGCACGTTTAACGCAGAATGTATCAGTGAATTACTGCATGTTTAACGCAGTATAATTGATTGTATTACTGCACGCTTACAGTATATATCAGTGCGTTACTGCACGTATAACGCAGTGCATTTGAATGTGTTACTACATGTTTAACGCAGTATATATATGTGCATTACTGCACATTTAATGCAGTATATTTAAGTGCATTACTGCACGCTTAACACAGCATATATCAGTGGGTTACTGCACATTTAAGACAGTATATTTGAGTGCGTTACTGCATGTTTAACGCAGTAAATATCAGTGCATTACTGCAAGTATAACACAGTATATTTCAGTGCGTTACTGCACGTTTAACGCAGTATATATCAGTGCCTTACTGTATATTTAATACAGTATATATCAGTGGGTTACTGCACGTTTAACACAGTATATTTGAGTGCATTACTGCATATTTAACATAGTAAATATCAGTGTGTTAATGCAAGTTTAACACAGTATATTTCAGTGCGTTACTGCGTGTTTAACTCAGTATATTACGGTGCATTAGTGCATTTTTAAATGCAGAATGTATCAGTGCATTACTGCACGTTTAACACAGTATATTTGAGTGCGTTACTGCATGCTTAACGCAATATATATCAGTGCATTACTGCACGCTTAATGCAGTGCATTTGAGTGCATTACTGCATGTTTAACGCAGTATATATATATATATATATATATATATATATATATATATATATATATACACTACCGTTCAAAAGTTTGGGGTCACATTGAAATGTCCTTATTTTTGAAGGAAAAGCACTGTACTTTTAAATGAAGCTAACTTTAAACTAGACCTAACTTTAAACAAATATACTCTATACATTGCTAATGTGGTAAATGACTATTCTAACTGCAAATGTCTAGTTTTTGGTGCAATATCTACATAGGTGTATAGAGGCCCATTTCCAGCAACTATCACTCCAGTGTTCTAATGGTACAATGTGTTTGCTCATTGGCTCAGAAGGCTAATTGATGATTAGCAAACCCTTGTGCAATCATGTTCACACATCTAAAAACAGTCTAGCTCCTTCCAGAAGCTACAAAACTGACCTTCCTGTGAGCAGATTGAGTTTCTGGAGCATCACATTTGTGGGGTCAATTAAACGCTCAAAATGGCCAGGAAAAGAGAACTTTCATCTGAAACTCGACAGTCTATTCTTGTTCTTAGAAATGAAGGCTATTCCATGCGAGAAATTGCAAAGAAATTGAAGATTTCCTACAATGGTGTGTACTACTCCCTTCAGAGGACAGCACAAACAGGCTCTAACCAGAGTAGAAAAAGAAGTGGGAGGCCGCGTTGCACAACTAAGCAAGAAGATAAGCACATTAGAGTCTCTAGTTTGAGAAACAGACGCCTCACAGGTCCCCAACTGGCATCTTCATTAAATAGTACCCGCAAAACACCAGTGTCAACATCTACAGTGAAGAGGCGGCTGCGGGATTTTGGGCTTCAGGGCAGAGTGGCAAAGAAAAAGCCATATCTGAGACTGGCCAATAAAAGAAAAAGATTAAGATGGGCAAAAGAACACAGACATTGGACAGAGGAAGACTGGAAAAAAGTGTTGTGGACGGATGAATCCAAGTTTGAGGTGTTTGGATCACAAAGAAGAACGTTTGTGAGACGCAGAACAAATGAAAAGATGCTGGAAGAATGCCTGACGCCATCTGTTAAGCATGGTGGAGGTAATGTGATGGTCTGGGGTTGCTTTGGTGCTGGTAAGGTGGGAGCTTTGTACAGGGTAAAAGGGATTCTGAATAAGGAAGGCTATCACTCCATTTTGCAACGCCATGCCATACCCAGTGGACAGCGCTTGATTGGAGCCAATTTCATCCTACAACAGGACAATGACCCTAAACACACCTCCAAATTGTGCAAGAACTATTTACAGCAGAAGCAGGCAGCTGGTATTCTATCGGTAATGGAGTGGCCAGCACAGTCACCAGATCTGAACCCCATTGAGCTGTTGTGGGAGCAGCTTGACCGTATGGTACGCCAGAAGTGCCCATCCAACCAATCCAACTTGTGGGAGCTGCTTCTAGAAGCGTGGGGTGCAATTTCTCCAGCTTACCTCAATAAATTAACAGCTAGAATGCCAAAGGTGTGCAATGCTGTAATTGCTGCAAAAGGAGGATTCTTTGATGAAAGCAAAGTTTGATGTAAAAACAATGTTATTTCAAATACAAATCATTATTTCTAACCTTGTCAATGTCTTGACTCTATTTTCTATTCATTTCACAACGTATGGTGGTGAATAAGTGTGACTTTTCATGGAAAACACAAAATTGTTTGGGTGACCCCAAACTTTTGAACGGTAGTGTATATATATATATATACAGTTCCTTGCAAAAGTATTCGGCCCCCTTGAACTTTTCAACCTTTTGCCACATTTCAGGCTTCAAACATAAAGATATAAAATTTTTATTTTTTGTGAAGAATCACCAACAAGTGGGACACAATTGTGAAGTGGAACGAAATCTATTGGATTGTTGAAACTTTTTTAACTAATAAAAAAATGAAAAGTGGGGCGTGCAAAATTATTCGGCCCCCTTGCGTTAATACTTTGTAGAGCCACCTTTTGCTGCGATTACAGCTGCAAGTCGCTTGGGGTATGTCTCTATCAGTTTTGCACATCGAGAGACTGAAATTCTTGCCCATTCTTCCTTGCAAAACAGCTCGAGCTCAGTGAGGTTGGATGGAGAGCGTTTGTGAACAGCAGTTTTCAGCTCTTTCCACAGATTCTCGATTGGATTCAGGTCTGGACTTTGACTTGGCCATTCTAACACCTGGATACATTTATTTGTGAACCATTCCTTTGTAGATTTTGCTGTATGTTTGGGATCATTGTCTTGTTGGAAGATAAATCTCCGTCCCAGTTTCAGGTCTTTTGCAGACTCCAACAGGTTTTCATTCAGAATGGTCCTGCATTTGGCTGCATCCATCTTCCCCTCAATTTTAACCATCTTCCCTGTCCCTGCTGAAGAAAAGCAGGCCCAAACCATGATGCTGCCACCACCATGTTTGACAGTGGGGATGGTGTGTTGAGGGTGATGAGCTGTGTTGCTTTTACACCAAACATATCGTTTTGCATTGTGGCCAAAAAGTTCGATTTTGGTTTCATCGGTCCAGAGCACCTTCTTCCACATGTTTGGTGTGTCTCCCAGGTGGCTTGTGGCAAACTTTAGACGAGACTTTATATGGATATCTTTGAGAAATGGCTTTCTTCTTGCCACTCTTCCATAAAGGGCAGATTTGTGCAGTGTACGACTGATTGTTGTCCTATGGACAGACTCTCCCACCTCAGCTGTAGTTCTCTGCAGTTCATCCAGAGTGATCATGGGCCTCTTGGCTGCATCTCTGATCAGTCTTCTCCTTGTCTGAGCTGATAGTTTAGAGGGACAGCCAGGTCTTGGTAGATTTGCAGTGGTCTGATACTCCTTCCATTTCAAAATGATCACTTGCACAGTGCTCCTTGGGATGTTTAAAGCTTGGGAAATCTTTTTGTATCCAAATCCGGCTTTAAACTTCTCCACAACAGTATTACGGACCTGCCTGGTGTGTTCCTTGGTCTTCATGATGCTCTCTGCGCTTTCAACAGAACCCTGAGACTATCACAGAGCAGGTGCATTTATACAGAGACTTGATTACACACAGGTGGATTCTATTTATCACCATCAGTCATTTAGGACAACATTGGATCATTCAGAGATCCTCGCTGAACTTCTGGAGTGAGTTTTCTGCACTGAAAGTAAAGGGGCCGAATAATTTTGCACGCACCACTTTTCAGTTTTTTATTTGCTAAAAAAGTTTAAAATATCCAATAGATTTCGTTCCACTTCACAATTGTGTCCCACTTGTTAGTGATTCTTCACAAAAAATTAAAATTTTATATCTTTATGTTTGAAGCCTGAAATGTGGCAAAAGGTTGAAAAGTTCAAGGGGGCCGAATACTTTTGCAAGGCACTGTATATATATATATACATATATATGCATTACTGCACATTTAACGCAGTATATTTAAGTGCATTACTGCATGTTTAACGCAGTATATATCAGTGCCTTACTGTACGTTTAATGCAGTATATATCAGTGGGTTACTGCACGTTTAACACAGTATATTTGAGTGCGTTACTGCATGTTTAATGCAGTAAATATCAGTGCATTACTGCAAGTTTAACACAGTATATTTTAGTTTGTTACTGCACATTTAATGCAGTATATTTCAGTGTGTTACTGCACATTTAATGCAGTATATATCAGTGCCTTACTGTACGTTTAATGCAGTATATATCAGTGGGTTACTGCACGTTTAACACAGTATATTTGAGTGCGTTACTGCATGTTTAACACAGTAAATATCAGTGCATTACTTCATGTTTAACACAGTATATTTCAGTGCGTTACTGCACATTTAATGCAGTATATATCAGTGCGTTACTGCACATTTAATGCAGTATATTTGAGTGCATTACTACACCTTTAACGCAGTATATATCAGTGGGTTACTGCACATTTAACACAGTATATTTGAGTGCGTTACTGCATGTTTAACACAGTAAATATCAGTGCATTACTGCACGTTTAACACAGTATATTTCAGTGTGTTACAGCATGTTTAAAGCAGTATACATCAGTGCATTACTGCACGTTTAACACAGTATATTTTTTCCTTTGCCTCCCTAAAGGAGGAATTTGGTATCCCGAAGCAGTCATATTTTAGTTACATTCAAATTAGGCATGGATTGCAGGCCCAGTTTGGGGAACAAGGCCCGAGCTGGAGCCAATCACCCATCCCTCAAAAAATAAAGAGCATTGAGGGATCAAGAAGATTAATAGCTGAATGCTACCAACATATTTGTAAAAATAGTAGGGAAGGGCCAGATAAACTTAGGTGTAGATGGAAGTGGGAAAGAGACCTGGGGCCAATGTCGGATGCCCAGTGGAGGAAGGTATTGAAGGGGGGTCACCAGGTTTCGGTCTCAACTGCTCAGAAATTTTCGCATTTAATGTTACTTCATAGGGCATATTATACCCCCCAAAAACTATTTAAGTGGGGGAGAAGAGTAGATGCTAAGTGTCCTAGGTGCCAAACTACAGGAGATTTGCTACATATGGTATGGAAATGTCCTAAATTATTCAGCTACTGGACGGAAGTGGAGTGTAGTAGTATGTACGCACAAATTTTTCATAAAGAGAGAGCTTGGTACAGGGTGTATATATTGGGGTAACAGGGGAAGAAAAGAAGAAGGGGGAGAAAAAGGGGAGAAAAGTAGAAATGTACTTTTTATAGGATGTATTTATACATCACATCGGGTATTAGGATGTTTATTACTGTTTGGAATTTTGTATACTGAGTAATGTGATGTATTGTGTATAATTATGAATAAAAATTATCAAATTTAACACAGTATATTTTAGTCCGTTACTGCACGTTTAACACAGTATATTTCAGTGCGTTACTGCACGTTTAACGCATTATATATCAGTGCATTACTGCACATTTAATGCAGTATATTTAAGTGCTTTACTGCACGTTTAACACAATATACATCAGTGCGTTAGTGCATGTTTACCACAGTATATTTTAGTGCGTTACTGAAGGTTTAACACAGTATATTTCAGTGCGTTACTGCACATTTAATGCATTATATATCAGTGCATTAGTGCACATTTAATGCAGTATATTTAAGTGTTTTACTGCATGTTTAACACAGTATATATCAGTGCATTAGTGCATGTTTACCACAGTATATTTCAGTGCATTACTGCAAATTTAACGCAGTATATATATGAGTGCATTACTGCACAAATAATGCAGTATATTTCAGTGCATTACTGCATGTTTAACACAGTACATTTCAGTGTGATAGCGCATGTTTACTACAGTATATTGCAATGCGTCAGTATAGTTTTACTGTAGCATATTGTAGTGTGTCAAGTGGGTCTGTGTAGCGAGCACTCAAGTTAAAGTGCATCAAACACCACTTTCCACTGATTAAAGTGCATCCACATTTCCACATCTTTATTACATTTTGTTAATAAGCGCCCCCCCCCCCCCCCCAACATGTTAGGGAAGGTAACAAGGAGAGGAAACCGTTCCCATGGAACTGTGATGGGGCCAGCAGCGTATGTGTTCACAGGCAAAGGTGGACATGGACCATCCTCAGGCAGGGCATCATTTCCTCTGTTTAGTGATATTGCCCATGCCATCCAGCAACAGCATGCAGATGAGGTGGTGGACTGGCTTACTAAACTATCATCATCCTCCTCATCCCCTGTCACCCAAGCAGAGACTAGTGCGCAGTTCACTGCAGCTGACAGATTGGCTTTCTGCCTCCTTGTCCACAGCTACTCCTGCTATAGCCCCAGCATCAGGCATGGAGGAGTCAGCTGAGTTTTTTAACACAGCATCAGCCACTTGCTCCTTGATGATGCACAGCCATTACTTGATTCTGATGTTGATTCTGAGGTTGAGGAAGGTAGGAACATGAGCCTATAGAGAGGGGAGAACACTGGTAAACAACAAATTGTCAGTCATGTTCCCCCAGCCACAGCGTATTGCCAAGTTGTCTCCAGTGATAATGAGGATGGAGGGGATGATGATAATGATGAGGTCACTTACAGCCCACTTCCCACAGCTCAGCTGTTTGGGCCTTTTTTTTGCACCTCATGTGCAGCTGATCGCACTGTTGCAATGTGCAAACTTTGCCTCAAGCACATTTGGGTATCATATGCTTGACTAGGCATTTAACCTCCAACCACTTAGCCAATTGGCAAGAGCACCTGAAAGCCACACAGAAGGAATGCAATTCTGCTCCTCCTCACCTTTCCGGTCTAATCCCCGCTATACCGCATGACCTCTCAGGACCCTCCACTGACAGGGATGATGGTATAACGCAGGCTGTCCCAGGTCTGCCAGTAGCACACCACCAGTCCTAGACTAGAGCAGGAAAATTTCTATGCCCCATCTGCTGCAAAAGAAAATTATAGTCACTACCAACCACATGGCCAGCATCTCAATTCAAGCTTGTCAAAGCTGCTGCCTTTACAACTTCTGCCTTTCTGTCTGGTGGATTCTGCCCCCTTCCGTGAATTTGCAGAATATTGTGCCACCACGTCTCCATACAGCTGGTGGTGATGATGCAAGATTTGTAAGCTCCACCTCCTCCTTCTTCTCTTCCTCCTCCTCCATGCCCTCCTCTACTGAATTGTCCCATGGACCACAAGTACCCCCTAAGTATTCAAGGGGCTATTCAAAGAGTAAGGCTAAAAAGTGCAATGTAGTGCTTTAGCTGGTCTTTCTAAGGGACAGAACCACATCGGAGCAGTGATTCTTGAAGCTCTGCAGGGGCAGGCCCAGAGGTGGTTCACGCCAGGCCAGCTGGAACCAGGAATGGTGGTGTGCGATAATGGCACAAACCTCCAGTCTCCCCTTAGACAGGGAAAGTTGACACATGTGCCATACCTAGCACATGTCCTCAATTTGGTGGTGCAGCATTTTTTAAATAAGTACCCAGGGTTGGAAGATCTGCTAAAGCAGACTAGAAGAGTCTGTAGCTATTTCAGGCTATCAAACACAGCCAATGCTTAGTTGGCTGAGATTCAACGGGAATTCTACCTGCCTGTAAACCGCCTGAACTTGACTTTGGCGATGCTTCAGCAGCTGCACATGCAGCAGTGGGCTGTCAATGAGCACTTGTTTGACTATAGCACAATGACAGAGTCAGGCCAGCTTGGCTTTTTTTCCCCTAGCCAATGGCTGCTGATTAGGGATGAGCATACCCAGTGGACAGCGCTTGATTGGAGCCAATTTCATCCTACAACAGGACAATGACCCTAAACACACCTCCAAATTGTGCAAGAACTATTTACAGCAGAAGCAGGCAGCTGGTATTCTATCGGTAATGGAGTGGCCAGCACAGTCACCAGATCTGAACCCCATTGAGCTGTTGTGGGAGCAGCTTGACCGTATGGTACGCCAGAAGTGCCCATCCAACCAATCCAACTTGTGGGAGCTGCTTCTAGAAGCGTGGGGTGCAATTTCTCCAGCTTACCTCAATAAATTAACAGCTAGAATGCCAAAGGTGTGCAATGCTGTAATTGCTGCAAAAGGAGGATTCTTTGATGAAAGCAAAGTTTGATGTAAAAACAATGTTATTTCAAATACAAATCATTATTTCTAACCTTGTCAATGTCTTGACTCTATTTTCTATTCATTTCACAACGTATGGTGGTGAATAAGTGTGACTTTTCATGGAAAACACAAAATTGTTTGGGTGACCCCAAACTTTTGAACGGTAGTGTATATATATATATATACAGTTCCTTGCAAAAGTATTCGGCCCCCTTGAACTTTTCAACCTTTTGCCACATTTCAGGCTTCAAACATAAAGATATAAAATTTTTATTTTTTGTGAAGAATCACCAACAAGTGGGACACAATTGTGAAGTGGAACGAAATCTATTGGATTGTTGAAACTTTTTTAACTAATAAAAAAATGAAAAGTGGGGCGTGCAAAATTATTCGGCCCCCTTGCGTTAATACTTTGTAGAGCCACCTTTTGCTGCGATTACAGCTGCAAGTCGCTTGGGGTATGTCTCTATCAGTTTTGCACATCGAGAGACTGAAATTCTTGCCCATTCTTCCTTGCAAAACAGCTCGAGCTCAGTGAGGTTGGATGGAGAGCGTTTGTGAACAGCAGTTTTCAGCTCTTTCCACAGATTCTCGATTGGATTCAGGTCTGGACTTTGACTTGGCCATTCTAACACCTGGATACATTTATTTGTGAACCATTCCTTTGTAGATTTTGCTGTATGTTTGGGATCATTGTCTTGTTGGAAGATAAATCTCCGTCCCAGTTTCAGGTCTTTTGCAGACTCCAACAGGTTTTCATTCAGAATGGTCCTGCATTTGGCTGCATCCATCTTCCCCTCAATTTTAACCATCTTCCCTGTCCCTGCTGAAGAAAAGCAGGCCCAAACCATGATGCTGCCACCACCATGTTTGACAGTGGGGATGGTGTGTTGAGGGTGATGAGCTGTGTTGCTTTTACACCAAACATATCGTTTTGCATTGTGGCCAAAAAGTTCGATTTTGGTTTCATCGGTCCAGAGCACCTTCTTCCACATGTTTGGTGTGTCTCCCAGGTGGCTTGTGGCAAACTTTAGACGAGACTTTATATGGATATCTTTGAGAAATGGCTTTCTTCTTGCCACTCTTCCATAAAGGGCAGATTTGTGCAGTGTACGACTGATTGTTGTCCTATGGACAGACTCTCCCACCTCAGCTGTAGTTCTCTGCAGTTCATCCAGAGTGATCATGGGCCTCTTGGCTGCATCTCTGATCAGTCTTCTCCTTGTC
The DNA here is from genome assembly GCA_037952835.1 of Lithobates septentrionalis. NCBI lineage: Eukaryota > Metazoa > Chordata > Amphibia > Anura > Ranidae > Lithobates > Lithobates septentrionalis. Next base: position 337,258 of record JBBDGP010000261.1, read on the forward strand.
TGAGCTGATAGTTTAGAGGGACAGCCAGGTCTTGGTAGATTTGCAGTGGTCTGATACTCCTTCCATTTCAAAATGATCACTTGCACAGTGCTCCTTGGGATGTTTAAAGCTTGGGAAATCTTTTTGTATCCAAATCCGGCTTTAAACTTCTCCACAACAGTATTACGGACCTGCCTGGTGTGTTCCTTGGTCTTCATGATGCTCTCTGCGCTTTCAACAGAACCCTGAGACTATCACAGAGCAGGTGCATTTATACAGAGACTTGATTACACACAGGTGGATTCTATTTATCACCATCAGTCATTTAGGACAACATTGGATCATTCAGAGATCCTCGTTGAACTTCTGGAGTGAGTTTTCTGCACTGAAAGTAAAGGGGCCGAATAATTTTGCACGCACCACTTTTCAGTTTTTTATTTGCTAAAAAAGTTTAAAATATCCAATAGATTTCGTTCCACTTCACAATTGTGTCCCACTTGTTGGTGATTCTTCACAAAAAATTAAAATTTTATATCTTTATGTTTGAAGCCTGAAATGTGGCAAAAGGTTGAAAAGTTCAAGGGGGCCGAATACTTTTGCAAGGCACTGTATATATATATATACATATATATGCATTACTGCACATTTAACGCAGTATATTTAAGTGCATTACTGCATGTTTAACGCAGTATATATCAGTGCCTTACTGTACGTTTAATGCAGTATATATCAGTGGGTTACTGCACGTTTAACACAGTATATTTGAGTGCGTTACTGCATGTTTAATGCAGTAAATATCAGTGCATTACTGCAAGTTTAACACAGTATATTTTAGTTTGTTACTGCACATTTAATGCAGTATATTTCAGTGTGTTACTGCACATTTAATGCAGTATATATCAGTGCCTTACTGTACGTTTAATGCAGTATATATCAGTGGGTTACTGCACGTTTAACACAGTATATTTGAGTGCGTTACTGCATGTTTAACACAGTAAATATCAGTGCATTACTTCATGTTTAACACAGTATATTTCAGTGCGTTACTGCACATTTAATGCAGTATATATCAGTGCGTTACTGCACATTTAATGCAGTATATTTGAGTGCATTACTACACCTTTAACGCAGTATATATCAGTGGGTTACTGCACATTTAACACAGTATATTTGAGTGCGTTACTGCATGTTTAACACAGTAAATATCAGTGCATTACTGCACGTTTAACACAGTATATTTCAGTGTGTTACAGCATGTTTAAAGCAGTATACATCAGTGCATTACTGCACGTTTAACACAGTATATTTTTTCCTTTGCCTCCCTAAAGGAGGAATTTGGTATCCCGAAGCAGTCATATTTTAGTTACATTCAAATTAGGCATGGATTGCAGGCCCAGTTTGGGGAACAAGGCCCGAGCTGGAGCCAATCACCCATCCCTCAAAAAATAAAGAGCATTGAGGGATCAAGAAGATTAATAGCTGAATGCTACCAACATATTTGTAAAAATAGTAGGGAAGGGCCAGATAAACTTAGGTGTAGATGGAAGTGGGAAAGAGACCTGGGGCCAATGTCGGATGCCCAGTGGAGGAAGGTATTGAAGGGGGGTCACCAGGTTTCGGTCTCAACTGCTCAGAAATTTTCGCATTTAATGTTACTTCATAGGGCATATTATACCCCCCAAAAACTATTTAAGTGGGGGAGAAGAGTAGATGCTAAGTGTCCTAGGTGCCAAACTACAGGAGATTTGCTACATATGGTATGGAAATGTCCTAAATTATTCAGCTACTGGACGGAAGTGGAGTGTAGTAGTATGTACGCACAAATTTTTCATAAAGAGAGAGCTTGGTACAGGGTGTATATATTGGGGTAACAGGGGAAGAAAAGAAGAAGGGGGAGAAAAAGGGGAGAAAAGTAGAAATGTACTTTTTATAGGATGTATTTATACATCACATCGGGTATTAGGATGTTTATTACTGTTTGGAATTTTGTATACTGAGTAATGTGATGTATTGTGTATAATTATGAATAAAAATTATCAAATTTAACACAGTATATTTTAGTCCGTTACTGCACGTTTAACACAGTATATTTCAGTGCGTTACTGCACGTTTAACGCATTATATATCAGTGCATTACTGCACATTTAATGCAGTATATTTAAGTGCTTTACTGCACGTTTAACACAATATACATCAGTGCGTTAGTGCATGTTTACCACAGTATATTTTAGTGCGTTACTGAAGGTTTAACACAGTATATTTCAGTGCGTTACTGCACATTTAATGCATTATATATCAGTGCATTAGTGCACATTTAATGCAGTATATTTAAGTGTTTTACTGCATGTTTAACACAGTATATATCAGTGCATTAGTGCATGTTTACCACAGTATATTTCAGTGCATTACTGCAAATTTAACGCAGTATATATATGAGTGCATTACTGCACAAATAATGCAGTATATTTCAGTGCGTTACTGCATGTTTAACACAGTACATTTCAGTGTGATAGCGCATGTTTACTACAGTATATTGCAATGCGTCAGTATAGTTTTACTGTAGCATATTGTAGTGTGTCAAGTGGGTCTGTGTAGCGAGCACTCAAGTTAAAGTGCATCAAACACCACTTTCCACTGATTAAAGTGCATCCACATTTCCACATCTTTATTACATTTTGTTAATAAGCGCCCCCCCCCCCCCCCCCAACATGTTAGGGAAGGTAACAAGGAGAGGAAACCGTTCCCATGGAACTGTGATGGGGCCAGCAGCGTATGTGTTCACAGGCAAAGGTGGACATGGACCATCCTCAGGCAGGGCATCATTTCCTCTGTTTAGTGATATTGCCCATGCCATCCAGCAACAGCATGCAGATGAGGTGGTGGACTGGCTTACTAAACTATCATCATCCTCCTCATCCCCTGTCACCCAAGCAGAGACTAGTGCGCAGTTCACTGCAGCTGACAGATTGGCTTTCTGCCTCCTTGTCCACAGCTACTCCTGCTATAGCCCCAGCATCAGGCATGGAGGAGTCAGCTGAGTTTTTTAACACAGCATCAGCCACTTGCTCCTTGATGATGCACAGCCATTACTTGATTCTGATGTTGATTCTGAGGTTGAGGAAGGTAGGAACATGAGCCTATAGAGAGGGGAGAACACTGGTAAACAACAAATTGTCAGTCATGTTCCCCCAGCCACAGCGTATTGCCAAGTTGTCTCCAGTGATAATGAGGATGGAGGGGATGATGATAATGATGAGGTCACTTACAGCCCACTTCCCACAGCTCAGCTGTTTGGGCCTTTTTTTTGCACCTCATGTGCAGCTGATCGCACTGTTGCAATGTGCAAACTTTGCCTCAAGCACATTTGGGTATCATATGCTTGACTAGGCATTTAACCTCCAACCACTTAGCCAATTGGCAAGAGCACCTGAAAGCCACACAGAAGGAATGCAATTCTGCTCCTCCTCACCTTTCCGGTCTAATCCCCGCTATACCGCATGACCTCTCAGGACCCTCCACTGACAGGGATGATGGTATAACGCAGGCTGTCCCAGGTCTGCCAGTAGCACACCACCAGTCCTAGACTAGAGCAGGAAAATTTCTATGCCCCATCTGCTGCAAAAGAAAATTATAGTCACTACCAACCACATGGCCAGCATCTCAATTCAAGCTTGTCAAAGCTGCTGCCTTTACAACTTCTGCCTTTCTGTCTGGTGGATTCTGCCCCCTTCCGTGAATTTGCAGAATATTGTGCCACCACGTCTCCATACAGCTGGTGGTGATGATGCAAGATTTGTAAGCTCCACCTCCTCCTTCTTCTCTTCCTCCTCCTCCATGCCCTCCTCTACTGAATTGTCCCATGGACCACAAGTACCCCCTAAGTATTCAAGGGGCTATTCAAAGAGTAAGGCTAAAAAGTGCAATGTAGTGCTTTAGCTGGTCTTTCTAAGGGACAGAACCACATCGGAGCAGTGATTCTTGAAGCTCTGCAGGGGCAGGCCCAGAGGTGGTTCACGCCAGGCCAGCTGGAACCAGGAATGGTGGTGTGCGATAATGGCACAAACCTCCAGTCTCCCCTTAGACAGGGAAAGTTGACACATGTGCCATACCTAGCACATGTCCTCAATTTGGTGGTGCAGCATTTTTTAAATAAGTACCCAGGGTTGGAAGATCTGCTAAAGCAGACTAGAAGAGTCTGTAGCTATTTCAGGCTATCAAACACAGCCAATGCTTAGTTGGCTGAGATTCAACGGGAATTCTACCTGCCTGTAAACCGCCTGAACTTGACTTTGGCGATGCTTCAGCAGCTGCACATGCAGCAGTGGGCTGTCAATGAGCACTTGTTTGACTATAGCACAATGACAGAGTCAGGCCAGCTTGGCTTTTTTTCCCCTAGCCAATGGCTGCTGATTAGGGATGAGCCGGACACCCCCCGGTTCGGTTCGCACCAGAACTTGCAAATGGACCAAAACTTTGCATGAACGTTAAAACCCCATTGAAGTCTATGGGACTCGAACGTTTGAAATCAAAAGTGCTAATCTAATTTTAAAGGCTAATTTACATGGTATTGTCCTAAAAAGGGTTTGGGGACCCGGGTCCTGCCCCAGGGGACATGTATCAATGCAAAAAAAGTTTTAAAAACAGCCGTTTTTTCGGGAGCAGTGATTTTAATGATGCTTAAAGTGAAAAAAAAGTGAAATATTCATTTAAATATTGTACCTGGGGGGTGTCTATAGTATATCTGTAAAGTGGCACGTGTTTCCCATGCTTAGAACAGTCAGTCCCTGCACACAATGACATTTTTAAAGGAATAAAAGTCATTTAAAACTGCATGCGGCTTTAATGTAATGTCGGGTCCCAGCAATATGGATGAAAATCAGTGAGACAAATGGCATGGGTACCCCCCAGTCCATTACCAGGCCCTTTGGGTCTTGTATGGATATTAAGGGGAACCCCACACCCAAATTAAGAAAAGGAAAGGCGTGGGGCCCCCAGGCCCTATATACTCTGAACAGCAGTATACAGGCGGTGCAAACAAGACAGGGGCTGTAGGTTTGTTGTTATGTAGAATCTGTTTGTAATTTTGATTTGGTACATTTTTAAAGTGTAGCTCCAGCCAAAACATCTATTTTAAGCTTTTTGGAAAACATAGGGAAGGGTTATCACCCCTGTGACATTTGTTTTGCTGTCTGTGCACCTCTTCAGAAGATTTCACCTCACTTTCTGTCCCAATGACAAATATTTTTTGACAATTTGGGGTTTTTAGTGAAACAAGGGTTGGTGATAAAGCATCAGTGCACAGGAGAAATGCTTTTCCCATATTAACTCTTACAGGAGAGAATTTCTGACACTGTCTGGATAAAGGGGGCCTTGAGAGCTAAGGAACTCCTCCTCTTCCTGCCTCTGTTCTGCCTCAAGTGCCCTGTCCATTATTCCACGCAGCGTGTGCTCCAACAGGCAGACAAGGGGGGCAGTGTTACTGATGCATGCACTGTCACTGCTCACCATCCTCATGGCCTCCTCAAATGGTGACAGGACAGTGCATGCATCCCTGATCATGACCCACTGGCGTGGGGAAAAAAAAACAAGCTCCCCTGACCCTGTCCTGGTGCCATAGTCGCATAGGTACTCATTGATGGCCCTCTGCTGCGTGTGCAGCCGCTGCTGCATGGCCAACGTTGAGTTCCACCTGGTGGTCATGTCAAAGATTAGGCGGTTCTTGGGCAGGTTAAATTTCTTTTGGAGATCAGCCAGCCGAGCACTGGCATTATATGACCGGCGGAAATGCACACAGATTTTCCTGGCCTGCCTCAGGACATTCTGTAAGCCCGGGTACCTGCCCAAGAACTGCTGCACCACCAAGTTAAGGACATGAGCCAAACAGGGCACATGGGTCAGTTGTCCCTGTCGGAGGGCCGAGAGGAGGTTGGTGCCATTGTCGCAAACAACCATTCCTGGCTTAAGCTGGCGTGACGTCAACCACCTCTGAACCTGCCCCTGCAGAGCTGACAGAATCTCTGCCCCAGTGTGGCTCCTGTCCCCCAAGCACACCAGCTCAAGCACCTGAGCATCTTTTGGCCTGCGTACTTGCGTAGCCCCTTGAGCGCCTAAGGAGTACCGCTGGTGACAAAGCACAGGAAGAGGCCATGGAGGAAGAAGAAGAGGAGGGGTGGAGGAGAGAGGTGTGTCAGAATCACCAGTAGTAGCATTTTGGAGGCGTGGTGGAACAACCTCGAACACTACTGCTGAGTCACCCAATGCGCCATGAAACTTACGTAACATCCCTGTCCATGCCTGCTGGACCATGAGTCAGCGGTAATATGCACCCTACCGCTGACCGCCCTGTCCAGTGAGGCCAAGACATTGCCTTCCACATGCCGGTAGAGAGCTGGAATCGCCTTCCATGAGAAAAAGTGGTGTTTGGGAACCTGCCACTGAGGAACCACACATTTTACAAACTCACGTAAGGGGGCAGAGTCTACCAACTGAAAAGGTAGCAGTTGAAGTGCTAGCAATTTTGCCAAGCTAGCATTCAACCACTGGGCATGTGGATGGCTGGGAGCAAACTTCTTTCTGCGGTGCAACAGCTGGGGCAGGGAAATTGCAGGTCTCAGAGAGGACTGAAGGTATAGTGGGGTTGGAGATCCGAGCTGATGAGGAGCAAGGAGAGGTCCTCTTTGTTCTTTGGTGTATGTCTTTTAGATACGCTTGCCAACAAACTGCATGGCAGGTCAACATATGTCTGGTCAAGCATGTGGTGCCCAAGTGGGAGATGTTTTGGCCACGCGAGATACGCTTGAGACATATGTTGCAAATAGCAGCGGTGCGATCTGATGCACTCGTCTCAAAAAAGGCCCACACCTTAGGCTGACCCCTGGAGGGCATCCTGCCTCATTGATGATGTGCCTCCTCCTCCTCCTCCCCTCTCCTATCAGGCACCCACGTGGAGTCAGTGACCTCATCATCCCCTACCTCCTCATCACTGGAGCAAAGCTGGCAGCATGCTGCAGCAGGGGGAACATGACTGCCAGATTGCTGTCCTTCTTGGGAACCCCCTCAGTCTGGGCTCATGTTACTGCCTTCCTCTAGCTGAGTACCATCATCAGAGCCTTCAAAACGCTGGGCATCCTCCTGGAGCATGTACCCAACACTGTGGTCAAACAGATCGGGGGACTCCTCAGGAGGACATGGTGGGGCTAAGGAAGGAGACACTGATGCCATTGAGCCGAGGGAAGAGGCCGCATTGGCAGCTGCTTTGCCAGACAAAGTACCCCGAGCCTGGGTGAGAGAGGATGAGGAGGATGAGGATGGCTTGGTCATCCACTTGACCAAGTGTTCCGCATGTTGCGGCTCAACACGGCCAGCTGCCGAAAAAAAGGCCAAGCGTGTTCCACGGAACTGGAAATACTTCAAGAGCCTGCCTGTGCTATTAATAGTATCAGAAGAAGCACACAAGCACCTGGCTTCAGGTAGCTATACTGTAAGTGCAACTGTGCAGGGTTACACAGTACACTAACTGGTAATACTTCAAGAGCCTGCCTGTGCTATTAATAGTATCAGAAGAAGCACACAAGCACCTGGCTTCAGGAAGCTATACTGTAGGTGCAACTGTGCAGGGTTACACACTACACTAACTGGAAATACTTCAAGAGCCTGCCTGTGCTATTAATAGTATCAGAAGAAGCACACAAGCACCTGGCTTCAGGTAGCTATACTGTAGGTGCAACTGTGCAGGGTACACAGTACACTAACTGGAAATACTTCAAGAGCCTGCCTGTTCTATTAATAGTATCAGAAGAAGCACACAAGCACCTGGCTTCAGGTAGCTATACTGTAGGTGCAACTGTGCAGGGTTACACAGTACACTCACTGGAAATACTTCAAGAGCCTGCATGTGCTAATAATAGTATCAGAAGAAGCACACAAGCACCTGGCTTCAGGTAGCTATACTGTAGGTGCAACTGTGTAGGGTTACACAGTACACTAACTGGAAATACTTCAAGAGCCTGCCTGTGCTATTAATAGTATCAGAAGAAGCACACAAGCACCTGGCTTCAGGTAGCTATACTGTAGGTGCTACTGTGCAGGGTACACAGTACACTAACTGGAAATACTTCAAGAGCCTGCCTGTGCTATTACAAGTATCAGAAGAAGCACACAAGCACATGGCTTTAGGCAGCTATACTGCAGGTGCAACTGTGCAGGGTTACACAGTACACTAACTGGAAATACTTCAAGAGCCTGCCTGTGCTATCAATAGTATCAGAAGAAGCACACAAGCACCTGGCTTCAGGTAGCTATACTGTAGGTGCAACTGTGCAGGGTACACAGTACACTAACTGGAAATACTTCAAGAGCCTGCATGTGCTATTAATAGTATCAGAAGAAGCACACAAGCACCTGGCTTCAGGTAGCTATACTGTAGGTGCAACTGTGCAGGGTTACACAGTACACTAACTGGAAATACTTCAAGAGCCTGCCTGTGCTATTAATAGTATCAGAAGAAGCACATAAGCACCTGGCTTCAGGTAGCTATACTGTAGGTGCAACTGTGCAGGGTTACACAGTACACTAACTGGAAATACTGTAAAAACACCTGCCTGCCTGTCGGGTATATTAGGAAGAGAATAACAGGAACAGATCTAGCTAAATTGAATACAATATATATATATATATATATATATATATATATATATATATATATATATATATATATATATATATATATATATATATATAACACCTGCATATATATACACAATACACTGCAAGTGCAGCTAACTGACTCGACCTGCCTACTCTAACTTCAATCAAATGACAATGTCTCTCTGTCTATCTATCTCTCTCCACCGCAACACACTACACAGGGCCCATGTGCAGGCGGCCTTATATAGTGTGGGGCGTGTACTAAACCCCCTGGCTTTGGCCAATTACGGCTCTCTGTACACACGGCCCTTGATTGGCCAAGCATGCGGGTCATAGTGTATGCTTGGCCAATCATCAGCCAGCAATGCAGTGCGATGCCGCAGTGAATTATGGGCCAGGACGCGCCACTCGAATTTGGCGCAAACAGCCCATAGCATTCGTAATTCGGCGAACGACTGAACACACGATGTTCGAGTCGAACATGCATTCGACTCGAACACGAAGCTCATCCCTACTGCTTATAAAGGATGTATGTACTGTACTGTCACCATTTGAGGAGGCCACAAGGATGGGGAGCCATGACAACGCATGCATCACTGACACAATCCCTGTTGTGTTACTGCTGAAGCAGACTCTGTACGGCATTATAGACAGGGCACTCGAGGCAGAGCAGCGCGAGGAAGAGGAGGACTTCCTTTCCTCTCAAGGCCCTCTTTATGCAGACACCATTCTTCCTACACCACAGAACACACAAGAGGAGAGGGAGGAGGAGTATTCTGGCAGGTTTGGAGGCATTGAAGCAGAGGAAGACATACGTCAACCCTTAACAGATGGTTTTCCATCCCCAGAACCCTTGGGAGTAGTACGAGGCTGGGAGGAGGCAGTTCCAGATACTGTAATCCTCATTGACCCCGGGGAGTCTGCTTCTCATGCCTCCACAAACTTGCTGTGCATGGGCTCCCTCATTCTTCAAAGCCTGTGAAAGGACTCAAAAATATGTGGCATCAAGGAGAAGGATTGCTAGTGGTTGGCAACCCTCCTTGACCACCGGGGAAAGTCTTGGAGCTCATCCCATCCCCACAGAGGGAGCAGAAGATGAAATCTCTTGAGGACACCTTAAAGAGGAATTTATGTACCACCTTTCCCGACTCTGGTAGGTTACAGTCTGGTGGAAAACATCATTTTGAGGCTTCCATTGGTCAAGAGAGGAACGGTGGAGAAGGGGGCCGTCTCAGTGATGCATTTCAAATTTTTTTTAGTCCTCTGCACCCAGGGCTGTCAGCTTCCACATCCCATCGGCAGTGTCTTCATCATATGGTGGCAAATTATCTAGGGGCAAATAGGAAGAGCTTTCTAGTTGATGATCCACTGGGTTACTGGGTCATGAGAATAGACCACTGGCCAGAACTTGCCTGGTATAAAATAGAGCTGCTGGGCTGCCCTGCATCCAGTGTGCTTTCTGAATGGGCATTCAGTGCTGCCGGAGGTTTTGTGACAGATAAGAGAGCACGTCTTTTCACAGACTCCGTGGTCCCGGCTGACATTTATCAGAATGAATCAGCCCTGGATTAGCAGCAGCTATCAAGCCCCTAATGCCACTAATTAAGTGCTTTCTGGATCTCAAATCTCTGAAAGACTGTCTAGGCTGCCTATCTTTGTGGGTGTTGATTTAATCTGGAAGAAATGTTTTGGTGTAGGTTTCACGGGCACAATTAACACCCAGGGACCAATTTTTCAGCACCTGTTTGACAGGTGCATATCATTGCAATTTTTGACAGCAAGGCTAATTCTTGCTTTTATCTCGAGTACCTCTATAGAGTTACAGTGTGAAGGTACTACAACACCCAAAGACCAATTTTTCCACACCTGTTTGACAGGTGCATATCATTGCAATTTTTGACAGCAAGACCAATTCTTGCTTTAATCACGAGTACCTCTATAGGGTACGGTGTGAAGGCACCACCAACACCCAAAGCTAATTTTTACACACCTGTTACTTCGATCCAAAGTCTGAGAAAGAAAAAATAATTCTAATCTTGTTCCGAGTGCACTAAATTGTGGACTCATCATACAGACTGGCTCCCCAGGCCGTTATTTATAAAATAAAGAAAGCTTGAATAGAAAATGTCATTTTTTTGGCTTCATAAATGTCATTATTGCTTCAGCATGTTCTATACACAGTACCAGATGTGCCACTTTACAGGCAGATTAGGGGGACCCCCCAGTCACTATATTTAAAGGAATTTTTCATGTTTATTGTTATTTCTCATTTTGATGGTTTCACTTTAAGCATAAGTAAATAACTGCTCATTTATAAATGATATTTTTTTTACAAAGTTTTGTTTCATTGATATATGCCCCTCAGGGCAGTACCCGGACCCCCATGCCCAATTACGGTACTTGCATATAAGCCTTCCAAATGGGCACTTTTGATTTTTCCAGTTTGGGTCCCATAGACTTCAATGGGGTCCTTTATTCAGTTCCAAACGTTTGCAAAGTTCGAAATTTCTGCCGCAAACCAAACAGGGGGTCGTTCTGCCTATCTCTACTTCAAACTAACAAAAGGTAGAAATCTACAACAAACATTGTTACAATCCTTGTAATGTACATCAATCACCCACTCACAAAAGTGGAGTTACACTTTAACAGACAACCTGAACCAAAGGTACAGTTACACTTTCAATATAAAATCATTCCTTTAATGAGAAACTAATTTATTTGATCTTTATTTGTGCTAATTTTTTTTTAAAGTTTAGAACATAATAAACTTCTTTTTTTTATAATTTCTTTAATTATTCCTTAAAATCTTTATTTCACAAAGAAATACTTAGTCCAGGGAGGACCCAATTTACTTACAAATAATTTCTAGGGGCTTTTTAAAAGGAAAACTAAGCATTGGCTGTATATTTTATAACTATGTCAGTGTAACTGAAAATTCAAACTGAAATTGAGCTCCTGCTATTGAGGTCTGTTTACAATGTTGGTCATTCACAGCAAAGCAGTAAAGTCAACTTGCATAAAATTTGTAGGTAGCCTTGAGTTCCACCTGCTAGCTGCAGGTAGAAAATAATAAATATTCATAAGTCCCATTTTTATTTTACTGGTTAAAAAAATATAATTTTTATGTTGTTGCTTAGTCTAATACATAAAATAAATAAATTTTAAAATTACATACCAAACAGTGTGCATTCAACTTAACATAAACTCCTGAGTAACACAGCATGAAACCCTACCACATGTGAGAACAATGTGTGGACAGTTTTGGCCTGTGGAGTATTATAAAGCATCCTTAATGATAATAGTAATGCCACAGAAGATTCCATTTACATACTGTAGTAATAACTGGCAGTGATTCAGAAATACACTTCTCAGACAAATGGTTATGGACTGTCAAGTAATCCTCTGTAAATGCATCTGAAACAACTGACCTTTCCATGGATTCTTAAGTCACATTTAAAGTTCACCATTATTTTTTATACATTCCGAAAGTGTATACTTTGTTAAACACCAATAAAAACAAGACTAAGGAAAAACTTTTCTTTTCACGGTACTACAGAGTGTGTATGTATATATATATATATATTTATGGGTGGAGCCCTATGTCCGATATGGACATAGATAACATTTGTAGTTAACATAAAACTTACCATCGGAAATAGACCTGGGAGTGTGGACTTACCATATGAAATGGACCTGAAAGTGTGCCTTGGTTTGCTGGTCGGTATGCCAGAATAAGGGGGCATACCCTAGTTTAAGAAATGATTATTCTGTAGGGAGAAATGAATGAAATGAATGAATGAATGAAATGAATGCCTTGAAATGGGGATGGGAGGGTGGGTATCGCGCACAGGAAACCGACAAGCACCACAGGTGAGCGGGCTGCTTAAATACCCCCCGGGCTCCTCCCACAAATTCAGGCCACCATACTGGCCTTCCTACTTATGGGTGGAGCCCTATGTCCGATATGGACATAGATAACATTTGTAGTTAACATAAAACTTACCATCGGAAATAGACCTGGGAGTGTGGACTTACCATATGAAATGGACCTGAAAGTGTGCCTTGGTCTGCTGGTCATTATGCCAGAATAAGGGGGCAAAACATTCAGATAGGGGTGTGGTTTTATTAGTTTTGGCTTTATTTATTTGAGCAAGTTTGGTGAATGGTTGTGCCGTTTCCACCTAAGGAGTGGGGACGTACCGGGTGAGGTAGGCAGAGTTTCACCTGCTAAGTCTCTTGATGACGTGGTCTGGGACTCATGCCAAAATGCTGCCAAGGCTGCCCCAATACTAAAGAGTGACTGGAGTGCTGACTGGGGTCGAGGTGTAGGCAGCGTAGAAGAACCCCCAGGTGTTTGATGAACTGGCAGGCACTTGAGGGTTGCCCGAAAAGGTAATAGGGGACTAGAGTTTGAGTGTTCCGGTAGGAATGACAGTAGGCGGTCGAGTATGGTTACTGGCCACCGGACGTTGTTTACTTTATGGAGATGGATGTCTGTCCTGGAGCTTGATTGCTGGGTTTTGGACACTGCAGGGTGGAGAATGAAATGGTGTTGGCAGCGAGCCAACTACACACAACTTGGCCTGCGGGATTGCTTCGGGTGAACTCGCTGGGTCGCCAGAACCCGTGGTAGGCCAAGTAAATGGCTGCTTGTATGACCAAACTGGGGAGAAGGCCCAATAGCGAACTGGTTAATATAGTGAACATGTCCCAGAAGATGGCAGCCTGGAACGAACGTGCAGTGGACATTAAACTGGTGTTGCCAAGATAATTACACCAGCCTGCGCAGGAAGGACATAACAGAGCGATGCGGACCTGGCTTCATTAAGAGGCTCGCCTCGGACCGGATGTCGGTGGCAAAGCCACGGCCTGTCCTGTCCAGACAAGACCCTATAGTTAAGCGTTTGCCATGACCGGGTGTAACTTGAAGAGGGAGGAAGTCCGGGTAAACCCGGGGTTTAGGAGTGTCTCTGGGGGCCATGTACTTGTAAACCGATGATGGCCAAAAATTGCCACGATGCCTGTGGTGGCTGTGGCATCTGTCGCTACCTGGGGTGACAAGGGTGACGTAGGTGATAAGACCCTAGAGTTAAGGTATAATCATTGATACACCGATCCACATAGTACGGGACCTTCCGACATTGATAGGTCCGCATTCTTAGGAAAGACTGCAGCTACTTGTTAGTACACACCTGTGTATGGGTGAAGTCTTGGGGAACCAACCTGATACGGGTCAGTTTGTCAAGGGGGAGGCTGGCCTGCGTGGTGTTCGTTAATTCGGAGGAGGTTATTGTAGACCTCGGTTCCGGATTATTGAGTTTTTAGAGACTACAGCTGAAGGACATAATGGTATTACCAGCGAGTCAAGTTGTGTCTACGTAGTACCTGGCTGCATGTGCCAGTAAAAGTGAATTTGTTAGGCTGTAGAAAACCACAGAGGGCCAGGTAGATGGCTGCTTGTATGACTAGACTGGGGAATGTCTGAGGTTTTGACATGTCCCTGAAGATGGCAGTTGTGATGGGCAAGCGTTTGCCGTTAGCTATGGGCTGATGCTTCTGGACGCCACGTAGAAAGGATCCTACTGTATGAGCCGTAAACACGGATGACTCTCTGGGGTCCTGTGAGGGCAAGAAATGTTGGATGTTGGCTAGGTATAGCCTATTGATGTTATGAGGAGCCAGCTGTGTGTGGCAATACGATACCTGGTGCGGGGTGGAACCTGAACTCAACTGACCTAAGCGAGAAATGACACAGAAATTGATGAGTGGCTCGTATGAAATGCCACTGGAGACAAGTGGCCGATTAAGTGCCACTGAAAAATGATGTGTGACTGATTGTGTGCCACTGGAAATGTGTACTGATTGCAAGAAGTCATGCTAAGATGCGACCCCTGCAATGATTGCAAGAGTTGTGCTTAAATATGTGCAACAATTGCCAGGGAGTTTGTGTCAATGGAGATGTGTTTGCCGTGACTGCGAGAAGTCCGTATTACTGCATGTGCTTGCACGTGCTGCAAGGAGTTATACTTGAATGCGTGTTTGCAACGATTATAAAGTTGTGTTTGGATGCGTGCTTGCCATGATTGCAAGAAGTTATGCTTGGGTGTGTCCCTGCAACATTTGCAAGAAGTTGTGACTGGATGCGTGCTTGCAATGATTGCAAAAAGTTATGCTTGGATGCATGCTTGCAACGTTTGCAAGAAGTTATGCTAAGATGCGTGTCTTGTAATGATTGTAAGATTTGTGCTTGAATGTGTGCTTGCAACGATTGCAAGGGAGTTTGTGTCGGTGGAGATGTGTTTGTAGTGACTGTGAAAAGTTCGTATTGCTGCATGTGCTTACAAGACTGCAATAGTTAAGCTTGGATGTGTGCTTGCAATGGTTGCGAGAAGTAGTAATTGGATGCGTACTTGCAACGATTGCAAGAAGTTATGCTTGAATGCATGCCTGCAACGTTTGCAAGAAGTTTTATGATTGGATGCGTGTTTGAAATGATTGTAAGAAATTGTGCTTGGATGTGTGCTTGCAACGATTGCAAGACATTCTGTTTGGATGCGTACTTGCAACGATTGCAAGAAGTCATGATGGGATGTGTGCTTGCAATGAAATGCAAGAAGTTGTGTTTGGATGCGTATTTGCGACGATTGCAAGAAGTTATACTTGGATGTGCTGTGACTATGAGGGGGTATAGTAGCGAGGCGAAGGTTTCAACGAATGAATCGGGACCATGACTGAGCTTCGAAGGAAGACGGGGTGTGGCCCCCCCCCTTTTTTTATTTTTTATTTGACTGACCTAGAGGAAATGACAGATGACAACCGGTGGAGGGTTTGACTACCTGGTTTGAAAGGTAAATTGTAACATGTTTAAGCGACAGGTGCATGGCATTAAATAAATGAGTGAACTGTTTGTGCCATGACAGAGGCACGAATCGGTGTGCCATGACTGCGCCAATGAGGCCGTGCCAACTGGGGCTTGCCAGGATGAATCGATGTCTGACGGATGCCCTGAACTTGAATCGGGGCGCGGCATGCGACAACAAAATAAATGAAATGTTTGCCTTAGAGTGAAATGAATGAAAAACGTTTCGCCATGACAGAGGCACGAATCGGTCATGCCGCAGCTGCGACGGACAGCGACCCGGACTCTGGAGCATGTACTGAAATGAGGCAAAAGAAACGCTGGTGCATGCTGGAATAAATTGGTGCATCACGGATGCAACTGGATTTGAATTGGAGTGTGGTATGTAACCGTGAAATGTTTGCCCTGGCAAAGGCACGAATTGGTTATGCTGCAACTGATAGCTAACCAAGTTCTGATGCAGGTGTTGGCTGAGGCCAAAACGTTTTATTTATACTACTTTATTTATATATATATTTTTTTTGGTTTTTTTTGTATATATATATATTTTTTTTTTGTATATTGTTTTTTTTTTTTTTTTCTTTTTCGACTGCGACAAATGACGAGTCGGACTATGGAGTACGAATGAAATGAGGCCAAGACAACTGGGGCGCGCCGGGACGAATCGGTGCATCTCGGATGCTACTGGATTCGAATCGGGGCGCGGTACGTGACAGTGAGATGAGTGAAATGATGAAATGAATGAAATGATTTGTCATGGTAGAGGCACGTGCCATGACAGAGGCACGAGTCGATCATGTCGCGACTGCAACTGACAACGACCGGACTCTGGAGCATGTACTGAAATGTGGCCGAAAATACCTGGGGCACGCCGGGACGAATCGTTGCATCATGGATGCGACTGGATTCGAATCGGAGCGTGATTCGTGACAGTTGAAATGATTCCCATGACAGAGGCACGAATCGGTGAGCCGCAAACTACGACTGACAACGACTCTGGAGCATGTCCAGAAATGAGGCCGGGCCCTGGGGCACGCCGTAACGAATCAGTGCATCGAAGATGCGACTGGATTCGAACCGGAGCACGGTAAGTGCAGGTGTAACATTTTGTTGCCATGACAGAGGCGCGAATCGATTATTCCACTATAGCGACTGACTGCGAATCGGACTCTGGAGCATGTAGTGAAATGTGGCCAATACCTGGGGCACGCCGAGACGAATCGGTGCATTTCCATGCGACTGAATTCGTAACGGAGGGTGATACGTGGCATGATAACCATGACAGAGGTACGAATCGGGGCACACCGGAGCGAATCGGTGCATCTTTAGATGCGACTGGATTCGAATCGGAGCGCGGTACGTGACTGAAATGAAAGAAATGATTCAAAATGGTTTGAAATGTTAGAAATGTATTTAGAAATGTTCAAAAATGAGAAATGATTGGTATCGAACTGACGTGGTTCGATAAGGAATTGCGAATCGCTACGGCTGTTTGCTGACGCCTGGTAATAATTAGACATGGCTGAAATGAAGCGACGTCTATGTCGCGGTGGTTTTTTCAGATAATGAGAAATGGTAACATAACGAAAGTGCGAGTGGTATGCATTGCGGTTACGTTTGTGAAATTTCGAGTGACTCGTAAGTTTGATATCACGGTTTAGTGACATGATATCTAACAATGCGTAAAAAACAAAGTCCGATGGGACCCTACCTGCGACAGCCAAGCCAGACGTGCGGTACGAACTACGAATCGGTAACATGGACTTCGAAACTCTCGAGCACGGAAATTTGCAAAAACGGGAACTTGCGAGACAAGAACTAGCGGACGCTGGCATTCGAATCGTCGGCCTAGTGACGTATATCGCGCACAGGAAACCGACAAGCACCACAGGTGAGCGGGCTGCTTAAATACCCCCCGGGCTCCTCCCATAAATTCAGGCCACCATACTGGCCTTCCTACATATTTATAACCATGCGCTAACTGTAACAAATTAAAAATATAAGTAAAAAGGTCATATAATATTTGATGTCATTGAAATGATGTTGCTGTATCTCCTTAGGATGAGATAAGTCCAACTTATTGCCAGCCTTTAGCTGTGCATAAAATTAACTGTCCGCATCCCCAACCTATCAGAGTCCCCTAAAAATGTCTGGTGTGGAAAAACTAGTCTGGCATGACCTTGGTTGTGACGTCATCTCACACGCAGGTTCGGCAGAGCGACGTACTTTTCCTTTTACATGCTGTTCCTATCATGATCTTTGTGAGTATCTTTTCAATCAAATAAAACATTTTTTTTTAAATTATTGTGTGGGGGTGGGCATCTCTCCCGTGCACATCCGGGGGTACCACTTCTCTTCTCCCATGTACGTGCTCATCAATGCCCAGAACCAGGTGGGGCTGCGATCATGTGAAAGTCAACATTATGGCAGTACCCTGGCTTAGAGATGAGCTGTACGCTGTGTGCAGTAGTATAATGTTCCTCTGTGAAGTGTACCGTCCCATGTCACTCCACATCTTGCTTGATTAATATTGCATTTTGGAGGGACACTGCTAGGCCCACGCCCTGTCCATTAGTTCAGCGTACCCTTGCCACTTCACTTCCAGTGACAGAATAGGGTCCCGCCGTACACCTAGCAGGGACCTTATGTGTGCACTTAACTCCTTCGGCTCTCCTGTACCATATGGCTAGGTAAATGGGTTCTCCATACCATGGGTTCAGTCCCGTTTGATTTTGGGGGACTGACCATTAGGGACGAACCAGAACCCCGACCCCTCGCTACTTAGGTGACAGGTCCTCGCTACCAGAGGACCTGTCACCTTCACCAGGTACCACGCTTATTGATCGGCCGCTTTTCACTTTCCACCAATTCTTGGTTACCCATGGCAACTGCACTCCTGTTTCGACTCTTCTGCCAAGTTAACCCTTTGTAGTGGTTTTCCCTCTGTACCCTTGTACTCCTTCTTCTGATATATCATGTACCACCATGCATCCCTTTCAATGACTTCAAACCAGGCTTGAAATGGCTACCAAAGTTTTACTAAAACGCTTTGGAATTTTACAGTATATAGTGCAACACGGTCCTCCTGGTCAACTTCGCTATGGCTGCCCAGGCATACCTGTACAGGTATGAGTGTATATTTGGTGGAGCCCATTGCTTGTGAATCCCCTTCGGGTGACAAAATGAAGGTTGCTTCTTTCTACATCCTTCACAGTGGTTTGGACCTTCTGCTTTCTATGTGGTCTCGCTCAAAAAAAAATATATCTCACTAAACCCAGCGTTCCCCCTTTTTGCATATTTGTCATACTTAAATGATTCAGAGCATCAAACAAATTGTATTATTACACAAAGATAACCCAAGTAAATACAAAATGCAGTGAAAACGTAATTACCCCCTAAACCTAATAACTGGTTGTGCCACCCTTGGCGGCAATAACTGCAATCAACCCTTTGCCATAACTGGCAATGAGTCTTTCACATCACTGTGTAGGAATCACACAGTGTGGCTCGATCATTCACTCTATGCTTCCTCAACGATACCAAGTTCAAGCATTTTCTACACTCCTCTGATACTGCTTTCCTGAGAAATAAGATTATGCAAATTCCTAATCTGTGCAATGATAATTATGTGCAATGCAAGTGCTAATAACCAATCTCTTGTGCTGTCAATTTAACAAATAACAAATATTTTTGTGCAAAATAAATGCTTGTGCAATCCACTGCAAATAGCACAAATCATGCAAATTGTACAACGATGCAAACAGTGCTAATATTATTAGTAGTGCAAAAATGCAAATAGTGCACAGTTTTTGCACAACAAAGCTTTGCAATTTATATACAGTCCACTGTGTCAAAAGAAATGGCTCCTCTGTGCCAATTCCAGATTTTCTTTTTATGTTTAGCTGTTACACTTTTCCGTAGCTCTAGACGTCACATTCAAGACAGTGCTTCAAACTCCTCCAACAAGCAATCAAAATACTCGCCAGATGCTCGGTACACTTTCCAAGTACATAGAGCGCAGGGGCGGACTGATAACTCATGGGGCCCCCGGGCAATAGGAGATTATGGGGCCCCCGGGCAATAGGAGATTATGGGGCCCCCAGGCAATCAGAGATTATGGGGCCACACAGTATACACACACACAGTATACAATCACACAGTATACACATACATGTACACACAGTATACACAGACAGATGTAAAAAAAACACAGATTTATACATACTGTCCCTGGTTTTACTTAGGCTGGCAACCCTGATGGGGCCCCCTAGTGGCCCAGGGCCCTCGGGCAGTGCCCTAATCGCTCAATGGTCAGTCCGCCCCTGATAGAGCGTCTTAGTATTGCTGTGCAGTGCTCCACCAGCTCTATGCACTGGGGAGTGGCCACTCTTAGTTCTGGGATACTGCACTGTTTCCAAGCCACACTCTAATGCCCCGTACATACGGTCGGATTTTCAGACGGAAAATGTGTGATCGGAGCGTGTTGTTGGAAATTCCGACCGTGTGTGGGCTCCATTAGGCTTTTTCCATCGGATTTTCTTTTTTTTAATCAATATTTTTTATTAATTTTCACAGAACATACATTGTACAATTGAACATTGTACGTCGTGCAACGACGTTTGAGTGGACAATGCAATAAAAATAACTCCATTCTGAGTAGAGTACAACTTTGTCCATACACAATAATCTATTGCAATAAGTACATAATAACCAGTGTCTCTAACATTTGTAATATTTCTGTAGTTGTGGCTGGTCCACTTCACTAGTGTGACACCCCATGTGGGATCTCTAGAGCCACAGGAGCGAAGTGGACCATCTAATCTTGTAATATTCCAAAAATGGGAGTTATTTTGAAAGGTTACCAGATGAACATATGCATGTAAGATTGCTCTATTCTTGGTATTGCTCGGTCAAGAGGAAGGGGCTGTACTGCAGTATATTTAGACGTGAGGTGCGCAGTGTCTAGTCCAGGTGGTCTAGTGTCTAGTCCATAGCTGTAATGTAATGATACCAAGTCGACCATTGGGTTAGAGTTAAAGGTGTGGCGGACTTCCAGTGTCTAGCTATATCGAGTCTAGCTGCCATCAGGACGTGGGTGGTCACTAGTCTAAAAGGGTGAGGAAAGTCTTCAATAGAAAGGTTCAGGATCGCAAGTGCTGGGGAGGGGGGAGTTTTGATGTGAGTGATGTTCGAGACTAACTGGAAAATACTATCCCAGTACGTTTTAAGAAGATGGCATGTCCAGAAAACATGAAGTAGATTACTTGGGGATGAGTTACATCTCCAGCATGTGTTGGGAATTTGAGGATTAATGGACGTGATTCTGGCTGGGGTCATATACCAACGCAGAGAAATTTTCTGCGCCAGTCCCCAAAGGGCCACGCATTTTGTGGCTTTGTATATTGACTTGAAGGCTTGATGCCATTGGTTGTCTTTGAATTCGTGGTTCAGATCAGTTTCCCATTTCCTATGTGGTTTTAGTTTGGTGAAGGTATGTTTTTGGTGGAGGGAGTTGTAGAAGTATGAGATTCCTCTGAGATTTGTGTTAGGGATACTGAGATAGTCCCAAGTCTTGGGGTGGATGATGTACAGAGGAAGGGGGACAGTTTTGAGGCAGTGTTGTATACGAAGATAAGTGAAATGTTCAGATGTGGGTAGTGCATATTCAGATTGCAATTGGAAGAATGGTTTGAGGGAGTTGTCTTGTAGTAAATGTTGTAGGGACCCTATGCCTTTATGTGTCCATGAGGTTACTGAGAGTTCAGGCGTTATATGTTTCAAGGTGGCTAAGGGATATGTGTTTGTGGTTCATGGGGAGTGTGATTCATTGAGGTTGACACTTTTCTCCAGGCTTGCGCTAATGCTTTTATAGTTGGAGATAGGAACTTTGAGATCGGTGAGCCCAGTGGGATGCTCAATAACAAGGTTTTCAGGTCTGATCTTGTAATTGAGGAGCATTCAATTTGTCCCCATAGCGTGGTTGGGGATGGTTGGAACCAGCAGGGTAATTGGGCCAGAATAGCTGCTAGATGATAATCTTCAAAATCTATAGAGCTCGTACCACCCACTTGTTTGTGTTTAACCAGTTGTTGATGTGCACACCTGGGACGTTTACCATTCCACAGGAGTTTGTTATATGTTGTACTTAGGGATCTAAAAAACGTGGCGGGTAGTGGAATGGGTAGGGTTCTGAAATAATAAAATATTTGGGGGAGGCATATCATTTTAAAGGCCGCAAGTTTACCTGTCCAAGAAAGTTCGTGTTTTGCTATTTGTTGTGTTGTTTGTTGTATGGTCTGGAGTAGTGGAAGGAAATTACTTGAATAGAGGTTTTTAGTGTTTCTTGGGAGTTTAATGCCCAGGTAAGATATGTCAGCGTCAGCCCATGCAAAAGGATATTGCAGTTGTAAAAGGTTTTTTATGGTGGCGTTTATGTTTATGTCTAGGATGAAGGATTTGGATGTATTCACCTTGTAGTAGGAGATCGAACTAAACCATTGGAGCATATTTTGTACTTCAGCCAGGGAAACAGTCGGATTGGATAGGATAAGAATGATGTCATCCTCAAATAAGCTGATATTATGGTGTGTGGTTCCAATTTGTAAGCCAGAGATGTTGGGGTGAGAACAGATACTTTCTGCTAGGGGCTCCATGAGCATATTGAATATGAGGGGAGATAGAGGGCATCCTTGGCGGGTGCCATTGGTAATGGGAAATGGGCAGGAGAGCATGCCCTCTGTGTAAACTTGAACTTCGGGGTTGGAGTATAGTGCCATAATGGCTCCAAGAAACTGGCCCTGGAACCCAAACTTTTGGAGGACCTTTTCAAGGTAGGTCCAATGTACCCTATCAAATGCCTTCTCTGCATCCAAGGAGAGGAGCAGAGAAGGCGTTCCGGTGGATTCAGCGTGGTGGATTAGGTTTATCATCCTTCTGGTGGCATCAGAGGATTGTCTGTCTTTTGTGAACCCCGTCTGATCATGGTGTATAATAGTGGGCATAATTTTGATCAACCTTGTTGCCATGGTTTTAGCGTAAATTTTAAGGTCGAGATTAAGCAGAGATATTGGGCAGAAATTTTGAGGTACATTTGACTGTTTCCCTGGTTTCGGTAATGTTATCACCAATGCATTCAAGTATTCTTTAGAGAAAGCAGAAGAGGAGGCAACGTGGTTATATAGTTCTGTTAGGTATGGGGTCAAATGGGATGAAAATTGCTTATAGTATTCCCCAGTTAGACCGTCAGGGCCTGGGGCTTTGCCGCTAGGTAGCGAGGCAATTGTTGTTTTTATTTCTTTTTCTGTGAAGGGGGCATTTAAGGCGGTCAGTTGGTCTGCTGCCAGTGTGGGTAGTTTGACTTTCCTGAGAAATTGGTCAAAATCATCTGGAGTAGGTTGGGGTGTGAGAGGGTCTTGTTTTAGATTATATAAGTCTCCATAATAGACACTGAAGGCATTGGCTATGTCTTGGGGGTTACTCAATGGGGTTTTGGTGTGAGGGTGGAAAAGTTGAGAAATTTTGACTTTGGTGCGCCTACCTTTTAGTCTTTGTGCTAGTTTCTTCCCCGCTTTGTTAGAGGCAGAGTACGATGTCGCCTTAAATTTTTTCTGAAGGAATTCGTAAGAGTGAAGGAGTAGTGTTCTAAGTTCCTGTCTAAGGGACAAGAGGTGATTTGTCTGGTGGTCTCGGGGGTCAGATTTGTGTTTCAATTAGGGCTGCTATTTAAATTGTTAAGTCGTCTATACGTTGCGTCCTCTTTTTCTTATGGGGGGAGCTTAATTTAATTAACATTCCTCTCATGTACGGTTTGTGCGTACTCCACAGGGTTGGGCACCGAGCCTTTGTTTAGTGAGAAAAAATCGGTTATTTGTTCTGCAATAGTTGGCGCATATTGGTTATGTTGAATGATATGGTTGTTTACTCGCCAAATAAATGTATTTTGTTGTAAGTTAGAGTCTTGGATCGTGATAGAGATTGGGGCATGGTCCGACCATGTCGTGGTGTGGATTGTAGCGTTAGATATTTTTTGTAGAATAAACTTGTCGGTTAGGAACAGGTCTATTCTCGAATATGAGCGGTGCCTGGAGGAAAAGAAGGTGTAGTCCCGTTCGGAGCCATGGTGACAGCGCCAAACGTCGTAGAGGTCTTGGGAGGAGATACATTTTTTCAGAGGTGAGTCTCTTCAGGTTGCTGTCGATGTAGAGTCGATGGATAATTCAGGGACGAGATTGAAGTCTCCACAGAGTATTAGGTGTCCTTTTTGAATGGGTTTGGCTTTACGTAGGACTCTGTGAAGGAATTTCGTTTTACAAGAATTTGGGGCATAGACGTTGATTATGGTGTAGGTCACTTTGTGGACTTTGCAGGCAAGTATGATAAAACGACCTTCGGGGTCTGTTTTGATATCTAGAACTTGGAAGTCCAGTTAGTCTCTGATTGCAATCATAACCCCTCTGGTTTTAGTTGAATGGGTGGCGTGGAACAGATGAGGAAAATGGTTGTTCTTGCATAGGGATGTATCATTGGAAAGCAGGTGTGTTTCCTGGACGCAAAGGATGTCACTGTGAAGATCTGTGACGGACCTCCACAGTGAGTGTCTCTTGGCAGGATGATTGAGGCCGTTGGCATTTACTGATAGTATAGTGAATGGCATTTTGCGGTTGTGAGGGTGGTGGGTGTTGAGTGCAACACTTACGGTTCGCTGCTGCAGGGATAGTCTGGTGGTAGTTGGGGGTCAGCTACGTTGATCTGGAAGTGGAAGTCCGATTGCAGATATGTTGAGGTACCAGTAGTGGGATGATGTTACTTCTGGCTGCTGATCAGTCTTGGAGTTAGAGCGCAGTGGTGTGCTGGTGGCAATCCACGGGTCTGAAATAGAAGTGGACTAGAGTGCTGCGGATAGAGCAATATGTCAGTAACCAATAGAGAAATGCATTAACAGATCACTGGTATAAAATGCGGAAACTAGTGGAAAAGAACTTAGAGTTTAATTCGCCGTTGATCGATATGATATTGTTATTGCTGTATATTTCAATAAAGCGAAGATTAGAGGGGGTGTTTGACACCGTTGAATCCTCTACGTGGGGGTAAACAGAGTCAGTGTCACCGGAGGTAGAGAGCTAAGGTAACAGGTTGTCAGAGCTCAGGGGAACTATGGAAAGAGTTTTCGGCCATTGTAGTGGAGAAGAGAGCATCCTCAGGTGAGGTGGCGAGTTTGTTGTCTACGGGGTGGCATAACACCGTTGGTTTGTGGGGCAGAGAACGCCATGTCAGGGATTATGCTCCAGGAGTGGAGGAGCTTAAGGCCTTTGTCCAGGTCTCCTATTGCGTGTCTGTCCATTGCGGACAACAAGGATGGTAGCTGGGTGGTGCCATTTGTATGGTACCTTATGGTCTGCAGACCTTTGGTTATCGGGTTTAGTTGACGTCGCAGTTGGACGGTGTACTTGGACAGGTCAGGGAAAAGTTGGATCCCAGTATAGGGGGCAGGTAGTGGTGATTTAGCTATCAGGCCCATAAGGAGTTTTTCTTTGGTTTGATAGAAGTGAACCCTCATCAGTACATCTCTAGGGACTGAGGCTGCCAGGTGGGACGGTTTGGCGATTCTGTGTATTCTGTCAATGATGGCATCTCGTGAGGAGGCTTCAGGTATCACTAGGTGTATCAATTCTTTCGCGTAGCGCGGTAGGTCCACAGGGAGTATGGACTCTCGGACTCCCCTCAGTTTAATGTTGTTCCTGTCTGACCTGTCTTCTAAATCCGCCATTTTGGCGCGCATCCATGCCTGTACTTCCTTAACAGTGTCATAAGTGTCAATCACTTTATTTACTGTGGAAGTGCAGGCTTGTATTCCCCTCTCAGCATTAGTCATTCTGTCATCCAGCTTGTGAATGTCAGAGGTGACTCTGTGAAACATGGATGAAAGATCATTCATGAGGAAGGACTGCAGGGATAGAAGCATGTCCTTCAGGGTTGTGTCCATGACTGGCTGCCCTGATGTGGGGAAAGAGGCCATGGAGGAGTGTAGGGCCTGGTCTATGGAGAAGGGGATGGGAGCCTGGGCCTCAATTTGCTGGCGCTGTGTGTGCAGTGGCGGTGTATCTAGCCTCATCCTAGCTTTTGCTGGGCTGCTGGGGAGAGGGTCACACTCTGGGGCTTGGTGCTTGTCAGGATTAGTACCTGTAGTGTGCTGTGTGTCCTGGATGTCATCCGGGAGGTCCGTGTATGGTTCGGGCGGCGCGGCCTGGTCGGCGCCATCTTGGGAATTCCTTCAGTTTTTGAGGCTTGTGCTCCGTAAATCGTTTCCTGGATGGCTGCATCTTTGTCTCCTGAATGTCTGGAGCGAGGATGGGTGCGGATGGAGTCGTGGTGTGGGCCGATTGCGCTGGATTGTGTCCCCTGGCTGCTGAGCTATGCAGTTAAGCGTCCATCTTCTGCTCCGGCTGGCCACGCCCCCCCTCCATCAAATTTTCTGACACACAAAGTTTGAGAGGAGGCTATAAAATTTTCCGACAACAAAATCCGATCGCGTCAATTCCGACCGTGTGTGGACAATATTGACCCACAAAGTGCCACGCATGCTTAGAAGAAATTCCGAGACATAACAGCTCGGTCTGGTAAAATTAGCGTTCAGAATGGATAGAGCACTTTCGTCACGCTGCAATGTTTAAAATTGTTTAATACAGCCAACTCTCTTCTTCTTTATAATGCAGGAAGAACAAAGTAGTTTTGCTGCTGATATTCACACAGAGTTCTCAGAAACTTCTTTCTTTCTTATTTATCGTGATTCCCTCAATATATTATGATTTGTCACATCTGACCAAAAATCTATGTCATTTTTTTTTGTGTTTTTTTTTTTTTTTTCAAGCCTGATGTGATTTTTTTTAGGTTTGTATTTTTTTCAAGGCTGATCTTGTTTTTTCCAGAATATTTTTGTGTGTGTTTTGTGTGTCAAGTTACCACCACACCATTATTATCTTGTATTATTTAATATCAAGGAGATTGCTTGGTGTTTGTGTCTCTTGTAAATTTCACATTGTATTTTGAAATGTACTGAATCCTCACAAGCAAACTGTCCTTTTTGAAGGAAAACACACAGTCTAATTGAAACCAAAAAAACTTTATTAAGGGCTCATAACCAAACAAAGAGGGAGGCAACGCTGGAGAAACAGCAGAAATTGGTGAAGCCTTTGGCCCCCAGGGCACACATCAATTATTTTACTGAATTATTTTACTTTACTAAAATTGGTGGCCTGAGGAGTCCATATCTAAGGGGGTGCAGTCTGGTCCAGAAGTCCCAGAGATCCTGAAAGCAGCAGATGACATCTGTGTCCCCAGGCTGTGGTCATACAAGAGCCTGCATCTTTTGCCAGACCAGACTGAACCCAGGGTATCACTCTCTGGTCTTCCTTCCACGCTTCCTTCCATGCTGTGGCTGTGGTGGTGGAGTTGTGGCAGGAGGAGGAGGAGGATGTTCCAACTCACTCACGTGGGTATTGGGTGTGATTTCGCACCTCATCCCCTTAGTTAAGACTTTATAAAGAAGGTCCTCACACAGCTGGCGTTGGCCCTCCTGCATGCCCTGCAGTTTGGTGGCAGCCATGCAGGCAAAGGCCTCTTCAGGAGTGGGGGTGGCTCTGAGGGACGCAGAAGCCTCCTGAATGAGCCTGAGAGCTGAATCCTGCACGTGACTCCCCTTCCTGGGTCTTTTGGTTGGAAGGCGGAGGGGAGGGACCTGCGATTCGGTCAGGCTCCTACTGGTACCAGGCTTCTCCTGGCTGCCACTTAGCCCCGCCTCCTCCTGGCTGCCACATTCCACAGCCTCCTCCTGTGTGCCACATTCCAGAGCCTCGTCCTGGCTGAGGTCTCCCTGTGTATGAAAAAGGGACATAGTTTTAGTTTTTTCTTCATCAATCACACACAATTTTCATCTCATGACTGTTGCAAATTGAATGTTAACAAATATAAAAGACTATCATTCTGAGCCCAGCATTTTTTCATTCTTGTCCCAATTATTTTTGCCCACTACTGTCTATTGATATGTAAAACACTTTATTAAATTAGCAATTAGTGATCAATAATAACATCTAGGAAACATCATTTATTTATTGATCAGAAATCTGTCAAAGAATGCTATACTTGGCTCAAGCTGGGCTCCTCAACTTCTTCCTGGCTGGAAGTCCCAGGTTGGACATCGGAAGCCTCAGCTGGGGTGGAAGGAAGAGTGGATGGAAGGGTTGAGAGGGATTCCCTGACTCCAGTCTGGGGACATAAATGTCATCTGCTGAAGCTCCGGATCTCTGGGAATCCGTGACCTTCTTGCGCTCCCTAAGATAAGTGCTCCTCAGGCCACCAATTTTGGCTTTTAAATAGGGGATGGTTGCCGTGGGGACCATCGGCATCACCAACTCCAGCAGTTTCTCCAGTGCTGCCTGCCTCTTTTGTTTATGATTATAATGCGGGTGTTTGACCTGCCACAGACTGGGCAGATCCCTGTATTTGTCTATGAACAGGGGGAGGAAGTTGTGGTCATTGAAGCCATCCATTTTATCTGCAAGACACAACACAAGACAAACCATAATGTCAGGCAAAACTCTCCTAATCTTGTTACAATATAGGCCTCAATCTAGAAGCAGTATAGGCCCAAGTTTAGATCTTAACTTCGTTATCACGATTGGCGCCTCCAATACTCCTTCCTCCGCTCACAGATCGTACGTACTACGCACGCATGTTACACTTTATACACACTGCACATGCGTGAAACTCCGCCCGCCCCTGATGTTCTTTCTATTCTATTCCCCGCCCCTTCTCATTCGGCGCAGTGGGGGAAGAGCACATGGCAGAGACACAGCAGGTGAGTGCTAATTACAGCAACGAGGAGGAGGGGGAGGAAAGCCCGGAGCCTGAATCGTCACGATCCAGAAGGAGACGATTTAAGGCATCAAATATGTCCTTTTCCTTTGGGGAGATGTTGGAGATGGTCGACATCCTGAAGAAGGCCGACTATGATGGGAAGTATGGACCTTACCCCAACTCCAATGTCCGAAAGGCCAAGATCATGGCGAAAGTGGTCAAAAGTCTGCACCAGAATTTCGGGGTACGGCGATCGAAAGATCAGCTCAGGAAATGGTGGTCGGACCTCAAATTAAGAGAGCACAAGCGGTACAGAAAGATCCGGAGAGTGCTGCAAAAAAGTAAGTAGTTGTGCTTTGTTCCTATTCTTTATGTTTATTACGTTCGTGCTGCTCCATGTGCTTTTATTAACTGTTATCCAGTTTAAAATGGCAACTTTCATGTTCATGGGCACATTATTTGTTCGCAGAAAACATTGTTCGTTCGGCCTAGAAAACACCATTGTTTTGGCCATATGCATTTGCCCACATTTTTTATGGCCTACTTGTCTGAAAATAATTTGGTTGTGTAGATGGGTTTGTAACTAGAATGAAATGCTAACTAGATTCTGTGTAAGGATTGGACACTCAGCAGTTTTCACATCTGGACTCTGGAGCACTAGTGTGGGACACAAGAACACCCTTTTTATTAGGGGGCCCACACAGGTGCTCCAGTGTATACTATAGGGGTGTCTCCATCTGTGAAGCTTGTACAAAACAGGTAAAGTATTAAAGCTTGACAAAGGACAATAAAAATTCTACATCTTGGAACTCTGCCAAAATAGACAATTGTACCCCACTTCCAAGCAATTTTTCATATTCCTATTTCTGCCATCAAATATCTGTGTGCTAAGTATACCTATTTGTTTTTACATAGGGGATCAAAGACTCGGAGGACACCCCTCATCCGAGGAGACAACAGACCCCCCACCTCTGGAAGAAGGGGAAATCCACCCAAGCCAAGCAGAGCAGGAGGAGGAAGACGTGGTGGAAATTGTCACCACAACAGGTGAGTGTCTGCGACCACAGGCTCAGGTAAGAGATGGATGCCGGCATATTTATAATACATTGTGTGTTTTTGTGTCTATCTTTTTAAGTGATTGTGATGTTGTGGATCCAGGGCATTTCACCTCGGAAAGTGCACAGATCCTGATCGGGGAGATCATGGGGTGTAATAGGGACTTGGAAAACATCCTTAAAAACATCAATGATGTTCCACAAAAAATGAAGAACATCATTGATGTTTTAGGGAGAGTTTAAAACCCCTCCAAATCCCTTTTTTTTGTGTGCAAAAAATTTTTACCATTTTTTGACATATTTTGCGAAAAGCCAAATTTTGAAGATGCACACAGTGTGTCAACATGTGCTATCTGCCATCACAGGAGATCAATGGATGCGTTTTGGGGGTGCAATCCCTTCCTCAATAATAAAGTAGCTGTGAGGAAGGGGTTGTACCCCAAAAACACGTCCCTTGATCCCCCATGATGGCAGCTAGCACATGTTGACATTCGGCAATTTGTGTGCATCTTCAAAATTTGGCTTTTCCTGGGGTGACTTCACCCCATCTGAACGCAATATCAAACACAGTTTGTAAATACTCATGTCTGATATTGCCTACAAGTTCTACCAAATGTGAACTTTGTAAGTTCAAGATTTGTGTCTTTCTTGATGGTTTTAAACATGCCTGTTTTATCTTAAATGGACATTTCTATTTTTTTTAATGTGACCCCAAAAATTGTTATACAACAAACATGTTGGTTTGTTTTAAAAACCTTTTATAAATGCACATGTGATTGTGCTGGTATTAAAAAGATTGTTAATCAAGAATGTGTGGATTATTGTCTCAACGCTCCAACACTTTTGTTGTGCTCTAATTGGTGTTTTCAGTGACAATGGGGGTTATTTCCTAAGGGCAAATCCACTTTGCACTACAAGTGCAGTTTCAAGTGCACTTGTAGTGCAAAGTGTCTTTGCCTTTAGTAAATAACACCCAACAGTGCTTTGTAAGGTTACACAATCACGCCATTTTCAGGACTCACCACATTTCTGTCAAGGTCAGCTAAAAGAAACACAAGCAGTAAATGTCACCAAAGATTTGAGTAGTTATTTTTTTTTTATTTGAAAAAGGTTTCAGACATTGTCTGGCATATTGATAGCCCCCCTACCCGCAAAGTATTCAAGGTATCTTAGCCGGACATCATGGGCACTCAGGGGGGCAAGCCAGGACGGCCACTTTCAAGCGCCGTCAGGGTTGGTTCATTATGAATTCCGGCCTCAGGCCCAACTGAGCCAGCATAGTTGGCAGAATGTTGCCGTAAAAAGTTGTGTAGAACACAGCACTCCAGGATAATATGATTCAGTTTATACTCCGCCATGTGTATCGGTGTAAGAAATAGGCGGAACCGGCTGGCCATGATTCCAAACATGTTCTCCACCACTCTTCTGGCTCTGGCCAGCTGGTAATTAAAAACCCTCTGGTCCGGGGTAAGGGTCCTCATTGGGAATGGCCGCATAAGATGGTCCCCCAGTGCAAATGCTTCATACGCAAAAAAGACAAATGGGAGTCCTTCCACATTGTCTTCTGGAGGTGGCAAGTCCAAGCTGCCATTCTAGAGACGCCTGTAGAACTCCGTCTGGGCGATGACTCCACCATCGGACATCCGCCCATTCTTCCCCACCTCCACTTACAGGAACTCGTAAGTAGCCGACGCCACCACCAACATCACAATACTATTGAACCCCTTATAATTATAATAGTATGACCCCGAGTTGGGTGGTGGGACGATGTGGACGTGTTTCCCATCAATTCCCCCTCAGCAGTTAGGAAAGTCCCACCGCTGGGCAAAGTGGGAGGCCACAGTCTGCCATTCCTGTGGCGTGGAAGGAAATTGTGGAGTCAAACAACAACAAAAAATTAGTCATTTTGCACATAAACAGGGAAAACATTTTGGGGGGGTTCTTGGACAGGTAACCCTCTCCACTTCATTGAGAGATGAATGCCTAAATAATGGGTAATACTTTGGCCAGCCCCTCCTTAGTTACACTATTGGCAGCCCACTGGACAGGTAAGAAGTGTCATAATACAAAGATATAAATACACATTGTACACATTTGAGCACATTTGGAAATTCTACTATTACCTATCAAGATAAAAACTTTAAAAAGTACCATTTGAAAGTATACAGGCAGGCCCTTGCACTACATGCTTTGGGGAATTCATCCATAAATCTGACCACTAAAGAGATGGGTATAGTGTGTATGGGTTTGGCAAAGTCAGCAGATAGATGATTGAGGATAGATAGAGAATTGGTATCAGCTGACTTAGCAGTTGGGGGGAGGGAGGGTTCCAAATGATTTGGGGACCCCCCCAAAAAAACCTCTGGCACTCTGCCTGAATTTAAAGCACAAATCACATTTTAAAACATTTTAGGGGGTTTTTAGGGTAAAGCACTACTATGAAGCTAATAAAATACATTGTTAAGTGACTACATGAGGTGAATATAGGGCCAGAAGACCATGCTGGGGAGGTAAGTCAAGGCAAATATGTATGAAGGAGAAAAAAAACAATTACATAAAAATCCAGCATGCATGAGTACAAAGGGGACATTCACAGCATATTCCAATCATGGTAATTTGGGAATGAGGAAAGAAATACAATATATTATCAAACATTAACTACAATAAAAAATGTGATGTTAAAGGATAAATCTTACCTTAATATACTCCTTCTGCAGGACCTGGATGATGGCAGAACAGGTTTCCGGGATAATGATCCCCTGGAGCCTGGGGGGAGATGCCTGTTGAGAACTTCAAGTCCTGCAGGCTTCTCCCCGTCGCCAAGTACCGCAGGGTGGCGACGAGCCTCTGCTCCGGAGTAATGGCTTGCCTCATGCAGGTATCCTGCCTGCTGATATAGGGGGTCAGCAAAGCCAATAAACGGTGAAATACAGGGTCCGTCATCTGGAGAAAGTTCCTGAAATCATCAGGATTATTCTCACGGATCTCACGGAGCAAAGGCATATGAGAGAACTGGTCACGCTGAAGCAACCAATTCTTGGTCCATGAACTCCTCCCCACCCTGTTCATGGACTGGACTTGTGTCAAGGTCAGGACCCCAACACCAAGCCCACGCACAGCACGAACTCTACGAGGAGTACGTATATGCAACATGGCTAGAAAACGGTCGGCTGCTCAGAGCGAAGTAACAGAACGCACTGAAGAACAGCAAGGCCTGTGAAGAGCGACCTGAAAAACAGTAACGAACGAACAAGAACACAATGACAAGAGTCACATGTAACTCGCTGCACGCACTGAAGAGCAGATACAAACCCACAAGCACAAACTGAACAGCAGAAAATGATCTGAAAACCACGAGTCTGAAAAAGCGCAAATCGTCTCTCACCAAACTTTTACTAACACGCGATTAGCAAAAGGAGCCCAAAGGGTGCCGTGCTTGGTTCGGACCTGCCCTTTTCTAGTCTCGTCGTACGTGATGTACGTCACCGCATTCTTGGCGATCGGAAATTCCGACAACTTTGTGCGACCGTGTGTACGCAAAACAAGTTTGAGCCAACATCCGTCGGAAAAAATCCATGGATTTTGTTGTCGGAATGTCTGATCAATGTCCGATCGTGTGTACGGGGCATAATGCTGCGTACACACAATTGGACATTCCGACAATGAAATCCTGGGATTTTTTTCCAAAGGATGTTGGCTCAAGCTTGTCTTGCATACACACAGTCGCACAAATGTTGTTGGAAATTCAGATCGTTAAGAACATGCTGACGTACCACATGTACAACGGCACTATAAAGAGGAAGTTCAATAGCCAGTGCGCCACCCTTTGGGCTCCTTCTGCTAATCTTGTGTTTATCTCGTGTTAGTAGAAGTTTGGTGAGAGACGATTCGCGATTTTCAGCCTTGTGCTTTTCAGTTCGTTACTGCTCTTCAGTTTGTGCTTGTGAGTTTGTATCTGGTTTTCAGTGCATGTAGTCATATCGCATCTGGTTTTCAGTGCATATTTTTATATTATGTATTTGATTTTCGGTGCGCTCTTTGTCCGCTCGTTTCTGATTTTCAGCTCGCTCTTCTCAGGCCTTTCTGATTTTCAGTGCGTTCTGTTAGTTCGTTCTGACCAGCTGACTGTTTTGAGGCAATGTTGCAGGTACGTACTCATCGTACAGTTCGTGCTGTGCAGGGGCTTGGTGTTGGGGTTCTTACTTTGACCCAAGTCCAGTCCATGAACAGGACGAGGAGTTCATGGATGAAGAATTGTTTGCTCCAGCGTGACCAATTCTCTCATATGCCTTTGTTGTGGGAGATCCGTGAGAATAATCCTGATGATTTCAGGAATTATCTCTGGATGACGGACCTCGTTTTTCACTATCTGTTGGCTTTGCTGTCCCCTTACGAAGCAGGACACCTGCATGCGGCAAGCCATCACTCCCGAGCAGAGGCTCATCGACACCTTATGGTAGTTGGTGATGGGGAGAAGTCTGCAGGACATCAAGTTCTCGACAGGCATCTCCCCCCAGGGTCTGGGGATCATTATTTCAGAGACCTGTTCTGCCATCATTCAGGTCCTGCAGAAGTACTATATTAGGGTAACTTTTAACCTTTAACATCACATACATATATACTTATTTAAATAAATGTATTTTAAAAATAAATTTGTATTTTAAAATGAAAAATATTTCCTTTGATTTACTGCTTGTGTTTCTTTTAGCTGTCTCCTAGGTTCTCCAATGTTTTTTTTTTTTTTGGCCATTTTCTTCAATAGTTCCAACGTAATTTTTCTTTGATACATGAGGTGACAATGGATAAGATGGTGCACTGACACACCTGTACCTTGTGAGTACCCTCCTGGAGGGAAGTGGTTTTAATTTTAATAAATTTTTGATGGTATTACACTATGAAGTTTCTTTCTTTACCACATATGTTACCATTGACCATTGATGATTATCTGAGAGAGGTGCAGATCATTCCCAACAGATCCCATATGAGCCCAGGAGTGGCTCTACTACTATAGACACTGTTTAATCACTGTGTCACACGCTCAGAGGTGAGTGCATGAGCTATTGGGGGTCACTGGAGGGCACCAAAGCATGCCGTATTTTGCACACCATATAGGAAGAACACGAGGAATGCCTATATATAATTTATTTGGACACTAATGCCTGCACTTTATATATCATTTTTTTGATTATTTTTATTGAATTTTTGGACATTTAAAAATTTTTTTTTTTTCATCATCACCTGGATTTTTTCACGTTTTGCATGTTGCATGTTATATTTATATATATTTATTCACTGTTTTTCATAAATGAATGGCACTGATTATTATTGAATACTTTTAACGTGATTTATAGATAATTTATATATAATTTATATATATATATTCACTGGTTTTTATTAATGAATGGCACTGATTAATGGCACTGAATATTATTTTTTTTATTTTTAACGTGATTTATAGATTTTTCGCTACGATATTATTTTAGGTGTTATCTATACTTTTATCACGTTATTTTTACCTAGCACAAGCGGTACAGAAAGATCCGGAGAGTGCTGCAAAAAAGTAAGTAGTTGTGCTTTGTTCCTATTCTTTATGTTTATTACGTTCGTGCTGCTCCATGTGCTTTTATTAACTGTTATCCAGTTTAAAATGGCAACTTTCATGTTCATGGGCACATTATTTGTTCGCAGAAAACATTGTTCGTTCGGCCTAGAAAACACCATTGTTTTGGCCATATGCATTTGCCCACATTTTTTATGGCCTACTTGTCTGAAAATAATTTGGTTGTGTAGATGGGTTTGTAACTAGAATGAAATGCTAACTAGATTCTGTGTAAGGAGAGGACACTCAGCAGTTTTCACATCTGGACTCTGGAGCACTAGTGTGGGACACAAGAACACCCTTTTTATTAGGGGGCCCACACAGGTGCTCCAGTGTATACTATAGGGGTGTCTCCATCTGTGAAGCTTGTACAAAACAGGTAAAGTATTGAAGCTTGACAAAGGACAATAAAAATTCTACATCTTGGAACTCTGCCAAAATAGACAATTGTACCCCACTTCCAAGCAATTTTTCATATTCCTATTTCTGCCATCAAATATCTGTGTGCTAAGTATACCTATTTGTTTTTACATAGGGGATCAAAGACTCGGAGGACACCCCTCATCCGAGGAGACAACAGACCCCCCACCTCTGGAAGAAGGGGAAATCCACCCAAGCCAAGCAGAGCAGGAGGAGGAAGACGTGGTGGAAATTGTCACCACAACAGGTGAGTGTCTGCGACCACAGGCTCAGGTAAGAGATGGATGCCGGCATATTTATAATACATTGTGTGTTTTTGTGTCTATCTTTTTAAGTGATTGTGATGTTGTGGATCCAGGGCATTTCACCTCGGAAAGTGCACAGATCCTGATCGGGGAGATCATGGGGTGTAATAGGGACTTGGAAAACATCCTTAAAAACATCAATGATGTTCAACAAAAAATGAAGAACATCATTGATGTTTTAGGGAAAGTTTAAAACCCCTCCAAATCCCTTTTTTTTTGTGTGCAAAAAATTTTTACCATTTTTTGACATATTTTGCGAAAAGCCAAATTTTGAAGATGCACACAGTGTGTCAACATGTGCTATCTGCCATCACAGGAGATCAATGGATGCGTTTTGGGGGTGCAATCCCTTCCTCAATAATAAAGTAGCTGTGAAGAAGGGGTTGTACCCCAAAAACACGTCCCTTGATCCCCCATGATGGCAGCTAGCACATGTTGACATTCGGCAATTTGTGTGCATCTTCAAAATTTGGCTTTTCCTGGGGTGACTTCACCCCATCTGAACGCAATATCAAACACAGTTTGTAAATACTCATGTCTGATATTGCCTTCAAGTTCTACCAAATGTGAACTTTGTAAGTTCAAGATTTGTGTCTTTCTTGTTGGTTTTAAACATGCCTGTTTTATCTTAAATGGACATTTCTATTTTTTCTAATGTGACCCCAAAAATTGTTATACAACAAACATGTTGGTTTGTTTTAAAAACCTTTTATAAATGCACATGTGATTGTGCTGGTATTAAAAAGATTGTTAATCAAGAATGTGTGGATTATTGTCTCAACGCTCCAACACTTTTGTTGTGCTCTAATTGGTGTTTTCAGTGACAATGGGGGTTATTTCCTAAGGGCAAATCCACTTTGCACTACAAGTGCAGTTTCAAGTGCACTTGTAGTGCAAAGTGTCTTTGCCTTTAGTAAATAACACCCAACAGTGCTTTGTAAGGTTACACAATCACGCCATTTTCAGGACTCACCACATTTCTGTCAGGGTCAGCTAAAAGAAACACAAGCAGTAAATGTCACCAAAGATTTGAGTAGTTATTTTTTTTTTTATTTGAAAAAGGTTTCAGACATTGTCTGGCATATTGATAGCCCCCCTACCCGCAAAGTATTCAAGGTATCTTAGCCGGACATCATGGGCACTCAGGGGGGGGCAAGCCAGGACGACCACTTTCAAGCGCCGTCAGGGTTGGTTCATTATGAATTCCGGCCTCAGGCCCAACTGAGCCAGCATAGTTGGCAGAATGTTGCCGTAAAAAGTTGTGTAGAACACAGCACTCCAGGATAATATGATTCAGTTTATACTCCGCCATGTGTATCGGTGTAAGAAATAGGCGGAACCGGCTGGCCATGATTCCAAACATGTTCTCCACCACTCTTCTGGCTCTGGCCAGCTGGTAATTAAAAACCCTCTGGTCCGGGGTGAGGGTCCTCATTGGGAATGGCCGCATAAGATGGTCCCCCAGTGCAAATGCTTCATACGCAACAAAGACAAATGGGAGTCCTTCCACATTGTCTTCTGGAGGTGGCAAGTCCAAGCTGCCATTCTAGAGACGCCTGTAGAACTCCGTCTGGGCGATGACTCCACCATCGGACATCCGCCCATTCTTCCCCACCTCCACATACAGGAACTCGTAAGTAGCCGACGCCACCACCAACATCACAATACTATTGAACCCCTTATAATTATAATAGTATGACCCCGAGTTGGGTCGTGGGACGATGTGGACGTGTTTCCCATCAATTCCCCCTCAGCAGTTAGGAAAGTCCCACCGCTGGGCAAAGTGGGAGGCCACAGTCTGCCATTCCTGTGGCGTGGAAGGAAATTGTGGAGTCAAACAACAACAAAAAATTAGTCATTTTGCACATAAACAGGGAAAACATTTTGGGGGGGTTCTTGGACAGGTAACCCTCTCCACTTCATTGAGAGATGAATGCCTAAATAATGGGTAATACTTTGGCCAGCCCCTCCTTAGTTACACTATTGGCAGCCCACTGGACAGGTAAGAAGTGTCATAATACAAAGATATAAATACACATTGTACACATTTGAGCACATTTGGAAATTCTACTATTACCTATCAAGATAAAAACTTTAAAAAGTACCATTTGAAAGTATACAGGCAGGCCCTTGCACTACATGCTTTGGGGAATTCATCCATAAATCTGACCACTAAAGAGATGGGTATAGTGTGTATGGGTTTGGCAAAGTCAGCAGATAGATGATTGAGGATAGATAGAGAATTGGTATCAGCTGACTTAGCAGTTGGGGGGAGGGAGGGTTCCAAATGGTTTGGGGACCCCCCCAAAAAAACCTCTGGCACTCTGCCTGAATTTAAAGCACAAATCACATTTTAAAACATTTTAGGGGGTTTTTAGGGTAAAGCACTACTATGAAGCTAATAAAATACATTGTTAAGTGACTACATGAGGTGAATATAGGGCCAGAAGACCATGCTGGGGAGGTAAGTCAAGGCAAATATGTATGAAGGAGAAAAAAAATAATTACATAAAAATCCAGCATGCATGAGTACAAAGGGGACATTCACAGCATATTCCAATCATGGTAATTTGGGAATGAGGAAAGAAATACAATATATTATCAAACATTAACTACAATAAAAAATGTGATGTTAAAGGATAAATCTTACCTTAATATACTCCTTCTGCAGGACCTGGATGATGGCAGAACAGGTTTCCGGGATAATGATCCCCTGGAGCCTGGGGGGAGATGCCTGTTGAGAACTTCAAGTCCTGCAGGCTTCTCCCCGTCGCCAAGTACCGCAGGGTGGCGACGAGCCTCTGCTCCGGAGTAATGGCTTGCCTCATGCAGGTATCCTGCCTGCTGATATAGGGGGTCAGCAAAGCCAATAAACGGTGAAATACAGGGTCCGTCATCTGGAGAAAGTTCCTGAAATCATCAGGATTATTCTCACGGATCTCACGGAGCAAAGGCATATGAGAGAACTGGTCACGCTGAAGCAACCAATTCTTGGTCCATGAACTCCTCCCCACCCTGTTCATGGACTGGACTTGTGTCAAGGTCAGGACCCCAACACCAAGCCCACGCACAGCACGAACTCTACGAGGAGTACGTATATGCAACATGGCTAGAAAACGGTCGGCTGCTCAGAGCGAAGTAACAGAACGCACTGAAGAACAGCAAGGCCTGTGAAGAGCGACCTGAAAAACAGTAACGAACGAACAAGAACACAATGACAAGAGTCACATGTAACTCGCTGCACGCACTGAAGAGCAGATACAAACCCACAAGCACAAACTGAACAGCAGAAAATGATCTGAAAACCACGAGTCTGAAAAAGCGCAAATCGTCTCTCACCAAACTTTTACTAACACGCGATTAGCAAAAGGAGCCCAAAGGGTGCCGTGCTTGGTTCGGACCTGCCCTTTTCTAGTCTCGTCGTACGTGATGTACGTCACCGCATTCTTGGCGATCGGAAATTCCGACAACTTTGTGCGACCGTGTGTACGCAAAACAAGTTTGAGCCAACATCCGTCGGAAAAAATCCATGGATTTTGTTGTCGGAATGTCTGATCAATGTCCGATCGTGTGTACGGGGCATAATGCTGCGTACACACAATTGGACATTCCGACAATGAAATCCTGGGATTTTTTTCCAAAGGATGTTGGCTCAAGCTTGTCTTGCATACACACAGTCGCACAAATGTTGTTGGAAATTCAGATCGTTAAGAACATGCTGACGTACCACATGTACAACGGCACTATAAAGAGGAAGTTCAATAGCCAGTGCGCCACCCTTTGGGCTCCTTCTGCTAATCTTGTGTTTATCTCGTGTTAGTAGAAGTTTGGTGAGAGACGATTCGCGATTTTCAGCCTTGTGCTTTTCAGTTCGTTACTGCTCTTCAGTTTGTGCTTGTGAGTTTGTATCTGGTTTTCAGTGCATGTAGTCATATCGCATCTGGTTTTCAGTGCATATTTTTATATTATGTATTTGATTTTCGGTGCGCTCTTTGTCCGCTCGTTTCTGATTTTCAGCTCGCTCTTCTCAGGCCTTTCTGATTTTCAGTGCGTTCTGTTAGTTCGTTCTGACCAGCTGACTGTTTTGAGGCAATGTTGCAGGTACGTACTCATCGTACAGTTCGTGCTGTGCAGGGGCTTGGTGTTGGGGTTCTTACTTTGACCCAAGTCCAGTCCATGAACAGGACGAGGAGTTCATGGATGAAGAATTGTTTGCTCCAGCGTGACCAATTCTCTCATATGCCTTTGTTGTGGGAGATCCGTGAGAAT
Source organism: Lithobates septentrionalis (assembly GCA_037952835.1). Taxonomy (NCBI): domain Eukaryota; kingdom Metazoa; phylum Chordata; class Amphibia; order Anura; family Ranidae; genus Lithobates; species Lithobates septentrionalis. Next base: position 377,242 of record JBBDGP010000261.1, read on the forward strand.
AATCCTGATGATTTCAGGAATTATCTCTGGATGACGGACCTCGTTTTTCACTATCTGTTGGCTTTGCTGTCCCCTTACGAAGCAGGACACCTGCATGCGGCAAGCCATCACTCCCGAGCAGAGGCTCATCGACACCTTATGGTAGTTGGTGATGGGGAGAAGTCTGCAGGACATCAAGTTCTCGACAGGCATCTCCCCCCAGGGTCTGGGGATCATTATTTCAGAGACCTGTTCTGCCATCATTCAGGTCCTGCAGAAGTACTATATTAGGGTAACTTTTAACCTTTAACATCACATACATATATACTTATTTAAATAAATGTATTTTAAAAATAAATTTGTATTTTAAAATGAAAAATATTTCCTTTGATTTACTGCTTGTGTTTCTTTTAGCTGTCTCCTAGGTTCTCCAATGTTTTTTTTTTTTTTGGCCATTTTCTTCAATAGTTCCAACGTAATTTTTCTTTGATACATGAGGTGACAATGGATAAGATGGTGCACTGACACACCTGTACCTTGTGAGTACCCTCCTGGAGGGAAGTGGTTTTAATTTTAATAAATTTTTGATGGTATTACACTATGAAGTTTCTTTCTTTACCACATATGTTACCATTGACCATTGATGATTATCTGAGAGAGGTGCAGATCATTCCCAACAGATCCCATATGAGCCCAGGAGTGGCTCTACTACTATAGACACTGTTTAATCACTGTGTCACACGCTCATAGGTGAGTGCATGAGCTATTGGGGGTCACTGGAGGGCACCAAAGCATGCCGTATTTTGCACACCATATAGGAAGAACACGAGGAATGCCTATATATAATTTATTTGGACACTAATGCCTGCACTTTATATATCATTTTTTTGATTATTTTTATTGAATTTTTGGACATTTAAAATTTTTTTTTTTTTTCATCATCACCTGGATTTCTTCACGTTTTGCATGTTGCATGTTATATTTATATATATTTATTCACTGTTTTTCATAAATGAATGGCACTGATTATTATTGAATACTTTTAACGTGATTTATAGATAATTTATATTTATGGTTGGAGCCCTATGTCCGATATGTACATAGATAACACTTATAGTAAAGATAAGACTTACCATCGGAAATAGACCTGAAAGTGTGGACTTACCATATGAAATGGACCTGAAAGTGTGCCTTGGTCTAATGGCCGGTATGCCAAAATAAGGGGGCATACCCTGGTTTAAGAAATGATTATTCTGTAAGAGAAATGAATGAAATGAATAGTTTGAGAAATGCTGTGAAATGGGGATGGGAGGGTGGGTATCGCGCACAGGAAACCGACAAGCACCACAGGTGAGCGGGCTGCTTAAGTACCCCCCGGGCTCCTCCCATAAATTCAGGCCACCATACTGGCCTTCCTACTTATGGTTGGAGCCCTATGTCCGATATGTACATAGATAACACTTATAGTAAAGATAAGACTTACCATCGGAAATAGACCTGAAAGTGTGGACTTACCATATGAAATGGACCTGAAAGTGTGCCTTGGTCTAATGGCCGGTATGCCAAAATAAGGGGGCAAAAGCATTCAGGTAGGGTTATAATTTTATTGGTTTTCAGTTATTTATTGAGCCAATTTGGAGAATGCCTGTGCCATCTCTGTTTGTGGATTGGGGATATACCGGGCGAAGCAGGCTGATTTCCATCTGCCTAGTCTTTTGATGATGTGATCTGGCACCCCGTGGCGGGACGCCGCGGAGGCTGCTCCGATGTGGAAAGAGTGTCCGGAATACTGACTAGGGTTAAGGTGAAGATTGCGGAGAAGTATCCTTATGTGACTCACAAACTGAGAGGCGTTTAAGGGTTTGACTGGGAATGGTAGAAGGGGACTGCTGTCTGGTTGCTCAGGCAGGAGAGACAGGAGTCGGTTGAGTACAGCGACTGGACACCAGCTGTTGTTGGTTTTGTAGAGGTGAATGTTCACTCCCGAGCCCGTTTGCTGGGTTTTAGAGACCTTGAGGTGCAGGATAAAGTGGTCTTGGTGTCGGAGCAAGTGTCGTCTGCATAGTACTTGGTCTGTGGGTTTGTTAGTGGTGAATTCGCCGGGCCGCAAGAACCCATAGTAAGCTAAATATATGGCTGCTTGTAAGACCGTGCTGGGGAGCAGACCGAATGGCGAAGTAGCCAGAATATTTGACATGTCCCTAAAGATGGGCCCCGTAATGGGCAAGCGTTTAGTGCTGATGACTGGTTGTTGTTTCTGTATTCCCCTTAGGATGGCTCGTATAGCGTGAGATGAGAACAGTGACGATTTTGTCGGGTCTTCAAGCGCCATGAAATGTTGAATGCCGGCTAGGTATAACCCGGATGGTATTGTAGGATAAGGCCAGCTGCGTGTGGCAGTGTGCAGTGAAGGCCAGTACCTGTTTGATGTCTGTTGGTTCTTTGCGGCAGGACGTGAGGAATTTATTAAAGGCCTTCCAAGCTGTCTGGTAGGCTTTGAGTGTGTTGTGGGAGAGGGAATGATTTATTAGTTGCGTAGCTCCGTGTAGATGTTGAACTAGTCCAGGGTCAGTTGTGACCAGACAGGGATAGGGGCCGACATTGGATCGGCATCGGGAACCTGTTTAAAAAAGGAGGGATAATTGAAACGGGATAGTGCGTCAGCTGCTGAGTTGTATCTGCCGAGAATAAATTCACAGTGTATATTGAACTGATGCTGTAAGGACAGTTGTACCAACCTGCGCAGGAAGGACATGACTGCTAGGGACTTGGACCTGCCTCTGTTGATGATGTCTGCCGTGGCCTGGTTGTCGGTGGTGAAGACTACGGTTTGTCCTGTCCAGTGGTGGCCCCAGAGTTGTGCGGCTGCCACTATGGGATAAAGCTCAAAGAGGGCAGATGTTTGGGAGAAGCCGGGTATCAACAGTATCTGTTGAGGCCAGGGTCCTGAAAACCAATGATGGCCAAAAATTGCCGCAAAACCTGTGGAGGCTGCAGCGTCAGTCACCACCTGGGGTGAATGGACCGAAACCATAGGTATAAATAGAGATATGCCATTCCAGGCGGACAAGAATTCCTCCCACATTGATAGGTCCGCTATAGCTGCGGAGTCTAATTTCACAATCTGATCGGGGTCTTGAGTTTCTGACAGAAATCTAAGCAGGCGTGATACAAATGTGCGGCCTTGTGGGATAATTCGCATGGCGAAGTTGAGCATACCCAGGAGAGACTGCAACTGTTTTTTGGTACAGCCCTTGGTGTGTGTAAACTCATGAAGGACTGCCCTGATGCGTGTTAGTTTGTCGGGGGGGAGACTGGCCTGCATTGCGCAGGTATCCAAGCTGACCCCGAGAAAGGTGATGATGTTTGCTGGACCATCGACTTTGTGCTCGGCGATAGGAACATTGAGGTTTCCAAAAATTACTCTAAGTTTGTCGAGATCTCCTGGGGGCTTGCTGGGCGGTTCTATCAGTAGGAAGTCATCCAGATAATGGATGACTTCATGGCATTGACCCTTGTGTAATAGTATCCAAACGAGGGACTGAGCGAACGTGTCGAAGAGCCACGGGCTACTCTTCGAACCGAAGGTGAGTTTCGTAGCAAAATAATATGCTTCCTTCCATTTGATGCCATGCCAGCACCAAAGGGATGGGTGGATGGGCAGGAGCTTGAAAGCATCCGAGATGTCGGCTTTGGAGAGCCAGGCACCTGTGCCTGCTTTGATGATCACTTGTATTGCCATGTCAACGGAGGAATATTTTAGGGAAAACTCTTCGGAGGGGATCAGGGAATTGAGACTGGGTATGTGCGAAGAATGAGGCGCAGACAAGTCGTACACCAAACGCAATTTATTAGAGAATTTGCCTTTGACAAGCCCAATAGGGCTGACTCTCCATGTGCTGAAAGGGGGGCAAGTGAAAGGGCCTATTACGTAGTCTCGATCTACCTCTGCCTGTAAGAGCTGATCTATGGCTTGTTCGTCAATGGCTGCCGAACGAAGATTGGCGCATTCGTGAGTACTGTGGGGCAGTGAAATGAGGCCGGTGTGAAAGCCTGCTGTGAAGCCTTGGATAAGGTAGGTGGCCAGGGAAGGGGTGGGGTGTGAAGTGAGATACAGTCCTAACCATAAGATGTTGATTCGGCTTAGTCATGCCCTCTTGTGTTGCTTGACTTCACACAAATTCCTAGGGTGTGCTCTTTGGCATAAAGTGCAGATGTGAAGTAGACGGCACTGGCTGAAGTTGCAGGACCCATAGTTGAAGTTGTTACAGATGGCTGCCCCTCCCACGGTTCGGACTGGGCGTCCGAGTTTGTCCACCTGAGGCGTTGGTTCAGGGATCGACTGGCCCTGTACTGTACCTGAGGTAGAGGGGAACTCGAAGGGCCGTCTGATCGCCGTATTGGCGCACCAGGTGGCAGTGTGGGTGGAAGACTGGCAAATTGCACACAGAGGTGAGCGTAAGCCGGCAAAGTGGCGGCAGAAGAGCTCTGTGTCCATGAGACTCCAATCTGTCGTAATCTGGAATTGTATGAATCTGGCGGCGGCCTTGGCTGAGAAGGAACGATGATAATCGTAGAAGGCGAAACCTCCATACTTGTGGCCCAAGTCTACCACAGTATGGAGATACAAGTCCAGCTCTTCCCGCCTGCTAGGGGTGGCTGAGCACAGGACATCTCTGAGCATGCCAAAGGCCAGGGTAAATTCGGGGACTGATAGCTTGCGGTTCAGCCTGGGGTCTTTGGCTTTAAGGACCACCGATATGTCGCCCCAGGAGTAGGCCTTATTTTCTGCCAAATCATGCACGGAGATAAGGAGAGAGGCCAGGTTGACGTCCTTGCCGTCCAAAATGTCCTTCCTGATACTGGTTGGGACCAGATGGGAGGGGTATAAAGGCGCTGGAGCCTGAGGTACCTGCAGGAAGAGGTGTCAAGGTCTGAGTTGCAGTTGGGTCGGGGACAGCCGTGGCCGGTCGGGCCTCCAGAAGTGCAACCCTGGCTTGGACGTCTGCAACTGAGGTGGATAGAGATGACACCATCGTGTGTAATTGCGAGATGGCCGATGATATGGACTGGAGGGATGCCTGTTGGGTACTGGGTCCTGCTGCTGGTGGGGGAAAGAGGAGTTTGAAGAGCTCGCCTTAACTCGCTGTGGCGGGGAAGGGGACACCTCTGCGTCTGAGCTCTGCCGTCAGTTTGGGGATAGTCCATCCCCTGAGGGATTGCACGCTGCCGCTTTCTGAGACCGGAGAAGGTGACAGAGGGGCTGTGAAGTCTTCACTGCCGGCCTGGGACATGGTTGCTCTGGTGAGGATCTCTCGAGCTTTATTTCCTGGTTGACTGTAACCTATTGGGGGTGACATGAATTTCAAGTTTTTTTCTTTGATCCGCTGAGTCATACTTACCCGACTTATTCTCCCATTCCCCCTTTTTCTTTTTTTTTTTTTTAATTACCTGGGGGGATATCGTCCAACCTGGTGCAGGGTGGACCTACTGAACTTTGACTGACCTGAGGAAAATGAAAAGGTGACAATTCGTGAAGGGATTGCTAACTAACTTGAAGCAATGATTTGTATGGTGCTTGCAATCTTGTGACAATGCAATGATTCGAAATGTTTGCCTTGATTATGAAATGAATGAACTGCATGACAGAGGTCCGGCCTGGTCGTGTCATGATTTGTTCGACCGTGAACCGGGCTCTGGAGCATGTATTGAAATGAGGCAACTGAAATATTGGTGCTCCTGGGACGAATTGGTGCCTGTTTGCTGCATCTGGATTCGAATCGGAGTGCAGTATGAAATGAAATGAGAGAAATGATTATTTTGACCGAGGCTCGAATTGGTTGTGCCGTGTTAGCGACTGGCAACTAACCGAGCTCTGGTGTAGATATGGAATGTGATCGGAACCAGCGATGCATGCCGTGACGAATCGGTGCACCTCAGATGCGACTGGTTTCAAAACGGTGATGCGTTGTGGGAGTGAAATGGTAGAAATTGCATGACAGAGATATGGATCAATCCCCGATGTCTGTGACTAGCTATGAGTGAATGATCTGAAAAAAACCGCCCTTAACTCAAAATCACCCCCACTGCGCCAATGGATGGAGTGTAAAATGATGAAGAGTGAGATCAAGTGAATGGCCCACTTAGTGTACAAAAAAATCAAAACTTAACGAAAAGTAATGAAAAAAATATAAAAGTATCAAAATGAGTAAACCGAGCTGCCCCTTTAATTGACTATCAAGACTAAAATATTATCTGATCTCATGTAACAAATGCCCACCTAAATACACAAGAACAAATAAGAGGCGCTCATATACCTAATGGTGAAAATCTAAATAAGTGTTAACATGTCACCAAATAATGACTACATTAAAGTGTGTACATATATGGACTGGATAACGTGATAAATCAATACACAAATTAATCCTATGTGACAGTGAATTAAATAGTGCCAAACAACTTATAATGCTTATACAAATCAGGTAAAATATCACCAATTAATGTGACATACCCAATAAAAATAAATTACAGTGCAATATAATTTAATAAGACACATCAGTCCTTAAATCTTTTGTGACAAAAAATGCGTGATTAAATCTGTGACAGAAAAATCCACATAGATCTTCTGAGGTGCAGTGATCCTGGTAGTGTAAACTCAAAACGTCCTTCACCTCACCACCGTGAAAACGTGAATCCACTCCCAATGGAATCTCACTCACCAAATATTTTTGCCAGCACTCTCATGCACGGCAAAATACGCTTAAGAATCACACTCCAGAGTGATCGAATAGCAATTAGGCCACCATGGTTGGGGTCAATCCACATGTAAAAGAATATGAAGAACTCACATAGCGTAAACCAGCACGGCAAATTTTATTTTGAACCACTACAATCTTCCATAAAAGCACTCACATTTTAATAGATAAATGACAGCAGTAAAACCAGTGTAGTTCACAGCAGCTTCAAAATTCAGTGGATACACTCAAAACAGCAAATGGTCACGGCGGACCCGAGATGTGCAAATGCCAGGACTCACGGTCCCTCTCACCCCCTTCGTGGAGCGCCGTACAAACAAATCTCTCCTTCCTCGAGTGCGGCTCTCAGCGTAGCTCGTCACACCTTACAGCCACGCCCCCGACATGTTTCGTCATAGATTTGACTTATTCATGGGATTGGCTGAATAGGCTGCCCATCATCCCTTAAATCTCCTCCTCACTAGCTTCCCATAGGTCAGTGAGTCCGCATGCGCACATCTCGTGTCCCCGATCTGACAATAGAGCAGAGATCACAGCGCGCCGTTACATAGGGATGCGGCTTGCCTTTCTTTCGTTAAGGACTAATTCCAACTCAAAAACATACGAATGGTTCAACTTTAATACATTCTCCCTAATACTCCACGTGGCCACAACCTTGCGGGTGCGATCACATCTCAACTGCATCCTTATTTCAAACTTTATTTAACTTGTAAGTCATGATGGATATTTATTCCTCTGATATATGATTTTATTATGAAGATGGAATATCCAGGATTGTGCTAGTCCAGCAATGGGAGTACAAACGTTAGTTTCAGGGAATTTCAGGCTGTTGTGTCTGTTATAAGACATCGGTTTGAAATAAGGATGCAGTTGAGATGTGATCGCACCCGCAAGGTTGTGGCCACGTGGAGTATTAGGGAGAATGTATTAAAGTTGAACCATTCGTATGTTTTTGAGTTGGAATTAGTCCTTAACGAAAGAAAGGCAAGCCGCATCCCTATGTAACGGCGCGCTGTGATCTCTGCTCTATTGTCAGATCGGGGACACGAGATGTGCGCATGCGGACTCACTGACCTATGGGAAGCTAGTGAGGAGGAGATTTAAGGGATGATGGGCAGCCTATTCAGCCAATCCCATGAATAAGTCAAATCTATGATGAAACATGTCGGGGGCGTGGCTGTAAGGTGTGACGAGCTACGCTGAGAGCCGCACTCGAGGAAGGAGAGATTTGTTTGTACGGCGCTCCACGAAGGGGGTGAGAGGGACCGTGAGTCCTGGCATTTGCACATCTCGGGTCCGCCGTGACCATTTGCTGTTTTGAGTGTATCCACTGAATTTTGAAGCTGCTGTGAACTACACTGGTTTTACTGCTGTCATTTATCTTTTAAAATGTGAGTGCTTTTATGGAAGATTGTAGTGGTTCAAAATAAAATTTGCCGTGCTGGTTTACGCTATGTGAGTTCTTCATATTCTTTTACATGTGGATTGACCCCAACCATGGTGGCCTAATTGCTATTCGATCACTCTGGAGTGTGATTCTTAAGCGTATTTTGCCGTGCATGAGAGTGCTGGCAAAAATATTTGGTGAGTGAGATTCCATTGGGAGTGGATTCACGTTTTCACGGTGGTGAGGTGAAGGACGTTTTGAGTTTACACTACCAGGATCACTGCACCTCAGAAGATCTATGTGGATTTTTCTGTCACAGATTTAATCACGCATTTTTTGTCACAAAAGATTTAAGGACTGATGTGTCTTATTAAATTATATTGCACTGTAATTTATTTTTATTGGGTATGTCACATTAATTGGTGATATTTTACCTGATTTGTATAAGCATTATAAGTTGTTTGGCACTATTTAATTCACTGTCACATAGGATTAATTTGTGTATTGATTTATCACGTTATCCAGTCCATATATGTACACACTTTAATGTAGTCATTATTTGGTGACATGTTAACACTTATTTAGATTTTCACCATTAGGTATATGAGCGCCTCTTATTTGTTCTTGTGTATTTAGGTGGGCATTTGTTACATGAGATCAGATAATATTTTAGTCTTGATAGTCAATTAAAGGGGCAGCTCGGTTTACTCATTTTGATACTTTTATATTTTTTTCATTACTTTTCGTTAAGTTTTGATTTTTTTGTACACTAAGTGGGCCATTCACTTGATCTCACTCTTCATCATTTTACACTCCATCCATTGGCGCAGTGGGGGTGATTTTGAGTTAAGGGCGGTTTTTTTCAGATCATTCACTTGTAATTAATTGATTTATTTACCACGTGCAGCCATGGATGCTTTCAATTTCTTGGGTAATAGATCACTCAACCCTGATACAGTTTTTTCTAGTGATCATCATATGACTGACAGTGATGAAGATTTCTCAGGAGCACTAAAAACGTTAGAGAATTTACTTGAGAAACAACTCAAAACATGGTGGGATGTGTTCACGTTTGAGCACTACCGTAGGGAGAATCTGATTTTTAGAAGCCTGAGGTGGGATGTCCCGCCCCAGGATGGTCTTAATGACCTGCCGTTCATGAATGAATGGCTGGAATTTTTTAATAAGGTTGGAAGGGAATTGCAAGCACTAGTCCTTAAAAGGAAACAGATTAAGCTGAGTTTATTAAACGAAAAAATTAAAACCTTACAAGAGAAACTTGAACCTATGAAGGATTCCAATCTGATGAAAGATTTTAATGCCAATATTAAAAAGAAATTGGAGAAAGTCGATCGAGAAACGCAGAAGAAAAAAGTCAAAAAATTCAACAGGGACTCTAATGATTTTAAAACTAATAAAATTTATGCATGGCAAACAGTAAATACCATTAGTATGGATGATCCAGATATCCCTAGTTCTGGCACAGTTGCGTCAGGTGATGGAACAAGTGGTTCCATTAATCCCTTACCTAACCCTGGGAGTAATAAAAATAAAAAAACAGGGAGTAAAGGTAAAGTAACACAAGGGGGGACCGGTCCTGGACCGGTTGATAGAGGAAGAGGCACAATGGAAGCACACCACGGACGAGGTTATTACCAGTCCCCGAGACCCATGTCGCGAGGAGGAGGTGGGTACCCGATAAGGTATCAGAGTGAATACTCTTCCCCAAGGGGCTATGGGAGGGACGCTCCGTATGGGTATGAGGCCCCACCAGATTACAGACATTGGCAGCAATATCCCTCATACCATCAGGACACTATGGGCAACCCTGGGATCTCATTGCATAACAGATTTGCTCCATTGGAAAATGAGGACCAATCTAGATATGCCCCTGTCAATGTGCCTTTTTTAGGCCAGCGGGGGAGGGGAACCCCGAGGAGGAACCCCAGGGGTTCTTACCAAAGGGGGGGAGGAAGATCCACCCCAACCCAGGGTTACAACCACGATCGTGCGGCCCCCCGAAGAGAAGAAGGGGATGCAGAGCAGGCCGATCAAAACAACCCAAGAAAGCGACTGAGGGATGTATGAATACGGGGATATTTAATTTGAGTAGTGTTGAGCTCAATCATAAAGAGCTCAATATATTGAACCTAGGTCTGAAATGTGCCCCAAAGAAAGAAATGAACAAATTTGATGTCTTTATAGACACTCATAAATTTATCAGGTCAATGAATATCAAAAAGTATTTTCTGAGCCATCCAGTGGAATCCACTATTAAATCAAAGGTGCCGGGTACGAAAGTGGATACGGGACTTAAAAATAAATCCATTTTTAACCCCCAGAATCCGAGCAATCACTTTATTGAAGTGTTCAAGGGTTTGGTCCTCAGTGATATTGAGGAACTCATCCCACGTAAAGGAGTTAACCCACAATATATTAGAGAAGGGATACGCTCGCTGGAAGAGAGGAAGGATCTGATAGTGCGACCCGCGGATAAGGGGGGAGGAGTGGTGCTGTTAGATAAGTCCTTTTACCTCAGCCAACTCTTGGAGCTGGTCGGGGACAGATCCACCTATAAAAAATTGTCTTCTGACCCTACGGAGGCATATAAAACCCAGTTGACGATTTTGGTGGAATGGGGGTACAGAATGGATGCTTTAAATCTTAAAGAGAAGAAATATCTAGTCCCGAGTGCGTGTAGAATCCCTGTGATCTACACCCTTCCCAAAATACATAAAAGTACACAATGCCCACCGCCTCGCCCTATCGTCAATGGTATTGGGTCTGTCACGGCTAGACTGGGGGAATATTTGGATAAATTCCTCCAGCCGAGCGTGAGGGCCACAAGGGCGTACTTGAAAGATACGGGGGACCTGTTGACATCGCTCCAAAATGTAAGGTTGGAGGCCACATCCGCAGTATACTTGGTAACTGCTGATGTGGCCTCCCTGTATACTATTATACAACATGAAGATGCATCCTTGGCCCTTAATTGGGCATTAAGCAAAAGGGATGACATCCCAGACATGCAAAAACGTTTTTTGGGGCATATATTAGATTTTTGTATGTCCCATAATTATTTTTGGTGCAATGGTGACTTTTACTCTCAACAGGTTGGCGTGGCAATGGGAGCCAAATTTGCACCCAGCCTCGCCAACCTGTTTATGGCAGAGTGGGAGGACAGAAAAGTCTTTAGCGTGAGAAGACCCCAGCTTTTATATTACCGAAGATTCATTGATGACCTCCTATTTATCTGGGAAGGTACGGAGGATTCGGTATTGGGGTTTTTACAGGAACTCAACAACAACACCAATAACATCAGATTGGAACACCAGATCAGCAATGATAGGGTGAATTTCCTAGATGTGACAATTGAAAGATATATGGACACATTAAGAACAAAAGTATTCTTTAAACCAACAGATCGTAATAGTTATCTGTCCATAAGAAGTGGACACCATCCCGCGTGGATAAGAAATATTCCAAAGGGACAGATCTTACGAGTTCGACGTAATTGTACGCAGTTGGAGGATTTTCATGAACAGGCAGGAATCCTAAAAAAGAAATTCATACAAAAAGGGTACAACACTAATGTTTTAAATAAGATCATTCAGGAGGTGGCACTAACCCCGAGAGAAAAATGTTTTGAAAAAAAGAATGTCCCCCAAATGCCTGAGGGCCAACATCAGATAGGGTTCGTATCAGGTTATCATTACCAATATAAAGATATAGAGGGGATATTCAGAAAACATTGGCATATTTTATGCAAGGATAGACACTTGGGGCAAATCCTACCGAATCAACCGAGATTCATTTACAGGAGAGCTCCGAGCTTTGGGGATCATGTGGTAAGAAAAATTCTTGACCCTCCTGGATGCAATGATTTAAAACTAGATTTGAAAGGTTTTTTCAGTTGCAGAAGGTGTATATGCTGTAGAACTGTAAAAGTGAATCACAGGGGGGTTACTAGTGTAACGAATAGAGAGGGAGAATCCTTCGAGATCAAGGAATTCAGCACTTGTAACTCCACTCACGTTGTTTACTTGATGTGGTGCCCTTGTGGCCTACTTTATGTAGGTAGAACAAAGAGAAAGCTAAGGGTCAGAATCTCGGAACACTTAACCAACATTAAGAATGGTTATAAGTACCATAGTGTTTCCCTGCACTTCAAAGAGAAACATCAAAAGGATCCATCACTCTTACAGTTTTGCGGGATTGATGTGGTCCATGCGTCTTGGAGAGGTTCCAACCGGGTTAGAGATCTATCGCAGAGGGAAACTCGCTGGATCTTTTTATTGAAAAGTTTAACCCCTAGGGGGTTAAACATTGAGCTGGACCTAAATTGCTTTATAAATAATTTTTAATTCTTTGTATATGAGGGCGGGGAATGTGAGTCACCATTTCTCAGCTATTTATGATTTATTAGTGGGTTCTAAGATATGTTAGTGCTTTGCGATTTTCCGATTGACATTTTAGGTAACCCAGAGTACATGGGATAATAGATTTGTGATATTTTTATATAATTCAGAATTGTGGCCAGTCACATATAGTTTTGAATTTTTGGTTTTTACAGATAGGGAATTAGTACTAAACAGGGGAGGGAGATTGACGGCCTAGGTTTGAACAATTCCAGTAGGTGGCAACCCTATTGGAATTTGATTCGATGTCGCTCCCCCTGGGTGCATGTGAGATTAACATTCAGGCTGCTGTCTGCATTTTTTACATGCTTGAATGCGGAGATGCTATGACTCTGCATCCGATGTGTGAGGAGGCATGCAGTTGTAGTGGGGTGTTATTTAATAAAACAGATTCTCACTATGCTGTTAAGTCCCGGGTAACTGGGAATGAGAGTACATACATATGATTTTTTATATCGAGTTTTTTACATTGTTAGTTTTTTACTTTATTGAGTTTTTAATATATTCACAGTGTATTTAATATAAACTTTATTTAACTTGTAAGTCATGATGGATATTTATTCCTCTGGTATATGATTTTATTATGAAGATGGAATATCCAGGATTGTGCTAGTCCAGCAATGGGAGTACAAACGTTAGTTTCAGGGAATTTCAGGCTGTTGTGTCTGTTATAAGACATCGGTTTGAAATAAGGATGCAGTTGAGATGTGATCGCACCCGCAAGGTTGTGGCCACGTGGAGTATTAGGGAGAATGTATTAAAGTTGAACCATTCGTATGTTTTTGAGTTGGAATTAGTCCTTAACGAAAGAAAGGCAAGCCGCATCCCTATGTAACGGCGCGCTGTGATCTCTGCTCTATTGTCAGATCGGGGACACGAGATGTGCGCATGCGGACTCACTGACCTATGGGAAGCTAGTGAGGAGGAGATTTAAGGGATGATGGGCAGCCTATTCAGCCAATCCCATGAATAAGTCAAATCTATGATGAAACATGTCGGGGGCGTGGCTGTAAGGTGTGACGAGCTACGCTGAGAGCCGCACTCGAGGAAGGAGAGATTTGTTTGTACGGCGCTCCACGAAGGGGGTGAGAGGGACCGTGAGTCCTGGCATTTGCACATCTCGGGTCCGCCGTGACCATTTGCTGTTTTGAGTGTATCCACTGAATTTTGAAGCTGCTGTGAACTACACTGGTTTTACTGCTGTCATTTATCTTTTAAAATGTGAGTGCTTTTATGGAAGATTGTAGTGGTTCAAAATAAAATTTGCCGTGCTGGTTTACGCTATGTGAGTTCTTCATATTCTTTTACATGTGGATTGACCCCAAGCATGGTGGCCTAATTGCTATTCGATCACTCTGGAGTGTGATTCTTAAGCGTATTTTGCCGTGCATGAGAGTGCTGGCAAAAATATTTGGTGAGTGAGATTCCATTGGGAGTGGATTCACGTTTTCACGGTGGTGAGGTGAAGGACGTTTTGAGTTTACACTACCAGGATCACTGCACCTCAGAAGATCTATGTGGATTTTTCTGTCACAGATTTAATCACGCATTTTTTGTCACAAAAGATTTAAGGACTGATGTGTCTTATTAAATTATATTGCACTGTAATTTATTTTTATTGGGTATGTCACATTAATTGGTGATATTTTACCTGATTTGTATAAGCATTATAAGTTGTTTGGCACTATTTAATTCACTGTCACATAGGATTAATTTGTGTATTGATTTATCACATTATCCAGTCCATATATGTACACACTTTAATGTAGTCATTATTTGGTGACATGTTAACACTTATTTAGATTTTCACCATTAGGTATATGAGCGCCTCTTATTTGTTCTTGTGTATTTAGGTGGGCATTTGTTACATGAGATCAGATAATATTTTAGTTGTGACTAGCTATGATCCGGACTCTGGAGCATGTATCAGAAATGAGGCCCGAGCCCTGGGGCACGCCGTAATGAATCGGTGCATCGGAGATGCGACTGGATTCGAAACGGAGCGCGGTAAGTGAGGATGTAACATGTCGTTTGCCATGACGGAGGCTCGAATCGGTCGTGCTATTATAGCGACTGACTGCGAATCGGACTCCGGAGCATGTACTGAAATGTGGCCAATCCTGGGCACTCCGAGACGAATCGGTGCATTTTCATGCGACTGAATTCGTGTCGGAACGTGATACGTGGAATTTGAAATGATAACCATGACAGAGGTACGAATGACTGATAAAACGTAACTCTGGAGCATGTATAGAAATGAGGCCAATCCTGGGGCACGCCGAGACGAATTGGTGCATTTTTCATGCGACTGAATTCATGTCGGAACGTGATACATGGAAATGAAATGATAACCATGACAAAGGTACAAATGACTGGTGAAACGTAACTCTGGAGCATGTATAGAAATGAGGCCAATCCTGGGGCACGCCGAGACGAATCGGTGCATTTTTCATGCGCCTGAATTCATGTCGGAACGTGATACATGGAAATGAAATGTTAACCATGACAGAGGTGCAATTGACTGACAATAACGTAACTCTGGAGCATGTATAGAAATGAGGCCGTAATAACTGGGGCACACCGGAACGAATCGGCGCATCTTTGGTGCGACTGGATTCGAATCGGAGCGCGGTAGGTGACAGAAATGAGAAAATGATTTGAAATGTCAGAAATGAGTTTAGAAATGTTTCAGAAATGATTTGAAATGTCAGAAATGAGT
This sequence comes from Lithobates septentrionalis, assembly GCA_037952835.1. Lineage (NCBI taxonomy): Eukaryota > Metazoa > Chordata > Amphibia > Anura > Ranidae > Lithobates > Lithobates septentrionalis. Next base: position 392,500 of record JBBDGP010000261.1, read on the forward strand.
TTAGAATGTTTCAGAAATGAGAAATGATTGGTATCGAACTAACTTGCTTTGATAATTTACAAATTGCGACTGGCTATGGCTGTCTATCGATACCGACATGCTAGAAATGAAGCGACGTCAGCGTCGCTGTGCTGTCGAATTTGTAACATATCGAAAGTACGAGCGATATACATTGCAGTTTGTGAGATGCGGGTGAAACAAAATTTGAACTCACGGTTTTGTGACATGATATGAAAACGAAAAGTCCGACGGGACCTTACCTGCGACAGCCAAGCCAGACGCGTGGTACAAACTAGGAACGAAAAACGCGGACTTCGAAAGTTTTGAGTACGGAGTATCGAATACGGGAACTTGCGAGGCAAGAACTTGCGGACGCTGGTATATCGAATAGTCGGCCTAGTGACGTATATCGCGCACAGGAAACCGACAAGCACCACAGGTGAGCGGGCTGCTTAAGTACCCCCCGGGCTCCTCCCATAAATTCAGGCCACCATACTGGCCTTCCTACATAATTTATATATATATATTCACTGGTTTTTATTAATGAATGGCACTGATTAATGGCACTGAATATTATTATTTTTATTTTTAACGTGATTTATAGATTTTTCGCTACGATATCATTTTAGGTGTTATCTATACTTTTATCACGTTATTTTTACCTAGCGCATACACAATTATTTATTTTAATTTTGTCACATACACGATATGAAACGTGGATAGTGTGTGCAGCTGATTGAAGTATTTGGATTCACTTTATAGGCATCTATCCATTTGTGGCTCACAAGATCTTTATGCAATTATCGAATACTATAAAGAAGGTCAGGGGCGGGCAGAGTTTCACGCATTCGCAGTGTATGTAATATAAATTTAACAAAGGTACAATTTTAACTTGGGGCATCAGTGGCCTATACTGCTTAGAGATTGAGGCCTATATTGGGACAAGATTATGCAAGTTTAGCCTGACATTAGGGTTTGTCTTGTGTTGTGTCTTGCAGAGAAAATGGATCGATTCAACGATCATGATTTCCTACCCCAATTCATTGATTTGTACAGAGAGCTGCCCTGTCTATGGCAGACAAAACACCCCTTTTATACAAATTGAATAAAGAGGAAGGCAGCACTGGATAAATTGCTGGAATTTGGGAAGCTGCAGATCCCCACAGCAGACATCAACTATTTAAAGTGCAAAATTGGTGGCCTGAGGAGCACATATAATAGGGAACGCAAGAAGGTCCAGGATTCCCACAGATCAGGAGCAGCAGCAGATGACGTTTATGTACCCAGGCTGTGGTACTACGACTGACTGTGATTTCTGTCAGACCAGACTGAAATCAGGCCATCACTCTCAACCCTTTCTTCCACTTTTCCTTCCACCCCAGCTGAGGCTTCCGACATTCAACCTGGGCCTTCCACCCAGGAAGAAGATATGGAGGAGCCCAGCTTGAGTCAGGTATACCATTGTTCAACATATTTCTCAAATTGTGTGTGATTGATGATCAATAAACTAAAACTATGTCCCTTTTTCATACACAGGAAATCCTCAGCCAGGAGGAGGCTGTAGAAAGTGGTAGCCAGGAGGTGGCAGGGGAAAGTGGCAGCCAGGAGGTGGCGGGGGTAAGTGGCAGCCAGGAGGTGGCCAGGCCCAGTAGCCTGACCAAATCCCAGGCCCATCCCCTCCGCCTTCAACAAAAAAGGCCCAGGAAGGGGAGGAGCGTGGAGGAGTCAGCACTTGGGTTAATTCAATAGGCTTCTGCGGCCCTCAGAACCCCCACCAGTCTTCTTGAGGCCTATGCCTGCATGGCTGCCAAAAAAATGCAGGAAATGGAGGTGGGCCAACACCTCTTTTGTGAGGAAGTGATATATATATATGGCCCTAAATAAGGGGTTAAGGGGCGAAATCACAAGCAAAACCCACCTGTGTGAGTTGGACCATCCTCCTCCCCCTCCTCCACCTCCTCCACCTTCTGCCACAACTCCAACACCAGAGCCACAGCCTGGAAGCAAGCATGGAAGCAAGCGTGTAAGGAAGACAAGAGAGTGATGGCCTGGGTTTAGTCTGGTCTGGCAAAAGACGCAGGCTGTGGTAAGACCACAGCCTGGGGACATATATGTCATCTGCTGCTGTTCCTGATCTCTCGGATCTCTCTTTGAGGTTAAAAACTACAAGATAATAATGGTGTTGTGGTAACTTGACACACAAAACAAAAAAAAATATTATGGAGTTTACTAGAAAAAAAATAAAAAACAGGAGATTTTGATTTTTTTTAAAAATGAAGATTACTATAAACAAAAATTAAAAACATTACATTATTCTGGAGATCTGGCGAAAAAAAATTTTTATTCATGAGATCACAAGAAATAAGAAAGAAATCAGTTTGTCAGAACTCTGTGTGAATATCAGCTGCAAAACAACTTCATTATTCTAGCATTATAAAGAAGAAGAGAATGCGCTCCATTACGAATGCTAGTTTTACCAGACCGAGCGCTTCTGTCTCGTACTTGATTCAGAGCATGCTTGGAGAGCAGAGCATGCTTGGAATTTTGTGCGTCAGAATTGTGTACACATGCTCGAAATTTCCAACAACGGATTTTGTTGTCGGAAAATTTGAGATCCAGCTCTCAAATTTTTGTTGTCGGAAATTCCGACAAAAAATGTCCGATGGAGCATACACACAGTCGGAATTTCCGAAAAGCTCCCATTGAATATTTGTTGTTGGAAAATCCGATTGTGTGTATGCTGCATAAGTGTTTTGTCATTCTGACATCATCAGGGGATATGCATTTTTGTACTACTAGTATTGCTTGCACTGTTTGCATTTTTGCAAAATTTACCTTGTTTGCACAGAGCATAGAAATGGGCCTAAGAATCTGGTAAATATTTTGATGGCTTCGCGGAGAAGTTTTGAAGGTGACATCAAGAGCTCAGAGAAATGTAACATCTAAACATAAAAAGGAAATCTGTGATTGGCACAGTGGAGCCATTTCTTTTGACACAATGGACTGTGTATAAATTGTAAAGCTTTATTGTGTAAATATTTTTTGTAATTGTTTGCACTATTTACATTGTGTGCACTGTTTGCATTTTTGCATTACTAGTATTATTTGCACTGTTAGCATCTTTGTACAATTTGCATTGTATTTTATGTTTGGAGTATCAGGGGATTCTCAAGAGTATAGCTGATGGTGTGCAGGGTAATAGAGGTGCAGACATTATTTTATAGATATCCAGAGACAATGCCATGCTCAATTACACTGATAAGGCCTAACAGTCCCAAAAAAACTCCCTGTTCTTCTGAAAAATTATTTTACCTGCTGTGCAATTGCGGCTTGGACAGGGTTGCGGCAACATCAGCCAGGGTAACTACCTTGTTCTAGAGTTTTAATAATTTCACATGGTAGATTTGGTTCGGCTTTCGCTTCCCAGGTTGGTGTACTTTATGGTTTACCTCACTGACCTTTTCTATCTCCTTGAATGGCCCCTGCCATATTGCCAGGAACCTTTAGCAACACTTTAGCAATATATGTTCTACCACGGTCCTATGTGGATTTCGGCCATCTGAGGGTGATAAACAAACGCAATTATTTGATCTGCAACAGCTTGCATGGGTCTGTCATCACTTTTGACATGAGTGGAGTGCCGTGGTACTACAGAAAATGCTAAATAATTCTCTGACAATTGGTTTTGATGAAGTCTTCCTCAGAGGGATCACCTCTGAATACCTTGTTCCATAATCGAGGACCACTAGGATATACTAGTAATCCCAAGCCAAGGGGCTCACCAGATACATCACAATATGCTCAAATAAGACCTCAAAAATAGGCAGAGGCATCAAGGGATTCCTAAAATGTGATACTGGGTTCTTTCTACAGGAAATGCATTTTCCGATCTGGTACAAACCATCATTTATCCACACTCAGTTCCCTCTATTTTTCCTATCAAATGCAGAGGACAAAACCAGAGGGGTGGCTATTCTCATCTCAAGGAGCTGTAGGTTCTCCTTGAGATCAGAACAAAGAGAGCCTGAGGGCATATTCCTCCTGATTAAAGGAACCATAGACGGTGACCTCTACTCCTTTGTGTCCTACTACGCCCCTAATGCCGGACAATCACATTTTTTTGCGTGGCTCTTTAAGACCCTAGGTCCTGAGTAAGAAAGTTCCTCAGGGGGGACTCTAATACAACATTCAACCAAGGTCTAGACAAATCTAAACCTCCTCATGCTCAAACTAACTAACTAAACTAACCAGCAGCAGTTCCAAGATTGCCAAAATGATCTTTCAGTTGGGCCTCACTGATATTTGGAGAGAATTGAACCTCACAAAAAAAGACTACATGCACTTCTCCCATTCACACCAATCCTATGGCAGGATTGATCACCTCCTGGTCTCTAACGCTTTAATTCCCTCAGTGCTTAAAGCGCATATTACAGATACGGTCTGGTCCATGGTCATTATTACTTTTCATAACTGACCCCCCCAACCTAAATTTCCCCACTGGAGACTTAATAAAGCCATCCTAAATGACCCAATCAGAAAAATTGAAATAGAAAAAGCTCTCATAGAATACTTCACCCTACATGATGTCAACTGTGTTTCGGAAGAAACTTTATGGGCGGTGCATAAAGCCACAATAAGGGGCAAAATCATACAAATTGCTACCCAACTAAAAAGAGCAAAATGCGCAGATATTGAGAAATTGGAGAAAAACTTTTCCTCTCTCCGAGTAGATCATAAGAAAGACCCATCTCGAGTCCCCACCTCCCTTCTAGACACAGCCCGCCTGGAACTGAACTTAGCATTGACAGCCGATGCAGAGAAAAGCATTAGATGGAGTGGGGCAAAATATTATCATCAAAGAGAGAAGACAGATCCCTCCTAGCTTCCAGGCTTACACCTTGTGCCCCCACTTACTCCTTCCCTAAAATTAGGATAGCAGGTAAACCCCCGATGGCGAACCCATTGAGCATTATGCAGGCCTTCCACAAGTTCTATGAGAACCTATACAGCGTACAGCAAGTGGGAAGTGCCTCGGATCTATCTAGCTTTCTTGATAATCTCCCAAACCCCACTTTGGGGGCAGAACATCAAAGACAGACTCAAAGCCCTCTTCTCTACAGAGGAGGTGTTAGAGGTGATTAAAAACTCAAAGAAAAACTCAGCCCCGGGACCAGATGTGTTTTCAATCCCCTACTACAAAGCATTTGCAACTACTGTAGCACCCTTCATGACTACAATTTTTAATGCTAAAACCAAAGGTGACCCTCTTGACACATGGTTAAACTCTGCGTTAATAACCGTCATCCCAAAACCAGATAAAGACCCGGGTGAGATGAGCAATTATAGATCAATATCCCTGATTAATAATGATTTAAAAATCATGACTAAAGTCATGGCTGATCTTCTTGCCTCCTTTATAGGAGCATATATTCATAAAGATCAAGTGGGGTTTATCCCAGAAAAACAGGGCCCGGACCAAATTAGGAGAGCAGTAGACATTGCCTCCCTCTTACGGTCAGGTTGGGATGGCGGTTCTAAACAGGCCGGTATGCTGTTGTCATTGGATCTCCAAAAGACATTCGATTATGCCTCTTGGCCTTACCTATTTGCCCTAATAGACCACTGGGGATTTGGCCCTCGTTTTACAAGCCTTCTCAGGTCATTATGTTCTACTTCTGAAGCTAGGATTCGCCTACAGGGCCTCTACTCAGATTCCATGTGTGTATAATAAGAGCGTCCGCTCGCTCATCACTGTGGCTACGTGACGTAACAGGCTCGGTTCCTCCCCTCTGCATGCCTATCAATCTCTGATTGGTCTTCCTCAGCAGATGGGTGGGACACCTCGCCCGAGCCTTTATATTCTCTATCGTTGTTATGGCAACCTCTCAGGCTTCTTCCCGGCAGTTTCAAGTGACTCAAGGAACGCCCACTTCCTGTGGGCCCCAGGGCTCACTTTCCCTTAAGCCAGATCACACAAAACTGATATGATACCACAATCGTGGTATCTAAAGGTAATTAGACTAAAAATTATTTCTGCCTAACTCTCCCTAACTGCCACGGATATTGCCCGGTGTACAAATAAGGTAATTTCAATGATAATACTTATTATTAGGGATGAGCTTCGAGTTCGAGTCGAACTCATGTTCGACTCGAACATTGGCTGTTCGCAAGTTAGCCGAACAGCGAACAATTTGGGGTGTTCGCGGCAAATTCGAATGCCGCGGAACAACCTTTAAAAGTCTATGGGAGAAATCAAAAGCGCTAATTTTAAAGGCTTATATGCAAGTTATTGTCATAAAAAGTGTTTGGGGACCCGGGTCCTGCCCCAGGGGACATGGATCAATGCAAAAAAAAGTTTTAAAAACGGCCGTTTTTTCAGGAGCAGTGATTTTAATAATGCTTAAAGTCAAACAATAAAAGTGTAATATCCCTTTAAATTTCATAGCTGGGGGGTGTCTATAGTATGCCTGTAAAGGGGCGCATGTTTCCTGTGTTTAGAACAGTCTGACAGCAAAATTACATTTCGAAGGAAAAAACCCATTTAAAACTACCCGCGGCTATTGCATTGCCGACAATACACAGAAGTTCATTGATAAAAACGGCATGGGAATTCCCCACAGGGGAACCCCGAACCAAAATTTAAAAAAAAAATGACGTGGGAGTCCCCCTAAATTCCATACCAGGCCCTTCAGGTCTGGTATGGATATTAAGGGGAACCCCGGCCAAAATTTTAAAAAAAAATGACGCGGGGTTCCCCCTAAATTCCATACCAGACCCTTCAGGTCTGGTATGGATTTTAAGGGGAACCCCGCGCCAAAAAAAAAAAAAAACGGCGTGGGGTCCCCCCAAAAATCCATACCAGACCCTTACCGAGCACGCAACCTGGCAGGCCGCAGGAAAAGAGGGGGGGACGAGAGTGCGCCCCCCCTCCTGAACCGTACCAGGCCACATGCCCTCAACATTGGGAGGGTGCTTTGGGGTAGCCCCCCAAAACACCTTGTCCCCATGTTGATGAGGACAAGGGCCTTATCCCCACAACCCTGGCCGGTGGTTGTGGGGGTCTGTGGGCGGGGGGCTTATCGGAATCTGGAAGCCCCCTTTAACAAGGGGACCCCCAGATCCCGGCCCCCTCCTGTGTGAAATGGTAAGGGGGTACTTACCCCTACTATTTCACTAAAAAACTGTCAAAAATGTTAAAAATGACAAGAGACAGTTTTTGACAATTCCTTTATTTAAATGCTTCTTCTTTCTTCTATCTTCCTTCATCTTCTGGTTCTTCTGGTTCTTCCCCTGGCGTTCTCGTCCAGCATCTCCTCCGCGGCATCTTCTTCTCCTCTGGCCGCTCTGCACCCATGGCATAGGGGGAGGCTCCCGCTCTTCTCTTCATCTTCTTCTTCATCTTCTTCTCTTCTTCCTTCTTCTCTTTTTCTCTTCTTCTCTTCTTCATTTTCTTCTCCGGGCCGCTCCGCATCCATGCTGGCATGGAGGGAGGCTCCCGCTGTGTGACGGCGTCTCCTCGTCTGACGGTTCTTAAATTACGGGGGGCGGGGCCACCCGGTGACCCCGCCCACCTCTGACGCACGGGACATGATGGGACTTCCCTGTGGCATTTCCCGTGACGTCACAGGGAAGTCCCGTCAAGTCACCATGCGTCAGAGGGGGCGGGGTGACCGGGTGGCCCCGCCCCCATTATTTAAGAACCGTCAGACGAGGAGACGCTGTCACACAGCGGGAGCCTCCGTCCATGCCAGCATGGGTGCGGAGCGGCCCGGAGAAGAAAATGAAGAAGAGAAGAAGAGAAGAACGGGAGCCTCCCCCCATTGCCATGGGTGCGGAGCGGCCCTAGGAGAAGAAGATAGAAGATGCCGCGGAGGATATGCTGGACGAGAACGCCGGAGGAAGAACAAGAAGAGCCAGAAGAACCAGAAGAAGAAGATGAAGGAAGATAGAAGAAAGAAGAAGTATTTGAATAAAGGAATTGTCAAAAACTGTCTCTTGTCATTTTTAACATTTTTGACAGTTTTTTAGTGAAATGGTAGGGGTAAGTACCCCCTTACCATTCCACACAGGGGGGGCGGGATCTTGGGGTTCCCTTGTTAAAGGGGGCTTCCAGATTCCGATAAGCCCCCTGCCCGCAGACCCCCACAACCACCGGCCAGGGTTGTGGGGATGAGGCCCTTGTCCTCATCAACATGGGGACAAGGTGTTTTGGGGGGCTACCCCAAAGCACCCTCCCAATGTTGAGGGCATGTGGCCTGGTACGGTTCAGGAGGGGGGGGCGCACCCTCGCCCCCCCTCTTTTCCTGCGGCCTGCCAGGTTGCGTGCTCGGATAAGGGTCTGGTATGGATTTTTGGGGGGAACCCCACGTAATTTTTTTTTTTTTATTTTGGCGCGGGGTTCCCCTTAAAATCCATACCAGACCTGAAGAGCCTGGTATGAAATTTAGGGGGACTCCCACGTCATTTTTTTTTTAAATTTTGGTTCGGGGTTCCCCTGTGGGGAATTTCCATGCCGTTTTTATCAATGAACTTCTATGTGTATTGTCGGCAATGCAATTGCTGCGGGTAGTTTTAACTGGGTTTTTTCCTTCGAAATGTCATTTTGCTGTCAGACTGTTCTAAACACGGGAAACATGCGTCCCTTTACAGGCATACTATAGACAGCCCCCAGGTACGAAATTTAAAGGGATATTACACTTTTATTGTTTGACTTTAAGCATTATTAAAATCACTGCTCCTGAAAAAACGGCAGTTTTTAAAACTTTTTTTTGCATTGATCCATGTCCCCTGGGGCAGGACCCAGGTCCCCAAACACTTTTTATGACAATAACTTGCCTATAAGCCTTTCAAATTAGCACTTTTGATTATTCATGTTCGTGTCCCATAGACTTTAACGGTGTTCGCGTGTTCGAACGAACTTTTTTCCTGTTCGCATGTTCTGGTGCGAACCGAACAGGGGGGTGTTCGGCTCATCCCTACTTATTATGCACCGCTACTTAACTCTGACAATATAAACATATCTTTATTATTTAAAATGAATGTATTTTTTTTTTACTTCCTATAAAACAAATTGAAAACCTTAAGAGATGGAACATTTGATGGACCACAACATGCAACGCTGTACTTTTAATTTTATTGTATTATTAATTTTTAAATATTAGTATTAATATTGGGGATATATGTATCCTCATCTTAATCTATGCTATTATAATAATGTAATGATTTTCTCCCTGTATATACCTGAGATTTTTATGTTGCAGTGAATATATAGTCATTCTCATTATCATTATAATAATCAGTATTATTAATTTCGATGGTAAAGGTGATGACAATATTATTATCAATAAACTTTAACTGCCAACACCCATCAGGTGGGGGGGGGGGCTACCATCAATTATTTCTGATAAAGCAGTTCAAGTCAACGTTGAGACCCCAGGGCACCAAGACCCTAGTCTCATACACCCAGAAAGACTCACATTGACTAAGAGCTCTGATTTAATTCCCCCCTCTCCAATGTTGTTTTACTTTTTACACCCCCCAGAATTGCAGACAGTGGGGATTCCTACCATAGACCTCTCTAAAATGTTTAGGAACACTAAGATCTTTCTTTACTTTTTTAACCACTTTCCTCCCAGGCCAATTCTGACATTTCTCTCCTACATGTAAAAATCATATTTTTTTTGCTAGAAAATTGCATAGAACCCCAAACATTATATATGTTTTTTTTTAGAAAAGACCCAAGAGAATACAATGGTGGTCATTGCAACTTTTTATCTCATACAGTATTTGTACAGCAATTTTTTTTGTGCTTTAAAAAAAACAAAACAGTAAAGTTAGCCCAATTTTTTTGCATAATAAGAAAAATGAAGTTAGGCCGAGTAAATAGATATCTAACATGTCATGCTTCGAAATTGCACACGCTCGTGGAATGGCGCCAAACTTCGGTACTTAAAAATCCCCAGAAGCGATGCTTTAAAATCTTTTACTGGTTACTAGGGATAAGCCGAACACCCCCCCCCCGTTTGGTTCGCACCAGAACCTGCGAACGGACCGAAAATTTGCACTAACGTTAGAACCCCATTGAAGTCTATGGGACTTGAACGTTCTAAATCAAAAGTGATAAATTTAAAGGCTAATTTGCATGGTATTTTCCTAAAAAGGGTTTGGGGACCTGGGTCCTGCCCCAGGGGACATGTATCAATGCAAGAAAAAGTTTTAAAAACGGCCATTTTTTCGGGAGCTTAAATTGAAAAAAAAGTGAAATATTCCTTTAAATATCGTACCTGTGGGGTGTCTATAGTATGCCTGTAAAGTGGCACATTTTTCCTGTGCTTAGAACAGTCCCTGCACAAAATGACATTTTCAAAGTAATAAAAGTCATTTAAAACTGCTTACGGCTTTAATGTAATGACTGGTCCCGGTAATATGGATGAAAATCAGTGAGACAAACGGCATGGGTACCCCCCCAGTCCATTACCAGGCCCTTTGGGTCTTGTATGGATATTAAGGGGAACCCCGCACCCAAAGTAAAAAAAGGAAAGGCGTGGGGCCCCAGGCCCTCTGAACAGCAGTGTACAGGCAGTGCAAACAAGACAGGAACTGTAGGTTTGTTGTTAAGTAGAATCTGTTTGTAATTTTGAACTGGTACATTTTTAAAGTGTAGCTCCAGCCAAAAAATCTATTTTTAAGCTTTTTGGAAAACATAGGGAAGGGTTATCACCCCTGTGACATTTGTTTTGCTGTCTGTGCACCTCTTCAGAAGATTTTACCTGACTTTCTGTCCCAATGACAAATGTTTTTTGAAAATTTGGGGTTTTTAGTGAAACAAGGATTGGTGATAAAGCATCAGTGGACAGGAGACATGTTTTTCCCATATTAACTCTTACAGGAGAGAATTTCCCTTCCTAGGTGTAGATTTCATCTCACTTCCTGTTGTCTCCTTCCGTTTGCAAGTAGGAGTCGTTTGTAAGTTGGATGTTTGAAAGTAGAGGCCTGCCCTATATACTCTGCAGAAATTGGGGTCTTAGGTGTTGGTGTTGCCACAACACTGTAAACCCTCACAGTTACTCTTGGTGGGCGCAGGAACGGGCCCTGCTGTGAAATATTAGATCAAGAATTGTAATTACATGCCCCTGTTGAACAGGGTCAGAAAAATTATGCCTTTGTGTTGGTGGTGGTGTTGCCACAACACTGTAAGTCCTCACAGTTACTCTTGGTGGGCGCAGAAACAAGCCCTGCTGTGAAATATTAGATCAAGAATTGTATTTACAGGCACCTGTTGAACAGGGGCAGAAAAATTGGGCCTTTGGTGGTGGTGGTGGTGGTGTTGCCACAACACTGTAAGTCCCCACAGTTACTCTTGGTGGGAGCTGGAATGGGCCCTGCTGTGAAATATTAGATCAAGAATTGTAATTACATGCACCTGTTGAACAGGGGCAGAAAAATCGGGCCTTTGGTGGTGGTGCTGGTGTCACAGCACTGTAAGTCCTCACAGTTACTCTTGGTAGGCGCAGAAACGGGCCCTGCTGTGAAATATTAGATCAAGAATTGTAATTACATGTCCCTGTTGAACAGGGGCAGAAAAATTGGGCCTTAGGCACTGGTGCCACAACACTGCAACCCCTCACAGATACTCTAGTTGGAGCGCAGGAATGAGCCCTCCTGCAAAATTTTGCATCAAAAATTGTAATTGCACGCCACTGTTAAACAGGGGCTGAAAAATTGGGCCTTAGGCACTGGTGCTGGTGCCACAACACTGCAACCCCTCACAAATACTCTAGTTGAGTGCAGCAACGAACCCTCCTTGTAAAATATTGCATCAAAAATTGTAATTACATGTCCCTGTTAAACAGGAGCTGAAAAATTGGGCCTTAGCCACTGGTGGCGGCTCCCAGAACCAAAAATATTCTTACAAGCTATCAGCATGATCATTGAGGAGGAAGAGGATAGTCACTTAGCATAACAGGATAGTCATTCAGCATCAGCATAGGCAGTCTTGAAGGGATCTGACATTTCAAAAAAAAATTATTCAGTTACATCAGCATCAGGTGCTTGGTAGCTGGTGGTGATCCAAGACTGATTCATTTTTATGAAGGTCAGTCAATCGACCGAGTCGGTGGACAGGTGCACCCTGTGATCAGTTGAACCTCCAGCAGCACTGAATGTGCATTCCAAAAGAACGCTAGATGCAGGACAGGCCAGTAGCTCAATTGCATACTGTGCAGGCCAGTGATCCATCCTCAAGACCCAGTAACCCAGAGGATTTTCGGTGGGAAAGGCATCCAAGTCAGATCTTGCCCCTAGGTATTCCTGCACCATGTAAAACAGACACTGGCGATGGTTGCTGGAACCGATTGTACCTTGGGGCTGCGGACTAAAACATTGTCTGAACGCATCGGTCAGACGGCCACCTTCTCCACCGCTCCTTCTTTGACTGACCGAAGCCTCAGTTACACGTTGTCCAAGAACAGGAGTTTGTAACCTCCCAGTCTCTGGGAACGCGTTGCACAGACCTTTCTGCAAGGCCTCCTGAAGATGTTTCATCCTCATCTCCCTCTGCAACAGCAAGATAAGGTCCGCAACCTTACCCTTGTAACGTGGATCAAGGAGGGTTGCCAGCCAGTATTGATCCCTCTCCTTGATACCACGAATACGAGGATCCTTCCACAGGCTTTGCAGGATCAGGGAAGCCATGCAGCGTAGGTTTGCTGAGGCATTCGGTCCGGAGTCCTCTGGGTCATTAAGGACGACATGGTCCGCAGCCACCTCCTCCCAGCCACGTACAAGTCCATGGGTTTCTTGGGACTGTAAATGATCCCTTAAAGACTGCTGCTGATGCTAAGTGCCAGGCTCCACCTCCTTGCTGATACAATCCTCCTCTTCCTCCTCCTCCTCATCCTCTTCCTGTGTGATCGGCGGGCATGCAGGAACACTGTCTGGATAAAGGGGTCCTTGAGAGCTAAGGAAGTCCTCCTCTTCCTGCCTCTGTTCTGTCTCAAGTGCCCTGTCCATTATTCCACTCAGCGTGTGCTCCAACAGGTGGATAAGGGGGGCAGTGTCACTGATGCTTGCACTGTCACTGCTTACCATCCTCGTGGCCTCCTCAAATGGTGACAAGACAGTGCATGCATCCCTGATCATGGCCCACTGGCGTGGGGGAAAAAAAACAAGCTCCCCTGACCCTGTCCTGGTGCCATAGTCGCACAGGTACTCATTGATGACCCTCTGCTGCATGTGCAGCCACTGCAGTATGGCCAACGTTGAGTTCCACCTGGTGGGCATGTCAAAGATTAGGCGGTTCTTGGGCAGGTTAAATTCCTTTTGTAGGTCAGTCAGCCGAGCACTGGCATTATATGACCCACGGAAATGCACACAGACTTTCCTGGCCCGCCTCAGGATATCCTGTAAGCCCGGGTACCTGCCCAAGAACCGCTGCACAACCAAGTTAAGGACATGAGCCAAACAGGGCACATGGGTCAGTTGTCCCTATCGGAGGGCGGAGAGGAGGTTGGTACCATTGTTGCAAACCACCATTCCTGCCTTAAGCTGGTGTGGTGTCAACCACCTCTGAACCTGCCCCTGCAGAGCTGACAGAATATCTGCCTCAGTGTGGCTCCTGTCCCCCAAGCACACCAGCTCAAGCATCTTTTGGCCTGCGTGCTTGTGTAGCCCCTTGAATGCCTACAGAGCACCGCTGGTTCCGAAGACAAATCAGCACAGGAAGAGGCCATGGAGGAAGAAGAAGAGGAGGGGGTGGAGGAGGGTGGTATGGCAGAATCACCACTAGTAGTATTTTAGGGGCATGGTGGTGGAACAACCTCCAACACTACTGCACCCTGTCCTGCATCCTTCCTAGCTGCCTGAAGAGTCACCCAGTGCGCGGTGAAAGATAAGTAACGTCCCTGTCCATGCATGCTGGACCATGAGTCAGCGGTAATATGCACCTTACCGCTGACCACCCTGTCCAGCAAAGCCAAGACATTGCCTTCCACATGCCGGTAGAGAGCCGGAATCGCCTTCCATGAGAAAAAGTGGCGTTTGGGAACCTGTCACTGAGGAATCACACATTCAACAAACTCACGGAAGGGGGCAGAGTCTACCAACTGAAAAGGCAGCAGTTGAAGTGCTAGCAATTTAGCCAAGCTAGCATTTAACTGCTGGGCATGTGGATGGCTGGGAACAAACTTCTTTCTGTGGTGCAGCAGCTGGGGCAGGAAACTTTGCCTGGTACAATCTGACATCAGTGTACCGATAGCAGATTGCCCCCAAGTACTTGGCTGTGACACACCTAATTGTACACCTTCATTCCTCTCAGTGCAGGTCTCAAAGAGGACTGAAGGTATAGTGGGGTTGGAGATCCCAGCTGATGAGGAGCAAGGAGAGGTCCTCTTTGTTCTTTGGTGTGGGTCTTTTAGGTACGCTTGCCAACGAACTGCATGGCAGGTCAACATATGTCTGGTTAAGCATGTGGTGCCCAAGCAGGAGATGTTTTGGCCACGTGAGATACACTTGAGACATATGTTGCAAATAGCAGCGGTGGGATCTGCTGCACTCGTCTCAAAAAAGGCCCACACCAAAGAACTTTTGGAATAACGTGCAGAGACAGCAGCGCCCTGCACATGCGGAGCTCTGCGGTGTGATGCAGTCAGTGTGCTGCCCTTAAGGAGGGCATCCTGCCTCATTGGTGATGTGTCTCCTCCTCCTCTCTCCTATCATGCACCCATGTGGAGTCAGTGACCTCATCATCCCCTCCCTCATCACTGGAGCAAAGCTGGCAGTATGCTGCAGCTGGGGGAACATGACTGCCAGATTGCTGTCCTTCTTGGGCACCCCCTTTCTCTGGGCTCATGTTACTGCCTTCCTCTAGCTGGGTACCATCATCGGAGCCTTCAAAACGCTGGGCATCCTTCTGGAGCATGTACCCAACACTGTGGTCAAACAGTTCGGGGGACTCCTCAGGAGGACATGGTGAGGCTAGGGAAGGAGTGAATGATGCCATTGAGCTGAGGGAAGAGGCCGCGCTGGCAGCTGCTTTGCCAGACAAAGTACCCTGAGCCTGGGTGAGAGAGGATGAGGAGGATGAGGGCGGCTTGATAATCCACTCGACCAAGTCTTCCGCATGTTGAGGCTCAACATGGCCAGCTGCCAAAAAAAAGGACAAGCATGTCCCACGGCCACATGCTGATGAGGATGCACCGTCTCAACGACCAGCACTGTTGCCTCTAGACACAGAGCCTACTTGCCCTCTTTTATTGGCTTGTGACTGTCTGCCTCTCCTTGTTGGCCTTCCAGACATACTAATGGCCTGCAGTGAGATGTAGCTGCACAAAGCTGGGATGTATATATATATATACTGATACTGCAGCTAGCAGAATCAACTGCCTGCCTGTAGTATTATTAGTATGAGAACACCAGCAATTGTCTTCAGGTAGCTTTAGGTGCACACTGTGCAGAGGACGCAGTACACTAACTGTAAATACTGTAGCTGCCTGCCTGTGGTATTAATATAGGATCAGAAGAACACCACCAATTTTATTCAGGTAGCTTTAGGTGCACACTGTGCAGAGAACACAGTACACTAACTGTAAATACTGTAGCTACCTGCCTGTGGTATGAATAGGAGCAGAACAACAGCAATTGTCTCCAGGTAGGTTTAGGTGCACAGTGTGCAGAGGACACAGTACACTAACTGTAAATACTGTAGCTGCCTGCCTGTGGTATTAATAGGATCAGAAGAAAATCACCAATTTTATTCAGGTAGCTTTAGTTGCACACTGTGCAGAGGACACAGTACACTAACTGTAAATTCTGTAGCTGCCTGCCTGTGGTATTAATAGGATCAGAAGAACACCACTAATTTTCTTCAGGTAGCTTTAGGTGCACACTGTGCAGAGGACACAGTACACTAACTGTAAATACTGTAGCTGCCTGCCTGTGGTATTATTAGGAGCAGAACAACAGCAATTGTCTCCAGTTGGGATGAGCCGAACACCCCCCTGTTCGGTTCGCACCAGAACATGCGAACAGGAAAAAAGTTTGTTCGAACATGTGAACACCGTTAAAGTCTATGGGACCTGAACATGAATAATCCAAAGTGCTAATTTTAAAGGCTTATATGCAAGTAATTGTCATAAAAAGTGTTTGGGGACCTGGGTCCTGCCCCAGGGGACATGGATCAATGCAAAAAAAAGTTTTAAAAACGGCCGTTTTTTCAGGAGCAGTGATTTTAATAATGCTTAAAGTCAAACAATAAAAGTGTAATATCCCTTTAAATTTCGTATCTGGGGGGTCTATAGTATGCCTGTAAAGGGGCGCATGTTTCCTGTGCTTAGAACAGTCTGGCAGCAAAATGACATTTCGAAGGAAAAAACCCATTTAAAACTACTCGCGGCTATTGCATTGCCGGTCCGACAATACACATAGAAGTTCATTGATAAAAACGGCATGGGAATTCCCCACAGGGGAACCCCGAACCAAAATTTTAAAAAAATTACGTGGGGGTCCCCCTAAATTCCATACCAGGCCCTTCAGGTCTGGTATGGATATTAAGGGGAACCCCGGCCAAAATTTAAAAAAAAAATGATGTGGGGGTCCCCCTAAATTCCATACCAGTCCCTTCAGGTCTGGTACGGATTTTAAGGGAACCCCGCGCCAGAGAGAGCGCCCCCCCCTCCTGAACCGTACCAGGCCACATGCCCTCAACATTGGGAGGGTACTTTGGGGTAGCCCCCCAAAACACCTTGTCCCCATGTTGATGAGGACAAGGGCCTCATCCCCACAACCCTGGCCGGTGGTTGTGGGGGTCTGCGGACGGGGGGCTTATCGGAATCTGGAAGCCTCCTTTAACAAGGGGACCCCCAGATCCCGGCCCTCCCCCCTGTGTGAAATGGTAAGGGGGTACTTGTACCCCTACCATTTCACTAAAAAACTGTCAAAAATTTTAAAAATGACAAGAGACAGTTTTTGACAATTCCTTTATTTAAATGCTTCTTCTTTCTTCTATCTTCCTTCATCTTCTTCTTCTGGTTTTTCTGGCTCTTCTGGTTCTTCCTCCGGCATTCTCGTCCAGCATCTCCTCCGTGGCGTCTTCTATCTTCTTCTCCTCGGGCCGCTCCGCACCCATGGCATGGGGGGAGGCTCCTACTCTTCTCTTCATCTTCTTCTCTTCTCCTTTTCTTCTCTTCTTCTCTTCTTCATTTTCTTCTCTGGGCCGCTCCGCATCCATGCTGGCATGGAGGGAGGCTCCCGCTGTGTGACGGCGTCTCCTCGTCTGACGGTTCTTAAATAACGGGGGCGGGGCCACCTGGTGACCCCGCCCCCCTCTGACGCACGATGACTTGACGGGACTTCCCTGTGACGTCTTGGGGAATGCCACAGGGAAGTCCCGTCATGTCATCGTGCGTCAGAGGGGAACGGGGTCACCGGGTAGCCCCGCCCCCCGTTATTTAAGAACCGTCAGACGAGGAGACGCCGTCACACAGCGGGAGCCTCCCTCCATGCCAGCATGGGTGCGGAGCGACCCGGAGAATAAAATAAGGAAGGGAAGAAGAGAAGAAGAGAAGAAAAGAAGAAGAGAAGAAGATGAAGAGAAGAGCGGGAGCCTCCCCCCATGCCATGGGTGCGGAGCGGCCCGAGGAGAAGAAGATAGAAGATGCCGCGGAGGAGATGCTGGACGAGAACACCGGAGGAAGAACCAGAAGAACCAGAAGAAGAAGAAGATGAAGGAAGATAGAAGAAAGAAGAAGCATTTAAATAAAGGAATTGTCAAAAACTATCTCTTGTCATTTTTAACATTTTTGACAGTTTTTTAGTGAAATAGTAGGGGTAAGTACCCCCTTACCATTTCACACAGGGGGGAGAGCCGGGATCTGGGGGTCCCTTGTTAAAGGGGGCTTCCAGATTCCGATAAGCCCCCCGCCCGCAGACCCCCACAACCACCGGCCAGGTGGGCCCTTGTCCTCATCAACATGGGGACAAGGTGTTTTGGGGGGCTACCCCAAAGCACCCTCCCAATGTTGAGGGCATGTGGCCTGGTACGGTTCAGGAGGGGGGGGCCACACTCTCACCCCCCATCTTTTCCTGCGGCCTACCAGGTTGCGTGCTCGGATAAGGGCCTGGTATGGAATTTAGGGGGACCCCCACGTCTTTTTTTTTTTAAATTTTGGTTTGGGGTTCCCCTGTAGGGAATTCCTATGCCATTTTTATCAATGAACTTTTATGTGTATTATCGGACCGGCAATGCAATAGCCACGAGTAGTTTTAAATGGCTTTTTTCCTTCGAAATGTCATTTTGCTGTCAGACTGTTCTAAACATGGGAAACATGCGCCCCTTTACAGGCATACTATAGACACCCCCCAGCTACGAAATTTAAAGGGATATTACACTTTTATTGTTTGACTTTAAGCATTATTAAAATCACTGCTCCTGAAAAAACGGCCGTTTTTAAAACTTTTTTTTGCATTGATCCATGTCCCCTGGGGCAGGACCCAGGTCCCCAAACACTTTTTATGACAATAACTTGCATATAAGCCTTTACAATTAGCACTTTTGATTTCTCCCAGAGACTGTTAAAGGGTGTTCCGCGGCATTCGAATTTGCCGCGAACACCCCAAATTGTTCGCTGTTCGGCAAACTTGCGAACAGCCAATGTTTGAGTCGAACATGAGTTCGACTCGAACTCGAAGCTCATCCCTAGTCTCCAGGTAGCTTTAGGTGCACACTGTGCAGAGGACACACTACACTAACTGTAAATACTGTAGCTGCCTGCCTGTGGTATTAATAGGATCAGAAGAAAACCACTAATTTTCTTCAGGTAGCTTTAGGTGCACACGGTGCAGAGGACACAGTACACTAACTGTAAATACTGTAGCTGCCTGCCTGTGGTATTAATAGGAGCAGAACAACAGCAATTGTCTCCAGGTAGCTTTAGGTGCACACTGTGCAGAGGACACACTACACTAACTGTAAATACTGTAGCTGCCTGCCTGTGGTATTAATAAGATCAGAAGAACACCACTAATTTTCTTCAGGTAGCTTTAGGTGCACACTGTGCAGAGGACACCGTACACTAACTGTAAATACTGTAGCTTCCTGCCTGTGGTATTAATAGTAGCAGAACAACAGCAATTGTCTCCAGGTAGCTTTAGGTGCACACTGTGCAGAGGACGCACTACACTAACTGTAAATACTGTAGCTGCCTGCCTGTGGTATTAATAGGTTTAGGAGAACACCACCAATTTTATTCAGGTAGCTTTAGGTGCACACTGTACAGAGGACGCACTACACTAACTGTAAATACTGTAGCTGCCTGCCTGTGGTATTAATAGGATCAGAAGAACACCACTAATTTTCTTCATTTAGCTTTAGGTGCACACTGTGCAGAGGACGCACTACACTAACTTGTAAATACTGCAGCTGCCTGCAGTACTGTACTAATAGGATCAGAAGAACACCACTAATTTTCTTCAGGTAGCTTTAAGTGCACACTGTGCAGAGAACGCACTAAACTAACTTGTAAATACTGCAGCTGCCAGCGGTACTGTACTAATAGGATCAGAAGAACACCACAAATTTTCTTCAGGTAGCTTTAGGTGCACACTGTGCAGGGGACGCACTACACTAACTTGTAAATACTGCAGCTGCCTGCGGTACTGTACTAATAGGATCAGAAGAACACCACTAATTTTCTTCAGGTAGCTTTAGGTGCACACTGTGCAGAGGACGCACTACACTAACTGTAAATACTGTGGCTAATAGGACTAAAAGGATCAGAAGAACACTAGCAATTTTCTTCAGATAGATTTAAATACTGTAAAGACACTTTAAATCTATTTCAGGTCGGCATATGTGATCATTCCCATTTCTTTCTGCTATAATGATTGAGCAGCATTTTCCTTTTAAGGAAAGGAAAGATTTGCCATTAAGATGTTTACATTTCTTTGGCTGATGTAGCATTTATCTCCTTGTGCATTAAAAAGCTACATTGTATAGGTGGTTTTGTGGGAGGTCAGGAGTACTCTGGCAGCAAGACACAGGGTACTGCATGCCGCTTGCTTCTTTCTAATGAGGTTAAATAAAAGGCAGGCTTTGCTGATAGTACAAAGGAAATAATCAGAGCACATGTGCTCAAGCAGAAGCACATCCAAGATTCATACATAGAACGTCTCTAGCTTGTTAAATCTGAGAACACAGCCATTGTCATGTTTATTATTTGATATTGCTCCATTAATTTGCTTCCCTTTCAGTATGTAATGTATGGGTTAAACTGAAACAAAACATTAAAAGATAACATTTACTTACAATTGTATCTATTCTACATAATATTTATAGTTTTCTGTCCTTTTTTTTGCTCTTTACCAACCGCATATCTTATAAGAATTATGAATGTGTATGTATTTTTGTTAATTAGCTGATTCTGGTTTACTTGCATATTGATGTGGGGAATTTTAGTAAATAAACAAAATACATGACACCGATATCTCTCTTTGTCCCCCATAAACTATTAATCTACCGCAGCAATAAAATGTTCAAGCAAGATAACAGAATGAGACTGCCCATTGACTGATTCTATGGTATTTTGAAAAGGCCAACTCACCCAAAACTGATATTTCAGTTTAGGCTCTGAAGAGTTTATGGTTTCTTTAATGTGGAGACTCGAATAATTAGATCTACACTTGAATTACTAGGTCCATATACTGTACATACCATAACCAATATTGAGATATCACTTTATTTATTTTATAAATCAACCCACAAATATTTCTTGGATTCCAAAATCAAAATAAGTAACATTATTCAGTCTATCAATCCTTGGCTGCATTTGTTTTTGTTGCAAGAATATATATATTTTTTTCTCAATGATTTTTTATTTTATCAATCAAAAACATATCAATTAAAGTTGCTGCATATATTACACAACATTTATAATACAATAAACTGTGAAGGCATATAGTATAGAACTTGTTTAAACCTTTATGGCCTAGTCCAGCCTACCCCAAATGGGTTCAAGCTGTAGGCCTGGAAGGTTACCACTTTAGCTATGCTTCAGTCAATACAAACTTTAAGTATGGAAATAATATCGGGAAAGGGGAACTTAAAAATAATGAATAACCAAAAAATAAGGAATATCAGAGATAGTGTTCTACACTAGGAAATTGCTTAGTTGAATAATCAAAGTTTTTCAGTCTGTAGGGTAAACTTACATTTTACATTATTTTAGGTAATTGGAGACTCTAGGATGGGTTAACTAAATTTGTCCATTTTCTACTAAAAGTGGTGATGGAGTGGTTTTTATAAGCAAGCAATAGTTCAAATTGTGCCTGGGTATTCAATCTGGTTATGACAGTAGATAGATTGGGTGCTTCCGTAGATTCTCAGAGGTAAGCTACTGTAAGTCTTGAGGCTATTAAAATGTGGACCACAATTGTTCTATGTATAGTGGGATATTTCTCAAGGTCTATACCTAATAAGGCTGAAATGGGAGTAAGCGTGGAAAGGTTTCCTGTAATATCTGCTATGAATGATGAAACTGAGTTCCAAAAGCTTTTCAGGGTTTTGCAACTCCAGAGAGTGTGTATAATTTCCAGTTTGCTCATTACACCTCCAACAAATGTTGGGTGTGGATGGATCTATTTTGGATAATTTATACGGAGTTAAATACCACCTGTTATTTTTAAAGCATTGTCCCAGTGTTCTATACGCGATGATGATTTGTTGATTATTTGGAATGATTTTTTCCCCTGGTCCCAGGAAAAGTTTTAAGCTAAATCTCTCTCCCATTTTAACATATGAACATTTTTATTATCTGATTGGGAGGAGTGTATCTCATAAAAAAAGGAAATGCCTTTCTTAATATGGTCTTTATGGTGAGAAAAATATTCCCATATTATCGATGGAATTTCCATCAAGTTATTAGGATTGATATCCTTTAAACGTTTACACTTTCCAAGCTTACTCATAATAACATCCCTAAAGTTCGAGGGTAGATTTTCATATAATCTGAATCCCTGTTTGATCCTTTTTGATATCGTCTACTGATAAACGGATTCTGCAGTAATTAATAGCTTCTGTAGGAAGACATATTTTGGATTTTTTTTTACATGTCTAGTTTTAGAAAGTATATGTTTCCAAACAAATACTGTAGCTTTAATACTCAGTAGATTTGGAATGATTACTTTAGGGAGTATGGCAGTGGCTATTGCTAGGGCATGTAAGTCAGAATTTTTTGTAGATTCTTGTTCTATGTTTAGCCATAGCTTATCTTTTTCAGGGGAGAACCAATATTTCATCTGGTCTAAAATGGATGCGTAATAATAGTTTTTGACGTCTGGTAGATTCATTCCTCCATAAGTTTTAGTAGTGGTTAAAATTGAAAATGCGACTCTGGGTTTCTTTTTATTCCATATAAATTGTTTAAGCTTAATTGCATGAAGAATTTGGTGGGTATTGGGATAGGCATCTAAAATAGTAAAGAATTTTTGGTAAGGTTTGCATCTTGAATGCAGCTATTTTACCAACCCAGGATAAATGTGTTTTCTGTATATTATTTAGGTCTTGGTTAATTTGTTCTAAGAGGGGAGGGAAGTTTACGTCATATACCCTATTTATCGGCATATAACACACACAGGCATATAACACGCACATTCATTTTAGGAGGGAAGTTTCAGGAAAAAACTTTAAATAAGGAACTTTGAAGCAAAATAAGGGTCAGTGCCCATCAGCAGCCTCACCATTGCCATCAATGCAGCCTGATCAATGCTCATCTGCAGCTT
This sequence comes from Lithobates septentrionalis, assembly GCA_037952835.1. Taxonomy (NCBI): domain Eukaryota; kingdom Metazoa; phylum Chordata; class Amphibia; order Anura; family Ranidae; genus Lithobates; species Lithobates septentrionalis. The sequence continues at coordinate 415,270 of JBBDGP010000261.1, forward strand.
TACAAGTGCCATCAATGCAGCCTCATCATTCCACATCAATGCAGCCTCACCATTGCCATCAATGCAGCAGCCTCACCATTGACATCAATGCAGCAGCCTCACCCTTGCCATCAGTGCAGCAGCCTCACCATTGCCATCAGTGCAGCCTGATCGATGCCCATCTGCAACCTAGAGGGGACAGGGGGGGGGGCGAGACGAGCGCCAACAGGTTACATACAGTGAGAATGTCCTATGATAGACAGAACAGTGGTCCAATGGTGGCCAAGGAGACAGGAATTTCTATTACAGAGGCCGCCAAGTAAACAGGAGATTCTCACTGTATGTAATCTGATGGCGCTCTCCCTGTCCCCTCCGAGGCAGCTAAAATTGAAGTATCGGTGTATAACACGCACATGCTATTTGCACCCGATTTTCATGGTGAAATAGTGAGTGTTATACGCTAATAAATACAGTATTTTAGTTGGTGGGGAGGCGAGTTGTATCCCTAAATATGTTATTGAGGTATTGTCCCAATTGTATTCATGTTTTGTACTTAGGTTGTTAATTTCTGTAGCGGGTATATTCATAGGTAGGATGTAACATTAGTTTTGATTGATATTGTAGTATGACACCTCCTTGAATTTTTCTAGTGCTGTAATTACTGATGGTAAAGATATCTCAGGCTTGGTTAATGTCAGTATGATGTCATCGTCAAATAAGCCTAATTTATGTACATCTTGGCCAATGGTAATACCTTTGATATCTGGGGAAGAACGTATATATTCTGCTAAAGGTTCTATCGCTAGGGAAAATATTAGTGGGGATAAGGGGCACCCTTGTCTGGTCCCGTTGGTTAAAGAGAAATTTCTGGATAGCATACCTGACGAAAAAATCTTTGCAGTGGGATGGGTATATAATGCCATAATGGCAGAATGTATAAAGGCCTTGAAAACCAAATTTGGATAGAGTTTTTGAAATATATTCCCAATTAGGGATGAGCTTCGTGTTCGAGTCGAACCCATGTTCGACTCGAACATCGGCTGTTCGGTCGTTCGCCGAATTGCGAACGATATGGGCCGTTCGCGCCAAATTCGTGTGGCGCGTCACGGCCCATAATTCACTGCGGCATCGCAGTGCATTGCTGGCTGATGATTGGCCAAGCATGCACTATGACCCGCATGCTTGGCCAATCACAGCGCCGCCTGAACAGAGAGCCGTAATTGGCCAAAGCCAAGGAGGCTTTGGCCAATTATGGCTCAGGGGATTTAGTACACGCCCCACACTATATAAGGCCGCCTGCACGGCGGCCCTGTGTAGTGTGTGTTCCGGTGTGCTGAGAGATAGAGAGAGAGACAGTGTCATTTGATTTGAGTTAGATAGATTAGGCAGAACAATCAGTCAGTTAGCTGCACTTACAGTGTATTGTGTATATATATGCATCCCAGGTGTTGCATATATATATATACACTGTATTCAGTTTAGCTAGATCCGTTCCTGTTATCTTCTAGACTATTTACATTTAGTGCAGTGCGTCCTGCTCACAGTGTTCAGCTAGATCCGTTCCTGTTATCTTCTAGACTATTTACATTTAGTGCAGTGCGTCCTGCTCACAGTGTTCAGCTAGATCCGTTCCTGTTATCTTCTAGACTATTTACATTTAGTGCAGTGCGTCCTGCTCACAGTGTTCAGCTAGATCCGTTCCTGTTATCTTCTAGACTATTTACATTTAGTGCAGTGCGTCCTGCTCACAGTGTTCAGCTAGATCCGTTCCTGTTATCTTCTAGACTATTTACATTTAGTGCAGTGCGTCCTGCTCACAGTGTTCAGCTAGATCCGTTCCTGTTATCTTCTAGACTATTTACATTTAGTGCAGTGCGTCCTGCTCACAGTGTTCAGCTAGATCCGTTCCTGTTATCTTCCTACTGACAGGCAGGCTTGTCTGGTTACAGTATATAAAGCTACCTGAAGAAAATTACAGGTGTTCTATTTGATCCTATTAGTACCATGGTCAGGCAGCTAGACTATTTACATTTAGTACAGTGCGTCCTGCTCACAGTGTTCAGCTAGATCCGTTCCTGTTATCTTCCTACTGACAGGCAGGCTTGTCTGGTTACAGTATATAAAGCTACCTGAAGAAAATTACAGGTGTTCTATTTGATCCTATTAGTACCACGGTCAGGCAGCTAGACTATTTACATTTAGTACAGTGCGTCCTGCTCACAGTGTTCAGCTAGATCCGTTCCTGTTATCTTCCTACTGACAGGCAGGCTTGTCTGGTTACAGTATATAAAGCTACCTGAAGAAAATTACAGGTGTTCTATTTGATCCTATTAGTACCACGGACAGGCAGCTAGACTATTTACATTTAGTACAGTGCGTCCTGCTCACAGTGTTCAGCTAGATCCGTTCCTGTTATCTTCCTACTGACAGGCAGGCTTGTCTGGTTACAGTATATAAAGCTACCCGAAGAAAATTACAAGGGTTCTATTTGATCCTATTAGTACCACGGTCAGGCAGCTAGACTATTTACATTTAGTACAGTGCGTCCTGCTCACAGTGTTCAGCTAGATCCGTTCCTGTTATCTTCCTACTGACAGGCAGGCTTGTCTGGTTACAGTATATAAAGCTACCTGAAGAAAATTACAGGTGTTCTATTTGATCCTATTAGTACCACGGTCAGGCAGCTAGACTATTTACATTTAGTACAGTGCGTCCTGCTCACAGTGTTCAGCTATATCCGTTCCTGTTATCTTCCTACTGACAGGCAGGCTTGTCTGGTTACAGTATATAAAGCTACCTGAAGAAAATTACTGGTGTTCTATCCCAGCTTAGTGCAGCTACAGGCAATTAGTATGTCTGGAAGGCCAAGAAGGAGAGGCAGACAGTCACAAGCCAATAAGAGAGGGCAAGCAGGCTCTGTGTCTAGTGCTGGTCGTGGAGACGGTGCATCCTCATCAGCACGTGGCCATGGGACATGCTTGGCCTTTTTTTCGGCAGCTGGCCGTGTTGAGCCGCAACATGCGGAAGACTTGGTCGAGTGGATGGCCAAGCCGTCCTCATCCTCCTCATCCTCTCTCACCCAGGGTGCTTTGTCTGGCAAAGCAGCGGCCTCTTCCCTCAGCTAAATGTCATCAGTGACTCCTTCCCTAGCTCCACCATGTCCTCCTGAGGATTCCCTCGAACTGTTTGACCACAGTGTTGGGTACATGCTCCAGGAGGATGCCCAGCGTTTGGAAGGCTCTGATGATGATACTGAGCTCGATGAAGGCAGTAACATGAGCACGGACAGAGGGGGTGCCCAAGAAGGACAGCAATCTGGCAGTCATGCTCCCCCTGCTGCAGCATACTGCCAGGTTTGCTCCAGTGATGAGGAGGGAGGGGATGATGAGGTCACTGACTCAACGTGGGTGCCTGATAGGAGAGAGGAGGAGGAGGAGGAGGAGGAGGAGGAGGCGGCACATCACCAACGAGGCAGGATGCCCTCCAGGGGCCAGCCTAAGGGCAGCACATTGACTGCATCACACCCCAAAGCTCCACATGTGCAGGGCGCTGCAGTCTCTGCGCGTTATTCAAAAAGTTCTTTGGTGTGGGCTTTTTTTGAGACCAGTGCATCAGATCGCACCGCTGCTATTTGCAACATATGTCTCAAGCGTATCTCGCGTGGCCAAAACATCTCCCGCTTGGGTACCACATGCTTGACCAGACATATGTTGACCTGCCATGCAGTTCGTTGGCAAGCGTATCTAAAAGACCCACACCAAAGAACAAAGAGGATCTCTCCTTGCTCCTCATCAGCTGAGATTTCCAACCCCACTAGACCTCCAGTCCTCTCTGAGACCTGCAGTGAGAGGAATGAAGGTGTAGAATTAGGTCTGTCACAGCCAAGTACTTGTGGGCAATCTGCTTTTGGTACACCAACGTCAGATTGTACCAGGCAAATTTCCCTGCCCCAGCTGCTGCACCGCCGAAAGAAGTTTGCTCCCAGCCATCCACATGCCCAGCGGTTGAATGCTAGCTTGGCAAAATTGCTAGCACTTCAACTGCTGCCTTTTCAGTTGGTAGACTCTGCCCCCTTCCGTGAGTTTGTGGAATGTGCGGTTCCTCAGTGGCAGGTACCCAAACGCCACTTTTTCTCATGGAAGGCGATTCCGGCTCTCTACCGGCATGTGGAAGGCAATGTCCATGCCTCGCTGGACAGGGCGGTCAGCGGTAAGGTGCATATTACCGCTGACTCATGGTCCAGCAGGCATGGACAGGGACGTTACCTAAGTTTCACGGCGCATTGGGTGACTCTGCTGGCAGCTGGGAAGGATGCAGGACAAGGTGCAGTAGTGTTGGAGGTTGTTCCGCCACCACGCCTCCAAAATGCTGATTGTGACACACCTCTCTCCTCCACCCCCTCCTCTTCTTCTTCCTCCATGGCCTCTTCCTTGGAACCAGCGGTGCTCCGTAGTCATTCAAGGGGCTACGTAAGTACGCAGGCCAAAAGATGCCATGCGGTGCTTGAGCTGGTGTGCTTGGGGGACAGGAGCCACACTGGGGCAGAGGTTCTGTCAGCTCTGCAGGGGCAGGTTCAGAGGTGGTTGACGCCACGCCAACTTAAGGCAGGAATGGTGGTTTGCGACAATGGCACCAACCTCCTCTCTGCCCTCCAACAGGGACAAATGACCCATGTGCCCTGTTTGGCTCACGTCCTTAACTTGGTGGTGCAGCGGTTCTTGGGCAGGTACCCGGGCTTACAGGATGTCCTGAGGCAGGCCAGGAAAGTCTGTGTGCATTTCCGCCGGTCATATAATGCCAGTGCTCGGCTGATGGACCTCCAAAAGGAGTTTAACCTGCCCAAGAACCGCCTAATCTGTGGCATGCCCACCAGGTGGAACTCAACGTTGGCCATGCTGCAGCGGCTGCACACGCAGCAGAGGGCCATCAATGAGTACCTGTGCGACTATGGCACCAGGACAGGGTCAGGGGAGCTTGTTTTTTTTTCCCCACGCCAGTGGGCCATGATCAGGGATGCATGCACTGTCCTGTCACCATTCGAGGAGGCCACGAGGATGGTGAGCAGTGACAGTGCATGCATCAGTGACACTGTCCCCCTTGTCCACCTGTTGGAGCACACGCTGCGTGGAATAATGGACAGGGCACTTGAGGCAGAACAGAGGCAGGAAGAGGAGGACTTCCTTAGCTCTCAAGGCCCCCTTTATCCAGACAGTGTTCCTGCGTGCCCGCCGATCACACAGGAAGAGGACGAGGAGGAGGAGGAGGAGGAGGAAGATTGTGTCAGTATGGAGGTGGAGCCTGGCACTCAGCATCAGCAGCAGTCTTTAAGGGATCAGTCCCAAGAAACACGTGGACTTGTACGTGGCCGGGAGGAGGTGGCTGCGGACGTTGTCGTCCTTAGTGACCCAGAGGACTCCGGACCGAATGCCTCAGCAAACCTACGCTGCATGGCCTCCCTGATCCTGCAAAGCCTGCGTAAGGATCCTCGTATTCGTGGTATCAAGGAGAAGGACCAATACTGGCTGGCAACCCTCCTTGATCCACGTTACAAGCGTAAGGTTGCGGACCTTATCTTGCCATCGCAGAGGGAGCAGAGAATGAAACATCTTCGGGAGGCCTTGCAGAAAGGTCTGTGCAATGCGTTCCCAGAGACTGGGAGGTTACAAACTCCTGTTTCTGGACAACGTGTTGCTGAGGCTTCGGTCAGTCAAAGAAGGAGCAGTGGAGAAGGTGGCCGTCTGACCGATGCGTTCAGAAAATTTTTTGGTCCGCAGCCCCAAGGTATGATCGGTTCCAGCAACCATCGCCAGCGTCTGTTTTACATGGTGCAGGAATACCTAGGGGCAAGATCAGACTTGGACACCTTTCCCACCGAAAATCCTCTGGGTTACTGGGTCTTGAGGATGGATCACTGGCCAGAGCTTGCACAGTATGCAATTGAGCTACTGGCCTGTCCTGCATCCAGCGTTCTTTCGGAACGCACATTCAGTGCTGCTGGAGGCGTGGTAACCGATCACAGGGTGCGTCTGTCCACCGACTCGGTCGATCGGCTGACCTTCATAAAAATGAATCAGTCTTGGATCACCACCAGCTACCAAGCACCTGATGCTGATGTAACCGAATAATTTTTTTTGAAATCTCAGATCCCTTCAAAGACTGCCTATGCTGATGCTGAGTGACTATCCCTGAGTAATTATCCTCTTCCTTCTCAATCATCACGCTGATAGCTTGTAAGAACATTTTTGGTTCTGGGCGCCACCACCAGTGCCTAAGGCACAATTTTTCAGGCCCTGTTTAACAGGGGCGTGTAATTACAATTTTTGATGTAATACTTTGCAGCAGGGCTCGTTCCTGCATTCCAACTAGAGTGTCTGTGAGGGGTTGCAGTGTTGTGGCACCAGCACCAGTGCCTAAGGCCCAATTTTTCTGCCCCTGTCTAACAGGGGCGTGTAATTACAATTTTTGATGCAATACTTTGCAGCAGGGCTCATTCCTGCGTTCCAACTAGAGTGTCTGTGAGGGGTTGCAGTGTTGTGGCACCAGCACCAGTGCCTAAGGCCCAATTTTTCTGCCCCTGTCTAACAGGGGCGTGTAATTACAATTTTTGATGCAATACTTTGCAGCAGGGCTCGTTCCTGCGTTCCAACTAGAGTGTCTGTGAGGGGTTGCAGTGTTGTGGCACCAGCACCAGTGCCTAAGGCCCAATTTTTCTGCCCCTGTCTAACAGGGGCGTGTAATTACAATTTTTGATGCAATACTTTGCAGCAGGGCTCGTTCCTGCGTTCCAACTAGAGTGTCTGTGAGGGGTTGCAGTGTTGTGGCACCAGCACCAGTGCCTAAGGCCTAATTTTTCAGCTCCTGTTCAACAGGGGCATGTAATTACAATTCTTGATCTAATATTTCACAGCAGGGCCCTGTGAGGGCTTACAGTGTTGTGGCCACAGCAACACCTAAGGCCCAAATTTCTGCTGAGTATATAGGGCAGGACCCTACTTTCAAACATCTAACTTACAAATGACTCCTACTTGCAAACGGAAGGAGACAACAGGAAGTGAGATTAAATCTACCCCTAGGAAGGGAAATTCTCTCCTGTAAGAGTTAATATGGGAAAACAATTTCTCCTTTCCACTGATGCTTTCCAATCCTTGTTCCACAAAAAAACCCAAATTTTCAAAAAACATTTTTCATTGGGACAAAAAGTGAGGTGAAATCTTCTGAAGAGGAGGAAAGACAGCAAAACAAATGTCACAGGGGTGATAACCCTTCCCTATGTTTTCCAAAAAGCTTAAAAAAGATTTTTTGGCTGGAGCTAAACACGTTAAAAATGTACCTGTTCAAAATTACAAAGAGATTCTACTTAACAACAAACCTACAGTCCCTGTCTTGTTTGCACCGCCTGTATACTGCTGTTCAGAGTATATAGGGCCTTTCCTTATTTTAATTTGGGTGCGGGGTTCCCCTTAATATCCATACAAGACCCAAAGGGCCTGGTAATGGACTGGGGGGGTACCCATGCCATTTGTCTCACTGATTTTCATCCATATTGCCATGACCCGACATGACATTAAACCCGCAAGCAGTTTTAAATGAGATTTTTTCCTTTAAAAATGACATTTGGTGCAGGGACTGTTCTAAACACGGGAAACACGCGCCACTTTACAGGCATACTATAGACATCCCCCAGGTACGATATTTAAAGGAATATTTCCCTTTTTTTTTTTTTACTTTAAGCATCATTAAAATCACTGCTCCCGAAAAAACGGCCGTTTTTAAAAGTTTTTTTTTGCATTGATACATGTCCCCTGGGGTACGACCCGGGTCCCCAAACCCTTTTTAGGACAATACCATGCAAATTAGCCTTTAAAATGAGCACTTTTGATTTCGAACGTTCGAGTCCCATAGACGTCAATGGGGTTCTAACGTTCGTGCGAACTTTCGGTCCGTTCGCAGGTTCTGGTGCGAACCGAACCGGGGGGTGTTCGGCTCATCCCTATTCCCAATGCATTCTGTCGAATGCTTTTCCAGCATCTAATGCTAGTAATAGGGAGGGCGTTTTATCATTATGTATTAGATTGATAATGTTTAACATCCTTCTGGTGCTATTGGGTGCTTGCCTACCTTTGACAAAACCTACTTGGTCAGGTTTAATTAATAAGAGGGTTAAGTTGACTAGTCTATTAGCCAATATTTTTGCATATATTTTAAGATCAGAATTTAATAGAGATATGGGTCTATAATTTAAGGGGGATGTAGGGTCTTTTCCTGATTTTGGAAATGTTATTATTATGGCCTCTAGAAGTTCTTTTGAAAAGGTGTTTGAGTTTGCCACTTGGTTAAACAATTTGGACAGGTATGGAATTAAGGTATCTTTGAAGGCTGAGTAATATTCCCCTGATAGGCCATCAGCTCCTGGTGCTTTATTTTTTGGCAGTTCATTTATGACTTTTATAATTTCTTCATTGGAAATTGGTTTATTAAGCTGATCTAGAGACATAGGGTCAATGGAGGGAAGATTGACATTGTCTAGAAATGCTTTAATTTTGTTGGTGTCAGGTTGGGGGGTATTTTTGTCATCTTTTAAGTTGTATAGTGCCTCATAATATTGTGCATATGTGTCTACAATTTCTTGGGGATTGAGTATTACCTTGTTTGAGTTGTGGTGGATTAATTTAAGAATTTAATTTTTTTGTTGACGTTTTTTTATGTAGCTCTTCCAAATTGGATATATCTTTTAGAAAAGTATTTATTTTATTATTTCTACTTTTTTTTCCCCTGACAGCTATTTTTATTAGAAGGCCTCTGGCATAGGCTTTGTGAGAGCACCACAGTGTAGAGTCATTAACAGAATTATTATCATTCAATACAAAAAATTCCTTAAGGCTTTTTTTCATCACAGATCGATGTTTCTCCTGGGAGAGAATAAATGTGTTATTCCCCCATACATAATTATTGGGACAAATTTGGTTTGAATTGATTTTGAGTGTAATTGGTGCGTAATCTGACCACATTAAGTTGTGAATGTTAGCATTCATTATTTTTGGGAGGAGATATTTGTCTGTGATGTCTATCCTAGAATATGACTTGTGAACGTTAGAAAAAAAAGTGAAGTCTTTTTCTGTGGTGTGTAAACATCTCCAGGGATCATACATATCTTCGGCTGAGAAGATGTTGGCCAGTCCTCTTCTGGGAGTCTTTCCTTTCTTGGATGTGTCCATGTCCGGATCCATTGGTGCATTAAAGTCTCCACAAATAATGAGGTGTCCCTTCTGTATTTTTTTGTTTTCCTGATCACTTTCTTAATAAACTGGTGAGGGTTTTTGTTGGGGGCATATATGTTGATGATTGTGTATATCGTATTGTCAATTGAAGCTACCAGAATTATGAATCTTCCTTGGGCATCTGTTTTGATATTTATTTCTTGAAAGGAAACAGTGTCTTTTATAGCTGTAATCACATTTTTTTTTATTGCTGGAAACGAAAATTTGTGAAAATTTATGGTGTTTAAATTTTGGTGGGTTATCCTTTGCAAAGTGAGATTCTTGGATACATATGACGTCGCTTCCGAATTTAATACCATCTGACCATAGAGCTCTCCATTTCAATGGGCTATTTAGGCCCTTCACATTCATTGACATAAGTTTAAGAATCATTAATGGTATAAGGCTGGATGCTGAGGTGTAGCACCATACTTGTATATTAGTTGATTGCTGAAATATGAAAAACTTTCAAGAATATTTGCAGGAAGAACAGAAAATACCAGTTGATCTTGCCAGAAATGCACTGTCTTTGCCACTTCCCAAGAGCTGAACAGACAGCAAAAACAATGTTATCTTTCTTTCTTAACCTACTAATTCCATCAACCCCCTATGTCCCTGGTACCCACCCCCAGAGCACACGTGGCCCTTTAGCATTTTTTGTGTGGTTCTCGGTGCCCCTGCAGAAACTATTTTGTGTTACCCTATTGCCTCGTTATAGCAGTTATTTATAGCAGCCTCATGTAATATGTCTCCAGTTTATGACCGTCTCCTAGAAGGTGTCCCCATTCTCCAACAACTCCAATAATATGTTCACAGTCTGACAGTCTCTTGCAGCATGCCCGCATTCTCTGACCATCTCCTGTATCATGTCTGCAATCTCTGAATCTCTGACCATTTCCTGTATTATGTTCACGGTCCCTGATTATTTCTTGTCTCATGCCCATAGTCTTTGACTATATCCTGTTGTATGTCTGCTGTCTCTGATATTGAATAATCACTAAATTTTTGCTTAGACCTTTGGTGGGGACAGTCGCCACACTTCAGTTCTCCTTTATCAAGAAAGTTGACCACCACTGCCCTACGTAATGGAGATGAAGACAAGAATACGTGTTTGAAATCCATGCTGTGTAACAACCATAATTTACTCCATAGACACAGTAGAAAAGTGTGTAACCACGAAAGGACAAAGAAGTGTGTTTTTTTTGCATGATTACCATACCAAAAAAAAATGAAAGGCCAGAAAAAATTAAACAAATGAAACCATTTCATCTAAGGACTGGTAAGCCACAACATGTTCTGTTTGGGATTTAGAAATGCTTTAACTAGTTCAGCTCTAGACTAGAGCAATTTTTTTCATTTTTGCATACATGTGCAAATCTTAATTTTTGGCAATAAAATTACTTAAACCCTCAGAACATATTTTCTGAAATCAGAGGCCCTGTAGAATAAAAAGATGATATTTGCAATTTTTTATGTCATTTGATATTTGCCCAAATAATTATTACATTTTCAGGAAAAAATATAATAAAATAAATTTTAGTGCAAACATACACCATATAATACCCATTTTGGGCAAATATAAAAAATGAGGTTGCATTGAGTAAATAGATACCAAACATGCAAAGTCTTAAAATTACGTGCACCCATGCTATTATAAAAAAACTATATTGCCCAAAAATCTACATAGGTGACTATTTAAAGGCCTCTATAGCTTATCAGTTTAGAGTTAACCAGGATCTCTTGTGCTTGCATTATTGTTCTCACTGTGATGTATGCAGTGATATGTCACATGTGTGGGGTAACCATGGTTTACACATGCATGCACACTCAGGGTGTGCATTTGCATATGTGTGTGGGGCAATGGATGTTAAGGCAATTAAAAAATAAAATAAAATAATTATAATTTTTCAAACTTTTCTTTTACTTATTTATTTATACTTGATTGTGATTAAATCCCCATGTGATAGCACTGGGCAGGTGGCAGGTAAATGTTTTGGGGACCCCAATGTCTTCCCTGCCCTTCACACCATCTAACTGAGCACAGATCTGCTCGGTTAGAAGTGTCCCCTGGCTGTACTGGCCAGCAAATGGTTGATCTAAAACTGGAAGTGACAAAATTATTGTCACTTCTGGTTTCTTTGCTTACATGTGAGCTCAAGTTCATAGATATGCCTCATTCTCACACTGCTCTTCATCCTGAAGCCAACAGTTGTGGTCCAGGGCTCCCCGTAAGGAAAGACCATCCTGCCTGCTATCAGTGTTGTCAACTGTCAGTATTTTTACTGGCAGCTAGTAAAAATTGAGCACTTTTCTCCTGCTTGTAGATTTTCCTGCTAGTGACAGGGGAAGGTTGCCAGTAAAAGATATGGTTGTGATGCTCAGCTTGTAACTGCCAAGACCATTGGAGTGCCTGTTACAGTATGTTGGGGTGGCTCCATCGGGGAGCGGTGCCTGAGCGTGTCGTGTGGTGTCATGGTGCAAGGGAGCTGAGCGGCTGGAGCCTCGTTTGTGGGTCGGCGCGACATGAGCAAGACAATCCGGGAACGGGACTGTTGTCAATACTGTTTGGACTGAAGTGAACTGAAGGGACCACCTGAAGTTGAGAGAGACTGTCACTGTGACTCAGGAGGGGATGTGTCATATCTGTGAGGTGTCATCATCATCTTTTTTGCTGCTGTCACTGCCACTGTTATGCCGCGTACACACCGTCGGAATTTCCAACAACAAATGTTCACAAGAGATGTGAACTTGTTGTCAGAAATTCCGACCGTGTGTAGGCTCCATCGGACATTTTTTGTCAGAATTTCCGGAAAACAAAATTTGAGAGCTGGTTCTCAAAATTTTCAACAACAAAATCCGGTGTCATAAATTCCGATCGTGTGTACACAATTCTGACACACAAAATTCCACGCATGCTCGGAGTCAAAGAGAAGAGCCGCACTGGCTATTGAACTTCATTTTTCTCGGCTCGTCGTACGTGTTGTATGTCACCGCGTTCTTAACATTCGGCATTTCCGAAAACATTTGTGCGACCGAGTGTATGCAAGACAAGTTTGAGCCAACATCCTTCGAAAATAAATCCAGGATTTTGTTGTGGGAATGTCTGATCGTGTGTACACGGCATTAGAGTCAATTAAATGGATGAGTTGTTCAATCTGCTGCTGCTCCTTCAATGTCCAATCACAGGTTGGGGCAGGGAGGTGACCAAGTTATATTGCTTAAACTGCCATAGAGAAGTGTCAGGCCAAGGACCTGGCTTTGCTGTATGGCAGGTAGAACAGCTACCGTATACTAATTTCAACTGTATGTTTAGCTGAAGAGCTAAACATCAAACTGTAAATACTCCTAACGACTATTCAGTGCAGCATAATGTCCTCCATAAAAATGTGTCTTTTCAGAATTAGTATAAGTAATTAATAAGTAAACCATATTTTTAACTTTCAAATCTAATCTCTAAAAATAATAAACATAGTTGTTATTTTGTTAAAACAAATGTGTCTTAGTTATAGTTTCTTGTATCATAACTTATTTAATGTATTCCACATTTTAATTATCCTGATTGTAATTAGGCAACTATTTCACATTTTCAATCACCAAAGAAATTGCTCATTTAATTAGCTTGCTCCACTATCTCCATAAGAAGGTCACATTCTTTCTATGATCTCTTTGATGAAAAATCCATTGTGTATAATGTATAACAGGCTTGTTAGAGCAATCACACTGCCATATTTTTTTTACTTGCTATAATACTTTCCTAATTCATTTTTGCCTTCTAGTTGTTGGGAAAATCTATTACATTTGCTTAGTAGATGTATTGTATAATAACAAAGTATTTTTTATGACAAACAAATTGAAAAGCTGAATTCCAGTTAAACAGCCAAAAACTAAACTACATTTACAGTATGTAAGATGTGCTGCGTAACTTCCCAAACAGCTATAACTCCGCTCACCAATGTTGAGCTGCACATACCGCTACTGCACTGTATAGCCAGCAGAGTAACAATATTATTTCCAGCTCCATTTTCCAGTGTCACCTGCTCATTGAACTATGAAACACCATCATTACATACAGTAACTGTATGTATTCTACTGTATTCCACAACTTCTGTTTTCTCCTACTATCTATCCTAATGCCTCCCTGTCCTCCTAACAGGAGAGTCAAAAAGCTTGTTAGATTGACAGCATGGTACAGTGTATCATCGCCCACACTTCGGTCCTATCCAGAGGTGGCTCTCTAAATAGGCAAATTAGGAGGTTGCCTAAGTTCTCGGTGGAGGCGGAGCCAATTCCAGTTTGCTGTCTGTGTGCAGGCGACTGACTGCTGAGCTGAGGATGCACTGACTGAGCTGTGAGGGGACAGAGCCTTGCTATGTGTGAGATACATGGGCATGGGGGGGTGGTACATGGGCTTGGGGGGTGTGCATGTGACTGGGGGGTGTGCATGTGACTGGGCGGTACATGTGGCTGGGGGGTGTGCATGTGACTGGGGGGTACATGTGACTGGGGAGGTGTGCATGTGACTGGGGGTGTGCATGTGACTGGGGCTAAATGTGACTGGGGGGCAGTACATGTGACTGGGGCGGTACATGTGACTGGGGCGGTACATGTGACTGCGGGTGTGTGTATGTGACTGGGGGGTGTGCATGTGACTGGGGGGTGTGCATGTGACTGGGGGTACATGTGACTGGGGGGTTGTGCATGTTACTGGGGGGTGTGCATATGACTGGGGGGTACATGTGACTGGGGAGGTGTGCATGTGACTGGGGGGTGTGCATGTGACTGGGGGGCAAATGTGACAGGGGTTGTGTGCATGTGACTGGGGGAGCACATGTGACTGGGGTGTGTGCATGGAACTGGGGGTACATGTGACTGGGGGGTGTGCATGTGACTGGGTGGGGGTACAGGTGTCTGGGTGGTACATGTGACTGGGGGGTGTGCATGTGTGTGGCTGGGCGGGGGTACATGTGACTGGGGGGTACATGTAACGGGGATGTGCATGTAACTAGGTGGGGGCACATGTGACTGGGGGGTGTGCATGTGACTGGGGGTGTGCATGTGACTGGGGGTGTGCATGTGACTGGGGGGTACATGTGACTGTGGGTGTGTGCATGTGACTGGGGGGTACATGTGACTGGGGGTATGCATGTGACTGTGGGGTGTGCATGTGACTGGGGGGTGCGCATGTGACCGGGGGTGTATGCATGTGACTGGGGGTGTGCATGTGACTGGCGGTGTGTGCATGTGACTGGGGGTGTGTGCATGTGACTGGGGGGTGCATGTGACTGGGGGTGTACATGTGACTGGGAGGGTACATGTGACTGGGGGGTGTGCATGTGACTGGGTGGGGGTACATGTGACTGGGGGTACATGTGACTGGGGGGGTGTGCATGTGACTGGGTGGGGGTACATGTAACTGGGGGGTACATGTGACGGGGGGTGTGCATGTAACTGGGTGGTGGTACATGTGACTGGGGGGTGTGCATGTGACAGGGGTACATGTGAATGGGGGATGAGCATGTGACTGGGGGGATGAGCATGTGACTGGGGGAGTACATGTGACTGGGGGGTGTGCATGTGACTGGGGGGGCGTGTGCATGTGACTGGGTGGGGGTACATGTGACCGGGGGTACATGTGATGGCAGTGCATGTGACTGGAGGGTGCATGTGACTGATGGGTGTGCATGCGACTGGGGGGGTGTGCATGTGACTGGGGGGTATATGTGCATGTGCTTGCGGGGGTGTGTACATGTGCCTGTGGGGGGTGTGCATGTGCATTGTGTTAGAGTGAGGTTCGAGTCTGAGATGAATGAGGGATGGAGAGGAGACATCCTTACATGTCATAGTGTCCCCATCAGTCCTGCTACCATGTTGTGGTGTCCCCATCAGTCCTCCCTACATGTCGTGGTGTTCCCATCAGTCCTCCTTACATGTCGTGGTGTCCCCATAAGTCTTCTTTACATGTTGCAGTGTCCCCATCAGTCCTCCTTACATGTTGTGGTGTCCCCATCAGTCCTCCTTACATGTTGTGGTGTCCCCATCAGTCCTCCTTACATGTTGTGGTGTCCCCATCAGTCCTCCTTATATGTTGTGGTGTCCCCATCAGTCCTCCTTAGATGTTGCGGTGTCCCCATCCATCAGTTCTCCTTACATGTCGTGGTGTCCCCATCAGTCCGTGGTGTCCCCATCAGTCCTCCTTACATCTGGTGTCCCCATCAGTCCTCCTTACATGTCACGGTGTCCCAATCAGTCCTCCTTACATGTTGTGGTGTCCCAATCAGTCCTCCTTACATGTTGTGGTGTCCCCATCAATCAGTCCTCCTTACATGTCATGGTGTCCCCATCAGTCCGTGGTGTCCCCATCAGTCCTCATTACATCTGTGTCCCCATCAGTCCTCCTTACATGTTGTGGTGTCCCCATCAGTCCTCCTTACATGTCGTGGTGTCCCCATCAGTCCTCCTTACATGTCATGGTGTCTCCATCAGTCCTCCTTACATGTTGCGGTGTCCCCATCCATCAGTTCCCCTTACATGTCGTGGTGTCCCCATCAGTCCGTGGTGTCCCCATCAGTCCTCATTACATCTGTGTCCCCATCAGTCCTCCTTACATATCGTGGTGTCCCCATCAGTCCTCCTTACATGTCGTGCTGTCCCAATCAGTCCTCCTTACATGTCATGGTGTCTCCATCAGTCCTCCTTACATGTTGTGGTGTCCCCATCAGTCCTCCTTACATGTCGTGGTGTCCCCATCAGTCCTCCTTACATCTGGTGTCCCCATCAGTCCTCCTTACATGTCGTGGTGTCCCCATCAGTCCTCCCTACATGTCGCGGTGTTACCATCAGTCCTCCTTACATGTCAGGGTGTCCCCATCAGTCCTCCTTACATGTTGTGGTGTCCCCAGCAGTCCTCATTGCATGTTGCAGTGTCCCCATCTATCAGTCCTCCTTACATATTGTGGTGTCCCCATTAGTACTCCTTACCTCTGGTGTCCCCATCAGTCCTTCTTACATGTCGTGGTGTCCCCATCAGTCATCCTTACATGTCGTGGTGTCCCCATCACTCCTCCTTACATGTTGCGGTGTCACCATCAGTCCTGCTTACATGTCGTGGTGTCCCCATCAGTCCTCTTTACATGTTGTGGTGTCCCCATCAGTCCTCCCTACATGTCGTGGTGTTCCCATCAGTCCTCCTTACATGTCGGCGTGGCATAGACAAAACGGAAAAACTATTTCACATAAACCATGCCCAGATTTCGGCGTGGTGCGTTAAGCACCACGCCGAAATCTGGGCATGGTTTATGTGAAATAGTGGGTGTGGCTTAAATGGGCATGGCTCAAAGGGGGTGTGGTTAGAGTCTGAGATGAATGAAGGGATGGAGAGGAAAGTTCTCCTTACATCTGTGTACTCCTTACATGTCGTGGTGTCCCCATCAGTCCTCCTTACATGTCGTGGTGTCCCCATCAGTCCTCCTTACATGTTGTGGTGTCCCCATCAGTCCTCCTTCCATGTTGTGGTGTCCCCATCAGTCATCCTTACATGTCATAGTGTCCCCATCAGTCCTCCTTCCATGTTGTGGTGTCCCCATCAATCCTCCCTACATGTCGTGGTGTTCCCATCAGTCCTCCTTACATGTCGTGGTGTCCCCATAAGTCCTCTTTACATGTTGCAGTGTCCCCATCAGTCCTCCTTACATGTTGTGGTGTCCCCATCAGTCCTCCTAACATGTTGTGGTGTCCCTATCAGTCCTCCTTACATGTTGTGGTGTCCCCATCAGTCCTCCTTAGATGTTGCAGTGTCCCCATCCATCAGTTCTCCTTACATGTCATGGTGTCCCCATCAGTCCTCCTTACATGTCGTGATGTCCCCATCAGTCCTCCTTGCATCTGGTGTCCCCATCATTCCTCCTTACATGTCGTGGTGTCCTCATCAGTCCTCCTTACATGTCGTGGTATCCCCATCAGTCCTCCTTACATGTCGTGGTGTCCCCATCCATCAGTCCTCCTTACATCTGTGTCCCCATCAGTCCTCATTACATCTGTGTCCCCATCAGTCCTCCTTACATGTCGTGGTATCCCCATCAGTCCTCCTTACATGTCGTGGTGTTCCCATCAGTCCTCCTTACATGTCGTAGTGTCCCCATCAGTACTCCTTACATGTTTTGGTGTCCCCATCAGTCCTCCTTACATGTTGTGGTGTCCCCATCAGCCCTCATTACATGTTGCGGTATACCCATCCATCAGTCCTCCTTACATGTCGTGGTGTCCCTATCAGTCCTCCTTACATCTGGTGTCCCCATCAGTCCTCCTTACATGTTGTGGTGTCCCAATCAGTCCTCCTTACATGTTGCGGTTTCCCCATCAGTCCTCCTTACATGTTGTGATGTCCTCATCAGTCCTCTTTACATGTTGTGGTGTCCTCATCAGTCCTCCTTACATCTGGTGTCACCATCAGTCCTCCTTACATGTCATGGCATCCCCATCAGTCCTCCTTACATGTCGTGGTGTCCCCATCAGTCCTCCTTACATGTCGTGGTATCCCCATCAGTCCTCCTTACATGTCGTGGTGTCCCCATCACTCCTCCTTACATGTCGTGGTGTCTTCGTCTGTCCTCTGTACATGTCTTGGTGTCCCCATCAGTCCTCTTTACATGTTGTGGTGTTCCCATCAGTCCTCCTTACATGTTGTGGTGTCTCCATCAGTCCTCCTTACATGTTGCGGTGTCCCGATCCATCAGTCCTCCTTACATGTTGTGGTGTCCCCATCAGTCCTCCTTACATGTCGTGGTGTCCCCATCAGTCCTCCTTACATGTCGTGGTGTCCCCATCAGTCCTCCTTACATCTGGTGTCCACTCCCCATCAGTCCTCTTTACATGTCGTGGTGTCCCCGTCCATCAGTCCTCCTTACATGTCGTGGTGTCCCTATCAATCCTCCTTACATGTCGTGGTGTCCCCATTCATCAGTCCTCCTTACATGTCGTGATGTGCCCATCCATCAGTCCTCCTTACATGTCGTGGTGTCCCCATCAGTCCTCCTTACATGTCATGGTGTCCCCATCAGTCCTCCTTACATGTTGTGGTGTCCCCATCAGTCCTCCTTACATCTGGTGTCCCCATCAGTCCTCCTTACATGTTATGGTGTCCCCATCAGTCCTCCTTACATGTTGTGGTGTCCCCATCAGTCCTCCTTACATCTGGTACCCCATCAGTCATCTTTACATGTCGTGGTGTCCCCATCCATCAGTCCTCCTTACATGTTGTGGTGTCCCCATCAATCCTCCTTACATGTTGTGGTGTCCCCATCCATCAGTCCTCCTAACATCTGGTTTCTCCATCAGTCCTCCTTACATGTCGTGGTGTCCCCATCAGTCCTCCTTACATGTTTTGGTGTCTCCCTATCAGTCCTCCTTACATGTTGTGGTGTCCCCATTCGTCCTCCTTACATCTGGTGTCCCCATCAGTCCTCGTTACGTGTCGTTGTGTCCCCATCAGTCCTCCCTACATGTCGTGGTGTCTCCTTCAGTCCTCCTTACATGTCGTGGTGTCCCCATCAGTCCTCCTTACATCTGGTGTCCCCATCAGTCCTCCTTACATGTCATGGTGTCCCCATCCATCAGTCCTCCTTACATGTCGTGGTGTCCCCATCAGTCCTAGTTACATATTGTGGTGTCCCCATCCATCAGTCCTCCTTAGATGTCGTGGTGGCCCCATCAGTCCTCCTTACACGTTGTGGTGTCCCCATCAGTCCTCCTTACATCTGGTGTCCCCATCAGTCCTCCTTACATCTGGTGTCCGCATCAGTCCTCCTTACATGTCGTGGTGTCCCCATCCATCAGTCCTCCTTACATGTTGTGGTGTCCCCATCAGTCCTCCTTACATGTCGTGGTGTCCCCATCCATCAGTCCTCCTTACATCTGGTGTCCCCATCAGTCCTCCTTACATGTCGTGGTGTCCCCATCAGTCCTCCTTACATCTGGTGTCCTCATTGGTCCTCCTTACATCTGGTGTCCCCATCAGTCCTCCTTACATCTGGTGTCCCCATCAGTCCTCTTTAAATGTCGTGGTGTCCCCATCCATCAGTCCTCCTTACATGTCGTGGTGTTCCCATCAATCCTCCTTACATGTCGTGGTGACCCCATCTATCAATCCTCCTTATATGTTGTGGTGTCCCCATCAGTCCTCCTTACATCTGGTGCCCCCATCAGTCTTCCTTACATTTCGTGGTGTCCCCATCCATCAGTCCTCCTTACATGTTGTGGTGTCACCATCAATCCTCCTTACATGTCGTGGTGTCCCCATCCATCAGTCCTTTTTACATCTGGTGTCCCCATTAGTCCTCCTTACATATCGTGGTGTCCCCATCCATCAGTCCTCCTTACATATCGTCGCGTCCCCATCAGTCCTCCTTACATGTTGTGGTGTCCCCATCAGTCCTCCTTACATCTGGTGTCCATCCATCAGTCCTCCTTACATGTCGTGGTGTCCCCATCAGTCCTCCTTACATGTCATGGTGTCCACATCAGTCCTCCTTACATGTCATGGTGTCCCCATCAGTCCTCCTTACATGTCATGGTGTCCCCATCAGTCATCCTTACATGTTGTGGTGTCCCCATCAGTCCTCCTTACATGTCGTGGTGTCCACATCAGTCCTCCTTACATGTCATGGAGTCCCCAACAGTCCTCCTTACATGTCGTGGTGTCCCCATCAGTCCTCCTTACATGTCATGGTGTCCACATCAGTCCTCCTTACATGTCATGGTGTCCCCATCAGTCCTCCTTACATGTCATGGTGTCCCCATCAGTCATCCTTACATGTTGTGGTGTCCCCATCAGTCCTCCTTACATGTCGTGGTGTCCACATCAGTCCTCCTTACATGTCATGGTGTCCCCAACAGTCCTCCTTACATGTCGTGGTGTCCCCATCAGTCCTCCTTACATGTAATGGTGTCCACATCAGTCCTCCTTACATGTCATGGTGTCCCCATCAGTCCTCCTTACATGTCATGGTGTCCCCATCAGTCATCCTTACATGTTGTGGTGTCCCCATCAGTCCTCCTTACATGTCGTGGTGTCCACATCAGTCCTCCTTACATGTCATGGTGTCCCCAACAGTCCTCCTTACATGTCGTGGTGTCCCTATCCATCAGTCCTCCTTACATCTGGTGTCCCCATGAGGCCTAATTACATCTGGTGTCCCCATCAGTCCTCCTTACATCTGGTGTCCCCATTAGTCCTCCTTACATCTGGTGTCCCCATCAGTCCCCCTTACATCTGGTGTCCCCATCAGTCCTCCTTACATGTCGTGGTGTCCCATCCATCAGTCCTCCTTACATGTCGTGGTGTCCCCATCAGTCCTCCTTACATGTCGTGTTGTCCCCATCCATCAGTCCTCCTTACATGTTGTGGTGTCCCCATCAGTCCTCCTTACATGTTGTGGTGTCCCCATCAGTCCTCCTTACATCTGGTGTCCCCATCAGTCCTCCTTACATGTCGTGGTGTCCCCATCAGTCCTCCTTACATGTTGTGGTGTCCCCATCAGTCCTCCTTACATCTGGTGTCCCCATCAGTCCTCCTTACATGTCGTGGTGTCCCTTCCATCAGTCCTCCTTACATGTTGTGGTGTCCCCATCAGTCCTCCTTACATGTCGTGGGGTCCCCATCCATCAGTCCTCCTTACATCTGGTGTCCCCATCAGTCCTCCTTACATGTCGTGGTGTCCCCATCAGTCCTCCTTACATCTGGTGTCCCGATCAGTCCTCTTTAAATGTCGTGGTGTCCCCATCCATCAGTCCTCCTTACATGTCGTGGTGTTCCCATCAATCCTCCTTACATGTCGTGGTGACCCCATCTATCAATCCTCCTTATATGTTGTGGTGTCCCCATCAGTCCTCCTTACATCTGGTGCCCCCATCAGTCTTCCTTACATTTCGTGGTGTCCCCATCCATCAGTCCTCCTTACATGTTGTGGTGTCACCATCAATCCTCCTTACATGTCGTGGTGTCCCCATCCATCAGTCCTTTTTACATCTGGTGTCCCCATCAGTCCTCCTTACATGTCGTGGTGTCCCCATCCATCAGTCCCCCTTACATATCGTCATGTCCCCATCAGTCCTCCTTACATGTTGTGGTGTCCCCATCAGTCCTCCTTACATCTGGTGTCCCCATCAGTCCTCCTTACATGTCGTGGTGTCCCCATCAGTCCTCCTTACATGTCATGGTGTCCACATCAGTCCTCCTTACATGTCATGGTGTCCCCATCAGTCCTCCTTACATGTCATGGTGTCCCCATCAGTCATCCTTACATGTTGTGGTGTCCCCATCAGTCCTCCTTACATGTCGTGGTGTCCACATCAGTCCTCCTTACATGTCATGGTGTCCCCATCAGTCCTCCTTACATGTTGTGGTGTCCCTATCCATCAGTCCTCCTTACATCTGGTGTCCCCATCAGGCCTAATTACATCTGGTGTCCCCATCAGTCCTCCTTACATCTGGTGTCCCCATTAGTCCTCCTTACATCTGGTGTCCCCATCAGTCCCCCTTACATCTGGTGTCCCCATCAGTCCTCCTTACATGTCGTGGTGTCCCATCCATCAGTCCTCCTTACATGTCGTGGTGTCCCCATCAGTCCTCCTTACATGTCGTGGTGTCCCCATCCATCAGTCCTCCTTACATGTCGTGGTGTCCCCATCAGTCCTCCTTACATGTTGTGGTGTCCCCATCAGTCCTCCTTACATCTGGTGTCCCCATCAGTCCTCCTTACATGTCTTGGTGTCCCTTCCATCAGTCCTCCTTACATGTTGTGGTGTCCCCATCAGTCCTCCTTACATGTCATGGTGTCCCCATCAGTCCTCCTTACATGTCATGGTGTCCCCATCAGTCATCCTTACATGTTGTGGTGTCCCCATCAGTCCTCCTTACATGTCGTGGTGTCCACATCAGTCCTCCTTACATGTCATGGAGTCCCCAACAGTCCTCCTTACATGTCGTGGTGTCCCCATCAGTCCTCCTTACATGTCATGGTGTCCACATCAGTCCTCCTTACATGTCATGGTGTCCCCATCAGTCCTCCTTACATGTCATGGTGTCCCCATCAGTCATCCTTACATGTTGTGGTGTCCCCATCAGTCCTCCTTACATGTCGTGGTGTCCACATCAGTCCTCCTTACATGTCATGGTGTCCCCAACAGTCCTCCTTACATGTCGTGGTGTCCCCATCAGTCCTCCTTACATGTAATGGTGTCCACATCAGTCCTCCTTACATGTCATGGTGTCCCCATCAGTCCTCCTTACATGTCATGGTGTCCCCATCAGTCATCCTTACATGTTGTGGTGTCCCCATCAGTCCTCCTTACATGTCGTGGTGTCCACATCAGTCCTCCTTACATGTCATGGTGTCCCCAACAGTCCTCCTTACATGTCGTGGTGTCCCTATCCATCAGTCCTCCTTACATCTGGTGTCCCCATGAGGCCTAATTACATCTGGTGTCCCCATCAGTCCTCCTTACATCTGGTGTCCCCATTAGTCCTCCTTACATCTGGTGTCCCCATCAGTCCCCCTTACATCTGGTGTCCCCATCAGTCCTCCTTACATGTCGTGGTGTCCCATCCATCAGTCCTCCTTACATGTCGTGGTGTCCCCATCAGTCCTCCTTACATGTCGTGTTGTCCCCATCCATCAGTCCTCCTTACATGTTGTGGTGTCCCCATCAGTCCTCCTTACATGTTGTGGTGTCCCCATCAGTCCTCCTTACATCTGGTGTCCCCATCAGTCCTCCTTACATGTCGTGGTGTCCCCATCAGTCCTCCTTACATGTTGTGGTGTCCCCATCAGTCCTCCTTACATCTGGTGTCCCCATCAGTCCTCCTTACATGTCGTGGTGTCCCTTCCATCAGTCCTCCTTACATGTTGTGGTGTCCCCATCAGTCCTCCTTACATGTCGTGGGGTCCCCATCCATCAGTCCTCCTTACATCTGGTGTCCCCATCAGTCCTCCTTACATGTCGTGGTGTCCCCATCAGTCCTCCTTACATCTGGTGTCCCGATCAGTCCTCTTTAAATGTCGTGGTGTCCCCATCCATCAGTCCTCCTTACATGTCGTGGTGTTCCCATCAATCCTCCTTACATGTCGTGGTGACCCCATCTATCAATCCTCCTTATATGTTGTGGTGTCCCCATCAGTCCTCCTTACATCTGGTGCCCCCATCAGTCTTCCTTACATTTCGTGGTGTCCCCATCCATCAGTCCTCCTTACATGTTGTGGTGTCACCATCAATCCTCCTTACATGTCGTGGTGTCCCCATCCATCAGTCCTTTTTACATCTGGTGTCCCCATCAGTCCTCCTTACATGTCGTGGTGTCCCCATCCATCAGTCCCCCTTACATATCGTCATGTCCCCATCAGTCCTCCTTACATGTTGTGGTGTCCCCATCAGTCCTCCTTACATCTGGTGTCCCCATCAGTCCTCCTTACATGTCGTGGTGTCCCCATCAGTCCTCCTTACATGTCATGGTGTCCACATCAGTCCTCCTTACATGTCATGGTGTCCCCATCAGTCCTCCTTACATGTCATGGTGTCCCCATCAGTCATCCTTACATGTTGTGGTGTCCCCATCAGTCCTCCTTACATGTCGTGGTGTCCACATCAGTCCTCCTTACATGTCATGGTGTCCCCATCAGTCCTCCTTACATGTTGTGGTGTCCCTATCCATCAGTCCTCCTTACATCTGGTGTCCCCATCAGGCCTAATTACATCTGGTGTCCCCATCAGTCCTCCTTACATCTGGTGTCCCCATTAGTCCTCCTTACATCTGGTGTCCCCATCAGTCCCCCTTACATCTGGTGTCCCCATCAGTCCTCCTTACATGTCGTGGTGTCCCATCCATCAGTCCTCCTTACATGTCGTGGTGTCCCCATCAGTCCTCCTTACATGTCGTGGTGTCCCCATCCATCAGTCCTCCTTACATGTCGTGGTGTCCCCATCAGTCCTCCTTACATGTTGTGGTGTCCCCATCAGTCCTCCTTACATCTGGTGTCCCCATCAGTCCTCCTTACATGTCTTGGTGTCCCTTCCATCAGTCCTCCTTACATGTTGTGGTGTCCCCATCAGTCCTCCTTACATGTCGTGGGGTCCCCATCCATCAGTCCTCCTTACATCTGGTGTCCCCATCAGTCCTCCTTACATCTGGTGTCCCCATCAGTCCTCCTTACATCTGGTGTCCCCATCAGTCCTCCTTACATCTGGTATCCCCATTAGTCCTCCTTACATCTGGTGTCCCCATCAGTCCTCCTTATATCTGGTGTCCCCATCAGTCCTCCTTACATGTCGTGGTGTCCCCATCCATCAGTCCTCCTTACATGTCGTTGTGTCCCCATCAGTCCTCCTTACATATTGTGGTGTCCCCATCCATCAGTCCTCCTTACATCTGGTGTCCCCATCAGTCCTCCTTACATCTAGTGTCCCCATTAGTCCTCCTTTTATCTGGTGTCCCCATTAGTCCTCCTTACATCTGGTGTCCCCATCAGTCCTCCTTATATCTGGTGTCCCCATCAGTCCTCCTTACATCTGGTGTCCCCATCAGTCCTCCTTACATCTGGTGTCCTCATCATTCCTCCTTACATGCCCGTGGTGTCCCCATCAGTCCTCCTTACATTTGGTGTTCCCATCAGGCCTTCTTTCATCTGGTGTCCCCATCAGTCATGCAGACTGCCCCCCCCCGTGACATGCCGACTGGCCCCCCTGTGACATGCAGACTGCCCCCTGTGACATGCAGACTGCCCCTCCGTGACATGCACACTGCCCCCCCGTGACATACAGACTTCCCTCCCCTTTGACATGCAGACTGCCCCCCCTGTGACATCCAGACTGGCCCCCCCTGTGACATGCAGACTGCCCCCCTGTGACATCCAGACTGACCCCCCCTGTGACATCCAGACTGACCCCCCCCTGTGACATGCAAACTGCCCAACTGTGACATCCAGAATGGCCCCCCCTTGTGACATCCATACTGCCTACCCCTCACCTTTTTGACATGCAGACTGGCACCCCCTGTGACATGCAGACTGGACCCACTGTGACATGCAGACTGGTCCCCCCCTGTGACATGCAGACTGCCCCCCTGTGACATCCAGACTGCCCCCCGTGACATGCAGACTGCCCCCCCATGACATGCAGACTGGCCCCCCGTGACATGCAGACTGGCCCCCCCGTGACATGCAGACTGCCCCCCCCCGTGACATCCAGACTGCCCCCCCCAAGACATGCAGACTGTGTGTAGCCGATACAGCTTCTTGCTGTTCCCTCCTCGCAACCAGCCTGTGTCCCCTCGTCATGTCCCCTGCTGTCATCCAGATGGAGCCAGGTGTCTCGCTGTGTCTTCATGATGCAGCCGATAAAGTTAATGTAGCTCAGCTGTGTTCGTTGGCAGTAAGAATGAGCTTCGGTGTGTTTGCATGCTGCACGTGCCGATTCCGCCAGGAAGTCGGCACGGTACAGCACTAATCACAGGCAGTGAGGCATTTCCCGAGCTCTGCAGCCGCACATCGGGAAAATGTCTCACTGCTTGTGATTAGCGATGCGCCGTGCCGACTTCCTGGCGGGATCAGCACGTGCAGCATGCGAACACGCCGGAGCTCATCCTTAGTCTGCAGTAGCTCTGTGCTCCATTTCTCTTGTCTGAAATCGGCACATGCGCAGTAGTAGCAGAGGATATTCTCCGCATGTTCAGTGGAGAGGGGAGGGGACTAAATTTTCACGGGACAAAAAACAAAATCTCGGAAATTTAATCGGGACGAGCTCCGATCGGGACAAAGGTCCCAAAATCGGGATTGTCCCGGGAAAATCGGTACTGTTGGCAAGTATGCGCTGGCACTGCTCATGATCGGATTCTCTGCGGCTATCTTCCACCAGGAGTTCTTCCACTATGGGGAGTCAGAGGGGACCTACTTCTGCCCAACAGGGATGATGAGACCTCTGAGGTGGTGAAATTTCGCACAACCCCTTCTCTTCTATGAAGCCAAGTTCAAGTAGCTCTATGTGAGTACAGTACTATGAGAGACAGAGCACTGACACCAGCACTGCAAGAGACAGGACACTGACACCAGCACTGCAAGAGACAGGACACTGACACCAGCACTAAGAGAGACAGAGCACTGACACCAGCCCTAAGAGAGACAGAGCAATGACACCAGCACTGAGAGAGACAGAGCACTGACACCAGCCCTAAGAGAGACAGAGCACTGACACCAGCACTGAGAGAGACAGAGCACTGACACCAGCACTGAGAGAGACAGAGCACTGACAACAGCCCTAAGAGAGACAGAGCACTGACACCAGTACTGAGGGAGACAGAGCACTGACACCAGGACTAAGAGAGACAGAGCACTGACACCAGCGCTGCGAGAGACAGAGCACTGACACCAGCACTAAGTGAGACAGAGCACTGACACCAGCACTAAGAGAGACAGAGCACTGCCACCAGCACTGAAAGAGACAGAGCACTGACATCAGTGCTCTGAGAGACAGAGCACTGACACCAGCACTAAGAGAGACAGAACACTGACACCAGCACTAAGAGAGACAGAGCATTGACACCAGCACTAAGAGAGACAGAGCACTGACACCAGCACTAAGAGAGACAGAGCACTGACACCAGCACTGAGAGAGACAGAGCACTGACACCAGCACTAAGAGAGACAGAGCATTGACACCAGCACTAAGAGAGACAGAGCATTGACACCAGCACTAAGAGAGACAGAGCACTGACACCAGCGCTGAGAGAGACAGAGCACTGACACCAGCACTAAGAGAGACAGAGCACTGACACCAGCGCTGAGAGAGACAGAGCACTGACACCAGCACTGAGATAGAACACCCTGACACTACTAGTGCTGAAAGAGACAGAGGACTAACACCAGCACTGAGAGCATGCCAGCACTGACAACACTTTTGAAATAGACTACACTGAAACCAGTACTCTTAACCACTTCAATACCGGGCACTTAGACACCTTCCCGCCCAGGCCAATTTTCAGCTTTCAGCGCTGTCGCAATTTGAATGACAATTGCGCGGTCATGCTACACTGTACCCAAACAATTTTTTTATCATTTTTTTCCCACAAATAGCTCTTTCTTTTGGTGGTATTTGATCACCTCTGCGGTTTTTATTTTTTGTGCAACAAATAAAAAAAGACAGAAAATTTTGAAAAAAAAACAAGTTTTTCTTTGTTTCTGTTAAAATTTTTTGTAAATAAGTACGTTTTCTCCTTCAATGATGGGCACTGATATGGCTGCACTGACGGGCACTGATATGGCGGCACTGATGGGCACCGATGAGGTGGCACCAATGAGGTGGCACTAATGAGGTGGCACTGACGGGCACTGATGATGGGCACTGATAGGCGGCACTGATGGGCTCTGATAGGTGGCACTGATGGGCACTTATAGGTGGCACTGGTATGTGGCACTGATGGGCACTCATAGGTGGCACCGATGGGCACTCATAGGTGGCACTGATAGGCACTCGTATGTGGCATTGATTGGTACATATGGGTGGCACTGATGGGTACTTATAGGTGGCACTGATAAGTGGCACTGATGGGCACTGATAGGTGGGCACTGATGGGCACAGATGGGCCCTGACAGGTGGCACCGATGGGCAATGACAGGTGGCACCGATGGGCAATGACAGGTGGCACTGATAAAATATATTGGGGGCATATCTGGAACATAATGGTGCCAATCAGTGCCCATTTGTGGGCACTGATTGGCACAGATTGGGCACATTGGGCACATGTGGATGGCCATGGGGTACATACCTGGCCATCCACATGTTTCCCCTTCCCTGGTGGTCCTAGTGGCGATCCCTGGTGGTCCAGTGTGGTGATCTGAGGGGGGGCTGCGCTGATAAACAATCAGCGCAGACTCCCCCTGTCAGGAGAACCGCCGATCGGCTCTCCTCTACTCGCGTCCGGCAGACGCGAGTGAGGAAAAGCTGATCAACGGCTCTTCCCATTGACAGCATGATCAGCCGTGATTGGACACGGCTGATCACGTGGTAAAGAGCCTCCGCCGGAAGCTCTTTACCCAGATCGGTGGAGCGGTGTGTCAGGCTGACACACCGCTCCACCGATCACCGCGATGCGCGCCCCCGAGGGCGCGCGGCGGCATGTTATCCTGCTGGACGTCATATGACGTCCAGTCAGGATAACGGAACCACTTCCCGGACGTCAATCCGCTATAGGGCGGGCGGGGAGTGGTTAATATATGGAATTCATTTTTATTGCTTGAATTGTTTTTTCCCTTATGGACGTGAGTGGGGCCTTATGTCTAAGTTATGCCTAATGCCGCGTACACATGAGCGGACTTCTCATTGGACTGAACTCCAAAGGACTTTTCAACGGAGTTCCGATGGAGTCCCGACGAAACGGACTTGCCTACACACGATCCCACCAAAGTCCGATCATTTCTAACGTGATGACGTACGACAGGACTAGAAAAGGACGTTCAATAGCTAGTAGCCAATAGCTGCCCTTGTGTTGTTTTCGGTCCGTCAGACTAGCATACAGACAAACGTTTTTTTCGATAGGAATCGACTCAGAAAGATTTGAAACATGTTCTATTTCTAAGGTCCGTCACATTTTTCGACAGAAAAGGTCCAATGAAGCCCACACACGATCGGACTGTCCGACGGATTCGTTCCGTCTGACCTTTTCTGCCGGAAAGTCCGCTCGTGTGTTCGTGGCATAAGGCCTCACAAAGCCTAGAGCCGCCTCTATCTGCTGGACACCAATGTTATTCCATATTGCAATCTGCAGTTTCCATCTCATTCCAGGCCATTATGTGAAGCCTATAGTGTTCCATGAAATTCTCTCTGCTTAGTTGCAGAGTGAACGCCATGATTTGAAAAGAGGCCAATCATGTGAACCTGTGACCCCATGCTCCTGGCACTTAAAACCAGCAATATAGCAGTAAGGCTATATCAACACTTTATAAATGGGGCCCTCAGTCTAATGTGTGTAAAATAGATTACAAGCAGCTAAACCATTAGATCACATTAATGGGTAAGTAGCAATCACAGGTGTTTATGGTTTGTTCATCAGTAAGGTTGAGCCGAACACCCTCCGGTTCGGTTCGCACCAGAACTTGCAAACAGGCAAAAAATTTGGAGGAACACCATTAAAGTCTATGGTACACGAACATGAAAAACTAAAAGTGATAATTTTAAAGGCTTATATGCAAGTCATTGTCATAAAAAGTGTTTGGGGACCCGGGTCCTGCCCCAGGGGACCAGTGGTGTATTTAGATTTTGTGCTGCCCTAGGCCTGACAAAACTCATGCACCCCCTAATTTAAATATGCCCCACCCCTTCATGTCAAGGCCACACCCCTTCCTGACTAAGACCCGCCCTATCAGTGCACCTTACGAGTGCTGCCACATCTGTGCACAACAGTGCAGCCTCATCAGGGGCCACCAGTGCAACCTATCGATGCTCATCAGTGCAGCCTCACCAGGGGCCACCAGTGCAGCATATCAGTGGCCATCAGTGCAGCATCACCAGGGGCCACCAATGCAGCATCACCAAGGGCCACCAGTGCAGCCTCACCAGGGGCCACCAGTGCAGACTATCAGTGCAGCCTCATCAATGCAGCTTAAGAGTGCCGCCTCATCTTTGGCAATCAGTGCATACTCAGTTTCATAATATAACACTATATTAGTGTATATAAGTTATCTTTTGATTATAGCATGGAGCATTTTGCAGATTCTGAAATCAATGCAAACTCATTATATATAAAAATCATATTGCAGTTAATTGCTCCATGTGTGCTACAAACTCATTAAACAGTCCACATTCTGTGAAAGTTCAAGTACTGCAAAGTTTGCATTCATTTCAGAATGCATGGATCACTTTGCAGTGCATGAACTTTCACTGAATGTGGACTGTTTAATGAGTTTGTAGCACACATGGAGCAATTAACTGCAATATGATTTTTATATATTATCCACATTGAGCACTTTGTATTCTGCTTGGCACGCACAAAAGTAATAGTAATTGTTGTACCTGCTGTCCTGGCTGTCGCCTGGGGGTTCCCGTCGTCCTCTCTCCTCCTATTGTCACAGAGAGACAAGGAGCGGGCAGAAGATGTAGTGTAAGGATGCCGCGTGGAGGAGGGTAGGCAGAGCATTAGGCACTACACTTAGAGTCAGTCAGTCAGCTCCTTGGGCA
Source organism: Lithobates septentrionalis (assembly GCA_037952835.1). Taxonomy (NCBI): domain Eukaryota; kingdom Metazoa; phylum Chordata; class Amphibia; order Anura; family Ranidae; genus Lithobates; species Lithobates septentrionalis. Next base: position 445,722 of record JBBDGP010000261.1, read on the forward strand.
GCTTGAGCTGCCTTTCAGTTCCTTCCTCCCCGCCGTGAGGCCCGCAACCCACATTGCTGGCACTGCACAGAATCCCAGCCCCACCCTCAGAGATCACTCCGCAACAGGAGTAAGGAGGAGTGGGCAGTGCTGGATGGATGGATTTACACAAACCCGTACAGCCTAGGAGGAGAGACTGAGAGCAGAACAGTCATCATCATCATCATCATCAAATAAAAAGAAAAGTCAGCGGCGGCCACAAACACTGCAATCACCACTCACGGACACTTTTCCGATCCCTACCCATAATATTAGCAAGTGCCACACAGCAAGCCGTTGCCAGGGGCTGTATTTGTGCGGGAGGTTGCTGCGGGACTCGCCAGGAGCTTTTTTCGTGCGAGGGCGCCTTTTTTGCTGCCCCCCCCAAGTGCCGCCATAGGCCAAGACACAGCACTGCAACGAACATGTATCGATGAAAAAAAAGGTTTTAAAAAGGCCATTTTTTTGTGAGCAGTGATTTTAATAATGCTTAAAGTGAAACAATAAAAATTAAATTTCCCTTTAAATATCGTGCTTGGGGGTGTATATAGTATGCCTGTAAAGTGGCACAGTTTTCCTGTATTTAGAACAGTACCACAGCAAAATGACTTTTCTAAAGGAAAAAAAGTCATTTAAAACTGATAATAGCTGTAATGAATTGTCGGGTCTCGGAAATATAGATAAAATGAGAGAGCGCCCCCCCCTCCTGAACCGTACCAGGCCACATGCCCTAAACATGGGGAGGGTGCTTTGGAGTAGCCCCCCAAAGCACCTTGTCCCCATGTTGATGGGGACAAGGGCCTCATCACTAAAACCCTTGCCCGGTGGTTGTGGGTCTCGGGGTTGGGGGCTTATTGTAATCTGGAAGCCCACTTTAACAAGGGGGCCCCCAGATCCCGGCCTCCCCCCCATGTGAATTGGTAACGGGTACATTGTACCCCTACCGTTTCACAAAAAAAGTGTCAAAAATAGTAAAAAAGACAGGAGACACTTTGGGACAAGTCCTTTATTAAAAAATAAAAAAATAAAAATGGCCCGCGATGAAGATCCATCTCACGCCAAGTATGGGCACTCTACATTTAATAGCGCCTAATTAAAGTCAATTAAGACTTCAAGTGGGCAGACATGCAAATGAAAAGCTCGCTATTACCGGTGAACATGCCTGTCACATCGGCATATGCGGGAATTGTTGAAGTCAATGGGGCTTGAACCTTCAAAATTCAAAGTCCTCATTGAAGACTTGTATGCAAATTATTGGCCATAAAAATTGTATGTGGACCTGTGTACTGCCCTAGGGGACATGTATCAATGCAAAAAATATGTTTTTAAAATGATTATTTTTAAAGGAGCAGTGATTTTAATGATGCCTAAAGTGAAACATTAAAAATTAAATATTCCTTTAAATATGCATGGGGGGTCCCCTTAGTCTGCCTGTAAAGTGACGCATCTGTGCTATGTGTAGAACATGCCACAGCAATAATGACATTTCTAAAGGAAAAAAAATAATGTAAAGGACAAGTCCAGCCTGAGCTCATTCAGCTGGGCTTCTCCTATGGGTTACAGGGGTGCATTTTGTTTTGCACTCCTGTGACCCCTTTTCAGCGGAGAGCAATCTGAAGTCCACTCTCTGCTGACGTCACTGGAATCAGTCCAGGCAACATGTCATCCCAACTTAGGAAGTCTGGATACGCCATCCGCCTGGACTGATTGCAGTATCAGCCACTCAGCGAGCCGCTGAGAGGCTGAGACGGCCACTCCCGCCCTTCCACAGCTCAGCGCTCCAGTGAGCATGGAGGAGCAGAGCAGGAGAGCTGCTGACTGATGGGCAGCAGCTCTCCGCTCGGGGAGGTGAGAGTACCAAGCCATCAGTGATGTTCGGTGGTTAGGTTCTCAGTGAAGAGGCAGATGCAGCATTCGTCTGATGCTGCATCCACCTAGGTAAGTATGAATCTCCAAAAAAAACCAAAAACCCATACTTCTCTTTTAAACTTGCTTGTGGCTGTAATGTATTGCCGGCTCCTGGCAATATAAATTTAAAGAAAATGAAAAAAAAAAACGGCGTAGGGTCCCCATCAAAATCCATACCAGACCTTTATCTGAGCATGTAGCCTGGAGGCCCCCCACCATAAAGCACATTGTCCCCATGTTGATGGGGACAAGGGCCTCTTCCTGACAACCCTGGGCTGTGGTTGCCGGGGTCTGCGGGCGGGGGGCCCCCAGATCCCACCCCCCCCATGTGAATGGGTATCAGGTATCATACGCCTACCCATTCACCAAAAAAAGCAGTGAAATGTAAAAATAAAACAAGAGCCGTTTTTTTACAAGTCCTTTAATGTAAAATAGCTCTGAGCTGTCTTCTCCCTGAGTCATCTTCTCCTACCGTGTCCCTCCTGCCACCATCGCCATCTTCTCCCACTGCTGTGTTCTTCCTCGCTGCCAGTTACCCACTAAAATAAAATAAAAATCCCACTCTTCTTCTGTGGCCGTCTTCCTCCATTGAGGTGTCGCTTGCTGTCTGGCATCTCTTATCTAGCCATGGGGCGTGGCCATCCGATGACGTCACCCGGAGAGCCAGCCCCTTGTAATTTTTTTTTTTACGAGTAACAGGCAGCAAGGGAGAACACAGCAACGGGGGAAGATGGCGGCAGGAGAGACGGCACTGGGAGAGACATCGGCAGGAGAAGATGGTGGAAGGAGAAGATGGCGGAGGAAGAGACGGCCCCGGGAGAGACGGCTCGGGGAGAAGACAGCTCAGAGCTATTTTACAATAAAGGACTTGTCAAAAACTGCCTCTTGTTTTTATTTTTTCCATGTCACTGCTTTTTGGGGTGGATGGGTAGGGGTACAATGTACCCAATACCCAATCACATTCCAGATTCTGAGAAGCACCCACCCACAGACCCAGATAACCACCGTCCAGGGTTGTCGGGAAGAGACCCTTGTCCCCATCAACATGGGGACAAGGTGCTTTGGGGGGACCCCAAATCACCCCCCATGTTGAGGGCATGTGGCCTGGTATGGTTCAGGAGTGGGGGAGCCGCTCACTCATGCACCATCCTGTCCTCCAGGCTGCATGCTCGGGTTAAGGGTCTGGTATGGATTTTGGGGGGTCCGATGCCAATTTATTTATTTTGGTGTGGAGTTCTCCTTAAAATCTATGCCAGACCCGAGGAGCCTGGTATGGATTTTGGGGGGAGCCCACGCCAATTTTTAAAAAAAAAAATTGGCGTTGAGTTCCCCTTTAAACCTATACCAGACCCAAAGGGCCTGGTGTCAATTTTGGGGGGGACCCCACACCAAATTTTGTTTAACCACTTCAGCCCTGGAAGACCAGGCCATTTTTTTGTCATTCGGCACTGCGTCGCTTTAACTGACAATTACGCGGTCATGCGACTATGTACCCAAACAAATTTGATGTCCTTTTTTCCTACAAATAGAGTTTTCTTTTAGTGGTATTTCATCATCTCTGCGTTTTTTATTTTTTGCGCTATAAGCAAAAAAAGAGTGACAATTTTGAAAAAAACACAATATTTTGTACTTTTTGCTATAATAAATATCCCCAAGTTTTTTTTTAAAAAGCAAAGTTTTTTCTCAGTTTAGGCCGATATGTATTCTTATACATATTTTTGGTAATAAAAATCGCAATAAGCGTATATTGATTGGTTTGCACAAAAGTTATAGCATCTACAAAATTGGGGAAAGATTTATGGCATTTTTATTATTATTAATTTTTTACTAGTAATGGCGGTGATCAGTGATTTTATCAGGACTGCGACATTATGGCGGACAGATCAGACACTTTTGACACATTTTTGGGACCATTGGCATTTATACAGCGATCAGTGCTATAAAAATTCACTGATTAGTGTGTAAGCGTCACTGGCAGGGATGGGGGGTTAACACTAGGGGGCGATCAAGGGGTTAACTGTGTTCCCTAGGGAGTGATTGTAACTGTGGGGGAGGGGACTGACTGGGTGAGGAGATTGATCGTTGTTCATACTTAGTATGAACAACAGATTGCTCTCCTCACCCCTGACAGCAGGGAGATCTGTCTGTTTACATTGACAGATCTCCGTTCTGTCTCTGCATGGAGCGATCATGGGTGCCCAGTATTCATCGCGACCGCCGGGCATGCACATTGGCTTTGGCGTTGTGCCAAGGGTGAGCACGCGCCCCCTAGTGGTCAAAAGGCAAACTGATGTACAGTTACGTTGGTTCATCCAGGGAAGCCAACCTGCCACAGTACAAGGGGTTATTGTTTTTGTGGTATTTTTTTCTTAATTTGGTGCTTACAGAGAATGCACATTTAGTTGACATATTTCATGGCTTACCTACTCCACATAATAAATTAATAGAGCCCTGAAATTCAGTTTTGAAACAGGGATTTTTTTGGGGGGGAGATTAAGAAGCAATCATCAAACAACAGCCTAAGTGGAGTGTGGGTCAGGAATTATGTACCCCCCAAAAAAATATCTATTTGTAACTAAATATACACACTGCAAAGAAAGATTCAGGCCTGTTCTTAGGCCAAACACCCGCCACAAATGCAGGCCTTTAAATAACTTAGCTAGGATTGCTAGCACACCCACCTAGACCCACCCAGTAAAGGACACACCCACCAGTATAATTGATTCTGTCTCTTCATGTATGCCTCAAGTGCTCACACCTGTTCATTAGGAATATACACTGTTTACAAATGAAAAAGTGCATCAACATAGATATCTGTGCAGGGTAAACCTCAAAATAACAAATGTCCAAGGCTCTGGCCATGCTCAGTGACTCCAAAAATCTCCAAATTAAACTTATACGTTGTTGGGCATGTGGAGGGTCCAAAACAGAAAATGACAACTTTGTGAGGGCTGCTTCACACAAATTGGTGACAAAGCGCATTTGTCATTTATCATAAGCATACAGCATTAAAATATGTGTGCAGGATCACACCAGACTTATGCATCCATATCTGGGCCAAAACACCCCAGTTCTAAATTTGATGCAAACCCACACTTGCTTGATTTATAATGTGATTTCTTGGGGTTCCATTATGTGAAACCCCTAAAAAATGTCATCACTGGTGTAAAATAAACTTTTACAGCACAATAGAGGAAGATCATGGAAACATCTAGCCAGGGAGCAGGATTGGGATTTGAACCAAAAACCTCAGTGCTGCTACGCAGAAGTGCTAATCTACACATAAATACTGCATTTCTTTGGACAGTTATTCTTCTTAATTTATTCTGTGATATTTGGTGGTTCTTGGTGTTTGAGTATAGAATAGTGATGATACCCTCTGATTTTTGGGAATGACATTTTGATTTCTGATGTTAGTACACTTATCACATTTTTTGTGCTCAAATTATGATAATTTGACAATAATAAAAAACACACAATATTGTGACTAATTTTAAATTTGCATCAGCAATTGTATTGTTTGTGGTTTGTGAAGACACTTTTGTGAGTTTGGGTAACGATTTTTGTGAGGTGGACAGCAACAAGTGAGAGATACAGAGAAAAATATTTTACCAGAACATGAAAACATTCCACATCCCAGCATTCTTAAAAACAAAATAGATGAAGAAGAAACAACATTGTTGCAAGGACAATTTCTTTGCGAAAAAGATACATTTTATCTCAACGTGAAAAGTATTTATTTGGGGAAGTTACAATTGTACCATTAGAATCAATGGCTGAAATTTGCATTGGGCTACATAACTCATTTTTACTCTCAAAAAATGCTTTTTAACCCAGCGCTCATTTTGATATTTACTATACAGTAACTCTTGGTAAAAAAGGCATGGGAGTTAAAATGAGAGTAGTTTACATGTCTGAGCATGCTCAGTTGTGCTGGCACCTAGTTGTAAAGAGACAGGGAATTTATCTTTTCTCAGACTTTTAAGTGTATATAACACTTTTTTAACAGTTTAAAAGCAGATTATCTTTAAACAATATACCACATATTTCAGTACCATTTAGGCAATCAAATCATGCTCTAAACCTTATTTCAATGTGCAATACTCCAGGTCCTAGCAAGAGTAAGGGTTTGGGAACTATCTGTTGTCTAGGCACTATAGTAAATTAGGTTTTGGGAGTATTTTTGCCCCAGCACTATTGTGAGTCCTGTTTGGGCACTAACTATCGCGATCACGGTAATTTGAGCAGTAATTAGTGGTAATTATCGCTAATTAGCGTGCGGTGCTATAATAAATGAACCCCACTGCTTGGTTTGCTTAGGACACAGCTATCCAACTGGCAGTGTGCAGCCCGCATAAAACCTTCTTTTGTAGCTAGCGAGGTCCTAGCTATATAGTTGCCAATAGTCCCAGATTCTGTGGGGCAGGTCCAGGACTTTGCATGCTGTTAGACTATTCTGCCAGATCCAGTACACAATGCACAGAGGCTGATCAGTGCCAAGTGCTCTAATGCTTTCTACTAAAGAGCTAACTAAAAATATATTTTCTTAACCTTTCTACCACATTCTTAAAAAGAATGTGTTACAAATTAAAAAAAAACAAATCTCATCATGCTCACCCATTTAGGTAAAATAAAAAGATAAAAAGAAAGGAAAAAAAAAGGAGGGAAAGGAAGCTGCAGCACACAAAGCTACCAACTTTTATAGAATTACAGTACCAGAAAGTGCCGTGCTATCAAATAATTTTAAGTGAAATCTGGATTCTAATAACAAACAAGGAAAAAAAATTATATATATATATATATATATATATATATATATATATATATACATATATATATATATATATATATATATATATATATATATATATATATATATATATATATATATATATATACATATATATATATATATACATATATATATATATATATATATATATACAGGTAAAAGCCAGTAAATTAGAATATTTTGAAAAACTTGATTTATTTCAGTAATTGCATTCAAAAGGTGTAACTTGTACATTATATTTATTCATTGCACACAGACTGATGCATTCAAATGTTTATTTCATTTAATTTTGATGATTTGAAGTGGCAACAAATGAAAATCCAAAATTCCGTGTGTCACAAAATTAGAATATTGTGTAAGGGTTAAATTTTGAAGACACCTGGTGCCACAAACTAATCAGCTGATTAACTCAAAACACCTGCAAAGGGCTTTAAATGGTCTCTCAGTCCAGTTCTGAAGCCTACACAAACATGGGGAAGACTTCAGATTTGACAGCTGTCCAAAAGGCGACCATCGACACATTGCACAAGGAGGGAAAGACACAAAAGGTTATTGCTGAAGAGGCTGGCTGTTCTCAGAGCTCTGTGTCCAAACACATTAATATAGAGGCAAAGGGAAGGAAAAACTGTGGTCAGAAAAAGTGTACAAGCGATAGGGATCACCGCGCCCTAGTCAAGATTGTGAAAAAAAAACCCTTCAAAAATGTGGGGGAGATTCACAAGGAGTGGACAGCTGCTGGAGTCAGTGCTTCAAGATCCACCACCAAGAGAGGCTTAAAAGACATGGGTTTCAACTGCCGCATACCTCGTGTCAAGCCACTGTTGACCAAGAAACAGCGCGAAAAGCGTCTCACCTGGGCTAAGGAAAAAAAGAGCTGGACTGCTGCTGAGTGGTCCAAAGTCATGTTTTCTGACGAAAGCAAATTTTGCATTTCCTTTGGAAATCGAGGTCCCAGAGTCTGGAGGAAGACAGGAGAGGCACAGGATCCACGTTGCCTGAAGTCTAGTGTAAAGTTTCCACCATCAGTGATGGTTTGGGGTGCCATGTCATCTGCTGGTGTCGGTCCACTCTGTTTCCTGAGATCCAGGGTCAACGCAGCCGTCTACCAGCAAGTTTTAGAGCACTTCATGCTTCCTGCTGCTGACCTGCTCTATGGAGATGGAGATTTCAGGTTCCAACAGGACTTGGCGCCTGCACACAGCGCAAAATCTACCCGTGCCTGGTTTACGGACCATGGTATTTCTGTTCTAAATTGGCCAGCCAACTCCCCTGACCTTAGCCCCATAGAAAATCTGTGGGGTATTGTGAAAAGGAAGATGCAGAATGCCAGACCCAACAACGCAGAAGAGTTGAAGGCCACTATCAGAGCAACCTGGGCTCTCATAACACCTGAGCAGTGCCAGAAACTCATCGACTCCATGCCACGCCGCATTAATGCAGTAATTGAGGCAAAAGGAGCTCCAACCAAGTATTGAGTATTGTACATGCTCATATTTTTCATTTTCATACTTTTCAGTTGGCCAACATTTCTAAAAAATCCTTTTTTGTATTAGCCTTAAGTAATATTCTAATTTTGTGACACACGGAATTTTGGATTTTCATTTGTTGCCACTTCAAATCATCAAAATTAAATGAAATAAACATTTGAATGCATCAGTCTGTGTGCAATGAATAAATATAATGTACAAGTTACACCTTTTGAATGCAATTACTGAAATAAATCAAGTTTTTCAAAATATTCTAATTTACTGGCTTTTACCTGTATATACACACACACACGCAGTACATATATATATTCTTGACTTCTATAAAAGGATGATAATTCTTAATTATTCCTATAAAGAGTGCCAAATTTAGGTGATTTTATAAACGTTCACTTTTCTCCACAATGCCCTTCATCCACTGCTTCTTACTTAGTAGCCAAATATTATGACTCATGCCTTAATGCTCAGAGCCTGAGGGCTGAAATGATTCTTGGCATTTTGGAAAAGGTCATTTATTTAGCCCTTGTCATATTTGTTTCAAACAAAAGCAGTGAAAGCAGTGAGCTGAATTAAAATAATTGCTAGCTTTTAACTTTAGTCTTATATATCTTTGCCCAAAGTTGTTTCATTCCACTTAGAATTGAATGTATCTGGAGCAAAAACATACATGGCCCAGTTAACGCAACAGTACTGACTAATTTGAGCAAACCTGCAATGATTCCGAAACAATGGATTTAAGTAGGATTTTAGAATAACAAACACTTTCAAGAGCTAGAAAGGCTTTTTGCAATGTTGAAAAAGAACATAATACCTTAAAGGGGTTTTTTTTTTTTATTAACAAGTATGTCATACTTAACTCCACTGTGCAGTTCGTTTTGCACAGAGTGGCCCGGAACCTCCTCTTCTGGGGTCCCACGGCGGCACTGGTGGCTCCTCCCCGCATCGAGTGTCCACATTGGAGAAGCGCTCTCCTTGGTGGACACCCGTGCGGGCGTGCTCCCGAGTCCCGCATCTGTGTCCATTCACACAGAATGCAGGACTCGGCCACGCCCCCCGGCGCTGCTGTCAATCTATCCAATCGGGACATGAGACACCAGCTACAGATGGTGTGCTTATTGACACAGGATGATAGCATCCAGGTAAGTAAAACGGGGGGGGGGGGGGGGGCTGGGGGGCTGCAGCACTAAAAAAGGTTTTTCACCTTAATGCATAGAATGCATTAAGGTGAAAAACCATGAGGGTTTACAACCCCTTTAAAGACCAAAAGGGACTTCATTACAAAAGCTCATTGTTGGTGTTTACATGCACTTTAAGAAATTTTTGCCATATAGGTTTACAATCCCTGTGATGCCTATCCCAAGCTACCCCTACCAACTAATCTGTGAGCACAAAATTGGAAGTGGGACCAAAAAGTTTGGTCAAACAATGAAGACTAAAGGTGGTACAACAAACAGTCAACTGTGACAATATGCAGCCAACAGGCAATTGTGACACTATGCAGGAAAAAGAAAATAATGACAATAGACAAGCACAAAATTGGAAATCGTGACAATAAGCAGGCAAGAAAATGACAATTGTCATTCAGGGCACATATAGGCAGTTAAGACAATACACGGGTAATAAATAGGCAAGCATTGCAATGCAATCTGTTTGGTACACTATCTACCATCATATTTCCAACTACCGAGGGTTTTTTGTTTTTTTTTTGTCACACATGTATGGGGTTAAGATAAATAAAAGAATCATCATCAGACCTCAGTAGCCATTTAAAGCTTACTGCATGATTAAAAATTTCCAAAATGTACCTTTATTTTACTCGAATGCATTTCATTAAAGGGTGAAGGTTCACTAAAATCACAATTATACTAAGAAAGCATATTTTGCTAAAAATATTTAGAGGCTGAAATCTAATTACCTAGCAACTGGTTACATTACAATTATACTCTAGTCAATCCCAGTGCTCTTGTGCAAACCATCTGTAACATTATACTATATACAGCCGCCATACATTAGTAAATAGTTTTTCTGTTTAGTATGCTCTTTATTGGTGCTTTTAGCTTATGTAAAGAGTTTACATTACTGCTGCTAAAATGCAAATTCCCCAACATCCAATATGTAGTTTCTCATTTTATCTGTAGGGATAAAGTAAATTTGTGCCACTACCATTGGTTCACAGTGGGTTCAAAGTTTGCAGTCCCAACAAATTAAAGCCTTGTACACATGGGCCGAATGTCTGGCAACATCGACCGGTTCAATAAAAACTTGCTGACATTCGGCCCCTGTGCATGGCAGCTGGTCAGACAGAAGCTGGCCATTTGGCTGGATTCTGTCAGGTGTGCATGCTGGAAAACCAGCAGCCGGCCAGCTCCCAATTAGTGCTCTTAATGCACTGTCTGACCTTTGACCTTAGATTTGCTGGCTTAGAAGGGCCAATAAGGGGGCTTATGGATAAGCCAACCCCTTCACTATGAAAGGGTGAAGTCATAGCAGCCATATTGAAATATGCTTTTTCATGTTATAAGGAAAGCAGAGGGAGTGCTGCTGCATAGGGAAATATTAGTGCATGGCTTGCAGGCACTGAGAGGTCTGTTTAAGTAAATTTGGCATTTACTGAATGTCATTTAGGTGGCAAAATGCTGTATATCTTAGAGAACTGGGAGTTGGGGGGTACCTTTCACCATCCTTTGTTACATCCTAATTCTGCTGATGTTTTTCAGCCTCTTTACATCCTGTTCACATGCACTACAGTAATAACAGGCTGTTTGTGTTTTTTCACAGAGAATATTTCCTAGTTGTTTTTATCTGCAATTCTTTTTTTTTATTATTTGACTTTTTTAATGATGACAACAATGGAACATATCTGAGCAATGTACTGCTGCACAGACCGTTGTAGTTTTCTTTGGGGGGGGGGGCAATTGACAGCAGATTTTAAAGGTAAGAGATTGTGGAAAACAGGGGCAGAGCATTGTCACCCATAACACATAAGTGCCCAAACAAGGATCTTTATATCAGCATCACCAGCTGTTATTTTCATGAAAGTTGGTGATTAAAACAAAAATAGGCTTTCCAAGTGATATTATCATGCTATAGCTTATTTGAGATTTAAGTGGCTGGGTTTACATCCACTTTTACAAACCAAGCAAGTGTACTTCAAAGCGGAACTACATTCCATCTGAGCACCACAAACAAAAAACTCTTTTTACTTAATTTAATATTCAAAGCAAACTCATCCATCCATCTGTGTCTCTATGCTTTATTCTGTTGAAAAACACTCCCTAGAATTTCTGGCTATCCTAAGTAAGAGCAGATGATTCATGTAGAATTTACTACCTGGAATTCACCTTCCCTTAGCTCTGGCATGTGGGATGGAAGGTGTGCCTAGTTGAAAAAACTCATCCTCCCCTCCTAAAGACTCCTGGGATGTATGACATAATTTGCTTAGGCCTGGAAACCAGGAAGTAACTGAAGAAATGTGAAAAAAAGAATTGAGAGAGTGAAGCTCTGCTTTAAATTGCAGTGCTGGGGTTCATTTTCTAATGTGCCCTGGCTGTAACATTTGCATTAGGTGTTCGGTAGTCTTCTGTAATCCAGGCTAGATTTGTTTTATTAAAGGTCAGCTTCTCTGTAGGGATAAGGTTTGGGTTTGGACTGAACCCATGATCAGGCTGAATTCTGCATCTTCACAAAGGCAACAAAGCCTCTCACCACTCCTGGATTTGGATGTACAATTTGATGACCCGGTGATAGGTTTTTTTGGGGGGGGGGCATCTCTCAAGCTGCTGATGGATTAGACTTTGACTTCCTGTCCTTGCTCCTTCAGAGAAGATAAGCTCATACACACTCTATCTGGATTCTGGAACCCACACTGTCTGAGATGGTTCAGCTGTCACTCTATGGCTGTTAATGCTGTTTAATGAGCAAGTACTTATGAGTAGCAAGCTCAGTCTCTGTCTCCAGAAGGAGTATTAAAAAAAGCAGTGCCCCAGTATCTGTCAGTATCTGTACAGAAGGAGTCCACATATCTCCAATGTGATACTTAAGGTCAGTCAATCCACACAGGAGCCACAAATTGCCTGCACACATGCCACTTGGTCTCCAAAACATGGCCGCTGCTCCTTCATAACATAAGATATATTTGCTTTTAACATTGTTCACTAATGCAGAAAGAGAGTAAAAAAATAAATCAAAGAGAGTAATATACTGAGACAAAAAGGGAATGTTCTGCAATGATAAACGGTCACAAACCAGACTACCCTAATGTGTAAAAAAAAAACAAAAAAACATTGTAACAAAAAATTGGTATAATATAAAAAGAAAACAAGTCTGCAAACAATGTTTGTTTGTAGATCTTGTTTGAACAGGAGCCACTGCCAGTGCTCCTACTACAGATACCAGGAAATGAAATCTAAGCCCTTGATAGGAATGTGCAAATCTGCCTTGGTTTAGTTCACCAAGGATCCGACAAATACTGTTTAAAATTTGACAAACCTGGTTTTAGCAGCAATCCCAATTAAAATCGATGGCAAGGAAATTCAGCCATTTTTAATGCCAATAAGCAAACTATTATCACAAAGCTTTGAATGTTAGACACCACCATGATGGACATATGCCAATGCACTTATTTAACCACTTGCCAACCGCCCACAGCCGAATGACGGCTGCAGGGCGGCTGGATAACTCTGGGATCACGTCATATGACATGATCCCGGAGAACCACTCCCGCGCGCCCCCCCGGGCGCGCACACAGGAATATCCGTGTTCGCCGGGTCCAGGGGACCCGGCGCAACACGGATTGTGGTAAAGGGCCAATGACAGCGGCCCTTTACCATGTGATCGCTCCGTCCAATGACGGAGCGATCACAAATATAAACAAAAAGGCAAAGCAGGGTCATCAGGAGGTTACAGCTCTCCTCTCCTCACACTGATGCAGCGTGAGAGGAGAGGAGAGCTTTTACGGTGACAAACAGTGAGTTTTCTACCTTTATCAGTGCCCAACAGTGCCACAGCAGTGCCCAACAGTGCCACAACAGTGCCCAACAGTGCCACAACAGTGCCCAACAGTGCCATCTGTGCCCAACAGTGTCATCTGTGCCACATCTGTGCCACATCTGTGCCACCTGTGCCACCTGTACCACCTGTGCCACCTGTGGCACCTCTGTGCCACACCAGTGATTTTACAGTGCACACCAGTGCCACACCTGTACCACACCAGTGCCACCTATGCCACCTGTGCCCATCAGTGCCACCTGTGCCCATCAGTGCCACCTGTGCCCATCAGTGCCACTTGTGCTCATCAGCGCCACTGCAGTGCCACATCAGTGCCGCCTGAGCCCACCAGTGCCGCCTGAGCCCACCAGTGCCGCCTGAGCCCATCAGTGCCACCTGAGCCCACCAGTGCCACCTCTGTGCCACACCAGTGCAACCAGAGCCACACCAGGGCAACCACAGTGCACACCAGTGCCACACCAGTGCCCCATCAGTGCCACCTGTGCCCATCAGTGCCACCTGTGCCCATCAGTGCCAACTGTGCCCATCAGTGCCAACTGTGCCCATCAGTGCCACTTGTGCTCATCTGCGCCACTGCAGTGCCACATCAGTGCCGCCTGTGCCCACCAGTGCCGCCTGTGCCCACCAGTGCCACCTGAGCCCACCAGTGCCACTTCTGTGCCACCAGAGCCACACCAGTCCCACTACAGTGCAACCAGAGCCACACCAGTCCCACTACAGTGCCACATCAGTGCCACCTGTGCCCATCAGTGCTCATCTGCGCCACATCAACCTCACCAGCCACCAGTATGGCAAAAAAATTATTTACGGCCGAGGAGGCCTACCAGCGTCTCAGCATGACCGATGAGAGCAGCGGGGAGCTCTCTGCGTCTCTGTCCGATTCGGATTCAGCCTATGAACCGGTGACAAGCAGCGATTCTGATACAGATTTGGAAGAGGAACGTGTGCCCGTGAAAAGAAGGCGTTCTGGAGTGGAGCAGCAGCCTACTACCACCTCGAGCGCAGTGCCGTCCACCTCAAGAGCTGTGCCGTCCACCTCAAGAGCAGTGCCGTCCACCTCAAGAGCAGTGCCGTCCACCTCTAGAGCAGTGCCGTCCACCTCAAGCACAGTGCCACCGCAACAAAGGCCAGGTACCAGAAGGGTGTCCTCTCAGCCACAAATGGATAGAGGCCATGCCACCCTTCCCTATGAGCTTCAAAACCCCCTGTGGCTTCCCCCTCATTCCGGAGCAGCAAATATCCCCCCTTTACCACCCAGTCAGGTGTCCAGGTGAACACCGATGATTTTGTGATGCTTGATTTTTTTAATTTGATTTTCACCAAGGACTTACTATCGTCCATTGTGGCCCAGTGCAACCTCTATGCACAGCAGTACATAGAAAGCAACCCTGGCTCTAGTTATGCCCGTACCTTTGAGTGGAGAGAGCTTACCATAGAGGAATTTAAAATTTTCTTAGGCCTAACTTTTACAATGGGACTCACAAAAAAAACGAAATGTACTCATATTGGTCAACTAACCCCACCACATGCCACTCTTCTCTTCCATAATGCCAAGATCAAGATACCTTATGATTTTGCGCTTCCTCCACTACAACGACAACACCCAGTGCCCTCCCCGAAATGACCCATCATTTGACAAATTATTCAAACTTCGGCCACTCCTAAATTATTTCGCTGAAAAATTTCCCCAATTATATACCCGCGAACAGAATATTTCCGTGGATGAGTCCCTTGTAAAATTCTCCGGCAGGCTCGGCATCAAACAATTTATCCCCAGCAAAAGGGCCCGATATGGGGTAAAAATGTACAAACTTTGCGACCGAGCCACGGGGTACATTTACGTCTTCCGGGTGTACGAAGGGAAGGACACCCAACTGAATCCCCCTGAATGTCCAGAATATATTGGAGCCAGCGGCAAAGTTGCCTGGGAGCTTGTTTATCCACTGCTTGGAAAGGGGTACCACCTTTATGTGAATAACTTTTATACAAGTTTGCCCCTCTTCCGTAATCTTCACCGGAGAGACACCCCAGTATGCGGTACCGTAAGAACGAATAGAAAAGGCTTCCCACAAAAGCTGGTCAATGAAAGGCTACGCCGAGGGGAGACAGCGTCTTTGCGGAACCAGGAGCTATTAGCTGTCAAGTGGAGGGACAGACGAAACATCCACATGCTGACGACAATCCATAATGACACCTACGTGGAAGTCTCAAGAAGAAACGGCCCAGTCCAGAAACCTGCTTGTATTTATGATTACAATTTGTTTATGGGGGGAGTGGACTTCAATGATCAGATGATTGAACCCTACCTTCCCACAAGAAAATCCCGTCACTGGTATAAAAAAGTGTCCATTTATTTTTTCAGTTTGGCTATGTATAACACTTATGTTATTTACCAAAAATCGACAGAGAACCCCGTATCCTATCTGCACTACCAGGAACAAGTAATCTACGCCCTTTTGTACCCTGAAAGCCCACCAGAAATTATTCGCTCTGATTATGTGAGCAGACTCCACGAACGCCACTTTCCTGACAAAATCCCCCCCAGTGAAACAGGCCAGAGACGTCAGAAGAGATGCCGGGTGTGCTCCAGAGGAGGAATTAGAAGAGACACCTCATTTTATTGTCCCGATTGTCCTTCCCAACCAGGCCTCTGTATAAGTGAATGTTTCCACCGTTACCATACTTCTCTACATTATTAGGGAAGTATGGTAAACGTAATTCTCATTTCCTGTCATTTTCCTCCACACCCCTTATGCCACTGCGCTGAACTGTACATACCTCTGCCTTCTCCGGAATCGACCCTGGCCTGTTATACGACCAAGCTTCTGCCTAACGATAAACATACCTCTGCCTTCTCCGGAACTGACCCTGGCCTGTTATACGACCAAGCTTCTACCTAACGATAAACTTACCTCTGCCTTCTCCGGAACTGACCCTGGCCTGTTATACGACCAAGCTTATGCCTAACGCCAAATTGTACCTACCTCTGCCTGCTCTGGAACTGACCCTGGACTGTTTGACCACGTTTTTTGCCTTCCTCTTGGACTGATCATTTACCCTGCTATGCTAGTGGGAACACAGGGGTCTCACATATGTGAGGGGCTCCAGAAATGTTTTTCTGGATGAAGAAAACTAATTTTTTTGTTTTCTCATTCCCAGATTTAGGGTCTGGAGACTCGGAGGCTTCAAAGAGATTTGGGTGGGAGAAGCCTCTACCCCTGTCCCCATTCTTTCCTGGCCTGCTACTTGGACCATGTTCCTGCTTACTACCAGGATCAATATTTTGGCACTGCTGGCAATGTCTCTACTTGCACTGACCCTGGACTGTACAAGGACATTATCCCTGCCTGTACTATGGACAATATTTCTGCCTGCTGCCTGGACAATTCCATTCACTGTCGCTGACCATGTCCCTGCCTGCTGCCTGGATCAGGGCTCTCCTCCTGTGGACAACTGAACTACTAAAACCACAGGTAATCTTTTGTTTACCCTTTGCTCAGCAGAATGTATTTTAGGGTGTAATTCTTGGTATGTTCATGCTATGTGTTAGAAATATGAAGAGCCTTCAAAAATGTGATAGATTGTAAGGAAATTAGATGTGTAATTTATGCACCTAGAACGCCTGAATGTGCTACTTCAATGTTGGGCCTCTGTATGTGGCCAGGCTGTGTAAAAGTCTCACACATGTGGTATCGCCATACTCAGGAGGAGTAGCAGAATATATTTTGGGGTGTCATTTTTGCTATGTACATGCTATGTGTTGGAAATATCTTAGAAATGGACAACTTTGTGTAAAAAAAATGCGTTTTCATTTTTTTCCCACATTTTCCAAAAACTTCTGGAAAAAAATGAACCGTTCAAAAGACTCATTATGCCTCATAGATTATACGTTGGGGTGTTTGCTTTCCAAAATGGGGTCACTTTGTGGGCGTTTCCATTGTCCTGGTGCTCCAGGGCCTTCAAAAGTGTAATAGGTGGTTGAGAGATTAGATGTGTAATTTATGCTCCTAGAACGCTTGAATGTGCTACTTCAATGTTGCGCCTCTGTATGTAGCCAGGCTGTGTAAAAGTCTCACACATGTGGTATCGCCATACTCAGGAGGAGTAGCAGAATATATTTTGGGGTGTCATTTTTGCTATGTACATGCTATGTGTTGAAAATATCTTAGAAATGGACAACTTTGTGTAAAAAAAATGCGTTTTCATTTTTTTTCCACATTTTCTAAAAACTTCTGGAAAAAAATGAACCATTCAAAAGACTCATTATGCCTCATAGATTATACGTTGGGGTGTTTGCTTTCCAAAATGGGGTCACTTTGTGGGCGTTTCCATTGTCCTGGTGCTCCAGGGCCTTCAAAAGTGTAATAGGTGGTTGAGAGATTAGATGTGTAATTTATGCTCCTAGAACGCCTGAATGTGCTACTTCAATGTTGCGCCTCTGTATGTAGCCAGGCTGTGTAAAAGTCTCACACATGTGGTATCGCCATACTCAGGAGGAGTAGCAGAATATATTTTGGGGTGTCATTTGTGTAATGTACATGCCATGTGCGATAAATAACCTGTTATAATGACAAATTGGTGTGAAAAAAAATAAAAATAAAAAAAATCTTAATTTTGCAAAGAATTGTGGGAAAAAATAACAACTTAAAAAAACTCACCATGCCTCTTACTAAATACCTTAGAATGTCTACTTTCCAAAAAGGGGTCATTTTGGGGGTATTTGTACTTGCCTGGCTTGTTAGGGTCTCAAGAAATGAGATAGGCCTCAGTACATCAGGTGTGATCAGATGTGATCAATTTTCAGTGATTGGCACCATAGCTTGTAGACTCTATAACTTTCACACAGACTAAATAATATCCACTAATTTAGGTTAGTTTTACCAAAGATATGTAGCAGTATAAATTTTTGCCCAAATTTATGAAGAAAAATTACTTATTTGCAAAATGTTATAATAAAAATGAAGAAAAATTCATTTTTTTATAAAATTTTCGGTATTTTTTCATTTATAGCACAAAAAATAAAAAACCCAGAGGTGATCAAATACCACCAAAAGAAAGCTCTATTTGTGTGAAAAAAAGGACGAAAATTTCATATGGGTACAGTGTTGCATGACTGAGTAATTGTCATTCAAAATGTGAAAGCACCGAAAGCTGAAAATTGGTCTGGTTAGGAAGGGGGTTTAAGTGCCCAGTGGTCAAGTGGTTAAAAAACATACAGTGCAGAAGGATACAAAAATACTATGGGTGTGTGTCCTCTTCCCACAGAGGGCAGAAGAGACTCTTGTGGGTATATGATATTACTTCATATAAGCAAGAGGAAATGGGTCTATATGGCTCCAGCCTGGCAGTAAGTATTTGCCAACCCACGTTTGCCATACTCTAGTATATTTGTTGATTCTATCTGCCAAGGTGGCCTCAGCCTTCTTATGGATCCTAGCTTGTGTAATCCTAATTTTTGCTTTTAGTCAGCCAGAGTATTAACAAGCCTTGGCTATTGTTAATGTGGCTGTCAAAAGTACTTGTAATTAAAGCTTTAAAGTAGAACTATAGGCAAAACTTTTCTTTTTTTTTTTTTTTTTAATTTTGGATAGAGCAAGAGCGGGCTATAACCCCTGTCAGATTTTTTTTGCCATCTGTGTCCCATTGAGGAGATTTCCCTTCTCTTAATTTTCCATCACCAAACAGGAAGTGTGAGGAAATCCCTGCAAATTAGGGGAATTCTTTGGGGACCCCCGGGTCACTAGAACCAGTGTCCCCTTTGGAAGATTTACCCTTTATTATTTTTCTGGGGACAACCTAAAATTTGGAATTTTCTTTTAGTTTCACTCTTAACGATTATGGTGAACAGGACAAAGAAAGAGAGTAAAATCTCCTTAATGGGGGCACGGACAACAATGAAAACTGACAGGTGTTCTTATCCCTCTCCATTCTGTCCAAAACAAAGAAAAAAAAAGGTTCTGTCTTTAGTTATGCTTTAACATTATATTAGTGATACCGTAGGTGTTTATTCAGGATTTCTGAATTCTAAGCCCCCATTATAATAAGGGGGTACACAGATATCTGCACTCTTCTAGGGAAAAAAAGAACAGGGTACCTTTCCCAAAAGGGTTAAAAGTAAAAGTGTTTAATTAAATTACTTTTTCAAGGTGTGTCTGTGTGTTTATTTACTTTTAACTCTTGTTAATCCCCTGTACTCATTGGCCTGGGAGGAGATGGCTGTGTGCCCTCTAATTACAAAGGGGGCTTTCTGATTCCACAAAAAGTCCAACCATATTACCCACCCTTCTTGGGGCAGTGGAGGTGTGGAACTGGCCCTTGTACCTCAGCATCAGGACAAGGGTACTTTATAAGGAGGGAAAGCATAGCTTGATCACAATAACCCAGCACAGAGGTGAAGCTTGATCAGAAGCCAAAAGGATTGTTTCAAAATCACATATTTACTCTGATATCCAGTCACAGTGATCACTTGTTTCAGACACCTCCCATGCACCTCTTTCTCTTTAGAGGAGAAGTCAGTAAAACAAGCAATACAATAATAATAATTATAATATTAAATGAATGAAAAATAGTTAGATCAGGGCTTAATCTAGGTTAGTGCTGGTGCCAGTGTTAGGGTCAGTGTCAGTGTTGGTGTCAGTGTGTTTTAGGTAGAATATAAAAGGTTTTATACTTGATTGTAGTATGTGCATGAATGAATGTGAGTTAGGGATCTTAGATTGTAAGCTCCTTGAGGTCAGGACCTGATGTGAATGTACAAAATATGTGTAAAGAACTACGTAAATTGACGGCGCTATATAAGTACAGTGGGGACAGAAAGTATTCAGACCCCCTTACATTTTTCACTCTTTGTTATATTGCAGCCATTTGCTAAAATCATTTAAGTTCATTTTTTTCCTCATTAATGTACACACAGCACCCCATATTGACAGAAAAACACAGAATTGTTGACATTTTTGCAGATTTATTAAAAAAGAAAAACTGAAATATCACATGGTCCTACGTTGATCCTTTGCTGTGACACTCATATATTTAACTAGGTGCTGTCCATTTCTTCTGATCATCCTTGAGATGGTTCTATGCTTTCATTTGAGTCCAGCTGTGTTTGATTATACTGATTGGACTTGATTATTAAAGCCACACACCTGTCTATATAAGACCATACAGCTCACAGTGCATGTCAGAGCAAATGAGAATCATGAGGCCAAAGGAACTGCCTGAAGAGCTCAAAGACAGAATTGTGGCAAAGGCACAGATCTGGCCAAGGTTACAAAAAAAATTCTGCTGCACTTAAGGTTCCCAAGAGCACAGTGGCCTCCATAATCCTTAAATGGAAGATGTTTGGAGTGACCAGAACCCTTCCTAGAGCTGGCCGTCTGGCCAAACTGAGCTATCAAGGGAGAAGAGCCTTGGCGAGAGAGGTAAAGAAGAACCCAAAGATCACTGTGGCTGAGCTCCAGAGATGCAGTGGGGAGATGGGAGAAAGTTGTAGAAAGTCAACCATCACTGCAGCCCTCCACCAGACGGGGCTTTATGGCAGATAGCCATAAAGGACGGAAGCCTCTCCTCAGTGCAAGATACATGAAAGCCCGCATGGAGTTTGCTAAAAAACACCTGAAGGACTCCAAGATGGTGAGAAATAAGATTCTCTGTTCTGATGAGACCAAGATAGAACTTTTTGGTCTTAATTCTAAGCGGTATGTGTGGAGAAAACCAGGCACTGCTCATCACCTGTCCAATACAGTCCCAACAGTGAAGCATGGTGGTGGCAGCATCATGCTGTGGGGGTGTTTTTCAGCTGCAGGGGACAGGACGACTGGTTGCAATTGAGGGAAAGATGAATGCGGCCAAGTACAGGGATATCCTGGATGAAAACCTTCTCCAGAGTGCTCAGGACCTCAGACTGGGCCAAAGGTTTACCTTCCAACAAGACAATGACCCTAAGCACACAGCTAAAATAACGAAGGAGTGGCTTCACAACAACTCCGTGACTGTTCTTGAATGGCCCAGCCAGAGCCCTGACTTAAACCCAATTGAGCATCTCTGGAGAGACCTAAAAATGGCTGTCCACAAACGTTTACCATCCAACCTGACAGAACTGGAGAGGATCTGCAAGGAGGAATGGCAGAGGATCCCCAAAATCCAGGTGTGAAAAACTTGTTGCATCTTTCCCAAAAAGACTCATGGCTGTATTAGATCAAAAGGGTGCTTCTACTAAATACTGAGCAAAGGGTCTGAATACGTAGGACCATGTGATATTTCAGTTTTTCTTTTTTAATAAATCTGCAAAAATGTCAACAATTCTGTGTTTTTCTATCAATATGGCGTGCTGTGTGTACATTAATGAGGGAAAAAAATGAACTTAAATGATTTTAGCAAATGGCTGCAATATAACAAAGTGTGAAAAATGTAAGGGGGTCTGAATACTTTCCATCCCCACTATATCTGTAATAAATAAATAAATATTTAGTGTGAGTTCCAGTCTAGGGGGTCTATTTTTAAAACATTCTCTGTGTGAATGCCTTAGCATTTGCATAGCTGTTGCCGCAAATGCCTGTAATGTGCTGTATCCATTCTGTATATGTCTTATGATCATCAGCTCCATCTAATGGTAATGATGCAGTATTTTCCTGAATGGTATTTCAGGAAAATACTGCATTGTGTCCACTGGATGGAGCTAACAATCATTTGAAAAAAAAACATATTAGACACATTATGTTGAGGTATTTGCGCTGCATTTTTTTTGTGGGTCATGGTAACAACAAGAAATATTTAGTTAAATTTAAAAAAAGTTTTGTTACTATTGGTGTGACCTCCACGTTCAGCTTGCGCTCCACCCCTCGTTCCCGTTCGCGTCCCCACAAGCCACGGACGTTTCCAATCACCTGGTACAGAAAATCTCCCAGCAGCCTCTATGCGTTTCGCATCATAGTATGCGTCATCAGGAAGCTTCCTGATGACGCATACTATGATGCGAAACGCGAAGAGGCTGCTGGGAGGTTTTCTGTACCAGGTGATCGGAAACGTCTGTGGCTGGTGGGGACGCGAACGGGAACGAGGGGTGGAGCGCAAGCTGAACGCGGAGGTCACACCATTACACACAGGCGGACCATGCAATCATTTAACACCCGTCCTTAAATGCTGGAATAGCTTAGTGCCGGCTCGAGGGCACTTTTAAATGTGAGTGTACAATTTTTTTTCGGATTTTATTTAATAAAAGTTTTAAACGCACTGCACAATGATCGTTTGTCCATATACTTTTACATGAGGAAAATTAAAGTTCAAGCATAGCCGGTGAGGAGTGTTACTAAGGTGGAGTGGTTATCCCATGAATGAACCAAAGGCGCATCTTTTAACCACTTGAGCCCCGGACCATTATGCTGCCTAAGGACCAGAGGTCTTTTTCCAATTTGGCACTGCGTCGCTTTAACTGCTAATTGCGCGGTCATGCAATGCTGTACCCAAACAAAATTTGCGTCCTTTTCTTCCCACAAATAGAGCTTTCTTTTGATGGTATTTGATCACCTCTGCGGTTTTTATTTTTTGCGCTATAAACGGAAAAAGACCGAAAATTTTGAAAAAAAATTATATTTTCTACTTTTTGTTATAAAAAAAATCCAATAAACTCAATTTTAGTCATACATTTAGGCCAAAATGTATTAGGCCACATGTCTTTGGTAAAAAAAATGTCAATAAGCGTATATTTATTGGTTTGCGCAAAAGTTATAGCGTCTACAAACTAGGGTACATTTTCTGTAATTTACACAGCTTTTAGTTTATGACTGCCTATGTCATTTCTTGAGGTGCTAAAATGGCAGGGCAGTACAAACCCCCCCCCAAATGACCCCATTTTGGAAAGTAGACACCCCAAGGAAATTGCTGAGAGGCATATTGAACCCATTGAATATTTATTTTTTTTGTCCCAAGTGATTGAATAATGACAAAAAAAAAAAAAAATATTTACAAAAAGTTGTCACTAAATGATATATTGGAAAAGAAAATATTACAGCGCACACATGCAAAAAAGACATTTACCTCAAGCAAGGCTAGTTTAAAACACCTAAGCATTTCTAGAAAAACATTTTCAAAAAATATGGGGATTTGGTCACACCATATTGCTATATGGTGCTAAGCCCACTTACTGCGACAAAGTACCCCATAATCAGTGGGTCCTACACTTTGTCGCAGTAAGTGGGCTTAGCACCATATAGCAATATGGTGTGACCAAATCCCCATATTTTTTGAAAATGTTTTTCTAGAAATGCTTAGGTGTTTTAAACTAGCCTTGCTTGAGGTAAATGTCTTTTTTGCATGTGTGCGCTGTAATATTTTCTTCTACTGTATGGTCTTATGGCTGCACCATCTTTAATGCATTTTTTAGAGTGTGCACCCCAAATATCTTGTTTGTTTTTAAATGATATATTGCTCACACAGGCCATGGGCCTATGTGGAATTGCACCCCAAAATACATTCTGCTGCTTCTCCTGAGTATGGGGATACCACATGTGTGGGACTTTTTGGGAGCCTAGCCGCGTACGGGGCCCCGAAAACCAATCACCGCCTTCAGGATTTCTAAGGGTGTAAATTTATGATTTCACTCTTCACTGCCTATCACAGTTTCGGAGGCCATGGAATCCCCAGGTGGCACAACCCCCCCCCAAATGACCCCATTTTGGAAAGTAGACACCCCAAGCTATTTGCTGAGAGGCCTATTGAGTCCATGGAATATTTTATATTTTGACACAAGTTGCAGGAAAGTGACACATTTTTTTTTTTTTTTTGCACAAAGTTGTCACTAAATGATATATTGCTCACACAGGCCATGGGCATATGTGGAATTGCACCCCAAAATACATTTAGCTACTTCTCCTGAGTACGGGGATACCACATGTGTGGGACTTTTTGGGAACTTAGCCGTGCACGGGACCCCGAAAACCAATCACCGCCTTCAGGATTTCTAAGGGTGAAAATTTTTGATTTCACTCTTCACTGCCTAACACAGTTTCGGAGGCCATGGAATGCCCAGGTGGCACAAAACCACCCCAAATGACCCCATTTTGGAAAGTAGACACCCCAAGCTATTTGCTGAGAGGCATGGTGAGTATTTTGCAGCTCTCATTTGTTTTTGAAAATGAAGAAAGACAAGAAAAAACTTTTTTTTTTCTTTTTTCAATTTTCAAAACTTTGTGACAAAAAGTGAGGTCTGCAAAATACTCACTATACTTCTCAGCAAATAGCTTTGGGTGTCTACTTTCCAAAATGGGGTCATTTGGGGGGGTTTTGTGCCACCTGGGCATTCCATGGCCTCCGAAACTGTGATAGGCAGTCAAGAGTGAAATCAAAAATTCACGCCCTTAGAAAGCCTGAAGGCGGTGCTTGGTTTTCGGGGTTCCGTACGCGGCTAGGCTCCCAAAAAGTCTCACACATGTGGTATCCCTGTACTCAGGAGAAGCAGCAGAATGTATTTTGGGGTGTAATTTCACATATTCCCATGGCATGTTTGAGCAATATATCATTTAGTGACAATTTTGTGCAAAAAAAAAAAAAATTTGTCTCTTTCCCGCAACTTGTGTCGCAATATAAAATATTCCATGGACTCGACATGCCTCTCAGCAAATAGCTTGGGGTGTCTACTTTCCAAAATGGGGTCATTTGGGGGGGTTTTGAACTGTCCAGGCATTTTATGCACAACATTTAGAAGCTTATGTCACACATCACCCACTCTTCTAACCACTTGAAGACAAAGCCCTTTCTGACACTTATTGTTTACATGAAAAAGTTATTTTTTTTTTTTGCAAGAAAATTACTTTGAACCCCCAAACATTATATATTTTTTTTAAAGCAAATGCCCTACAGATTAAAATGGTGGGTGTTTCATTTTTTTTTTCACACAGTATTTGCGCAGCGATTTTTCAAACGCATTTTTTGGGGAAAAAACACACTTTTTAAAATTTTAATGCACTAAAACACTATATTGCCCAAATGTTTGATGAAATAAAAAAGATGATCTTAGGCCGAGTACATGGATACCAAACATGACATGCTTTACAATTGCGCACAAACGTGCAGTGGCAACAAAATAAATACATTTTTAAAAGCCTTTAAAAGCCTTTACAGGTTACCACTTTAGATTTACAGAGGAGGTCTACTGCAAAAATTACTGCCCTCGATCTAACCTTCGCAGTGATACCTCACATGCATGGTGCAATTGCTGTTTACGTTTGACGACAGACCGCCGCTTGCGTTCGCCTTAGCGCGAGAGCAGGGGGCGACAGGGGTGCTTTTTTTTTTTTTTCTTTATTATTTTTTTGCTTTTTTATCTTATTTTTAAACTGTTCCTTTCATTTTTTTTTTCTAATCATTTTTATTGTTATCTCGGGGAATGTAAATATCCCCTATGATAGCAATAGGTAGTGACAGGTACTCTTTTTTGAAAAAATTGGGGTCTATTAGACCCTAGATCTCTCCTCTGCCCTCAAAGCATCTGACCACACCAAGATCGGTGTGATAAAATGCTTCCCCAATTTCCCAATGGCGCTATTTACATCCGGCGAAATCTAAGTCATAAAATGCTCATAGCTTCCGGTTTCTTAGGCCATAGAGATGTTTGGAGCCACTCTGGTCTCTGATCAGCTCTATGGTCAGCTGGCTGAATCACCGGCTGCATTTTCAGGTTCCCTGTTGAGACAGGAGAGCCAGAGAAAAACACGGAAGACGGTGGGGGGGGGGCGTTCCCTCCCACGGCTTGTAAAAGCAGTCTAGAGGCTAATTAGCCACGAGGATTGCTTTTACATGAAAGCCGACCGCTGGCTGAAAAGAATGATACCAAGATGATACCTAAACCTGCAGGCATCATTCTGGTATAACCACTCAAAGTTGTGAATGGCGTACCTGAAGACAAAAAATGGTTAACAATAAAGCACAGTAAACGGTAAAGTATAAAAAATTGCATACCTGAAAAGCAAACATGATAAAACATAATAACAATAAAACATTGCAGAATAGAATACAGTAAAAAAGAGCAGAACAATAGAGAGAATAGAGAGAGAGAGAACAATAAAACGACAACTATTTTTTTTTATTTTATATATATATATTTTTTTTTTACACTTTTTTTGTAACTAACTTTTATAACTGTAACCGGTTCCAGGTTCGGGTCTCTCAAAATGCGATGGCATCTTGGGAGACCCTGTGAAACTGTGCCTAGTCTGTGGAATGCTGTATCCTACGCTAATACTCAACTAGTGCATAGTAGCATTCAAAACATTCACCAATGCAAAGACCAGGATTGTCAGGACAGGAGGGACAATAATAGCAGGTGTCATGCCTATATCCGCGCTTGCTGCAGACACAACATCTTTTTTGGGGGGTTCGCTGGGTATGGGTTCTCGGGAGGACATAAAGAAAATGCCTCTCATGCAGCCGACTGCATTTGGTTGGGGATGTGAATGGGGGAAGTACGGGCGCTGCAGAAGCGGAAGGGCATTATGGGCACGACGGGCCTGTGTTTGTCTTTTTGGTGGCAGCGGGACACTACTTGTGCTTGCCACCTCACCAGCTTGAACTGCACTTATGGGACTCGCCACGTCACCAAGTGTTACTGCAGTGCTGGTTTGACTACGACCAGGGTGTACTAGGCCGCTGGCGCTTGCCAGTTCACCAAAACGCTACCAAAAAAACTGTTAGCGATCGCAGGGATCAGGCCTGACTCTGCGAACGCTGCAGTTATGCGTTTAGTGTTTTGTAAGTGACAGTGATCGATCGATACTGCACTTGGGTGGGCAGGGCTGGGCCGGGCGGAGGGGCAAAACGCAGGTGCTAGCAGGTATCTGTGCTGATCCCGCTAACACTGCGTTTTTGGGAACCCTAAACTGCTGGGGACGCTAGTATAGATCTGATCGGATCAGATATTGATCCGTTCAGATACTATACCACTAAGGGAGGTGTATGCTGCGTGCATGGGTGTTAGCGGTACTGGCGCTAACCTGACGCTGCTTGGGGCTGGTGCTTGCCAGTTCACCAAAATACTACCAAAAAAACTGTTAGCGATTGCAGGGATCAGGCCTGACTCTGCGAACGCTGCAGTTATACATTTAGTGTTTTGTAAGTGTCAGTGATCGATCGATACTGCACTTGGGTGGGCTGGGCTGGGCCGGGCGGAGGGGCAAAACGCAGGTGCTAGCAGGTATCTGGGCTGATTCCGCTAACACTGCGTTTTTGGGAACCCTAAACTGCTGGGGACGCTAGTATAGATCTGATCAGATATTGATCCGTACAAATACTATACCACTAAGGGAGGCGTATGCTGCGTGCGTGGGTGTTAGTGCTACTGGCGCTAACCTGACGCTGCCTGGGGCTGGTGCTTGCTTGCCAGTTCACCAAAATACTACCAAAAAAACTGTTAGCGATCGCAGGGATCAGGCCTGACTCTGCGAACGCTGCAGTTATGCGTTTAGTGTTTTGTAAGTGACAGTGATCGATCGATACTGCACTTGGGTGGGCTGAGCGGAGGGGCAAAACGCAGGTGCTAGCAGGTATCTGGGCTGATCCCGCTAACACTGCGTTTTTGGGACCCCTAAACTGCTGGGGACGCTAGTATAGATCTTATCGGATCAGATATTGATCCGTACAGATACTATACCACTAAGGGAGGTGTATGCTGCGTGCGTGGGTGTTAGCGGTACTGGCGCTAATCTGACGCTGCCTGGGGCGACGCATATCACCGCCGGGCGATCAGGGGGCCAAACCTTTATTCGGTAATAAACGGCGGGTGCCCTGACACTATAAAAAATAAACGAACTAACCAGCGTCACCCGTAACACTTATACGGTGATCAGTGGTGAAAGGGTTAACTAGGGGGCCATCAAGGGGTTAAAACATTTATTCGGTAGTATATGGGGGTCCCTGACGCTATAAAACGCTGACGGCGAACCTAAATATTTACATCCCTAACTAGCGTCACCAGCGACACTAATACAGCGATCAGAAAAATGATCGCTTAGCGACACTGGTGACAGGGGGTGATCAAGGGGTTAAAACTTTATTAGGGGGGGTTAGGGGGGTACCCTAGACCTAAAGGGGGGTAACAGTAACTGTCCCAACACTGTAACTGTCACAAACTGACACAATGCAGTAATCAGAAAAAAAAAAAAAACTGCTTGGTGTCAGTTTGTGACAGGGGGGGGTGATCGGGGGGGATCGGGGGGCGATCGGGGGGGGATCGGGGTGTTTTGTGTGCCTGGCATGTTCTACTGTGTGTGTGTAGTGTTGTGCACTCACTCACATGTCTTCTCTCCTCGGGCCGGAACAGAAATTACCGAGCCGAGGAGAGATGACATCATTTCCTTTGCTGCTGTTTAGCATACAGCAGCAAAGGAATGATTCGATTGGCCGGCGGCGATCGCGAGGGGGGGCCACGAACGGATGGTCTCCCCCTCACCTCTGATCGCCGCTGGACAAAAGACGACTGCCTCGGGCACCGGGGGGGGGGGGTCCGATCGGACCCCCCACCCGCGGAAGGCAAATCACGTACATGTACGTGATTTTGCCTGTCCGTGCCACCTTGCCGACGTACATCGGCGTGAGGCGGTCGTCAGGTGGTTAAGAAGTATCTGCTGAGTGGCCAATCTAAAAGGTGGTGGTGTGTCACTAAGTCACATATGAAAATAGAAGATACACAGGAGCACGTTAAGAATATAATCACAGCAATTGATAGAACATTTTTCAATTTTTTGCGACTTTGTTCGGGACTTTGTGATGTACATTTTATATGTCAGCTGATTTGATTTAATTTTGGTTTATTTTGGTGATTTGCATACATGGTATTGCACATGATATATTATATGGGTATTGTTTCAGGATATTAATTAATTTTCTTTGACACAGCAATAGGAAGGGAATGTAAGACTGCGAGTGGTGTAGATATAGGAGTAGCGCATTCACACACATTAGTAATGACATCATTGGTTGTTAGGATGCAGGTAGCTAGAAGGTTGCAATGGTGCACATTGAATATTCATGGCTTTGTCTAACTAAAAGGCAGACTTGATCCACCCACTGGCTTGTATATAATTTTTGGGCAATTTTTAAGCATTTTTGTCAAGCCACCCCTGAAGAAATCTTAAGGCACCCTGGTTGAAAAAGACTGGATTAGACTAACCTATAAATTAGCTGTTACATACAGTCCAAAATTTATATAACGATTTATGGAAAAGAAGTTAAATGCATAAAGGTCTGAAGAGGTTATTAGTACAGAATATAATTAAAAGAAGAAAGGCATATCAGGAGTGACATTTCACAGCACGCTCCTTTTCTTTCAACACACATTACCAATTTTGTAATCCCATC
This sequence comes from Lithobates septentrionalis, assembly GCA_037952835.1. NCBI lineage: Eukaryota > Metazoa > Chordata > Amphibia > Anura > Ranidae > Lithobates > Lithobates septentrionalis. The sequence continues at coordinate 475,275 of JBBDGP010000261.1, forward strand.
TTGACCTAAAATGTCCTTTTGAGGCCATCTTTTGCTTCAGTGAGTTCAGCTAACACAGAACAATAGGTTGCATAAGAGAGCTAAGCCAGGTAACTCAATTTATTTCATTCACATAGTAACAAATATAATTAGTAGTCTATCTATCAACCATTTTTGGTTTTAGTTTTTACTGGTTTTTCAAATAATTGATTATGATAAGCTATCCAAATAGAATAAAGTGTGAAAATATCAATGTAGTGAAATGTAAAAGTCTACAGCAATGTGTAATGCCGCGTACACACGGTCGGACTTTTCATCTACAAAAGTCCGACAGCCTGTCCGACAGACTTTCGACTGACTTTTGTCTGACTTTTGGCAGAATTTTGGCGAACTTGTGGCAGACTTTCTTACGAACGGACTTGCCTACATACGATCACACTAAAGTCCGACAGATTCGTACGTGATGACGTACACCGGACTAAAATAAGGAAGTTGATAGCCAGTAGCCAATAGCTGCCCTAGCGTGGGTTTTTGTCCGTCGGACTAGCACACAGACGAGCGGATTTCTGGGTCCGGCGTAGTTACGACGTAAAGATTTGAAGCATGTTTCAAATCTAAAGTCCATCAGATTTGAGGCTGGAAAAGTCCGCTGAAAGTCCGGGGAAGCCCACACACGATTGGATTGTGAGCCAGCTTTAGTCCGTCGGCGTCTGTCGGACTTTTGTAGACGAAAAGTCCGACCGTGTGTACGCGGCATAAGACAGCAATAATTGCTTTTATTTTACTTTATACAGACAAGGTGGTGACAATTGGGAGTTCATTTTCATAGGGTAAGCTACAGGGCAGTTAATTATTCACGCTATGAATAAAGGCAAGGAACAGGTTATGCAGTCCATCATCAATGTAATCAGAATTATATAGCTTTTTTTACAAGTCTTTGGAAAAATAATAAGTTGTGAACTTCCTGTTGTCTTCTACCAGTTAGCTCCAAATGGATTTTATGTGAACTTCCTTCACATTATGACAGCAAGTCTATGCCACAAATCCACATCACAAAAACAGCAAAATTCTTGTTCAATATTTTTATTATTTTAAAGCAATATAAGACATGGACCCCGTAGTACAGACAGTAGCGATAAAAAAAAAAAAATCTCAATACAGACACTCCTCACTTAAAGCGGAGTTCCAGGCTTTTTGTTTTATTAAAAGTCAGCAGCTACAAAAAGTTTAGCTGCTGACTTTCAATAAATAGACACTTACCTGTTCCACGGTCCAGCGATATGGCCGCACGGAGCCCTGCTCCTCTCCCTCTCTCTCTCCTATCTATTGGAACTGTGGGCACCCAGCCATGACAGCTTGCGGCTTCACGGCCGGGCACGCACTGCGCATGTGCGAGTTGTGCTGCACTCTCCCAGAGGACAGGCAATCTTCTGGGACCTGTCATATGACCCAGAAGATTGCCGAGAGGGAGGGACCACCTAGGGGAGAGGAGGAGTCAGCTAGGCGGCGCATGGGCGGAAGGAGGAATTGGGACTGGAAGTCCCTCTCTAAAGTAGTCACCCACTTCCCCCCCAAAAAAATGACATGTCAAATGTGGCATGTAAGGGGGGGAGGAGTGCTTAAAGTTGAAGTTCCACTTTTGGGTGGAACTCCGCTTTAAAGTGGATCTTCCCCCTTTATGTGAAGTTCCCCCCTTTCGACCCCTCCTCCCCTCCTCTACATGAATACAGCAGTTTTTTTTCCATAATCTTTTTTTTAGGAATCAGCGTGGTCCTGCCAATCCATGCATGTCCTTCACCTAGGCACAGAGCTTGCTGGGCCTTCTGGGATATGTGGGTCACATATACCAGGAGACCTTTAGTCATACATTCAGTAAGTAGAAGCGGGTGAGTCTAGTGGTGCATTAACGCAAGGCCCCGCAAGCTGAACCCGAAAGAGATCGTGGGCCTCTCAACGATGTCACAAGTAAGAACTGAGCAGTGTCTGTTAAGAGAAGGATATTAGTGGGACAATGCTGGATCTGGTAGCTGGGTGAGTATCTGAAGTGTGCCTACAACACCACCCAGTAAACAGGGATATAGAAAAAAGAAATGGGGGGTAGGCTGAAGGTCCTCTTTACCCAAGTTCCATTCCAAAGACTTGGTCATTAAGCAAATTGGTTGATAAGCAAGGTTCTGTGCACAGTATTTTACAGTATGTAGATTATAGTATTCTGAATAAAGAAAAGGTCCAAAGGAAACTCCAGCTTGATGACTTTACTGTCATTTGCATAACTCTTTTATACAGCACTGTAATGTAGTACAAAACATAAGAATCAGCAAAAAATCTAAACAACATATAGGAAAACAAAAAAAATAAAAACGCAAAAAAACAACAACATTCAGATTAATATTTTAGTCATTGAATCCTTCAAAGTCATCAGGAACTTTAGACTTCCCAAGTAATGAGTCCTCGGTGTAGCTTTCCAGAAGAATTTCCTTAGTGTGGTCTTCTATTTCATGCCCATTAGTTCTAACATAGCCGCATTCACTTTCCAGAACACACCAGCTAACCCCTTTACAGTTAACTTCTTTTGTTCTTCATTCATTCTTTCCTCTTCTACTTCCAAGTGCTGCCTCACTTCCAACTCTGTTGCAAATCAGTTGATGAACCAACCCTCAAATAAAGCTTGCATCATCCATACCTTGTTATTTGCTCAATAGTAAACAGGGAGCGTGTTCTTACCAAGCTGTTTCAATGCATAGATAGATGTGGAAAGGCTTTGAACTTGAACCCAGTAACATTTTCTCCCAACAATGTCCTTAACCGCCTCCCACCTGTGCTATAGCCGAATTACGGCTACATTGCGGGCCTTAATTGTGGGGAGGGCATCAATAGATGTCCTCCCATGCATGAGCTGACTGCGCGCCCCCTGCGAGACGCACACGGCGCGCTCTGTGATCACTGAGTCAATGAGACTCGGCTGATCACAGATCGGAGTAACAAGTCTGTACTCGGAGCTGCAGAATTTTCTCACTCCTAGTCGGGATCTCCCCCACTGATTGGGGCATACCAGGTTTATCTTTTAGGGTATGGAGGATTCACTCCTCCCCTACCCTTGGAACCTTCTCTCACCCCTTATCTCTCTTGTGTTCTTTCTGTCTTTTCTGCCCTTTACTAATTCTACTGTTGTTTCAGTGACACGTGTGATCTGGCACCTCTGCAGGATCCTGGAAGGCATTACGATAAATTTATTCACACTCCTGGACTCTGGGCCGTTCACCATGTGGAAGGTAGGTGATTGGGGATCATTGGATTCACCTCCTAGGATGCTCCATGGCTGACCTTACTTCTCCTAGATCTGCCCTGTGCATTGCTTCACACAATGTGCAGAGGATTAACTCTCCCATTAAATGCCAGAAAGTCTTCCAGTATTACCATGAGCAAAAAATAGACATATTGTTTCTTCAAGAAACACACTTCCCAAAATCTTATACCCTCTCCTTCATTCACTCTAAATTTTCCAGGTTCTACCTAGCAAATTCTGACAATAAAACCAAATGAGTAGGCTTGTTTTTCTCCCGCAAATCTCAGTTCTCGTTTGTTTCCGAATTTAAAGACCCAGAAGGTAGATTCCTACTCGTGAAAGGTCTCATTGACAACCAGCTCTACTTCCTCGTCTCGTACTACATGACAAATAGGGTCAATCTAAATTCTTTAAACTGGAGTTCTGCAGCTGCTGACATTTAAAATATGTACACTCACCTGTCCAGGGAGCCCACGATATCTGCACCCAAAGCCGATCTGTCCCTTGGCTGTCATGTGCTGCCGCCGCCATCCTTGATGAGGGAATCAGGAAGTGAAGCCTTGCGGCTTCACTTCCTGATTCCCTACTGTGCATGCGCAGCTCGCGCTGTGCTATCCCACTGGTCCCTGCTGTTTTCTGGGACCCGTGTGTATCCCAGAATACAGCAGGGGGAGAGGGAAAGTGGCGTAGATACCCGCGGGTGGCTCGGGTATCTATACCCGGAAGTGGGAGAAAAATACCTGTATTCGACAGGTATATTCTCCCCCTCCCCCCCGCAAGGTGCCAAATGTGACACCGGAGGGGGGGGCTGGAAACTTTTGGGTGGAACTCTGCTTTAAGACCCTCTTTCATACTCTAGACCCACTTATCGAAGGTCTGGTCATCTATGGAGGAGACTCTAATATTGCTTTTGACGCAGGGACAGATAAAACCTGCCGTATCTGACCCACCAGGCAGAGCCTTAATGTGGCTAGACAAATTTTCCATCAGGGTTTGGTTTCTATCTGGAGAGAAATTAACAAGAAGGCACAGGATTATACACACTATTCTAGCCCTCACAATACCTTCGCTAAAATAGATCACTTCTTTATACTGTCGAATCATATCCCGCTGGTGACTAAATCCATTATAAAAGACTCTGCCTGGTGGGACCACTCCTTCCTCCTCCTAATAATAAACAGACCAACAGCACAATGGCAGGGGTACAACTGGAGACTAAACGCCTCAATCCTTAGCAACCCTACCCATGTCTGTGAAATTGAAAAAGACATCAAGGAATATTTTCTATTGAATGATGTCAATAACATTTCCCCAATCACTCTATGGGCTGCACACAAAGCCTCCATTAGGGGAAAACTGATCCAATTGACCTCCAGACTATATAAAGCTCACATTTAGACATTGACAGGTTGTAGAAGAAATTCTAATTTTTAAGCAAACAACACAAACGTAAACCCTTCTTCCGGCTCTGCAGAAAGACTAGAAGCCACGCGCACAGCCTTAAACCTGGCTCTTACTGCCATAACCGAAAGACGTTTGTGTTTTTCGGAGAGGGGTCGGTTTTAATACCAAAAAGATAAGATGGGCTCTTTGCTAGCGAATAGGCTAACCCCTAAAATAAGGTCTCATACCTTACCTAAAATAAAATTACACAATGGCTCCCTCTCACAAACCCCCAGAAAATCATGAAAGCTTTTCATGACTTCTACCGAACCCTGTACAGTGGGAAAGGGAAGGAATCCTCACCCAGCTTGATTGACTCATTTCTTGGTTCACTGAATATCCCCAAGATCAGGGACCAACATAGGGATAGCTTAGAGTCACCAATCTCGGCAGACAAAGTTTCACAAGTCATCTTGATCACAAAGATCTTAAAAATAACTCAGTCCTGTATTATAAACACTTCTCCTCCTCACTGTCCCCCTATTTGGCTCGTTTTTTCAGCCAACTTCGTGTAGGAGCACAACTTGATAAGGCATTGAACTCGGCTTTTATCACAGTGATCCCTAAACAAGGCAAGGACCCAAGCTGTACTGCTAATTATCACCCTATCTCATTAATAAATAATGACTTAAAGAGTTTGACGAAAATTATGGCAGACAAAATATCCAATTTTATTAGTCTTTATATCCACAAAGACCAGGTTGACTTTATACCAGGGAGACAGGGCTCAGATCAGATCAGGAGAGCGATTGACATAGTATCTCCACTGAGGTCCGGATGGGATAAGGGACCACCTCAAAAAGGGTTCCTGCTCTCTCTAGACCTCATGAAGGCATTCAATTCTGTCTCCTGGTCTTATTAGGGGCCCTCTATTCCAACCCGGAAGGTTGGGAGATGACAGCCAGACCCTACTTGGTAGGAAGGTGCAGGTAGGCATCTGCAGTCGGTATGGAGTCTATACATATCATTGACAGGACTCTTGGACCTGTACCCAAGTAGAACGAAGACCACAGAGATGCTCCTCCAATGCAGGAATGCTCTGAGGAACAAAATGAGTCAGGCAACATGGATGGTTGGAAACCATAATTCACCATGAATGGAGACAAACTGGAAGCGATATTGACGACCCTATTGTGAGCAAACTCCGCCCAAGGTCTGACCAGTTGTTATGGTGGTCAGCAGAGGTGGCTCTAGGCTTTGAGAGGCCTTAGGCAAAACTTAGACATGAGGCCCCACTCATGCCCATAATGGGAAAAATACTAAAAATGAACTGGGGTATGGGTAAGGCAATCATTGGGAGTTCAGGAGTGGGGCTAACAATTTAGGTGTGCTGTAACCTGTAATGTTCAGGTCTACAGCTCACGGAACATTGGCATGAACAGCGAGCTGTGATATAAAAACACTTTAAAAAATAGCATTAAAGGGGTTGTAAACCCTTGTTTTAAAAAAATAAAATAACAAACATATACTTACCTCCACTGTGCAGTTCGTTTTGAACAGAGTGGCCCCAAACATCGTTTTCTGGATTCCCCCAATGGCGCTCGTGGCTCCTTCCCGCATTGGGAAACCACCTAGGAGAAGCACTCTCCTTGGGGGTTACCTTGTGGGCACGCTCCCGTATCCAGCATTTGCGTCCATAGACACAAATGCCAGACTCAGCCCTGCCCCCCGTGTCATTGGATTTGATTGACAGCAGCGGGAGCCAATGGTTGCGCTGCTATCAATCTATCCAGTCAAGAGCCAAGAAACCCCGGGCAGAGAGGTAGAGCGTGTCTCCGGCATGGGGACGAACAGGCTCAGGTGAGTAAAATGGGGGGCTGGGGGGCTGCTGAGTGACAGAAGTTTTTTCACACTAATGCATAGGATGCATTAAGGTGAAAAAACATGAGGGTTCACAACCCCTTTAAATAATAGAAACAAATCTTAGAACCTACCTATTTTATGTGAAACCTGTGCTTTTTTTCCCACAGATGCTCAGTTCTGGGTTTAACTTGAGATAAGCAGTGTACAGGGCAGGGCCGTCTTTACTATTGATTGGGCCCTGGGCAAAAAAAATTCTTGGGCCCCCCCCCCCCCCCATGCAAATTGTCTCTCCACCCCAACATTCGAAAAAACAAAACAAACACGTAAACGTATGTATTGCATTGTATTCTACTTGTACTGTCTGCCCTCATTTTGTAAAGCGCTGCACAAACTATTGGCGCTATATAAATCCTGTATAATAATAATAATGATGGGGGAAGAGATAGAGAAGTCCAGGATGATGGGTGGGGGGAAGATATGGGAGTCCAGGATGATTAGGGGGGGGGGGGAGAGATGGGGGAGTTCAAGATAATGGGGGAAGGGGCGAAATAGGAGTCCAGGATGACACACAGGGATTGGGGGGGTGTACTTTGAGGTGTTTGTATCATACAGGGCACAGAAAAAAATCAGCACAAGGGGCAGTACTTGCATATCCTCCTCCCTCCCGCAAAGTAACTATCTATTGGTCACCTCTGCACATCACTTTGCTTACCTCTGCTTCCTCATCTACAGCTCACTTCTGTTTTCCCTGTCTATCTCTGTCCCCCCCATACACAGCTCACCTCTGTACCCCTCTATCCACAGCTCACCTCCGTACCCCTCTATCCACAGCTCACCTCTGTACCCCTCTATCCACAGCTCACTTCTGTATCCTCTGTCTACCTCTGCCCCCCCCCCATCCACAGCTCCCTTCTGTATCCCCCATCCACCTCTGTACCCCCCCATGTCCACCTCTATATCTTTCCGTCCACCTTTGTACCCCACATCCACCTCTGTGTTCAGCTCTGTACCCCAATCCACGTTCACTTCTATATCTTTCCGTCCACCTCTGTACCCCCCCCATGTCCACCTTTGTACCCCCTATCCACCTCTGTAGTACCCCCCCATCCATGTTCACCTCTGTACCCCCCCATGTCCACCTCTATATCTTTCCGTCCACCTTTGTACCCCACATCCACCTCTGTGTTCAGCTCTGTACCCCAATCCACGTTCACTTCTATATCTTTCCGTCCACCTCTGTACCCCCCCCCATGTCCACCTTTGTACCCCCTATCCACCTCTGTAGTACCCCCCCATCCATGTTCACCTCTGTACCCCCATGTCCATCTCTGTACCCCCATGTCCATCTCTGTACCCACCATGTGCACCTCTGTACCCCTTCCACCTCTGTACCCCCCATGTCCATCTCTGTACCCCCTATGTCCATCTCTGTACCCCCATGTCCATCTCTGTACCCACCATGTGCACCTCTGTACCCCTTCCACCTCTGTACCCCCCATGTCCACCTCTGTACCCCTTCCACCTCTGTACCCCCATGTCCATCTCTGTACCCCCCATGTCCATCTCTGTACCCCCCATGTCCATCTCTGTACCCCCCCATGTCCACCTCTGTACCCCTTCCACCTCTGTACCCTCCATGTCCATCTCTGTACCCCCATGTCCATCTCTGTACCCCCATGTCCACCTCTGTACCCCCCATGTCCATCTCTGTACCCCCCATGTCCATCTCTGTACCCCCCATGTCCATCTCTGTACCCCTTCCACCTCTGTACCCCCCATGTCCATCTCTGTACCACTTCCACCTTTGTACCCCCCATGTCCATCTCTGTACCCCCCCCATGTCCACCTCTGTACCCCCCATGTCCATCTCTGTACCCCCCATGTCCACCTCTGTACCCCCATGTCCATCTCTGTACCCACCATGTGCACCTCTGTACCCCTTCCACCTCTGTACCCCCCATGTCCACCTCTGTACCCCTTCCACCTCTGTACCCCCATGTCCATCTCTGTACCCCCCATGTCCATCTCTGTACCCCCCATGTCCATCTCTGTACCCCCCCCCATGTCCACCTCTGTACCCCTTCCACCTCTGTACCCTCCATGTCCATCTCTGTACCCCCATGTCCATCTCTGTACCCCCATGTCCACCTCTGTACCCCCCATGTCCATCTCTGTACCCCCCATGTCCATCTCTGTACCCCCCATGTCCATCTCTGTACCCCCCATGTCCATCTCTGTACCCCCCATGTCCATCTCTGTACCCCTTCCACCTCTGTACCCCCCATGTCCATCTCTGTACCACTTCCACCTTTGTACCCCCCATGTCCATCTCTGTACCCCCCCCATGTCCACCTCTGTACCCCCCATGTCCATCTCTGTACCCCCCATGTCCACCTCTGTACCCCCATGTCCATCTCTGTACCCACCATGTGCACCTCTGTACCCCTTCCACCTCTGTACCCCCCATGTCCACCTCTGTACCCCTTCCACCTCTGTACCCCCATGTCCATCTCTGTACCCCCCATGTCCATCTCTGTACCCCCCATGTCCATCTCTGTACCCCCCCCATATCCACCTCTGTACCCCTTCCACCTCTGTACCCTCCATGTCCATCTCTGTACCCCCATGTCCTTCTCTGTACCCCCATGTGCACCTCTGTACCCCTTCCACCTCTGTACCCCCCATGTCCACCTCTGTACCCCCATGTCCATCTCTGTACCCCCCATGTCCATCTCTGTACCCCCCATGTCCATCTCTGTACCCCCCCATGTCCACCTCTGTACCCCTTCCACCTCTGTACCCTCCATGTCCATCTCTGTACCCCCATGTCCATCTCTGTACCCCCCATGTCCACCTCTGTACCCCCCATGTCCACCTCTGTACCCCCCATGTCCATCTCTGTACCCCCCATGTCCATCTCTGTACCCCCCATGTCCATCTCTGTACCCCTTCCACCTCTGTACCCCCCCATGTCCATCTCTGTACCACTTCCACCTTTGTACCCCCCATGTCCATCTCTGTACCCCCCCCATGTCCACCTCTGTACCCCCCATGTCCACCTCTGTACCCCCCATGTCCATCTCTGTACCCCCCATGTCCACCTCTGTACCCCCATGTCCATCTCTGTACCCACCATGTCCATCTCTGTACCCACCATGTGCACCTCTGTACCCCTTCCACCTCTGTACCCCTTCCACCTCTGTACCCCCATGTCCATCTCTGTACCCCCCATGTCCACCTCTGTACCCCCATGTCCATCTCTGTACCCACCATGTGCACCTCTGTACCCCTTCCACCTCTGTACCCCCCATGTCCACCTCTGTACCCCTTCCACCTCTGTACCCCCATGTCCATCTCTGTACCCCCCATGTCCATCTCTGTACCCCCCATGTCCATCTCTGTACCCCCCCCCATGTCCACCTCTGTACCCCTTCCACCTCTGTACCCTCCATGTCCATCTCTGTACCCCCATGTCCATCTCTGTACCCCCATGTCCACCTCTGTACCCCCCATGTCCATCTCTGTACCCCCCATGTCCATCTCTGTACCCCCCATGTCCATCTCTGTACCCCTTCCACCTCTGTACCCCCCATGTCCATCTCTGTACCACTTCCACCTTTGTACCCCCCATGTCCATCTCTGTACCCCCCCCATGTCCACCTCTGTACCCCCCATGTCCATCTCTGTACCCCCCATGTCCACCTCTGTACCCCCATGTCCATCTCTGTACCCACCATGTGCACCTCTGTACCCCTTCCACCTCTGTACCCCCCATGTCCACCTCTGTACCCCTTCCACCTCTGTACCCCCATGTCCATCTCTGTACCCCCCATGTCCATCTCTGTACCCCCCATGTCCATCTCTGTACCCCCCCCATATCCACCTCTGTACCCCTTCCACCTCTGTACCCTCCATGTCCATCTCTGTACCCCCATGTCCTTCTCTGTACCCCCATGTGCACCTCTGTACCCCTTCCACCTCTGTACCCCCCATGTCCACCTCTGTACCCCTTCCACCTCTGTACCCCCATGTCCATCTCTGTACCCCCCATGTCCATCTCTGTACCCCCCATGTCCATCTCTGTACCCCCCCATGTCCACCTCTGTACCCCTTCCACCTCTGTACCCTCCATGTCCATCTCTGTACCCCCCATGTCCACCTCTGTACCCCCCATGTCCACCTCTGTACCCCCCATGTCCACCTCTGTACCCCCCATGTCCATCTCTGTACCCCCCATGTCCATCTCTGTACCCCCCATGTCCATCTCTGTACCCCTTCCACCTCTGTACCCCCCCATGTCCATCTCTGTACCACTTCCACCTTTGTACCCCCCATGTCCATCTCTGTACCCCCCCCATGTCCACCTCTGTACCCCCCATGTCCACCTCTGTACCCCCCATGTCCATCTCTGTACCCCCCATGTCCACCTCTGTACCCCCATGTCCATCTCTGTACCCACCATGTCCATCTCTGTACCCACCATGTGCACCTCTGTACCCCTTCCACCTCTGTACCCCTTCCACCTCTGTACCCCCATGTCCATCTCTGTACCCCCCATGTCCATCTCTGTACCCCCCATGTCCATCTCTGTACCCCCCCATGTCCACCTCTGTACCCCTTCCACCTCTGTACCCTCCATGTCCATCTCTGTACCCCCATGTCCACCTCTGTACCCCCATGTCCACCTCTGTACCCCCCATGTCCACCTCTGTACCCCCCATGTCCACCTCTGTACCCCCCATGTCCATCTCTGTACCCCCCATGTCCATCTCTGTACCCCCCATGTCCATCTCTGTACCCCTTCCACCTCTGTACCCCCCATGTCCATCTCTGTACCACTTCCACCTTTGTACCCCCCATGTCCATCTCTGTACCCCCCCCCATGTCCACCTCTGTACCCCCCATGTCCACCTCTGTACCACCCATGTCCATCTCTGTACCCCCCATGTCCACCTCTGTACCCCCCATGTCCACCTCTGTACCCCCCATGTCCACCTCTGTAACCCCCATGTCCACCTCTGTACCCCCCATGTCCACCTCTGTATCCCCCATGTCCACCTCTGTAACCCCCATGTCCACCTCTGTACCCCCCATGTCCACCTCTGTACCCCCATGTCCATCTCTGTACCCTCCATGTCCACCTCTGTACCCCCCCATGTCCATCTCTGTACCCCCCATGTCCATCTCTGTACCCCCCATGTCCACCTCTGTACCCCCATGTCCATCTCTGTACCCCCATGTCCACCTCTGTACCCCCCATGTCCAGCTCTGTACCCCCCATGTCCACCTCTGTACCCCCCCATGTCCACCTCTGTACCCCCCATGTCCACCTCTGTACCCCCCCATGTCCACCTCTGTACCCCCCCATGTCCATCTCTGTAACCCCCATGTCCACCTCTGTACCCCCCATGTCCACCTCTGTACCCCCATGTCCACCTCTGTACCCCCCCATGTCCACCTCTGTACCCCCATGTCCATCTCTGTAACCCCCATGTCCACCTCTGTACCCTCCATGTCCATCTCTGTACCCCCCATGTCCATCTCTGTACCCCCCATGTCCACCTCTGTACCTACCATGTCTTCTCACTTCTGTACCCCCATGTCCACCTCTGTACCAGCAATTCTCTGCAGTCTGCACAAATGAATCCTCTTCCCCTTCTCTCCACCTTGTTCTTTCTTACCTGATCACACGGCGGTGCAACGAACACAGTCCCAGCCTATCAGACCCAGCACACAGCCAGAAAACTTCACTCGGCTGTGTGCTACACAGGTCTGCCAGGCGGGGGTGGGGGCGGGAGGAACACAGAGTGCCGCTCTCGCTCTGTCATTGACTCCGGTCCGCAGCTCCTGACAGAGGGAGAAGCGGGACGAGCGGGCTCAAACACATGAAGCCCGCTGCTGTCCTGCTCTCCTGTATAATGAATGTAGTCGCTTGGGAGAGCAGGGGGGATCGGCTCCCCCCGCTACTCCGCAAAAACTGCGGGCAGCGCAGGGCTTAAGTGGCAGCTGCTTTGGGCCCCACAGCAATGACAGGGCCCAGGGCAGCTGCCCCTTTTGCCCTGCGTTAAAGACGGCCCTGGTACAGGGGACAGCAGAGCAGAGCATAGGAGGTCAGGAGACAATACGGGGGGGCAGCAGGGCACATTATGGGGCACACAGCAGAACATGGGGTACACAGCAGAACATTGGGCACATCTTGGGGCACAGCAGAACATGGGGCACACAGCAGAACATGGGGCACACAGCAGAACATTGGGCACATCATGGGGCACACAGCAGAACATGGGGCACATCATGGGGCACACAGCAGAACATGGGGCACATCATGGGGCACACAGCAGAACCTTGAGAACATCATGGGGCACACAGCAGAACCTTGAGAACATCATGGGGCACACAGCAGAACATGGGGCACATCATGGGTCTCACAGCAGGGCATAGGACACACAGCAGGACATGGGACACATCACAGGGCACACAGCAAAGAATGAGGTACATCATGGGGCTCACAGCAGAACATGGGGCACTTTAAGGGGCTCACGGCTGGGCATGGGGCACACCATGGAACAAGCGGCATAACATGGTGTACACAGCAAGGCTTATCACAAGGCACACAGCAGGGCATGGGATGCACAGCGTGGTACAGGGCACACAGCGTGGTACAGGGCACACAGCAGGGTACAGGGCACAGCAGGGTACATGGTACAGCAGGGTACAGGGCACATCAATTACATGGTACAGGGCACAGTAGGGTGCATGGTACAAGGCACAGCAGGGTACTGGGCACATCAGGATACAGGGCACAGGGAGGGTATGGGGCATAGCAGGGCATGGGCACAGGGCACAGCAGGGCACAGAGTATGGGGCACATCAGGGTACTGGGCACAGCAGGGCACATCAGGGTACGGGCACAGGGTATGTGGCACTGGGCACAGCAGAGCATATCAGGGTACTGGGCACAGGGTATGGGGCACATCAGGGTACTGGGCACAGGGTTTGGGGCCCATCAGGGTACTGGACTTGGCAGGGCACAGGGTACAGGGCATATCAGGGTACTGGGCACATCAGGGTACTGGGCACAGGGTATGAAGCACATCAGGGCACTGGACATGGCAGGGCACAGGGTACAGGGCACATCAGGGTACTGGGCACAGGGTATGGTGTACGTCAGAGTACTGGGCACAGCAGGGCACACTTTCCTTTCAGTTTTCTTTAAATGCAGAGTAGCGCAGGAAGCAGCTGTATTATAATAAGTCCTTTCTGTCCTCTCTCATGTCACACTGCTCCCCGGCGGCCCCTCCCCTCCTCTCCTCTCGTATGCTTGAGACATCACCTGGAATGGACGAGAGGAGGGGAGGGGCCGCCGGGGAGCAGTGTGACATGAGAGAGGACAGTAAGTTCTTATTACAGCTGCTTCCCGCGCTACTCTGCATGTCGGCCGATACTCGATCTACCCATCAGCTGCCTGTGATTGACGGGTAGATCGCCGCAGAGCTGGTGACTTTGCGGCATAACAGACTGGGAAACCACCACTGTTAAACACTGCAATAGGCAAAGTAGGCGGCCGCTAGTCCCCTGTGAGGGCGAAGCCTTAGGCGATCGCCTAACTTGCCTAATTATAGAGCCGCCTCTGGTGGTCAGAAATGTAGCAACGTAAAAACTGCTCCAAGGACTGTTTGGCTCCTTCTGAGGCCCCATTAGACTGCAGGTGATAAGCAGAGAAGGGAAGCTGAATTCCCAACTGTGCACAAAAGGCTCGCCAAAACCTGGACACAAACTGGCTACCCCTGTCCAAGATGATAACCTTGGGTAGCCCATGTAAGGAAAGATCTCCCGAGCAAAAATGGAAGCCAGTTCTTTGGATGTGGACAAATTCTTAAGAGGAATACAATGAGACAATTAGACATTTTCAAGAACTGGTCAACCACCATAAGGATAACTGTGTTGCCCTGAGAGTTGGGTAACTCCACAATGAAATCCATAGACAGGTGGGTCCAAGGCCTCTCTGCATTGGATATGGGTTGTAGGAGGCCCAATGGAAGGTGTCATGGTATCTTACTCTGGGCACACACAAAACAAGCAGCTATGAAGGTGGCTACATCAGCGCGTAGACAAGGCCACCAGAATTGTTGGGAAATAGCCCAAATGACTTGATTCTTTCCTGGGTGGCCAGCAGCCTTGGGAAAATGGTAAGCCTGGACCACGGCAGTGCGGAGACTCTCAGGGACAAAGCAGTGGTCACAAGGTTTCTCAGAAGGAGAATCGATCTGAGCGGCAAGAATTCTGTCACCCAAAGGTGAAGTGAGACTGGTACGAACCATAGCCAGAATCACAGGAACAGGAACAGACTTCATCTTGGAAACGGAGGAATATTGTCGCAACAATGCATCAGCCCTTACATTCTTAGTACCGGGTAAGAATGAAACTATGTAATTGAAGCTTGACAAGAAAAGAGCCCATCGTGCCCTTCTGGGAGAAAGGCGTTTAGCCTCAGACAAGAATGTGAGATTCTTATTGTCAGTCAGAATAAGAACTGGCACAGTGGTGCCTTCAAGGAGCTGCTTCCATTCTTTAAAGGCTAAAATAATCGCTAACAACACTCTGTCCCCAATCTCATAATTGCGTTCCGCAGGAGACAATTTCTTGGAAAAGTAGCCACAAGGATGCATAGTGCTCTCAGCGGTAGGACGTTGAGACAGCAGGGCACCAACTCCAGTCTCAGATGCATCAACCTCAAGGGTGAAAGGTACCGTAGGATTAGGATGTACCAACACTTGAGTGGAAACAAAGGCAGCCTTGAGACTCTCAAAGGCATTAATGGAATCCGAATACCAATTCTGAGGGTTACCATCCTTTCTGGTCATATCAGTCAGGGGTTTGACTAGAGACGAGAAGTTACAAATAAACTTCTGATAATAATTGACAAAGCCAAAAAAAGTTGCAAGGGACATAAACCCACGGGTTGGGGCCACTGTAGAACTGCCGAAAGTTTCTCTGAGTCCATCGAAAAACCAGCAGTGGAAATGACATAACCCAGGAATTTAACCTGTTCAAGATGAAACTCGCACTTCTCCAATTCACAATACAGGTTATTATCTCTCAGCCTCAGAAGCACACGACAGACATCTGTGTGGTGGCTATCTAGGGAATTGGAAAATATGAGGATATTCTTTTAAATTAAAAACCACCACACATACAGTATCTCACAAAAGTGAGTACACCCCTCACATTTTTGTAAATATTTTATTATATATTTTCATATGACAACACTGAAGAAATGACACTTTGCTACAATGTAAAGTAGTGAGTGTACAGCTGGTATAACAGTGTAAATTTACTGTCCCTTCAAAATAACTCAACACACAGCCATTAATGCCTAAACCGCTGGCAACAAAAGTGAGTACACCCCTAAGTGAAAATGTCCAAATTGGGCCCAAAGTGTCAATATTTGGGTGGCCACCATTATTTCCAGCACTGCCTTAGGCCTCCTGGGCATGGAGTTCACCAGAGCTTCACAGGTTGCCAATGGAGTCCTCTTCCACTCCTCCATAATAACATCATGGAGCTGGTGGATGTTAGAGACCTTGCGCTTTTCCACCTTCCATTTGAGGATGCCCCACAGATGCTCAACAGGTTTGAGGTCTGGAGACATGCTTGGCCAGTCCATCACTTTTATCCTTGGCTTCTTTTTTTTTTTTTTGTCTTTATTTTAATTTTATTTCAGAGAGGTCAATATGCATTTTTCTAATAAATAACTCTAACAGAGGAGTGACTCCTGATATTTCCTCTTATTTCTTCATCAACTCATCTTTCACATAGACTATCAACATCATGTATTAGGAAAAGGCAAAATCCACATAGTATAAATTCCTTTTTTAGAATTTAAAAGCACATTTTGATTTAAAGGCTCCTGAGGAAGTCCTATGTGACGAAATCCGTAAGTTGGAGTTAGCGATGCCACCACGTTCCAAGAAGTACCGTGCACCATCTCCTGGAAGACTAGGAAAGAAAAAGGGCCAAACACAGAAAACATCCTTATTGCTAAATGGAGCTTTCATGAATCCAAGTGTGTTTTTTGTTTTTGTCTTTACCATTATGGATTTTACAATATTTGGATCTCCTCCCTATAACAATAATAATATTATTATGAGGGGGGAGATCTGCTCAAGGGAGCTCCAACTAGCACCAACAATGCCCTCTTTTTTCAACCCTATCGCTCTCCCAGTCCTCCAAGAGAAAGCGGGCAACACCCCCCAGAACGCAGTGATGTCACCAGCTCCATCTTTTTTTTTTTTTTAAATAAATTTTTATTGAAGGATGTAACATACAGGGAATGACATCAATAGACAGTATCATTGTATTTTGTGATTTTTTTTTTTTTCCAAAAAAGGAAAATCCAAAGTAAACATTAGCTTTATACAAAATAGGAATATAAAACAGCTGATAAAGATAAATAGCCTGGGGAATGGGGAGATGGTACCTTCTATGCGGAAGGGAGGAAATAAAGGAGATGAAACTGGATGGATCTAGGTGGGGGGGGGGGATTCCCTGAGATTTCTAGCAGAACGTTACTGGATGTACCCCGCATAGGGTGGAGGAAGGGATGAGTGGGGGAAAACCAGGTAGATGTAGAATATCAACATCAGACATCAGGGGGGGGGGGTAGGAGGGGAGAGCACCAAGAGCGTGCTTTGGATGGAGTAATGCAGCCTGTGGGTATAAAGTACAGGTTAAATGATAACAATAAGGTTGACATGATAGAGATAGTGATATTTACGATTTTAGTGGTATGGTATTGATGTCCTTTGTAGCAGTTGCGGTCTCCACCTTCCTACAAGGGGAGAAATAAGGGGTCCTGAGGAGCACGAGGAAGTCCTGGATCGTGTTGTGATATTTGGTAGGAGTTGGGTTCCTTATGTTGAGGAATCTTGGTTTGGGGGGATTATTCCATCTGCGGTGGGGGGGGGGGAGGTTCCTGATAGAGGAAAGAGAAAGTCTCAAGATGCGCTATATCCGTGGGAGAGAGTGTTGAGGTCATGAAAGCCCCCCATTTGTGGTGGAAGCGTGTCCTGGTTGTTTCGTTCGTAAAGTCCATGTTGATCCTATCTTTGTAAAGCAACTGTAGGAGGTCCCTTTTGATTTGAGAGGTATTGGGACATGCGTCGGAGATCCAATTTTTTAAAATGGCTCTTCTGGCGAAAAGGAGGCATATCAGGATCCAATCCTTGTAGGAAGGGGCAGGGTTCGGAGACCAGGGTAACAATTGGGGGTCCCAGTGACCGAAAATGAGGAGAAGGGGGCCCTTAGGTATTTTCAGCAGGGTTACATCAAATATGTAATGGAGGACCTTGTCCCAGAAACTGGTGATGTAGGTGCATGACCAGAAACGATGGGTCAAAGAAGGCCTGGGGTGTAGGCATAAGGGGCACGTGGAGGAGGTTTGAGGTTGTTTGTTCGAGAGGAAAGGTATGTGGGCTCGATGGACGATCTTAAGTTGGGTTTCCCTCCAGGATTCGTTGGGCACCAGTTTGTGAATAGTGTTGAGGCCTTGAAGTATTTTGTCGACCAATTCGGCATCAGGGAAGTCTTTTGCCCAGTTAGCTGCTGAAGATGTCTTCAGTGAGGGAATGGCTTTTAGTAGGAGAGGCTGGTATATGTCTGAGATTTTGTAGGAGCCCTTTGCGAGAAGAGAGTCCGATAGGGACGTTTGAAATCTTTTGTGATCGTCTCTGCAGGCATTTTTGAGAAAGCTGATACATTGACCATAGTGGAACATGTGTGACTGTGGAAGTTGGAATGTCTCCGCTAATGACTTGAAAGGGACGGGGCGGCCAGTTTTTGAGTCACAAAGCGAAGAAAAGTTGGAGATGCCTTTCTGTTGCCAGGTGATGTATGGCTGACGTTCCAGACCTGGGGGGAAGCTCGGGTTTCCTTGTATTGGAAGGTGTTTAGAAATAAACGGTGAGAGCTTGAGGCATTTCCGGATCTCCCTCCAGGCAATGGCTGTGTCCCGAAGTAGTAGGTTATGTTGAAGGGGTGGGGGGATGGATTTCCACTTGCAGTGTAGGAGAGCTACCAGGGAGTATGGATTGACCATTTCGGTTTCCAGACAAAAGTTGGAGTATCGAGATGTTTGCGCTACCCAATCTAAACTTATCCTCAGGAGGCAGGCTAAATTATAAATTCTGACATTAGGGAGACTAATACCCCCTTCGCGCCTGGGAAGGTAAAGTTTAGTGAGTGCAATTCGCGGCCGCCTATTCCGCCATAAAAATTTGGATATTGCCTCGTTAAGAATTTTTGTGTCTTTATGCTGTAGGAGTAAGGGAATGGTTTGTAATGGGTAAAGTAGGCGGGCGAAGCTGACCATTTTCACTAGATGACATCTTCCCAGTAGCGAGAGGGGGAGATCCATCCAGTTTGTTAGTTCCTGAGAGATTTTTTTGAGTAAGGGTGGGTAGTTGAGGTGATAGAGAGAGGAGGGTAGTTTTCCTATTCTTATGCCTAAGTAGGTGTTGTGGGAATGTGCTACCGAGAATATGGAATTCTGTGTCCAAGGGGGGTTGGACGCGGTGCCTAGGGGGAGGATTTCGCTTTTGTTGTAGTTTATGCGAAGGCCCGAGCATAATCTAAATTGGTCAAAGATAAGCTTAATCGTGAACATGTCAGAGGAGGGGTTTGCTGTGAATATAAGGACGTCGTCGGCAAATAGTGAGGTGCGAAGCTCCTGTTTGCCGATGGGGATGCCGTTTAGTGGGGCTACGTGTGATAAATATCTAGATAATGGTTCTAATGCTATGTTAAAGAGGAGTGGTGATAGGGGGCAGCCCTGCCGGGTCCCTTTGTGTAGGCGGAATTCCTCTGATAGGAGGCCTGCTGCTACCAGTCTAGCGGCTGGGGCGGTGTACATGGTGTTTATGAGATGAGCGAAGGAGCCGGAGAATCCCATTTTGTTCATGACCAGAGAAAGCCATTCGAAGCTTACGTTATCGAAGGCTTTCTCCGCGTCCAGAGTGATGATAGCATATTTTCCCTCTGAGTTGCATTTGGCATGTTCTAGGGCCATCATTACCTTCCTGATGTTCATGGTGGCAGTTCTGCCTTTCACGAACCCTGATTGGGCAGGGTGTATCAGAGAGGGTATGATGTCTGCTAATCTTGTGGCAATAATTTTGGAAAGGATTTTGACATCTAGGTTTAGAAGTGAGATTGGCCTATATGAGCCTGGTTCTTGGGGGTCTTTACCTTTTTTGGCTAGTAATTTGATAGTGGCTTGATTGCCCGTGGGTAGGTATGTTCCCCCTGTCCAAATGTGCTGATATACTTCATGTAGTGTGGGTTCTATGAGTGATTGTAGTGACTTGTAGAATTCTCCCGTGAATCCATCAGGACCTGGGGCTTTCGAGGGAGCTAGGTTTTTAATTGTAGTGGATATTTCGTGGAGGGATATTGGGGCGTTTAGAGCTTCTAACTGTGTGGGTGATACGTGCGA
Source organism: Lithobates septentrionalis (assembly GCA_037952835.1). Classification (NCBI taxonomy): domain Eukaryota; kingdom Metazoa; phylum Chordata; class Amphibia; order Anura; family Ranidae; genus Lithobates; species Lithobates septentrionalis. Next base: position 495,278 of record JBBDGP010000261.1, read on the forward strand.
TAGGGTTACCTTTTCAAGAAATGATTGTGCTGTCTCATGGTTTATGGGATCTGGTCCATATAAGGATGAGTAATATTGTAACATGGTATCATTTATGTCTGTTTGGGTGGTTTTTATGTTACCCCGAGAGTCCCGGAGAGATGAGATGTGTGTCGGATGGTAGGGTCCCTTACATAAATTGGCGAGGAGTTTACCTGCCTTATTGCCGAATTTGTGGAGGGTGGCATCCATGTGGGCTTTTTTCGTTTGTTCTAAGGTTTCGGCCCAAGTGTCAAAAGACTGTTTTTCCGATTGCCATGCCTTCCTGTTATCATTGGAGTTATTTGTGTATAGTATTCTTTGGGCTAGGTGTAGTTGGGAGCTGGCTTGTTTGTATTTTTTGAGTGCGTTTCTTTTAAAGGATGCTGCATAGGAGATTATACGGCCTCTGAGGAATGCTTTGCCTGCTTCCCAGAATAAATTGGGGTTGTCGGAGTGTTCAGCATTGGTCGAAGTGTATTCCGACCAGACGTTTTCGATGTATTGTCGAAAGTCAGCGTTGTTGTGGAGATAAGAGGGGAAACGCCATATTTTAGGATTTGGGTGTAAGTCAGGGTTATCAATCGTGGTCGAGATTGGTGCATGGTCGGATATGGCAATGTCGTGAATGTCCGCATCGGATACCATTGGTAGAAGGTCGTCTGAGCAGAAGAGGTAGTCAATTCTGGTGAAGACATTGTGGGGATTGGAATAAAATGTAAAGTCTCTGTCAGCTGGGTGTCGGAGTCGCCAGATGTCGTGTAGATGGAGGGATTCCATCGTTGAGGCTAATAGAGTTTGTGAATCTAGATCTGAGGGGAGGAATGTGCGCTTAGAAGTGGATCTGTCGTCTATCGGGTGTATTGTGGAATTAAAGTCTCCGCCCACTATGTGTGGGAGAGTCGGGTCGCTGAGGAGCCATGTTGAGAGTTCACTATAAAATTGTTTTGTGGGGTTATTGGGCGCATAGATGTTCGAAATTATCATTTCCTTGGTTCCTAATTTGATGTGGGCTGAGATGAGGCGCCCCTGAGCATCTGCTTTGGTGGATAGGACCTCACATGGCAGGTTTTTGTGGATGAGTATCAGAACTCCTGCTTTGCGTCCATTGGAATCTGAGCCTATTACTGTACCTACCCATAATTTTTTCATTCGGTGGAAGTCAGGGGTGGAGAGGTGGGTTTCTTGGAGTAGGGCAATGTCGGTTTTGAGTCTTTTGAGGTGACGGAGGATTTTCATTCTCTTATTGGGTGAACGAAGCCCTTTAACATTCCAGGAGACTAGTTTCATATAGGGGGGGTCACTGGGGGGGTATGTGGAGATTTTGTATGGTTTTCACCTGTTGATATGTGGTGGTGTGGCGTGAAATTAGGTTGAGTTCTGGGGGGGGTTATTTTGTTTAAACGAGGGATTTTGTAACCGCTAAGGGCGTGTGTGCAATAAGGTGGGGGTGCATAGTATAGGGAGGGGTACAGGAGGGGGAGGGTAGAAAAGAGAAACAATAAAACATATTCAGTAAACTTCACTTTTTTCCGCATGGAGTCGACTGTGTAGTCCAACTCCCAACGCAAGACTCAGAGACTGCTGTATTTGAGAACCCGCATTTAAGGGGGTGAAATGCATTGGCAGCTTGGTTTGCGCAACATTAGACGGAGGAGTTGGATACACAGGAGAGCCAGGGGAGAGAGACAATACCTTAGTTGTAACAAAACCAAATTTACCAGTTAGTTAAATATAAATAGTACGTATTAAACATGAAAGAAACTGCTTGGCCTACCAGTATCTGATTTGCCTGGTGAGGAAGAGTGGACAAGCTTGAAAGAGAAAAATTTTAACTTCGTCTCTTGAGTGGGATATCCCGCTAAGAGTTAGGCCACCATAGCCGTAGAACCGGGGCGTTGAGTGGTAGCAATGTGTGACCATGCTCGTGGTCCTCAATGAGGGGTGGGATGGTGATGGTCCGGTGCCGAAGGTCTGAACCGTTTTGGAGAGTCTTTGCGTGGGCTCCTTTGGTCTAGAGCACGGTTGACAGGAGCCGCTCTAGGAGAGGGGCTGAGGTTGGGGCCTGAGTGTAGCGAACGCAGGAAAGCTTCTGCTTCTTTTGGGTCTTGGAAGGAGAGTTGGTCGCCATTTGGGGCTTTAAGTCGGAGGGTAGCTGGGAAAGCCAAAGTGAATTTGAGTTGTTGATGGTGCAGTTCCGAGCAAATCTGTTGAAAGGCTTTTCTCTTTTGGGACACTTCAATAGAGTAATCTGCGAAAATCAGGATTTTCATGCCGTCAATTTGGAGAGCTCTGGATTGCCTGAATTTTTGCAAGATGTAAGCTTTATCTGAGTAGTTGAGATATTTTGCTATTATGGGACGGGGCGATTTGCGTTCTGCGTTGAAGGTTCCCATGCGATGGGCCCGTTCTACTGTGCAGGGGCCTGGCAGGCCTAGTGCTTCAGGGATGCGCCTGGCGCATAGGTCAGAGAGAGCTGAGGGTTGTAGCGATTCTGGGATGCCTACAAATCGCAAGTTGCTCCTTCTGGATCTATTTTCCAAATCGTCCAGCTTTTCAAGGATATATTTGTTGGTTTTGTCATGGGCCTGCATTGAGGATTGAGAGTGGTACAGATCTTCCTCAATATTAGCTATGCGGTGTTCAGCTTCATTCAGCCTGGAGGCATGTTCCCCTAGCTGGGCCTGGAGTTGTTGCATGCCTGCGTTAACGGCCTTCTCCACCGAGGCTGCAATCATTGGGGAGAGGAGGGCTGCTACAGCCTGTGCTATCCTTTCAGTGTTTGGCGTGCTGAAAGGGCTTGTATGCTGTGCAGATGTCTCAGTAGATGGGGAGGGGGCCGTAGCGCCGCTTACCTCCATGTCAGGCTCTGGCTCTGTGGGAAGCTCCGTGCAGGCCGAAGCCGGGGCCTCGATTTGCGGCTGTGGGGTCCGCGCCGCCGCAGCCGCGTACGATCGCGGGCCGTTTTTTTCCACAAATCGGTCCATCCTGTGACCGGGGATGGCGTGGGGTGAATGCCGGTGGTTTTTAGCGGGTTTGCCGGTTTTGTAGGCTGTTTTTGGAGTCGAGCTGCGGGAGCTGATGAGAAGAGCAGCGACTCCATGCGGCGCCGGAACCGGAAGTATCCTTGGCTTCTTTAGAAAGGCAGTGGTCGTCTTGGAGGTGTGTTTGGGGTCATTATCCTGTTGAAATACTGCCCTGCAGCCCAGTCTTCGAAGGGAGGAGGATTTTGCTCTGTCACAGTATGTCACAGTATATGTTGGCAGTCATGGGTCCCTCAATGAACTGTAGCTCCCCAGTGCCGGCAGTAATCATGCACCCCCAGACCATGACACTCCCACCACCATGCGTGACTGTAGACAAGACACACTTGAATTTGTACTCCTCACTTGGTTGCCGCCACACACACTTGACACCATCTGAACCAAATAAGTTTATCTTGGTCTCATCAGACCACAGGACATGGTTCCAGTAATCCATATCCTTAGTCTGCTTGTCTCAGGCAAACTGTTTGCAGAATTTCTTGTGCATCATCTTTAGAAGAGGCTTCCTTCTGGGATGACAGGCATGCAGACCAATTTGATGCAGTGTGCAGTGTATGGTATGAGTACTCACAGGCTGACCCCCCACCCCTTCAACCTCTGCAGCAATGCTGGCAGCACTCATACGTCTATTTTCCAAAGACAACCTCTGGAAATGACGATGATCATGTGCACTTAACTTCTTTGGTGGACAATGGCGATGCCTGTTCTGAGTGGAACCTGTCCTGTTAAACTGCTGTATGGTCCTGGCCACAGTGCTGCAGCTCAGTTTCAGGGTCTTGGCAATCTTCTTATAGCCTAGTCCATCTGCATGTAGAGCAACAATTCTTTTTTTTTCAGATCCTCAGATAGTTCTTTGCCCCTAAGTGCCATGTTGAACTTCCAGTGACCAGTATGAGAGAGTGAGAGCGATAACACAAAATTTAACACACCTGCTCCCATTTCACACCTGAGACCTTGGAACACAAATGAGTCACATGACACTGGGGAGGGAAAATGATTAATTGGACATTTTCACTTAGGGGTGTACTCACTTTTGTTGCCAGCTGTTTAGACAGTAATGGTTGTGTGTTGAGTTATTTTGAGGGGACAGCAAATTTACGTCGTTATACAAGCTTTACACTCAGTACTTTACATATTAGCAAAGTGTCATCTGTTCAGTGTTGTCACATGAACAGATATAATAAAATATTTACAAAAATGTGAGAGGTGTTCCCACTTTTGTGAGATACTGTAGCTGCAACAAACCTCAGAGGACATCGTTACTAAATTCCTGGAAAACTGCCAGAGCGTTGCAAAGACCAAACGGCATTACAAGGTATTCATAATGGCCAGTTCTGGTATTAAACGCAGTTTTCCATTCATCGCCCTCCTTGATCCTCACGAGATTGTATGCCCCTCTCAAATCAAGCTTCGTGAAAACCGTTGCTCCCTTGAGGTGGTAAAATAACTCCATAATCAATGGAATCGGATAAGCGATTGAGACCCCTATAATCAATACAAGGTCTCAGTTCACCACTCTTCTTTTTCACAAATCCTCGAGAAAGTGCGTCAGCAACATACCCCTCCATGGCTTTGTCCTCCCAGACAGACAAAGGGTAAACCCGTCCACGAGGGAGTATGGTACCAGGTTGAAGATCAAATGCGCAATCATATGACCGGTGTGGAGGCAAACTACCGGTTTGACCTTTGTCAAAGACATCACTAAATTCACGGTACTCTTTCGTTAGGGAGGAGAGTGAAGAGGTGCACAAGACCTTAGCCACTTTCTGAAAACATGTGTTCCAGCATTGTGGCGACCAGGAAAGAACCTCAGCACAAAGCCAATCAAAAGAGGTGTTGTGCCTCTGTAACCAAGGATAACCAATAACCACCGGGAAATGAGGTGAGGAAATGACTTGGAATTGGATTATCTCATGGTGAAGAGCCCCTACGGCCATGGTCAATGGAGTAATCTCATGAGTCACATGGGCAGGCTGTAGAGGTCTCCTATCAATAGCCTCAATGGCAAGTGGAGTGGCACGAAACTACAGCGGAATTGAGTGTTTAGACACAAAGGCACCATCAATGAACAGGCCTGCAGCCTCAGAGACGATTAGAGCCTGTATCTCGATGGACGACTCGGACCAAGAATGGGTCACCAGAACCAGGGGCATATCCTTCTGGATAACTGGGGACTCTCTGTTTATACCATTTTACCATTTTATTAAATAGTGTGATTTTTTACTGCACTTCTGTCTCAGTCTGATTCATGGTTCCTGACAGTAGGTGAAGGCCATGAATTCAGAAAATGCAGGCAATCCACTTGTTGGTAATATTTTTTTCAGATTGGATGAGCAGGATCACTGCATGGATCAGTTTTCCTTAGCGTTACTGCTCACCTGGATCCTCCCTCTGAGGCTGTTCCAGTGCAACCTGTGTTTCAGACCATCCCTGCTGATGCTCCAGTCTCTGTGCAGGCACCCGCCTCAAATATTTCCTCTATAAGCGGTATGTCTGGTTCAGCTCCACTTTCCCAGTAATTTGGGGGCGATCCAGTTTGATGCAGATGGTTTCTCAACCAGGTTGGGATATAATTTCATATGCTGCCCGAGGCATTTCCCATGGATAGAAGCAAAGTAGGCTTTGTGATTTCTTTACTTTCTGAGAGAGCGCCACCTCAGTGTAGTATTTAAGCAAATGTTTAAAAGTAAAGTAAATGTAACACTCACAAGAAGTAAATGAATGTCAAGCTCATCTGTGTGATCTAAGTGGTAACTCTCCAGGCATCCGGGACTATTATCCAGGTATCATTGGAATGGCAAGGGGTCTGTTATGCAGTCCTGTGGTCATCAGGAAGTCCTCCGGAAGCAGCGTGAAACGCAAGGATATGATGCCACCAAGTGATCAGGCACCATGGAGAGATAGTTCTGGATGGTCAGGAAATAGCAGGCTACGCGCTCGGAGCTCAGCTCCTTCGACAGGCCTAATGTTGTAATGCTGGAATGGCCATTCCACTGATGCCTGGATAATGATCCCGGATGCCTGGAGAGTTACCACTTCGATCACACAGATGAGCTTGACATTCATTTACTTCTTGTGAGCGTTACGTTTACTTCCTCCTCCTTACTTCCTCCTTGTCTGTTCACAGAGCTGGCTTTCTCTGAGGATAGCTGCCGCCATTCATTTTAAGGACTGATCCTTTAAAGGACTAATGGACTTTTATTGTTATTTCTTTATTGGTTCATTACTATATGCTTACAGTTACTCCATCCCTGCGTTTACAGTTTCCTTTCTTATGTTTATGCCTGTTTCTTATGTTTATGCCTGTTTCAGCCTAAACTGAGCAGCAGGATTGTCTAATGTATTAGTTGTTACTTTTACTAATATACTCTTATACCAATTTTCCTTATCATGCTCATGTGATGCCATCCATTATGGAGTTGCTATCCAATATTGAAAGAAATAAGCATTTAGTTATTGAAGAATGTTTTGATTAGGGATGAGCCGAACACCCCCCTGTTCGGTTCGCACCAGAACATGCGAACAGGAAAAAAGTTCGTTCGAACACGCAAACACCGTTAAAGTCTATGGGACACGAACATGAATAATCAAAAGTGCTAATTTTAAAGGCTTATAGGCAAGTTATTGTCATAAAAAGTGTTTGGGGACCTAGGTCCTGCCCCAGGGGACATGGATCAATGCAAAAAAAAGTTTTAAAAACTGCCCTTTTTTCAGGAGCTGTGATTTTAATAATGCTTAAAGTCAAACAATAAAAGTGTAATATCCCTTTAAATTTCGTAGCTGGGGGGTGTCTATAGTATGCCTGTAAAGGGGTGCATGTTTCCCGTGTTTAGAACAGTCTGACAGCAAAATGGCATTTCGAAGGAAAAAACCCATTTAAAACTACCCGCGGCTATTGCATTGCCGACAATACACATAGAAGTTCATTGATAAAAACGGCATGGGAATTCCCCACAGGGAAACCCCGAACCAAAATTAAAAAAAAAAAAAAGACGTGGGAGTCCCCCTAAATTCCATACCAGGCCCTTCAGGTCTGGTATGGATATTAAGGGGAACCCCGGCCAAATTTTTTTTTAAAAATGACGTGGGGTTCCCCCTAAATTCCATACCGGGTGGCCCGCCCCCCGTTATTTAAGAACCGTCAGAGGAGGAGACGCCGCCACACAGCGGGAGCCTCCCTCCATGCCAGCATGGGTGCGGAGCGGCCCGGAGAAGAAAATGAAGAAGAGAAGAGCGGGAGCCTCCCCCCATGCCATGGGTGCGGAGTGGCCCGAGGAGAAGAAGATAGAAGACGCAGCGGAGGAGATGCTGGACGAGAACGCCGGAGGAAGAACCAGAAGAGCCAGAAGAACCAGATGAAGGAATATAGAAGAAAGAAGAAGCATTTAAATAAAGGAATTGTCAAAAACTGTCTCTTGTCATTTTTAACATTTTTGACAGTTTTTTAGTGAAATGGTAGGGGTAAGTACCCCCTTACCATTTCACACAGGGGGGGGCCGGGATCTGGGGGTCCCCTTGTTAAAGGGGGCTTCCAGATTCCGATAAGCCCCCCACCCGCAGACCCCCACAACCACCGGCCAGGGTTGTGGGGATGAGGCCCTTGTCCTCATCAACATGGGGACAAGGTGTTTTGGGGGGCTACCCTAAAACACCCTCCCGAAGTTGAGGGCATGTGGCCTGGTACGGTTCAGGAGGGGGGGCCGCACTCCCTCTTTTCCTGCGGCCTGCCAGGTTGGGTGCTCGGATAAGGGTCTGGTATGGATTTTTGGGGGGACCCCACGCCGTTTTTTTTTGGTCTTTTTGGCGCGGGGTTCCCCTTAAAATCCATACCAGACCTGAAGGGTCTGGTATGGAATTTAGGGGGAACCCAACGTCATTTTTTTAAAAATTTTGGCCAGGGTTCCCCTTAATATCCATACAAGACCTGAAGGGCCTGGTATGGAATTTAGGGGACTCCCACGTCATTTTTTTTTTTTAATTTTGGTTTGGGGTTTCCCTGTGGGGAATTCCCATGCCGTTTTTATCAATGAACTTCTATGTGTATTGTCGGCAATGCAATAGCCATGGGTAGTTTTAAAGCGGAGTTCCACACAAAAATGGAACTTCCGCTTTTCGGAACCCTCCCCCCCCTCCGGTGTCACATTTGGCACCTTTCAGGGGGGAGGGGGTGCAGATACCTGTCTAAGACAGGTATTTGCACCCACTTCCGGCATAGACTCCCATGGGAGTCTATGCCTCTTCCTGTCCCCATCGCGCTGTCTGCTGGGAACACACAGCTCCCAGCAGAGAGCGGAGACCACTAGGGACGCGCAGCGCGACTCGCGCATGCGCAGTAGGGAACCGGGAAGTGAAGCCACAACGCTTCACTTCCTGATTCCCTCACCCAGGATGGCGGCGGCAGCTGCCGAGAACCGAGCGGGTTCTCGGTGTCCCCTGCCGACATCGCTGGACCCCGGGACAGGTAAGTGGCCATGTATTAAAAGTCAGCAGCTGCAGTATTTGTAGCTGCTGGCTTTTAATATTTATTTTTTTTGGCAGTGTGGGTGAACCCCCGCTTTAAATGGGTTTTTTCCTTCGAAATGTCATTTTGCTGTCAGACTGTTCTGTTCTGTTCGGGAAACATGCGCCCCTTTACAGGCATACTATAGACACCCCCCAGCTACGAAATTTAAAGGAATATTACACGTTTATTGTTTGACTTTAACCATTATTAAAATCACTGCTCCTGAAAAAACGGCCGTTTTTAAAACTTTTTTTTGCATTGATACATGTCCCCTGGGGCAGGACCCCAAACACTTTTTATGACAATAACTTGCATATAAGCCTTTAAAATTAGCACTTTTGATTTCTCCCATAGACTTTTAAAGGGTGTTCCGCGGCATTCAAATTTGCCGCGGACACCCCAAATTGTTTGCTGTTCAGCGAACTTGCGAACAGCCAATGTTCGAGTCGAACATGAGTTCGACTCGAACTTGAAGCTCATCCCTAGTTTTGATCTGTTCTATAGAAATTTTTTTCAGACATCATGTCATCCTTTTAAAAAAAATCTTTTTCAGCCCTCAGTACTAATTTCAGGAGACTAGAAGATCTTATTTCTAGCGCAAATCAACAATGGTGGGATACATTTTTTCTACAACAGTATATTATCTACAAAATCTCACCTAGGGCACTTAGGATCCTAAAGCAATGCGCTTTCCTAGAAGCACATCTCCATACGAAATGGTCACAACTAGCTGAGTTCTGCATTACTAAATGGATGAGCCTAGTCATCCAGCAGAGGGATAGAAAACTTGCAGCCCTTAGAGAAAAAAATGGTTTCCCTCTGTAAAAGCATTTGTAATACCATCCCACATCTGCCCCAGACATGGTTACTCATGCTTAGAAAAAATACTTTTAAAAATGAGGGTGACCTTATTTGTAGCAAACTGGGCAAATTCAGGAGGGACCTTGACAATTACAATTTCAACAAAGTCTTCTGCTGGAGAAAGCCCAAACGCCCCACGGACCACTCAGATCCTATCCCACTTATGTCTTGCCGTCTATATGGTAGACATCCAGTGGTACACACGAGAGCTGGTCCTAAGAGCAAGGTACCCTTATTACTCCCAGTTCCCCGTTCACCTCTGTTACCATCTACACCAGCAGCCCTATCACCAAAATCCCACCAAACGTCTTAAGAAAACATCCAAACAGATCCCTGGTAGAACCACACTCTGCAGCCAAGCTGTTCCTAACATCCCTACATGATCACCAGCCCCTGCTTTAGACCCTCCCCATGGTAAAAACCATGTACCCAGGGATCCACTGGTGGTCTTTCCAACCCAGAGCAGCCATATCTGCATATAAAAGCCCCTGCCGACTCACAGTCAGTAGATTCCCCACATGGTACCTATACCATACCTCTCAGCCCAGCTTTACCCCCAAATTTTGATTTTTTTTTAGTAACAGGCCCCCCACTGAGCCTCAGCAAAAGAAAACACATAGAAGAGGATGGGGGGTGGCAGAGGCAGAAAGAAAAGAGAAAATGCGAAAACTGTAAAAATCTATAACCTGTCCCATACAGAGCTGTCACCTCATGACATTTTTTTACTCAGTAAAGGCCTTACTTTTGCACCAACCACTCAGCCCAGCCCCTTCACTCTGTTCAAAGACCTCAATAAATTTATTAGGGATCTTACTGTCCAGAGATTTTTCAACATTCAAGCATTAAAAAATCCTCCCCCCAGCTGAGGATGACAGTTTAGAGTGTCAATCATCAGAAACCATTATCTTAGACGACACAGATCGTCCAATACTTGCCCACCTCAAAGAACTATATGCAGAAAGTTACAACAATGACCTATGCCGCGTACACACGGTCGGACTTTACGGCAGACTTTGCCCGGTGGACTTTTCGACGTACTTTACGACGGACTTTCTGAATGAACGGACTTGCCTACACACAATCCACCAAAGTCTGTCGAATTCGTACATGATGACGTACGACCGGACTAAAGTAAGGAAGTTCATAGCCAGTAGCCAATAGCTGCCCTAGCGTGGCTTTTTGTCCGTCAAACTAGCATACAGACGAACGGATAGATTTAAAACATGTTTCAAATCTAAGTCCGTCCAACTTTTGAGCAAACAAAGTCCGCTGGAGCCCACACACGATCAAATTGTCCGACGAAATCCTGTCCGCCGGGCAAAGTCTGCCGTAAAGTCCGCTCGTGTGTACGCGGCACTAGACTGGCTAACCCAACACTGCCCCACCTCCCCACCCATTACACACACAACCTTACGTCCCAAATCTATATTCAATTCCACCCACTGCAAAGGCCCATACCTTTAGACTTTTTATCAAGTTGTTTATTCAGAATTTATAAACATGTGTAAATTAGGGATGGGTGAACGGTTCGGCCCGAGCATAAGTTCGGGCCGAACTTTGGTTGTTCGGATGTTCTGCGAACACCGAACAATATTCGGTGTTCGGGGCAAATTCGAAAGCCGCTGGAACACCGTTAAAGTCTATAGGACACTAACATGAAAAATCAAAAGTGCTCTTTTTAAAGTCCTATATGCAATTTATTGTCATAAAAAGTGTGTGGGAACCTGGGTCCTGCCTCAGGGAACATGTATCAATGCAAAAAAAAATTTTTTTTTTTTTTTAAAAAAAACGTTTTTTCGGGAGCAGTGATTTTTTTAATGCTTAAAATGAAACAATAAAAATTAAATATTCCTTTAAATGTTGTGCCTGGGAGGTGTCTATAGTATGCCTGTAAAGTGGCACATTTTTCCCGAGAACAGTACCACAGCAAAATTACATTTCTAAAGGAAAAATTGTCATTTAAAAACTGATCGCGGCTGTAAAGAATTATCAGGTCTCGGCAATATAGATAAAACTCATTGAAAAAAAGAGCATGGGATCCCCCCCAGTCCATTACCCGGCCCTTTGGGTCTGGCATGAATATTAAGGGGAACCACGAACCAAAATGTAAAAAAAAATTGCGTGGCGGTCCCCCTAAATTCCATACGAGGCCCTTCGGGTTGGATATGGAAATTAAGGGGAACCCTGCGCCAATTTAAAAAAAAATGGCATAGGGGTCCCTCCCAAAATCCATACCAGACCCTTGAGGTCTGGTATGGATTTTAAGGGGAACCCTGCGCCAAAATTTAAAAAAAAATGGTGTAGGGTCCCCCTCAAAATCCATACCAGACCCTTATCCAAGCACGCAACCTGGCAGGCCGCAGGAAAAGAGGGCAGGGACAAGAGAGCACCCCCCCTTCTGAACCGTACCAGGCCACTTAACATGAGGAGGGTGCTTTGGGGTAGCCCAAGGGCCTCATCCCCACAACCCTTGCCCAGTGGTTGTCTGCGGGCGGGGGCTTATCGGAATTTGGAAGCCCCCTTTAACAAGGGGACCCCCAGATCCCAGCCCCCCCATATGTGAAATGGTAACAGGATACAAATATACGCCTACCATTTCACAAAAAAGTGTCAAAATGTTAAAAAAGACAAGATACAGCTTGGGAACAAGTCCTTTATTAAAAAAGAAAAAAATAGAAATGTCCCACAATGTCCATTCATCTTCTTATATCGCTTTGCCGATGGACCAAAAAAGAAAAAAAATCCGCCACCGATCTGCCTCCATGGGAGGCTCCCACTGTGTGACACTTCATTGCCTTTGACATATCTTATATAACTTAGGACGGGGCCACCCTGTGATGTACCCACGTGACCCCACCCTCTCTGACGCCATGGGGACTTTTCTATGGCTTCCCAGGGGTGTCAGAGGGGGCGGGGCAACCCGGTTACATAAATGGGTGACCCCGTCCCCTCTGACGCCACGGTGAAGCCTTGGGAAAGTCCCCATGGCGTCATAGGGGCGGGGTCACCGGGTACGTCACCGGGTGGCCCCGCCCTCAGTTATATAAGAACTGTCATCAGCGAAGAAGCGTCACACGACGGGAGCCTCCCATAGAGGAGGATCGGTGGCGGATTTTTTTTCTTTTTCGGTCCATCGCGGCGTGAAGAAGAAGATGAATGGACATTGTGGGACATTTTTATTTTTTTATTTTTTAATAAAGGACTTGTCCCCAAGCTGTGTCTTGTTGTTTTTAACATTTTGACACTTTTTTTGTGAAATGGTAAGGATACATTTGTATCCCGTTACCATTTTATACAGGAGGGGTCGGGATATTGGGGTCCCCTTGTTAAAGGGGTCTTCCAGATTCCGATAAGCTCCCCGCCCACAGACCCCCACAACCACCGGGCAAGGGTTGTGGGCATGAGGCCCTTCTCCCCATCAACATGGGGACAAGGTGCTTTGGGAGGCTACCCCAAAGCACCCTCCCCATGTTGAGGGCATGTGGCCTGGTACGGTTCTGGAGGGGGGGCGCTCTCTCATCCCCCCCTCTCTTTTCCTGCGGCCTACTAGGTTGTGTGCTCAGATAAGGGTTTGGTATGGATTTTAGGGGGGACCCCTATGCCTTTTTAAAATTTTTGCGCAGGGTTCCCCTTAAAATCCATACCAGACCTGAAGGGTCTGGTATGGATTTTGAGGGACCCCTATGAAATTTTTTTTCTTAAATTTGGCGCAGGGTTCCCCTTAATTTCCATATCAGACCCTGAAGGGCCTGGTATGGATTTTAGGGGGACCCGCACGCAATTTGTTTTTCAAATTTTGGTTCAGGGGTCCCCTTAATATTCATACCAGACCCAAAGGGCCTGGTAATGGACTGGGGGGGGATCCCATGCTCTTTTTTCAATGAGTTTTATCTATACTGTCAAGACCCGACAATTCATTACAGTGGCGGTCAGTTTTAAGTGACAATTTTTCCTTTAGAAATGTCATTTTGCTGTGGTACTGTTCTAAACATGGGAAAAATGTGCCACTTTAAAGGCATACTATAGACACCCCCCAGGCACAATATTTAAAGGAATACCGGTATTTCATTCTTATTGTTTCACTTTAAGCATTAAAAAAATCACTGCTCCCGAAAAAGACGGCCTTTTTAAAAAAAAAATTTGCATTGATACATGTCCCCCTAGGTCCCCAGACACTTTTTATGACAATAACTTGCATATAAACCTTTAAAACGAGCACTTTTGATTATTCATGTTCGTGTCCCATAGACTTTAAAGATGTTCGCGTGTTCTGCCAAATTTTTTGCCTGTTCGGTATGTTCTGGTGCGATCTGAAGCGGGGGGGTGTTTGGCTCATCCCTAGTGTAAATCAGGCCCTTCACAGACCCATCTTAGATCCAACCCCAGTCCTTTGGAGCGACAGGCCCTGGAACAGCTCACAAAGAATCATTCCATTGTCATGAAACCAGCTGACAAAGGTTGTAGAATAGTGGTCCAAGATAGGACTGACTATCCACTGGAGTCATGTAGATTATTGTCTGATACCACTACATACAAAACCCTTACCCAAGATCCCAATACTCCCTTAAAGCCGTAGAAATTATCAGTAGGGCCCTAGAAGAGGACAACATTTCTAAATCCGAGGCTTCATTTCTGAAGAAAAACTTCTATAGAACACCATATTTTTACCATCTGCCAAAGATTCACAAAGACCTAATTAGTCCTCCCGGTCGCCCCATAGTGGCAGCTATGGATAGTGTGACAAGTGTTTTTTCGATTTATATTGACCAATTTTTGCAACCCTTGGCTCAAAATTTACCTTCCTATATTTGCGATGGTCCCCACCTACTGGACATGCTGAAATTGTACTCCTGGGAGTCCACTTATCGGTGGCTCTCTCTGGACATATCATCTCTGTACACTTCTATCCCTAATGATGTGGAGATTCAGGCTGTCAAACATTTCCTAACTGAAAATTCTCACACCAATCCACAACAAGCCCATTTTATCCTAGAAGCCTTATGCCGCGTACACACGGTCGGACTTTTCGGCTACAAAAGTCTGACAGCCTGTCCGACAGACTTTCGACGGACTTTTGTCGGACTTTTGGTGGACTTTTGGCGGACTTGCGTCAGACTTTCTTACGAATGGACTTGCCTACATACGATCACACAAAAGTCCAACGGATTCGTACGTGATGACGTACACCGGACTAAAATAAGGAAGTTTATAGCCAGTAGCCAATAGCTGCCCTAGCGTGGGTTTTTGCCCGTCGGACTAGCACACAGACGAGCGGATTTCTGGGTCCGGCGTAGTTACGACGTAAAGATTTGAAGCATGTTTCAAATCTAAAGTCCGTCAGATTTGCGGCTGGAAAAGTCCACTGAAAGTCCGCTGAAAGTCCGGGGAAGCCCACACACGATCGGATTGTCAGCCAGCTTTAGTCCGTCGGCGTCCGTCGGACTTTTGTAGACGAAAAGTCCGACCGTGTGTACGCGGCATCAATGTTCTGTTTGAAGCACAACTATTTTGATTTCAATAATAGCCACTATCTTCAGATAAATGGCACAGCCATGGGAGCAAACTTTGCCCCAAGCTATGCCAATCTGATTATGGGCTTTTGGGAGCACCTATACCTGTCCAGCAACCATCCTTTCAAGTCCCCTGTGATCTACTATGGTCGTTACATTGTTACATCGATGACAGTGATCATATGGGATGGCACACCAGAGGATATCCTAGCCTTTGTTCAATATTGTAATCACAATACATTAGGTCTACGGTTCACACATGTTCTGGACCAACATTCATTAGCCTTTTTAGATCTTGAGCTATGACATGACAATGGAGCCATTTATGCACAAAACTTTGTCAAGCCCACTGCGGCAACTCTTTTATCCACTTTGACAGTTGCCATCACCCGAGGTGGGTGAAGAACATCCCACGCAGCCAGTTCTGTCGCCTCCGTAGAAATTGCACGAGGGACAGTGTCTATGACAGCCATGGCTCACTCCTCACCCACAAATTTCTGGATAAAGGCTATCCTGCCCCCCTAGTTGAAGAAGTATTTCAACACTATCGAGATTCAGTAACCACTTCCTGGGCTGACAAGCCCCCGAATGCAAGACAACCTACATGATTCATAACCAATTTCACGTCAAATTTAAAAATATGGAAAAGATCTTATCTACTCATTGGCCAATACTCCTTGAAGATCCCCATCTTAAAACCACTCTGGCAATCCAACCAAAGGTAGCATACAGGAAAGCCCGTAATATTAAGAGAAAAATTTCTCACAGTATGATCAAGCCAACTCCACCCACTCCGGCCCCCCTGGTTCTCATTCCACTTGTAAGCATGTATCAATGTAAGAAAACACTCTGTCTTACATGCCAGTTCGTCCAACATGGTCAGAAAACATTTTCAGTTAAAGGTAAGACATACACTCTGAAAGATTTTTTCAATTATTCTACAGACTACGTAGTGTACTGCCTTGCTTGTCCATGTGGGCTATTCTACGTCAGAAGAACCATCAGGGCCCTTGGGGCTCGTTTCGGTGAACACAGACGTTTTATCGAGAAAGGCTGAGATCATCACGGTATCCCTAAACATTTTCTGCTCCATCACAATAAATATACAGTGGGCCCCAAAGTCTGGGTTATAGAATCAATTTCTAAGTCACTCCCTGCGGCTGAACATTTCAAACGTCTATGCCAACAGGAATCTTTTTGGTTTTTGTCCTTGAGTACTTTGGCCCCAGGGGGGTTAAACAAGGATATAGAAGTCCATACCCTCCTGTAGCTTCCTACCTATATTATAATACCCGTGTAGGTACAGGGTATGTAGTGCTGTTGGTCTCCATTCTGAAAATTTGTTTATCCTTGTTTTTCTCTTCTAGTGGACCCTTATGGTCCCCTTTCTTTAGTCCATCTGCATTCGATACTAACATCCATAGTTAGTACTGCATATAATTTTTTATGTTCTAGCATGACCTCCATTTTTAGCTATTAGTTACTTACGGGCATATTTGTCATCCCATCTTGGTTCATATACACATGCACACGTGGGACAGTAGATGCGACCCCGTGCTTAGCCGTGTACAAATTATTTTCTACACTTCTACTGATATACTTTTTGGGTAGTCTCTATCACTACCATAAAAATCCCTGACAAACCAGCTTTGATGTTATCTGACTACAGCTGTTGTGTTTTGCCATGGTGTACCACTGCTATCAAAGATCTTCTTACATCATCTTTTAAACAATATCAATTAGGACACAGTTTACAGACGTGTGTATGCTTACACAAGTGTGATCAACATCATTATTACTATCCCAACTTTTACTGTCATTATTATTATTATTATTGTATACAAATTAATCAGTAGCAAAAATGTCACTGATCCAAGCGCTCTAATGGAAAAATTAGAAATAAATGCCCCCTAGTTGGGACTTTAAATGGACCACCAACCCAAAGGTTATATAAAAATTATTCTTTAATGTAATAGATTTAAATACAAAAGACCACATATATGAAAGGATGCACAACATGTGCTACATAAGACAAACCAAATGTATTATAAAAAATCGCATACAATATGAATGCCCAAATGCCCAATGCCCGACGCGTTTCTGGTATAAGATGTTCCAATACCTTCTTCAGGGACCAGGGGTTCAGAAAGTTTAATATTCAAAATAAATTCTAGTATGGTGATTCGATGTCAGAAATACGCATTGGGGACCGGTAAGTACATATTAACACTGCACACCTTGCCATCAGTGGGAATTGTGAATGTTTAGTGCATTTTATGGGTGCATGGCACCTGCACAATCTCACAGGGAGTACTCCTATTGTAAGTTTCTGTTAGATGAAACAAAACAGCTCCTAAAAAACACTGTTGTTGGGCTAAATAGGCCCAGGGAACAATGTCCCAACGTTCCACCTCTGGTAAGACAAATATGTCCGTCTAGCGTGTGATATCGAATCACTGGATAAATGAAGGTATTTATTGCACTGGTATTGCACCCAGAAAACGCACTAAACATTCACAATTCCCACTGATGGCAAGGTGTGCAGTGTTAATATGTACTTACCGGTCCCCAATGCGTATTTCTGACATCGAATTACCATACTAGAATTTATTTTTAATATTTAACTTTCTGAACCCCTGGCCCCTGAGGAAGGTATTGGAACATCTTATACCAGAAACGCGTCGGACATTGGGCATTTGGGCATTCATATTGTATGCGATTTTTTATAACACATTTGGTTTGTCTTATGTAGCACATATTGTGCATCCTTTCATATATGTGGGCTTTTGTATTTTAATCTATTCCTTTAAAGAATAATTTTTATATAACCTTTGAGTTGGTGGTCCATTTAAAGTCCCAACTAGGGGGCATTTATTTCTATTTCTATCAAAAGGGATGGGACCACTACATTCTACATGAGATGATGGGAGCCTCTACCTTGTTAATGGAAAAATTAGTTCAGTGCACAGCAGCGGCTATTATAAACATCAACAATTAATAAAATATGCCAAAGATAAAAACGAAGCAGTCATCTCAGCACTAACAGTGCTAATAGAATAATGGAAATACAATATTCAGTGCAATAAAGAAAATAAAAGAAATAGAAGTCCTTTGAAGGATCAATCAGCATGCAATAAAAAGTCCACATAAGATAAATGTAGTAGAAAGTGTGCTCCATAACCTTTAGCAACCAGAATTAGGTTCCTCATCTGGATACCATCACCAACACCTCGTGCTTGAATAATCCCTGTTGGTAATGAACACACCAGACACGAGTAAGTGGGCCTTATGTCTCCACACACTGTAAGATAAACTCCGATCCTCCCAGCACGATGCAAATATAACAGACACTGAAGCCTGTAACCACCTGAGACTTGGACCTGGTTCCTATCACTGCATTAGATCACTCTCCTTGTCCTGCTCTCTCCCTGCAGCCTCCTCTGCTCTCTGGGACTTGTAGTCTCCCAGGTCATTGTGGCCAAACTTAAATTATTACTTCCTTGTGTGCGCCGTGTGTGCGATCTCTCTCCACCTCCAGTCAATACACTCCCTCCACAGTTAGAAAAACCTCCCTAGGGAACACTTAACATCCCCTCCAAGAGCTTACAAACTATTGATGTTAGGCTAACTGGCCTGTAGTTCCCAGGCATATATCTTGGCCTTTTTTAAATAATCTAGCTATAATGCCCCTAAGGGGGCCATCTGGGTAGCAGCCAGGGAGAGCCAGATGGGCTTAGTCCAATTTAAGACATTCAATCAGGATCGAGGGAGAGAGTTCTTGGAATAGAGCTGTGACCATAGACTACAGGTCTAGGATTGATTCTGGAACACCCTGGATTGTCCCTCCAGCCGGGATTGGATAGTGAGGTTTTCATCCCTGAATGCCTCCAGTTCCTCATCATGGTTTGGTGTGGTGGTCTCCAAGGCCTTTACACGGGTCTCTAGGTCATGTAGATGGGGTCTGAGGTCGCAGATCTCACATAAGAGACAATCAGTGAGAATACCCCCTGCTGCTGCCCATAGAGAACGTTAAAGTCCCCCTCCTCACCTGTATCTCTTGAGATGGAGTAGGCCAGCTTGGTGAAGCAGCACAGGGAGCAGGGAGAAGCACCACAGTGGCGTCACTGGGGTTGGTGTCACACGGTGCAAAAAAACATGGTGTCACCCCCTCTTCCAACTATAGCCCCCCCTCAGTACAGACCCCCCTACCTCAGTAAAAACCCCAATTCATTGCAGACCCCAATTCAGTGCAGACCCCCTCAGTGCAGACCCCAATTCAGTGCAGACCCCAATTCAGTGCAGACCAATTCAGTGCAGACCCCCTCAGTTCATTCCCCAATTCAGTGCATACCCCAATTCAGTGCAGACCCCCTCAGTACAGACCCCCCAATTCAGTGCATACCCCCAATTCAGTGCAGACCCCCCAATTCAGTGCAGACCCCCTCAGTGCATACCCCAATTCAGTGCAGACCCCCAATTCAGTGCAGGACCCAGGACCCCCTCAGTGCAGACTCCAATTCAGTGCAGACCCCTATTCAGTCCAGGACCCCCTCAGTGCAGGACCCACTCTGTGCAGACCCCAATTCAGTGCAGACCCCCCCAATTCAGTGCAGACCCCCCAATTCAATGCAGACCCCCTCAATGCAGACCCCAATTCAGTGCAGACCCCCTCAGTGCAGGACCCCCTCAGTGCAGACCCCAATTCAGTGCAGGACACCTCAGTGTGGACCCCAATTCAGTGCAGACCTTAATTCAGTTCGGACCCCCTCAGTGCAGGACCCCCTCAGTGCAGACCCCAATTCAGTGCAGACCGCAATTCAGTGCAGACCCCAATTCAGGTAGACCCCCTCAGTGCATACCCCAATTCAGTGCAGGACCCAGGACCCCCTCAGTGCAGACCCCAATTCACTGCAGACCCCATTACAGTTCAGGACCCACTCAGTGCAGACCCCAATTCAGTGCAGACCCCCTCAGTGCAGACCCATTCAGTGAAGACCCCCTCAGTGCATACCCCAATTCAGTGCAGACCCCAATTCAGTGCAGACCCCCTCAGTGCAGACCCCCTCAGTGAAGGACCCCCTCAGTGCAGGACCCCTCAGTGCAGACCCATAATGTGTGCAGTGCATACCTCATATCACGGACATGTTCAGCAGTGCCCCTCCTCCTGTGTAGATGTAAACAGAGAGGAGGGGGAGGAGGTTTCACGCTGCTCGGCTGTGTATGAGACGGTGACGCGAGAGATGCGGATCGTTGGTGCAGTGGTGTTGCCTGGGTCCTGCCGATGGGTGTCACCCCTCTGGCAGGTGTCACCGGGGTGCAGCCCACACCCCCTCCTCCCTAACGACGCCACTGGTACAGAGCCCTTTTACTATGTTGTCTACTCAAGTGCTCCATTACTGTCCTGATGCTAGCCATTTTTGACCAAACACATACCTGAAGTCTTTGCTTTGAATAATTTGGGCATAATTGTGGATAAGGGAATGGAAGAGGGGATTCAAGAAATTTCCAGCTGTGGTTCTGAAGTGTTTTGGTGCATTCTGTTGTGACATTTTATTAACCTTATAGGAAAATGCAGTGTGTTACTGCAATCAAAAAGAAGCACACCAACTATATTTTCAAACTCATGTGTCACTGGCCAGTTTGTACAAAGTTCATAACTTATGATTTTCTTTGAAAAGTTTATTAAAGAATCAGGCGTCACTTCCACAACTACAGAAGCAACGTTTTAGAGTCTTGCAGGACTTGCGAGACTCCGCAACATCATTTCTCTAACTATGATGTGATCGCTGAATAAAGCTTTAGATCCATTCTGGAGATTAGGGATGAGCCGAACACCCCCCTGTTCGGTTCGCATCAGAACATGCGAACAGGAAAAAAGTTTGTTCGAACGCGCGAACACCGTTAAAGTCTATGGGACACGAACATGAATAATCAAAAGTGCTAATTTTAAAGGCTAATATGCAAGTTATTGTCATAAAAAGTGTTTGGGGACCTGGGTCCTGCCCCAGGGGACATGGATCAATGCAAAAAAAAGTTTTAAAAACGGCCGTTTTTTCAGGAGCAGTGATTTTAATAATGCTTAAAGTCAAACAATAAAAGTGTAATATCCCTTTAAATTTCATACCTGGGGGGTGTCTATAGTATGCCTGTAAAGGGGCGCATGTTTCCTGTGTTTAGAACAGTCTGACAGCAAAATGACATTTTGAAGGAAAAAACTCATTTAAAACTACCCGCGGCTATTGCATTGCCGACAATACACATAGAAGTTCATTGATAAAAACGGCATGGGAATTCCCCAAAGGGGAACCCCGAACCAAAATTAAAAAAAAAAAAATGACGTGGGAGTCCTCCTAAATTCCATACCAGGCCCTTCAGGTCTGGTATGGATTTTAAGGGGAACCCCGCGCCAAAAAAAAACAAAAAAAAACGGCGTGGGGTCCCCCCAAAAATCCATACCAGACCCTTATCCGAGCACGCAACCTGGCAGGCCGCAGGAAAAGAGGGGATGACGAGAGTGCGCCCCCCCCCTCCTGAACCGTACCAGGCCACATGCCCTCAACATTGGGAGGGTGCTTTGGGGTAGCCCCCCAAAACACCTTGTCCCCATGTTGATGAGGACAAGGGCCTCATCCCCACAACCCTGGCCGGTGGTTGTGGGGGTCTGCGGGCGGGGGCTTATCGGAATCTGGAAGCCCCCTTTAACAAGGGGACACCCAGATCCCGGCCCCCCCTGTGTGAAATGGTAAGGGGGTACCCGGTGACCCCGCCCCCCTCTGACGCACGGGACATGACGCGGAGTTCCTTATGGGAAACCCATAGGGAAGTCCCCGTCAAGTCCCCATGTGTCAGAGGGGGGCGGGATCACCGGGTGGCCCCACCCTCCATTATTTAAGAAGTGTCAGAAGAAGAGAAGCGTCACACAGCGGGAGCCTCCCATGGATGCAGATCGGCCCAAGAACGAGAAGAGAGAAGAGAAGAAGAGAAGAACGAGAAGAGAGAAGAAGACGCCGCAGAGGAAGATGCCGGACAGAAAACCCGAGCAAGAAGCTGAGGATCGGAGGAAGAACCAGAGGAAGAAGAAGATGGACGAAGTAACTGAAGGAAGAAGGAAGGAAGGAAGAAGACCCGAAGAAGATGGAAAGAAGAAGACTTTAAATAAGGGAATTGTCAAAAACTGTCTCTTGTCATTTTTAACATTTCTGACACTTTTTTTGTGAAATGGTAGGGGTACTTTTGTACCCCATTACCATTTAACACAGGGGAGGGCGGGATCTGGGAGTCCCCTTGTTAAAGGGGGCTTTCAGATTCCGATAAGCCCCCCGACCGCACACCCCCCGACCGCACACCCCCACAACCGCCGGCCAAGGGTTGTGGGGATGAGGCCCTTGTCCTCATCAACATGGGGACAAGGTGCTTTGGGGGGCCGCTACCCCAAAGCACCCTCCCAATGTTGAGGGCATATGGCCTGGTATGGTGCAGGAGGGGGGGCGCTCTCTTGTCCTTCCCTCTTTTCCTGCGGCCTGCCAGGTTGCATGCTCGGATAAGGGTCTGGTATGGATTTTTGGGGGGACCCCACACCATTTTTTTTAAAATTTTGGTGCAGGGTTCCCTTTAAAATCAGGCCTGGTATGGATTTTGAGGAGGACCCCCACGCAATTTTTTTTTAAATTTTGGTGCGGGGTTCCCCTTAATATCCATACCAGACCTGAAGGGCCTGGTATGAAATTTAGGGGAACCCCCAAGCCATTTTTTTTTTAAATTTTGGTTCGGGGTTCCCCTGTGGGGAAATCCCATGCCGTTTTTATCAATGAACTTTTATGTGTATTGTCGGACCGACAATTCATTAATAGCCGCGAGTAGTTTGAAATGACTTTTTTTCCTTTGAAATGTCATTTTGCTGTCAGACTGTTCTAAACACGGGAAACATGTGCCCCTTTACAGGCATACTATAGACACCCCCCAGGTATGAAATTTAAAGGAATATTACACTTTTATTGTTTGACTTTAAGCATTATTAAAATCACCGCTCCCGAAAAAAGTCAGTTTTTAAAACTTTTTTGCCATGATACATATCCCCTGGGGCAGGACCCAGGTCCCCAAACACTTTTTATGACAATAACATGCATATAAGCCTTTAAAATTAGCACTTTTGATTATTCA
Source organism: Lithobates septentrionalis (assembly GCA_037952835.1). Lineage (NCBI taxonomy): Eukaryota > Metazoa > Chordata > Amphibia > Anura > Ranidae > Lithobates > Lithobates septentrionalis. The sequence goes on from JBBDGP010000261.1 coordinate 518,374, forward strand.
TGTTCGAGTCCCATAGACTTTAACGGTGTTTGCGTGTTCAAACAAATTTTTTGCCTGTTTGCATGTTCTGGTGCGAACCGAACAGGGGGGTGTTTGGCTCATCCTTAGTCATTAGTACAGTGACAGTGTATATATCAGTGTCACTATTGATGTCAATCCCCCAGCCAGCATCAGCTAGTGCAGATTGCCCGCCACACTATTACAGTCCCACTATAAGTCGCTGATCACTGCCATTACTAGTATATAAAAAAAAATTCCAGTACCCATACCAGATGCTATAACTTTCACGCAAACCAAATAATATACACTTATTGGGATATTTTTTAACCAAAGATATGTAGCAGAATACATTTTCATGAAGAAATTAGATTTTTATCAATTTTTTATTGGATATGTTTTTTTTTTGCAGAAAGTAAAAATATATATATATTTTCAATATTTTCCATAATTTTTAGTTTATATCGTAAAAAATAAAAAACTCTGTGATGATCAAATACCAAGAAAAGAAAGTTCTATTTGTGTGAAAGAAAAATTGTAAAAATGTAATTTGCGTACCGTGTTGTATTAAAGCGGACTTTCAGTCATTTTTTTAACTTTCCGTCTACTAAATCTTCTGCCCTTGTTGTATTAACTTTGGATAGTAAAACATTTTTTTTTCTACCAGTAAATACCTTATACAGCCCATTTCCTGTAACTTGTCTGGTCATTAGCCTAGGCTTATGACATCATGCACAGCTCTCTCTCTCATTCTCGTGAGAGTTTGCCAGGAAGGGAGGGGGGATGAGTCATAAGAGGGCCAATGAAAGCTGCAGGGCTGCAGACCTGGAGGTGTGCCAATGTGAATCCAGGAAGTGAACAGGTAGAAGCTTCAGCTGCTCACAGTTAAAATGGTTGCAGCTAGACCCAGTGAAGCGTGATTTCTTCAGCATATTTGGCAAGTACAGAATCACAGTATATGTAAAATAATATGCAAAGTGATTGGATGGTAGCTTCAGAATGGCAAAGATGTTTTTATTACAAATTATATAAGAAGACTGCAGTTCCTCATTACATTGCCAGTTAAAGTAGCGCAGTGCCAGATGCCATGGTCTGTTCATGAAGGGGGTAAAATCTTGCGGAGGTCAAGTGGATATAAAAGTAAAAATATATATTATACATGCAAATTATATGAATTTGTGATGTCATGTGTCATCATCATCATTCTTTGTGCAAATCATACTGTTCCACATACAGCTTGCTACAGCTTAAAAGCATTTCTCAAGCATGTGATTGAAAATATAGATGTTAATGGGTTTCACAAATGACCCAGGAATTGAACCCAAGCACATATGCTCATCACTAGTCAGGAAGTGCTGTTATTTTAGAATATTCTCTTTAATCTCCCTGAGCTTCCAAAGTTCTCTTTTGCCTACTGCCTAAGCTGCACCCTAATGTAGGTCTCCACTACACCCCAGACCAATCTCTGCAGCACCTCAGCTTGATCTTTTCAGCTCCATAGCTTGGTCTCTGCTACACCAGCAGCCCAGTGTTTGCTGCACTTGCATCCAAAGACCTAATGCACTCCTTTCTGGTCTTTTCTGCACTCCAGCTTGGTCTTTGCTGCACGAGAGCCTGATCTCTGTTGCGCCTGCAGCCCTGTTACTGCTACACCCATAGCCTTATGCCCCGCACACATGGTCGGATTTTCCGACGGAAAATTTTCGATGAGAGCTTTGGGTGGGAAATTCCGACCGTGTGGAGGCTCCATCGAACATTTTCCATCGGAATTTCTGACACAGACAGATGTGGATCTCAAATTTTGTTGTCGGAAATTCCAATCGTGTGTACACAATTCTGACGCACAAAGTTCCACGCATGCTCGGAATCAAGCAGAAGAGCCACACTGGCTATTGAACTTTATTTTTCTCGGCTCGTCGTACAAGTTGTACGTCATCGTGTTCTTGATGTTCGGAATTTCAGACAAGATTTGTGTGACTGTGTGTATGCAAGACAAGTTTGAGCCAACATCCGTCAGAAAAAAACATGGATTTTTTTGTCGGAATGTGTGATCGTGTGTATGCGGCATTAGACTTTGCAGCATGCACCCAACTCAGTCGCCATTGCATTCACAGCTTCTCTGCTTCCCAGTATCATCCATGTCTTCACTGCATCTGCAGCCTCTGTTGCTCCCTTGTTGCCTCACAGCCTCTATAGCACCCACAGCCTCAGCGGGGCCTTCTCTGTAGCCCATAATCTTTATTAGTATCTCCACTGCACTATCTCTGCACCTGTGGTTTCCAGCTTCTCTCCTACTTCTAACTACCAAGTGACTTAAAGCTCTCTCATACTCTAGTCCCTTGTCATCTTGCAACTTGCCTACAAATATCTGAAAGTATCTGCTGATTGACCTAGGGGTAGTTTGTGGCTAAGCCCAAACCCCTCTGAGGAAGCTACAAGCCACAAGCTATTGAAATATTAAAGTGATTCTAAAGACAAACTTTTTTTTATCTTAACGCATTCTATGCATTAAGATAAAAAAACCTTCTTTGTGCAGCAGCCCCCTAATACTTACCTAAGCCCCATCTCGATCCTTATATCTTGTGTTGTGGCTAAGCCCAAACCCCTCTGAGTAAGCTACCCCTTGGATTCCACTCTCAGAGAAAGCAGTGACAGAGTTGCTGGGTCCTCATCTTGGATTGTGACCGTGATACAGCAACCCGAATGGTGGTGCTCAAAAGCAATTTTATTGTTTTAGAACATGTACACATGGTATTCATTTACAAATAAATAAATGCTTAAAATATGTTTTTTTTTATCATTAAGATTTTTATTAGTTTTTATCAACAGTACAGAAAAAAAGACAAGGAAGTAAAAAAAACAAATACATTTATAAAGTAATGCCCCATACACACAATCAGAAATTCCGTCAGAAAAAACTTGGATGGTTTTTCCGATGGAATTCCACTCAAGCTTGCCTTGCATACACACGGTCACACAAAAGTTCTCTGAACTTCCGACCATCAAGAACGCGGTGACGCACAACACTGCAACGAGCCGAGAAAATGAAGTTCAATGCTTCCAAGCATGCGTCAAATTGTTTCCGAGCATGGGTGATTTTTTTGCACGTTCGAATAGCTTACAGACGAATGCATTTTCGAATAGGAACTTTTTCCGACCGAAAAATAGAGAACCTGTTCGCAATCTTTTGCTGGCTGGAATTCTGCCAGCAAAAGGCCGATGGAGCATACACATGGTCGGGATTTCTGACCAAAAGCTCACATCCGACTTTTGCTGGTGGAATTTCTGATCGTGTGTACGGGGCATAACAGTCAGCACACATGTTCGTACACACCATTTTCATTTGGATTTGTCAAAGTACACTTATCAGGTATGTATAAACTCTTGTATTTTTTATAAAATAAAAGTTTTAAACGCATTGCGCAATGATCGTTGTCCATATACTTTGCATGAGGAAAACCAAAGCTCAAGCATAGCCGGTGAGGAGCGATATTAAGGTGGAGTGGTTATCCCATTAATGAGCTGTCTTGTATTTAGCTGTCCATATACTCCAGATTTTATCAAATTTTTCAAATTTTATAGAGTTGATGGCTAGTATGCGTTCAATGGTGTAGTGTTGTTGGACTAATCTGGTTACATCAGTAATGTTTGCAGTGGGGGCATTTTTCCAGGTGCGAAGTACTAGGGAGCGTGCAACTAAGAGGATATGTGATATAACTGAGACCCCATCTCATATAGAAATTTTTCTATTCCTATGTGGAGTATTGCTAGTGCGGGATTAGGGGTTGTAATTATGCCAGTAATTGAGGATAGCAACTGGAATTCTTGGTTCCAGAAGCTAGCTAAGCATGGGCATTCCCAGAACATATTATGTAGGAGGTGGCCCCGGAGCCCACAATTACGCCAACATAGAGGTGAAGTGTTTGGGAAGAATTTTGTCAGTCTGCAGGAGGTGTATTGCCATCTGTTTGTCACCCTAAGCGTTATTTCCCAATTGCTTACACAATGGGATGATTTTTGGATTGTTTGGAACGATTTCTGCCGCTGGTCATCTGTGATTGTAATATCTAATGCCCCGTACACACGGTCGGACTTTGTTCGGACATTCTGACAACAAAATCCTAGATTTTTTCCGACGGATGTTGGCTCAAACTTGTCTTGCATACACACGGTCACACAAAGTTGTTGGAAAATCTGATCATTCTGAACGTGGTGACGTAAAACACGTACGTCGGGACTATAAACGGGGCAGTGTCCAATAGCTTTCATCTCTTTATTTATTCTGAGCATGCGTGGCACTTTGTCCGTCCGATTTGTGTACACACGATCGGAATTTCCGACAACGGATTTTGTTGTCGGAAAATTTTATAGCCTGCTCTTAAACTTTGTGTGTCGGAAAATCCGATGGAAAATGTGTGATGGAGCCCACACACGGTCGGAATTTCCGACAACAAGGTCCTATCACACATTTTCCGTCGGAAAATCCGACCGTGTGTACGGGGCATTAGTCTGTTTCCTCATGCTCGTAGTTTTCCTGAAAGCTCTTTTGTCCTGTAGGAGGTTGTAAAATACTGATATACCCTTACATTTTGGCTTTTCTAGTGTGAGATATTGCCAGGCTGTGGGTAGTATCTTAATTTTCGGAATGGGATTGGCTTTTAGGAAGTGTGTAATCCTGATGCATGTGAAGAGCATGTGGTTTGGTAGTTTACAGTGCCTTGCGAAAGTATTCGGCCCCCTTGAACTTTTCAACCTTTTGCCACATTTCAGGCTTCAAACATAAAGATATAACATTTTTATTTTTTGTGAAGAATCACCAACAAGTGGGACACAATTGTGAAGTGGAACGAAATCTTTTGGATTGTTGAAACTTTTTTAACTAATAAAAAAATGCAAAGTGGGGCGTGCAAAATTATTCGGCCCCCTTGCGTTAATACTTTGTAGAGCCACCTTTTGCTGCGATTACAGCTGCAAGTCGCTTGGGGTATGTCTCTATCAGTTTTGCACATCGAGAGACAGAAATTCTTGCCCATTCTTCCTTGCAAAACAGCTCGAGCTCAGTGAGGTTGGATGGAGAGCGTTTGTGAACAGCAGTTTTCAGCTCTTTCCACAGATTCTCGATTGGATTCAGGTCTGGACTTTGACTTGGCCATTCTAACACCAGGATACGTTTATTTGTGAACCATTCCTTTGTAGATTTTGCTGTATGTTTGGAATCATTGTCTTGTTGGAAGATAAATCTCCATCCCAGTTTCAGGTCTTTTGCAGACTCCAACAGGTTTTCATCCAGAATGGTCCTGTATTTGGCTGCATCCATCTTCCCCTCAATTTTAACCATCTTCCCTGTCCCTGCTGAAGAAAAGCAGGCTCAAACCATGATGCTGCCACCACCATGTTTCACGGTGGGGATGGTGTGTTGAGGGTGATGAGCTGTGTTGCTTTTACGCCAAACATATCGTTTTGCATTGTGGCCAAAAAGTTTGATTTTGGTTTCATCGGACCAGAGCACCTTCTTCCACATGTTTGGTGTGTCTCCCAGGTGGCTTGTGGCAAACTTTAGACAAGACTTTTTATGGATATCTTTGAGAAATGGCTTTCTTCTTGCCACTCTTCCATAAAGGCCAGATTTGTGCAGTGTACGACTGATTGTTGTCCTATGGACAGACTCTCCCACCTCAGCTGTAGTTCTCTGCAGTTCATCCAGAGTGATCATGGGCCTCTTGGTTGCATCTCTGATCAGTCTTCTCCTTGTCTGAGCTGAAAGTTTAGAGGGACAGCCAGGTCTTGGTAGATTTGCAGTGGTCTGATACTCCTTCCATTTCAAAATGATCGCTTGCACAGTGCTCCTTGGGATGTTTAAAGCTTGGGAAATCTTTTTGTATCCAAATCCGGCTTTAAACTTCTCCACAACAGTATTACGGACCTGCCTAGTGTGTTCCTTGGTCTTCATGATGCTCTCTGCGCTTTCAACAGAACCCTGAGACTATCACAGAGCAGGTGCATTTATACAGAGACTTGATTACACACAGGTGGATTCTATTTATCACTATCAGTCATTTAGGACAACATTGGATCATTCAGAGATCCTCGCTGAACTTCTGGAGTGAGTTTTCTGCACTGAAAGTAAAGGGGCCGAATAATTTTGCACGCACCACTTTTCAGTTTTTTATTTGCTAAAAAAGTTTAAAATATCCAATAGATTTCGTTCCACTTCACAATTGTGTCCCACTTGTTGGTGATTCTTCACAAAAAATTTAAATTTTATATCTTTATGTTTGAAGCCTGAAATGTGGCAAAAGGTTGAAAAGTTCAAGGGGGCCGAATACTTTTACAAGGCACTGTATATGTTGTCATTATGTCTTCAAACGGTAGGGGTTTGGCATTTGTGATTAGGTCCTGTACAAACCGGATACCGTGTATTAGTTTCAATGATAACATTGGTATTTTTGCCTCTCTAGGCTTAAGGGAAATTGGTAATTTTTTATAGGGCACTTTTGGTGGTTTTGGATGAGGAGAAATCTCCATGCTTGTAGATACGCCTTAATAGTAGGACGGATATTCCTAGTGTCCCCTGGAATCCAGATGTCACCCATTAGGAGAGCTGTGAGGTCGGATGTCGGAGCTAAGGCCCTTTCAATTTCAACCCAGAGTGGGGTATTATTGTCTGTAAGCAAGCATTTGACTTGGTCTAGTCTAATTGCCCACATGTAATCGTGGATGTCCGCGAGCCCCGCTCCTCCAACTTGTTTTTGTGGAATCAGGTTATTTGGTGAACATTTTGCCTTCTTTGCACCCCATATGAATTTCCACATTAGAGTGGACATGGACTTGAGAAAATGTGATGGGAAGGGTATTGGAAGTGCTCTAAATATGTATAAGACTTGCGGTAAGATTGACATCTTAAATGCCGCTAATCTGCCCATCCAGGTCAGCTCCTTTCTTGCCAAGTTATTAGTCTGAGTTTTCAGTTTCGTCAGTAGGGGTTTAAGGTTAGAGTTGGCTAATGCTTTGAGGGAGCTAGTTAAGGTTATACCCAGGTACGGTATACCTCTATCACTCCAGCTATAGGGGAAAGATTTTTACAGTTTATCACTGGTAGTCTGTGACACTCCCAAGTTAAAGATTAGGGATTTGGTGAAATTTACTTTATAATATGATACCTCTCCAAATTTTTTCAGCAGCTTGTGAGCTGATGGGAGTGATATAAGCGGGTTAGTTAGGAGTAGGATTACATCATCTGCAAATAGGTTGATGACTTTAGAGTTAGATCCATACTGGAAGCCAGAGATGTTGGCATGGGTTCTAATGGCCTCCGTCAGGGGCTCTATCATAAGATTAAAGATTGTCAGGGATAACGGAATTCTTGGCGGGTTCCATTAGTTATGCAGAAGGGGATGGATAGCATAATTGTTGGGTATACCTGTGCAGATGGACAGGAGTATAAGGCCAGAACCGCATGTAAAATATGGCCGCGAAGGCCGAGTTTAGATAGCACCTCTGACATGTACATCCGATGTACTCTATCAAATGCCTTCTCTGTGTCTATAGAGAGCAGCAGAGAAGGTGTTTTGGTTAGTTCCAAATAGTGTATAATATTTATGATTCTCCTGGTAGCGTCTGAGGTCTGTCTCCCCTTCACAAAGCCCATCTGGTCGCGCTGTATTAGAGAGGGTATGAAATCTGCTAGTCTTTTGGCTAGGATTTTAGCATACACTTTGATATCGGTATTTAATAGCGATATAGGCCTAAAGTTGCTCGGTGTTGTTGGGTCTTTTCCATGTTTGGGTAGTGTGACTATGTACGCTTTCAGCATCTCTGGTGGGAATGTTGCCACATTTGCGGCCTTTGTGAAGACCACTTGCATATGTGGTGCGAGTGTGTTGCTGAAGAGTTTGAAATATGCGTTAGAAAACCCGTCTGGTCTGGGTAATTTGCCATTCGGTAAAGTGGCAATGGTTCATTCAATTTCAGTGGTTATGAATGGTGAGTTCAGTGTTTTGCCCTGTACACACGGTCGGATTTTCTGATGGAAAAAGTGTGATCGGATTGTGTTGTCGGAAATTCCGATTGTGTGTGGGCTCAATCGGACTTTTTCTGTTGGAATTTCTGACATACAAAGTTTGAGAGCAGGATATAAAATTTTCTGACAAAAAAATCCGATTGTTTAAATTCCGATTGTGTGTACACAAATCCGACGCACAAAGTGCCATGCATGCTCAGAATAAATTAAGAGACGAAAACTATTGGCTACGCCCTGTTTATAGTCCAGACGCACGTGTTTTACGTCACCATGTTCAGAGCGATCGGATTTTCCGACAACTTTGTGCGACCATGTGTATGCAAGACAAGTTTGGCCCAAAATCCATCGGAAAAAATCCAACGGATTTTGTTGTCGGAATGTCCGATCAATGTCTGATCGTGTGTACAGGGCATAAGTGTTTGATCTTCGGATAGAGATGGAAGATGTAGTTCCTGTAATGTTTTGTATGTTTGCTGTTGTTGGTTGAATGGTTGAGGGGTCCCTATGGAGGTTATACAAATCGCTGTAGTAGGCAGCGAATTGGTTAGCAATATCTTGTGGATTTATGATTTTGTGTTTGAGAGTAGGATGTTCTAGTCTTAGTGTGGGCTGCTTTAATTCTATTGGCCAAATATTTGCCTGCTCTATTGGCGTTGGCATAAAAGTTCAGGCGTAGGTGTGCAATTCTAGTCTTAGTGTGGGCTGCTTTAATTCTATTGGCCAAATATTTGCCTGCTCTATTGGCGTTGGCATAAAAGTTCAGGCGTAGGTGTCTAAGGTGTACGCCGCATTGCTGAGCTAAAAGCTCTTTTAATTTCTCTCTTAGTTTTGAGAGCTTCTGGACCAGTGCATCGTTTGGTGAAGTTTTGTTTTGTGTTTCTATGGTGTGGATGTCAGTAAGTGTAGAGTTGAGTTCTGAGGTATATCGCCTTTTTTCCCTGGCCCCCATTTGGATTAGTATGCCCCTCATGTATGCCTTATGGGCATTCCAGAGTGTGAATGGGTTTTCTACAGAGTTTTCATTATTCTGAAAGAATGTTTGGAGATGTTGAGAAATCTCTTTGGGGTTCTTGTAAGAACCGTACATTACTGCGCCAGATAGGTGGGGAAGAGGAGACACCCTGTTCAGCAATAAACATTGTAATGGCAGCGTGGTCAGACCACGTGATGTCATGGATTCTCGTGGATGCTATTTGTTGTAGTGTCCACTTATCGGTCACGAACAAGTCAATGCGTGAGTATGAGCACTGTCTATGGGAAAGAAAGGTATAGTACTTTTTATTCACATGTAGACATCTCCATGCGTCTAATAGCTCTGCGTTGCATACTAGCCCATTATGCTTTTACTTTGCAGGGAACATCAGGGTTTACTTCCTCTTTAAATGCCCCTTTAAATAGCTTGAATTAAAGTGATATTAAAGTCTTTTTTTTTAGTTTAAAAATAAGAAACATGTTATACTTACCTGCTCTGTGCAGTGGTTTTGCAAAGCGCCGCCCAGATCCTCCTCTTCTCGTGTCCCTCGCCGGCATTCCTGGCCTCTCCCTTCTGCCGCGTGCCCCCACAGCAAGCTACGCTGTGGGGGCACCCAAGCCCAGCGGCTGCTCTGTGTGTCCATTCTGACATGAAGCTGTGGCTCGGCCCCGCCCCCTCTCTCTCCTCATTGGCTTACTGACTTTTATTGACAGCAGCGGGAGCCGATGGCTCTGCCAATCAGGAGGGAGAGTTCTGGATGGCCGAGGCTCTCATGCAACATCGCTGGATCAAGATGGGGCTAAGGTAAGTATTAGGGGGGCTGAGGGGGGCTCAGGGGGGCTGCTGCACACAGAAGGTTTTTTATCTTAATACATAGAATGCATTAAGAAAAAAAGTTTGCCTTTAGAATTACTGTAATATTCCGATATTACTATAAGTAAGAGTTCAATTAACAATGAATATAATAATAAACATCAGTTTTATGCTTGCATACAAGCAGCCTCATAGTCAAATAAATGTACACCAAGCATTTTTGTTTTATAAAATGAACTTGACCTCAGAGCATATACTATGAAGGTATGTTTTTTCTGAAGATGTTACAAATATCAGCTACTGCACAAGCAGAATTTTCTATTAGCTGAAATAGCTTTTCACTTCGCTTGCACAGCACAGTGAGAAACAATCTTTCCAATGGTTCCTGCCAATTTTCAGATTAAAACTCTTCAATTGATTTCTATAGATTGGCTTTGGGCAGTGGATGGTGCTGCACAGGCTTTAACCTGTTTGCCAAGAAATGGACTGTGTCCAGCCAATGATTTCTTTGTGTCCTGCAGTCAAGGAAAGTTTTTACAAGACAATAGCCTGCTATTCAAGCTTGCTGCAGCGTGAGATGATTTCTTCTTCTTTTTGTAGTTGTTATACTGAAAGCTCTGAAAAAAGCAGAAGTGAGCCATACATAAGCTTATAAATGCATTTTAGGATAAACAGAGGTATACTATCCATATACATGTATTTACTATAAATGCATGTGTTTACTATAGTGTGCTATAAATGTAGACGATTAGCCAAGGTCAATCTACACTAGGTAAAAGATGTTGGGCATGTGCAGCAGCTACTGCACTGAGTGTGCTCCCACTTGCTGGCTAAAACATGTACTGTGCAAGGTTCATATGAACGTACATGTCAATACAAGGCAGAGATGTCAGTATACACTGTGCTAATAGATCGGCCAAACCTTGATCATATTAGGGGCCTTGTAGTAGGTGGGTTAGGATAGTGTAGTCAACTACCCATTATCCCTTGACCCCAGGCTCCATGCTTAGAAAGTTACAGTGGGTGCATTTACAGTACACTGCTGCAAATATGCCAACTTTCTTTAGTTAGGAAGAGGGACAACTTTAGCACAAGGTATGTAGGTCAAGGACACCCAATGCCACATTTCCAGTTACACAGGTCATTAAGCATGAATATATAAAAAATTATTAGTTAATCCCAAAAGTGCCTTTTCACCACTACTTTTAGTGGCTTTTCAATACCAATGCAATAATTTTAAAGTGGTTGTAAACCCCATTCATGAAATATAAACTAAGCACATACAGTATATCTGTAGTGTTCACTTATCTCTCTCCAAAGCTCTAAGTGCCATTTCTCTCTGGTGCTTCGTTCCTCTGTTATCAGCAGAGTCATTTCTGACAAGTTCCCCTACACATGAGATAACAGTAGCTGAAAATTTGTGTCAGGTAGGGAGCTTAGAGGTAGATTAGCAGGGAGCTTGTCTATTCAGACTACAGCTCTGCATGTTCCTTTGTCCCTTTGCCTATGTATGTGTGTCCATTTCCTCCAACCAGCTCTCAGATAGTGTAAACCTATTCTCCCCACCCACCCTCTATGTGCTGCTGAAAGAGGAAGAAAGTGCAGATCGTGTTTCCAACACGATCTGCACTTTCCAAAGAGTGTGGAAAGCTGAAGATAGCAGATACAGTATATTGTATACTGTAAAACTTATGTAGGAGCATTTGTCCCATCTCTGTGTATCATCTGAGGCTGTTCACAAGGTTGGATGAAATTTTTTTGCCAATATAACACTCTTAATAGTTAAATTGTACATTTTACTATAGAGGCCTGTACATCAGACAAGAAACTGGGACAACGGATGAGGAAAGGAGGTAGAGGGCTCAGAAAGATATACAGTCCATCCGAATAAGGACAGTTGGGGTCAATGCTCTTATACTTACTGTACATTACAAAAGCTGCAACTTCTCTTATCTATAAATGTAACTGTGTTAATGTCATTAATTACCATGTAAACCATATATATTATGGATGTACTTAGCGGTTAGCAGTTGAGAGAGGAAAAAACACATTAGGTGATAATAAAGCCCTACATAAACCCACTGAAGTGACTAGCCTTAGGTGATACACAGTGATGAAGCAAATTCTGCTACATCTGCTGTACCTATTTATCTGCAACCCTCTCTTCTCCAGGGCCATTCAGGAGGCACGGATCTGATGTCACACACTACAGATCAAAGAGCAGAGAGCTGAGTGTAATCTGAAAGATGAGTGAAGGGAATGGACACATCCTCCCTCTATACAGTTTAATAGGGCAACCTGCACATCTTAGGCTATCAATTACTACACATCTCCCAGGATTGCTTCATGTCAGGGGCATACCAAGAGCATTTGCCACCCGGGGGAGATCCTATATCTGGCGCCCCCCCATCTGGCACCCCCCCTTACTGATTATGCCTGTACACACTCAGCCACCTCATACATGTATGCACTCAGCCCCCTTATATATGTACGCATTCAGCCCCCTCATAAATGTACACACTCAGCCCCCACATACCTGTACGCACTCAGCCCCCTCACACCTGTACGCACTCAGCCCCCTCATACCTGTGTGCACTCAGCCTCCTCATACATGTACGCACTCAGCCCCCTCATACATGTACACACTCAGCCTCCTCATACATGTACACACTCAGTCCCCTCATACCTGTACGCACTCAGCCCACACACCTGTATGTACTTAGCCCCCTTAGCCTGTAAACACTCATCTGTCCCCCTCCTGCCACATCTGTAAACACTCAGCTGCCCCCCCATACACCTGTAGACACTCAGCTGCCCCCCCCCCACACACACACCTGTACATACTCAGCTGCCCCCACACACACACATCTGTAAACACACACTCAGATCTGCCCCCCCTGTACACAAACAGCCTCCTCCCTTGTACTCACATCCCCCACTTGTAAGGTGGTCTTCCTTGTTCCAGGTCTTGATTCCACATGTCCCTGTGAAAATAAATTGCTGGCAGCACACACGAGGGGTGCAAATACATGAAGAAGCCAGAGGCGGCAGTATAGAGCCCGATGTGAGCTCAGTGACACTGAACAACAGACGCTGCCTACTCGCACGAACACAGAGAGCCAGCACAGCTACAGAGCACCTCCTGCACCCGCCACTGCCTTGTCCCGGCTCTGATAGCTGGCCTGACACCCCCCCCCCCCAATGTGTGGAACCCAGGGCAGACTGCCCCCCACCCCCGTAGGTACACCACTGCCTGGTGTCAATGAAAACTGTCAGATGTGACTCATGCAGATGGCAGAAGATGGAGAGAGCAGCCATACATCACACTAGGTGCCTTTGTCTTGGGCAAGAATATACTATAGAATGATTTGCTCTGTTCATTTTCATTTCAAGGGTTTACAACCACTTTAGGATATTAACAGGCGAACAAAATTCGCTTGTTACATTTATTGGGAGTGTCCGCTCGCTTACCACTGTGGCTGCGCAACATCAAAGGCTCAGATCCTCTCCTTTGCACATGTATGGACCTCTGAATGGTCTTCCTCACCACGGTGGTGAGCGAGCAGACGCTCTCAATATATGTAACAAGCAAATTTTGTTTTTATATCTAGTAAGTGTCCTCTTTTAGCGGGGTTTTAAATAAAAGTTTTAAAAGTTTTATAGCAGAGAGCACTATGTCGGCTGTGTTTTTGATTACATGATACATGAGTCCCTTGAAGTGGAGGCACAGCTGAATAATCACGGAGATCAACCCCCTATCTGTGAGGGATACATTGGGTGGAGTGGAGATCGTGAAAGGGAGAAATTAAACAGCAGAGTCCTGAGAGAAAGAAAAGACGTTTGGGGAGTGAAAATAAAGAGTTAATTTGAGTCTTCCTGACTCATCCTTGAGATGAGCAGATTAAATAGCTAGTGGTGGTTTGCACAAGCAAAAAGAATTATTTAGAAGCACGGTGATATGATAATAACACTGGAGCACTACTATCAAGATTGATATTGATTTATGGCACATTTATTATGAATTTTTTATGAATTTGAATTTTATTGCATGTATACATAGCACTAAGTATAGCGTTGAATTATCACTGTAGTAGCGCTGCACTGTGTGTGTGTATGTGCGTCTTTTGGTACACATGCACATATATTTATATACAGGTAAAAGCCAGTAAATTAGAATATTTTGAAAAACTTGATTTATTTCAGTAATTGCATTCAAAAGGTGTAACTTGTACATTATATTTATTCATTGCACACAGACTGATGCATTCAAATGTTTATTTCATTTAATTTTGATGATTTGAAGTGGCAACAAATGAAAATCCAAAATTCCGTGTGTCACAAAATTAGAATATTACTTAAGGCTAATACAAAAAAGGGATTTTTTAGAAATGTTGGCCAACTGAAAAGTATGAAAATGAAAAATATGAGCATGTACAATACTCAATACTTGGTTGGAGCTCCTTTTGCCTCAATTACTGCATTAATGCGGTGTGGCATGGAGTCGATGAGTTTCTGTCACTGCTCAGGTGTTATGAGAGCCCAGGTTGCTCTGATAGTGGCCTTCAACTCTTCTGCGTTGTTGGGTCTGGCATTCTGCATCTTCCTTTTCACAATACCCCACAGATTTTCTATGGGGCTAAGGTCAGGGGAGTTGGCTGGCCAATTTAGAACAGAAATACCATGGTCCGAAAACCAGGCACGGGTAGATTTTGCGCTGTGTGCAGGCGCCAAGTCCTGTTGGAACCTGAAATCTCCATCTCCATAGAGCAGGTCAGCAGCAGGAAGCATGAAGTGCTCTAAAACTTGCTGGTAGACGGCTGCGTTGACCCTGGATCTCAGGAAACAGAGTGGACCGACACCAGCAGATGACATGGCACCCCAAACCATCACTGATGGTGGAAACTTTACACTAGACTTCAGGCAACGTGGATCCTGTGCCTCTCCTGTCTTCCTCCAGACTCTGGGACCTCGATTTCCAGAGGAAATGCAAAATTTGCTTTCGTCAGAAAACATGACTTTGGACCACTCAGCAGCAGTCCAGCTCTTTTTTTCCTTAGCCCAGGTGAGACGCTTTTCGCGCTGTTTCTTGGTCAACAGTGGCTTGACACGAGGTATGCGGCAGTTGAAACCCATGTCTTTCAAGCGTCTCTTGGTGGTGGATCTTGAAGCACTGACTCCAGCAGCTGTCCACTCCTTGTGAATCTCCCCCACATTTTTGAAGGGGTTTTTTTTCACAATCTTGACTAGGGCGCGGTGATCCCTATCGCTTGTACACTTTTTCTGACCACAGTTTTTCCTTCCCTTTGCCTCTCTATTAATGTGTTTGGACACAGAGCTCTGAGAACAGCCAGCCTCTTCAGCAATAACCTTTTGTGTCTTTCCCTCCTTGTGCAATGTGTCGATGGTCGCCTTTTGGACAGCTGTCAAATCTGAAGTCTTCCCCATGTTTGTGTAGGCTTCAGAACTGGACTGAGAGACCATTTAAAGCCCTTTGCAGGTGTTTTGAGTTAATCAGCTGATTAGTTTGTGGCACCAGGTGTCTTCAAAATTTAAACCTTACACAATATTCTAATTTTGTGACACACGGAATTTTGGATTTTCATTTGTTGCCACTTCAAATCATCAAAATTAAATGAAATAAACATTTGAATGCATCAGTCTGTGTGCAATGAATAAATATAATGTACAAGTTACACCTTTTGAATGCAATTACTGAAATAAATCAAGTTTTTCAAAATATTCTAATTTACTGGCTTTCACCTGTATATGTAGATTTTTAAAGTGTAGTGATTTCACTTAAAGTGTATAGCGGCTGCAACTTTGCACTTGATTAATTTAGGGTGGCATTGCTTGTTTCTCATATTAGTATAGTGTACCATCCATTGGAGCTGGAATTTAGAAAAAAAAGGTGAACTGGGTTGGTTTATAGAATCAAACACTGGGGTTTTATGAATTACCAGTTTGTGGGCGGGGCTTACAGCACTCAAGTAGGAACCTGGAGAGAGTGCACGCCAAGGTGCCCAAAGGCAGGCTTCCATTTAGGACAAGGCTGGTGTTAAAGCAGCACTCCAATTTAAAAGTGAACCTTCTCCAAAATAACACACTAAACTCCTTGTAGTTCATGGCACAATTCCTTAACTCGTTATATTTGGTACACTATGGATAACAGTTCATCAAGACACCTAATGACTCTTCTCTCTGTATTGTGCAACATTTCTGAGCGGTTACCTCTGAACTTGTACCAGACTCCACCTGCCTAGTAACCCATCACTTCACTTGGAGCATTTAACTCACTTTTCTTGCTTCTACCTGAAAGTACTAATGATTGTCTGTGTCAGTGATTCTCAAACTGTGTGCGGCGTGAGTTTGCAGGTGTGGCCTGGGAGTTTTGAAAATATTTAAAATTGCTAGCAACACAAACATTAAAAAAAGTAACATGTATAAAAACGCAATCTCTGTCAGTCTGTGATTCATTGGTTCCTTTCGTAACGCAAGACTTGTGCGAGATCTCGGGAGAACTTGATCTCTCTAATTATATTATAATAATAGAGACCGTTCTATTCCAACTTTGATGCTTATAAATAAAGTTTGTTCATTGTTTAGCGATGGAGAAATACAGGTACTTAATCCAGTCTGGAACTCAGAAAGAGAAACTGTTAAATGAAAAGCAAGGAAGCAACGAAAGTACAAAGAAGATTACAATTGCTTCAATTTGATTTGCTCTCAAAAGCAGGCACATCCTTCACATTAAATGTAAAATTAAATACATATGTAAAAATAAAGAAGTTCTTCACCACAAAATTTGTTAAATCTTTTTGGTGTGCAGCAAGACAGAAAAGTTTGAGAAACACTGGTTTGTGTGCTTGAGATATATGTCATCCATGTTGTACACTGTGACAAATCCAGGGTTGCTAAAACACCATTCTAATTACATGGTTGATTCCAGTATGGTGTGTGAGAGGAAAAAAAACATGACTTATTATCATGTACCGTGCATGTAAAATAGTTCCAGTTTTCACTACACAAATCATGAAATAACTTAATGTGGTTCTAAATGCTCAATATCTTTTTACCTTCATGCATGAAGGTAAAAAAACCTTCAGTGTGCCGCTCTCTCCTCAGCCCCCCTAATACTTACCCAAGCCCGATCTCAATCCAGCGATGTGTAGGAGAGCTGAGGCTCTCCTTCATTTCTTCCTCCTCATTGGCCTCATTGGCTGAGATACAGCAGACATTGGCTCCTGCTGCAGGCAATCTCATACAGAGCGTGGGGCTCGGGGGAGGTCACACATGAGTGCCCCCAGAAGAAGCGTCTTGCTACGGGGGCACTCGGTAGGGTGAAGGGCCCAGCGTGCCTGCAGGGAACCCAAGAAGAGGAGAATTGGGGCTGCTCAGTGCAAAACCATTGTAGGTAGTAGGTAATTATGACATATTTGTTATTTATTTTTATTTTTTTTTATTGCCTTTACAAACACTTTAATACTGATGTCCCATCACAGAAGTAAAGTGTCAGCTAAAGCTTGTATCACCTATAAAAACAGATCACCTAAGGCATCAAAGACTTCATTTATCAATTTAACAACTGTGAATGTTCTGCTATCTAAAATCTCAGCTTAATTAATCCCATTGTTGATGCTAATGCAAAGCTTTTTCAATGATTCATTATTTCAACCTTCTAGCAATTTTTCTTTTGATCTTTTCAGCTTGGAAATTACTAGAGAAGTTAAAAAAAAATTGATAGAGATTTGGAAAAATACTGATTTCACTACCGGACTACCTATAAAGTAAAACATTTCTTTCAAATGTTGGTACCATTTGATTATTTTCTTTAAGTAATATTTAATTTGTGTGACTCTGGAGACTACTCTATTCCAAAGTTTGATAAAGGTGTTCTCTATTCTTCACTGACACTTCATACTCAGTATATGCAAGACTGTACAATTATTGCTTCAGGCACCATTTTCATAGATCATTTTAAGTGTAAAGCCCAAAGCAAATTTCATATTTTTATCACTGTCCATGCTGTGTGGATGCCTATATTCACAACAAATGTGTCCTGCTACAACCACTAAACCAGTTTAAGAAGACACTTTGAAAACTTTAAAGTGCAGAAAAGGAAACAGAAGGAAAATATGGGTGACTCAGAGTGTTACTGATGAGATAGGTTGGCACATGGAGAAAATTCCTTTTTTTTAGTCTACACATGGAAGGAAGCTAGATAAGACCTAAACTGTAAGCTTTAGTTAAAGTGCTTGAAGAAAATACAGTATCTCACAAAAGTGAGTACACCCCTCACATTTTTGTAAATATTTTATTATATATTTTCATGTGACAACACTGAAGAAATGACACTTTGCTACAATGTAAAATAGTGAGTGTACAGTGTCCCCTCAAATGAACTCAACACACAGCCATTAATGTCTAAACTACTGGCAACAAAAGTGAATACACCCCTAAGTGAAAATGTCCAAATTGGGCCCAATTAACCATTTTCCCTCCCCGGAGTCATGTGACTCATTAGTGTTACAAGGTTTCAAGTGTGAATGGGGAGCAGGTTTGTTAAATTTGGTGTTATCACTCTCTCATACTGGTCACTGGAAGGTCAACATGGCACCTCATGGCAAAGAACTCTCTGAGGATCTGAAAAAAGAATTGTTGATCTACATAAAGATGATCTAGGCTATAAGAAGATTGCCAAGACCCTGAAAATAAGCTGCAGCACCATGGCCAAGACCATACAGAGGTTTAATAGGATAGGTTCCACTCAGAACAGGCCTCACCATGGTCGACCAAAGAAGTTGAGTGCACGTTCTCAGCATCATATTCAGAGGTTGTTTTTGGGAAATAGACGTATGAGTGCTGCCAGCATTGCTTCAGAGGTTGAAGGGGTGTGGGGTCAACCTGTCAGTGCTCAGACCATACACCGCACACTGCATCAAATTGGTGTGCATTGCTGTCGTCCCAGAAGGAAGTCTCTTTTAAAGATGATGCACAAGAAAGCCTGCAAACAGTTTGCTGAAGTCAAGCAGACTAAGGACAAGGATTAATGGAACCATGTCCTGTGGTCTGATGAGACCAAGATAAACTTATTTGTTTCAGATGGTGTCAAGCGTGTGTGGCGGCAACCAGGTGAGAAATACAAAGTGTGTCTTGCTTACAGTCAAGCATGGTGGTGGGAGTGTCATAGTCTGAAGCTGCATGAGTGCTGCCGGAACTGGGGAGCTACAGTTCATTGAGGGAACCATGAATGCCAACATGTACTGTGACATACTGAAGCAGAGAATGATCCCCTCCCTTCAGAGACTGGGCCGCAGGGCAGTATTTCAACATGATAACAACCCCAAATACACCTGCAAGACGACCACTGCCTTGCTTAAGAAGCTGAGGGTAAAGGTGATGGACTGGCCAAGCATGTCTCCAGACCTAAACCCTATTGAGCATCTGTGGGGCATCCTCAAATGGAAGGTGGAGGAGCGCAAGGTCTCTAACATCCACCAGCTCTGTGATGTCGTCGTGGAGGAGTGGAAGAGGACTCCAGTGGCAACCTGTGAAGCTCTGGTGAACTCCATGCCCAAGAGGGTTAAGGCAGTGCTGGAAAATAATGATGGCCACACAAAATATTGACACTTTGGGCCCAATTTGGACATTTTCACTTAGGGGTGTACTCACTTTTGTTGCCAGCAGTTTAGACATTAATGGCTGTGTGTTGAGTTCATTTGAGGGGACAGCAGATTTACACTGTACACTAACTATTTTACATTGTAGCAAAGTATGATTTCTTCAGTGTTGTCACATGAAAAGATATAATAAAATATTTACAAAAATGTGAGGGGTGTACTCACTTTTGTGAGATACTGTATATCTATCTCCACCTAGTCAGGATTTTCTTTTTACTCATGGTGACGTGGTACTTGAGTACACTAAAGTTGAAGCAAAAAAATATCCTTAGCCCTATTAAATTGTAAACTCTTAGGAGCAGGGCCCTCCTTATCCTCTTTGTTACTGTATTGTCTCCCTTTAAATTGTAGAGCACTGTGCCAACTATTGGAGCTCTATAAATCCTGTACAAAAATAATAATAATATAATAATAATAATGTGGTGTTGCAAACATGCTCATAGTTAAAGGTATCCATAAAGCAGAGATTATTCAATGGCCAAAAGTTGAATACAAATGAGAGGAGTTGTTTTTTTTCTTTTACTTAATAAAAGTAGCTCACACACCATGGTAATGTTTTAATGGTAAGACTAGCCACATACTCAGGAATGAACAACTGTGTCAAGGGCAGAGTGACTGTTTATGCTAGCTCAGTCAGCAGTTAGATATATGTATGCAAAAATGGGAGAAGGGAAAGACAGCATCATTGCTCTAGTGTAGTAATCAATATAAGCCTTTATTATAACAATGTAAAAAGATCCTACTCACAAAAGTAAGGTGCATCGGAAGCAGTGCTAAACAACACCATGCACTGCTATCAGTGCACAGTCCCAAGACTCACAGAGGATCAGTTCATAACTCACCATTCACTGAGAAAGTGCCGGCTCCTCGTGGCCACGATGCAGCCACCAAAAGTCCTTTGACAGTGAGTCCACCATGCCAATGACACCACAGAAGGATGCAGGTTACAGCAGGGTGCGTTTCAAGGTAATCTTCCTCTTCTTCAGCTGACCCCCAGAGGAAAATTTCCTTAAAACGCATCTTGCTGTGACCTGGATCTTGTGGTGGTGTCATTGACGTGATGGACTCACTTGCAAAGGACATTTGGTGGCTGCATCATGGCCATGAGGAACACTATCTTAGCGGTTTGAACACTGAGTTATTGACTGATCCTCTGTGCTGTCCGGGACTGTGCACTGATAGCGGCATATGGTGTTGTCCAGTACTGCTTCCAATGCACCTTTCTTTTGTGAGTAGGATCCTTTTACATTGTTTTAATAAAGGCTTACATTGATTATTACACTAAAGCAGTGGCTCTGTCTTTTCCTTGAAAAGACAAGGATGGTTCTTAAATAACAGGGTGGCGGGCCACCCAGTGACCCCGCCCCCCTCTGACGCACGGGACATGACGGGACTTCCCTGTGGCATTCCCTGTGACGTCACAGGGAAGTCCCGTCAAGTCACCGTGCATCAGAGGGGGGCGGGGTCACCGGGTGGCCCCGCCCCCCTGTTATTTAAAAACCGTCAGAAGAGGAGACGTGTCACACAGCGGGAGCTTCCCACCATGCCAGAAGAAGATGAAGAAGATGAAGAAGAGAAGAAGATGAAGAAGAGAAGAAGATGAAGAAGAGAAGAAGATGAAGAGAAGAGCGGGAGCCTCCCCCCATGCCATGGGTGTGGAGCGGCCCGAGGAGAAGAAGATAGAAGATGCAGCGGAGGAGATGCTGGACGAGAACACCGGAGGAAGAACCAGAAGAGCCAGAAGAAGAAGAAGAAGATGAAGGAAGATAGAAGAAAGAAGAAAGAAGAAGCATTTAAATAAAGGAATTGTCAAAAACTGTCTCTTGTCATTTTCAACATTTTTGACAGTTTTTTAGTGAAATGGTAGGCCCTTACCATTTCACACGGGGAGGCGGGATCTGGGGGCCCCCTTGTTAAAGGGGGCTTCCAGATTCCGATAAGCCCCCCGCCCGCAGACCCCTACAACCACCGGCCAGGGTTGTGGGGATGAGGCCCTTGTCCTCATCAACATGGGGACAAGGTGTTTTGGGGTGCTACCCCAAAGCACCCTCCCAATGTTGAGGGCATGTGGCCTGGTACGGTTCAGGAAGGAGGGCGCTCTCTCGTCCCCCCTCTTTTCCTGCGGCCTGCCAGGTTGTGTGCTCGGATAAGGGTCTGGTATGAATTTTTGGGGGGACCCCACACCTTTTTTTTTAAAATTTTGGCGAGGGGTTCCCCTTAAAATCCGAACCAGACCTGAAGGGCCTGGTATGGAATTTAGCGGGACCACCACGTCTTTTTTTAAAATTTTGGTTCGGGGTTCCCCTGTGGGGAATTCCCATGCCGTTTTTTATCAATGAACTTCTATGTGTATTGTCGGACCGGCAATGCAATAGCCGTGAGTAGTTTTAAATTATTTTTTTCTTTGAAATGTCATTTTGCTGTCAGACTGTTCTAAACACGGGAAACATGCGCCCCTTTACAGGCATACTATAGACACCCCCAGGTACGAAATTTAAAGGGATATTACACTTTTATTGTTTGACTTTAAGCATTATTAAAATCACTGCTCCTGAAAAAAACGGCCGTTTTTAAAACTTTTTTTTTTTTTGCATTGATCCATGTCCCCTGGGGCAGGACCCAGGTTCCCAAACACTTTTTATGACAATAACTTGCATATAAGCCTTTAAAATAAGCACTTTTGATTATTCATGTTCGTGTCCCATAGACTTTAACGGTGTTCGTGTGTTCGGGCGAAGTTTTTTCCTGCTCGCATGTTCTGGTGCGAACAGAACAGGGGGGTGTTCGGCTCATCCCTAGTCTTCAGTAGCAGAATTCCAAACACATTCGTAGGGTGATCTCCAGCATTATGCCGCGTACACACGAGCGGACTTTACGGCGGACTTTGCCCGGCGGATTTTTCGACGTACTTTACGACGGACTTTGTGAATGAACGGACTTGACTACACACAATCCACCAAAGTCCGTCGAATTCGTACGTGATGACGTACGACCGGACTAAAACAAGGAAGTTCATAGCCAGTAGCCAATAGCTGCCCTAGCGTGGCTTTTTGTCCGTCGAACTAGCATACAGACGGCGGACTTTTCGACCGGACTCGATTTCAACGGATAAATTTTAAACAAGTTTCAAATCTAAGTCCGTCCAACTTTTGAGAAAACAAAGTCCGCTGGAGCCCACACACATCGAATTGTCCGACGAAATCCAGTCCGCCAGGCAAAGTCCGCCGTAAAGTCCGCTCGTGTGTACGCGGCATTAGAGTACCTTGCAGATAGGCAGCTCAGTCCCCACGCACTCCTGAGCCAGCTCACCACGTGTGGACTCACTCCTCTGTGTTGTTCCGCTCCTCCTCTCTTTTTAGATAGAACAAGACACTGCCAAAATGGCTGCCCCCAGTGATCTCCTTAAAGAGGGTAGCCACATTTCTGTGGTATTGAATGTTCAACGAATGGTCTTTTTACCTACTTGAGCTCTGGAAGGTTCTACCCCCTTTATGACCAGGGCATTTTTTGCTATTCAGCACTACACTACTTTAAAAGCCCTTGCACACTGGGGCGGTTTGCAGGCGCTATTGCGCTAATAATAGCGCCTGCAAACCACCCCGAAAGTGCCGCTACTGTCATTCCAGTGTGAAAGCCCTGAGGGCTTGCACACTGGAGCGATGCGCTGGCAGGACGGTAAAAAAAGTCCTGCCAGCAGCAACTTCGGAGCAGTGAAGGAGCGGTGTGTATACCGCTCCTTCACCGCTCCTGCCCATTGAAATCAATGGGATGGCGCGGCTATACCGCCGGCAATGCGCCTCTGCAGAGGCGCTTTGCGGTGGTATTTAACCCCTTCTCGGCCGCTAGCGGGGGGGTAAAACCGCCCCCGCTAGCGGCCGCATACCGGCGGTAAAACGCCGCTAATAATAGCGGCGTTTTACCGCCGACGCCGCCCCCCGCCCCAGTGTGCAAGGGCTCTTACTGACAACTGCGCGGTCATGCAATACTGTATGCAAATGACATTTTTTATCATTTTGTTCACACAAATAGAACATTCATTTGGTGGTATTTGATCATCACTGGGTTTTTTTTTTTTTTGCGATATAAACAAAAAAGACAGAAAATTTTGAATTTTTTTTCTACTTTCCGTTATAAAACATATCCAATAACATCAAATTTTGTCGTACATTTAGGCCAAAATGTATTCTGCTACATGTCCTTGGTAAAAGAAAAGCCCAACAAGTGTATAGTAATTATTTTACGTGAAAGTTATAGCGTCTACAAACTATTGTATATATATTTGATAGAAATCTCATTTCGTGAGGCTCTAAAATGCTAGAGCAGTATAAATTCCCGCTATATGACCCCTTTTTAGAAAGCAGACAGTAGTCTGAGGCAAGTTTTTTGAAGATGTCATATTTTGTCACATTTTTTTTTAAATGAAAAAATGTAATTAACTTTGTTTTTTCTTCACATTTTCTTTATATACTGTCACCAGTGCAGTACAGCATAATCATATGACTAATGTGGTGGTGATCAGAAAAAAAAAATTGTAATCAACTTTTTAAACTTTTACCTTTTTTTTCATTACTTACTATTTTTTTACGTACTTTCTTCAGAGTAGATCAGTGTCACCATAGTAACATGGGGGGGTTAAGAGATTTTTTTTTTTGTTCGCTGCTGCAGTGAAGATCAACTGTCAAGCTGGGTTCACATATGAGCACGCAGCGGCTCACAGCAGGAGTCCGGTGCATCCTTGTTCACCGTTTCAGGTCCGATTTCATCCCAAAGTTTTGGCTGAATTTGGACCTGAAACAGGCCAAAAGATGCACAGGGCTCCTGTGCAAATCGCACCGGAGCCGCTGCGGAGATATGTGAACTGGTTCCATAGAGAGACGGTCACAATATCCTGCTGTGCGAATTGGATGAGGAAAATCTGCATCCAATTCGCACTAGTGTGAACCCAGCCTTATGTATGGGTTAAAGAGGTTGTAAACCTCCAAAAAAACAAAAACAAATGCATTGCATACTAGCTTATTATGAAATACCTTAGAACGATGCCCTGATACGCCGGGTGCACACCGCTGACAGGGCCGACATCTTTCCCAGAGTTACTTCTGGGTTTGCAGGCTCCGTTGCTGTGATTGGCAAGAGCCGAGATGATGTCACTCCTATGCATGTGCGTGGGAGCTGCCGGTCATGGCACTGGCCCAGAAGAAATGGCACGAGAGGGCCGTTCTTTCAGTACGCATGCGCCAATGATGTCGGCGGCAGCGAATATAGTAAATATCTCCTAAACAGTACAAGTTTATTTACAGTACAGTACTTATTATAGGTTTACCTGTAGGTACAACAGATACATCTTTAACTATTCATGACAGCTGTGATCACTAGTGATCTGTGATTGGCTACAGCTAATCTCATGGTACAGGGTGCTGTGACTGGCCCAGGTACCATGTGATAGCTGTGGGTCAATTAAAGCATAGGAAACACAAATTTTATGAATTAATTCGTTCATAACAGCTATGTTGGCATTGTAATCATGTGATCGCATAGCAATCCCATGATCACTAAGCCCGAGTACTGAGATCTGCAATCCGCTGTGTCTGGTGGACACACTAGCCGCAGGGGAGGCACTGCCCACAGTGTGCTCCTGAATTCAGAGTAGGCACCTGACATACATGTACGTTGAGGTGCCTGCACGTGCCACCCCGCCACAGTAAATGTACGGTGGCGGGTCGGCAATTGGTTAAAGATGGCTGCTGCATTTGTACACAAACAACTGTTCAACTTAACTCTGTCAATTCCACAGAAGAATAAGGCTCATGTTGCGGTGTGGTTCTGCCGCGATTGTTGCATGATAAAATGTGCTGCAATCGCAGCAACCCACATCGCGGTTCGCATGTTGCCCAAAAACAGTTCAGGGGCTACATGCATCCCGCAATGAGGGTTGGCGTGATTGCAGCACATTTTATTATGCGACAATCACAGCAGACCTGCAACGCGATTTGAGGTGTCATTCAAATGAATGGCATCTCAAATGAAAGTTCTGCATTTTGTCATTCACACATCAGCGCTGTCAAATCATGGGCAGATCCATGGCAGATCCATGGCAGATCTGCCCACAATTCAAAATGCTGTAGTGTGAATGCAGCCAAATACAGCAACAACAGGAAAAAAGAAAACGTCTGCAGCAACCCCGGCTACATCAGTACAAAACATATTACTTATACACCTGTCTAATGAATAATGTCTTAGTATGTTTCTGTTCAGCAGATATATGAGCTTGCATATACATTAAATCTGATGGTGATTGTTTTCAAATTTAATAATCATTCTGCCAGTAAGTACTAAATTACAGTTATTTTAGACACACAAATTGCAGGTATTAATTGAGAAAATATATTGAATAATGGTTATTAAATAACACATTTTCAACAAAATCTAATTTATAAATTAATCCATGATTTTCTTAATGATCAGGTATATTTTGCTAGATATCATAATAAATCATCTTCTCATAAACTATCATCTCATTAATCACCTGTGAGGATATTGGTAAAGTAATGATTTAGAATCTGCATCATTGCAAAAAAAAGAGAAACTAAAAAAAGCTTTCCAAGCTTTTGGTTATACTTGGGCAGGGCTTTTTTTCTCAAACAATAGGTGCTGGAACTTAATCATGGCCCCACAAAACCCTTCCCCCTACACACATCCTCCAAATCACATCAAACAGTGGGTGTGTTCAGTCAAATTTCACGAAAATAGTAGGAGGGTCCTAAAGGGGCATTAAATACCAGGATTGCATTACATACAGAGTGCAGAACTGTCACCAGACTTCTGTGTTTTTCTAAGTGATTGTGGTGAGCAGGCACCAAAGGGTCTGAGCCAGAGGTGGTGGAACTGAGTTTCACCAAGTTCCCCCTGAAAAAAAGCCCTGTACTTGGGCAATGGTATCTCATCGTGACAATGCTTTCGCCTTGCCTGATTGAAGATATGTCCAAGGAAATGGGTAAACAAGGTGGAGCCTTGCAAGCAAGCTGGAAACACATTTGCAATGGCTGAAATAAAGTTATCACTTGGGCCCCAAGACTCTGGATTAACCACTCCCTACAGACCAGGGGGCACCTTGGAAATATAGGTTAGATAGATTGAGAATCCACGTGGACAAGCTAATAAGGGCACCATACAAATAGTCCTATCATTTGTAGTGATAAAATCAGTTCTTGGCAAAAAAAGTATAAAAATACTAAAAAACACCTATCAGAGACCAGAAAATTCTCCACCAACAGTACTACAGAACAAGCGTACATATTGGAATAACAAGTATAAGGAATCTTGAATAATTAGCCATAAAACAACCATTAAAAATATAGAGAGCTATATACATAACATGGACACATATAAATTAAAAATCCACTGGTAAAATAAAGGAAAATAAACCTATAGGTGTCAGTCATTAGGGCCATAATAAATATAGTTTAGCAAAACAACAGAAAATTGGGTATACAACCTTAAAACAATACATCCCACATGACAACTTAAAAGCACAGATTACTGTGATAAAACGTCTTCAGTATGAATGGGCCTGATGTTCGAGTCGTATGTTCGGAGGGAAGTTCGCCCGTCGCTGAATGCCCCATAATGCACTCTCCCCCTCATGCAGTGCATTGATTGCTGATGATTGGCCAAAGCATGCACCTGACCTGTATGCTTTGGCCAACCCCAGCACAATGTACTGTGAAAGCCATGATTGGCCAAAGGCAGGGTGCCTTTGGCCAATCCCCATAAACCATACTATATAAGGCTGCTTACACGGCAGCCTTGTGTATTGTGTTAGTGGAGATTGGAGATGAGCCGAACACCCCCCCCCCCCGGTTCGGTTTGCACCAGAACTTGCGAACAGGCAAAAAATTTGTTGGAACACGCAAACATCGTTAAAGTCTATGGGACACGGACATGAAAAATCAAAAGTGCTAATTTTAAAGACTTATATGCAAGTTATTGCCATAAAAAGTGTTTGGGGACCCGGGTCCTGCCCCAGGGGACATGTAACATTGCAAAAAAAAATTTTTTTAAATGGCAGTTTTTTCGGGAGCAGTGATTTTAATAATGCTTAAAGTGAAACAATAAAAATAAAATATTCCTTTAAAGATCGTGCCTGGGGGTGTCTATAGTATGCCTGTAATGAGGCACAGTTTTCGTTTAGAACAATACCACAGCAAAATGAAATTTATATAGGAAAAAAAGTAATTTAAAACTGCTGACGGCTGTAACGTATTGTCGGGTCTTGGCAGTATAGATGAAAATCATTGATAAAAGAACCCCACACCCAAATTAAAAATAAGATGGCGTGGGGCCCCCCAGGCACTATATACCCTGAGAAGCTGTATATATACTATACGACCTGCCCTATATACTCTGCAGAAAATTGGGCCTTAGGTGTTGGTTGGTACTAGAACACTGTAAGCTGTCACAGTTAATCTTGTTGGGTGCAGGAACAGGACCTGCTGTGAACTATTATATCAAGAATTGTAATTACATGCCCCTGTTAAACAGGGGCAGAAAAATTGGGCCTTTGGTGTTGGGGGTGGTGGTGCCACAACACTGTAAGCCCTCAAAGATACTCTTGTTGGCCGCAGGAACGGCCCTGCTGTGAAATATTAGATCAAAAATTGTAATTACATGCCCCTGTTAAACAGGTACAGAAAAATTGGGCCTTTAGTGGTGGTGGTGCCACAACACTGTAAGCCCTCACAGTTACTCTTGGTGGGTGCAGGAACGGGCCCTGCTGTGAAATATTATATCAAAAATTGTAATTACATGCCCCTGTTAAACAGAGGCAGAAAAATTGGGCCTTTGGTGATGCCACAACACAGTAAGCCCTCACAGTTACTCTTGTTGGGCGCAGGAACGGGCCCTGCTGTGAAATATTAGATCAAAATTTGTAATTACATGCCCCTGTTACACAGGGGCAAAAAAATTGGGCCTTGGGTGGTGGTGGTGGTACCCTAAACCAAAAATATTGTTGGAAGCTACCAACATCAAGCTTGAGGAAGAATAGGATAGTCAGTAGGGATGAGCTTCGAGTTCGAGTCGAACTCATGTTCGACTCGAACATTGGCTGTTCGCAAGTTCGCCGAACAGCGAACAATTTGGGGTGTTCGCGGCAAATTCGAATGACGCGGAACACCCTTTAAAAGTCTATGGGAGAAATCAAAATGCTAATTTTAAAGGCTTATATGCAAGTTATTGTCATAAAAAAGTGTTTGGGGACCTGGGTCCTGCCCCAGGGGACATGGATCAATGCAAAAAAAAGTTTTAAAAACGGCAGTTTTTTCAGGAGCAGTGATTTTAATAATGCTTAAAGTCAAACAATAAAAGTGTAATATCCCTTTAAATTTCGTACCTGGGGGGTGTCTATAGTATCCCTGTAAAGGGGCGCATGTTTCCTGTGTTTAGAACAGTCTGACAGCAAAATGACATTTCGAAGGAAAAAAAGCCATTTAAAACTACCCGCGGCAATTGCATTGCCGACAATACACATAGAAGTTCATTGATAAAAACGGCATGGGAATTCCCCACAGGGCAACCCCGAACCAAAATTAAAAAAAAAAAAAATGACGTGGGAGACCCCCTAAATTCCATACCAGGCCCTTCAGGTCTGGTATGGATATTAAGGGGAACCCCGGCCAAAATTTTAAAAAAAAATGACGTGGGGTTCCCCCTAAATTCCATACCAGACCCTTCAGGTCTGGTATGGATTTTAAGGGGAACCCCGCGCCAAAAAAAAAAAAATATGGCGTGGGGTCCCCCCAAAAATCCATACCAGACCCTTATCCGAGCACGCAACCTGGCAGGCCGCAGGGAAAGAGGGGGGGACGAGAGTGCGGCCCCCCCCTCCTGAACCGTACCAGGCCACATGCCCTCAACATTGGGAGGGTGCTTTGGGGTAGCCCCCCAAAACACCTTGTCCCCATGTTGATGAGGACAAGGGCCTCATCCCCACAACCCTGGCCGGTGGTTGTGGGGGTCTGCGGGCGGGGGGCTTATCGGAATCTGGAAGCCCCCTTTAACAAGGGGACCCCCAGATCCCGCCCCCCCCCCCCCTGTGTGAAATGGTAAGGGGGTACTTACCCCTACCATTTCACTAAAAAACTGTCAAAAATGTTAAAAATGACAAGAGACAGTTTTTGACAATTCCTTTATTTAAATGCTTCTTCTTTCTTCCTTCATCTTCTTCTGGTTCTTCTGGCTCTTCTGGTTCTTCCTCCGGCGTTCTTGTCCAGCATCTCCTCCGCGGCGTCTTCTATCTTCTTCTCCTTGGGCCGCTCCGCACCCATGGCATGAGGGGAGGCTCCCGCTCTTCTCTTCATCTTCTTCTTCATCCTCTTCTCTTCTTTCTTCTTCTCTTCTTCATTTTCTTCTCCGGGCCGCTCTGCGTCCATGCTGGCATGGAGGGAGGCTCCCGCTGTGTGACGGTGTCTCTTCGTCTGACGGCTCTTAAATAACGGGGGGTGGGGCCACCCGGTGACCCCGCCCCCCTCTGACGCACGGTGACTTGACGGGACTTCCCTGTGACATCACGGGGAATGCCACAGGGAAGTCCCGTCATGTCCCGTGCGTCAGAGGGGGCGGGGTCCCCGGGTGGCTCCGCCCCCGTTATTTAAGAGCCGTCAGACGAAGAGATGCCGTCACACAGCGGGAGCCTCCATCCATGGCAGCATGGACGCGGAGCGGCCCGGAGAAGAAAATGAAGAAGAGAAGAAGAAAGAAGAGAAGAGGATGAAGAAGAAGATGAAGAGAAGAGCGGGAGCCTCCCCCCCATGCCATGGGTGCGGAGCGGCCTGAGGAGAAGAAGCAAGAAGACGCAGCGGAGGAGATGCTGGACGAGAACGCCGGAGGAAGAACCAGAAGAGCCAGAAGAACTAGAAGAAGATGAAGGAAGAAAGAAGAAGCATTTAAATAAAGGAATTGTCAAAAACTGTCTCTTGTCATTTTTAACATTTTTGACAGTTTTTTAGTGAAATGGTAGGGGTAAGTACCCCCTTACCATTTCACACAGGGGGGGGGCGGGATCTGGGGGTCCCCTTGTTAAAGGGGGCTTCCAGATTCCGATAAGCCCCCTGCCCACAGACCCCCACAACCACCGGCCAGAGTTGTGGGGAGGAGGCCCTTGTCCTCATCAACATGGGGACAAGGTGTTTTGGGGGGCTACCCCAAAGCACCCTCCCAATGTTGAGGGCATGTGGCCTGGTACGGTTCAGGAGGGGGGGGGCGCACTCTCGTCCCCCCTCTTTTCCTGCGGCCTGCCAGGTTGCGTGCTCGGATAAGGGTCTGGTATGGATTTTTGGGGGGACCCCACGCTGTTTTTTTTTTTTTTTGGTGCGGGGTTCCCCTTAAAATGCATACCAGACCTGAAGGGTCTGGTATGAAATTTAGGGGGAACCCCACGTCATTTTTTTTTAAAATTTTGGCCGGGGTTTCCCTGTGCGGAATTCCCATGCCGTTTTTATCAATGAACTTCTATGTGTATTGTCGGCAATGCAATAGCCGCGGGTAGTTTTAAATGTTTTTTCCTTCGAAATGTCATTTTGCTGTCAGATTGTTCTAAACACAGGAAACATGCGCCCCTTTACAGGCATACTATAGACACCCCCAGGTACGAAATTTAAAGGGATATTACACTTTTATTGTTTGGCTTTAAGCATTATTAAAATCACTGCTCCTGAAAAAAACGTCCGTTTTTAAAACTTTTTTTGCATTGATCCATGTCCCCTGGGGCAGGACCCGGGTCCCCAAACACTTTTTATGACAATAACTTGCATATTAGCCTTTAAAATTAGCACTTTTGATTATTCATGTTCGTGTCCCATAGACTTTAACGGTGTTCGCGTGTTCGAGCAAACTTTTTTCCTGTTCGCATGTTCTGGTGCGAACCGAACAGGGGGGTGTTCGGCTCATCCCTAATAGTCAGCATAGACAGTCTTCAATGGATCCCAGATCATAGCAAATTCAATCAGTTACATCAGCATCAGGTGCTTGATAGCTGCTGATCCTAGACTGATTCATTTTTATGAATGTGAGCCTATCAATGGAGTCTGTGGACAGGCGCACTCTTTGATTCGTTACAAACCCTCTAGCAGCACTGAAAGTGCATTCAGAAAGCATGCTGGATGCAGGACAGGCCAGTAGCTCAATTGCATATTGAGCAAGTTCTGGCCAGTGGTCCATCCTCAAGACCCAGTAACTAGGGACGAGCCAAACACCCCCCAGTTCAGTTTGTGGCAGAACATGCGAACAGACCAAAAATTTGTGCAAACACGCGAACCCTGTTAAAGTCTATGGGACTCGAACGTGAAAAATCAAAAGTGCAAATTTTAAAGGATAATATGCAAGTTATTGTCATAAAAAGTGTTTGGAGAGCCGGGTCCTGCCCCCGGGGACATGAATCAATGCAAATTTTTTTTTAAAAACGGCCGTTTTTTCGGGAGCAGTGATTTTAATAATGCTTAAAGTGAAACAATAAAAGTGCAATATTCCTTTAAATATTGTGCCTGGGGGGTGTCTATAGTATGTCTGTAAAGTGGCGCATTTTTCCAGTGTTTAGAACAGTCCCTTCACAAAATGACATTTCTAAAGGGATAAAAGTCATTTAGAACTGCTTGCGGCTGTAATATAATTGCCCCCCCCCCCCAGCCCATTCCCAGGCCCTTTGGGTCTTGTATTGATATTAAGGAAAACCCCACACCCAAATTTAAAAAAAAAAGGCGTGGGGCCCACAGGCCTTATATACTCTGTATAGCAGCAGTATGCAGGTGGGTTACAAACAAGATAGAGACTGTAGGTTTGTTCTTAAGTTGAATCCATTTGTAATTTGGAACAGGTACATTTTGTAAGTGTGGCTCCAGCCAAAAAATCTATGTTTAAGCTTTTTGGATAACATAGGGAAGGGTTATCATCACCCATGTAACATTTGTTTTGCTGTCTGTGCCCCTGTTCAGAAGATTTCACCTCACTTTCTGTCCCAATGACAATTGGATTTTGAAAATTGTGGGTTATTAGGGAAACAAAGATTGGTGATTAAGCATCAGTCGGGAGACACCTTTTTCCCATATTAACTCTTACAGGAGAGAATTTCCCTTCCTAGGGGTAAATTTCCTCTCACTTCCTGTTGTCTCCCTCAGTTTGTAAGTAGGAGTCGTTTGTAAGTTGGTTTTTTGAAAATAGGGGACCGCCTGTATATACTATACGGCCTGCCCTATACACTCTGCTGAACACTGTAATCCCTCACAGTTACTCTTGGTGGGCGCTAGAATGGGTCCTGCTGTGAAATATTATATCAAGAATTGTAATTACATGCCCTTGTTAAACAGGGGCAGAAAAGTTGGGCCTTAGGTGGTGGTGGTGGTGGTGGTGGCACAACACTGTAAAGCCTCACAAATACTTTTGTTGAGCACAGGAACAGGCCCTGCTGTGAAATATTAGATAAAAAATTGTAATTACGCACCCCTGTTAAACAGGGGCAGAAAAATTGGGCCTTAGGCAGTGGTGGTGGTGCCCTGAACCGAAAATATTCTTAGAAGCTATCATCATGAAAATTGAGGAGGAGTAGGATAGTCACTCAGCATAATTGGATAGTCACTCAGCATAATTGGGTAGTCACTCAGCATAATAGGATAGTCACTCAGCATATGCAGTCTTCAAGGGATCCCACATCCATAGAAAAACCATCATCAGCTTTAGCTGCTTGGTAGCTGGTGATCCAAGACTGATACATTTTTATGAATGTGAGACGATCAACAGAGTCTGTGGACAGGCGCATTCTGTGAAATTCTGTTACAAAGTCTCCAGCAGCACTGAATGTGCATTCAGAAAGAACGCTGGATGCAGGACAGGCCAGTAGCTCAATTACATATTGAGCAAGCTCTGGCCAGTGGGTAATCGTCAAGACCCAGTAACCCAGTGGATGTTTTGGTGGAAAGGTCTCCAAGTCTGATCTTGCCCCTAGATATTCCTGCACCATGGAATTCAGATGCTGGCGATGATAGCTGGAACCAATCAGACCTGGGCGCAGAGGACTGAAGAATTGCCTGAAAGCATCGTTCAGCCGGCCACCTTCTCCACCGCTCTTACTGTGACTGAACGAAGCCTCAGCAATAGGGATGAGCCGAACACCCCCCGGTTCGGTTCGCACCAGAACCCGCGAACGGACCGCAAGTTCGCACGAACGTTAGAACCCCATTGACGTCTATGGGACTCGAACGTTCGAAATCAAAAGTGCTCATTTTAAAGGCTAATTTGCATGGTATTGTCCTAAAAAGGGTGTGGGGACCCGGGTCCTACCCCAGGGGACATGTATCAATGCAAAAAAAACTTTTAAAAACGGCCGTTTTTTCGGGAGCAGTGATTTTAATGATGCTTAAAGTAAAAAAAAAAAAGTGAAATATTCCTTTAAATATCGTACCTGGGGGGTGTCTATAGTATGCCTGTAAAGTGACGCGTGTTTCCCATGTTTAGAACAGTCCCTGCACCAAATGTCATTTTTAAAGGAAAAAATCTCATTTAAAACTGCTTGCGGGTTTAATGTCATGTCGGGTCCTGCCAATATGGATGAAAATCAGTGAGACAAACGGCATGGGTACCCCCCAGTCCATTACCAGGCCCTTTGGGTCTTGTATGGATATTAAGGGGAACCCCGCACCCAAATTAAAATAAGGAAAGGTCCCTATATACTCTGAACAGCAGTATACAGGCGGTGCAAACAAGACAGGGACTGTAGGTTTGTTGTTAAGTAGAATCTGTTTGTAATTTTGAACATTTTTAACGTGTTTAGCTCCAGCCAAAAAATCTTTTCTAAGCTTTTTGGAAAACATAGGGAAGGGTTATCACCCCTGTGACATTTGTTTTGCGTCTTTCCTCCTCTTCAGAAGATTTCACCTCACTTTTTTGTCCCAATGAAAAATGTTTTTTGAAAATTTGGGTTTTTTTGTGGAACAAGGATTGGAAAGCATCAGTGGAAAGGAGAAATTGTTTTCCCATATTAACTCTTATGCCGCGTACACACGGTCCTACTTTTCGTCTACAAAAGTCCAACGGACGCTGATGGACTAAAGCTGGCTGGTAATCCGATCGTGTGTGGGCTTCTCCGGACTTTCAACTGACTTTTTTAGCCTCAAATCCGACGTACTTTAGATTTGAAACATGTTTTAAAACTTTACTTCGTAACTACGACGGACCCCGAAATCCGCTCGTCTGTGTGCTAGTCCGACGGACAAAAAGCCACGCTAGGGCACCTATTGGCTACTGGCTATGAACTTCCTTATTTTAGTCCGGTGTACGTCATCACGTACGAATCCGTTAGACTTTTGTGTGGTCGTGTGTAGGCAAGTCCGTTCGTTAGAAAGTAGGCCGCAAGTCCGCCGCAAGTCCACCGAAAGTCTGCCGGAAGTCTGTCGGACAGGCTGTCTGACTTTTGTAGACGAAAAGTACGACCGTGTGTACGCGGCATTACATGAGAGAATTTCCCTTCCTAGGGGTAGATTTCATCTCACTTCCTGTTGTCTCCTTCCGTTTGCAAGTAGGAGTCGTTTGTAAGTTAGATGTTTGAAAGTAGGGTCCTGCCCTATATACTCAGCAGAAATTTGGGCCTTAGGTGTTGCTGTGGCCAAAACACTGTAAGCCCTCACAGGGCCCTGCTGTGAAATATTAGATCAAGAATTGTAATTACATGCCCCTGTTGAACAGGAGCTGAAAAATTAGGCCTTAGGCACTGGTGCTGGTGCCACAACACTGCAACCCCTCACAGACACTCTAGTTGGAACGCAGGAACGAGCCCTGCTGCAAAGTATTGCATCAAAAATTGTAATTACACGCCCCTGTTAGACAGGGGCAGAAAAATTGGGCCTTAGGCACTGGTGCTGGTGCCACAACACTGCAACCCCTCACAGACACTCTAGTTGGAACGCAGGAACGAGCCCTGCTGCAAAGTATTGCATCAAAAATTGTAATTACACGCCCCTGTTAGACAGGGGCAGAAAAATTGGGCCTTAGGCACTGGTGCTGGTGCCACAACACTGCAACCCCTCACAGACACTCTAGTTGGAATGCAGGAACGAGCCGTGCTGCAAAGTATTACATCAAAAATTGTAATTACACGCCCCTGTTATACAGGGGCTGAAAAATTGTGCCTTAGGCACTGGTGGTGGCGCCCAGAACCAAAAATGTTCTTACAAGCTATCAGCGTGATGATTGAGGAGGAAGAGGATAATTACTCAGGGATAGTCACTCAGCATCAGCATAGGCAGTCTTTGAAGGGATCTGAAAAAAATTATTCAGTTACATCAGCATCAGGTGCTTGGTAGCTGGTGGTGATCCAAGACTGATTCATTTTTATGAAGGTCAGCCGATCGACCGAGTCAGTGGACAGACGCACCCTGTGATCGGTTACCACGCCTCCAGCAGCACTGAATGTGCGTTCCGAAAGAACGCTGGATGCAGGACAGGCCAGTAGCTCAATTGCATACTGTGCAAGCTCTGGCCAGTGATCCATCCTCAAGACCCAGTAACCCAGAGGATTTTCGGTGGGAAAGGTGTCCAAGTCTGATCTTGCCCCTAGGTATTCCTGCACCATGTAAAACAGACGCTGGCGATGGTTGCTGGAACCGATCATACCTTGGGGCTGCGGACCAAAAAATTGTCTGAACGCATCGGTCAGACGGCCACCTTCTCCACCGCTCCTTCTTTGACTGACCGAAGCCTCAGCAACACGTTGTCCAGAAACAGGAGTTTGTAACCTCCCAGTCTCTGGGAACGCGTTGCACAGACCTTTCTGCAAGGCCTCCCGAAGATGTTTCATCCTCTGCTCCCTCTGCGATGGCAAGATAAGGTCCGCAACCTTACCCTTGTAACGTGGATCAAGGAGGGTTGCCAGCCAGTATTGGTCCTTCTCCTTGATACCACGAATACGAGGATCCTTACGCAGGCTTTGCAGGATCAGGGAGGCCATGCAGCGTAGGTTTGCTGAGGCATTCGGTCCGGAGTCCTCTGGGTCACTAAGGACAACAACGTCCGCAGCCACCTCCTCCCAGCCACGTACAAGTCCATGTGTTCCTTGGGACTGATCCCTTAAAGACTGCTGATGCTGAGTGCCAGGCTCCACCTCCATACTGACACAATCTTCCTCCTCCTCCTCCTCCTCCTCGTCCTCTTCCTGTGTGATCGGCGGGCACGCAGGAACACTGTCTGGATAAAGGGGGCCTTGAGAGCTAAGGAAGTCCTCCTCTTCCTGCCTCTGTTCTGCCTCAAGTGCCCTGTCCATTATTCCATGCAGCGTGTGCTCCAACAGGTGGACAAGGGGGACAGTGTCACTGATGCATGCACTGTCAGTGCTCACCATCCTCGTGGCCTCCTCGAATGGTGACAGGACAGTGCATGCATCCCTGATCATGGCCCACTGGCGTGGGGAAAAAAAACCAAGGTCCCCTGACCCTGTCCTGGTGCCATAGTTGCACAGGTACTCATTGATGGCCCTCTGCTGCGTGTGCAGCCGCTGCAGCATGGCCAATGTCGAGTTCCACCTGGTGGGCATGTCACAGATTAGGCGGTTCTTGGGCAGGTTAAACTCCTTTTGGAGGTCCGTCAGCCGAGCACTGGCATTATATGACCGGCGGAAATGCACACAGACTTTCCTGGCCTGCCTCAGGACATCCTGTAAGCCCGGGTACCTGCCCAAGAACCGCTGCACCACCAAGTTAAGGACGTGAGCCAAACAGGGCACATGGGTCATTTGTCCCTGTCGGAGGGCAGAGAGGAGGTTGGTGCCATTGTCGCAAACCACCATTCCTGCCTTAAGTTGGCGTGGCGTCAACCACCTCTGAACCTGCCCCTGCAGAGCTGACAGAACCTCTGCCCCAGTGTGGCTCCTGTCCCCCAAGCACACCAGCTCAAGCACCGCATGGCATCTTTTGGCCTGCGTACTTGCGTAGCCCCTTGAACGCCTACGGAGCACCGCTGGTTCCGAGGAAGAGGCCATGGAGGAAGAAGAAGAGGAGGGGGTGGAGGAGAGAGGTGTGTCACAATCAGCATTTTGGAGGCGTGGTGGCGGAACAACCTCCAACACTACTGCACCTTGTCCTGCATCCTTCCCAGCTGCCAGCAGAGTCACCCAATGCGCCGTGAAACTTAAGTAACGTCCCTGTCCATGCCTGCTGGACCATGAGTCAGCGGTAATATGCACCTTACCGCTGACCGCCCTGTCCAGCGAGGCATGGACATTGCCTTCCACATGCCAGTAGAGAGCTGGAATCGCCTTCCGTGAGAAAAAGTGGCGTTTGGGTACCTGCCACTGAGGAACCGCACATTCCACAAACTCACGGAAGGGGGCAGAGTCTACCAACTGAAAAGGCAGCAGTTGAAGTGCTAGCAATTTTGCCAAGCTAGCATTCAACCGCTGGGCATGTGGATGGCTGGGAGCAAACTTCTTTCGGCGGTGCAGCAGCTGGGGCAGGGAAATTTGCCTGGTACAATCTGGCGTCGGTGTACCAAAAGCAGATTGCCCACAAGTACTTGGCTGTGACACACCTAATTCTACACCTTCATTCCTCTCACTGCAGGTCTCAGAGAGGACTGAAGGTCTAGTGGGGTTGGAAATCTCAGCTGATGAGGAGCAAGGAGAGATCCTCTTTGTTCTTTGGTGTGGGTCTTTTAGATATGCTTGCCAACGAACTGCATGGCAGGTCAACATATGTCTGGTCAAGCATGTGGTACCCAAGCGGGAGATGTTTTGGCCACGCGAGATACGCTTGAGACATATGTTGCAAATAGCAGCGGTGCGATCTGATGCACTCGTCTCAAAAAAGGCCCACACCAAAGAACTTTTTGAATAACGCGCAGAGACTGCAGCGCCCTGCACATGTGGAGCTTTGGGGTGTGATGCAGTCAATGTGCTGCCCTTAGGCTGGCCCCTGGAGGGCATCCTGCCTCGTTGGTGATGTGCCGCCTCCTCCTCCTCCTCCTCCTCCTCTCTCCTATCAGGCACCCACGTTGAGTCAGTGACCTCATCATCCCCTCCCTCCTCATCACTGGAGCAAACCTGGCAGTATGCTGCAGCAGGGGGAGCATGACTGCCAGATTGCTGTCCTTCTTGGGCACCCCCTCTGTCCGTGCTCATGTTACTGCCTTCATCGAGCTCAGTATCATCATCAGAGCCTTCCAAACGCTGGGCATCCTCCTGGAGCATGTACCCAACACTGTGGTCAAACAGTTCGAGGGAATCCTCATGAGGACATGGTGGAGCTAGGGAAGGAGTCACTGATGACATTGAGCTGAGGGAAGAGGCCGCTGCTTTGCCAGACAAAGCACCCTGGGCATGGGTGAGAGAGGATGAGGAGGATGAGGACGGCTTGGTCATCCACTCGACCAAGTTTTCCGCATGTTGCGGCTCAACACGGCCAGCTGCCGAAAAAAAGGCCAAGCGTGTCCCATGGCCACGTGCTGATGAGGATGCACCGTCTCCACGACCAGCACTAGACACAGAGCCTGCTTGCCCTCTCTTATTGGCTTGTGACTGTCTGCCTCTCCTTCTTGGCCTTCCAGACATACTAATGGCCTGTAGCTGCACTAAGCTGGGATAGAACACCTGTAATTTTCTTCAGGTAGCTTTATATACTGTAACCAGACAAGCCTGCCTGTCAGTAGGAAGATAACAGGAACGGATCTAGCTGAACACTGTGAGCAGGACGCACTGCACTAAATGTAAATAGCAGGAACGGATCTAGCTGAACACTGTGAGCAGGACGCACTGACTGCACTAAATGTAAAGAGCAGGAACGGATCTAGCTGAACACTGTGAGCAGGACGCACTGCACTAAATGTAAATAGCAGGAACAGATCTAGCTGAACACTGTGAGCAGGACGCACTGCACTAAATGTAAATAGCAGGAACGGATCTAGCTGAACACTGTGAGCAGGACGCACTGACTGCACTAAATGTAAATAGCAGGAACAGATCTAGCTGAACACTGTGAGCAGGACGCACTGCACTAAATGTAAATAGCAGGAACGGATCTAGCTGAACACTGTGAGCAGGACGCACTGACTGCACTAAATGTAAATAGCAGGAATGGATCTAGCTGAACACTGTGAGCAGGACGCACTGCACTAAATGTAAATAGCAGGAACGGATCTAGCTGAACACTGTGAGCAGGACGCACTGCACTAAATGTAAATAGCAGGAACGGATCTAGCTGAACACTGTGAGCAGGACGCACTGCACTAAATGTAAATAGCAGGAACGGATCTAGCTGAACACTGTGAGCAGGACGCACTGACTGCACTAAATGTAAATAGCAGGAACGGATCTAGCTGAACACTGTGAGCAGGACACACTGACTGCACTAAATGTAAATAGCAGGAACGGATCTAGCTGAACACTGTGAGCAGGACGCACTGACTGCACTAAATGTAAATAGCAGGAACGGATCTAGCTGAACACTGTGAGCAGGACGCACTGCACTAAATGTAAATAGCAGAAACGGATCTAGCTGAACACTGTGAGCAGGACGCACTGCACTAAATGTAAATAGCAGGAACGGATCTAGCTGAACACTGTGAGCAGGACGCACTGCACTAAATGTAAATACCAGGAACGGATCTAGCTGAACACTGTGAGCAGGACGCACTGCACTAAATGTAAATAGCAGGAACGGATCTAGCTGAACACTGTGAGCAGGACGCACTGACTGCACTAAATGTAAATAGCAGGAACGGATCTAGCTGAACACTGTGAGCAGGACACACTGACTGCACTAAATGTAAATAGCAGGAACGGATCTAGCTGAACACTGTGAGCAGGACGCACTGACTGCACTAAATGTAAATAGCAGGAACGGATCTAGCTGAACACTGTGAGCAGGACGCACTGCACTAAATGTAAATAGCAGGAACGGATCTAGCTGAACACTGTGAGCAGGACGCACTGCACTAAATGTAAATAGCAGGAACGGATCTAGCTGAACACTGTGAGCAGGACGCACTGCACTAAATGTAAATACCAGGAACGGATCTAGCTGAACACTGTGAGCAGGACGCACTGACTGCACTAAATGTAAATAGCAGGAACGGATCTAGCTGAACACTGTGAGCAGGACGCACTGACTGCACTAAATGTAAATAGCAGGAACAGATCTAGCTGAACACTGTGAGCAGGACGCACTGCACTAAATGTAAAGAGCAGGAACGGATCTAGCTGAACACTGTGAGCAGGACGCACTGCACTAAATGTAAAGAGCAGGAACAGATCTAGCTGAACACTGTGAGCAGGACGCACTGCACTAAATGTAAAGAGCAGGAACAGATCTAGCCTAATCTAGCTCTCAAATCAAATGACACTGTCTGTCTCTCTCTCTATCAGCACACCGGAACACACTACACAGGGCCGCCGTGCAGGCGGCCTTATATAGTGTGGGGCGTGTACTAAATCCCCTGAGCCATAATTGGCCAAAGCCACCCTGGCTTTGGCCAATTACAGCTCTCTCTACTGACGGCGCTGTGATTGGCCAAGCATGCGGGTCATAGTGCATGCTTGGCCAATCATCAGCCAGCAATGCACTGCGATGCCGCAGTGAATTATGGGCCGTGACGCGCCACACGAATTTGGCGCGAACGGCCCATAACGTTCGCAATTCGACGGACGGTCGAACAGCCGATGTTCGAG
Source organism: Lithobates septentrionalis (assembly GCA_037952835.1). Lineage (NCBI taxonomy): Eukaryota > Metazoa > Chordata > Amphibia > Anura > Ranidae > Lithobates > Lithobates septentrionalis. The sequence continues at coordinate 559,548 of JBBDGP010000261.1, forward strand.
TCGAACATGGGTTCGACTCGAACACGAAGCTCATCCCTACTCAGCAACACGTTGTCCAGCACCAGGAAATCGTAACCTCCCAGGCTCTGGAAACGCATTGCACAAATCTTTCTGCAAGGCCTCCCGAAGATGTTTCATCCTCTGCTCCCTCTGCGAAGGCTGGAGAAGTTCTGCAACCTTACCCTTGTAACGTGGATCAAGAAGGGTTGCCAGCCAGTAATGATCCCTCTTCTTGATACCACAAATCCTAGGGTCCTTTAGCAGGCTTTGCAGAATCAGGGAGGCCATGCAGCATAGGTTTGCAGAGGCATTCGATCCTGAGTCCTCTGGGTCACTAAGTATCACATGATCCTCAACCACCTCCTCCCAGCCACGTACAACTTCATGGGTTTCTGGGGACTGCAAACGATCCCTTGAAGACTGCTGCAGATGCTGAGTGTTATCCTCCACCTCCATGCTGACACAACCCTCCTCCTCTTCCTCCTCCTCATCTTCTTCTTTGTGTGATCAGAGGGCCTGCAGGAATACTAGTATCTGGTTAAAGGGGGCCTTGAGAGGTAAGGAAGTCATTCTCTTTCTCCGGCTATTCTGCCTCAAGTGCCCTGTCCATTATTCCATGAAGCATGTGCTCCAACAGGAAGACAAGAGGGACAGTATCACTGATGCATGCACTGTCACTGCTCACCATCCTCATGGCCTCCTCAAATGGTGACAGGACAGTACATGCATCCTTGATCAGTAGCCACTGGCGTGACGAAAAAAGCCAAGCTCCCCTGACCCTGTCCTGGTGCCATACTCACACAGGTACTCATTGATGGCCCTCTGCTGTGTGTGCAGCCAATGCAGCATTGCCAACCTTGAGTTCCACCTGGTGGGCATGTCACAAATGAGGCGGTTCTTGGGCAGGTTGCATTCTCTTTGAATGTCAGCAAGCCGAGCACTGGCATTATATGACCAGCGGAAATTACCACAGACTTTCCTGGCCTGCCTCAGGAGATCCTGTAAGCCTGGGTACCTGCTCAAGAACCGCTGCACCACCAAATTCAGGACGTGAGCCAAACAGGGAACATGGGTCAAGTGTCCCTGTCGGAGGGCGGAGAGGAGGTTGGTGCCATTGTCGCATACAACCATTCCTGGCTGAAGCTGGCATGGCGTCAACCACCTCTGAGCCTGCCCCTGCAGAGTTGACAGAATCTCTGTCCCAGTGTGGCTCCTGTCCCCTAAGCAGACCAACTCAAGCACTGCACAGCATCTTTTTGCCTGAGTGCTTGCGTAGCCCCTTGAATGCTTACGGAGCACCGCTGGTTCAGAGGAGAAATCTGCAGAGGAAGAGGCCATAGAGGAAGAAGAAGATTAGGGGGTGGAGGAGAGAGCAGTGGCAAAATCACCACTAGCATTTTGGAGGCGTGGTGGCGAAACAAGCTCCAACAATACTGAACCCTGTCCTGCATCGTTCCCAGCTGCCAGCAGAGTTACCCAGTGTGCGTTAAAAAAAGGTAACGTCCCTGTCCATGCCTGCTGGACCATGAGTCAGCAGTAATATGCACCTTACTGCTGACCACCCTGTCCAACGAGGCCAAGACATTGCCTTCCACATGCTGGTAGATAACAGGAATGGCCTTCCATGAAAAGAAATGGCATTTGGGAACCTGCAACTGAGGTACCGCACATTCCACAAATTCACGAAAGGGGGAAGAGTCTACCAGCTGAAAAGGCAGCAGTTGCAGTGCTAGCAATCTGGCCAAGCTAGCATTAAGACGCTGAGCATGTAGATGGCTGGGACCAAATTTCTTTTTACAGTTCCGCAACTGGGGAAATTTGTCTGCTAAAATCAATTGGTGGTGTACTGATAGCAGATTAGCTGCAAGTAATTGGGACACCTATTGCTATACCCTCATTCCTCTCAGTGCAGGTTGCTGAGAGGATTGGAAGTATAGTGGGGTTGGAGAACACCGCTGATGAGGAGCAAGGAGAGGTCCACCTTGTTCTTTGATGTGGGTCTTTTAAGTGCTGTTGCCAACGGACTGCATGGGAGGTCGTCATATGTCTGGTCAAGCATGTGGTGCAATAAGTGGCTGCTGTTTTGACCACGTTTATACGCTTCAGACATATGTTGCAAACAGCAACCGTGCGATCTGCTGCACACGTGTCAAAAAAGTCCACACCAAAGAACTTTTCAAAATATGCGGGGAGTCAGCAGCGCCCTGCACCTGCTTAGCTGTGCGGTGTGATGCAATAGGGTGGCTGCCCTTAAGCTGCCCCCTGGAGGGCATCCTACCTCGTTGGAGATGTGCCTCCTCCTCCTCCTCTCTTTTATCAGGCACCCAAGTTGAGTCAGTGACCTCATCATCCCCTCCCTCCTCGTCACTGGAGCAAACTTGTCAGTATGCTGCAGCTGGGGGAACATGACTGCCAGTTTCTTGACCTTCTTGGTTACCCCCTCTCTCTAGGCTGACATTACTTCGTTCCTCAACCTAGGTACCATCATCGGAGCCTTCAAATCACTGCGCATCCTCCTGCAGCATGTACCCGACACTGTGGTCGAATAGTTTGGAGGACTCCTCTGTGCATGATGGTGGGGCTAGTGAAGGAGTGACTGTTGACATGGAGCTGATGGAATAGGCTGCTTTGGCAGCTGCATTGGCAGGCAAACTACTCTGAGCCTGGGTGACAGAGGATGAGGAGGATGAGGACGGTTTTGTTATCCATTCCACCAACTCTTCTGCATGTTGTGGCTCAATAACACAGCCAGCTGCAGGAAAAAAGGACAAGCATGCCCCATGGCCACGTGCTGAGGATGCACCATGTCCACGACCAGCACTGTCGACTGTAGACACTGAGCCTGCTTGCCCTCTTTTAATGGCCTGTGAGCGTCTGCCTCTCCTTGGTGGCCTTCTGGACATGCTGTAAATTTTGTTTAGCAACAAAAATTACACTGTATTGTGTACTGTGTACACCAGGAAAGTAGTAGCAACTGCACAAGGGGTGCACGGTACTGTTTACACCAACAGAAGTGTAATAACAACTATGGGTGTACTGTATGTATTGTGTACTGTGTACACCATCAGAAAAGTACTGCACTATGGGTGCACGGTACTGTGTACACCAACAGGCGTTTAGTAGCAACTATGGGTGCACTGTATGTATTGTGTACACCATCAGAAAAGTAGTAGCAACTGCACTAGGGGTGCACGGTACTGTGTACACCAACAGAAGTGTAATAACAACTATGGGTGCACTGTATGTATTGTGTACACCACCAGGAAAGTAGTAGCAACTGCACTAGGGGTGCACAGCACTGTATACTGTGTACACGTTATTGTGTACACCAACAGAAGTTTAATAACAACTATGTACTAACTACTGTACTGTAATGACCACCAGAAAAGTATGAGCAACTGTACTATGGGTGCACAGCACTGTATACTGTGTACACCACCTGAAGTATATAAGAAACAGTACACCAGGAATGGCCTGCAGTCAGATATAGCTAAACTGGATACAGTGGATATATCTATATATCTATATATATAGATATATCTATATATATATACCGTATTTATCGGCGTATAACACACACTTTTTTCCCCTTAAAATCAGGGGAAAATCGCGGGTGCGTGTTATACGCCGATCCCCTGCGATCCGGAGCTGTCAGATTTTCAAAATCGCCTACAGCTCCGCATAAATTGCCACCACTGTGCCCATTAAACGCAGCCACTGTGCCATCAAACGCAGCCACTGTACCCATAAATTGCCACCACTGTGCCCATTAAACACAGCCACTGTGCCCATCAAACGCAGCCACTGTGCCCATAAATTCCCGCCACTGTGCCCATTAAACGCAGCCACTGTGCCCATAAATTCCCGCCACTGTGCCCATCAAACGCAGCCACTGTGCTATCAAACACAGCCACTGTACCCATCAATTGCAGCCACTGTGCCCATTAAACACAGCCACTGTGCCATCAAGCGCAGCCACTGTACCCATAAATTGCCACCACTGTGCCCATTAAACGCAGCCACTGTGCCCATAAATTCCTACCACTGTGCCCATCAAACACAGCCACTGTGCCCATAAATTCCCACCACTGTGCCCATCAAACATAGCCACTGTGCCCATCAAACGCAGCCACTGTACCCATAAATTGCCACCACTGTGCCCATTAAACGCAGCCACTGTACCCATAAATTGCCACCACTGTGCCCATTAAACGCAGCCACTGTGCCATCAAACGCAGCCACTGTACCCATAAATTGCCACCACTGTGCCCATTAAACACAGCCACTGTGCCCATAAATTACAGCCACTGTGCCCATTAAACGCAGCCACCGGGCCATCAAGCCCAGCCACTGTACCCATAAATTACCACCACTGTGCCCATTAAACGCAGCCACTGTGCCCATCAAACACAGCCACTGTACCCATAAATTCCCACCACTGTGCCCATTAAACGCAGCCACTGTGCCCATAAATTCCCGCCACTGTGCCCATCAAACGCAGCCACTGAGCCATCAAACGCAGCCACTGTACCCATCAATTGCAGCCACTGTGCCCATTAAACACAGCCACTGTGCCATCAAGCGCAGCCACTGTACCCATAAATTGCCACTACTGTGCCCATTAAACGCAGCCACTGTGCCCATAAATTACTACCACTGTGCCCATCAAACACAGCCACTGTGCCCATAAATTCCCACCACTGTGCCCATCAAACATAGCCACTGTGCCCATCAAACGCAGCCACTGTACCCATAAATTGCCACCACTGTGCCCATTAAACGCAGCCACTGTACCCATAAATTGCAGCCACTGTGCCCATTAAACGCAGCCACTGTGCCCATAAATTCCCACCACTGTGCCCATCAAACACAGCCACTGTGCCCATCAAACGCAGCCACTGTACCCCTAAATTGCCACCACTGTGCCCATCAAACACAGCCACTGTGCCCATTAAACGCAGCCACTGTGCCCATAAATTCCCACCACTGTGCCCATCAAACACAGCCACTGTGCCCATCAAACGCAGCCACTGTACCCATAAATTGCCACCACTGTGCCCATCAAACACAGCCACTGTGCCCATTAAACGCAGCCACTGTGCCCATAAATTCCCACCACTGTGCCCATCAAACACAGCCACTGTGCCCATCAAACGCAGCCACTGTACCCATAAATTACCACCACTGTGCCCATCAAACACAGCCACTGTGCCCATCAAATGCAGCCACTGTACCCATAAATTGCCACCACTGTGCCCATTAAACACAGCCACTGTGCCCATCAAACGCAGCCACTGTGCCCATAAATTCCCGCCACTGTGCCCATTAAACGCAGCCACTGTGCCCATAAATTCCCGCCACTGTGCCCATCAAACGCAGCCACTGTGCCATCAAACACAGCCACTGTACCCATCAATTGCAGCCACTGTGCCCAATAAACACAGCCACTGTGCCCATTAAACGCAGCCACTGTGCCCATAAATTGCCACCACTGTGCCCATTAAACGCAGCCACTGTGCCATCAAACGCAGCCACTGTACCCATAAATTGCCACCACTGTGCCCATTAAACACAGCCACTGTGCCCATAAATTACAGCCACTGTGCCCATTAAATGCAGCCACTGGGCCATCAAGCCCAGCCACTGTACCCATAAATTGCCACCACTGTGCCCATTAAACACAGCCACTGTGCCCATCAAACGCAGCCACTGTACCCATAAATTCCCACCACTGTGCCCATTAAACGCAGCCACTGTGCCCATAAATTCCCGCCACTGTGCCCATCAAACGCAGCCACTGAGCCATCAAACGCAGCCACTGTACCCATCAAACGCAGCCACTGTGCCCATTAAACACAGTCACTGTGCCATCAAGCGCAGCCACTGTACCCATAAATTGCCACCATTGTGCCCATTAAACGCAGCCACTGTGCCCATAACTTCCCACCACTGTGCCCATCAAACACAGCCACTGTGCCCATAAATTCCCACCACTGTGCCCATCAAACACAGCCACTGTGCCCATCAAACGCAGCCACTGTACCCATAAATTGCCACCACTGTGCCCATTAAACGCAGCCACTGTACCCATCAATTGCAGCCACTGTGCCCATTAAACACAACCACTGTGCCCATCAAGCGCCACCACTGTGCCCATCAAGCGCCACCACTGTGCCCATTAAATGCTGCCACTGTGCCCAAACGCAGCCACTGTGCCCATCAAACGCAGCCACTATGCCATCAAACGCAGCCACTGTAACCATCAATTGCCGCCAGTTTGCCCCATCAATTGCCACCAGTTTGCCCCATCAATTGCCGCCAGTTTGCCCCATCAATTGCCGCCAGTGTCCCCCCCGCCCGGCACTTACCTGTCTCAGGTCAGCGCGTTGCTCCACGCTCCCTCCGATCACAGCGCCTGTCGCTTCAGCCAATCAGGTGACAGGTAACCAGACCCAGTGCACCTGATTGGCTGAGAGGCGGGGCAGTGTTAGGGAAGCGATTTATTTGATTTCCTAACACAGCACTGTGTAAGCAGCGAACGCACAGCAGTGTGTATATATATATATATATATATATATATATATATATATATATAAAGCCCTATGTGCTTTTATATGTGTCTTATCTATATATAATGCACTCTTTAAATGTGCTTTAAAATGCATGGTTTTCCATTTTATGAACAAGAAAATAATGACGTTATGCTGTTGGGCTGGTATAATAATGCTATGGGGCTGGTATGACATTTTTTCCAGGGCTGGTTTTCATACCCAGTCCGGCCCTGGGCTGCACTGACAAGGCTGCACTGGGGAAGGCTGCACTGACAAGGCTGCACTGACAAGGCTGCACTGACATGGCTGCACTGACATGGCTGCACTGACATGGCTGCACTGACAAGGCTGCACTGGGGAAGGCTGCACTGACAAGGCTGCACTGACAAGGCTGCACTGACAAGGCTGCACTGACATGGCTGCACTGGCATGGCTGCACTGGGGAAGGCTGCACTGACAAGGCTGCACTGACATGGCTGCACTGGGGCAAGGCTGCACTGAGAAGGCTGCAATGATGGGCATTTAAATGTAAGTTTTTTTTCCTTCAACTTCCCTCCTAAAAGTTTTTTTTCCCTTAAAATTCCCTCCTAAATTGGGGTGCGTGTTATACGCCGGTGCGTGTTATACGCCGATAAATACGGTATATAAATATATATATATATATATATATATATATATATATATATATATTAAATACACTGCAGCTAACTGAATAACCTGCCTGCCAGAAGTATATTAGAAACAGTACACCAGGAACGGCCTGCAGTGAGATATAGATAAACTGTATGCAGTGGATATATATATATATATCTATATATATCTATATCTATAGATCTATAGATAGATATATATATATACACACGAGACTATCTGTATATATATATATATATATATATATATATATATATATATATATATATATATATATATATACTATATATATAAATATATATACCGTATATATATAAATATATATACTGTATATATATATATATATATATATATATATATATATATATATATATATATATATATATATATATATTAAATACACTGCAGGTAACTGAATCACCTGCCTGCCAGAAGTATATTAGAAACAGTACACCAGGCACGACCTGCAGTGAGATATAGCTAAACTGGATACAGTGGATATTTATATATATAGGAGACTATCTGTATATATATAATTATATATTTTAAATACACTGCAGCTAACTGAATAATCTGCCTGCCTGCCTGCTCAATCTAAATGAGACTCCTTCTCCATCCACAACAACAACACACTACACGAGGCCGACGTGCAGGCAGCCTTATATAGTGTGGGGCGTGGACTTAGTCCCCCTGAGCCATGATTTGCGAAAGGAACCCTTAGCTGAGGGTGATGTGATTGGCCAAAGCATGCAGGTCATGTTGCATGCTCTGACCAATCATCATACAGCAATGCACTGCGCTCCAGAAGTGCATTATGGGCCATTACGAACCGCTCGAATTTAGCGCGAACGGCCCATAATGTTCGGTTTTTGACAAACGGCGAAAGCTAATGTTCGAGTCAAACTCATGTTCGACCCGAACAGAAAGCTCATCTGTCACGGAACGTCCCACACTCCGCTTGAGTGCTTCCATCAGTATACCACTTCCTCCCAGTCTGGATACAGATAGCAGATATTCCAACTGCTCCCAAGCACAAAACAAGGCAACACTTGTTTCACTGCTAACATGAACTATTTTTATTATCACACATGGACACAACAGATAAAATAACTCAGAGACTCTTCCCCCCCATCCTTGTAAAAGAGGGCGGGTTAAACTGTCCAAAGACAATGGACACAGGTCAGGTGTGTTCAAACTTCTCCTCAGTAAACAGTCTTATCAGCAAGGGGGCTGCTGGAGGAATCCCCCCTCCCTCTACAGGGACACACATCCCAAATGATCACAGCAAAGAGTCCACAACAGAATGAGACAACATACATTATATACATATATACACGACTGAGTCCGACTAGTACAGTTCAGACTGGATTTCTCATTCACCTCACAGAGTATTGTTCCCTTGAAAATCCAGGGCCCATAATCAAAAGGCAAAAGGCTTGCATTCAGTCCTCTCCAATAGCCTCTGTCCCGGCTAGGTCTGTCACATCATCCCTACCAGTAACCCAGTGGATGCTCTGTTGGAAAGGTCTCCAAGTCTGCTCTTGCCCCTAGATATTCCTGCACCATATAATGCAGACACTGGTGATGGTTGCTTGAACCGATCAGACCTTGGCACTGAGGACTGAAAGATTGTTTAAAGGCATTGGTCAGCCGGCCACCTTCTCCATCGCTCTTCCTCTGACTAAACAAAGCCTCATCAACATGTTGTCCAGCACCAGGAAATGGTAACCTCCTAGGGTCTGGAAATGCGTTCCACAAATCTTTCTTCAAGGCCTCCTGAAGATGTTTCATCCTCTGCTCCCTCTGCGAAGGCAGGATGAGTTCTGCAACCTTACCCTTGTAACATGGATCAAGAAGGGTTGCCAGCCAGTAATGATCCCTCTCCTTGATATCACAAATCCTAGGGTCCTTTTGCAGGCTTTGCAGAATCAGGGAGGCCATGCAACGTAAGTTTGCAGAGGCAATCAATTCTGAGTCCTCTGGGTCACTAAGGATCACATGATTCATAACTACCTTCTCCCAGCCACGTACGATTCCTTGGGTTTCTGGGGAATGAAAACCATCCCTTGAAGACTGCTGCTGAGTGTTATCCTCTACATCCATGCTGACACAATCCTCCTCCTCCTCTTCTTCCTGTGTGTTTGGCGGGCCCGCAGGAATGCTATCTGGATAAAGGGAGCCTTGAGAGGAAAGAAATTCCTCCTCTTCCTCCCGCTATTCTGCCTCAAGTGCCTTGTCCATGATTACACGAAGCGTGTGCTTCAGCAGGAAGACTAGAGGGACAGTGTCACTGATGCATGCATTTTCGCTGCTCACAATCCTTGTGGCCTCCTTAAATGGTGACAGGACAGTGCATGCATCCTTCATCAGTAGCCACTGGCGTGGCAAAAAGAAAGAAGCCAAGCACCCCTGACCCTGTCCTGGTGCTATACTCGCAGAGGTACTCATTGATGGCCCTCTGCTGTGTGTGCAACCCCTACAGCATTGCCAATTCCACCTGGTGGGCATGTCACAAATGAGGCGTTTGGTGGGCAGGTTGCATTCCCTTTGAATGTCAGCCAGCCAAGCACTGGCATTCTATAACCAGCGGAAATGACCACAGACTTTTCTGGCCTGCCTCAGGAGATCCTGTAAGCCTGGGTACCTGCTCAAGAACCGCTGCACCACCAAATTCAGGACGTGTGCCAAACATGGAACATGGGTCAATTGTCCCTGTTGGAGGGCGGAGAGAAGGTTGGTGCCATTGTCGCATACAACCATTCCTGGCTGAAGCTGGCATGGCATCAACCACCTCTGAGCCTGCTCCTGCAGAGCTGACAGAATCTCTGCCCCAGTGTGGCTCCTGTCCCGTAGGCAGACCAACACAAGCACAGCACGGCATTTTTTAGCCTGGCTGCTTGCATAGCCCCTTGAACGCTTACGGAGAACCGCTGGTTTAGAGGACAAATCTGTAGAAGAGGCCATAGAGGAAGAAGAAGAAGAAGAGGGAGTGGAGGAGAGAGATATGGCAGAATGACCACTAGCATTTTGGAGGCATGGTGGTGGAACAAGCTCAAACAACACTGAACCCTGTCCTGCATTCTTCCCAGCTGCCAGCAGAGTTACCAAGTGTGCCAAAGAAGGAAAGGTAACATCCCTGTCCATGCCTGCGGGACCATGAGTCAGCGGTAATATGAACCTTACTGCTGACCACCCTGTCCAACAAGGCCAAAACAGATGAAGTTGTGAGAAGCAACGTAACGCGTAGGGATTGGCCAGGAAGGGCCGCGACCGGAAGTGACGTGAGAAGGCGAGGAACAACGCCTAATTTGTTCCCTCTGTTATTTTAACCTGCTTTGTGTAAGAGTCTATGTCATTTTATTTTAATGAACACGTTTTTAGAACTGACATACTGCACTATTGGAGGTCCTTTTTCCCTCCTTGTTCCCTTTTTATTGAGGTACCGCCCTGCACTATGTGATTGGACGGTGGATCGCTGCAACCTGGGAGTGAATGCTGCTCAAGTACACCATCCAGAGATACCTTATTTACCATCCAGGGAAATCAAGGGACCCCCCTAGCGGTGACTGCATGTTATTGTCAACATTGAGGTAAGAGTTCTGGGAGACCAGACTGTTAAGGGAGCCACAACAGGACTATTGGGAATAATCACGTGCACCTGTTTCAGCAACCACAAAACCCCACCATTCCCCATCCACTGCAATAATTACTGGACTTTTTTATCACTATTTCTGTTTGTAATTCAAAGTGAATTTTTATTTATTGCAGCTTCACCAGGTTATATATATACTTAATTTTATTCATACCAGGCCATTTATATTTAATTTATGCACATATATACCAAGAACACTGTGAGGTAACACACGTTAAGAGTGAAATTCATGATTTACATTTAATTATTTGATATTTCTTTTTAATATCACAGATAGATATTTAACATATCACTCATTTTAATTCTAACTTAGATCATTTTAAACACTCTCCTGAAGCTCATAGGTTAATTCATTTAGAATGGTTCATCACTAGTTGCGCGAAATCACTTTATTTATTTAAATTATTTAGTGTTATGTGTTAAACTTATAGATTTTGCTGCACTTATATTTATATATTTTTATCACAAGGCCAAAACATTGCCTTCCACATGCCGGTAGAGAGCCAGAATGGCGTTTTGGAACCTGCCACTGAGGTACAGAACATTTCACAAATTCATAAAAGGGGGCAGATTCTACCAGCAGAAAAGGCAGCAGTTGCAGTGCTAGCAATTTAGCCAAGCTAGCATTAAGACGCTGAGCATGTGGATGGCTGGGACCAAATTTCTTTTTACAGTTACGCAACTGGGGTAGGGAAATTTGTCTGCTAAAATCAATTGGTGGTGTACTGATAGCAGATTAGCTGTAAGTACTTGGGACACTAATTGCTATACCTTCATTCCTCTCAGTGCATGTTTTTGAGAGGACTGTAGGTATAGTAGAGTTTGAGAAGAGGAGCAAAGAGAAGTCCGCCTTTTTCTTTGATGTGGATGCTGTTGGTGCTGTTGCCAATGGACTGCATGACAGGTCGTCATATGTCTGGTCAAGCATGTGGTCAAGCATGTGGTGCACAAGCTGCTGCTGTTCTGGCCATGCTTTATCCGCTTCAGACATAGGTTTCAAACAGCAATGGTGCGATCTGCTGCACACGTGTCGAAATAGGCCCACACTAAGGAACTTTTAAAAGTCAGTGGGGAGTCAGCAGCACCCTGCACCTGTGGAGCTCTGCGGTGTGATGCAGTAGGGTGGCTGCCCTTAAGCTGCCCCTAGAGGAAATCCTGCCTCATTGGAGTTTGCCTCCTCCTCTCTTCTCTCAGGCACCCAAGTACAGTCAGTGACCTCATCATCCCCTACCTCCTCATCACTGGAGCAAACTTGGCAGTATGCTGCAGCTGGGGGAACATGACTGCAAGTTTCTTGTCCTTCTGTGGCACCCCCTCTCTCTAGGCTCATGTTACTCCCTTTCTTAACCTGGGAACCAACATTGGAGCCTTCAAATGGCTGCTCATCCTCCAGCAGCATGTACCCGACACTGTGGTAGAATAATTCTGGGGACTCCTCTGTGCATGATGGTGGGGCTACGGAAGGAGTGACTGTGGACAAGGAGTCGGTGGAATAGGCAGCTATGGCAGCTGCGCTGGAAGGCAAACTACTCTGAGCCTGGATGATAGAGGATGAGGACGGTTTTGTCATCCACTCCACCAACACTTCTGCATGTTGTGGTTTAATAATTCGGCCAGCAGCAGAAAAAAGGACAAGCATGCCCCATGGCCACCTGCAGAGGATGCACCATGTCCACAACCACCACTTTTGACTGTAGACACAGAGGCTGCTTGCCCTCTTTTAGTGGCCTGTGAGCATCTGCCTTTCTTTGGTGGCATTCCAGACATGATGTATTTTTTGTTTTGCAACACCACACTACACTGTATTAGATACTGTGTACACTGCCTGAAGTGTATTAGAAACTGTACACACTATTAGATACTGTGTACACCACCAGAAATGTAGTAGAAACTGTACACACTGAATTAGATACAGTGTACACTGCCTGCACTGTATTACAAACAATACAATGGCTGCACTGTATTGTATACTGTGTACACCGCCAGAAGTGTAGTAGAAACTGTACACACTGTATTAGATACTGTGTACACCGCCTGCACTGTATTAGAAACTGTACTACAGCTGCACTGTATTTCATACAGTGTGCACCACCAGAAGTGTAGTAGAAACTGTACACACTGTATTGGATACTGTGTACAGCTCCTGCACTGTATTAGAAATTGTACTACGGCTGCACTGTATTGTGTAGTGTGTACACCACCAGAAGTGTGCTAGGAACTGTACACACTGTATTAGATACTGTGTACACCACCTGCACTGTATTAGAAACTGTACTATGGCTGCACTGTATTGTGTACTGTGTACACCACCAAAAGTGTAGTAGAATCTGTACACACTGTATTAGATACTGTGTACACCACCAGAAAATTTGTAGAAACTTTACACATTGTATTAGATACTGTGTACACTCCCTGAAGTGTATTAGAAACTGTATAACAGCTGCACTGTATTTTATACTGTGTACACCACCAGAAGTGTAGTAGAAACTGTACACACTGTATTCGATACTGTGTACACCACCTGCACTGTATTAGAAACTGTACTACGGCTATACTGTATTGTCTACTGCGTACACCACTAGAAGTGTAGTAGAAACTGTACACACTGTATTTGACACTGTGTACACCGCCAGAAATATAGTAGAAACTGTACACACTGTATTAGATACTGTGTACACCACCAGAAAAGTAGTAGAAACTGTACACACTGTATTAGATACTGTGTACACTGCCTGCACTATATTAGAAACTAGACATGTGCACACTGAAATATTTCGTTTCGGAATTTCGTTTTCGTCTGAAAAATAAATTTATTTAGTTACTCCCGAAATTCGTTTTTATTTATTTCGTTTTTCGTTAAAAATTGCATTCGTCCGAAAATCCAAATTAAGGTTGAATCTGTCATTGAAGGCTTATGGTGTCTGTCAAATGTTCAAAGAAGATTCGACGGAGCAGCTAAACTGTACAATGCCGTATAGTTTACCTGCTCCGTCGAATCTTCTTAGAAATTTCAACAGACACCATAAGCCAAAGTACGTGTGTACTTAGTTCTAGCTATTTTACTGCTCCACCTCTTTGGTTACAATCAGCCAATAACATTCATCATCATCATTATTTTTATTTATCTTTTCTCCCCTACGTCGAATCTTTCCTCCCCTACGTCGAATCTTTCCTCCCCTACGTCAAATCTTTTCTCTCTACCTCGAATCTTTTCTCTCTATGTAGAATAATCTTGGACTAATAGAGCTAAGGTTAGGCACATTCGACCACAGGTTTGATGGACACAGATTGTTATTGTCATCATCATGTCGAATCTCCTATCTATATCGAACTGTTGTAGCAACGAAAACGAAAATAAAGCATTTGTTTATGTCGGATCTTTCGTTTTTCGGACTCTGCACTTTCGTTATTGTTTGGTAAAACGATAACGAAAATACCTAAAATTCGGACGAAACTGCATTCGGACGAAAACGAATGCACATGTCTATTAGAAACTGTACTATGGCTGCACTGTATTGTGTACACCATCAGAAGTATATTAGAAACTGTACACACTGGATTACATACTGTGTACACCGCCTGTACTGTATTAGAAACTGTAAAATGGCTGCACTGTATTGTATACTGTGTACACCACCAGAAGTGTAGTAGAAACTGTACACACTGTATTAGATACTGTGTACACCACCAGAAAAGTAGTAGAAACTGTACACACTATATCAGATACTGTGTATACCGCCTGCACTGTATTAGAAACTGTACTATGGCTGAACTGTATTGTGTACTGTGTACACCACCAGAAGTGTAATAGAAACTATACACACTGTATTAGATACTGTGTACACCACCAGAAAATTTGTAGAAACTTTACACATTGTATTAGATACTGTGTACACTCCCTGAAGTGTATTAGAAAATGTATAACAGCTGCACTGTATTTTATACTGTGTACACCACCAGAAGTGTAGTAGAAACTGTACACACTGTATTAGATACTGTGTACACCACCAGAAAAGTAGTAGAAACTGTACACACTATATCAGATACTGTGTATACCACCTGCTCTGTATTAGAAACTGTACAATGGCTGCACTGTATTGTATACTGTGTACACAACCAGAAGTGTAGTAGAAACTGTACACACTGTATTAGATACTGTGTACACCACCAGAAAATTTGTAGAAACTTTACACATTGTATTAGATACTGTGTACACTCCCTGAAGTGTATTAGAAAATGTATAACAGCTGCACTGTATTTTATACTGTGTACACCACCAGAAGTGTAGTAGAAACTGTACACACTGTATTAGATACTGTGTACACCACCAGAAAAGTAGTAGAAACTGTACACACTATATCAGATACTGTGTATACCACCTGCTCTGTATTAGAAACTGTACAATGGCTGCACTGTATTGTATACTGTGTACACAACCAGAAGTGTAATAGAAACTGTACACACTGTATTAGATACTGTGTACACCACCAGAAAATTTGTAGAAACTTTACACATTGTATTAGATACTGTGTACACTCCCTGAAGTGTATTAGAAAATGTATAACAGCTGCACTGTATTTTATACTGTGTACACCACCAGAAGTGTAGTAGAAACTGTACACACTGTATTAGATACTGTGTACACCACCAGAAAAGTAGTAGAAACTGTACACACTATATCAGATACTGTGTATACCACCTGCTCTGTATTAGAAACTGTACAATGGCTGCACTGTATTGTATACTGTGTACACAACCAGAAGTGTAGTAGAAACTGTACACACTGTATTAGATACTGTGTACACCACCAGAAAATTTGTAGAAACTTTACACATTGTATTAGATACTGTGTACACTCCCTGAAGTGTATTAGAAACTGTATAACAGCTTCACTGTATTTTATACTGTGTACACCACCAGAAGTGTAGTAGAAACTGTACACACTGTATTCGATACTGTGTACACCACCTGCACTGTATTAGAACCTGTACTACAGCTGCACTGTATTGTGTACTGTGTACACCACCAGAAGTGTAGTAAAAACTGTACACACTGTATTAGATACTGTGTACACTACCTGCCCTGTATTCAAAACTGTATTGTGGCTGCACTGTATTGTGTACTGTGTACACCACCAGAAGTGTAGTAGAAACTGTACACACTGTAGTAGATACTGTGAACACCGCCTGAAGTTTATTAGAAACTGTACACACTGTATTAGATACTGTGTACACCACCTGCACTGTAGTAGAAACTGTACAATGGCTGCACTGTATTGTATACTGTGTACACCACCAAAAGTGTAGTACAAACTGCACACATTGTATTAGATACGGTGTACACTGCCTGAAGTGTATTAGAAACAGTACACCACAGAATGCACTGTAGATATAGGCTACACTGGATGCAGAGTATAAATATATATACACACACACACACAGTATCTCACAAAAGTGAATACACCCCTCACATTTTTGTAAATATTTTATTATATCTTTTCATGTGACAACACTGAAGAAATGAAAGTTTGCTACAATGTAAAGTAGTGAGTGTAACAGTGTAGATTTGCTGTCCCCTCAAAATAAATCAACACGCAGCCATTAATGTCTAAACCACTGGCAACAAAAGTGAGTACACCCCTAAGTGAAGATGTCCAAACTCTGTCAATATTTTGTGTGGCCACCATTATTTTCCATCACTGCCTTAACCCTCTTGGGCATGAAGTTCACCAGAGCTTCACAGATTGCCACTGGAGTCCTCTTCCACTCCTCCATGATGACATCACGGAGCTGGTGGATGTTAGAGACCTTGTGCTCCTTCACCTTTCGTTTGAGGATGCCCCACAGATGCTCAATAGGATTTAGGTCTGGAGACATGCTTGGCCAGACCATCACTTTTACCCTCAGCTTCTTTAACAAAGCAGTGGTCAGCTTGGAGGTGTGTTTGGGGTCATTATCGTGTTGGAATACTGCCCTGCAGCCCAGTCTCCGAAGGGAGGAGATCATGCTCTGCTTCAGTATGTCACAGTACATGTTGGCATTCATGGTTCCCTCAATGAACTGTAGCTCCCCAGTGCCAGCAGCACTCATGCAGCCCCAGATCATGACACTCCCACCACCATGCTTGACTGTAGGCAAGACACACTTGTCTTTGGACTCCTCACCTGGTTGCCGCCACACACACTTGACACCATCTGAACCAAATAAGTTTCATCAGACCACAAAACATGGTTCCCGTATTCCATGTTCTTAGTCTGCTTGTCTTCAGCAAACAGTTTGCGGGTTTTCTTGTGCATCATCTTTAGAAGAGGCTCCCTTCTGGGACGACAGCCATGCAGGCCAATTTGATGCAGTGTGTGGCATATGGTCTGAGCACTTACAGGCTGACTCCCCACCCCTTCAACCTCCGCAGCAATGCTGGCAGCACTCATATGTCTATTTCCCAAAGACAACCTCTGAATATGACGCTGATCACGTGCACTCAACTTCTTTGGTTGACCATGGCGATGCCTCTTCTGAGTGGAACCTGACCTGTTAAACCACTGTATGTTCTTGGCCACCATGCTGCAGCTCAGTTTCAGGATCTTGGCAATCTTCTTATAGCCTAGGCCATCTTTATGTAGAGCAACAATTCCTTTTTTTCAGCTCTTTAGAGAGTTCTTTGTCATGAAGTACCACGTTGAACTTCCAGTGACCAGTATGAGAGAGTGAGAGCGATAACACCACATTTAACACACCTGCTCCCCATTCACACCTGAGACCTTGTACCACTAACGAGTCACATGACACCGGGGAGGGAAAATGGCTACTTGGGCCCAATTTGGATATTTTCACTTGTACTCACTTTTGTTGCCAGTGGTTTAGACATCAATGGCTGTGTGTTGAGTAATTTTGAGGGGACAGCAAATTTACACTGTTATACAAGCTGTACACTAACTACTTTACATTGCAGCAACGTGTCATGTCTTCAGTGTTGTCACATGAAAAGATACAATAAAGTATTTACAAAAATGTTAGGGGTGTACTGACTTTTGCGAGATACTGTATGTATATATATATATATATATATATATACATATATACATACACACACACAAGACTATACATATATATATGTAACGGAATGTCCCACACTCCACTTGTGGAGTGTTTCCGTCAGTATACCACTTCCTCCCAGTCTGGACACAGATATTCCAACCGCTCCCAAGCATAAAACAAGACGACACTTGTTTCACTGCTAACATGGACTCATTTATTAGAACCAGAATACAGTCTTATATACAGTAGAAGAGGAGGTTCCCCCCTCCTGCTCATATTACTCTAACAATGCACCTTTAACAAATTAACATGAGCTACTTAACAAATCCCTTTAAGCAGCCGATGTGACTCTGTGCCCTTCAGGATTTCACTACAGGTCAGACTTGTTGTCTCCGAACTCCACACAGTACATTATACATTATCATAAGTACAACCACAGGACATTTTCTCACAATAGCAGGAGCTAATTACAATTAACAATACAAACAGTGATCTCACCCCCTCCTCAGCCTAGTCATCAACAAACTATAGTAGGAGTAGACTGTTCGTCTCCTAGCCATTGACTATCCAATACACATTACCATAAACATCAACACAGGATTATTTAGAACAGACAACAATGTGTGGAATACCCTTAGAACCTGTGGTGAGCCAGACTAGACTCATTTACATTAAGCATGTTATAGCAGACATCAGACAGGTGAGTGAGTTGATATTAGCATCTCCTCACAGTATGTGTCCCAACAGTATGACTCAGTCACTATTGCTAATATGGCAAACACAGAGTCCCCAGAGTCTGTGTGTCCTGGGGGACAAGGACCCGAAGCCAAAGTAACAACACCTCAAGGTTGCCCCAAATGCCAGGGCCCATAATCTGTAGGCAAGAGGCTCACATTCAGTCCCCTCCAACAGCCTCTGTCCCAGGTGAGTCTGTCACATTTCTCCCCCATCAAAAGTTTACTAACAAGGTCCCAGACCTCCACCTGGTCTGGACATGCGTTAGTCAGGCAGAGTGAACACACAAAGTCTGTCCGCATGATCTCCTTTCTTGGCTGCAAGGAATAGTTGACCTCAGTAGGTGTGGGGCAGAGGTCATTGACTCTGTCTGGCTGTCAGCGCTTCAGCTGGGTGGTGTTTACCATTCCATGGCTTGGCCTGTTGCTGGACAGAGGGGCCCACTGTCCCAATTCTCTGAAGCTGGCAAGAAACTGTAGGTGCGAGGCAGAGGCAAGCAGCGCTCTGCCCTGTTGCCAGCGATTCAGCTGGCAGTAGCAGCTCCACTACATCAGCTTGTCGCCGGAGAGAGGGGCCGACTGCCCCGGCTCCCTGGATCTCCAAAGTTGTTGCCGGTGCTGGGCAGAGGTTGGTAGCACTCTGCCCTGTTGCCAGCACTTCTGCTGGGGACTTCACACCCTCTGCTCTGGATAACCATTGGGGCAGGAGGCTGGATTCCTTCACTCCCAAACTGTGCAGCTGCCATTGGGGAGGTGAGCCGGCTGCTTCCTGTTCCATTCCCTCATCTGGCTGCTGGGACGACATGTCTGTGGTACTGTCTCCCAGGTGCACGGATCTTTGCTGGGGAGGAAAGACCACTTCCTCCACCCTGGCCAACTGTTGGGGAGGGAAGAAGAACACCTCCTCTCCCTTCTCCCCCTGTATCTGCCGCTGGGAAGTGATTGCCACCTTCTCACCCTGAGCCTCCGAAACTGCCACAGGTGTGGGGCAGAGGTCTTGGACCCTCTGTCTGGTGACCAGCACTTCAGCTGGGGAAGTTCCTTGTAACTCCACCGATACTGCTGTTGGTGCTGGGCAGAGCACAGTGAAGTTTGGCCCTAATACCAGCTCTTCTGCTGGAGACTCATCAGGTTGTTCTTCCTCAGCAGAAAAGTCTATTAAATCCTGTGTCTCTATAACTGGTGTCTGGGGATAGAGGTTCACCATCTCCTGTCCGTGGAACTCAGAAGATGCTATCGGTGCTGAGCAGAGCACAGTGAAGTTTGGCCCTAATACCAGCTCTGCTGCTGGGGGCTCACCCGATTGTTCTTCCTCAGCAGAAAAGTCTATCAAATCCCCTGTCTCTGCAACTGGTGTCTGGGGATAGAAGTTCACCATTTCCTGCCCATAGAACCCAGAAAATGCTCTCAGTGCTAGGCAGAGGTTAGCAGAGCTCTGCCCTGTTGTCAGCACTTCAGGTTTGGGGATGGCAATCTTCAGATTTTCCACTGCCGATTCTCTGGCATGCTGCTGGACAGGCACATTCCTCCATCCAAGATCATCCCATGCAGAACAGGATCATCAAGGTCAGTCAGCACTTGCTGCACTTGCCATAAGACCTCCGCCTCCCTAGCTGTGGGGCCAGGTTGGCAAAGCACACTGTTACTCTGCCACATTGCCGACTCTTCAGGCAGGATTTCAGAGTTGTCACCTGGTATTTCCTGATAGTCCCAGGCAAAGGGAGCCCAGCCCTCATGCTGAGCAGAGTCTAGCAGCCGTCTGTAGGCGATCTCCAGCTCCCATTCCTGAATGGCCAGAAACTCTATATCTTACAGTGCCCAGTGCACTTCCGAAACGTTCAGTAGCTGTTCTCTGTAATCCATTATTTCATCCAACCGCCACTTCAAATCACTTCCAAAGTTAGGGTCCCCTGTCAGCTTCACATACAACAGTCCCAGGCCGCCATAGCCAAAGCCTTCCGTTGGGGTGTCATCCGCTATCCAAGGGCATGCTTTGGATACATGCCACTGGAGGGCTCTGCAGCTCTCATCCAGCCGCATCTCTGTCCAGACCAGCCTGCTTAATTTCGCTGTCTGCTCCTTGTTCGGTTTTTCTCCCAAAAACAGAACTCGCAATTCATACTGCGACCAGTACCTTTCCTCGATGGAGGGGAGAACTTTTCCCTGGTGTCGCTGCTCATGGGCTAGCGCTTCCTTCCAGAGTTCACAGCGGATAGAAACAAACCATCACAGCAGGACCTGCTCTGATACCGGTCCTCTGTGCTGTTTCTGCATCTCTCGCAACCTCCTTCTGAATTCCTCTTCCATGGCGGCTGGTATCTGTACCTCTCCTCTCCTAATATCCGAACCTTGGATCCAGGTGGAAGCTTGGATGTCCCAGACTGCAGGAAGCGTCCCACTGCTTGCCACCAATGTAACAGGACATCCCACACTCCACTTGAGTGTTTCAGTCAGTATACCACTTCCTCCCAGTCTGGACACAGATATCAGATATTCCAACCGCTCCCAAGCATAAAACAAGATGACACTTGTTTCACTGCTAACATGGACTCATTTATTAGAACCAGAATACAGTCTTATATACAGTAGAAGGAGGTTCCCCCCTCCTGCTCATATTACTCTAACAATGCACCTTTAACAAATTAACATGAGCTAATTAACTAATCCCTTTAAGCAGCCGATGTGACTCTGTGCCCTTCAGGATTTCACTACAGGTTAGACTTGTTGTCTCCGAACTCCACACAGTACATTATACATTATCATAAGTACAACCACAGAACATTTTCCCACAATAGCAGGAGCTAATTACAATTAACAATACAAACAGTGATCTCACCCCCTCCTCAGCCTAGTCATCAACAAACTATAGTAGGAGTAGACTGTTCGTCTCCTAGCCATTGACTATTCAATACACATTACCATAAACATCAACACAGGGTTAATTAGAACAGGCAACAATGTGTGGAATACCCTTAGAACCTGTGGTGAGGCAGACTAGACTCATTTACATTAAGCATGTTATAGCAGACATCAGACAGGTGAGTGAGTTGATATTAGCATCTCCTCACAGTATGTGTCCCAACAGTATGACTCAGTCACTATTGCTAATATGGCAAATACAGAGTCCCCAGAGTCTGTGTGTCCTGGGGGACAAGGAACCGAAGCCAAAGTAACAACACCTCAAGGGTACCCCAAATGCCAGGGCCCATAATCTGTAGGCAAGAGGCTCACATTCAGTCCCCTCCAACAGCCTCTGTCCCGGGTGAGTCTGTCACAATATATATATAAATACACTGCCTGCACTGACTGAATATTGAGTAATCACTGAATATATAGTCTATGCTAAATGCAGAGTATATATATATATATATATATATATATATATATATATATATATATATATACATACACACACTAGACTGACTATATATATATATATATATATATATATATATATATATATATATATATATATATATATATATATATATATATATATATATATATATATATATATATATATCAAATACAATGCCAGTAACTGAATAACCTGCCTGCTTAATCTAACTCAAGCAATTGCTCTGTCCACGCCAACAACACTACGCGGCTGCTGTGTAAGCAGCCTTATAACGTGTGGGGCGTGGTACCCTGCCTTTGGTCAACTATGGCTCTCTCAGGAGAGCACGTTGTGATTGGCCAAAGCATGCAGGTCAGGTGCATGCTTTGGCCAATCGTCATACAGCAATGCACTGCAAGATCGCAGTGCATTATGGGGCATTCTGCAGAGCTCGAATTTCCCGCGAACCCCCCACAATGTTCGTTGTTCTGCGAACGGGCGAACACCCGATGTTCAAGTTGAACTTATGTTCGACCCAAACATCAAGTTCATCCCTAATGTAGAGGATAACATACAGCAGTCTTCAAGAGATGATTTTCAGTCCCCAGAAACCCCAAGAGTTGTATGTGGCTGGGAGGAGGTAGTTCCTGACAATGACTGAGAGGACTCAGAATCTCATGCCTCCTGACATTTATGCTGCATGGGCTCCCTGATTCTGCAAAGCCTGCAAAAGGACCCAAGGATTTGTGGTATCAAGGAGAGAGATCAATACTGGTTGGCAACCCTTCTTGATCCACGTTACAAGGGTAAACTTGCAGAGCTTATCCTGCCTTCGCAGAAGGAGAAGAGGATGAAATATCTTGAGGACGCCTTGAAGAAAAATTTATGTAACACCTTTCCAGACACTGGGGGGTTACCATTTCCTGGACAATGTGGTTCTGAGGCTTTGTTCAGTGAAAGGAAGAGCAGTGGAGAAGGCAGTCAGCTGACTGATGCCTTTAAACAATTCTTTAATCCTCAGCGGCCAGGGCTGTTAGGTCTAAGCAACCATCGGCAGCGTCTGGATCATATGGTGCAGGATTATCTAGGGGCAAGAGCAGACCTGTAGCCCTTTCCAACTGAGCATCCACTGGGTTACTGTGTCTTGAGGATGGACCACTGGCCAGAATTTGCTCAATATGCAATCAAGCTACTGGCCTGCTATCTGAATGGACATTTAGGGGTGTTGGAGGTTTTTTTGATGGATAAAAGAGTGCATCTGTCCACAGATTCCATTGACAGGCTGACATTTATCAAAATAAATCAGTGCTGGATCAACAGCAGCTATCAAGCCCCTGATGCTCATGTAACTGATTGAATTTGGGCACCACCACCCAAGGCCCAATTTTTCTGCCCCTGTTTAACAGGGGCATATAATTACAATTTTTGATCTAATATTTCACAGCAAGGCCCATTCCTGCATCCAGCAAGAGTATCTGTGAGGGGTTACAGTGTTGTGGCACCACCACCACCACCCTAGGCCCAATTTTTCTGCACCTGTTTGACAGGTGCATTTAATTTCAATTTTTAGTATTAGTTTTTAACAGCAGGGCCCCTTCCTGAGCCCAGAAAGAGTAACTGTGAGGGGTTACAGTGTTCAGGCTTCACCAACACCCAAGGCCCAATTTTTCTACACCTGTTTGACAGGTACATGTAATTTAAATTTTTTTTCTAATTTTTTTTTTCTTTTTTCGTTTCAATAAATTTTATTTTCTAATAAAAGTGAATACAACATAGGTCATAAACATGAAGCAGGTCCTCAGCCCCTCAGGAGCTGATAATGATTTCACAGTTACAGAAGGAAAACCAACTTATTGTACAGGTTATTTCTAAAGTGATCAGAAAGTGAAAAGTATAACTTGAAAATCAATAATACATAAAAGGATTCATGTAGGTGAAGAGGAAAGCCCGGAGAATAAACTCTGAATTATCTAGTCATTTTTATATTTTAACTAGGGTTACCTCACAATATGAAAAAGTGGGTGATCCAGGATGGAGAGAGCTCCACCACCCCAATAGAGAACATACTGTGGCAGAGCCCTCCCCACCCCGAGACCCCCCACCCCGTGAATTACCTTGCATTGTGTAAATTTGTGAAAAATCATGTAAATCAACCCCTCACTTTCTGTAGAGGGTAGAAAGTATTGTCATATTGTCATACGAGATGAGCCAAAGGTCTTGGAATAACAAGAGACTAATAAGCATATCTTGTATTTGACCGCCAGGACAAGCAACTAGCTCAAATGTAATGGAAGAAAAATGGAAGAATAAAATGTTTTTAACATATAACTGGTTTTTCCTTTCTTGAGGAATATGTGGTATAGCCAACATAATGCTAGACCGTGTTACAAAAGAGTAATCGTGTTTGGTCTAGTCAAAAGTCATTTGAGTAAAAAGTGGGGGGTGGGGACCATAGGAAGAGTGAGTATGGGAGAGGAAAGAAGAAAAAAGAAAGGAAAGAGACAGAAGAAGATAGGTAAGTTTATATTGGAAGCCGACTGGGGGGAGCCTGGAGTCTTATAGTCGCCTCTTGAAGACTCTAGTAGAGGGATATACCCACAAAATCTGCCCAAGTTTCCCATATAATTTTGAACTTTTCTGAGCGATCCAAGATCATGCCCGCCATCTTTTCCTGGTTCATTATCCAGGATATCTTTCGTTTGGCCATGAAAGTGGAAACATATGGTTGCTTCCCATCTTTGGCTATCGTGAGCTTAGCTCCTAGAAGGATACGTTGCGTATTCCTGGAGGCTCCCTGGACTGGGAAAATAAGGAGTGCTATGAGAGGAGACACTTGCATGGATAAGGCTGTAATTTTGTTAATCCAGGCGAAGATCTTGTGCTAAAACTGGCGTATTCTGGGACAGGATCACCAAGTATGTATCATGTCACCTCTTAATTCACAACCTCTGAAGCAGAGAGGAGAGGAGGACTGGAAAATTGCAGCTAGTTTAGATGGGACTAGGTACCATCTAGTTATAACTTTTACACTAGCTTCCATGAGGCTGGTATTAAGTATCCCCTTGAAGGAGTTTGCGAAATTTCGGTGCCAAGTGTCGGTTTTCCATTGTTGTGCCAAGTCCTCCTCCCATTGAAGCATGTAAGGTGCCTTGGATTGTGTTGATGATAGGGCCCTGTAAATCACTGAAATACCCCCCCCCTCTGCTCAATGGCCCGGCCACACCAAGATTCATATTCAGTTATTAAGAGTTTGTGGGAAGATGTCTTGCACTTTTTCTGTAAGAAGTTTGAGATTTGAGAGAATCTGAAAAATTCTGAGGGGGGCATTTCCAAGTTACTAATACAATATGATTTGGAGATCGGGCCCAAAGGCCTGAGAAAGTGGCCTATCCTGTATAGCCCTTTGTCTAGCCACCATCGAAAAGCTTTAATGTCTAGCCCCGGTGGGAAGTCAGGATTATGAAATATGTCTTCACGAGTGAATCGGGGGGCTTCAGTAACCAAAACTGCAGTGTTTATCCTCATGACACAACACAGGAAGCACCTCCATGGTTAACAGAGGACGGAATTAAAATTAGACTTGAGAAACTTAACATTAATAAATCACCGGGACCAGATGGCTTGCATCCGAGGGTACTTAGGGAACTCAGTCAGGTGATTGCCAGACCGTTGTTCCTAATTTTTACAGACAGTCTATTGACTGGAATGGTACCAGCTGATTGGAGAAAAGCCAATGTAGCACCAATATTTAAAAAGGCCCCTAAAAACATCCCTGGGAATTACAGACCAGTTAGCCTAACATCAATAGTATGTAAACTCTTGGAGGGGATGATAAGGGACTATATACAAGATTTTAGTAATAAGAACGATATCATTAGCAGTAATCAGCATGGATTCATGAAGAATCGTTCTTACCAAACCGATCTATTAACCTTCTATGAGGAGGTGAGTTGCCATCTAGATAAAGGAAGGCCCGTAGACGTGGTGTATCTGGATTTTGCAAAAGCATTTGACACAGTTCCCCATAAACGTTTACTGTACAAAATAAGGTCCGTTGGCATGGACCATAGGGTGAGTACATGGATTGAAAACTGGCTACAAGGGTGTGTTCAGAGGGTGGTGATAAATGGGGAGTACTCAGAATGGTCAGGGGTGGGTAGTGGGGTTCCCCAGGGTTCTGTGCTGGGACCAATCCTATTTAATTTGTTTATAAATGACCTGGAGGATGGGATAAACAGTTCAATCTCTGTATTTGCAGACGATACTAAGCTAAGCAGGGCAATAACTTCTCCGCAGGATGTGGAAACCTTGCAAAAAGACCAGAACAAATTAATGGGGTGGGCGACTACATGGCAAATGAAGTTCAATGTAGAAAAATGTAAAATAATGCATTTGGGTGGCAAAAATATGAATGCAATCTATACACTGGGGGGAGAACCTCTGGGGGAATCTAGGATGGAAAAGGACCTGGGGGTCCTAGTAGATGATAGGCTCAGAAATGGCATGCAATGCCAAGCTGTTGCTAATAAAGCAAACAGAATATTGGCATGCATTAAAAGGGGGATCAACTCCAGAGATAAAACAATAATTCTCCCGCTCTACAAGACTCTGGTCCAGCCGCACCTGGAGTATGCTGTCCAGTTCTGGGCACCAGTCCTCAGGAAGGATGTACTGGAAATGGAGCGAGTACAAAGAATGGCAACAAAGCTAATAAAGGGTCTGGAGGATCTTAGTTATGAGGAAAGGTTGCGAGCGCTGAACTTATTCTGTCTGGAGAAGAGACGCTTGCGAGGTGATATGATTTCAATTATCAAATACTGTACTGGTGACCCCACAATAGGGATAAAACTTTTTCGCAGAAGAGAGTTTAATAAGACTCGTGGCCACTCATTACAATTAGAAGAAAAGAGGTTTAAATTTAAACTACGTAGAGGGTTCTTTACTGTAAGAGCGGCAAGGATGTGGAAATCCCTTCCACAGGCGGTGGTCTCAGTGGGGAGCATTGATAGCTTCAAGAAACTATTAGATAATAACCTGAATGACCGCAACATACAGGGATATGTAATGTAATACTGACACATAATCACACACATAGGTTGGACTTGATGGACTTGTGTCTTTTTTCAACCTCACCTACTATGTAACTATGTAAATATGTGTTTAAGAGGTTCTATGGGAGATGAGATCTGATTGTTTTTCCGTAAGCCATCCCAGAGATGGAAAGAGTGTGAGAGCGTCGGGGATAGGATTGAAGGTCTTAGTTTATTAGGACACCAGAGGAGATAGTCTATGGTATGGAGGGGTACTGCCAGCCTTTCAATATGTAACCAGTCGGGTTGTTCCCAGCGGGAGTAGATTGCTGAGATTTGAGCAAGGTGGGCTGCTTGGAAGTACCAGAGTAGGTTAGGTAAGCCTAGACCAGCTTCAGTCTTGGCTCTAAAAAAGATCGATTTTGAGAATCTATGACCTCCTTTGCCCCAAATAAATTTTATAATTTTGGCTTGGAATTTTTTTAATCGGGCTTTGTCAATAGGGATTGGGAGGGCCCTAAAGTAATATAGGATGCGGGGGAGAAGGGTCATTTTAATTGAATTTATTTTGCCAAGCCAGGATAACGAGAGCCCAGACCACCTGGTCAAGTCATTTTCCAGTTTTTGGTATAGCTGAGGATAATTAGCTTGATAAAGAAGCTCTATCTTGGGGGTCAATTTAATCCCCAGGTATGTTATATGAGCTTCATTCCACGTGAACCTGAAACTCTCCCTAAGCCTGGCCAGCAAAGGAGTAGGTAAGTTGATGTTGAGCGCGTGAGACTTGTCATAATTTACCTTAAGACCTGAGATAGTTCCGAATTCGTCGAGAAGGCGGTATATGTTGAGGAGGGAGGTCAGGGGAGACGATATAAACATTAGAATGTCGTCTGCAAACAACGCACATTTGTGGTGACGGGGCCGCACTGAACACCCTGTATGTTCGGATTAGATCTGATGGCGATTGCTAGGGATTCAATTGCTATGGCAAAGATCAATGGGGATAGGGGGCACCCCTGTCTAGTACCTCTCGAAATGGGGAAAGACTCAGAGTAAAATTCCTGCAGACGCACCTGGGCTGTGGGAAAAGAGTATAGAGCGTGCAGAACATTAAGAAAGGAGTCCCCAAATCCCCATCTATGTAAAATGTTAAATATATAATTCCAATTTACGGAGTCGAAAGCTTTTTGGAGATCTAGGGACAATAGACATCCTTGTGTGGATGGGCCTCCATCCCAATTGGAGTTGAGGAGAGAAATTATATCTATCGCACGTCTAGTTTGATCTGGACCCTGTCTTCCAGGAATAAATCCCACTTGGTCTTTGTGAATGTATAAGCTAATAAAGGAAACCAGGCGGTCTGCAAGGATCTTAGTCAGAAACTTTAAGTCATTATTGATAAGAGATATAGGCCTATAATTGTCTACGGAGCTGGGGTCTTTATTGGGTTTGGGGAGGACTGTGATGTGAGCCATATTAAGTGAGGAGTCCAGTTGTCCCCCTTGCCTGAGGGCATTGAAGAACCGGGCCATATATGGAGAAAGTGTGATGGCAAATGATTTATAATAGGGAATAGAAAACCCATCTGGGTCGGGTGCTGAGAGAGATTTAGAGTTTTTAATGACCGTGTATACTTCTTCCGCTGAAATAGGGGCATCTAATTTTTGGCGATGGCCATCTTGCAATTTAGGAATTTGAATGTTATTTAAAAAACTGTCCATCTCCCGTTGAGGAGGGTTATGATCTCCACTGTATAAGGATTTGTAGTATCTCTGAAATTCCCCCATGATACGTTGGGGATTCTGTGAGAGTGTGCCCCCCTGAATTTTAATTTTTGGGAGAGCTTGGGACCTGAATTTTGGGGAGAGTCTACTTGCTAGCATTGAGCTTAATTTGTCGCCGTAACAGTAAAATTTGGATCTATTCCACCTTAACCATTTTTCAGCCTAGGTGAGGGCCAGGTTTAGTGCCATACGGCCTGCGTCTAATTTGGCTATGGGTACCGAGCTAGGGTTAGTTTTATGCATTTTAGACAAATCAGAAAATTCCTTATCAAGTTTTGCAATTTCCGCTTTATTGGACTTGTTAATGTGTGAAGCTATTTGGATTAAGTGGCCGCTAAGGACTGCCTTGTGGGCTGCCTAGAGGCAAGATGGGCTAATATCTGGTGTGTCGTTGGTTTGAAAATAGGATTGGATACGTTTTTCGATTTCCGCTGCTCTGGACGGGTCACTCAGGATGGATTCATTGAGTCTCCAGCGTCTATCAGGGAGCCGGCTTCCCTGGCGGTGGAGTGTCAAAATTACCATGGAGTGATCCGACCAGACCACCTCTTTAATAAAAGCTTTTTTGGTTAGTGGAATAGAGGATGATGTAAGGAGAATATGGTCGATCCTAGAGAAGGTTCTGTGTGGGTTTGAGTAGTGGGTGAAATCTCGGGTAGTGGGGTAACTTCCCTCCATATGTCGACTAGACCATGTTGAAATAGTAATTTGGCTACTCGGAGGCTCTGTTTGGAAGGTCTAGTTAAGCGTGCACCCGGGGGTCTGGATTTATCTAGTCCCTGATCGAACTCAGTGTTGGAGTCTCCCCCAAAAATCACCGTGCCTTCAGTTAGTGGAGTTAGGGTCTGCAACATGTTTTGGAAAAAGGCCAATTGGCCAGTGTTGGGGGCATAGTATGAGATAAATGAGTATAGTTGTCCATCTATTTCAACCACCAGTAATAAATATCTCCCGTCTGGGTCTTTGTGTTCTGACTTTAAGGTGAATTTGCATCTCTTTGAAATGAAAATGCCTACTCCCTTAGTCTTATTCTCAGCATTGGCCAAAGAAAAGAAGGGGAAGTTAGAGTGTATGAATGAAGGGCAGAAGTTTTTAGGGAAGTGGGTTTCCTGTATGAGAATTACGTCATTTTTTTGTGATTGCATGTAGTTAAAAATTTTACGTCTTTTAAT
Source organism: Lithobates septentrionalis (assembly GCA_037952835.1). Classification (NCBI taxonomy): domain Eukaryota; kingdom Metazoa; phylum Chordata; class Amphibia; order Anura; family Ranidae; genus Lithobates; species Lithobates septentrionalis. The sequence continues at coordinate 589,496 of JBBDGP010000261.1, forward strand.
GGGAGAATTCAATCCCTGCACATTATGCGTAACTACCTTGAGAGTAGTTTGTACCTGTGGTGTTTTAGCCATTGAGCAGAGGAGGGGAACGAACTGGGGCCATATCAGCACTTACCCAATCGAGATCAAGGAGGCCAAGATACCTCGTAGGCCTGGCAGGGTCCTCGGATGTCAGTGTACAACCTCGGGGTGCTTCCCCCCAGACGACTTCTGTAAAGAGATTATAATAAGTGTCTTGTGAAAGAGAGATGAAAGTAAAGGAGACAGGAAAGACGAAAGACAAGGGAGTCTTCCGAGGGATGGAGGTGACAGGATCCCCCATCTATGTGAAAGGTGAACTTTAGAATCCCTCTAAACGACAGGGACCACACTTGTCTAGAGAAGAGACAAAAATCTGTTCTCACAGACAAGAGGGGGTGCATGAACACCACTCCAGCAGACAGGTCACAAAAACTATGTCTCTAAGTATAACCGAAAAAAAAAAAAAGAGACTTAAAATGGTTGCTAGGCTCTAACATTAATAACAGGCAAGATATTTCACCCTAAGCAGCTACTAATAATGGAGATGTAAAATAGAGCAGGAGTTGAATCCACATATTGCCTTGAAAAAAAGTAAAGTAAAACTGTGAACCATTTTAGGATGAAGATAATAAACTGGATCCAAATGGGCATTGATACCCATGGTGAAGGGGATAGGGATGAAGATCATTCCGGACGGATAGGGAACACTAGGTATCTCATTCAGTGGTAGGGATATAGGAGGAGCAGGTCCCTATCGTGGACCCAGACAAATTGTGGATATTATCATTCCTCCTCCTCCTCTCGGTCACCCCCATAGGGACATGGCCGAGAGGGGGACCCTGGTTATAAATTGTGTCTAGTGCAATTTTTGGTAGGTTTCATAACCCCGGTAGAGTCTCCCCGCGAGATCCCCTCGGCCCAGTAAAAAATTCAGGCCAAGGGGTAACCATCTCACGAGAGACCAACCCGGGGTGCAAGTCCCCCCAGGTCACCTGAGAGGAAAAAGAATGTCCATGAGGACCGGACATGGCCCAGACGGCCTCAAAATTAAAAGAGTCATGGAGGGACTGTCTCCTTATGTTTCTTGGACTTCACCGATTCCCATACTGGTGTCAGAGGGCTGGTTGGAAGTTGTCGTTTTGCTGAGTTTGGATTTGATCCCGATGGTGTAGAATTAAAGTCCTGGCTGATGAGGCCCAGTTGAAGCATAACCTTTTCTCCTTCTTGGAGCGAACCGAAAGTGTACGATTTGCCTTTCCAGATGAATTTTAGCTGAAACGGAAAGAGCCACCAATACTTGATAGCCTTGTCCATCAGGATTTGGAGGAGTGGTTTCAAGGATCTCCTCTTTTGTATAGTGGATGGGGAAAGATCTGCAAAAATTTGTAGTTGGTGGCCCTGGAAGATAATTTTAGGCATTGTTCTTGATTTCCGCATTAATTCCTCCTTGACGGAGTAAAAATGTGGTTTGACCACGACGTCACGTGGAAGACCATCTGCTCTAGGTGGTTTGAGAGCCCTGTGAGCCCGGTCCAACTCCAATCTGTGCTGTGGGGTGTCAGGAAGTAATTCCTTAATGAAAGCATGTATTGTTTCTGGTATGTCTTTATAAGAATCAGGGAGCCCCCTTAATCTGAAGTTATACCTTCGATTCCTGTTCTCCAGGTCATCAATCTTTGCATGCGCTGTTTCAAGCTGTTCCTGGAGAATCTGTATGCAGGCAGTATTTTGATTTGTTCTAGATGAGGTGGCTTCCAGGTGCGTTTCTATTATTTCCATGCGGGATCCAATATTCTGTAGATCTGCTTTAATATCATTTGTAATCTTATTAGCTGTGTTAATTAATCCTCTGTCCAGGAGTACTGCAAATTTATTAAAGAGATCAGCAACATCCACAGGCTGGGGTAGGCCTGAGTCCCCGGGCTGTAGTAGTTGTTGTGGCTGGGGAGGGCCTGCTTCCATGGATGAAAAGTCTGCACCAGCCATGCAGCGTCCTAACAGGGACTCAGTAGAAGCAGGGGAGGTGAAGCCCAGGGGAGTGCTGTTTGCAAGGTTATCTTGCTGCAGTAAAGAGGGGGAAGACGTGGGCTGCGAGTTTGGTATATTGTCTGAGGTAACACAGTAAGGAGCCGCCGCCATCTTAGCAGTATCAGGCCGGGCCGGTGAGGCTTCAAAAGCGGGCTGTAGGTTGCGTCTTACCGCTCCGGAATACATGTGGATGGTCCCCGGGTTATCTCCCACGCTTGGGGAGTGGATCCAGTCGGCTGGTGCCGTTCGGTCTGCTGTATTAGAGGCCGTAGCTGCTGGAGCGGGACGGAGCTCCCGGACTATGCGTCCATGTTAGGTGCCGCCGCGCATGCGCCTCCTTTTTTTCAAATTTTTAATAGAAGTCCTGTTCCTGCACCCAACAAGAGTAACTGTGAGGGGTTACATTGTTCAGGCACCACTAAGGATAGGTGAACAGTTTGGGCCGAGTATAAGTGAAAAAATAAATAAAAATGAAAAAAATGGCGTGGGGGTCTTGTATGGGAACTTCACTCCAAAATTAAAAAAAAAAAAAATAGCATGGGGGAATCCATACCAGACCCTTATCCAAACATGCAGCCTGGCAGGCCAGGAAAGGGGTAGATGAGCGAGTGCTCCCCCCTCTCCTGACCCATACCAGATCACTTGCCCTCAACATGGGGAGGGTGATTTAGGGTGCCCCCAGATCCCGCCCCTCCATGTGAATGGGTATCTTGTATATCATACCTCTGCCCTTTTACCAAAAAAAGTGTCAAAAAGTAATAACCACAGGAAACAGTTTTTGACAAGTCCTTTATTAAAAAAAATTGTGCCCCTCGATGTATATGCATCATCAATCACGACGCCCGCCGGACCAGAAAAATTGGGAAAAAAACATTCACGCATCTTGAAAGGCCTCCTGCTTCAACAGTTCTTATATAGGCAAGGGGTGGCGCTACGCGACATCAGTAAGGGGCAGTGCCACAGAGTGACATAGACGGGTGGCCCCGCCCCTTGACCATATAAGAACTGGTAAAGCCGGGAGGAGGCATACGGTGGAAGGCCTCCCAAGGGGCGTGAGCATTTTTTTTTCTATTTTTCGGGTCAAGGGGCATCGTGATTGACGATGGATTTACATAGAGGGACACTATTTTTTATTTTTTAATAAAGGACTTGCCAAAAAAGTTTCCTGTGGTTATTACTTTTTGACACTTTTTTTGGTGAATGGGTAGGAGTATGATGTACCTGATACCCATTCACATGGGGGGGGGCAGATTCAAATAAGCCCCCCACATGCAGACCCTTAAAACCACAGCCCAGGGTTGCTGGGAAGAGGTCCTTGTCCCCATCAACATGGGGACAAGGTAATTTGGGGGGCACCCCAAAGCACCCTCCCCATGTTGAGGGCAAGCAGCCTAGTTTTGGTTCAGGAGGGGGGCGCTCACCCCCCCTTTTCCTGACCTGCCGGACTGCATGCTTGAAAAAGGGTCTAGTATGGATTTTGGGAGGGACCCTACGTCATTTTTTTTTATTTTGGCGTGGGGTTCCCCTTAACATTCTTAATATTTAAAAACAAAATGTTTGCATTGATACATGTCCCCCAGGGCAGTACACAGGTCCCCATACACTTTTTATGGAAATAACTTGCGTATAAGCCTTTAAAATGAGGATTTTTCATGTTCGTGTCCTATAGACTTTAACCACTTGCTTACTGGGCACTTAAACCCCCTTCCTGCCCAGGCCAATTTTCAGCTTTCAGCGCTGTCACTCTTTGAATGACAACTGTGCAGTCATGCAACACTGTACCCAAACTACATTTTTATCATTTTTTCACACAAATAGAGCTTTCTTTTGGTGGTATTTAATCACTGTTGGTTTTTTTATTTTTTTCATAGTTTGTTATAAAATTTTGCAAACAAGTAATTTTTCTCCTTCATTGATGCGCGCTGATGATGCTGCACGAATGGGCACTGATAGGCTGCACTGATGGGCACTGATAAGGCGGCACTGAAGGGCACTGATAGGTAGCACTGATGGGCACTGATAGTTGGCACTGATGGGTGGCACTGATGGGTGGAACTGAAGGTAACTGATAAGTGGCACTGATAGGCGGCACTGATAGGTGGCACTGATGGATGGCAGTGTTGGGCACTGATAGGTGGCAGTGTTGGGCACTGATAGGCACTGGTAGGTGACACTGATAGGCAGCACTGATAGGTGGCATTGATGATGAAGCACTGATGGGCACTAATTGGCAGCACTTATGGGCACAGATAGGTGGCACTGGTGGGCATTGATAGGTGGCACTGGTAGGTGGCACTGGTGGGCACTGATTGGCAGGACTGATATGCACTGGTAGGTGGCAATGGTGGGCACTGCCAGGTGGCCCTGGTGGGCATTGCTTAGCAGCAGTGGGTGTCCGTGTGCGGGACAGATGTCCCTCTGACAGAAGCCAATAATCAGCTTTTTTTTTTCTCCTCACGCTGCTAGCGTGAGGGAAAAAATGCTATTACGGGTTTCTGTTTACATCACATGATCAGCTGTCATTGGTTGACAGCTGATCACGCGGTAAAAGGCCAATATCCTCCGACCTGTGATCAGCCGAGTCTCATGGACTCACTGAGCACAGAGCACGCCGTGCGGGCCCTGCAAGGGGTGCGCAGGCAGTGCATGCTCGGGAGGATGCACATGGATGCCCTCCCGGCAATTTAGGCCTGTGCTGTAGCCTTCTTTTGGCTATAGCAAGGGCATGAGGAGGTTAATACAGGTGGCATGTTCAGTAGAACTTTTTCCCTGTTCAAGATGTTCTGGTGCAAACCAAACAGGAGGGTGTTCGACCCATCACTAGTCATCAGTATTTTCAGAGCTGCTAATCCTAAACAAATATGCATATATCAAGTTCTGATGTCACATGAGAGGACGCACATGGATGCCCTCCCGGCAATTTATGCCTGTGCTGTAGCCTTCTTTTGGCTATAGCAAGGGCATGAGGAGGTTAATACAGGTCGCATGTTCAGTAGAACGTTTTCCCTGTTCAAGATGTTCTGGTGCAAACCAAACAGGAGGGTGTTCGGCCCATCACTAGTCATCAGTATTTTCAGAGCTGCTAATCCTAAACAAATATGCATATATCAAGTTCTGATGTCACTTTTCTAATCCATGCTTGTACCGAGTAGTGGGGTTAATTTACTAAAGGCAAATGGAATGTTAACTTTGCAAGCAAATTTGCCCCAGAGCTTAATGAATGAAGTGAAGCTTTGCTGACTTCAATCATCCAATCATGTGCAAGCAAAAATGCTGTTTTTTTTTCTCTTGCATGTTATTGGGTGCTTTTTGCAAAATGAAACTTCACCACATTCACTAAGCTCTGAGGCTAATCCTTTGGAAAGTAAAATTTCCCTTGCAAAGTGAACATCCTATTTGACTATAGTAAATCAACTCCAGTGTCTTAGACAGACTAAAATTCAGATATAGCCAAGTAACTAATATCTGAAGTACTAGGGATGTAAGCCATGGCAGCCCCATATCTTTTTCTGGAACAGGTTTTCTTAACTGTCAGTCTAGGGTTCTTTTTCACCTGTTCATAGGACTTTAACGGTTACCAACTGTAACCTCAGATGAGGAAATGAGTAAATGAGTACTCCAAATGTTTAAAAATATATGATTTTATTTCACAACAAACAAAAAATGAGACAGCTCATTCCTTCTGGTGATTATGAAGGCAGTCATTAGGACAGGGCTTTGGAGACAACATCTTGAGTGGCAAATCATGCCCTTTTGAAGTAAGGATATGCCTCAGTGGGCTCTTCTTTAAGCTGTACTGACCCCAGTGTGGTGCCCATCCTTGTGAGATTGAATCTGAGTGCCTCCCCCTCCTTCCCTATCCTGGACTAAGCACTCTAATGCCCCGTACAGATGGTCAGATTTTCCGATGGAAAATGTCCGATCGGAGCGTGTTGTCTGAAATTCCGACCGTGTGTGGGCTCCATCGGACATTTTCCATCGGATTTTCCGACACACAAAGTTTGAGAGCAGGATATAAAATTTTCTGACAACAAAATCCGTTGTCGGAAATTCCGATCGTGTGTACACAAATCCAATGGACAAAGTGCCACGCATGCTCAGAATAAATAAAGAGATGAAAGCTATTGGCCACTGCCCCGTTTATAGTCCCGACGTACGTGTTTTACGTCACCGCGTTTAGAACGATCGGATTTTCCGACAACTTTGTGTGACCGTGTGTATGCAAGAAAAGTTTGAGCCAACATCCGTCGGAAAAAATCCTAGGATTTTGTTGTCGGAATGTCCGAACAAAGTCCGACCGTGTGTATGGGGCATAAGGCTTAAACCCTGGCTTTATATGTATATCATTAATAGAACCCCTGAAGAAGCCTCTGCCGAAATTCGTAGTGATCACTATTAGCAATGTTATATTGATCCCTGCATATGGAGGATCATCACCTTATCTATCCATTTATACAACATTAAAAGGATAGTACAAAAAAACTGCCTATGCAAGTAAGGGTTGTTTGTAGATTAAAACAAATTGTGCAGCTCTGACTAAAGATGAATAATACCCTTGCTATAAGTGTAAGCCATTTACATACCTTATGAAGCCTGACTGGAATACTCACAGGACATTGCTAAGTACTCCCAGGACGTTGCTAAGTGAGGCCTAGTCATCACTGCTCACCTCCACTATCACAGGAGTGAGCCCTCCAATTCTGAGCTCAGAGTTACTACATCAGAGGAGAGAAAAAGCATGTGAGGAGGTTTGATTTAGAGAAAAAGCTCACTCCTGTGATGGTGGGGGCAAGCAGTGATGACTAAGCCTCACTTAGCAATGTCCTGGGAGTACTAAGCATCGTCCTGGGGGTATTCCAGTCAGGCTTCATAAGGTACACAAATGACCTACACCTATAGCAAGGGCTTTATTTAACCTTACTCAGAGCTGCACAGTTTGTTTTTAATGTATAGATGCCCCTTATCTGCATAGGCAGTTTTGTGGTAAAGGTGAACTATTCCTTTATGTGGATTGGGCCATTTTAGACAGGTCTCATTGTACTTAGAATGCCAATATTAGCTTAAGGGAGAATGCAGAATACTTTCAGCTGTATGTATTTTGGATATGTTTTTTATGGAAAAACACTTTTTATGTTGTTTTGAAATAAAATCATATATTTTTATACATTTGGAGTTCTCATTCCCTCATTTGGGGTTACAGTTGGCAACCATTAAACTCCTATGCTCTCTCTATTTTTTACTTCTGAATATTGTTTATGGATATGGTGCCACTCTAATTGCGATGTGTCTCAGTTTTTATGCTATAGTTCACCTGTTCACGCTGATCTTTGCAGGACAGTCATTTCTAGGGAGAACACCACAATGGCAATGAATGTCTTTCACTTTAAAACTCTCTGGCTGTAACTAATGAAGGTTGAGGTCTAAATAAATTGCTTTATAGGCCTTTTCAGGCTTGTAGGCTTTCAACAACTTTTATTCTGAGGTCTCTGTAATCTGTTTTGATTGGATTACATTACATCTAAACAGAAACCTGTTTTGAGGAGCAGCTAAAAAAAATTGTTGGATTTTTTTTATGGCAGGACAGGTCAAACACACACCTGCATTGATTAAAAAAAATGTCATGTGTCTAAACTGCCTGACTCCAATTACCCCCCTATTCAAAATGTCAATTTCTTTCCAAGAATAAAGGTGAAGGGCAGGGCATGAAATGTCCCTGCCACACCACCTATGGGATCGTGTCAGACCTATTTAAAAGTTTAAATTTTATATTAAGTTATTTAAAAAAAAAAAAAATTAATTAATATAATAAAATAAATAATTATTAATACTTACCTTTGAGTGTTTGCTGAGTTTGACAGTTGCCCCAAACGGTCCTCTGGCACGAGAATACAGCCTATAAAAGCAAGAGGATGCGTCATTAGGGCAGAAGACGGCGAAGATTTCAAGAAGAGCACATCCCTGCACTTACCTGTAATGGAGCTGTTGCTGCGTCAGATGATGGACCGGGCTGCTGCGGTAGATGGTGACCTTTGGATCCGTCACTGCCTGTCCCTTCCTGGGCCTTCTTCCAGCATGGGATCGCTGCCGCCGGCTTCTTCTACTGCTGTGTTCCCCTCTGGCTCCATGGTTCTTTCTGATGTTCCGCGGTCCGTTTCCTCCTATCCCCCCACTTCTACTGCCCTTCGTTTCTCCTCTTATGACATGGCTCCCCCTGGTACTGCTTCTAATTCTCTGGTTTTCCGGAGCGAACATTCCTCTGTGCTGCCGGTTCCTGTGCCGCTCGACTCCTCTCTGCCGTCGGATCGGATGTCGTCATCTCCGCCTTCTTCTCGTCCTTCGGCTCCTTCTTCGCTCCACGAAGTAGCTCGGCCTTCTACTTCGGATGGGATCGCCGGCGCATGCGCAGTTCGTTCTGGAAGAAGAGCACAAAGACATTTGAAGCGTCCTCGCAGGTTCGATTCCCCGGACAGGCGTGTGGATATCTGCTTCAATAATAGGAGGTTAATTCTGCTAATGTTGTGTTATTGCTCTTATTGGTTGTTTTCGGTTTCTTAATTATTTTGTTGTTGTTTTGTAGTAGTGATGCTACTTCTGCTTCGGTGACACAGGCTTCTTCTGCGGGTCTTTCTATGACTGCAGATCCCGTCGTCATGGTTACTGATGCTGCAAAAACAAACGTTGGCAGGAAGCGTCTTTGTAAATCTAAAGGTATGTTTTTTCGCCTTCTGCGGTGTTGGTTATGAATATTTTAAGTTTTTGAATTTATTCTTTTCTTGCTCCAGGTGTTTTGCTACCGCATGAGTCTTCTGCTGACCCCTCGTTATTGTCTGACCATGTTACCATGGTGCCTGGCCATACATCTGCTGCGTGTGAGATTCAGCGGGCACCTACATTTTCCGACTCAGCTACTGCCTCCGATGCTGTTATCTCTCAGCCTTCTGGTGAGTTTGCTGATTCTTCAAAATTTCATGCATTATTTAGCTCTTTTTCTAAACATTTTTCCTCACTTGCTGGTTCAGTTAATGTTGACCGATCTGAGTCACATCGTAATGTTGCTTCTGTGTGGCTAGATCCTTTATCCACCTCACGTAACGTTCCTATCTCTACTGCTGTGGATACTGCCCCTCTGCATCCTTCTGCTCCTTCGGTGGTGCTTCCTCCGCTAATTCCGGAGTCTTGCTTGAAGGAGGTCGTGACATGTGAATTATCCCCCTTGGGTTTTCATTTGTCGAATGCGATTAAAGACAGAATTTGGTCTGGGGAGTATATTGACATTTTGTCTTTGCTTCCGACCAATCATGAACATCGTTTAGATAAGAGGGATGGTGACAGGAGGGAAGATGATAGAAAAAAACTTGCGCCACGTTCTTTTAATAATTGGCTACAGGCGTTTTGCATTTACGCTGGCGTTCTTGGTGAAAGGCGTCCTGATCTATGTTCTGGTTTGTTTCAACATTTACAGATCATCTTGGAAGCGTATAAAAATTTCCCTGTTTTTTCATGGTTTTATTATGATGAAGCCTTTCGACAGAAATTATCTGTACATAAATCTATGAAATGGGGTTCGAAGGATGTTGGCTTGTGGCTAAATCTTTTGTTGCCTCAAAAACCTTTGTTTAAAGCTAATACTTCTGCTCCTTCTACTAATTATCGCCGGGGCGTTTGTTTTCATTTCAATGATGGGCTGTGCAAATGGCCTAATAATTGTAAATACAAACATGAGTGCAGTCATTGTGCTGGTTCTCACCCGGCTTCACACTGTTTTAAGAAAATGTCCTCTAGTGCTTCTGCTCTTTCTAAGGAGCTTTTTCTTAAAAGCCACCACTCCGGTGAACCTTCCAAACATGTTGCCGTGGCTTCACAGGTATCCAGAGCCTCTGAAAGCAATCGTATTGCGTGAGGGTTTTTTTATTTGATTTTCGTTTGCCTTCCTTTTCTGGGTCTGGTTGCCGCATATTTCCGAATTTGCCTTCTGTTTCTCTTCATCCGTCTGTTGTTCGTGTTAAGTTGGATAAAGAATTACGGTTGGGTAGAATTGGGGGACCGTTTTCTTATCCTCCTTTTGAGAATTTTCGCATTTCGCCTCTGGGTATTGTTCCTAAGAAGGAAGCTAATTCTTATAGGTTGATTCACCATCTATCTTTCCCTATTGGCAATTCTTTGAATGATGATATTGACTCGTCTTGGTGCTCTGTTCAATATTTATCATTTGATGATGCTTTGTTTAAAATTCGGAAGGTTGGTTCTTCTGCTTTACTTGCTAAAGCCGACATCCAGTCGGCTTTTCGTTTACTTCCCATTCACCCATCGGCTTTTAATTCTTTAGGTTTCTATTTTCAAGGTGAATTTTACTTTGATAAATGTCTTCCGATGGGGTGCTCGCTTTCATGTTATTATTTCGAGCTTTTTTCTACATTTCTTGAATGGGTTGTTAGTTTTCGTACGAGTTCTACGGATCTGTTATTATTTGGACGATTTTCTTTTTATTGGAAGAGCCGATTCCTCAGATTGTTTATTTTTATTTACGGTTTTTAGGGTTATTTGTCTGGAATTTGGTATACCATTGGCTGAGGACAAGTCTGTGTATCCTACGTCTTGCCTTGAATTTCTCGGTATACAAATTGATACTGTTTCTATGGAGTTTCGTCTGCCTGATGTGAAGGTTGTTAAGATTAAGATTTTATTAGATTTTGTTCTTTCTAAACGGAAAGTTAGATTGAGAGTTTTGCAGTCCTTGCTTGGTTTGTTGGCATTTGCGTCTCGAGTGTTGCCGATGGGTCGTGTTTTTTCAAAGAGGTTGTATCGTGTTATTTCAGGTATTTCTTCTCCTTTGCATTTCGTACGGATTACTTCTGGCGTGCGGGATGATCTTCTGGTTTGGCATCGTTTTCTTTCTACTTTTAACGGCAGCTGTTTGTGGCAGGCCCCCTTTTGTTCGGCTTCGACGTTGAACCTTCATACTGATGCCGGCTCTTGTGGTTACGGTGCTTATTGGGATGGGCATTGGTCTGCCGATTTATGGCCTCAATCTTGGAAAGATTCGGGTTTGACATCTAATGTAGTTCTGTTGGAACTTTTTCCTGTGTTAGTGGCTTTGGAATTGTGGGGTGATCATTTTAGGAATCGTCGTATCTTGCTGTTTTCTGATGATAAGGGTGTTGTTTTTGCTCTTAATTGTTTGTCTTCTAAGTCTCTTCCTGTTCTTGCTGTGCTTCGTTTATTAGTATTTAAATGTTTAGATCTTAATGTGTGGCTTAAAGCTAAATATATTCCTGGTAGAGGCAATTTCATTGCTGATGCTCTGTCCCGTTCTCAATTTCAGGAATTCCGACGTTTGGTTCCGCATGCGGATCGTACTGGCCTATTATGCCCTCCTCACTTATGGGACCTTCCATGAATCCTGTCTTCAATGCCATTCGGGCTTCTTTGGCGAATTCCACGTGAGCGTCCTATAAAGCTGCGTAGTCCTTGTGGTGTGCCTTCTTGCTTTCTTTTGGTGATCTTCAGCCCCCCTTTTCTGAAGGATTGGTTTTAGCCTTTTTGAATTTATTGATGTCTCGCGGTTATTCGAATTCTCATGTCGTTAAGACTCTGTCCGGTGTTTCCTTTTTCTTGCGCATGCAAGGCGATAGATCTTGTCTGTCCTTTTTCTCTGTTAGGCATGCTTTGCGGGGTTACAAAAGGAACCGCTCGCTTTCTGATACCAGATTGCCTATTTCTTTTGATCTTTTGGGTCGTCTTTGTGAAGTTTCTAAGGATGTTTGTTTTTCTCCGTATGAGTCATTGTTGTTTAATTTGGCTTTTTGCTTATGTTTTTTTGGGGCGTTCCGAGTTTCTGAGTTGCTCCCGATGAAAGTTTCTAATGACTCCGGTTTGTTCTTTCGTGATGTTTTTGTTGGTGTTGATTATTTTCAGGTTTTGCTTCGTCATAGTAAAACTGATCAGTTGGGTCTTGGTAGGTGGATTACTTTGCGGGCTAATCCTGGTGCTCGTTATTGTGTTTTTGCTTTACTTACTCAGTTTTTGGGTGTTCGACCTGTGTTTTTTCGGCAATTACTGATTCACGTCACGGGTGCTCCGGTGACTGTTTACCAATTCAAAGCTGTTCTACGTAGATGCCTTAAAGCATTACGTTTGGAACATCTATGCATTACATCTCACTCGTTTCGTATTGGTGCTGCCACTACCGCAGCTTTAGTGGGTCTTAATGAGTCTGTGATTAAAAATATTGGTGGTTGGAGATCTGATTGTTATAGATCATATGTTAGACCTAATTTTTCTTTTTGATTTTAGATGCTCGACATGTCGTCTGGATTATTGGACACTCCTATATTTTTTGGGCTCAGAAGAGAGCAGAATGGAGAGTCTATGGCAATAATTTGGGATTACCTTGTTGTTTTGCGGTTCATTGGTATGGAAGACGTGGAATGTGCTGGAGCGATTTACGTTCTGTTATGTCTTCTTTACATGATTGGTAATGATATTGGTCAGCGTAAAACTTTAGTATTGATTTCTCAGATTAAGCTTGATCTGTTATGTATACATGCTGTTTTACCTGATACTGTATTAATTTTTTCTGAAATTATACCTAGACTTGATTGGTTGCTCTGTTCTGACCGTAGGTATTTCGATAAAATTCGTAAGAGACTTAATAGAGCTTTAGATAAATTTATGCCTTCTGTTCATGGTTTGTCTTTTCGGCATGTGAATTTAGAAGGTGGTTTGCCTGGTTTTTATAGACCAGACAATGTACATTTATCTGATATCGCTCTAGACATTCTAAATTTGGATTTTCAAACCTGAGTGGAATTGGCTGTTTCCTTGGTGGGGTGCCAGGCTCCTTAAGTCTATGGGCCTGGCGTATGGATAACTGTTTTTTGGTTTTTGTTATATAGCTTGAGCTTAAATGGCTGAGCTATTTATATGTTTTTATATTGATATGTTTTTATTATATATTTATTCTAACTCACGATACGTGTGTTAAATATCTCTGCTTTATTAAAAGTGAATATGACTAGATTTATAATTTATACCTATAAATAAAAGCCACAGCCAATTTCAACTACAGGTATTTTGGTATGTAGTATTATTCATTCAAAGATTATTTAATATTATTGATTATTGGTTATGACTACGATCCCATGACACTGATTGTGCAAGCCATTTTTGTTCCATAAAGATACAGCCAAGTTAAAGTTACAGCCAAGTTAAAGGTTGTTCTTGGTGTTTGTTAAATAAGAGCACATTTATTATTATGACATTATGAAAATTAGATCACATTTTAGAAACCATTAAAGCAGAAAAAAAACCTCAAAAATTCCTAAGGGCTCAAGAACCTATACTCACAGCTATACATTGACCCTTTTGTGCCCCGATATCATTGATCCCTAGATGCCCACACCAGATTTAGCAGCATACGTATTAAAGCTGCTCAGTTGATCCTCTTCAGATGCACAAACACATTTCCATATCTCCCAACTTTTTGAGATGGGAACGAGGGACACCTATTAGCAAAATCATGTAGGCATAGGACACACACCCCTGCCACACCCCCTTAAAGGAGTCTTATACATAAAAAAAGATTAGTTAACCCACAAGTGCTTTTTTTTTTACTACTATTATTCCTTTATACTGGTTTTGAAATTTGCAAATGTAGATATTAAGAAATTGGAGGAAAAGTTTAGCACTGGGAAACACATTTTGAAAGATACAAAGTGCATTTTATATACAACTATATAGATCAGACCAACATGAGGGACAAATGAGGAGGAAAGAGGGACCGAGGGACATTTTTGCAAATCAGGGACAGTCCCTCAAAATCAGGGACAGTTGGGAGCTATGCATTTCTAACTGCTACCTACCTGCTAGCAGTGAGATATGTGTTTGTGTGCCTGCAGAGGATCATCTGAGCAGCCTTAATGCACATACTGACAAGTAAATTCATGCTGTGTTTTATCACGGTTACATAATAGTTTACGTTTTGCGGGTTGTATTAGAGATGTGCAAAGAGAGTCCACACAAACACTTGTAGGAATAACAGGGCTCAAAATTTCAAGTCCTGAGCTACTAGCCAGGCCTCAAGGGTTACTCGCCACCAGTTGCCCCGCCCAACCCCTACCCTGCCCTGCCACTAATCACACGCTCATAAATGACACTTAAATGTTTTATGCAGAATTAAGTTATAAAAATAAATATTAACAACAACTTTACCCGTGTCCACCAATGCAGCCTGCCCGTGTCCACCAATGCAGGGTGCCCGCCAGTGCAGCCTGTGCCCGCCAATGCAGCCTGTGTCCAAAATGCAGCCTGTGCCTACCAATGCAGGCGGTGTCTGCCAGTGCAGCCTGTCCCCAATGCAGCCTGTGTCCCCAGTGCAGCCTGTGTCACCTATGCAGCCTGTGTCTGCCAGTGCAGCCTGTGTCCACAATGCAGCCTGTGTCCGCCAGTGCAGCCTGTGTCCCCAATGCAGCCTGTGTCCCCAGTGCAGCCTGTGTCTGCCAGTGCAGCCTGTGTCCCCAGTGCAGCCTGTGTCCCCAATGCAGCCTGTGTCACCAGTGCAGCCTGTGTCCCCAATGCAGCCTGTGTCTGCCAGTGCAGCCTGTGTCCCCAATGCAGCCTGTGTTACCAATGCAGCCTGTGTCCCCAGTGCAGCCTGTGTCCCCAATGCAGCCTGTGTCCCTAGTACAGCCTGTGTCCCCAGTACAGCCTATGTCCCCAGTACAGCCTGTGTCCCCAATGCAGCCTGTGTCACTAATGCAGCCTACCTGTGCAGGGGAAGCGAGAGTAGAGCTTCTGCCTTGTTTATCAGAGTGCCAGGGAACATAACAGCTTTCATTTCAATAGCTGTGTGTTCCCCGCGGCGCGCCGTCATATAGCCCCGCCTTGTGTGGGGAACTTTGATAGACAGATCACCCGTCCCAGGACAACTGAGAAGTTGATCATGTTTGCCATCCTCATTGACTCCACACTCAGAGAAAGACTCTCTTTTAAGGAGCGCTTGTGGAAGCTTCCTGTACATTTGTCTCCGAGCTTTGCAGTGCCACCCGTGCCTCCCTCACCTCCCATGCCTCCTGGTACCGAGTCGGGCAGTGAAGGTGAACCCATGCACATGGGTTTCATGCGTCTCTCTGCGGATGAGAGAACCTTTAGGAGAAGGGAGAGATTGTGCCTTTATTGTGGCCAGGCAGGTCACTTTTTCAAATCTTGTCCTACCCGTCTAGGGAACGCCCGAACCTCGAGGTCCTGTCATGGACATACCTTAGGTGGCGTTGTTTCATCCCCAGTTATCTAGAAGGATAAGCCCCTGGTTTCGGTAACCCTTACTTGGGCTGAGTCGTTCGTCTAGATACAGGCTCTAATCGACTCTGGGGCTACAGGCCTGTTCAAAAATGCTGCCTTTGTATCGAAGCACTCAATTCCGCTGCAGCTGCAGGACATTCCACCTGCCATTGAGGCTCTTGACGGAGACCTCTACAGCCTGCCCATGTTACTCATGAGACGGTTCCATTGACCATGGCCGCTGGGGCTCTTCACCATGAGATAATCCAATTCCAAGTTATTTCCTCACCTACGTTTCCGCAGGTTAGTGGTTATCCTTGGTTACAGAGGCACAACCCCTCTTTTGATTGGCTCCATGCTGAGTAGGGATGAGCCGAACACCCCCCGGTTTGGTTCGCACCAGAACCTGTAAAGGGAACGAAAATTTGCACGAACATTAGAACCCCATTGAAGTCTATGGGACTCGAACGTTCAAAATCAAAAGTGCTCATTTTAAAGGCTAATTTGCATGGTATTGTCTGGTACATTTTTAACATGTTTAGCTCCAGCCAAAAAATCTATTTTAAGCTTTTTGGAAAACCTAGGGAAGGGTTATATACCCCTGTGACATTTGTTTTGCTGTCTGTGCTCCTCATCAGAAGTAGGGATGAGCCGAACACCCCCCCGTTTCGGTTCGCACCAGAACCTGCGAACGGACCGAAAGTTCGCACGAACGTTAGAACCCCATTGACGTCTATGGGACTCGAACGTTCGAAATCAAAAGTGCTCATTTAAAAGGCTAATTTGCATGGTATTGTCCTAAAAAGGGTTTGGGGACCCGGGTCCTACCCCAGGGGACATGTATCAATGCAAAAAAACTTTTAAAAACGGCCGTTTTTTCGGGAGCAGTGATTTTAATGATGCTTAAAGTAAAAAAAAAAAGTGAAATATTCCTTTAAATATCATACCTGGGGGGTGTCTATAGCATGCCTGTAAAGTGACGCGTGTTTCCCGTGTTTAGAACAGTCCCTGCACCAAATGTCATTTTTAAAGGAAAAAATCTCATTTAAAACTGCTTGCGGCTTTAATGTAATGACGGGTCATGGCAATATGGATGAAAATTGGTGAGACAAACAGCATGGGTACCCCCCAGTCCATTACCAGGCCCTTTGGGTCTTGTATGGATATTAAGGGGAACCCCGCACCCAAATTAAAATAAGGAAAGGTGTGGGGCCACCAGGCCCTATATACTCTGAACAGCAGTATACAGGCGGTGCAAACAAGACAGGGACTGTAGGTTTGTTGTTAAGTAGAATCTCTTTGTAATTTTGAACGGGTAAATTTTTAACGTGTTTAGCTCCAGCCAAAAAATCTTTTTTAAGCTTTTTGGAAAACATAGGGAAGAGTTATCACCCCTGTGACATTTGTTTTGCTGTCTTTCCTCCTCTTCAGAAGATTTCACCTCACTTTTTGTCCCAATGAAAAATGTTTTTTGAAAATTTGGGTTTTTTTGTGGAACAAGGATTGGAAAGCATCAGTGGAAAGGAGAAATTGTTTTCCCATATTAACTCTTACAGGAGAGAATTTCCCTTCCTAGGGGTAGATTTCATCTCACTTCCTGTTGTCTCCTTCCGTTTGCAAGTAGGAGTCGTTTGTAAGTTAGATGTTTGAAAGTAGGGTCCTGTCCTATATACTCAGCAGAAATTTGGGCCTTAGGTGTTGCTGTGGCCACAACACTGTAAGCCCTCACAGGGCCCTGCTGTGAAATATTAGATCAAGAATTGTAATTACATGCCCCTGTTGAACAGGAGCTGAAAAATTAGGCCTTAGGCACTGGTGCTGGTGCCACAACACTGCAACCCCTCACAGACACTCTAGTTGGAACGCAAGAACGAGCCCTGCTGCAAAGTATTGCATCAAAAATTGTAATTACACGCCCCTGTTAGACAGGGGCAAAAAAATTGGGCCTTAGGCACTGGTGCTGGTGCCACAACACTGCAACCCCTCACAGACACTCTAGTTGGAACGCAGGAATGAGCCCTGCTGCAAAGTATTGCATCAAAAATTGTAATTACACGCCCCTGTTAGACTGGGGCAGAAAAATTGGGCCTTAGGCACTGGTGCTGGTGCCACAACACTGCAACCCCTCACAGACACTCTTGTTGGAACGCAGGAACGAGCCCTGCTGCAAAGTATTGCATCAAAAATTGTAATTACACGCCCCTGTGAGACAGGGTCAGAAAAATTGGGCCTTAGGCACTGGTGCTGGTGCCACAACACTGCAACCCCTCACAGACACTCTAGTTGGAATGCAGGAACGAGCCCTGCTGCAAAGTATTACATCAAAAATTGTAATTACACGCCCCTGTTAAACAGGGGCTGAAAAATTGTGCCTTAGGCACTGGTGGTGGCGCCCAGAACCAAAAATGTTCTTGCAAGCTATCAGCGTGATGATTGAGGAGGAAGAGGATAATTACTCAGGGATAGTCACTCAGCATCAGCATAGGCAGTCTTTGAAGGGATCTGAGATTTCAAAAAAAATTATTCAGTTACATCAGCATCAGGTGCTTGGTAGCTGGTGGTGATCCAAGACTGATTCATTTTTATGAAGGTCAGTCGATCGACCGAGTCGGTGGACAGACGCACCCTGTGATCGGTTACCACGCCTCCAGCAGCACTGAATGTGCGTTCCGAAAGAACGCTGGATGCAGGACAGGCCAGTAGCTCAATTGCATACTGTGCAAGCTCTGGCCAGTGATCCATCCTCAAGACCCAGTAACCCAGAGGATTTTCGGTGGGAAAGGTGTCCAAGTCTGATCTTGCCCCTAGGTATTCCTGCACCATGTAAAACAGACGCTGGCGATGGTTGCTGGAACCGATCATACCTTGGGGCTGCGGACCAAAAAATTGTCTGAACGCATCGGTCAGACGCCACCTTCTCCACCGCTCCTTCTTTGACTGACCGAAGCCTCAGCAACACGTTGTCCAGAAACAGGAGTTTGTAACCTCCCAGTCTCTGGGAACGCGTTGCACAGACCTTTCTGCAAGGCCTCCCGAAGATGTTTCATCCTCTGCTCACTCTGCGATGGCAAGATAAGGTCTGCAACCTTACCCTTGTAACGTGGATCAAGGAGGGTTGCCAGCCAGTATTGGTCCTTCTCCTTGATACCACGAATACGAGGATCCTTACGCAGGCTTTGCAGGATCAGGGAGGCCATGCAGCGTAGGTTTGCTGAGGCATTCGGTCCGGAGTCCTCTGGGTCACTAAGGACGACAACGTCCGCAGCCACCTCCTCCCAGCCACGTACAAGTCCATGTGTTTCTTGGGACTGATCCCTTAAAGACTGCTGCTGATGCTGAGTGCCAGGCTCCACCTCCATACTGACACAATCTTCCTCCTCCTCCTCCTCGTCCTCTTCCTGTGTGATCGGCGGGCACGCAGGAACACTGTCTGGATAAAGGGGGCCTTGAGAGCTAAGGAAGTCCTCCTCTTCCTGCCTCTGTTCTGCCTCAAGTGCCCTGTCCATTATTCCACGCAGCGTGTGCTCCAACAGGTGGACAAGGGGGACAGTGTCACTGATGCATGCACTGTCACTGCTCACCATCCTCGTGGCCTCCTCGAATGGTGACAGGACAGTGCATGCATCCCTGATCATGGCCCACTGGCGTGGGGAAAAAAAACCAAGCTCCCCTGACCCTGTCCTGGTGCCATAGTCGCACAGGTACTCATTGATGGCCCTCTGCTGCGTGTGCAGCCGCTGCAGCATGGCCAACGTTGAGTTCCACCTGGTGGGCATGTCACAGATTAGGCGGTTCTTGGGCATGTTAAACTCCTTTTGGAGGTCCGCAGCCGAGCACTGGCATTATATGACCGGCGGAAATGCACACAGACTTTCCTGGCCTGCCTCAGGACATCCTGTAAGCCCGGGTACCTGCCCAAGAACCGCTGCACCACCAAGTTAAGGACGTGAGCCAAACAGGGCACATGGGTCATTTGTCCCTGTCGGAGGGCAGAGAGGAGGTTGGTGCCATTGTCGCAAACCACCATTCCTGCCTTAAGTTGGCGTGGCGTCAACCACCTCTGAACCTGCCCCTGCAGAGCTGACAGAACCTCTGCCCCAGTGTGGCTCCTGTCCCCCAAGCACACCAGCTCAAGCACCGCATGGCATCTTTTGGCCTGCGTACTTGCGTAGCCCCTTGAACGACTACGGAGCACCGCTGGTTCCGAGGAAGAGGCCATGGAGGAAGAAGAAGAGGAGGGGGTGGAGGAGAGAGGTGTGTCACAATCATTAGCATTTTGGAGGCGTGGTGGTGGAACAACCTCCAACACTACTGCACCTTGTCCTGCATCCTTCCCAGCTGCCAGCAGAGTCACCCAATGCGCCGTGAAACTTAGGTAACGTCCCTGTCCATGCCTGCTGGACCATGAGTCAGCGGTAATATGCACCTTACCGCTGACCGCCCTGTCCAGCGAGGCATGGACATTGCCTTCCACATGCCGGTAGAGAGCCGGAATCGCCTTCCGTGAGAAAAAGTGGCATTTGGGTACCTGCCACTGAGGAACCGCACATTCCACAAACTCACGGAAGGGGGCAGAGTCTACCAACTGAAAAGGCAGCAGTTGAAGTGCTAGCAATTTTGCCAAGCTAGCATTCAACCGCTGGGCATGTGGATGGCTGGGAGCAAACTTCTTTCGGCAGTGCAGCAGCTGGGGCAGGGAAATTTGCCTGGTACAATCTGACGTCAGTGTACCAAAAGCAGATTGCCCACAAGTACTTGGCTGTGACACACCTAATTCTACACCTTCATTCCCCTCAGTGCAGGTCTCAGAGAGGACTGAAGGTCTAGTGGGGTTGGAAATCTCAGCTGATGAGGAGCAAGGAGAGGTCCTCTTTGTTCTTTGGTGTGGGTCTTTTAGATACGCTTGCCAACGAACTGCATGGCAGGTCAACATATGTCTGGTCAAGCATGTGGTACCCAAGCGGGAGATGTTTTGGCCACGTGAGATACGCTTGAGACATATGTTGCAAATAGCAGCGGTGCGATCTGATGCACTCGTCTCAAAAAAGCCCACACCAAAGAACTTTTTGAATAACGCACAGAGACTGCAGCGCCCTGCACATGTGGAGTTTTGGGGTGTGATGCAGTCAATGTGCTGCCCTTAGGCTGGCCCCTGGAGGGCATCCTGCCTCGTTGGTGATGTGCCGCCTCCTCCTCCTCCTCCTCCTCTCTCCTATCAGGCACCCACGTTGAGTCAGTGACCTCATCATCCCCTCCCTCCTCATCACTGGAGCAAACCTGGCAGTATGCTGCAGCAGGGGGAGCATGACTGCCAGATTGCTGTGCTTCTTGGGCACCCCCTCTGTCCGTGCTCATGTTACTGCCTTCATCGAGCTCAGTATCATCATCAGAGCCTTCCAAACGCTGGGCATCCTCCTGGAGCATGTACCCAACACTGTGGTCAAACAGTTCGAGGGATTCCTCAGGAGGACATGGTGGAGCTAGGGAAGGAGTCACTGATGACATTGAGCCGAGGGAAGAGGCCGCTGCTTTGCCAGACAAAGCACCCTGGGCATGGGTGAGAGAGGATGAGGAGGATGAGGACGGCTTGGTCATCCACTCGACCAAGTCTTCCGAATGTTGCGGCTCAACACGGCCAGCTCCCGAAAAAAAGGCCAAGCGTGTCCCATGGCCACGTGCTGATGAGGATGCACCGTCTCCACGACCAGCACTAGACACAGAGCCTGCTTGCCCTCTCTTATTGGCTTGTGACTGTCTGCCTCTCCTTCTTGGCCTTCCAGACATACTAATGGCCTGTAGCTGCACTAAGCTGGGATATATATATCTCTATATATATATGTACTGATACTGCAGCTAGCAAAATCAACTGCTTGCCTGTAGTATGAGAACACCACCAACCTTCTACAGGTAGCTTTAGCTGAACACTGTGAGGTGGACGCACCCCACTAACTTGTAGGTTTAGCTGAACACTGTGAGCAGGACGCACTGCACTAACTGTAAATAGTCTAGCTGCCTGACCGTGGTACTAATAGGATCAAAAGAACACCAGTAATTTTCTTCAGGTAGCTTTATATACTGTAACAAGACAAGCCTGCCTGTCAGTAGGAAGATAACAGGAACGGATCTAGCTGAACACTGTGAGCAGGACGCACTGTACTAAATGTAAATAGTCTAGCTGCCTGACTGTGGTACTAATAGGATCAAAAGAACACCAGTAATTTTCTTTAGGTAGCTGTTAATACTGTAACAAGACAAGCCTGCCTGTCAGTAGGAAGATAACAGGAACGGATCTAGCTGAACACTGTGAGCAGGACGCACTGTACTAAATGTAAATAGTCTAGCTGCCTGAACGTGGTACTAATAGGATAAAAAAAAACCTGTAATTTTCTTTAGGTAGCTGTTAATACTGTAACAAGACAAGCCTGCCTGTCAGTAGGAAGATAACAGGAACGGATCTAGCTGAACACTGTGAGCAGGACGCACTGCACTAAATGTAAATAGTCTAGAAGATAACAGGAACGGATCTAGCTGAACACTGTGAGCAGGACGCACTGTACTAAATGTAAATAGTCTAGCTGCCTGACCGTGGTACTAATAGGATCAAAAGAACACCAGTAATTTTCTTTAGGTAGCTGTTAATACTGTAACAAGACAAGCCTGCCTGTCAGTAGGAAGATAACAGGAACGGATCTAGCTGAACA
Source organism: Lithobates septentrionalis (assembly GCA_037952835.1). Lineage (NCBI taxonomy): Eukaryota > Metazoa > Chordata > Amphibia > Anura > Ranidae > Lithobates > Lithobates septentrionalis. The sequence goes on from JBBDGP010000261.1 coordinate 611,524, forward strand.
CTGTGAGCAGGACGCACTGCACTAAATGTAAATAGTCTAGAAGATAACAGGAACGGATCTAGCTGAACACTGTGAGCAGGACGCACTGCACTAAATGTAAATAGTCTAGAAGATAACAGGAACGGATCTAGCTAAACTGAATACAGTGTATATATATATATGCAACACCTGGGATGCATATATATACACAATACACTGTAAGTGCAGCTAACTGACTGACTGTTCTGCCTAATCTATCTAACTCAAATCAAATGACACTGTCTCTCTCTCTGTCTATCTCTTTCAACGCCGGAACACACACTACACAGGGCCACCGTGCAGGCGGCCTTATATAGTGTGGGGCGTGTACTAAATCCCCTGAGCCATAATTGGCCAAAGCCTCCTTGGCTTTGGCCAATTACGGCTCTCTGTTCAGGCGGCGCTGTGATTGGCCAAGCATGCGGGTCATAGTGCATGCTTGGCCAATCATCAGCAAGCAATGCACTGCGATGCCGCAGTGAATTATGGGCCGTGACGCGCCACACGAATTTGGCGCGAACGGCCCATATCGTTCGCAATTCGGCGAACGACCGAACAGTCGATGTTCGAGTCGAACATGGGTTCGACTCGAACACGAAGCTCATCCCTATTCAGAAGATTTCACCTCACTTTTTGTCCCAATGACAAATGTTTTTTGAAAATTTGTTTTTTTTTGTGAAACAAGGATTGGTGATAAAGCATCAGTGGAAAGGAGAAAAGTTTTTCCCATATTAACTCTTACAGGAGAGAATTTCCCTTCCTAGGGGTAGATTTCATCTCACTTCCTGTTGTCTCCTTCCGTTTGCAAGTACGAGTCGTTTGTAAGTTAGATGTTTGAAAGTAGGGGCCTGCCCTATATACTCAGCAGAAATTTGGGCCTTAGGTGTTGTTGTGGCCACAACACTGCAAGCCCTCACAGGGCCCTGCTGTAAAATATTAGATCAAGAATTGTAATTACATGCCCCTGTTGAACAGGGGCAGAAAAATTGGGCCTTTGGTGGTGGTGGTGGTGCTGGTGCCACAACGCTGTAAGTCCTCACTCGCTCTTGGTGGGCGCAGAAATGGGCCCTGCTGTGAAAAATTAGATCAAGAATTGTAATCACATGCCCCTATTGAACAGGGGCTGAAAAATTGGGCCTTAGGCACTGGTGCTGGTGCCACAACACTGCAACCTCTCACAGATACTCTAGTTGGAATGCAGAAGTAAGCCCTGCTGCATAGTATTGCATCAAAAATTGTAATTACACGCTCCTGTTAAACAGGGGCTGAAAAATTGGGCCTTAGGCACTGGTGCTGGTGCCACAACACTGCAACCCCTTACAGATACTCTAGTTGGAACGCAGAAATGAGCCCTCCTGCAAAGTATTGCATCAAAAATTGTAATTACACGCCCCTGTTAAACAGGGGCTGAAAAATTGGGCTTTAGGCACTGGTGCTGGTGCCACAACACTGCAACCCCTCACAGATACTCTAGTTGGAACGCAGAAACGAGCCCTGCTGCAAAGTATTGCATCAAAAATTGTAATTACACGCCCCTGTTAAACAGGGGCTGAAAAATTGGGCCTTAGGCACTGGTGGTGGCGCCCAGAACCAAAAATGTTCTTACAAGCTATCAGCGTGATGATTGAGGAGGAAGAGGATAATTACTCCGTGATATTCACTCAGCATCAGCATAGGCAGTCTTTGCAGGGATCTGAGATTTCAAAAAAAAATATTCGGTTACATCAGCATCAGGTGCTTAGTAGCTGGTGGTGATCCAAGACTGATTCATTTTTATGAAGGTCAGTCGATCGACCGAGTCGGTGGACAGACGCACCCTGTGATCGGTTACAAAGCCTCCAGCAGCACTGAATGTGCGTTCCGGAAGAACGCTGGATGCAGGACAGGCCAGTAGCTCAATTGCATACTGTGCAAGCTCTGGCCAGTGATCCATCCTCAAGACCCAGTAACCCAGAGGATTTTCGGTGGGAAAGGTGTCCAAGTCAGATCTTGCCCCTAGGTATTCCTGCACCATGTAAAACAGACGCTGACGATGCTTGCTGGAACTGATCATACCTTGGGGCTGCGGACCAAAAGATTGTCTGAATGCATCGGTCAGACGGCCACCTTCTCCACCGCTCCTTCTTTGACTGACCAAAGACTCAGCAACACGTTGTCCAGAAACAGGAGTTTGTAACCTCCCAGTCTCTGGGAACGCATTGCACAGACCTTTCTGCAAGGCCTCCCGAAGATGTTTCATCCTCTGCTCCCTCTGCGATGGCAAGATAAAGTCCGCAACCTTACCCTTGTAACGTGGATCAAGGAGGGTTGCCAGCCAGTATTGGTCCTTCTCCTTGATACCACGAATACGAGGATCCTTACGCAGGCCTTGCAGGATCAGGGAGGCCATGCAGCGTAGGTTTGCTGAGGCATTCGGTCCGGAGTCCTCTGGGTCACTAAGGACGACAACGTCCGCAGCCACCTCCTCCCAGCCACGTACAAGTCCATGTGTTTCTTGGGACTGATCCCTTAAAGACTGCTGCTGATGCTGAGTGCCAGGCTCCACCTCCATACTGACACAATCTTTATCCTCCTCCTCCTCCTCCTCCTCTTCCTGTGTGATCAGCGGGCACGCAGGAACACTGTCTGGATAAAGGGGGCCTTGAGAGCTAAGGAAGTCCTCCTCTTCCTGCCTCTGTTCTGCCTCAAGTGCCCTGTCCATTATTCCACGCAGCGTGTGCTTCAACTGGTGGACAAGGGGGACAGTGTCACTGATGCATGCACTGTCACTGCTCACCATCCTCGTGGCCTCCTCAAATGGTGACAGGACAGTGCATGCATCCCTGATCATGGCCCACTGGCGTGGGGAAAAAAAACAAGCTCCCCTGACCCTGTCCTGGTGCCATAGTCGCACAGGTACTCATTAATGGCCCTCTGCTGCGTGTGCAGCCGCTGCAGCATGGTCAACGTTGAGTTCTACCTGGTGGGCATGTCACAGATTAGGCGGTTCTTGGGCATGTTAAACTCCTTTTGGAGGTCAGTCAGCCGAGCACTGGCATTATATGACCGGCGGAAATGCACACAGACTTTCCTGGCCTGCCTCAGGACATCCTGTAAGCCCGGGTACCTGCCCAAGAACCGCTGCACCACCAAGTTAAGGACGTGAGCCAAACAGGGCACATGGGTCATTTGTCCCTGTCGGAGGGCAGAGAGGAGGTTGGTGCCATTGTCGCAAACCACCATTCCTGCCTTAAGTTGGCGTGGCGTCAACCACCTCTGAACCTGCCCCTGCAGAGCTGACAGAACCTCTGCCCCAGTGTGGCTCCTGTCCCCCAAGCACACCAGCTCAAGCACCGCATGGCATCTTTTGGCCTGCGTACTTGCGTAGCCCCTTGAACGGCTACGGAGCACCGCTGGTTCAGAGGACAAAGCACAGGAAGAGGCCATGGAGGAAGAAGAGGAGGGGGTGGAGGAGAGAGGTGTGTCACAATCATTAGCATTTTGGAGGCGTGGTGGCGGAACAACCTCCAACACTACTGCACCTTGTCCTGCATCCTTCCCAGCTGCCAGCAGAGTCACCCAATGCGCCGTGAAACTTAGGTAACATCCCTTTCCATGCCTGCTGGACCATGAGTCAGCGGTAATATGCACCTTACCGCTGACCGCCCTGTCCAGCGAGGCATGGACATTTCCTTCCAGATGCTGGTAGAGAGCTGGAATCGCCTTCCGTGAGAAAAAGTGGCGTTTGGGTACCTGCCACTGAGGAACCGCACATTCCACAAACTCACGGAAGGGGGCAGAGTCTACCAACTGAAAAGGCAGCAGTTGAAGTGCTAGCAATTTTGCCAAGCTAGCATTCAACCGCTGGGCATGTGAATGGCTGGGAGCAAACTTCTTTCGGCGGTGCAGCAGCTGGGGCAGGGAAATTTGCCTGGTACAATCTGACGTCAGTGTACCAAAAGCAGTTTGCCCACAAGTACTTGGCTGTGACACACCTAATTCTACACCTTCATTCCTCTCAGTGCAGGTCTCAGAGAGGACTGAAGGTATAGTGGGGTTGGAGATCTCAGCTGATGAGGAGCAAGGAGAGGTCCTCTTTGTTCTTTGGTGAGGGTCTTTTAGATACGCTTGCCAACAAACTGCATGGCAGGTCAACATATGTCTGGTCAAGCATGTGGTACCTAAGCGAGAGATGTTTTGGCCACGCGAGATACGCTTGAGAAATATGTTGCAAATAGCAGCGGTGCGATCTGATGCACTCGTCTCAAAAAAGGCCCACACCAAAGAACTTTTTGAATAACGCGCAGAGACTGCAGCGCCCTGCACATGTGGAGCTTTGGGGTGTGATGCAGTCAATGTGCTGCCCTTAGGCTGGCCCCTGGAGGGCACCCTGCCTCATTGGTGATGTGCCGCCTCCTCCTCTCTTCTATCAGGCACCCACGTTGAGTCAGTGACCTCATCATCCCCTCCCTCCTCATCACTGGAGCAAACCTGGCAGTATGCTGCAGCAGGGGGAGCATGACTGCCAGATTGCTGTCCTTCTTGGGCACCCCCTCTGTCTGTGCTCATGTTACTGCCTTCATCAAGCTCAGTATCATCATCAGAGCCTTCCAAACGCTGGGCATCCTCCTGGAGCATGTACCCAACACTGTGGTCAAACAGTTCGAGGGACTCCTCAGGAGGACATGGTGGGGCTAGGGAAGGAGTCACTGATGACATTGAGCCGAGGGAAGAGGCCGCTGCTTTGCCAGACAAAGTACCCTGGGCATGGGTGAGAGAGAATGAGGAGGATGAGGACGGCTTGGTCATCCACTCGACCAAGTCTTCCACATGTTGCAGCTCAACACGGCCAGCTGCTGAAAAAAAGGCCAAGGGTGTCCCACGGCCATGTGCTGATAAGGATGCACCATCTCCACGACCAGCACTAGACACAGAGCCTGCTTGCCCTCTCTTATTGGCTTGTGACTGTCTGCCTCTCCTTCTTGGCCTTCCAGACATACTAATGGCCTGTAGCTGCACTAAGCTGGGATATATATATATATATATATATATATATATATATATATATATATATATATACTGATACTGCAGCTAGCAAAATCAACTGCCTGCCTTTAGTATGAGAACACCACCAACCTTCTACAGGTAGCTTTAGCTGAACACTGTGCAGAGCTCGCAAAAAAATAACTTGTAGGTTTAGCTGAACACTGTGAGCAGGACGCATCGCACTAACTTGTAGTTTTAGCTGAACACTGTGAGCAGGACGCACCGCACTAACTTGTAGTTTTAGCTAAACACTATGAGCAGGACGCACCCCACTAACTTGTAGTTTTAGCTGAACACTGTGAGCAGGACGCACTGCACTAACTTGTAGCTTTAGATGAACACTGTGCAGAGGTCTCACTACACTAACTTGTAGTTTTAGCTGAACACTGTGAGCAGGATGCACCCCACTAACTTGTAGTTTTAGCTGAACACCGTGAGCAGGACGCACCGCACTAACTTGTAGTTTTAGCTGAACACTGTGAGCAGGACGCACTGCACTAACTTGTAGTTTTAGCTGAACGCTGTGAGCAGGACGCCCTGCACTAACTTGTACTTTTAGCTGAACACTGTGAGCAGGACGCACTGCACTAACTTGTAGCTTTAGATGAACACTGTGCAGAGGTCTCACTACATTAACTTGTAGTTTTAGCTGAACACTGTGAGCAGGACGCACCGCACTAATTTGTAGTTTTAGCTGAACACTGTGAGCAGGACACACTGCACTAACTTGTAGTTTTAGCTGAACACTGTGAGCAGGACGCACTGCACTAACTTGTAGCTTTAGATGAACACTGTGCAGAGGTCTCACTACACTAACTTGTAGTTTTAGCTGAACACTGTGAGCAGGACGCACCGCACTAACTTGTAGTTTTAGCTGAACACTGTGAGCAGGACGCACCGCACTAACTTGTAGTTTTAGCTGAACACTGTGAGCAGGACGCACCGCACTAACTTGTAGTTTTAGCTGAACACTGTGAGCAGGACGCACTGCACTAACTTGTAGCTTTAGATGAACACTGTGAGCAGGACGCAAACCACTAACTTGTAGGTTTAGCTGAACACTGTGCAGAGGTCTAACTACACTAACTTGTAGTTTTAGCTGAACACTGTGAGCAGGACGCACCGCACTAACTTGTAGTTTTAGCTGAACACTGTGAGCAGGACGCACCGCACTAACTTGTAGTTTTAGCTGAACACTGTGAGCAGGACGCACTGCACTAACTTGTAGCTTTAGATGAACACTGTGCAGAGGTCTCACTACATTAACTTGTAGTTTTAGCTGAACACTGTGAGCAGGACGCACCGCACTAACTTGTAGTTTTAGCTGAACACTGTGAGCAGGACGCACTGCACTAACTTGTAGCTTTAGATGAACACTGTGCAGAGGTCTCACTACACTAACTTGTAGTTTTAGCTGAACACTGTGAGCAGGACGCACCGCACTAACTTGTAGTTTTAGCTGAACACTGTGAGCAGGACGCACTGCACTAACTTGTAGTTTTAGCTGAACGCTGTGAGCAGGACGCCCTGCACTAACTTGTACTTTTAGCTGAACACTGTGAGCAGGACGCACTGCACTAACTTGTAGCTTTAGATGAACACTGTGCAGAGGTCTCACTACATTAACTTTTAGTTTTAGCTGAACACTGTGAGCAGGACGCACCACACTAATTTGTAGTTTTAGCTGAACACTGTGAGCAGGACGCACCGCACTAACTTGTAGTTTTAGCTGAACACTGTGAGCAGGACGCACTGCACTAACTTGTAGCTTTAGATGAACACTGTGCAGAGGTCTCACTACACTAACTTGTAGTTTTAGCTGAACACTGTGAGCAGGACGCACCGCACTAACTTGTAGTTTTAGCTGAACACTGTGAGCAGGACGCACCACACTAACTTGTAGTTTTAGCTGAACACTGTGAGCAGGACGCACTGCACTAACTTGTAGTTTTAGCTGAACACTGTGAGCAGGACGCACCGCACTAACTTGTAGTTTTAGCTGAACACTGTGCAGAGGTCTAACTACACTAACTTGTAGTTTTAGCTGAACACTGTGAGCAGGACGCACCGCACTAACTTGTAGTTTTAGCTGAACACTGTGAGCAGGACGCACCCCACTAACTTGTAGTTTTTGCTGAACACTATGAGCAGGACACACCGCACTAACTTGTAGTTTTAGCTGAACACTGTGAGCAGGACGCACCGTACTAACTTGTAGTTTTAGCTGAACACTGTGAGCAGGACGCACTGCATTAACTTGTAGTTTTAGCTGAACACTGTGAGCAGGACGCACTGCACTAACTTGTAGTTTTAGCTGAACACTGTGAGCAGGACGCACCGCACTAACTTGTAGTTTTAGCTGAACACTGTGAGCAGGACGCACCGCACTAACTTGTAGTTTTAGCTGAACACTGTGAGCAGGACGCACTGCACTAACTTGTAGCTTTAGATGAACACTGTGCAGAGGTCTCACTACATTAACTTGTAGTTTTAGCTGAACACTGTGAGCAGGACGCACCGCACTAATTTGTAGTTTTAGCTGAACACTGTGAGCAGGACGCACCGCACTAACTTGTAGTTTTAGCTGAACACTGTGAGCAGGACGCACTGCACTAACTTGTAGCTTTAGATGAACACTGTGCAGAGGTCTCACTACACTAACTTGTAGTTTTAGCTGAACACTGTGAGCAGGACGCACCGCACTAACTTGTAGTTTTAGCTGAACACTGTGAGCAGGACGCAGCGCACTAACTTGTAGTTTTAGCTGAACACTGTGAGCAGGACGCACTGCACTAACTTGTAGTTTTAGCTGAACACTGTGAGCAGGACGCACTGCACTAACTTGTAGCTTTAGATGAACACTGTGCAGAGGTCTCACTACACTAACTTGTAGTTTTAGCTGAACACTGTGAGCAGGACGCACCGCACTAACTTGTAGTTTTAGCTGAACACTGTGACCAGGACGCACCGCACTAACTTGTAGTTTTAGCTGAACACTGTGAGCAGGACGCACTGCACTAACTTGTAGCTTTAGATGAACACTGTGAGCAGGACGCACCCCACTAACTTGTAGTTTTAGCTGAACACTGTGCAGAGGTCTAACTACACTAACTTGTAATTTTAGCTGAACACTGTGAGCAGGACGCACCGCACTAACTTGTAGTTTTAGCTGAACACTGTGAGCAAGACGCACCCCACTAACTTGTAGTTTTTGCTGAACACTATGAGCAGGACACACCGCACTAACTTGTAGTTTTAGCTGAACACTGTGAGCAGGATGCACCGTACTAACTTGTAGTTTTAGCTGAACACTGTGAGCAGGACGCACTGCACTAACTTGTAGCTTTAGATGAACACTGTGAGCAGGACGCACCCCACTAACTTGTAGTTTTAGCTGAACACTGTGCAGAGGTCTAACTACACTAACTTGTAGTTTTAGCTGAACACTGTGAGCAGGACGCACCGCACTAACTTGTAGTTTTAGCTGAACACTGTGAGCAGGACGCACCCCACTAACTTGTAGTTTTTGCTGAACACTGTGAGCAGGACGCACCGCACTAACTTGTAGTTTTAGCTGAACACTGTGAGCAGGACGCACCCCTCTAACTTGTAGTTTTTGCTGAACACTATGAGCAGGACACACCGCACTAACTTGTAGTTTTAGCTGAACACTGTGAGCAGGATGCACCGTACTAACTTGTAGTTTTAGCTGAACACTGTGAGCAGGACGCACTGCACTAACTTGTAGTTTTAGCTGAACACTGTGAGCAGGACGCACTGCACTAACTTGTAGTTTTAGCTGAACACTGTGAGCAGGACGCACCGCACTAACTTGTAGTTTTAGCTGAACACTGTGAGCAGGACGCACCGCACTAACTTGTAGTTTTAGCTGAACACTGTGAGCAGGACGCACTGCACTAACTTGTAGCTTTAGATGAACACTGTGCAGAGGTCTCACTACATTAACTTGTAGTTTTAGCTGAACACTGTGAGCAGGACGCACCGCACTAACTTGTAGTTTTAGCTGAACACTGTGAGCAGGACGCACCGCACTAACTTGTAGTTTTAGCTGAACACTGTGAGCAGGACGCACTGCACTAACTTGTAGCTTTAGATGAACACTGTGCAGAGGTCTCACTACACTAACTTGTAGTTTTAGCTGAACACTGTGAGCAGGACGCACCGCACTAACTTGTAGTTTTAGCTGAACACTGTGAGCAGGACGCACTGCACTAACTTGTAGTTTTAGCTGAACGCTGTGAGCAGGACGCCCTGCACTAACTTGTACTTTTAGCTGAACACCGTGAGCAGGACACACTGCACTAACTTGTAGCTTTAGATGAACACTGTGCAGAGGTCTCACTACATTAACTTTTAGTTTTAGCTGAACACTGTGAGCAGGACGCACCACACTAATTTGTAGTTTTAGCTGAACACTGTGAGCAGGACGCACCGCACTAACTTGTAGTTTTAGCTGAACACTGTGAGCAGGACGCACTGCACTAACTTGTAGCTTTAGATGAACACTGTGCAGAGGTCTCACTACACTAACTTGTAGTTTTAGCTGAACACTGTGAGCAGGACGCACCGCACTAACTTGTAGTTTTAGCTGAACACTGTGAGCAGGACGCACCACACTAACTTGTAGTTTTAGCTGAACACTGTGAGCAGGACGCACTGCACTAACTTGTAGTTTTAGCTGAACACTGTGAGCAGGACGCACCGCACTAACTTGTAGTTTTAGCTGAACACTGTGCAGAGGTCTAACTACACTAACTTGTAGTTTTAGCTGAACACTGTGAGCAGGACGCACCGCACTAACTTGTAGTTTTAGCTGAACACTGTGAGCAGGACGCACCCCACTAACTTGTAGTTTTTGCTGAACACTATGAGCAGGACACACCGCACTAACTTGTAGTTTTAGCTGAACACTGTGAGCAGGACGCACCGTACTAACTTGTAGTTTTAGCTGAACACTGTGAGCAGGACGCACTGCATTAACTTGTAGTTTTAGCTGAACACTGTGAGCAGGACGCACTGCACTAACTTGTAGTTTTAGCTGAACACTGTGAGCAGGACGCACCGCACTAACTTGTAGTTTTAGCTGAACACTGTGAGCAGGACGCACCGCACTAACTTGTAGTTTTAGCTGAACACTGTGAGCAGGACGCACTGCACTAACTTGTAGCTTTAGATGAACACTGTGCAGAGGTCTCACTACATTAACTTGTAGTTTTAGCTGAACACTGTGAGCAGGACGCACCGCACTAATTTGTAGTTTTAGCTGAACACTGTGAGCAGGACGCACCGCACTAACTTGTAGTTTTAGCTGAACACTGTGAGCAGGACGCACTGCACTAACTTGTAGCTTTAGATGAACACTGTGCAGAGGTCTCACTACACTAACTTGTAGTTTTAGCTGAACACTGTGAGCAGGACGCACCGCACTAACTTGTAGTTTTAGCTGAACACTGTGAGCAGGACGCACCGCACTAACTTGTAGTTTTAGCTGAACACTGTGAGCAGGACGCACCGCACTAACTTGTAGTTTTAGCTGAACACTGTGAGCAGGACGCACTGCACTAACTTGTAGCTTTAGATGAACACTGTGAGCAGGACGCACCGCACTAACTTGTAGTTTTAGCTGAACACTGTGAGCAGGACGCACCCCACTAACTTGTAGTTTTAGCTGAACACTGTGAGCAGGATGCACCGCACTAACTTTTAGTTTTAGCTGAACACTGTGCAGAGGTCTCACTACACTAACTTGTAGTTTTAGCTGAACACTGTGAGCAGGACGCACCACACTAACTTGTAGTTTTAGCTGAACACTGTGAGCAGGACGCACCGCACTAACTTGTAGTTTTAGCTAAACACTGTGAGCAGGACGCACTGCACTAACTTGTAGTTTTAGCTGAACACTGTAAGCAGGACGCACTGCACTAACTTGCAGTTTTAGCTGAACACTGTGAGCAGGACGCACTGCACTAACTTGTAGTTTTAGCTGAACACTGTGAGCAGGACGCACCACACTAACTTGTAGTTTTAGTTGAACACTGTGAGCAGGACGCACCACACTAACTTGTAGTTTTAGCTGAACACTGTGAGGACGCACCACACTAACTTGTAGTTTTAGCTGAACACTGTGAGCAGGACGCACCCCACTAACTTTTAGTTTTAGCTGAACACTGTGAGAAGGACGCACTGCACTAACTGTAAATAGTCTAGCTGCCTGACTGTGGTACTAATAGGATCAAAAGAACACCAGCAATTTTCTTCAGGTAGCTGTAAATACTGTAACAAGACAAGCCTGCCTGTCAGTAAGAAGATAACAGGAACGGATCTAGCTAAACTGAACACAGTGTATATATATATATATATATATATATATATATACAGTGCCTTGCGAAAGTATTTGGCCCCCTTGAACTTTTCAACCTTTTGCCACATTTCAGGCTTCAAACATAAAGATATAAAATTTTTATTTTTTGTGAAGAATCACCAACAAGTGGGACACAATTGTGAAGTGGAACGAAATCTATTGGATTATTGAAACTTTTTTAACTAATAAAAAAATGAAAAGTGGGGCGTGCAAAATTATTCAGCCCCCTTGCGTTAATACTTTGTAGAGCCACCTTTTGCTGCGATTACAGCTGCAAGTCGCTTGGGGTATGTCTCTATCAGTTTTGCACATCGAGAGACTGAAATTTTTGCCCATTCTTCCTTGCAAAACAGCTCGAGCTCAGTGAGGTTGGATGGAGAGCGTTTGTGAACAACAGTTTTCAGCTCTTTCCACAGATTCTCGATTGAATTCAGGTCTGGACTTTGACTTGGCCATTCTAACACCTGGATACGTTTATTTGTGAACCATTCCTTTGTAGATTTTGCTGTATGTTTGGGATCATTGTCTTGTTGGAAGATAAATCTCCGTCCCAGTTTCAGGTCTTTTGCAGACTCCAACAGGTTTTCATCCAGAATGGTCCTGTATTTGGCTGCATCCATCTTCCCCTCAATTTTAACCATCTTCCCTGTCCCTGCTGAAGAAAAGCAGGCCCAAACCATGATGCTGCGACCACCATGTTTGACAGTGGGGATGGTGTGTTGAGGGTGATGAGCTGTGTTGCTTTTACGCCAAACATATCGTTTTGCATTGTGGCCAAAAAGTTTGATTTTAGTTTCACCGGACCAGAGCACCTTCTTCCACATGTTTGGTGTCTCCCAGGTGGCTTGTGGCAAACTTTAGACTAGACTTTTTATGGATATCTTTGAGAAATGGCTTTCTTCTTGCCACTCTTCCATAAAGGCCAGATTTGTGCAGTGTACGACTGATTGTTGTCCTATGGACAGACTCTCCCACCTCAGCTGTAGTTCTCTGCAGTTCATCCAGAGTGATCACGGGCCTCTTGGCTGCATCTCTGATCAGTCTTCTCCTTGTCTGAGCTGAAAGTTTAGAGGGACAGCCAGGTCTTGGTAGATTTGCAGTGGTCTGATACTCCTTCCATTTCAAAATGATCGCTTGCACAGTGCTCCTTGGGATGTTTAAAGCTTGGGAAATCTTTTTGTATCCAAATCCGGCTTTAAACTTCTCCACAACAGTATTACGGACCTGCCTGGTGTGTTCCTTGGTCTTCATGATGCTCTCTGCGCTTTCAACAGAACCCTGAGACTATCACAGAGCAGGTGCATTTATACAGAGACTTGATTACACACAGGTGGATTCTATTTATCACCATCAGTCATTTAGGACAACATTGGATCATTCAGAGATCCTCGCTGAACTTCTGGAGTGAGTTTGCTGCACTGAAAGTAAAGGGGCCGAATAATTTTGCACGCACCACTTTTCAGTTTTTTATTTGCTAAAAAAGTTTAAAATATCCAATACATTTCGTTCCACTTCACAATTGTGTCCCACTTGTTGGTGATTCTTCACAAAAAATTAAAATTTTATATCTTTATGTTTGAAGCCTGAAATGTGGCAAAAGGTTGAAAAGTTCAAGGGGGCCGCATACTTTTGCAAGGCACTGTATATATATATATATATATATATATATATATATATATATATATATATATATATATATATATATGCAACACCTGGGATGCATATATATATACACAATACACTGTAAGTGCAGCTAACGCACTGATTGTCCTGCCTAATCTAGCTAACTCAAATGAAATGACACTGTCTCTCTGTCTATCTATCTCTCTTTCAACGCCGGAACACACGCTACACAGGGCCGCCGTGCAGGCGGCCTTATATAGTGTGGGGCGTGTTCTAAACCCCCTGAGCCATAATTGGCCAAAGCCACCCTGGCTTTGGCCAATTACAGCTCTCTCTACTGACGGCGCTGTGATTGGCCAAGCATGCGGGTCATAGTGCATGCTTGGCCAATCATCAGCCAGCAATGCACTGCAATGCCGCAGTGAATTATGGGCCGTGACGCGCCACACGAATTTGGCACGAACGGCCCATAACGTTCGGAATTCGGCGAACGACCGAACAGCCGATGTTCGAGTCGAACATGGGTTTCGACACGAACACGAAGCTCATCCCTACTTGTAGCTTTAGCTGAACACTGAGGAGGATGCACTACACTAACTTGTAGCTTTAGCTGAACACTGTGCAGAGGTCGCACTACACTAACTTGTAGCTTTAGCTGAACTCTGCACTACACTAACTTGTAGCTTTAGCTGAACACTGTTCAGAGGACACACTACACTAACTTGTAGCTTTAGCTGAACACTGCACTACAGTAACTTGTAGCTTTAGCTGAACACTGTGCAGAGGTTGCACTACACTAACTTGCAGCTTTAGATGAACACTGTGCACTACACTAACTTTTAGCTTTAGCCACCCTGACTTTGGCCAATTACAGCTCTCTCTACAGACAGCGCTGTGATTGGGCAAGCATGCGGGTCATAGTGCATGCTTGGCCAATCATCAGCCAGCAATGCACTGCAATGCTGCAGTGAATTATGGGCCGTGATGCGCCACATAAATTTGGCGCGAACGGCCCATATCGTTCGCAATTCGGCGAACAGACGATGTTCGAGTCGAACATGGATTCGACTCAAACACGAAGCTCATCCCTAGTGCTGAGGTTCGCTCCTGGTCACCACAAGCGAGACATGCTTCCAGAAGGTAGCCAAGGTCCTGTACACCTCTTCACTCTCCTCCCTGCCGGAGGAGTACCGCGATTTTTGCGATGTCTTTAACAAAGGTCAAGCCGGTAGTTTGCCTCCACACCAGCAGTATGATTGTGCAATTGACCTTCAACCTGGTGCCATACCCCCTCGTGGCCGGGTTTACCCTTTGTCGGTCTTGGAGGATAAGGCCATGGAGGAGTATGTTGCAGACGCACTTTCTCGAGGTTTCATCCGCAAATCCTCGTCTCCTGCTGGTTTCTTCTTTGTGAAGAAGAGTGGTGAACTGAGACCTTGTATTGATTATAGGGGTCTCAATCATTTCACGATTAAGAATGCCTATCCGATTCAGTTGATTACTAAGTTATTTGACCGCCTCAAGGGAGCAACGGTTTTCACAAAGCTTGATTTGAGAGGGACATACAATTTTGTGAGGATTAAAGAGGGCGACGAGTGGAAAACTGCGTTTAATACCAGAACAGGCCATTATGAGTACCTTGTAATGCCTTTTGGCCTTTGTATTGCTTCGGCAGTTTTCCAGGAATTTATTAACGATGTCCTCCGAGATTTGTTGCAGTTATATGTGGTGGTTTCTCTCGATGATATCCTCATATTTTCCAAGTCCCTGGAGAGCCACCACCCAGATGTCTGTCATGTGCTTCAAAGAACAATCTCTATTGTAAACTGGAGAAGTGCGAGTTCCATCGTGAACAGGTTAAATTCCTTGGCTATGTCATTTCCACTGCTGTTTTTTTGATGGACCCAGAGAAACCTTCGGCAGTCCTACAGTGGTCCTGACCCGTAGGTTTACAACCTCTGCAGCGTTTCCTGGGCTTTGCCAACTATTATTGGAAGTTTATTCGTAATTTCTCATCTCTGGTCAAGCCCCTGACTGATATGACCAGAAAGGACGGTAACTCACAGAGTTGGTCTCCGGAGTCCATTAAGGCCTTTGAGAGTTTCAAGGCTGCCTTTGTTTCTTCTGTGTTGGCACATCCTGATCCTACGTTACCCTTTATCCTTGAGGTTGATGCTTCTGAGACTAGTGTTGGAGCCCTTCTGTCTCAACGTCCTACCTCTGAGAGCGTATGCTCTCCTTGTGGCTACTTTTCCAAGAAATTGTCATCTGCGGAGTGCAATTCCAAGATTGGTGACAGAGACCTGTTGGCGATCATTTTAGCCCTGAAAGAATGGAGACATCTCATTGAAGGTACTGTGCCGGTTCTCATTCTTACTGACCATAAGAATCTCACATTCTTGTCTGAGGCTAAACGCCTCTCTCCCAGAAGGGCGTGATGGGTTCTTTTCTTGTCAAGTTCTAATTACATTGTCTCAATTTTACCTAGTACTAAGAATGTAAGGGCTGACGCTTTGTCACGACAATTTTCCTCCACTTCCAAGCTGTAGTCGGTTCCAGTTCCTGTGATTCCTCCTGATCGTATTCTGGCTACGATTCTCACTTCTCTTTTGGGTGACAAAATTCTTGCTGCTCAGGTCCATGCTCCTCCTGAGAAACCTTGTGACCGCTGCTTTGTCCCAGAGAGTCTCCATACAGCCGTGCTCCAGACTTATCATTCTCCCAAAGCAGCTGGCCATCCTTGGAAGAATAAACTCATTTGGGCCATTTCCCAACAATTCTGGTGGCCTAGTCTACGTGCTGATGTAACTGCCTTCGTAGCTGCCTGTTCCATGTGTGCTCAGAGTAAGACTCCACGACACCCTCCAGTGGGCCTCCTACAACCCATACCCAATGGGGAGAGGCCTTGGACTCATCTGTCTATGGATTTCATTGTGGAGTTACCCAACTCCCAGGGAAACACAGTTAGCCTTATGGTGGTTGACCAGTTTTCAAAGATGTGTCATTGTATTCCACTTAAGAAGTTGCCCACTTCTAAGGGACTGGCTTCCATATTTGCTAGGGAGATCTTTCGCTTACATGGGCTACCCAACGTGATTGTCTCGGACAGGGGTAGTCAATTTGTGTCCCGGTTCTGGCGAGCCTTTTGTGCACAGTTGGGAATTCAGCTTGTTTTTTCCTCTGCGTATCACCCGCAGTCTAATGGGGCCGCAGAATGAGCCAATCAGTCCTTGGAACAATTCCTACGTTGCTATATTTCTGACCATCATAACAACTGGTCAGACCTATTACCATGGGCGGAGTTTGCTCACAACAGTGCCTTGAATTCTGCTTTCCAATTGTCCCGGTTTATAGCAAATTATGGTTTCCAACCTTCCATGTTGCCTGACTCACTTGCTCTGCAGCATATTCCTGCGTTAGAGGAGCATCTCCGTGGTCTTCATTCCACTTGGGCACAAGTCCAGGAGGCTTTGCGTCATGCTAATGATAGGTACAGACTCCATGCTGACCACAGACGCCTGCCTGCGCCTTCCTACCAGGTTGGGGACAGGATCTGGCTGTCATCTCGCAACCTCCGACTTCATGTTCCCTTTCTGAGGTTCGCACCAGTTTATTGGGCCTTTCCGTATTCTTCGCAGGATTAACCCAGTGGCTTACGCGTTAGACCTTCCTTCTAATATGCATATTTCGAATGTATTTCATGTCTCCTTATTAAAACCTTTGGTCTGCAACCGCTTTACCACCTCGGTGCCACGTCCTCACCCTGTACAGGTTTAGAACCATGAGGAGTATGATGTACAGTCCTTTGTTGACTCCCGTAGGTACCGTGGGTGCATAGAGTACCTGGTGCATTGGAAAGGGTGCGGTCCGGAGGAACGCTCTTGGGTCTCATCCTCGGACATACATGCCCCTGTCCTCCTCCGTGATTTCCATAGACGTTTTCCCCTCAAGCCTGGTGGTCCTCCGAGGGGGAGGGGTCGTTGAGGAGGGAGCACTGTCAGTGCTGGGCTCAGCCCTTCCTTCTCTGAGCTGGCCACTCAGCTGTCGGCTAATTGCCAGCTCCCATCTCTCTCCAAAGTTACTCAGCTGTTGATCATTTCCTACTCATCAGTCCTGCCTACTTAAGCCATCTAGTCCAGAGGAGGTCTGCCTTCGCCTTGGTTAACATCACAAGAAACATCGCCTGCATTCCTGTTTAAAGACTGGCTTTGCTGACATCCCTTCTGGCTCCAGATCCTGCTTGCTGTTCCACTACATTGATCCCTGACTTCTGGCTTGGCTGACTATCCATCCCGGTTACTGAACTTTGGCTTTGTTTTGACTGCGTTTGTTCTTTTACTTTTACTATTAAACAAGTGTGATTTAACTGTACTTCCCTCTTGGTCTGTTTTCATGGTTTCTGATTCTGACACATGTACTGGTCATGTGTATGTAAAGAGCACTCTGCCTACAAGTAGGCTACCATTATTGATATCTCTTTCTAAAATGTTCTGGTTTTAATGTTAATCCTTTAATATTATTTGATGCATAAATAAGACAGTTGGCAAAAGTGTGTTTATGATTTGACCTTTCAAAATATGATCAGATTTGGTCTGTGTGTGTAGCCAGGTGCTAGAGTACAGAAATATAGAAAAGGAAACTTTCCCCCTTTATGATCAGTTTACTTACACATTCTACTGAGATACCAATGTTATGCTGCACCATTCTCCTCTAGCAAGCAGGTGGACAGCTAAAGTCAAGCAAGCCCATAAACTTCCATGCAGAGTGCTGAGAATACTGGAAGTGTTACTTTGGGAGAGCAGCCATATAACTGGACCCATAGTCTCTTTGGACTACAGATCCCAATAGATGCAGTAAGAGGACTGGAGAGAAGATTTTTATTTAACTGCCCAGAAAAGTTCTGACTCTTGGTGCTGAGGAGAGAGACAGAGAGAGCACCTCAGTCTGAGTATTCACCTTCCAGTGGGATGCAAGCCTGAGACTCAGAGTGAAGACACCTGGGGACAGTGCAGCATTTTTCACACACCCTCTGCTTCCCACCGCTGTTCATGAGAGGCTTTCAGGGAGAGACTGAGGGGGGGGGGGGTTGTCCCCATCTACAGCAAGTGTCCACAGCATCACCCCGGGAACTGGTAAGAGAGCTATCTGCCCATTATTGACGCTGCTAGTATGCTAGTAGAAACTGAGCCACTGAGCGCAGGACACCAAGTGCATCCAGTCATATAATCGCATTTCTACGAAACCTTTGCACCCATATCAAACCTATACTGCAGTTATACCAAACTGTCACTGCATTTGACCTGCATCTACACTGCACCTATATCTTTACTGCATGCTAACTGAACCACAGCTTCTAAAATGCCCCAAAGGTAACTGGCAGAAGAACAACACCATAGAGGATTGCAAGTCCACTATTTTTTTTTTTTTTACAGACAGTGCCCATCCAGTCGGTCTAGGCCTAGCATCGTTACCATAAATGTACTTTGACAGTATAGTCTCCTGTGTTCAGTAAATTAAGCTTTATTACTGCCAACTGCTGCACTTGGTGACTTTAGTACTGCTTATGCTAATCTGGATGTCAAGTGTCATCTTATGCCTAGTCCTTATTACTAATCACTTTGTATGCTAAATAGTGTTATTGCCTTTGGTAATCCATTTTCATGCTCTCCTTTTTACCCACCATTTTGGGTAACAATATATTAATTTTGCCTTTACTAACTGGCTCAGTGCCTGCTTTCTTGGACATGGTAGTATTAATGGTTGCCAGATATTACTTTCAGTGATTTTCTGGGCTATTGCATGCTGTGTACACTCAACCTAGTGTGTCAGAGGGGCTCAATTTCTTAGGAAGGTTGGGGCAAAGAACAGAGGGCCCACCTCAACCAGCGGCTCCTACGGGGGGGGGGGGTAGTAGAATTTGTTAGTGGTTCATAAATTCCACTTACTGTTTCTGGAATATACTGTACATGTAAGCAACTGGAAATGTATAAAGCCCTACATAAGGCAGAGTAATTTATGTGATATTTAAAATAAAGTGCATAGCATGTAGAAAACATAGGAGCATTTAGGCATATAAAGAGACACACAGTTTGTGCTGTAATGATAACATGAATATTATAGCCATCAATCTTTTATTCTGAATGTGCATATATCATAGTTCAAATGCCAATTTATTTTTCATCTTGGTTTTATTACTTTGTTCACTATCTTTACTGTGTTACCTAATGAAGGTGCTTCAAGTCACATATCCATTAAAAATACTGAATAGAACATGTTAATGGGCACAGTGTAGTGCAGAGTTCACAGATCAGTTGCAGCAACCATTTCAGACCTAAATTTCATTTTCCACTACTTTATAAAATTGATTTTACTTTGTGATTTTATAAATTTCAGTGTCTGATCTTTTACAATCCCCATATAGCTTGCAGTTTATTTATTTTCAAAGTACAATTTCCTGTAGTGTGTTTCTCAGTGTAACTTTCTACGCTCTGCTGAGACGCTGCTGCTTGTAACTCATCTCTTCAGCTAGCAAATCAGCCAAATTACTTGTCAACAGGAAAAACGAACAAACCTAAATGCTGTAATGGTTACTATACAAAAATATAGATTACTTGGTTTAATAGATGAAAATTTTAATGCACTTAAAGGGTTAAAAAACAGCACTACTAGGACAAACAAATGTGAGCTTTGAAGGCAGAGCATAATTGACACTACAATGGGTTTTGTATTTATTTGCAAGATGCTGTGGCATCTTCTTTGCTCTCTGTTGATTTAGTGTGTCTGTTCAATAAAAAAAAAATATATATATATTACCCGTAGTTAGGGAAGCAAGGAAGGATGCAACAAGTCTCTCAACTTCTCGATTGTAATTTTTTAAAATCAGATACAGAGCAAATACTGAATTAGAATATTCCATAATATCCCTTTACAGCTGGCAGGCCCTAAGCAAAAACAGCAACATTTTGTAAAAGGCAGATCGCCGTTCTGTGAAAAGGGAAGGCTGTGATTCTGTGTTTCTGCTAAGCAGGAACACAGATCTCTGCCTTCCCTTAGTACAAACATCCCAAACACAGTTAGTAAGTACTCCCTAGGAACACATTTAACCCTCTGATCACCTTTGATGTTAACACCTTCCCTGCCAGTGTCATTAGGACAGTCACAGTAGATATTTTTAGCACACTGATCACTGTATTTGTGTCACTGGTCCCCAAAAAGCGTCACTTAGTGTCCGATATTTCCGCCACAATATCGCAGTCCCATATAAAAAGCTGATTGTCGCCATTACTAGTAAAAAAAAAAAAAAATAACAAAAAAAAAAATTAGTGTGTAGACGCTATAACTTTTGTGTAAACCAATCAATATATGCTTCTTGGGATTTTTTTTTTTTTTTTACAAAAAACATGTAGCAGAATACATATTGGCCTAAACTTAATGAAGAAATTATATTTTTTTTCCATTTTTTTTATTGGATATGTTTTATAGCAGAAAGTAAGAAATATTGCTTCATTTTCCAAAATCGTCGATCTTTTTTGTTTATAGCGCAAAAAATAAAAACCGCAGTGGTGATCAAATACTATCAAAAGAAAGCTCTATTTGTGTAAAAAAAGACATACATTTTATTTGGGTACAGCATCGCACGACCGTGTAATTGTCAGTTAAAGTAACGCAGTGCTGTATCGCAAAAAATTGCCTGGTCATGTAGGGGGGGTGGTTAAAGCTTTCATCAAACGTCTACATTTTTGCATTTGCAATTTCAAAAAGCTATTATAAAGTAAAAGTAGTGGTATAGAAGCACTTGTAAGTTCAACTAATTGTTTTTTGTGTATTCATTCATCCATATAACCAGGGTGTGGCAGGGGTGTGTCTTTTGTCTATACACTTTAAATATGCAGCAGTTTCAGGACAATTTAGTCAGCCCTTCTTCAGGCTGGAAACACAAGTAACAACATTTCAAAATACATTTTTATATCATATTTATTTATTTATTTTTTTGAATGATAATTTTTATTATTTGCAATGTTATCATGGTTACACCTACAACATAGTATAGTTTTACTAATAACTGTAAAATTCAAACAACTGTTGGCAGATGTGTTTACAGGTATTAAATAACAAAGGTGCAAATAATCTGGCAAAGCACACTAGGTAACACAGTAAGTATTATACAAGGGTATAATACAGAGAAACAGAACAATGCATGAACTAGGCTAGCTACAAGCCAATTGAATAGAGACGCCTATTTAAAGCTGGGTATACACATCAAAATGTAACCGTCTCAGCAGGAACGGGCCGAATTTCGATCCGTGTGTACCTCTCACTGTTCAACCGAAGCCAATTGTTAGCCCAGCTTCTGTCCAATGGTCCTGCGGGAAAACCAGCATTCGATCAGCATATGCAGTCAATGGCTGCAGCACTGTTCAGTGTATCATGACAGGGGGAGTCTGCACTGTTGAAATACAATAGTGCAATGGGAGAGATTCCTGCATCCACATCATTTGTGTTGATGCGGGCATCTGAGAGGTTTTTCTTTGTTTTACCCACTGGTTGAATTAAAAAAAGACTCCCAGTGTATACCCAGCTTAAAATGTTTGTAAACTATCACTTTGTAAAACAACCCATTCAGCTTAAAATGAAAGGCAAACATTTTTGTGTATAGATATAAAAATACATTATAAATACCTTTTTTTTCAGTTTTTTATAAATTATCATATTCCCTCTGTTCTCAGCTGCGTAAGGCTTCATTCCCACAAAGCGGATTCGCTGCCACGGAGTCCACCTCTGTCCGCCAGCTCGGAGCTTGATCTCCGCTGAGCCGGCGGATGACAGGTTCCTCTCTGCTCACTGAGCAGGGAGAGGCTTGTCGAGCACCGCTGGTTACTATGGAGAGATCGGATGAAAACGGACAGCATGTCCGTTTTCATCCGATCTCACCCTATCTGATAGGGACGGATGCGAACGTAGGGGCATCCGTCTGATTTTAGCGGATCGGACCGGGTCAGATGTCAGCGGACATGTCATCGCTGACATCCGTCGCTCCATAGACTAGCATGGAGCGCCTGTTCAGGTCCGCCGACAAAACTGACAGGTGGACCTCAATGGTCCGACAGTGTGAAAGGGGCCTAAAAGCTGGGGGGAGAAGAAGCAGCAGCACACTGAGCTTCCTAGTGAACGACTGTGCAGCGGGGGCATGTCAGGACAAGTCTGATCATTGGAGGAGACACTAAGTTCCCAGCATAGCCAGGGAACTGACCACTGTGTGTTCTCCTGCTTAGTGTGGTCAGTTTTTTCTCAAAATTTTTATTTTCAGGTTAAGATATAACATACATTTAGAAAGTGGGCATCATTATATCGATAACAGAATTTTGTGTTACAATATAAGAGCAACTCCAAAGAAGGGAACCAGAACTCAGCAAGTTGAATACAAAAACATATCGGGGAAGAAATAGGCAAATTGTATAACCATAAGGCATGTGTTTGAACCCATAACATGATCCAGCTAAATTCAGGAGCGTATGTAGGGTTTCTGGGAGCCGTAGAGGCAAAATCAGACGTAGGGAGATCAGGGCGGACCAGGGTAGAACCCTTTACACCCGGCACCCCCCTGGGGATCAAGCTGTGCCGGGCAGGGTTCATAGCCTCCGAATCCAACCCCCAACCCACCACGTGTCCGCAGTTGTAATCAGTACGATGAATGGCCTTATGCGCAACTGAGGAACCAAAACCTCTAACTGTCAGATAAAAAAAAAACCTTCTGACATCCCAAATATTTGGGAGTTATCAAGAGAGAGCAGTAGGATAGCGAAAGAAGAGTAAGGAGAGAGAAAGGAGGAGAAAGAGAATGTACTAGGAGATTGAAATTGTCTATCAATGGGTTTTGCAGAAGTCTCAATCAGGCTTAGTGCAAGGATAGAGGGATATGCCCACATATTGGGCCCATGGTTCCCATGTGGCTGTAAATTTGCCTACCATGTTCAGTAGTATACTGGACAACTTTTCTTGGGACATTATCCAGGATCCAGGATTATCCAGGATACTGAGGATTGCTTTGATCAAGATTTTTGGTTGTTTCCAAGCTTTCACTATAGTTAGTTTAGCACCCACCAAAACAAAATGTATTAGCCTTCGAGTGTGTTTGGGAATTTTTGGGATCACTCAATTGAGTAGAGCAACCATTGGAGACCTGGGTACCTGGCTACCAGCAAGCTTATCAATTGTGTTGAAAATTTTCCTCCAGAATGGGCGTATTCTGGGACATTCCCACCATATGTGGGCCATTGTTCCTGATAGTTGGCAGCCTCTGAAGCACAAAGGATCCGCCGATTCATAAATAGCGGCCAGTCTTGATGGAGTGTAATACCATGTAGAGAGCACTTTCTGGGTGGCTTCTGCGAGGGAGGAATTTAAAACGCCCTTGAATGATTTAAAGCTTGCTTACTGCCAGTCATCCAGGCTCCAGCTGAATTGGAAATCCGACTCCCATGCTGTCATATAGGGGAGTTTTGCGTGCGGTTGCACCAGTGACAGGTAAATGATCGAGATCCCTCCCCTCTGTTCCAATCCCTGACCACACCATATTTTGTAAGGGGTAAACCTTGGCGGCATTGGTCTTTCTGACCAGATTGAGTGTAAGTAATGTGATATTTGTTGGAATCTGAATCACTCTGAGAGGGGTAATTCCAATTTATGGACACAGTGAATGAGGGTGAGAGGGCCCAAGGATGTGAAAAAATGTCCGATCCGGTACAGTCCTTTGTCCAGCCACCATTTGTAAGCTACTATGTTCATACCTGGGGGGAAGTCAGGGTAATTAAATAAATGTGACAGTGGTTTGCTTGCTGAGGTCAGGGTTGTCGCTGTGTGTAAACGGTTTCATAGGGCTAGTGAATGAGACAGGGTCGGCGCCATTATCAGGGTACGGGATTTTGGTGGGCACCACATCAAGAAGTCGAGAGTGTGATGAGGGACTGCTTGCCTTTCAATTTGGATCCAGTCTGGTTTTTCGTATCTCGAATATATTGTCGAAATCTGTGCTATCCTGGCTGTGAAGTAATACTGAAGTAACCCCTTTTTCCTATGACAGTACAGTGTGCTTTGCGGAATTCTGTAACCTCCCTTACCCCAAATGAATTTCAGAATCTTACTCTGAAAGGATTTAATGTGGGCTCGTTTGATTGGAATGGGCAGGGAGTGAAACAGGTAAAGCAGTTTGGGGAGTAGGGTCATTTTTATTATTATTATACAGGATTTATGTAGCGGCAACAGTTTGCGCAGCACTTTACAACATGAGGGCAGACAATACACTTACAATACAAATCAATACAGGAGGGATCAGAGGGCCCTGCTCATTAGAGCTTACAATCTAGAAGGGAGGGTCAAGTGGAAACAAAAGGTAATAACTGTGGGGGGTGAGCTGATGGAGAAAATGAAAAAAACAGTTGTTAGGTGTGGGTAGGGTAGGCTTCTATGAAAAGAAGGGTTTTCAGGAATCATCTAAGAGCTAATAGAGTAGGAGATAAGTGGACAGATTGGGGTAGGGCATTCTATAGGATTGGTGAGGCTTTGGAAAAGTCCTGTATGCGAGCATGGGAGGAGGTGACGAGGGAGCTAGAGAGCAGGAGGTCTTGAGAGGAATGAAGAGAACGAGTAGGTTGGTATTTAGAGACTAGGCTAGTGATGTAGCTGGGGGCTAAATTGTGGATGGCTTTGTACGTAGTTGTTAGTATTTTTAATTTAATTCTTTGGCCGAGCGGAAGCCCCTGGAGGGATTGACAGAGAGGGGTAGCAGAGACAGAGCGATTGGTAAGGTGGATGAGTTTGACAGCAGCATTCATGATGGATTGAAGAGGTGATAAACTATGTAGAGGTAAGTCAATGAGAAGGGAGTTGCAGTAGTCAAGGCGAGAGATAACCAGCGAGTGAATTAAGAGCTTTGTTGTGTCATTGGTTAGAAAGGAGCGTATTTTGGAGATGTTGCAGAGGTTGAGGGGGCAGGATTCGGACAGTGATTGGACGTGGTGCTTAAAGGAGAGTTCAGAGTCCAGGACTACACCTAGAACCTTGGCATGTGGGGATGGGCTTATAGTTGTGACATCCATTTTGACAGAGAGATCAGGGTAAGGGGCATATGGGGGAGGAAAAATTATAAGTTCGGTTTTGGATGGATTGAGTTTGGGGAAGTGGTGTGACATCCAGACTGATATATCTGAAAGTAAATTAGTGATACGTGAGGAGACAGAGGGAGTGAGCTGAGAGGTAGAGAAATAGTTTTGGGTGTCAACAGCGTAGAGGTGATATTGGAAGCCATGGGAGGCTATCGGCTGACCCAGGGAGGAGGTGTAGATTGAAAATAGGAGAGGTCCAAGAACAGAACCTTGGGGGACCCCAAACAAGCAAGGAAGAGGAGAGGAGGAAGTAGAGTTGTAAGAAAGGTGCGGTTGGATAAGTAGGAAGAGAACCAGCGAAGAGTACAGTCACGGAGACCAAAGGTGTGGAGTTTTTTGAGGAGGAGGGGATGGTCAACCGTATCAAAGGCAGCAGAGAGGTCCAGGAGTTGGAGTACAGAATAGTGTTGATTGGTTTTGGCCGTTAGTAGATCGTTTGTTCGTTTTAGGAGAGCAGTTTCTGTGGAGTGTTGAGGACGAAATGCAGACTGAAGGGGATCAAGAAGGCTATTATCAGTGAGGTGGATTCTCAGTCGGTTGTAGACCAGACGTTCAAGGAGTTTGGTTAAGAAGGGGAGCAAGGAGATGGGGTTGTTAAGATTGGATGGGTCCAGTGAGGGCTTTTTAAGTATGGGTCTGACAAGTGCATGTTTTAGAGAGTTGGGGAAGATGCCAGGGAAAATTATAGTCAGTCCAATGAGGTGATGAATTATGACTTAAATTTCTTATCCTGTCAGAATTAGAAACTTAAGTCATAATTCATCACCTCATTGGACTGACTATTATTTTATGGATACTTATTGCTTTCATGCTATTAGGCAGTTCATTAACATCAATCTAGCTATAGTACCAGTGTCCACCTACTACCAGCAGCTCGCATCTCCCTTCTCCTCCCCCCTTCACCCACCCCTATTTACCTCCATTGGATTTTTCCAGCTGTCAAACGGTTCTTTTTGGCCAAAAGTGAATATTAATACCCTATCAATAAATAAATAATTTTTCATTACCGACTGACAGCTTGCAAAATCCAAAGTGTCTGGACGTTGTCATACATTGTCTGTTTTTGTTTTTTTGTAATGTTTTCTGTTTTGTCCAGTTTGTCCAATGATCATGTACCTAGGCATTCGGTTCCACCGGACCTAATCAGCAATTTTTTAAATACCATGTTTTAATCGATAGGTTGTCCTACCAATTTTGATGCTTTGTACTTTAATTAAACAATTAATAAATTTATATTTTTTGATAATACTGTCAGTATTCTTGAAATGATTAAATATTTGTTGCCAAAGTAACCCCTTACCCGGCTATCTAGAACCGGGTGTTCCTTTTTCTTTTTAAGGTGGACATTAGCAAGTAGTTTAGCAACCTTATCTATAGTGGTGGGGTTGAAAAAGGGAAGTAATGATTGTACCTGTGGGCATGAAGTGTAATGCGTGGCGGGTATCGGAACAGTAGAGATCTCCTTGCGAATTGTATCAATCTTCTGTTTAAAGTGATTGGCGATCTCCTGGGCAGTGAGTGAGTTGGCGGGTGGAGGCGGTGGAGGACGAATTAGAGAGATGAAGGTAGAGAAGAGTTGATGGGGACGGGATGATAAGTTGCTAATGAGAGTGATAAAATAGGTCTGCTTGGCAGTGAGGAGGCTGGAATTGTATTTTATTGGTTGAAATCTCTCTGAGACTTAGTCTTATGCCACAGGCGCTCATGAGCACGACTATGTTTTTTCAGACCTCTAGTATCATCTGTTTGCCAAGGTTGAAGGGGTCGAGGCCTGATTCTGTGTGTGTAGTGAGGGGGGCCAGTGAGTCCAGTGAGGCTAGAAGTGAGGCGTTGTAGACAGAAGTGGCTAGGTTGGTGCAGGATAGGGGTGAGATTTTGTCGTAGAAGTTGTCGATAGCAGAGTAGAGAAGAGAAGTGTTGAGATGACGTAGGTTTTTGCGGGTAACTTTTAGGTGGTTGGAGAGAGAGGAGGTGGAGGAGAGGGAGAGAGTTAAACTAATAAGGTGGTGATCCGAGAGAGGGAATGGATAGTTAGAGAGGTTGCATGGAGTGCAAAGGTGAGAGAAAATGAGGTCAAGGGTATTGCATTCGGAGTGAGTAGGAGCGTGTATCCACTGCTTCAGGTCAAAGGAGGATGTTAGGAAGAGAAGTTTGGGGGGGCGTGACCGGATGTGGTGGTGAGCGGTGGTGTGTGAGCTCCCTCTCCGCCTCAGCCCTCTGCTGCTACCCTCAATGTGGCGATTCAGCATCATGTAATGGGATATTCCCCTCCTGCTTAAACACAGCAGCAGTTTCTCTATGCAGGGCTCTCTGCATACAACCCAGTATAGCCTTTTACCTCTGCTGGGACCTGTAGGAAACGAACAAGCCAGCATTGTGTTGTGGAGTGAGGGAGGCGGATCTGCGCCGGAGGAGGCTGGATGTCAGACGGCGAGCTGCGGATTCCCTGACTGTACACGCCGGCGGGTTGCCTGGCAACGGCTCCGTACTCTCGCGAGAGAGGTAAGGGGTAAGAAAGTGAGCAGCATACTAAACTAGCCAGGCGCCTTAACCGCCGAGCGTCCTAAGACGATACCAGGACCTGCAACACACTGAGAATGGCCCGGTTCAAGTCGCCAGATAACCACCGGACAACTGCACTACAACGCTGGAAAAGACATGGTACTGGGACTGGTAAAGTGACAGTTTTTCTTTTTCTCTTATTTATGCCTTCTTATGCCTTCTTATGCCTCCCTGAAATAGTGGACTTGGACACTGCTTATGAAATTGGAAAAGTGAGGAGGTGATTGGTGTGCAGGACAATCTGCCTGGTTGAAGATATCTCTGTTATCTAATCCCTGCAAACGCCTTGATATCCATCATATTAATTTAACTTTATATTCTCACTGCATTGGTTTTATTGTTGTAATATGACCAGGAAAAAGGGGGAGGAACAGGCCCAGCACACTCAGGAGGGTTCAGTGGCCCAAGCCACTCGTTCACTTAAGGAAAAGGGGAGCCAGGCGCCAACAGCAATGGCAGCGGTAGCCAAGTTGGAAAAGTATGCGCATACCCCCTTGCATTCCCCAGCCAGGGGTAATCACCCATCGCAAGAAAAAACGCAGTCGGGAGGCACGGGGGATAGGAAAAGTACAGGTAAAACCTCATCTGTACCCATAATCCCTGCTAAAGGGGCGAATAAAAAGAGTCCTGAAAAACCCCCATTGGAAAAAAACACCAGAGGACACTCTAGCACCTAATGAACTAAGTGAACCAGAGCCATCATTAAAGGAAGTGCTAAAAGCAGTTAATTCTTGTAGAAGCTCGTTGACTAGCCTAAATGATCAACTAAGGGGCCTTAAAGATGAATTACATCTTATGAGTCAGGAGTTACAAAAAGCTGCAGATAGGGCCTCAACTTTGGAGGAGAGGTTGAGTCAAGCTGAGGACATCTTGCACCCAATGCAACAAGAATTTAAAATAATGCAAACACAGTTGGACACCTATAAATCTAAAATGGACGAAATGGAGAACAGGCTACGGAGACAGAATGTGAGGGTACTAGGCCTCCATGAGAAAAGTGAGGGTCCCCGACCTGAAGAATTTCTGGAAGGATGGTTGAGGGAGGTCTTTGGCGCTGAGACATTTTCACGTTTCTTCTCCATTGAAAGGGCGCATAGAGTACCTATAAGGGTAGCTACATCAAATGCCCGCCCCAGACCTATGATCATGAAAATATTTAACTATAAGGATAAGGTGACATTAATGCAGAAGTCCAGAGAGAAGGGAGATATCTTTTACAACGAAGCCCGCGTCTCACTGTACCCAGACTATTCTCCGGAGTTGCAGAAGAAGAGGGCTGGGTTTGCGGATATAAAACGTAGTTTGCGAACTCTTAAAATACCATATGCGCTACTGTACCCAGCGAGGCTGCGTATTGAAGCTTTAGGGGCGACACAATTTTTTGACACTGTAGATAAGGCCACAAAGTGGCTTGAAGATAACAAGAGGAACTTGTAATGCTGGATCACATTGAATGAAAATTATTGTTAACTTTGTTTTCTTTTTTTTTTTTTTTCTCTATGAGGGTAGTTTTTTTTTTGTTTTTTTGTTTTTTTGCAGCAAGGGTTGAGGGGGGAGGGGCGGATTGCTAGAAGAGTTTTTTTTTTTTTGAGAGATGGTAAAAGGGCGGAGGGTGGAAGATGCCCCTTATATGAGAGCACTGGGGCACGAAACCTGGATGGGGGTTAGGGAAGGGAGGGTGGAGATAGGGGTGGGAATGTACTGGGATGGGGGGAGGGAAAGTCGGATTGAGTGCAGTGTTGGGGTTAGAATGGTCACAAAGTATGTCCCCGGGGCGTACCAAGATGGGTTTGGGGGGAGGAGGGGGGTTTACAGGAGGGTAAAATAACACAGGGTATCAAAATAGTAAAAAAGGATCATACTACACCAGAACAAAAGCTGGGAAATTATAAGGTTAAAAGGTTTATAGTTTGTCGAGAGTTTTATGCACAGCTAAAAAACACAAATTAAGTTCAGTAACGGAGGGGTTAAGTACGATAGGGAAAGGTGCACTAAAGATAGACGCACTAGATAAGGTGATTATGGTAAAAATAGGAGCACTATTGGTCGGTTAGAGCAGTTCTTTTTATTTATTTATTTTTCTTTTTCTTTATGGTCCCCTGACTACAGGGGTTATTTTTGCTTTTTTTTTTTTTCTTTCCCTTATTTTTTATTAATGATTATTTCCATAAATGTTGCCTAGTATTGTGAGTGTTAGCTCATGGAACATCAGGGGCATGGGCGATCCCACCAAAAGAGCTGCAGTATTTGCTGAGTTGGAGATGCATGGCTCGGGATTGATGTGCCTCCAGGAGACCCATCTGACTAATGAAACCAAACTATTGATTAGGAATAGGAAAATTCAGGCCCAGTTCCACTCGGTTTATTCGTCCTACTCAAGGGGGGTTAGCATACTGGTAAAAAAAAGGCGTTATATTCTCCTGTAGGGATGTCAAGATCGATGCATTGGGTTGCTATGTGTTTTTATACTGTCTTCTAGAGGGTCATCCATTTGTTATAGCCAATTTGTATATCCCCCCACCTTTTAAACTGGAAATTTTGTACTGTCTATTAGAGTACACGGAGGATAAACCTGGTGTCCCGATAATAATAATAGGTGATTTTAACATGGTCTTAGATGGATATTTGGACAGGTACCCACCTGGTTCCAGGTCGACAGGAGTGCCAGGGGGGCGACTAGCTCAATTCTTGGAAGAGGTTGGGTGGTGCGACCTTTGGAGAACCTGGAATCCAGAGGCTCGGCGGTATTCTTGCTTCTCGGGGTCGCACCACACACTCTCTAGGATAGACCTAGCAATAGGTAACGGGGTGGCACAGTCCCGCATAGTTAAGATAGAGTATCAACCGAGAGGGATCTCGGATCACTCCCCTCTGACGCTGAAGATAAGGACCCAAGATAGATGCACTCAGAGGCCATGGGCACTAAATCCAGTATGGTTAGAGGTCATGGGAGGAATAGAGGAGATCTCTGCAAAACTGGAAGAATACATTGGGAATAATCAGGGTACAGCGTCGGAGGGGGTGGTCTGGGACTCCTTAAAAGCATTCCTTAGAGGGTTGTTTATTCAGCAGATAACATGGGTTAAGAAACGCTCAAAGGTAAAGAGCGAGCAGATTAGAGAAGAAGTATTAAAACTAGAGAGGCAATATGTGGAGAACCCAAGCTCGGAAAATCAGGCGCTATGGGAAAAAAAACAACAGAAGTATAAGACAGATTCAATTAGAAATGCTGAGAACAGGAGACTGTTTCAGAAGCAGAAGTGTTTTGGTGAGGGGGAGAGAGTGGGGAGAACGTTGGCATTGTTGGCCAACACCAACTCTTCCTCCTCATCACTACCTATGATCAGGACCCCTAGTGGTGAAAACACATTCGACCCACAGATAATTAAAGAAACATTTTTTAACTATTATAAAGATCTATACAAGTCAAAACGCAAGCTAGAATTAAATGAAGTGGAGAGCTTCCTGGAGAAGGTACAGTTACCGGTTCTCCCCGACATTGATAGGGCTGACTTGGAAGCCCCTATAACCCTAGAAGAGATAAAACAAGCAGTAGCGGATATTCCTAATCAAAAGTCTCCAGGCCCGGACGGACTTCCTTTAGAAATCTATAAACAATTTGGGACAACGTTGCTCGCATTACTCCTGAAAACATTTAACTGGGCGATGGCAGAGGGAAGGCTGCCGCTGTCAATGTCGGAAGCTAATATAACATTAATACCGAAAGAAGGGAAAGATGGCCTCGATGTATCTACATACAGACCAATTTCACTACTCTGCTCGGATATTAAAATTCTTGCAAAAATACTGGCAAATAGGCTTAAAAAATGTGTCTCTGGCCTGGTACACCCGGACCAGTCGGGATTTATTCCCAACAGGTCTGCTAGCATAAATATAAGGCGGGCATATTTGTGTCTCCAGTCCCCGGCAGGGGGAAATGTCTCTAGGGCGATATTGTCCTTGGATATTGCCAAGGCATTTGACAGCATGGAATGGGACTATCTCTGGTGGGTACTTGATAAATTCGGGTTTGGCCCCACGTTTATAAGATGGGTGAAGATATTGTATTCCCAACCAAGGGCCAGGTTAAAGATAAACAACGATACCTCCGAGTGGATGCCGCTTGAGAGAGGGACGAGACAGGGGTGCCCATTGTCACCCCTGTTGTTCGCCCTAGTTATGGAGCCACTAGCAGGAGTAGTTAGAAAATCGACCAGAATACAGGGATTCAAGAGAAGCAATGGGGAAGACAAGATAGCGCTATATGCAGACGATGTACTACTGTTCTTAGGCGATACAGGCCCATCATTAGAAGAAGCAATCCAGCTTGTGAGAAAGTTTGGGAATCTATCGGGACTTGTAGTTAACTGGAGTAAATCTATGCTCTTACCAATAAACTCAATCATTAACGCCCCGACTGGCTGTATGGCTCAGCTAAAGGTAACGGAGAAAATGAGGTACTTGGGTATAGTAGTATCTAGTGATCAGTTGTTCAAAAGGATATTCCTGCGCTATCAGATATGGAATTGGCTATAGATGGAACAGCTGCATGCACCTATTAGGAATCACTTGGCCTAAATAAATGTTATATAAATAGATGGTGCCGCGCTAGACCTTTTATGTGAGCTTCTAATTGTTAAATAAATGAAGAAACCGGCCTGGAGGGCCACTGATATATATAAAACAAGTGATATAACCCACTGTGCGGACTAAAATGGAAATAAATAGAAATAAATATGTGGGTGTGAGCAATAGATAAACAGCCTAGGTGCTTAAATAAAATTCACTCGTGACTAACCATAAGTATGACTGTTCAAATAATGTGAGAAAAACGATAAAATGAGTAGCATAAATTACATTACATAATAATCAATCACTAATCAGCAAAGTGCATGGTGCCAACACTGTGCAACCTAGATATCTGAATCATATAGTAACTAAATATTGTGAAACAACAAATTTTCGATAAAGTGCAAGCGTGCAAACAGACGTAAAATATATGTGTAAATAATGACTCCAAACTAAATAATAATAAATTAAATGTCCCAGCAAGTTGAATGAAAACGAGGGGAAATCACACAGGAAAAACGTCCATAATCTTAGATATAATCTTGTGACATATGGTGCTGGCATGCGCATGTAGCAGTTAAAGTGCCTGGTGACTCAAAGTTTCATGCAGCTTCGTGTGTGAACACTCCAGTGAGCAGTGGCCCCTTACCTCACAGAAATGGGGCAACAGCATATGACCAAACTGGTTCTTTAACTTTTTCCACCTAGCGGCTCCTACGTATTCCTCACCGTCCTGGGGTGGGGTTCCCTCAGATATGGTCCAGGGGGGTGTTTAAAAACAGGAATAAAAGGAACCCAATAGTGTAACTCCGTTTAAAAGACAACTACGTTTATTAGGCAAAAACAGCAAGTACTCACATTTAACAATGAATGGTGAGATGTTTGTATCCGACGAGCAGCGAGCTCGTAGCTTTCTTTCAGTGTATCCAGCCTATCCTGTCCCTACGCGTGACGTCACACCACTTTGCCCCATTTCTGTGAGGTAAGGGGCCACTGCTCACTGGAGTGTTCACACACGAAGCTGCATGAAACTTTGAGTCACCAGGCACTTTAACTGCTACATGCGCATGCCAGCACCATATGTCACAAGATTATATCTAAGATTATGGACGTTTTTCCTGTGTGATTTCCCCTCGTTTTCATTCAACTTGCTGGGACATTTAATTTATTATTATTTAGTTTGGAGTCATTATTTACACATATATTTTACGTCTGTTTGCACGCTTGCACTTTATCGAAAATTTGTTGTTTCACAATATTTAGTTACTATATGATTCAGATATCTAGGTTGCACAGTGTTGGCACCATGCACTTTGCTGATTAGTGATTGATTATTATGTAATGTAATTTATGCTACTCATTTTATCGTTTTTCTCACATTATTTGAACAGTCATACTTATGGTTAGTCACGAGTGAATTTTATTTAAGCACCTAGGCTGTTTATCTATTGCTCACACCCACATATTTATTTCTATTTATTTCCATTTTAGTCCGCACAGTGGGTTATATCACTTGTTTTATATATATCAGTGGCCCTCCAGGCCGGTTTCTTCATTTATTTAACAATTAGAAGCTCACATAAAAGGTCTAGCGCGGCACCATCTATTTATATAGTATCTAGTGATCCCTATCAGTATATTGAAGACAACTTAGCCCCCCTGTTAGAAAAATTCAAAAGGAAAAGCGATATTTGGGGTAAACTCCCTCTATCTATGGCAGGCAGAACCAACCTAGTCAAAATGATATGGATGCCACAACTTTTGTATGTGCTCCATAACTCCCCAGTTTGGATCGGGAAGAAATGGTTTTTAAAAATAAATACCTTGTTTAGAGAGTTAATCTGGAGAAAAGGACAGGCAAGGATTAGCTTACAAACACTGCAGCGCCCGACTGGGGAGGGGGGAATGGCAGTGCCCCAACCATATAATTATTTCCTTGCTGCTCAATTGCAGCACATAGGGGGGTGTGAGACACGGGGTTGGAAGGACTCTAGCGGTAAAATTATGTTACAGGACTGCATGCACAAATCTCTGATAGAGGCACTGGAAGCTGGGTCACTACAGGATGGCCCCCCAACAAGTAGATTAGTCAATAAAGTTTGGCTGACGATTAAGCGGATCATGGGATATGGAGGGTTTACTGAGTTTTCACCTATATGGCACAATAAATTCTTGTATGAATTGGCGGCCGTGGAAAAGAATAGGGTTTGGGAGCACTATGGAATAAATAGGTTGACACAGTTATATGCAAATAATAATATATTAAAATCTTTTACCGAGCTTAAAAACGTATATGGTATTCCAAAAGAAACATTTTATTGTTACTTGCAAGTTAGGCATGCCTTAGACAGTCAGATTAAGAAGTGCCCACTTGTATGGTGCAAGGTCCCTCTCCTCGAAAACATTACTAGATCAAACAGTACTAAGGGCCAGATAGCAAAGGTGTATGGACAACTGGCTGAAAAGATGCTCGCCCCACATGAGGCCATGGGAGTCAGGGCGAGATGGGAGGCAGATGTGGGGGAGATTACGGATTTCCAGTGGAAGAAGATTTTGGAGTATGGTCCGCTGGTGTCTGTTTCTCCGTCGCAGCAGGCCTCGCATCTCCTCCTGCTGCATAGAGCTTATTACACCCCAAAAAAATTATATAAATTTGGTAGCAGACAAGATGATAAGTGTCCTAGATGTCAGGACACAGGAGATCTTATCCATATGATGTGGCGATGCCCAAAATTAGCAAGGTATTGGGGGAGATAGTAAAGATCATAGGAACTAGGTGGAAAATTAAAATAGCCTCGGAGGACAGGGTGTGTATCCTGGGCATGATTGGAGAGCATACAGGGGGTACTAGTACCAATATCGCAGTGCGGAGATGCCTTTACCAGGCTAGGAAATTGATAGCACAGTGTTGGCTTTCGGCTACCCCTCCAACTCCGGAGGAGTGGATCGAAGTGATAAATAAACTGATATGGAAAGAAAAGACAACGTACATAAGAAGGGGTTGTTATGGTAAATTTATAGAGTTATGGAGACCATGGTTAGAAAGTTTGGGCTTCCCCTCTTGAGAAATTGAGGAACCTAAAACTTAACTTAAATAGTTGTGTAAGTGTGAACAGGGAGGAATAGGGGGGGGGGGGGAATTTAGACTGAGGAAACGTATTACTCGGCTGGGAAACTCCCCCTGTCAAACCTATTAATTGGGTGGGGGGAGGGAATCCTGGGGTGGGTTTTGGGTGGGAGGTGGGGTGGGTAGATATAACACAATGGAGAAAGGGTGTGGGGAATTGAGTAAATAAAGGGGGAAAAATCAATGTACTATGTATTTTTAGCTAACCAATGCAGTGTTTATTAGTTACCTATTTATATTGGATGTAAAAAAAAGAAGGAAAAGAAATATGCCTGCATAGGTATGTGTGTTTTGTACTAAGCTTTTTTTGTCAATAAAGAATATTAAATAGGAAGAGTAGTTTGGAAGTGGCAGGAGTGTTAGTATTAATAGGGATGTTGAAGTTCCCGAGAATAATTGTGGGGATTTCAGAAGAAAGAAAGTAGGGTAGGCAGAGAAGTCTTCAAGAAAGGTTGATACTGGTCCAGGGGGCCTGTAGATCATAGCTATCCTTAGAGAAACTGTAGTGAAAAGACGAATGCAGTGTGCTTCGAAAGAGGAGAGTGACAGAGAGGGAGGTGGGAGAAGTACCTGAAAGGTGGTATGTGGGACTAGAAGGATTCCGACACCTCCTCCCTTACGTCCACTGGATCTGGGGGAGTGAGTGCAGAGAAGACCACCATGGGATAGGGCAGCAGAAGACACAGTTTTGGATTAGTGGAGCCAGGTTTCGGTAATGGCGAGTAGGTGTAGGAGTTGGCGATAAAGAGGTCATGGATAGAGGTGAGTTTGTTGCAGACAGAGCAGGGGTTCAAAAGGGCTCAAGAGAAAGGGAGTCTGGTCTTGGGAAGAATAGAAATAGGAACTAAATTGTGTTGATTGCGGCTGCTACCAGGGTGATGGGTGCATGTGGTACAGTTAAATGATGGAGGCCCGGGGTTTGGGGATATATCTCCAGAGGTTAGAAGTAGCAGGGGGGTGAGGGAGGTAATATTGGAGTGGCATTTATATGATGGGACAAGGTCCAGGGTCTTGGAGATTTTTAGTGTGTGTGGATTTAGAATTAGCAGGAGTTGGTGGGTACAGTAATAAGGAGAGGACAGAAGTGAGGGTGATATATATATGCTGTGGGGGGGGGGGAGAAGAGGGTTGAAGGAGAGATAGTTTAAGGATAGAGGACAGAGCTGTCAAAAGGAGTGGTAGAGAGTGCATGTTACAAGGAGAAAGAGCTGAAGGGGTAAACAAGGTCACCTGATGTCTGTGTGTTTTTTTTCAAAGTATTTTCTTGTGTTCATTTTCTTTGTGCCCCCTGGAAATGCTTTCCCCAAAAGAAGCTTATATTTATACTGATAGGGGTGGGTGGTGGGTGGATTTCGATTAGCAATCACAAGGTAATAAAGGTTGGCTGGTTAACAGGGCTAAATTCTTACTTCAGAAACAAACTAGCAAGAGGGCACTAAAGTTAACGGGCCATAATTCTGGGTAAGATAAGGGAGATAATAAAGCATTGTAATGTGGACAGGTCTACAGATGGCAACATAAGCAAAGCAGATAGCAGTGTTTCAGTTTTTGGGTGGAGATGGTTCAGTTAGCACATACCAGCAATTATTAAAGACACATAAGCAAAGCAGATAGCAGTGTTTCAGTTTTAGGGTGGAGATGGTTCAGTTAGCACATACCTGTAGAAAGAGAGAAGAGATTTACAGATGAGACAATCATGAGTGCAGAGTCAGAAGTGCTCCCACTTATAGAAATAGCCCCACTTTGAAAAAGGGCCCCAGTTGCAAATGTGGCAACTGCAAAAAAAAAAAGTTTACCCGGCCTGTCCAGGAAAAGTTGTGTTTGGACCAAGTCTGGAGGTCTGTTTCCATTTTTCTGAACATTGGGGGGTAGTTACTATTATAGAGGGATTTAGTCTTTGGTGTCAAATTGATTCCTAAATATTTAATGGACGTTTCATTCCATGCAAATTTAAAAGAGTGTTGGAGCAGGGAGACAATGTCTGGTGGGAGGGAGACATTTATCGCAAGGGACTTGGAGAAGTTCACTTGGAGACCTAAGATAACCGAGAATTCTTCTAGCGTCGGACATAAGTTTGGGAGGGACGTGATAGGTAAGGTGAGGAATGATAGGATATCGTCTGCATACAGCCCGCATTTGTGAGTTTGAGGACCACATGCTACTCCCTTTATATTTGGGTTCTGCCGGATTGCTATAGCGAGGGTTTCAATAGCTACCGTGAAGATTAGTGGCGAGAGTGGGCACCCTTGCCTGGTACCTGTTTCAATGTGTATTGGGTCTGAGTAATATCCCTGTAGGCGAACTCTAGCCTAAGGGAAAGAATAGAGAGCTCGAAATAAGCCCATGAACCTGTCTCCAAAACCCCACCGCTCGAAAAGAGTGAAGATGTATGGCCAGGAGACGGAGTCAAAGGCTTTCTTTAGGTCCAAAGAAAGTAACATGCCTGCTTGTTTAGGGCCCCCCTCCTAGTTAGGTTGGAGAATAGAGACTATGTCGATTGCCCGCCTATTTTGGTCAGGGCCCTGTCTGCCAGGAATGAAGCCAATTTGATCTTTGTGCATGTAATTGCCAATCAAGGCTGAAAACCGGTTTGCGAGGATTTTTGTCAGTATTTTAAGATCGCTATTAATTAGTGAAATCGGGTGGTAGTTGCTGACATCCTCTGGATTTTTATCCAGTGCTCTGGATGCGGGAATCGCCTACTTCAGCTCACCCACAGTCACTCACATTGGGCAGGAGTGTGGGTGCTTTCTCGCAGCCCCACTTCTTACCTCACCCTTTGAGTGTTGCAAATCCTTGCTGAACATTGGTACCCCCATCCTCAGTTGGACCCTATTTCCCGGGACCCCCAAACCTATTGTATCTGCATTTAAGATACCAGTCCAGTTTCTTGTAAGTCCCCCATAGTCGGGGGGGGGGCAGAACATTATAAACATCAACATTGAACGTATGATTGTACCCCAAAAAGTATCTCCCATTCCAAAAATTCTTAAGTGCTTATTCCAACGTAAGGTTAAAACAGAAAAACTTGGAGGGAAGTATGATCAGGAAGGGTATAGGGGGAGAAGAGAGGGGGGAGGGGTTGGGGGAGGGGAGGGGGGAGGGGAGGGGGTAGAGACTAGGAAGGGAGGATGGGTGGTTCATTAGATGAGACTTTGTAGCAACAGAAATAACTGTCCAGTTCAGTTCAGTTCTGTAGCGTGTGAGCGACTCCAAAGAAAAACTTAAAGCACATCAGGGTAAGAAGAGTGTCTGAAAACTCTAGACGCCCATTCTCAAAAAAAAAAAATAAATAAATAAGAGGGGGGAAAAAAGGGGGGAGGGGGGATGTGAGGGATGGCAAAGCCTCATCTTTAGAGTGGCTGAGGACCACTAGTGGGGAAGAAGGGGTCGGAACCCCAAGCCGGCAGGATGACCCAAGTCAAAAGGAAGGAGATCTAACACCGTGTTAGACAGTCAAAGAGGAGCAAATGATTAACTGGGGTGTGCAATCATGTTGGACCTTTGTTACCTGATCTTTGAGCCTTCGGTTTGTTCCAAGGGGGGGGCGATGGGCTGACTGGTGGAGGCCTCTTGGTTGATCCAGAGAAGAAGGAGGATATTTCCATGTCTGAATCCTGGGAAATAATTTTCAGGTTTAGGAGGAGCTTCTCTCCTGTTGCGAAGTTGGTGAAGGCCTGGGTCTAACCATTGTAAGAAAATGTTACCGCAAACGGGAATGCCCACCTATATTTGATGTCCTTCTGGGTCATTGCGGACAGAAGTGGCTTCAGGGAGCGTCTGCGTTGAATTGTTGAAGGAGAAAGGTCGGCGAAAATCTGGACTGCGTGGCCTTGGCAGGTCACCTGAGGCATGGTGCGAGTTTGCTTCTTGACCGCTTCTTTTATTGCATAATAGTGTGGCTTGACTATTATGTCTCTAGAGGAGCCGTCCTTCCTGGGGGGGGGCCCCAGGGCCCTGTGAGCTCTGTCCAGTTCTAGTCACTGTTGTTGGGTGTTAGGCAGCAGTTACTTGATTAGGTCTTGGGTCGCCGCCGATACATCTGTGATGGTTTCTGGTAAGCCCCTGATCCGGAAATTGTACCGTTGGGACCTATTCTCCAGGTCATCAATGCGTGACAAAGTGGTATCTAGTTGGTCATGCAGAGTTTGGATCAGGTCTGAGTTTTGGTTAGAGCCTATATTCTGCAGGTCTGATTTTATGTCCCCTGTTATTTTGGCTGCAGTAGTAGCTAAACCCTCTAGGAGGGCTGACAGTTTGTCGTATATGTCTGCTGCATTAAAGTTGTGGTCTTGGGGATGCAGGTCTGGGGTGGTGAAGTCATTGCAATAAGGCCTGTTGGGCCCTGCAGGGGAGAAAGCCTAATCTCCCACGGTGTGGTCAATGAGGGATTCTGTAGAGGCAGGGGAGGGTGTCATCGCCTGCTGGCTGATCCCATGGGATAGAGGGGTATAGTTCAGGATAGCTTGAGTGAGCACTTGCCTTTGTTCAGAGCCTCCGTCCATGGTGGAAGCATGGGGCTGAGAGCCTGCAGCGGCCGCCATGGCCATCTTGGTAGACCCAGCTCAGGTGGAGGCCTCGAATTGTCCCAGATCGCGGCAGATTGCCGGGTTGCTCATCCGGGGGTGTTCCCCAGTTGTTTGGGAGACCGGTCCCCTAACTGGGAGCCTTCCTGGGGCAAGTTACGTGCTGCTGTGGGCGCCGTTGATCTGTGATGGCGCGGAGGTCCTGGCTCAAGCAGCCATATTGGATCTCTCGTGCATGCGCCTCCTTTTATATCATATTTAAAACCACAATTGTATAATTTTAAGATTCATTTTACACTGGTGAATGAAATATCAATAATTACAAATAAGGAGATCAAAGAGTGGGGTAGTTTTTTCCTAACTCATTGAAGATAGACTCTAATCATCACATAGTTTAGGTAAAAAAAGAAAAAGAAAAATAGAGAGAGGAAAAAAAATATCAGGAATCTATACAGAGGAATAACCCAATCATATATAAATGTACATATGAACATTTTTATATGTTTTTACTTGTGTTTCATGCCTGAGGAAGGGCTGATTATATTAGCTCATAAATGTTGCATTTTTTTTCTAACTTTGTACTTTTTTTTATATCTTAAAACTATTGTGGAGTGCTGCAATCCTTGGAATTTTGTTTCCTTTACAAATGGCTGGAGAGGATTGCCTGCTGCATAGCACTACAGACTGTGTCCAGGTGGAGTTCACCTGTCTACTATAATAAATAAATACCATATATATAATTTTGTATGGTTAGCCCTAGGTGGTACGTCCCTATCTCACAAGTTTTAAGATTTATCTTCCTATTACTACTAATAACAATAATACTGTAATAATACCAGATACATTCATACTTTTGGGTAATATGGTTATATTATTTACAATGCAATATGTTACTCAAAAGGAAAAAAAAATTGTAGTTTAATGCTTGTGTAGCGCTGGTAGATTTGCAATCTACCATATGTTAGGTAAATTTAGTAATTTGTTCGTTAGGAAGGTTAAATTTGCCTCTTTTCCAGCTTGGCTGCCGAGGTGTGTGTTTCCATACTGACCGGTGGGTGTCGCTGTTATCACTGGTCAGTGCTGGAAAGGCAATGTGTCGAAGCGTATGGATGCTCTTCTGTCTCGGAGACAACTCGGTGGAGGTGGTCCTCCGAGTTGCATTCTGGGCGAGGGTATTTATGGGACAGACGCCATATTGTGGGGTTCGTTTTACAGCCACCTGCTGGCCCTCCTGGCCGACAGGTATGCGTTAGAGAGCAATCTCGTAGTCCTCCGTTCCGGAGGCCCACGCCGCTGCGGCGAAGGGGTGGACCCAGAAGCTTGTCTGGGGTCTACCACAGCAGCCGAGGAATGGTCCTGAGCTGTCTATCCAGAGTGAAGAAGATGGACAACCGAGGAGATCCTAGGGGAGGACCCGTCATGGAAGGATCATGCAGCATGCTGGTCTGGAGAGGGGCCTGGTGACTCGGTTGGAGGATGTATCCTAAAAGTAACTATACAGCATAGTGTTGCCGGGTTGGCTTAAAGGTTCAAGCACTGTGACTGACATTCATTGCAGAAAGACCAATACATCCTGTGGCAGAGGATCGTACAGGTTTATCCCAAACAAGTCTGTGGCAGAGACTTTTGTTCGTGCTACTTCCTGTCTGCTAGGCAAGTGAGAGAGGCCTATCCAGGCGAGCAAAGAGTGTGTCCCACGAGGGGAGCGCATTCTATTGTAATATCCAAATTCTATCAGGACATATGTCAAGAATCTTACAAGAAGATATTTTAGTTTCTTCTGCAGTTTCCCTTCTGCCTCTTTCCTGCTACTTCTTTAGTAAATCATTTAATAAAGCATTGAAAACGTACTCAAGTGTTGGTGCGTGTATCGCCCAGAGGTAAACTCAACGGAACCCTAGACCCGGTGCCGGTGAAACAGAGGGAAGGAGAGTGAAGGTAACAAGCTCGCTTAAACCAGCAGCTCCACTGAGAGTTATTGCTACACTTGCTTTCTATAGTGTCAATATGTAGTTGTTGTCTAAATAGGGAGATGCCATATTTTTACTTGTTGCCTTTTACACAAATCCTTTCAGAGAGAAAATTCAACAATGCGAAATTATATAGAAAAAGAATCCTTGCATTTACTAGACTTGCTAAAGCTCAGTAGATCTTAAAACATTATAAAGCACCGCAAAGCTCATTCAGTTTAATGGGCCGTAAAATGAATTATAGCTTAGAAGACATTAGTAGTAAAAATGGTCATGTTTACAGCATTTTGTGCAGTCAAGTGTAAGTAAGTTAAAATGCAGAAAATGTGGTGATACGTCTTCAGCTAGAACAAAAACATCTATTTTATAACAAACAGACAGGAAAGATGGGCAGATTGAAATAAGATTAAATATGTTGAATAAAATAACTTTGAATAAAATATCAGTGCCATTTATACATATTATCCAGGTGTTGTTTTGTTTTCGCCTATTTTTGAAATGAACACTGCATAGCTTCCACAGATCCAGTTGAACGAACATGATATACAATCAAATGACTAGAATAAATAAATATATTGTCTGCGGTTAATGACTTATCTTGCGGTAAGTGCGCATTGAAGCAGCAATCCTGAAAGCTGATGAGCTTTTTATTACCTGAGCAATTAATATTGCGAAGCACCTATCTTTAGCTGATTGTAGTTTAATAGGTTGTGTACTGACTTGAAGTGACACGTTTACTTTGAACTTAATTGCCATTGCCATTGGAAGGATAAAGTTTAAATATGACTCAAGTTTCCTATTAATATTGGAATTTAGAGAGAAGTATAATATTTAATCATTTAATTCTTACACTGGTGCAGTCAGATGCTGAACTACAGCAGCATGGAGGAGGGAACAACGCCTACTGTTGCTCTTTATTTTACTGTAATGCTGATACTAAGCTATGCTATCCCCTCCAACCAGCAAGGGTAGAGCAAAGCACTGTGAATCATGGGAGCTGTAGTTTGAGACCGCAGCCACACAATGGCACCAGTGGACTATTTATACTACTGTTTCCAAATGGCACCAAGGAGCTGAGGGAGAAGCAAGACAGATTTTATTGGATTGCTTTTATTGGATACTTCTCTCTTGGTACCATGGACTGGGGATATACAGATCTATAACCAGGGTTGGACTGTTGCCAGGTCAGGCTGGGAGATATTGGTCGGGAGACCCAGAGAGAGAGACATACTGTACTGTAGTGATTGGTGAGAGAGGTTTCATTGAGGCAGCACATTGAGCACACCACATTGCACCAGTGTCTTTCCTACTCTGCAATTATACCCCCCTCCCCCTCCATTCTGGATACAGCCTCTATGCCATATCTGCAGCATTTCTACCAGCCCCATACTGCATTACAAGCTGGTCTATTAGGACTGCTGACAAGTGCACCAATTCTCCTTATAGGGCCCCAATAATTGCCAGAAGAGGAACAGTTTAAAAGATTGCACTCCCGTTATATCACTCTAAATACTCCTCTGGTATACTTTTCCTTGCTACCATTTTCCCACAAACAGTGTATGCCAGTCAGTCAAGATCTAGCATAACCACCATTAATGCACTCTGGCAGTTTAGTCCGGTATTTGGTAGCTTGAGTTTCATTACTGCCAACTGCCGAACCTAAGGTGGCGTTGCTACTGTTTATGCTCAAACCAAATTTAATTTTAGATTTAGCCCTTACCATTCATCATTTTGTTTGTTGAGAGTAGTACTACCATTGTTGACTCAACCTTATACTTGCTTTGTTATCAACTTTGCATAGAGACAATATATTAAGTTTGCTTTTACTGATTTGCTTAATGCCTATTCCTTTGACAAGGTGTTATTGTTGATTGCTAAATGCCACTCCCAGTGTGTTTCTTTTGTGTCATTGTATGTCCATACATTTAACCCAGCATGTCAGACTGGCTGGGGTCTTTGAGAAGGTTGAAGCAAAGGACAAGGGACCCACTTTATCCAGCAGCTCCTATGAGGGTAGCGTTACATTGGTCTTCGATTAATTTAATCATACTATGAATACCATTTTATGTACATAAATGTTTGATCTGAAGCAGCACAAAGACTGCAGCAGAGCAACAATTTTATGGGGGGCACAGTAGTATTTTAAGGCTTCCTGGCATTTCAGTTGCCATCTTAAGGAAAAAATCCACTTTGCTTATATATATATAATAAAAAATATATTTTCTAATGTCTTTGAAAGGAATCTAAATAGCCACAGTCAGGGCTTGGTAGAAATGCCTGCCCCAATAAACCCTTTCCCTTACACCTGTAATGCATATTAAGGTGTGAATGTGTGATGCCCTTAAATGCAGGGCTGTCCTTTCTTAAAAGCAGAATTTTTTGTGGAGTATCTCCCCACCCCTCCAAAACCCCATTCTCTGCATCTCTCCCAGGCAGGTGTGATGAAGCATTTCCAGGAAAAGCACCCACAACATTTGGAAAAACTGAGTCAGCCAGGGCCAGAGGGCAGAGCTAAAGCATAGAGGGGGTGACCAATGATTTGCACCATTTTTATCAGGATTGGTAGGTGGATGGAATTTGGAAAAAAATAGAGACAAAGGCATTAGGGTGGATATAATGTTTTTGTCTACCTGTCCCTATAAAACCAACCCTGTGCATACAATAAAGGGCCCCCCAGTGACCTAAATATTTGGGCAAATATTCCCACAAATGGACTGTCATTTCTATTTCAATCCATCTATGGCTGTCCCCATCTATGGCCTGTTGGAAATATTTTTTTTTCAGTAGGACCTGAGTTATTTGAGGCAGGACATTGAGCATGCATACCACATTGTACCAGTGTGCTGTCTTACCTACTCTGCAATTATATCCCCCCTCCACCCCGCATACAGCCTCTGTGCCATATCTGCTGCATTTCTACCACCC
Source organism: Lithobates septentrionalis (assembly GCA_037952835.1). Classification (NCBI taxonomy): domain Eukaryota; kingdom Metazoa; phylum Chordata; class Amphibia; order Anura; family Ranidae; genus Lithobates; species Lithobates septentrionalis. Next base: position 656,412 of record JBBDGP010000261.1, read on the forward strand.
CCATACTGCAATTAAAACCAGCTCTGTGCACACATTAAAGGGGTCCCAATATCACAGTTGTGAGGATTGCTCCGTTTGCCTTTCTTGTGTGGGTGGGGGAATCCAAGAGTATCATGTACAAAAAAATATAGGAATTCTTTTATCAGGAATGCAAAAACATTTGTGGACATGATTATTTAAGCACCGAAGCTTAACATGGTTATATTAAAGTTTTTTTTAGAACAAACGTGTTACACTTACCTGCTCTGTGCAGTGGTTTTGCACAGAGCAGCCCGGATCTTCCACCTCTTGGGTCCCCCGCTGGCGCTCCTGGCCTCTCCCTTCTGCCAAGTGTCCCCAAAGCAAGCTGCTTGCTCCTGAGCCATGGCTTGACGTGTCCATTCACATGTAGAGTGGCATGAAGGTAAAAAACCTTGAGCCATTAAAACCACATTATGTAGATACTAGGCCTCTGAGTTAGCATTTTTTTTGCACACTCAGTACGCCGCCTTTTTACTTTTCTTATTCGCACAATTTACTTACTCTTATTTGACTATGTCACTCTTACTCTCTCTTTCTTCCTCTTTATTCCGGGTCTACTCCCCTCTTGGTTCTTGCCCCCCCCGGGGTAATTGTAGACTCATAATCTATGAATGCAGTATACTACAATATTTCCTTTAAGATTTACTTATGGCCCCTTTAAATGTCCTTACGTTAAACATACAAGGTCTAAATATCCCATAAAAGCGAACTAAAGTTTTTCACTCTTTAGCTTCCTCAAAAGCACATGTTGTATGCCTCCAAGAAATCCATTTAGCAGATAAGGCGACCCCTAAATATTTTGGTTCAGCTTATCCCCAAGTTTGCACAGCCTCTGCCAAAACAAAACAACGAGGGGTGCTAATAGTGTTTTATCATACTACACCCTTTTCCCTTCTGACAGAGATCAAAGACCCAGAAGGTTGCTATCTTATACTCACGGATATCTATTCGATTCTCTAAATCACAGTGTTATCCTACTATGCTCCTAACAAAACTTCATCCTCATTCCTCTCCCATTTATTACAGGTAATTGATACTCATAAAAAAACGGCACACTTTTAATCTGTGGAGATTTGAATCAAGTCCTTTATCCTTTTTTAGATAAATCCCCAACTCATATTGCATCTAGTTCTCAATCTCGTTCCAACAACCTCTTCAACAACACTCTTTATTAGATTCTTGACGTGAAATCAATCTTGCTAGGCGCCAGTTTAGTTTTTATTCTCATCCCCATAAATCATTTTCCCGTATTGATCACATTTTGATCTCAAAAGGTATGACCCCTGAACTCCTTTCTTCATCTATTATCCCTTTTTCATGGACTGACCACTGTGCTGTACTTTCAACTTTCACTTCTCTAATACCCAAAACACAAGATTCTACATGGCATATTAATGACTCAATCCATAAAAGATTACCTGGCCAATAATGAGATCCCTGATATATCCCCATTGACCCTATGGGAAGCTCATAAACCTGTTCTCCGTGGGGCTTGTATATGCCAAGCCTCATTTCTTAAAAGAGAAAAATGACAACTAAAACAAAAACTAGAAGCAGAATTTAATACAGGCAACATAATCTTTCATTCCTGTGTAAACACACAGACTTGAGTTCTCTGAGGGGAGAAGAGAGTGATCGTATGTTCATACAAAGTATGAACACTGATCTCTCTCTTCCCCTAGCAAGTCCCATCCCCCCCTACAGTTAGAACATAAAGAGGGAACACAGTTAACCCCTTGATTGCCCCCTAGTGTTAACCCCTTCCTGCCAGTGACATTTTTACAGTAATCAGTGCCTTTTTATAGCACTGATCGTTGTATAATTGTCAATGGTCCCAAAAATGTGTCCAATTTGTCCTCCACAATACCGCAGTCCTGATAAAAATCACAGATCGTCGCCATTACTAGTAAAAAAAAAAAAAATAATAATAAAAATGCCATAAATCGAAATTTTTTTGGTTAATTTTTTTTTTACCAAAAATATGTAGAAGAATACATATCAGCTTAAACTGAGGAAAATTTTTTTTTTTTTTTAATTGTGGGATATTTATTATAGCAAACAGTAAAAGCTTGTTTTTTTTTCAAAATTGTCACTGTTCTTTTGTTTATAGCACAAAAAATAAAAACCGCAGAGGTGATCAAATACCACCAAAAAAAAGCTCTATTTGTGGGAAAAAAAGGACGCAAATTTTGTTTGGGCACAGCGTCGCACAGCCGCGCAATTGTCAGTTAAAGCAACAAAGTGCCAAATTGTAAAAAGTGCTCTGGTCAGGAAGGGGGTAAAATCTTCCGGGGCTGAAGTGGTTAAACCTTGTCTTTTTTTAAAAGAATCTGTAGATAAAATGTTATGTAACTCTAAACATAAATTTTATCTTAAAGCGAACAAACTAGACACTTTTAGCCTGAGCACTTAAAAAATGAATTTGCCCCTTTAAACCGATTCCACTGAAATTATCTCATGATACATTTACTAGTAATCCAGTAAAGATCCTCCACACCTTTCAAAAATTTCTTACCTCCTTATATAAAAGGGAAGGATCTTTTGATCAAACGTTAGCAGAATCATTTTTTCACAGTCAAGTTAAACTTCCTACTATTCCTTTAGCCCAATGTGATTGTCTTGAAAGCTCCATTACAGCTATGGAAATTAAATTAGCAGTTAACTCTCTTAAACCAAATAAACGTCCAGGTCCAGATGGCTTCTCTGCCCTATACTATAAGAAATTCTCTCATATCCTTGCTCCAATGTTAACAGGCGCATTTAATTCTCTCCTTAATGATCAATCCTTTCGCCCCGAAACATTAATGGCTATAATTTCAATGATCCCCAAAAGTCAGTCAGACGATGCATCTACTATAGACCCATATCATTACTCAACCTTGACATTAAAGAGGGAGTCCCGCGAAAAAAACAATTTAAAAGTCAGCAGCTACAATTACTGCAGCTGCTGACTTTTAAAATAAGGACTCTTACATGTCACCGGGTCCAGTGATGTCGGCACCTGAGGCCGAACCGTCCCTCGGTCCTCGGATGCTGCCGCTGCCATCTTCAGTATGGGAATCAGGAAATGAAGCCTTGCGGCTTCACTTCCCGGTTCCTTACTGCACATGCGCGAGTCGCGCAGCGCAATCTGAATGGTCCGTGCTGTCTCTGGGACCCGTGTGTGTCCCAGCAGACAGCGTGGTGGGACAGGAAGAGGCATAGACTCCCGTGGGAGTCTATGTCTGGAAGTGGGTGCAAATACCTGTCTTAGAAAGGTATCTGCACCCCCTCCCCCCTGAAAGGTGCCAAATGTGACACCGGAGGGGGGGGAGGGTTCTGAATAGCGGAGGTTCAATTTTTGTGTGAACCTCCACTTTAAGTTACTAGTGAAAGTTTTAGCGACCCGCTTAAATAGTGTAATAGGTTCTTTAATAAATAAAGACCAGGTCGGCTTTATTCCACAGCGCCAAGCGGCAGATAATGTACACAGGACTACTTTACTAATTCAAGCAGCTAAATCACGACAAATACCCATCTGTCTCTTATCTTTAGATATCAAAAAAGCATTTGATACAATTTTGTGGCTTTACCTACATTTTGTCCTGCAGCGTTGGGGATTTGGTCCTTATTTTCTTAGCTGGGTCTCCTCATTATACAAAAATCCCAAAGTTTATGTTAAATATGCTGGATATAAATCAATCCTTTTTGACATCTGTAGGGGTACGCATCAGTGATGTCCACTTTCCCCACTCTTATTTGCCCTACTTATTGAACCCCTTGCTCAATCAATCTGTACTGACCCCTCTATTAAAGGTCTAGATGTAGCTGATCACCAACATAAACTGCCTATTTGCTGATGATATCTTAATCTTTATGTCATTCCCTCATATTTCTGCTCCTAATCTTATAAGTAAACTTGATCACTTTGCCCACGTATCTGGTCTAATTATTAACTCTCAAAAATCTATAGCCTTATATATATCTTTACCTCCTCATATTTTACAACAAGCACAAACATCCCTCCCTTTCCCATGGTCCATTTCATGCCTTCTTTATCTAGGGATAACTCTCACAACCAATTATTATGACATTTTCACTCACAATTATCCTCCAATTTTGCATCAAATATCTAATCTTCTGACACAATGGTCCTCTCTACCATTATCTTGGATAGGTAAAATTAATGTAATAAAGATTGCTATACTGCCCAAAATTCTTTATCTTTTTTCGAGTTTTACCTATCCTTGTTCCAGCATACTTTCTCAGAATACTACAACGTAAGGCATTAACTTTTTAACTTCAATGTTAAAATTGTTTTAGCTAAACTACTTTTCGTTTATGTTGGAACTACAACTCAATATTATTACCATATATGTGATCTTTTCTTTTGCTGCCACCATATGTACTTATGTATACTAATTATTAAAATTCAATAAACACATTTGACAAGAAAAAACACTTTATGTAAAGATGATAATACTGTTATGCTGAGCTCCTGGCACCCTTGTTCTCAGTCCGAAAGCCTTGTATATGGTCCACAGCAATTGACATAGACCTTCTCCACCTACACAGTGCATAGTTTATTAGTATGTCTAATCACAGGAAAGCAGTTCTGCACAATTTCTGCAGCATTTTGGCAAAGTTGGGTGTCCCTTTTTGCATACATTAAAGATACATCCTTGAAGAGAGTCAAATAATAATAATGAAGAGCCAGAGGCGAGGTACCATCAACTGACAGTGTGTAACATTTTATGAGTTTGCTAATTTGATGTAATCCATTGAGCCAAACGTTGAAAGTAATTAAAGATGTAAGTCTAAGCAGAGTAGTTACATGCTGGGCTATGTTAATTGCAATGTCTGCCTTGTTAATGATCATTTATATAAGATCTTCATATGAAGCAAAAAAAATGCTTACATTGACAGTAATTCATGATCTTCTTGCTGAGCTAATTACTTCATCTCCTGTGTGTTTTGCCATAGAGTCAGGCACATATTTTTATTTCCTGTGTTACTATAGTCTTCAATGACATTTCAAGTCATCAAAAGTAAGTGCAAACATACAAATTTCTCATGTAACATTTATGTTTGTTTGAATGTTAAAATCACATATCCACAATAATTAATAATATAGATACAAGGCAGCGCTGTGTGACATAAGTCATAAACATAAATTCAGTTTTAAAGTGTCCATGTGATAAAAGTGATATAGGAATGCTCAATAGTCATTCCACCAATATCATATAAATAACACAATATCATATAATCCATTCCTGTGACGTGAGCAATCCACTTCAAACACCCTGTGGCACACACTCCCCTCTCCAGGTGCTTATCTGGTTGATACTAAAATGTAGCCTCCAACAGATCTCTGATTCTTCATCCACTCATCCATTTCATCAATTCTTCCCCTTAGCGAGTGTGTCACAAAATCCCAGAATAATGAAAAGGAAAGCCAATAGTGTAATTCTTTAATCCTTTTATTAAATTGCAATAAAATGCCATTCACAAAAATGTTACCTCAGAAAGCCCATTATATTTCCTAAGGACATGTGTGAGAAACCGCTTTCAGCGCTGAAAGCTGAAAATTGGCCTGGGCAGAAAGCAGGTGAAAGTGCCCAGTAGGCACGTGGTTAAGGTGGGACTATTTGTTTTTTACTTGCTTCATTTTTTATTTTTTTTTCTCTTGCGTGGTGTGCTTATTTGTAATGTTTGAATGATTATTTATTTGGAAGACCAACTCAAAGGAGTGATATCTAGGGATGGGCGAACGGTTTGGCCCAAGCATTAGTTCAGGCCAAACTTTGGTTGATCGGACGTTCTGTGAATAGTGAACATTATGCGGCGTTCGCAGCAAATTTGAAAGCCGTGGAACCCGATAAAGTCTATAGGACACCAACATGAAAAACCAAAAGTGCTCATTTTAAAGTTTTATATGCAAGTTATATAAAGAAAGATAAACACCTCATTTAAAGTCCCGACCCTCTTTTTTTATGTACTTGAATAGGGATGGAGTTGCATGTCTCATTTAAAGTCCCAAAAGCCCCCTTTATTGTATATGCACGTTATTGTCATAAAAAGTGTTTGTGGACCCGGGTCCTGCCACAGGGGACATGTATCAATGCAAAAAAAGGTTTTAAAAACATCCGTCTTTGGGAGCAGCGATTTTAATAATGCTTAAAGTGAACAATAAAAATGAAATATTCCTTTAAATATCATGCCTGGGGGGTGTCTATAGTATGCGTGTAAAGTGGTGCAGTTTTCCAGTGTTTAGAACAGTACAACAGCAAAATGACATTTCTAAAGGAAAAAGTAATTTATTGTTGAGTTTCGGCAATATAGATAAAACTCATTGAAAAAAAATGGCACAGGGTTCCCCCCCAGTCCATCTCCAGGCCCTTTGGGTCTGGGATGAATATTAAGGGGAACCCCGAACCAAAAATTAAAAAAAATATTGCATGGGGGTCCCCCCAAAATCCATACCACGCCCTTCAGGTCTGGTATGGATATTAAGGGGAACCCTGCGCCAATTTTTTTTTAAAAAATGGCGTGGAGTCCCCTCAAAACCCATACCCTTATCAGAGCATGCAACCTGGCAGGCTGCAGTAAAAGAGGGGGACGAGAGAGCACCCCCCTCCTGAACCGTACCAGGCCACATGCCCTTAACATGGAGAGAGTGCTTTGGAACACGTCCTTTATTAAAAAATAAAAAAATAAAAATTTCCCACGATGTAGATCCATCTTACGCCGCCTGATGGACCGATAAAAGGAAAAAAAAACGCAACAGCTCCCCCTCCATGGGAGGCTCCCGCCGAGTGACACTTCTTCTCGGTGACAGCTGTTATATAGCTGAGGGCGGGGCCACTCGGTGACATAAATGGGTGACCCCAACTTAATCTGACATCAAGTGTCCCCCATTGAAGAAGGAGCTGTTGCGGCTTTTTTTTTTCTTTTTCCGGTCCGTTGGGCGGCATAAGATGGATCTACATCACGGGACATTTTTTAATAAAGGTCCCAAAGTGTCTCCTGTCTTTTTTACTATTTTTGACGCATTTTTTTGTGAAATGGTAGGGGTACAAAGTACCGTTACCAATTCACATGGGGGGGCCGGGATCTGGGGGTCCCCTTGTTAAAGGGGGCTTCCAGATTCTGATAAGCCCCCTGCCCGTAGACCCCCACAACCACCGGGCAAGGGTTGTGGGGATGAGGCCCTTGTCCCCATCAAAATGGGGACAAGATGCTTTGGCGGGGCTACTCCAAAGCACTCTCCCCATGTGGAGGGCATGTGGCCTGGTACGGTTCAGGAGGGGGGGGGCGATCTCTCGCCCCCCCTCTTTTCCTATGTCCTGCCAGAGTGCGTGCTCGGATAAGGGTCTGATATGGATTTTGGGAGGACCCCTACACCATTTTATGTTTTATTTTGGTCAGGGTTCCCCTTAAAATCCATACCAGACCTGAAGGGTCTGGTATGGATTTTGGGGGGACCCCTACGCTATTTTTTATTTTTATTTGGTGCAGGGTTCCCCTTAATATCCATATCAGACCTGAAGGGTTGCTGGTGGTGATGAGACTGCACAGGTGTGTGCTAAGCCTGCACTGATGATAACTGATGAGCACAGATGTGCACTGATTGATATCACAGATGTGCACTGATGAGGCGGCACAGATGGGCACTGATCGCACACATATGTGCACTGATGAGACGGCACAGATGGGCACTGATTGATTGCACAGATGTGCACTAATGAGGCGGCACAGGTGGGCACAGATATGCACTGATGAGGTGGCACAGATGGGCACTGTTGAGGTAGCACAAATGGGCACTGTTGAGGTGGCACAAATGGACACTGATGAGTCGGCACAGATGTGCACTGATTGATTGCACAGATGTGCACTGATTGATTGTACAGATGTGCACTGTTGAGGTGGCACAGATGGGCACTGATTGTACAGATGGGCACAGATGGGCACAGACGGGCAAAGATGGGCAATGATGGCACAGATGATGCACTGATGGCACAGATGATGCACTGATGGCACAAGTGGGCACTGATGCACACAGGTGGGCACAGATGGCATTAGCTATAGATGCTAATTGTCACTGTGGGCACTGATTGGGCACACTGTTTGTTTTTTGTACTGTAAAATTCACTCACAATTCTTCACAGAAGCTCTCTATCCTCACACTCGGTTTCTGTGTGAGGAGAACGAGCCGGCAATGAGAGATGATCTCATAGGTTTACATTTGAGATCATCTCATTGGCCACGGCGATCGCTGTAAATGGCCGATGTGATTGGCCATTTACAGCGATCTGTGATTGGCAATGTCCAAGGGACACGGCCAACACAGATTTTCCCTGATGCACGCTTATGAGAGTGCGCGGGGAGCGAGGAAAGGGGACAACGTCAATGGACCTAGTCCCGGCAATGTAGATCCTTGCTGTAGCCCTCATTTAGCTATAGCATGGATCTGAACTGGTTAAAGAAATATTTAATTTTTATTGTTTCACTTTAAGTATTATTAAAATCACTGCTCTTGAAAAAAACAGCTGTTTTTAAAACCTTTTTTTGCATTGATATGTGTCCCCTGGGGCAGGACCCGGGTCCCCAGATACTTTTTATGACAATAACTTCCATACTGTATAAGCCTTTAAAATTAGCACTTTTGATTTTTCATATTTCTGTCCTATAGACTTTAATGGTGTTCATGTGCTCGTCCAATTTTTTTGCCTGTTTGCAAGTTCTGGTGTGAACCGAACCGGGGGGTGTTCGGCCCATCCTTAGTGATATCTACAAACCACATTCTGCCCATCAATCCATCACCAAAGTTGTCTAAAGCAGAACTGAACTCAAGAAGCACTTGGACGGGGGGGGGTGGTGTCCAGCCGGGATAGCAGATGGACGCCTGATTCCACAGCTCTAAAGCCAGGGGACACAATCCAACGACATCGGCTGTCTACGACATTCCATCCACACCTATCCTTGCCCCTCACACTTAGGGGACAAAGATGATGCCTTCAAGGAAGAGATTAACAGACCACAAGCCACAAAAACTTACCGAATTCGCCTACAAGCCGGCGGGCTGGAAAAATCAAGGCCGCGCCATCTCCAGCGTAAACGGACCTCCCGGATGATCAGACAGATGATCCTCCAGACACAGGTACTGTGGACAACCTCTCCCATGCCCCAGAAGGTGACCCCTTCCTTGGCAGCCCTGCAAAGGCACAGATGCGGCTAGACGCGATGCCGCAGCGATCGCGGTACTCACAAATTGAGGCCCAGGCTCCTATCCCCTACTCACTGGACCAGGCCCTACACTCATCCATGTCCTCCTTCCCCACCTCAGGCCAGCCAGTCATGAATACAACACTCAAGGATATGCTCATATCCCTGCAGACCTCCCTCATGACAGATCTATCATCCCTTTTTCACAAGATCACCTCTGACATCCACACACTGGATGATAGAGTGACAAACGCTGAGAGAGGAATACATGCCTGCACCTCCACAGTGAATGACACCATTGAAGCTTATGAAGCTGTTAGAGAAGAACAGACATAGATGCGTGCCAAGCTGGCCGATTTAGAAGACAGATCTCGCAGGAACAACGTTAAACTGAGGGGGGTACCTGAGTCCATACTACCCGCAGATCTGCCTCGCTATGCAAAAGAACTGATGCACTTAGTTCTCCCTGAGGCCTCACCGCGTGACGTCATTGTGGATAGGATTCATAGAATCGCTAAACCATCCCATCTAGCTGCCTCGGTCCCTAGAGATGTTCTGATGAGGGTTCACTTCTATCACATCAAAGAAAAACTGCTCATGGGACTCAGGGCTAAATCGCCATTACCAGCTCCCTATACAGGGATTCAACTTTTCCCTGACCTCTCAAAATACACCCTTCAAATGAGGCGCCAACTAAATCCGATCACCAAAGGCCTGCAAAATCACAAGCTGCAATACAAATGGCGATACCCCGCCACCATTCTCATCGTACGCAACGGTCAAACCCACACGATAGGGGAACTAGAAAAGGGCCTGAAACTGCTTCACGCCTGGGGTATAAACCCTGAACCGCCAAACCCTGCTCTACAGGACAGAGGTCCCTCCTCACCCCGCAGACAACTAGATCAAAACCTTAAATGAAAGTCTTCACCTTCCAGAATCCATGAAGCCGATAACAGCTATAACAGCTCCCCTGTGCTCCGGCTATCTGATATTCTTGTCTTCTGCTACCCACAATACTAACTCTTTGTACCCCCGATACAGAGGTTTTTTAAGGTGCTCAGCACCCCCTCTAACTTGTTCACTCTTTTCTCCTTTTTTTGTTTCTATTTTTCTCAAAAACATTTTTTTTTTTTTGTAAGGGTACAAACCCATTGTTTGGCAAGTTAAACCAACGGTTCACATCGCAGAACCATTTCAAAATTTTCACCATTCTCTAAATGTATCCATGATCTCTGTTTGACTGTACTTGTCTTGCTACCTAACGTATTGCTCTATTTTCAGTCTCTTAGTCCATTCTCGCCTCAGCTCCCTGGCCAGCCAGGAACCTACGGACACTGATCCTCCAATCGGAGCTCATCTGACCCAAGCCTCGGATCTCCACAACCCACCCTCCTCACCTCATCGCCTGAAACAACCATCTTCACGCAGTAACGTCTAACTGTAAGTGTTGTTCACAACACCACCAACCTCATACTCACAGGATGCCGTTCAACATTCTCTCACTAAACGTTAATGGGCTCAACCATCCCGCCAAATGCCACTCACTATGGAAAACCGTCATAGCTCTCCAAGGTGACATCCTATGCGTCCAGGAAACCCACCTACTAGCCCCCAATACTCTACTGTGTAAGAACCGTCATTTTCCACATGTATTTCACACAACACACTCCACTAAGATCAGAGGACTTATGATTGCAATCAAAGATACCATAGACTTTCAACTACTAGAAGCAGTCCCGGACCCTGAAGGTCGTTTCATTATACTAATCTACCATCAATAGAACAACTTACTCCATAATCAATATATATGCCCCGAACTCACACCAAATGAAGTTCTTACACAGACTTATCCGCACATTGAAACCCATACAAAAAGGCCACACGATTTTGTGTGGTGACTTCAATCTGGTCCCAGATATATCTATGGACTCCACCTCTTCAGCTAAAAGACGCGACTCACCTCTGAAGGCGATCATGAACTCCCATGAAATGTATGATGTCTGGCGATGCCATCATGGCGCCGAACGCGACTTCACTTTTTTTTCTTCTAGGCACCGCTCCTACTCTAGAATCGAACTGTTTCTAACTGATAAGCATATTTTACAAAAAATATCTAAGTCTGCGATCCACACCATGACATGGTCAGACCACGCCCCCCACCTCAATTGCAATCCAAGATCCCAACCTTCAGAGAAATACATTCCTCTGGAGACTAAACAACTCCATCATTCAAAATGCTAAATACACCCCAGAAATTTCAGAACACATCTCAGAATTTTTCTCATTAAATAAGGGCTCGGTACCCGACCCTGCCGTGGTATGGAGCGCACATAAAGCGTATATGAGGGGAATGCTCATTAAATTGAGCTCTCACCATAAGCGACAGAGGACGCAGCGTGTAGATACCCTAACAGCTCAAATAGCGGACCTAGAAACAAAACACAAAACTGACCCTCAGAACCCACAGACAAAACATCTAATAGCCCTCAGACAAGAACTGAAAACCCTTCTCCTCCACTCGTATGAATTCCTTCAAAGGAAATTCAAAGCATCTTCGTATTCCACCTCTAACAAAGCAGGGAAGACATTAGCCCAACGCCTCAAAGGTAGACGCAATAAAACCAGAATAACCCAACTTAACCACCCCCACACTAACACCCCACTGAGTAACCCCCAAGACATTGCTGATGCTTTCAGCGTCTACTATGAAGATTTGTACAACTTGAAACAAGACCCTCTTACCCCCCAACCCACACAAGATGACATTGACCATTTTCTCAGCAAGATAAACCTACCCAAACTATCTACTGACCAACTGACTACCCTGAACGCACCATTCACTGAACAGGAAATCAAAGCTACTATTGACTCGCTACCTAGTGGTAAAGCACCCAACCCTGACGGGATGACAGGGGAATACTACAAACTATTTTCCCCTCAACTAGTCCCCCACCTCACCGAGCTCTTTAATCACGCTGCCTCCTCTGCTAGCTTCTCGAAAGAATACTTGAAAGCGTTAGTAATTACGATCCCAAAACCAGGGAAACAGTCGGACACCCCCCAAAACTTTCGCCCAATCTCTTTACTCAACCTTGACTTAAAAATCTACTCCAAAACCATAGCCACCAGACTACTTGAAATCATGCCCACTATCATACATCAAGACCAAACTGGTTTCACCAGAGGCAGACAATCCTCAGATGCCACCAGAAGAATGATTGACCTCATACATCATGCTGAATCCACCGGAACGCCTTCTCTGCTTCTTTCCCTAGATGCAGAGAAGGCGTTTGATAGAGTCCACTGGCCCTACCTAAAAGCGGTTCTCCAAAAATTTGGATTCCAGGGACAAATCCTAAAAGCCATCCTGGCATTATACTCCAACCCTGAGGCCCAAGTATTCACAGAGGGCATGCTCTCACGCCCATTCCCCATCACAAACGGTACCCGCCAAGGATGCCCCCTCTCCCCTTTAATATTTAATATGATTATGGAACCCCTGGCGGAACACGTGCGCTCCCATCCTAACATTTCGGGTATGCAAATTGGCCTCTCCCACCACAAAATTAGTCTATTCGCTGACGATGTAATTCTCATTCTTACAGATCCGACTGTTTCCCTGGCAGCAGTACAAAAACTGCTTAAATGGTTTAGCTCGGTCTCATATTACAAAGCTAATGTGACCAAATCCTTCATACGAGACATACACATAAACGCCACTTTGAAAAACCTCCTACAACTACAATACCCATTTAAATGGGCAGATACTGACATATCCTACTTGGGCATTCGACTCCCGAGAACAACTAAGAAAATATACTCATGTAACTACCTACCACTCCTCCAACAAATTCAATCTACCTCCAAAAAAATAGCAAAACATGAACTCTCATGGTCAGGCAGACTTGCGGCATTTAAGATGATATGCCTCCCCCAAATACTATACTATTTCAGGACCCTACCTATACCTCTACCAGTTAGCTTCTTCAAATCTCTCCGCACTATATTCAATAAATACCTCTGGAATGGAAAAAAACCCAGGAGTGCCCACCACAACCTAGTAAAACACAAACTAGTCGGTGGAACAGGCTCTATAGACTTTGAGGACTATTATCTAGCAACAATCCTAGCCCAACTACCCTCCTGGTTCCAAGCACACCCTAACACGCTTTGGGGACAAATTGAGAACTCCTCACTAACGCGACCCAATTTGAAAACTTGGCTACTTAGTACCCCGCTGGGCACCATAATACCAACATCACTATCCCCAACCATGAGAGCATCAGCACACGCTTGGAAAAAATCATTAGCCTTACTGACATCCACACCCACCACATCTCCATACTACGTTCCCTTGGAATCCCTAATACATACAATACCCGAACTCTCATTATTACCATGGAAAACCAAAGGCATACACTTCCTACAAGACCTAATGCATAACAATCTCATCAAGACATTCACACAACTCCAGTCTGAATTCAACCTAACTTCATCTGACCTCTTCACTTACATCCGCATACGCCACTGCCTGAACACTTTTCCCCTCCCCCCCTACAATATTCACCCCAAGACCTGGGAATACCTCACCAACCCAGCCACTAAAACTAGAGGTATCTCTTATTTCTATAACATTCTTCACGACAAACGCACCTTTTACAAACTAAAATCACACCAAAATTGGGAAAATGACCTAGCCCATACTTATACGGACAAACAATGGCAACTGGCCCTCAAAGCTACCTACACGGCCACTAAATGTGCGGCCCTATGGGAACTCACGCAGAAAATCTCATTACCCTGGTATCTCACCCCAGCCAGAATAACATCCTTCAATCCAAGGATCCCCAACAACTGCTGGAGATGTCACTCATCTCCTAGTGACATATTTCATGTATTCTGGACATGTACTAAACTACATCAATACTGGGAAAACATCTTTGGTTTAATCTCGAACATAACACACATAAAAATTCCTCCCTCGCCAGCACTGGCGATACTTACCCTAACTATAGAGACCATCCCTCATTCATTTAGATTAGTGGTCACTCATATCCTCATGGCAGCAAGGCTCAACATAACCAGACACTGGAAATCCGACAACCTCCTGACACTCGCCCAAGTTATTGACTTAGTAGCCCTCCACTACAGTTACGAGATCACAACAGCTACGTACACTGGCCAGGTGACAAAAATACACAGGAACTGGCAACCATGGACTGACTGGACTACACACTGCGCAACCCACATACTAAAGCACTGACAAATAGATCTTCTTTCTTGACCGAGCAATACCTTTATCTATGCAAGAGAAACAAGATGCATGCAACAGCTAGTATTAATTAGCTCACAGTTATCAACGTAAGTTCATACTAAACAGGGCCTCTTCACTCCTGTGGCACTAAAGCTCCCAATTGGGGTGCAGCATTAGTGAAGAGAACCAACTATACAAATACATGTTGTATATCCATAACTTTAGAAATAATAATGGATATATGTTTAATAAACGATACAACTGATCCATGTTAGCGGACAGTAACCTGTACTAAATTTATACTTTGTATCATTTATCTTGTATTGTCTAACTAAAACGTCTTTGCACGACGTACAATGTCCAATTGTACACTGTATTCTGTTTGAAAATTCCAATAAAAAATATAGAAGAAAAGAAGCACTTGGACGGGGTGCATAAAAGAGCGAGGTGGAACCTCCGATCCCCAGGAGCTTTGAGGGATTGAGGGGCCCCAAAATTCCTCGTGGATATACGTACCGCCATCCCTGGAGGCCGGACCACAAATAGACAAATTTCTTAGCAGGTATGCTGGGTTCTGAAATTAGTTTGACCGCCCAAATAGATATAGTAATGATCTGGAAGTTTCCCTCCCTGTATTTAATTATTGCATCCCTTATATCTATGTCCATAGGATAAACATCTTTATTGCTACTTCCAATGCCCATGATTGTTTGAGCTGACCAACACAGGCATATTAATTAGTAGCTTCAGACAAGTAATGGGCTTTGCACTTACTTGTTATTTTTCTATTTTTCTATTTACAAGTAATTCAATTACATTAACTCTAAATGAAACTATTCATGTTTAAGTCTAATAGCCCAATACACTGATGTGTAGTAGAAGCATAAAATCGTGTATGTTTTTATGGCAAGTATATATAAATACAATTTGATACAATGAACTCCAGTAGTCGCTAAAATGAATAGTTCTTGGCAGTATGATATAAAAAGCTTAAACATTATATGTCTCTTTATAGACGGTACAGTTTCTATGGTCACCTATAGTGCCTGACAGGCGTTTGCGAAAACCAGACTACAGTCTATATGCGAGTACAGAATTGTTTGTTTACACAATTGCTAGGACATTTTCAAATCGTAATTAAGCTAGCTTAATAAAACCGGTACATTTTATAATTTTAGTCATCAGATGCACCCCATATCTCAAACTGAATTCTGGTTGCTGTCCTCATGAATCTGGGGTCCAGTCTCGTGGTCATCCTCTTTTATCCATCACGAGAGGCCCAATGGTCTGTAGCAGTGTCCCACCAATAGGGGTGAGCGCCAAGACTTTCCATAAACACCAAGTGTGGTGAGTTTATATAATGTACATATATGGCCTTGCACATGTATATACAGTGGCTTGCGAAAGTATTCGGCCCCCTTGAACTTTTCAACCTTTTGCCACATTTCAGGCTTCAAACATAAAGATATAAAATGTTTATTTTTTGTGAAGAATCACCAACAAGTGGGACACAATTGTGAAGTGGAATGAAATCTTTTGGATTTTTGAAACTTTTTTAACTAGTATAAAAATGAAAAGTGGGGCGTGCAAAATTATTCGGCCCCCTTGCGTTAATACTTTGTAGAGCCACCTTTTGCTGCGATTACAGCTGCAAGTCGCTTGGGGTATGTCTATCAGTTTTGCTTATCGAGAGACTGGAATTCTTGCCCATTCTTACTTGCAAAACAGCTCGAGCTCAGTGAGGTTGGATGGAGAGCGTTTGTGAACAGCAGTTTTCAGCTCTTTCCACAGATTCTCGATTGGATTCAGGTCTGGACTTTGACTTGGCCATTCTAACACCTGGATACGTTTATTTGTGAACCATTCCTTTGTAGATTTTGCTGTATGTTTGGGATCATTGTCTTGTTGGAAGATAGATCTCTGTCCCAGTTTCAGGTCTTTTGCAGACTCCAACAGGTTTTCATCCAGAATGGTCCTGTATTTGGCTGCATCCATCTTCCCCTCAATTTTAACCATCTTCCCTGTCCCTGCTGAAGAAAAGCAAGCCCAAACCATGATGCTGCCACCACCATGTTTGACAGTGGGGATGGTGTGTTGAGTGTGATGAGCTGTGTTGCTTTTACGCCAAACATATCGTTTTGCATTGTGGCCAAAAAGTTCGATTTTGGTTTCATCGGACCAGAGCACCTTCTTCCACATGTTTGGTGTGTCTCCCAGGTGGCTTGTGGAAAACTTTAGACGAGACTTTTTATGGATATCTTTGAGAAATGGCTTTCTTCTTGCCACTCTTCCATAAAGGCCAGATTTGTGCAGTGTACGACTGATTGTTGTCCTATGGACAGACTCTCCCACCTCAGCTGTAGTTCTCTGCAGTTCATCCAGAGTGATCATGGGCCTCTTGGCTGCATCTCTGATCAGTCTTCTCTGAGCTGAAAGTTTAGAGGGACAGCCAGGTCTTGGTAGATTTGCAGTGGTCTGATACTCCTTCTATTTCAAAATGATCGCTTGCACAGTGCTCCTTGGGATGTTTAAAGCTTGGGAAATCTTTTTGTATCCAAATCCGGCTTTAAACTTCTCCACAACAGTATTATGGACCTGCCTGGTGTGTTCCTTGGTCTTCATGATGCTCTCTGCGCTTTCAACAGAACCCTGAGACTATCACAGAGCAGGTGCATTTATACAGAGACTTGATTACACACAGGTGGATTCTATTTATCACCATCAGTCATTTAGGACAACATTGGATCATTCAGAGATCCTCGCTGAACTTCTGGAGTGAGTTTGCTGCACTGAAAGTAAAGGGGCCGAATAATTTTGCACGCACCACTTTTCAGTTTTTTAATTGCTAAAAAAGTTTAAAATATCCAATAGATTTCGTTCCACTTCACAATTGTGTCCCACTTGTTGGTGATTCTTCACAAAAAATTAAAATTTTATATCTTTATGTTTGAAGCCTGAAATGTGGCAAAAGGTTGAAAAGTTCAAGGGGGGCGAATACTTTCGCAAGCCACTGTATATCACAATAGTTTTGTATTTGAAATATATGTATTCTAATGATGAACTATTTCTCTGATTCGACATATAGAAGCTCCTGAAGAAGCGACAATTTTGGTCGCAAAACATGTTGAGCATCTTTTAATTCTCCAAGGACCCTTGAACACCCCAACAGCGAATGCCAGACTCTAGTGTGGGCCTTTCTGACACAAACCAATATAGCCCCACAGGAAGTATACAAGTGGCTTCTGTTTTCTGGGGTTGATCAATGGGTTCCCATATGTGTATCTAATATCTAAATGTGTTTTATTAAGTGTGCACTGTATATGTAATCATTATTAGGGATTGTCCCGATGTTCGAGTCAAACGTAAGTTCGACTCGAACATTGGGTGTTCGCGGCAAATTCGAAAGCCGCGGAACACCCTTTAAAAGTCTATGGGAAAAATCAAAAGTGCTAATTTTAAAGGCTTTTATGCATGGTGTTGTCATAAAAAGTGTTTGGGGACCTGGATCCTGCCCCAGGGGACATGTATCAATGCAAAAAAAAGTTTTAAAAAAACGGCCGTTTTTTCGGGAGCAGTGATTTTAATAATGCTTAAAGTGAAACAATAAAAGTGTAATATTCCTTTAAATTTTGTACCTGGGGGGTGTCTATAGTATGCCTGTAAAGTGGCGCATGTTTCCCGTGTTTACAACAGTCCGAGAGTAGAATGACATTTCTAAAGGAAAAAAAGTAATTTAAAAGTACTTGCGGCTATAATGAATTGTCGGTGCGGGCAATACACATAAAAGTTCATTTATAAAAACGGCATGGGATTCCCCCACAGGGGAATCCTGAACCAAAAAAAAAAAAAAAATGCATAGGGGTCCCCCCAAATTCCATACCAGGCCCTTCAGGTCTGGAATGGATTTTAAGGGGAACCATGCGCAAAAAAAAATGGCGTGGGGTCCCCCCAAAAATCCATACCAGGCCCTTATCTGAGCACGCAACCTGGCAGGCCGCAGGAAAAGAGGGGGGATGAGAGAGCGCCCACCTCCTGAACCGTACCAGGTCACATGCCCTTAACATTGGGAGGGTGCTTTGGGGTAGCCCCCCAAAGCACCTTTTCCTAATGTTGATGGGGAGAAGGGCCTCATCCCCACAACCCTTGGCCGGTGGTTGTGGGGGTCTGCGGGCGGGGGGCATATCGTGTTGTCGTATTGTGTTTTTTTTACCATTTTCACACATTATTTGTAAAATGGTAGGGGTACATTTGTACCCCATTACCATTTCACAAAGGGGGGGCCGGGATCTGGGGGTCCCCTTGTTAAAGGGGGCTTCCAGATTCCAATAAGCCCCTCACCCGCAGACCCCACAACCACCAGGCAAGGGTTGTGTGGATGAGGCCCTTCTCCCCATCAACATGGGGACAAGGTGCTTTGGGGGGCTACCCCAAAGCACCCTCCCAATGTTGAGGGCATGTGGCCTGGTACCGTTCAGGAGGGGGGTGCTCTCTCATCCCCCTCTTTTCCTGCGGCCTGCCAGGTTGCGTGCTTGGGCAAGGGCCTGGTATGGATTTTTGGGGGGACCCCCACTCATTTTTAAAAAAAAATTTGGTTCGGGGTTCACCTGTGGGGTAATCCCATGCATTTTTATCAATAAACTTTTATGTGTATTGGCGGACCGACAATTCATTATAGCCGCTAGTACTTTTAAATGTCTTTTTTTCCCCTTTAGAAATGTCATTTTGCTCTCGGACTGTTGTAAGCAAGGGAAACATGCGCCACTTTACAGGCATACTATAGAAACCCCCCCCAGGTACAAAATTTAAAAGAATATTACACTTTTATTGTTTCACTTTAAGCATTATTAAAATCCCGAAAAAAACGGTCATTTTTAAAACTTTTTTTTGCATTGATACATGTCCCCTGGGGCAGGACCCAGGTCCCCAAACACTTTTTAAGACAATACCATGCATATAAGCCTTTAAAATTAGCACTTTTGATTTTTCATGTTCATGTCCCATAGACTTTAACGGTGTTCAAACAAATTTTTTGCCTGTTTGCCTGCAAATTTTTTGCCTGCGAACAGAACCGGTGGGTGTTCAGCCCATCCCTAGTCATTATATGTAAACTATTAAAAAATGTTATATTTTTCTATATGTGCCATTAAAGTCCATTTTTCCTTATCCTTCAATTTCTATACATTAGGATGTGGCACATTGGTATTTAGGGTGCTTTGATTGCCACCCTAGGGCATAGCAATCCAACTTTTTTCTTTTCCCAGTCTTACCAAATACTTCTGTCCCCCAGGCAACAAAGTGCACATAGCACTGCCATTATAGGTGGAGTTATTCCTGAGCTAATATGGTCAACAGCACAATCTCCCTCCTACCACCATCATCCAACCATACATTTAGCAAGAGGATAAATATTTAATAAGTACTGAGTGATGATGGTTGCATGTAAAGGGAGGAGGCACGCCAGTTTCCCTGTCCTATCCTCTCTGACTTTTTAAGCAGTGATAGGCTCAGCTCTATCTGTCACCCCCCTTCATTGGTTGCTAGCATGCAGGCAGCCAGGTCGCACAGTACTCATGGTTGCTAGGATATAGATGGCCTGGCTGCCTGTGTACTGGCAACCAATGACTTGTGCAGCTCGGCCCTACATAACATACTGTCCACTATAACGGTGCTGCACAGCATCTTTGGTTGCTAGGATACAGGTGACTCAGTTGCTGGAATTCTGGCAAACACTGCCCAGTCCTACATATTATACATCTGTGATTGCTAGAACACAGATGGCCAGACCACCTGTGTTCTGGAAACCCATGGCACTGTTGGCCCCACTGTATGCAGTGATTTGTTTTATATCCTTGCATATATATGGGTTTGAGCTGTAAAATGTGTTTTTTGTAACCTAGTTATTACCTAGTTACTTATTAGATGGGTAAAAGGTGGTAAAACAGGGCAACTGTGTGGGAGCCCTATAGTTGACACACCTCCACCCCAGGTGTGAGTATTTTTTTTTGCAATACACATTTACAACATAAAGCACAAAAATACTGATATATATTTAATATAGTGCTTAATCAAAGATTGTTTTCCTCTCGCACACTACAGTGGGAGAGATGAACTGTTATTTCTATCTCATGTCATCCTATGTCATGGAAACAAACACACAGTAGAGCATGAATCTTATTTTCTGCTATTCCGCAACCCGGTTTACTAATCAGTGGTTTGTCTTCTTCCTCAGAGATTCTGCATTAACACCTCTGCCCTCTTAGATACTGCATATTCTGCAGCAGTTTGCTATTTCTGACCTTGACCTATAAGAGGTGTCCAGAGAAAAAAAAACTGCATTTCTTTATAACATTGTGACTACCAGAATATAAAAGATTTTGCAGAGGACTGACTTAACTCTGGAGGCAACGTATTACAGCTACTCATGAATATCTGCACTGTTAGTAACCTTTACTGAAGCAAACAGATCAAAAGACACAAATGAAAGCAGTTTTGAATTAAATACATAATGAATGTATTTTTTAATGAAAGTAAGTAATATGACCTGGCATCAGCTTCTTGCAGTACCTGTACAACAGGGCTCAGATTGGGTAAGACAAAAAAAGTACAAGAAACCAAGGAGATATGTTTTAGTGGAGAGAGCTGAATGTCTGAGATGAGCTCAGCCGTGTGCTGCTTCTCTCTTCATTGTTCTGTCACAGGGCGGGGGAGTGGGGGGTGGAGACCTCTAAAATGAAAATGATTAAAGTGGTATTAAAGTCAGTTTTTTTCCTAAACCAAATTTTTATAAAATTCCTTTTCAATTGCTACCTGTTGCCCTTAAATTCCTGTTCTGTCTGTGCCACCAGGACCAATAGATCCCTGTGTGAGTCTTCACAGTGTCAGTGTCACTCTTCACAAAAAAAAATACAGTTTTACAAAATTACAGTTTTAAGAGCAAATTTCAGTATTTAGGCTATAAACAAGTACAATATGCAATTAGCAATGTGATTTAAGGTTGATATTAAGGCAAAAAACATATTTCTTGACAGTCTCTCTCCACAACAGGTGGTTCCTTAAGTCCACTCCAGTCCAAACAGCACTGACAGTCCCACTCCTGGTTTACCTGCAGACCCGCACACGAGGCTCCAGCCTCTCCGCTCTGCTTCCTTGCACCATGACATTAACACGATACACTCAGGCACCACCTCTGCCAAACCCATCCCCACTGGCGCAGCCCGAATACACTGCAGCAGGCACTTGGATAGTCTCGGCCGGCTCCGGACCGGAACTTTGCATGCATAGTTTTGAGTCAAGAGTCACAGCCATATTTTTACTGGCAACCTTTTCCTGTCACTGGCATTTACTGGCAGGATAGAAATGCCTATTTTTAACTAGGTGACAGTAAAAATATTGATGGTTGGCAACACTGGTTGTAGTACTAAATGAGGGATAAGGGCTGAATTGCCCAGGAGGATGGGGAAAAAGGACTTTTAAGGTGCTGTTTACATCAAAGATATAGTCAAAAAATTCTGTACAATCATATTAAAAAATGAAAATTTTATTGAGTTAGGTTAAAATAATTAGTGTCTCTCATAGAAAATGGGACATGCTTTTAAGAACAATATGACATTAATGAATATCACCCAAAATTGTTCACATTGGACAATGCAACATAAAGCAACTACTTAAAGGTGCCATGACAATCTGCCGCTCGACATGTTTCGCTCTAATACGAGCTTCTTCAGGAGTTTAAAGGCTGTGATTGTATTGGACTCTATAATGATGGGAAAATAGACAATAAATCAATACAAATGTACAAACATATTGAAAATACATCCAATGGATGAATAAATTAGCTTATCAGAAAACAAATTGATACAGAGCATATAAATGCATACATGTAAGTAGAAGTTTGGAGAACAGACCGTTCCACCAACTGTATATGAAAAATCATAATTTGTATATCTTACCAGGCTGTAATGCATCAATGCGACATAAATGTTTCAATTGAGTGGCGACTTGAGTGTCTCAATAGAGAGGCAAATTAGTGCTAATTTTGAACCGGGAGATTCTATCATACATGTAGGGACATCGCTGCCATAATGTGACCACAGGGGAACACAAAGTTATATACTGGCCCTTTAAAAGAAACAACAAAATAGAATTAGTAAGGGAGGGGGAATGGGGGGGGATTGTCTGGGAATGAAGAAATCAGACTCAAAACATCCCTGTTTGGTTTTAAGGTGTATTTATAGGGTAGAGCCAATTAGGAGTATTTACCTGAAGCATAAAAGTATCACGGTGTATGTGTTGAATAAATGTGGCTAAATATAGTAGTTTCGTCAAACCAGTCAATGGTGACTACAGAAACGATAACCAATCGCGATATTTTCTAAAGTGGAGAAAAGATATAGTATAAAGGACCATGGAAGTTCCACAAGTGCGGCTCACTGCCAACTGACAGTAATGCTGTAGAGGGAGAACTTACTTTGTGGGCAGTAGTCCGGCATGCAGATTAGGGAGAACCTCACGCTGCCTCCATTGAATGGCGCCGGTAGCAGAGCTGTGGGCGGTGTATGACCGCCTTTATGTACCCCCACCACGGCGGCGTCTGATTTCGCCGCCGTGATGCGGACGCTTGTTGAGGCTAGCCGCGTCATGCCCTGGGGGAGGAGGAACGCGGCAGCGTCATTCTGACGTCCGTAGCGTGCCAGGAGCGTAGTGCGCATGTCTCTGGATTCATTGAGCCAGTGAGATATCCGGGTGCCGACAGCGCCATGTTGGAAATGGGAAAAGAAAAGGTATAAAGTATTAAAACTAGACTTAAAGCATTCCGCCTATCTAGCAACCAATAAATAAAATACTGGCTCATATGTATCTCTTTGTACGTATTTAAACACCCCATTTGATGCAGCAACCAGGATCAAAAAGGGGGGGGGCCACCACTCTGGGGACGATTGGCTCTACATCTCCAATAGTGGGTGCCCCGGGCGTCCGTGTGGTCTAAACTGACAGAGATCAACCCAACATAAGAGTATTCCCGGAATATTGTTGCCAATCATAAAGAGAAACAAAGTTTTTGTTAAAAAACCTTAATTGATGTTTGCAACAACAGCCTGGCAGAGTATAGCACAGAGTAAAACAGTGAAGGTTCAATGATATCAAATATAACATACAAAAATATATATGGTCATAATCTAGTTATTATTAAATATTTTAACATAGCTTATACAGATATGTGACGCCAAATCAGTACAGAATTGAGAATACAGAATAGGTAATATTTTAACATGAATTATGTATATATGTGACGTCACATTAGTACAGCATTGAAAAATTTTTTTTTTTTTTATGTGTGATTAGTGACCTTTTAAAGGCAAGGAAAAAGAAAGAGCAATGGAAAAACAACCTCAAAAAAATTCCATCAAAACAAATTTTTAAGCATTTTTCTAAAGGGGTATCCTTTAGTGTTAAATCCACTGTTGTGTTATATTTGGGAAACCAAGAATCTTCTGAAAACCAAAGAATGGAAAAAAAAGGGGAGGAGGGAGGGGGGGGGGAGGGGGAGAAAAGGAGGGAAGGGGCAGGGGAGAACAGAGTTATGTCTAAACTGGAGATGCCCCAGTTTTCAAAGGAATGGCTTAAAACTGAACGCATCGTTCATGCCTGGATGCTGGAGAGCTGACAACTCGTGTATCCAGCGTGCCTCCTTTTGGAGGAGGAGCTTATCATAGTCTCCCCCTCTTACACCCGGAGGAATATGTTCCAAGGCAAAAAAATGTAAACAGTTAGCGTCAAAGTTGTGCTGCAGGCCAACATGGCGACTGATGGGAGTTTCCATTCTTTTTTTCTGTATAAGGGAAACATGGTCCCTGATGCGGCAAAAAAAGGGTCTCTTTGTCTTTCCGATGTAAAACATCTTACATTCGCATAGCATAATGTATACTATACCGATGGATTGACATGTTACTGCAAATCTTGGCTTGAACAGGTGGCCGTTAGGCAACAAGAGACTACGAGTGGCTAGAATGTATCTACAGTATGAGCATTGATGGCAGGGTCTACTTCCCCTGTCGGTTTCTTTGATTTTTGCACTTGGGCTTTCATAGTGGCTATGTACAAGTGAATCTCTTAAGGATCGACAACGTCTGAAAGTAATCTCCGGATATGGATTTAGATAAATCTTCCAAGTTTCCTGCCTTGCAAGGCAATCCCAACGTATGGGCTTTCACTAACCAAGTCACCAAAGAGATTATGAATACCAAATGGAAAAACATCTCCCAAACCAATCTAACTTCCTCGCAAATTAATGCTTTGAAATCCCTACAATCAAATCAAAACATCATTATCAAGCCTGCTGATAAGGGTGGCAACCTAGTGGTGATGGACAGGGACCAATATAGGTCCATGGTTTTGGCTATTGTCCAGAACCATGAGTGGTACCGGAAAGTATCATCAACCCATGTTGCTTTAACCACCAATCGTTACCAACACCTAATTGGCTCGGCCTATCACAGTGGCCTTATCAACAAGTCCACCTGGGAGTTTCTAAATGTTACTTCTCCGAGAATACCCACAATGTATGCTCTCCCTAAAATTCATAAGAGTCAGACTAAACCCCCTGGTCGTCCAATTATCTCGGGCAATGGTAGCCTTACCGAAACAGCCAGCCAATTGATTGATGACTTCCTGAGGCCCCACGTCGAGAGTTTGGTGTCCTATCTTCAGGACACCAATGACCTGCTACGCGCCCTCGATGGGGTCTCCCTTTCCGGGGGCGCGTGGCTGGTGGCCCTCGACGTGGAGGCCTTATACAATTCTATTCCCCACCAACAGGGGGTGGAGGTTGTCAAAGATTTTCTTCTTCAAAATCATGAGATATCCTCTCAGTATAATGAATTCATATTGAAGTTGTTGTTGTTTGTTCTCTCTAATAACATCTTCCTGTTTGACGGATCCCACTACCTCCAGATACAGGGGGTGGCTATGGGGACCAAATGTGCCCCCTCCTACGCCAACCTGTATCTGGGGGGGTGGGAACGGGAGTTGTTTTCCAGAGACGACATGCAGCAATATATGGAACAAATCCCTCTATGGAGGAGATTTATTGACGACATTTTCTTTATATGGGTGGGTCCCAAAGATCTTCTTCTGTCTTTTTTGGAAAGCCTAAAAATTAATAGATTTAATCTCAAATTCACTGTTGAATTTAGTCAATCCAGTTTGACCTTTCTGGATACTCAAATTTCAGTTAAATCTGATGGTAACATCAGAACCACTTTATATCGGAAACCCTCTGCGAGCAATTCCCTATTGCACGCCACCAGCTCCCACCCAGTTCCTCTTATCACGAGCGTGCCTTATGGGCAATATTTACGAGCAAAACGCAATTGTAGTGATGAGCCTGACTTCGAAAGGGAAGCTAAATGTTTACGCTCACGCTTCCTTAATCGAGGGTATAGCAAAAAATGCCTTAAAAAAGCATACCTCAGAGCTAAAAATCAAAACAGAGCCTCTCTCTTGCATAACATTAGCCATAAAAAAGCCAACCCGGGTGTCAGGCTTATCACTACTTACTCTAATCAACATCAACAAACACGTGATATCCTTAAAAAGTACTGGTACTTATTAATGGGAGACGAAAAGGTGGCCAAACATCTAAATCCATATCCGGAGATTACTTTCAGACGTTGTCGATCCTTAAGAGATTCACTTGTACATAGCCACTATGAAAGCCCAAGTGCAAAAATCAAAGAAACCGACAGGGGAAGTAGACCCTGCCATCAATGCTCATACTGTAGATACATTCTAGCCACTCGTAGTCTCTTGTTGCCTAACGGCCACCTGTTCAAACCAAGATTTGCAGTAACATGTCAATCCATCGGTATAGTATACATTATGCTATGCGAATGTAAGATGTTTTACATCGGAAAGACAAAGAGACCCTTTTTTTGCCGCATCAGGGACCATGTTTCCCTTATACAGAAAAAAAGAATGGAAACTCCCATCAGTCGCCATGTTGGCCTGCAGCACAACTTTGACGCTAACTGTTTACATTTTTTTGCCTTGGAACATATTCCTCCGGGTGTAAGAGGGGGAGACTATGATAAGCTCCTCCTCCAAAAGGAGGCACGCTGGATACACGAGTTGTCAGCTCTCCAGCATCCAGGCATGAACGATGCGTTCAGTTTTAAGCCATTCCTTTGAAAACTGGGGCATCTCCAGTTTAGACATAACTCTGTTCTCCCCTGCCCCTTCCCTCCTTTTCTCCCCCTCCCCCCCCTCCCTCCTCCCCTTTTTTTTCCATTCTTTGGTTTTCAGAAGATTCTTGGTTTCCCAAATATAACACAACAGTGGATTTAACACTAAAGGATACCCCTTTAGAAAAATGCTTAAAAATTTGTTTTGATGGAATTTTTTTGAGGTTGTTTTTCCATTGCTCTTTCTTTTTCCTTGCCTTTAAAAGGTCACTAATCACACATAAAAAAAATTTTTCAATGCTGTACTAATGTGACGTCACATATATACATAATTCATGTTAAAATATTACCTATTCTGTATTCTCAATTCTGTACTGATTTGGCGTCACATATCTGTATAAGCTATGTTAAAATATTTAATAATAACTAGATTATGACCATATATATTTTTGTATGTTATATTTGATATCATTGAACCTTCACTGTTTTACTCTGTGCTATACTCTGCCAGGCTGTTGTTGCAAACATCAATTAAGGTTTTTTAACAAAAACTTTGTTTGTTTCTCTTTATGATTGGCAACAATATTCCGGGAATACTCTTATGTTGGGTTGATCTCTGTCAGTTTAGACCACACGGACGCCCGGGGCACCCACTATTGGAGATGTAGAGCCAATCGTCCCCAGAGTGGTGGCCCCCCCCTTTTTGATCCTGGTTGCTGCATCAAATGGGGTGTTTAAATACGTACAAAGAGATACATATGAGCCAGTATTTTATTTATTGGTTGCTAGATAGGCGGAATGCTTTAAGTCTAGTTTTAATACTTTATACCTTTTCTTTTCCCATTTCCAACATGGCGCTGTCGGCACCCGGATATCTCACTGGCTCAATGAATCCAGAGACATGCGCACTACGCTCCTGGCACGCTACGGACGTCAGAATGACGCCGCCGCGTTCCTCCTCCCCCAGGGCATGACGCGGCTAGCCTCAACAAGCGTCCGCATCACGGCGGCGAAATCAGACGCCGCCGTGGTGGGGGTACATAAAGGCGGTCATACACCGCCCACAGCTCTGCTACCGGCGCCATTCAATGGAGGCAGCGTGAGGTTCTCCCTAATCTGCATGCCGGACTACTGCCCACAAAGTAAGTTCTCCCTCTACAGCATTACTGTCAGCTGGCAGTGAGCCGCACTTGTGGAACTTCCATGGTCCTTTATACTATATCTTTTCTCCACTTTAGAAAATATCGCGATTGGTTATCGTTTCTGTAGTCACCATTGACTGGTTTGACGAAACTACTATATTTAGCCACATTTATTCAACACATACACCGTGATACTTTTATGCTTCAGGTAAATACTCCTAATTGGCTCTACCCTATAAATACACCTTAAAACCAAACAGGGATGTTTTGAGTCTGATTTCTTCATTCCCAGACAATCCCCCCCCATTCCCCCTCCCTTACTAATTCTATTTTGTTGTTTCTTTTAAAGGGCCAGTATATAACTTTGTGTTCCCCTGTGGTCACATTATGGCAGCGATGTCCCTACATGTATGATAGAATCTCCCGGTTCAAAATTAGCACTAATTTGCCTCTCTATTGAGACACTCAAGTCGCCACTCAATTGAAACATTTATGTCGCATTGATGCATTACAGCCTGGTAAGATATACAAATTATGATTTTTCATATACAGTTGGTGGAACGGTCTGTTCTCCAAACGTCTACTTACATGTATGCATTTATATGCTCTGTATCAATTTGTTTTCTGATAAGCTAATTTATTCATCCATTGGATGTATTTTCAATATGTTTGTACATTTGTATTGATTTATTGTCTATTTTCCCATCATTATAGAGTCCAATACAATCACAGCCTTTAAACTCCTGAAGAAGCTCGTATTAGAGCGAAACATGTCGAGCGGCAGATTGTCATGGCACCTTTAAGTAGTTGCTTTATGTTGCATTGTCCAATGTGAACAATTTTGGGTGATATTCATTAATGTCATATTGTTCTTAAAAGCATGTCCCATTTTCTATGAGAGACACTAATTATTTTAACCTAACTCAATAAAATTTTCATTTTTTAATATGATTGTACAGAATTTTTTGACTATATCTTTGATGTAAACAGCACCTTAAAAGTCCTTTTTCCCCATCCTCCTGGGCAATTCAGCCCTTATCCCTCATTTAGTACTTTATCATAGGATGTGGTGCTACCAGTTGAGTATCTCTGTCCTTCCTATATTCTGGTTGTAGTACTAAGTGGGAGAACACACATAGTGAAGACTCCCACAAGACTCCATAGGTTCCAACAGCACAGGGGGCAGGGACGGAGAGAGTGGAAATATAGCAGCATGGTCAGGGGACAATTGCAAAAGGAAGCTCTGAGGAGGAAATTTCTTCTGCCAGTTAAGACTGTGCTGTGTGTCCAAAGTGTAACTAGATGGACAGAGATGGGACCCAATCCCAATGGCAGGATAAATAGTTAACTTATATGTATTTTATCTATGTAGGCTGTTTGCCTGAAGTTCAGCTTTATTTGATTTCAAAGTTATAAGTGGTCCAGTAAATTGTAAATTACTGTTTGAGAAGGGTAAATATGAACTGGGACTGCTATAGTTGTGGAAAATAATATTCATAAATAGGAGGAATTTTTGTTAAGACAGCAATGTTTAGTTGGGGTGTCACCAGGGATGCCAACTACAGTACCAGCATCTGAAAGGCAGTTTCTCCCTCTCTGCCTCCCCCATGGCCAGATCTAGGAGGAGACTGAGGCGGGCTTTGCCCTCCTAGATTCCAGTGATGGGGGGTAGAAGGATTCATGCTGGGAGCCCCTCCCACTGTTAGGCAAAAAAAACCTGAACTCTGCCTCCTCTACTACTGACCCCTGAACTCTACCTCATCTACTACTGACCCCGCATTCCTGTCTCATCTACTACTGACCTCTTAACTCTGCCTCGTCTACTACTGATCCCTAAACTCTGCATCACTACTGACCGCTGAACTCTGCCTCATCTACTACTGATCTCCTTGTCCTGCCCACATCTGATTCTCCCTGCTATGTGCCCCCCATGTGTACCTGTTCCTGTAATCCCCGCACTGTATCAATTCCCCTCCCTTTCCTGCACACATCTGATTCCCCCTGCTGTTTGCTCCCCCTGGTAGCGATCACTCAATGTGTCCATTCACAACCAAGGCATAGTAAATTGTGTTTACAATGCTTCAGTTTATGAATGAACAGGAGACTCTGTCTCTTATTCATTCATCTTCAGTGCAGATGAGGCTGTAGAGGATATCAAGAATCAGTGTCCTTAATTCCACTCTCTGTCTCAAATGTGAGATGTCAGGGGTCTGTTTAGAAAAGGGGTCTTTAAACTAGGGCCCTCCAGTTGTTCCAAGAACTACAATTCCCATCATGTCTAGCCATGTCTGTGAATGTTAGAGTTTTACAATGCCTCATGGGATGTGTAGTTCCTCAACAGCTGGAGGGCCGTAGTTTGAGGATCCCTGGTTTAGAACATCTGAATTAGATGTTCAAAATCAGTTTTCATTGTGTAAATAGGGAGGCCAATTTTAGAGCGAGAAATTCCCCATGAGTCTTATAGAGCTTTATGGGTAGGCCATCCAGCTCAGGGTCTTTCCCAAATGGAGCGAACAGATAACCGTGAGGACCAGAGTCTGTCATAGATCTTTCTGACACCATAATCCATGCTCTTGTCAGGATCTGTAAGAGCAGCATGCTATAGCCACAGTAGTCACTTATACAAAATAAAAGGAAAAAGGGGAAAAGTAACAGCTTCACAAATAGGGGGTAACAGACAAACACCTGTGACTGGTATACTTGCTGTGAAGAGGTAAGAAGCAGAGTTAAGCTGCTATGGTGGATGCCAAAGAGTCGTAGAGCTAGCGGGTATCCAGCCAGGTAGATGCCGCTTCTAGCATGTCAAAGAAGCAGGTGATGTCTCCATGCATGATCCGATGCTTGGATACAGGAGCTAAATTTGATGCCCCTTTCCCGGAGACACTTGTGGACATCTATAAAGGATCTGCGGTGCTGTTCAGTCTCAGGAGAGTAGTCTGCAAAATGTAAGATCTTTGCGTTTTCCTAGCAGAGGTCTGGTTTGTTTCTAGCTGCAGCCAGGATCCTGTCACAGTCTCTGTAGTTAAGGAACTGGAATAGAAAGGGCTGCGGCAGTGCACCTGCAAAAGGTGGAGTAGGGGGGACCCTATGAGCCTGTTCAACCACGAAGGTTGGAAGATCCATTCCAGCAAAATCTGGTTCAACAACTTAGACAGAAACATGTCAGCATATTCCACAGGCCTAGGCTCCTCCACTCTCTTGAGTCCGAGGATTCTGATGTTGTTCTGCCAGTTTTCAGTGTTGATAGATTTTTTCCCCCAAGCGCCTTAACTTGTTGCTAAAGAGCATGCAATTCTGTGGAGTCTGACCAGACCGTGTCCTCCACCTGAGAGATGAGGTACTTTGCTTCAGTTAAGCGGGAGCAAAATTTATCGAGATCGTGGCTGATCAAGCTGATGTCCGTGGACAGAAAATCTACCTTGGCGTTTCTTTACAGGTCATATATACCTGATCTCATGGAGGAAGGCTGGGAAGAAGGTACGGAGATTTGCTTTTAGCATATTATCAGTAGTCAACAAATTCACTCAGTTTAAGTTTATCCACAAACTCTACTACATGCCTGCTAATGTTTCTCAAATGGGCCTCGATGTACAGGCCTGATGTGTGGGGAAAGTTCTGCTGTTCCCCTACATATGTTTTGGAAGTGTTCTTTTCTTTCTACCTTCTGGAGCAACTTACTTATTTTTCTGGTGTGTGTTTGCTGGATATTCTTAACAATTTCATACTGCAGACTCATAGTCGCATTATGGTATGTCTGATATTTATTTATGCCTGTAAGGTTTCTTTACTGACTTGGAAAAATGTTAACCAACCTAAGGTACAGCAGGTTGAACTCTGCACTGCCTAAATATAAGTTGATTTAGATGGGTAGAGTTTGCTCAAAAAAAGTTAAAAACATTTGGCAGCCCTGCCTTGACATATTGTGATGTCAGTGGTTGTACATTTGTTCCTTTTTATATGAGTGAGAAAAATCTTAAATTATGGCCTATTAAAAAAGGAAGTAGAATAACTCATACTTTCTAATTTATACTTCCGATGTATACAGTAGTTGTATAGTTCAATAAGTACAGCATTCACTACATGCTGTGAGCACTTTACTTACATAATAGACTTGTCAATGCCACATCGTAAGATAGGGAGTAGATACAAACAGAATCACTAAAATCTCATAAAAGCTTTCATACGTAATACAATTTCAAAAGCGATTTTCAATTTTTAAATAAACCGCTTTGATTTAACTACTTAAAGACTGACATGTTAAACCCCCTTCCTGTCCAGATCATTTTTACATTTTCAACACTGTCATACTTTTGCTAACAAATACTTGGTCATTCAACACTGAACCCAAATTATTTTTATATCCTTTTTTGAGACAGATACTGCATAGCTTTCTTTTGTTGGTTTATTATTTACAACATTTTTTCTTGTTTTTTTTTTTTTTACTATAAAATGGGAAAAAAAGACCAAAAATTTAAAAACAAGTTTCCCTTAGTTTCTACTATAAAACCTTGCAAATAAATAATCTTTTATCACAAATTTAGACAAAAAATGTAATCTGCTATATTTCTTTGGTAAAAAGAAAAAAACGATGAGGCGCATGCGCGAAGCCGCCTAAGCAGGACATGTCCACTTAGCGCTCCACACCGACCGGGGCCCGATAGCCGGATAATATCAAATAATACCAAATTTCGGCAGCCTACAACCCTCCTACGGTGACTGACACACACCGGAGACTCCCGGGTACATGCTGAAGGGTTGTACAGCGGGAGGAAAACTAACCTAAAACCATAGAAAGCTCACAATACGCTGACTAAAACTACAGCTAAAATGGTGGCGACGTCACACTTCACATCATACAGCATCTTACACAGCTGCAGCTCCAGTCTCACTCTATACAGATCAGTGAGCCTATTTCTGACACTGGGATGGCCCCCATCTCTCTACAGAATATTTCTAATGGCTCTGACCTGTTAAATCAATTTGAAAGGGTCCTACACAGAGCCCCACAGAACACCTCATATATCACTGCCAAACTAACTCGGGAGATACTTGAAGTAGGCCACCGCACCACTATTCTAGAACAGATGGTGGATGAAATAGATGCCACTAACTTTAATCAGTCTGATAAACTAGAATTCCTCAAAGAAGAATATTCTTTATTACAAGCCCACCTTGAAGATTTTGAAAACAGGGCCAGGAGTTCTATTCTCTGAATCCGTGGAATCCCTGAGGTGATTGAGGATCTTCAGTCAACGGTCATGGCCCTTTTTAAGGTGCTTTCCCCTTTTATCCCCTTAGAACACCTAGAAATGAACAGAATCCATAAAGCTCTGGTCCCTAGTAAAGATTCTGGACTCCCCAGAGATATAGTCATAAAACTACATTGCTTTCGAACCAAAGAACAATTATTGGAAGCTGCTCGCAATAAAGAATCCCTAACTTTCCAGGGACATAAATACCAGATTTTCCAGGATCTGTCTCAACAGACACTTCTCAAGCATAAAGCTATGAAACCACACTTACAAGTGCTCCAATATAATTGCATATCCTAAGGCTGGAGTTTCCCATTTGTCATCCGCTTTTCTTATAAAGGAACCCCCTATAACTGGAAAACAGCAGATGACCTACTATCCACCTTGCAAGATCTTCACCTATCAACACCTGGAACATCTACGGAGGATCCTAAACGTCGAGAGTCTCCTGGTTCTCCTCAAAAGTCACAAGATGCTCCTGAACATCAAGCTCCCTCCAAGAGTAGTCGCATTGTTTCACTGACCCAAGAAGAAGACTAGATGGACTGATATATTGATGAATTGATGAACCCTAAATAAGTGATATTTCGATCAAAGATTGTAGGGCTCAGAACAGTAGAAAACAAAGTCTTACTTTGGAAGTTTGCAATCAGGGTGTCCAAGTCGAGGTGTCCTCCCACACACCAATATACAAACGGTCATCAAGAAAAAGAAACAGCCGGCAACTCCATAACATCAAGTTTATTTATTGTAAAGCCTTCACAGTGAGTACAGTCAGCATCAGACTAGTTTCAGCGATAAGCTGCTGACTATACTCACTGTGAAGGCTTTACAATAAATACGCTTGATGTTATGGAGTTGCCGGCTGCTTTTTTCTTGATGACCCTAAATAGGTGATAATGTTCCCTTTAAAGGTTGATTTTTCTAACACCACATGCACTTTGTCAGTTAGGCAACATCTTCAGGAGTCATATTTAATACTTTAAATATTGGGACAATACCTGTAATTAAATATTTAGCCTGGTTTTCTACCTAATCGGTACACCTACCCCTACACCTACTGGTTAATTGGGTTTCTCAGCCACATGGTTTTCCTCAAACCATGTGTCAGAGTTATACCTAAATCCATTCATAATAACTCTGAAATACTAAATAAAAAATGTGTAGCGCTAATAAGACAAGATAGCTTAAAATGATAAGTTAAAAAAGGTCTATACCCAAAGTATGATATGCACCAATAAAGATACCACATATATAATCAAACTGAAAAATGAAAAATACATAACAGATAAATAGTTGCGACTGGATGGGTCACTGCCCAAAACGTGAGGTGAGGAACGCCTTCACCAGCATGTAGCAGAAACAGTCACAGAAATTGATATTCTGCAGTCACTAAAAAGTCACATCAATAGATAGGATGTTCCATTCATGAACACCACCATTCACCACTGTGTCTTCAAAAACATGCAGTGCACTTAGATGTAATGTGTGGGGGCTTACCGGAGGGTTTGAACCCAAAACAGCGTATACTGTTAGGGTCAAACCAACTTTTATTGCACCCTGGCAATGGTGGGAAGATCTTTGACTGCCTGGAGATGTTGAATAGGGATGTTCTAATGATGCATCTTCTCCATAGGTGTTAATGGATCTCTCCACGCAGGGTTCATAAAAGGCACAAAAAAGGGACTACATAGTGTGATACCGTAGATGCTATTTTTATTGTATAAAAAGGAAATACACTTACATGATAAAGTAGATAAAATCGCTTGTACGTAAAAAGGGGCGGCAGTGGAGTCCTCCCGACGCGTTTCGTCTGAGTAGACTTCGTCTTGGGGTACCCTCCACTGCAGCCCGACTCCTTAATATAGGTCCTGTATTCATTATGATGTGAATCCAGCCCGTTCAATTACAGAAATCGGCACTTCCGGGTTGCCCAAGATGGCGGACCCGCGTGCGTTCCAGACCTCGTTTTGGTGGGTGTATTATGCGCTCCACCGACCAGAGACAAGAGGCCTGATGTTCCCCATGTGTTAAATTTGCACAATTGTTCAAGAACCCTTATTCTCTTTACAAATCCTACATATTGTGATGTACTACTTTATAAGTAGTTATGAGCAATAGCTCGTCTCAACATTTATGTGGCGATGGGTCCATAATAATCACGTGACCCCATGGCGTCACGGCCCGGAAGCGGAACTGCTCGTATGGAGCGCATCACTTGCGTTCCACAGGCAATTAACCCGAAGATCCTATCTCAAAGCTGATCTCCCGATGTGACGTGGTAACGTCACGACGCAAATGCGGAACATCAATACAGATACCACCGCTTGCGTTCCACTGGTGGTTTATAGCAAACCAACCAGTTAAAATGAATGGCTTGCATTCCGGTTCGTAAACAAAAAGCCGGAAGCGAGTAACTCCCCCAGTCCTATACATGGAATGGAGGTACCATGATGATTATGGGGGGTGCTTGATCTAGCTAGATCGTATATAAAAATTAAAAAATGAAATTACCCAAAAATACAAGGATGCAAGAAATTGTATGTGTATAAACCCATATGTGTTTAACGAATTAAATGAGCTGGATTCACATGAATCTATACATTTTGCATTTATGACCTCTATACTTTAAAAGCATGCAGAGAACAATACCAGATTATGCCTTTAGGTAAGTACATCTGGAATGTGGAATATACCACTTAAAATTGAAGTAAAAATTAAAATTGTCATAAAAATTTAAATTTTGTTATTTTGTATATAGTCCATTACGATTCGTCTAGAAAGGCATTAACGTCTATCTCGACGTTAAGCCCTAAAGGAGAAAAAGTCTGCAGCTCATACGCCCAGTACATTTCGAGGCGGGATACTCCCCTTGTTTTAGCACCCCCTCTCCAGGGTGGTGTATATTTGTCGATAATGGTAAACTGCGATCCCTCTGGATTCCCCCCATGGTATTCCTTGTAGTGTCTCGGGACCGTATGTTTGGGGTCCCTGTTTTTAATAAGGGCGATGTGTTCCCCCACCCTAACTGAAAATGTCCTAGTAGTACGGCCTATATACTGTTTGAGGCAAGGGCAAGTGATGAGATACACTACATATCTTGTGCTGCATGTGCAAAAAGGTTTTATGGTGTATCTTTTTCCTGTCACTGTGGAGGCAAACTCAGTAATTTTGCGTGTTCTGACAGCATTGTACTGGCACACCGTACATTTCCTGCAAGGAAAGAAGCCCGTCCAGTCATGGAAGAAAGAGGGGCGGGTGGGGGGATTTATAATGTTGGGGGCTATCCGTCCTTTTAAGGAGGGTACGCCTCTAAAGATAACATTAGCTTCTTCTGGGATAAGTGGACCCAGAATACTATCTTGCTTTAGAACACCCCAGTGTTTCCTCATGATGTTTTTGATTTGTCTATACTGCGTTGAAAAAGTAGTTAGCATAGCCCACCTAAACCTCCCGTCAGACTCTCTTTTGGGTTTGATTTCTAGTAGAGATTTCCTGTCAATGTTGATCGTCTTTTGGATCTCTTGGTCAAGGTCATCCATGTCATAACCTTTATCAATAAACCTAGATTTTAAAATTCTGGCCTGTTCAAGAAATACCTCCGTTTCAGTGCAATTCCGTCGGAGTCTCAAGAATTGGCTCCGAGGGACCGCATTAAGCCATGAAACATGGTGACAACTATCAACAGGTATGAACCCATTACGGTCTGTGGGTTTAAAATAGGTACTGAACTTGAATTGTTTGTTGATAATCTCTATCTGTAGGTCTAAAAAGTGAATTTTAGTTTCGCTGGCTTCGTAGGACAGGGATATACCTCTGTCATTGGCGTTCAAATTCACAAAGAATTCGTCAAGTGTTTCCATGGTGCCATTCCATAGGAGAAGGATGTCGTCTATGTACCTGGTCCATAGGACCAAAGAATTGGTTTCATGGACATAGACGACATCCTCCTCCCACTTCGCCATAAACAGGTTCGCGAGACTGGGCGCGAACTTAGCCCCCATAGCGACTCCCCGTTGTTGGAGGTAAAAATTGTGGTTAAACCAAAAGTAATTGTGTTTAGCCGCGAACTCTAGTAACTCAACAAGATAGTCACATTGAAAAGCAGCCAGAGAGTGTTCCTGAGACAGAAAATATTTAACGGCATCAATGCCCTTATCGTGTGGTATGCAGGTGTACAATGATGCCACGTCCGCTGTAGCCATAATATAACCCTCCTGTAAAGTAATGTTTTCAAGGAGTCTGATTGTAGAGCTGGTGTCTTTCAAGTATGAAGGTGTTTTCTTAACTAAGGGCTGTAGGAAAAAATCTATATATTTCCCAACTCTGGCAGTGATGGAATTTATACCACTGACAATTGGTCTGCCAGGGGGGCAGACTGGATCCTTATGGACTTTCGGCAGATAGTATATGGTGGGGATTCGGGTTGCTGTAGGGATCAGAAAGTCTCTCTCTCTTTTGTTCAGGATCCTGGATTCAAACCCTTTTGAAACAAGCTCTTGTAGTTTCTGTTTATAGTTATGTGTGGGATTGTTAGGCAACAACCGATAGGTCCCTGGTTCGTTCAGAATACGGTGCATTTCTGCTTCGTATTGGCTCTTGTCTAAAATCACTATGCCCCCCCCTTTGTCTGCTGGACGGACCACCAGATCTTTGCGTGCGCACAAAGATTCTAAACCGCCTTTCAACGGTGGGGGATGGTGAATGCGTTTGATTGGTAACCTAGCTAGATCTTGTAGGACAAGGTCCCTGAAGATTTTTACAGCAGGCGCTGTAGGGACCGGGGGGGAGAAGAGGGAAGGATTGGATAAACCAGAATGAACGGTTCCTGATGTAGCTGCAGGGTAATCAGTGCGTACTGGATTGGATACTAAATACCTCTGTATATTGACCTTACGGATGTATTTATGAACATCCATGAACGTGTGGAACTTATCAAGTTTTCTAGGGGGAGCGTATTTGAGACCTTTGTCTAGTAAGGATAGTTCTGCTTCCGTGAGGGTTTGAGAACTTAGATTATAGACACCTTGACCTTTTAACGTCTTTGTCTTTTTTCTTCTTTGCAATCTCCTCCCCCCTCTACACCCTCTCTTTGGTCTGGGCCTCGCTTTCTCGAGTGTGGAGCCTCGCGAAAAAAATGATTCCCATGTGTGTAGGGGTTATGTATATATGGAGATTGGTCATAATCATCTCTTCTACGTTCGGGGCTGTAGATCTCCCTAAGAGGTGAGAACCTATTTTGGGTGCGTATGGGGGAGGAATAATGATGATAAGGTTCCTCTCTGCGCTCGAAGTTATGGCCAGGTCTGTATTGTCTGGGGGAAGGGTGGTATGAGGCATATTGGGAGTGGGTATCTGAAGGTTGTATCCTATTACGGGTAGTGCCCCTACCCCTCCTTCCTCTAAAATTGTTTCTACCTCTATGAGGAGTTTGAGGGCTGTAATGTTGTACCCGCGGCTGGGATACGTGAGATACCCCCCCACGTTTAGTGCCATTCCTCTTCCTTTAGAGGAAGGAGGGGTAGGGGCACTACCCGTAATAGGATACAACCTTCAGATACCCACTCCCAATATGCCTCATACCACCCTTCCCCCAGACAATACAGACCTGGCCATAACTTCGAGCGCAGAGAGGAACCTTATCATCATTATTCCTCCCCCATACGCACCCAAAATAGGTTCTCACCTCTTAGGGAGATCTACAGCCCCGAACGTAGAAGAGATGATTATGACCAATCTCCATATATACATAACCCCTACACACATGGGAATCATTTTTTTCGCGAGGCTCCACACTCGAGAAAGCGAGGCCCAGACCAAAGAGAGGGTGTAGAGGGGGGAGGAGATTGCAAAGAAGAAAAAAGACAAAGACGTTAAAAGGTCAAGGTGTCTATAATCTAAGTTCTCAAACCCTCACGGAAGCAGAACTATCCTTACTAGACAAAGGTCTCAAATACGCTCCCCCTAGAAAACTTGATAAGTTCCACACGTTCATGGATGTTCATAAATACATCCGTAAGGTCAATATACAGAGGTATTTAGTATCCAATCCAGTACGCACTGATTACCCTGCAGCTACATCAGGAACCGTTCATTCTGGTTTATCCAATCCTTCCCTCTTCTCCCCCCCGGTCCCTACAGCGCCTGCTGTAAAAATCTTCAGGGACCTTGTCCTACAAGATCTAGCTAGGTTACCAATCAAACGCATTCACCATCCCCCACCGTTGAAAGGCGGTTTAGAATCTTTGTGCGCACGCAAAGATCTGGTGGTCCGTCCAGCAGACAAAGGGGGGGGCATAGTGATTTTAGACAAGAGCCAATACGAAGCAGAAATGCACCGTATTCTGAACGAACCAGGGACCTATCGGTTGTTGCCTAACAATCCCACACATAACTATAAACAGAAACTACAAGAGCTTGTTTCAAAAGGGTTTGAATCCAGGATCCTGAACAAAAGAGAGAGAGACTTTCTGATCCCTACAGCACCCCGAATCCCCACCATATACTATCTGCCGAAAGTCCATAAGGATCCAGTCTGCCCCCCTGGCAGACCAATTGTCAGTGGTATAAATTCCATCACTGCCAGAGTTGGGAAATATATAGATTTTTTCCTACAGCCCTTAGTTAAGAAAACACCTTCATACTTGAAAGACACCAGCTCTACAATCAGACTCCTTGAAAACATTACTTTACAGGAGGGTTATATTATGGCTACAGCGGACGTGGCATCATTGTACACCTGCATACCACACGATAAGGGCATTGATGCCGTTAAATATTTTCTGTCTCAGGAACACTCTCTGGCTGCTTTTCAATGTGACTATCTTGTTGAGTTACTAGAGTTCGCGGCTAAACACAATTACTTTTGGTTTAACCACAATTTTTACCTCCAACAACGGGGAGTCGCTATGGGGGCTAAGTTCGCGCCCAGTCTCGCGAACCTGTTTATGGCGAAGTGGGAGGAGGATGTCGTCTATGTCCATGAAACCAATTCTTTGGTCCTATGGACCAGGTACATAGACCACATCCTTCTCCTATGGAATGGCACCATGGAAACACTTGACGAATTCTTTGTGAATTTGAACGCCAATGACAGAGGTATATCCCTGTCCTACGAAGCCAGCGAAACTAAAATTCACTTTTTAGACCTACAGATAGAGATTATCAACAAACAATTCAAGTTCAGTACCTATTTTAAACCCACAGACCGTAATGGGTTCATACCTGTTGATAGTTGTCACCATGTTTCATGGCTTAATGCGGTCCCTCGGAGCCAATTCTTGAGACTCCGACGGAATTGCACTGAAACGGAGGTATTTCTTGAACAGGCCAGAATTTTAAAATCTAGGTTTATTGATAAAGGTTATGACATGGATGACCTTGACCAAGAGATCCAAAAGACGATCAACATTGACAGGAAATCTCTACTAGAAATCAAACCCAAAAGAGAGTCTGACGGGAGGTTTAGGTGGGCTATGCTAACTACTTTTTCAACGCAGTATAGACAAATCAAAAACATCATGAGGAAACACTGGGGTGTTCTAAAGCAAGATAGTATTCTGGGTCCACTTATCCCAGAAGAAGCTAATGTTATCTTTAGAGGCGTACCCTCCTTAAAAGGACGGATAGCCCCCAACATTATAAATCCCCCCACCCGCCCCTCTTTCTTCCATGACTGGACGGGCTTCTTTCCTTGCAGGAAATGTACGGTGTGCCAGTACAATGCTGTCAGAACACGCAAAATTACTGAGTTTGCCTCCACAGTGACAGGAAAAAGATACACCATAAAACCTTTTTGCACATGCAGCACAAGATATGTAGTGTATCTCATCACTTGCCCTTGCCTCAAACAGTATATAGGCCGTACTACTAGGACATTTTCAGTTAGGGTGGGGGAACACATCGCCCTTATTAAAAACAGGGACCCCAAACATACGGTCCCGAGACACTACAAGGAATACCATGGGGGGAATCCAGAGGGATCGCAGTTTACCATTATCGACAAATATACACCACCCTGGAGAGGGGGTGCTAAAACAAGGGGAGTATCCCGCCTCGAAATGTACTGGGCGTATGAGCTGCAGACTTTTTCTCCTTTAGGGCTTAACGTCGAGATAGATGTTAATGCCTTTCTAGACGAATCGTAATGGACTATATACAAAATAACAAAATTTAAATTTTTATGACAATTTTAATTTTTACTTCAATTTTAAGTGGTATATTCCACATTCCAGATGTACTTACCTAAAGGCATAATCTGGTATTGTTCTCTGCATGCTTTTAAAGTATAGAGGTCATAAATGCAAAATGTATAGATTCATGTGAATCCAGCTCATTTAATTCGTTAAACACATATGGGTTTATACACATACAATTTCTTGCATCCTTGTATTTTTGGGTAATTTCATTTTTTAATTTTTATATACGATCTAGCTAGATCAAGCACCCCCCATAATCATCATGGTACCTCCATTCCATGTATAGGACTGGGGGAGTTACTCGCTTCCGGCTTTTTGTTTACGAACCGGAATGCAAGCCATTCATTTTAACTGGTTGGTTTGCTATAAACCACCAGTGGAACGCAAGCGGTGGTATCTGTATTGATGTTCCGCATTTGCGTCGTGACGTTACCGCGTCACATCGGGAGATCAGCTTTGAGATAGGATCTTCGGGTTAATTGCCTGTGGAACGCAAGTGATGCGCTCCATACGAGCAGTTCCGCTTCCGGGCCGTGACGCCATGGGGTCACGTGATTATTATGGACCCATCGCCACATAAATGTTGAGACGAGCTATTGCTCATAACTACTTATAAAGTAGTACATCACAATATGTAGGATTTGTAAAGAGAATAAGGGTTCTTGAACAATTGTGCAAATTTAACACATGGGGAACATCAGGCCTCTTGTCTCTGGTCGGTGGAGCGCATAATACACCCACCAAAACGAGGTCTGGAACGCACGCGGGTCCGCCATCTTGGGCAACCCGGAAGTGCCGATTTCTGTAATTGAACGGGCTGGATTCACATCATAATGAATACAGGACCTATATTAAGGAGTCGGGCTGCAGTGGAGGGTACCCCAAGACGAAGTCTACTCAGACGAAACGCGTCGGGAGGACTCCACTGCCGCCCCTTTTTACGTACAAGCGCTTTTATCTACTTTATCATGTAAGTGTATTTCCTTTTTATACAATAAAAATAGCATCTACGGTATCACACTATGTAGTCCCTTTTTTGTGCCTTTTATGAACCCTGCGTGGAGAGATCCATTAACACCTATGGAGAAGATGCATCATTAGAACATCCCTATTCAACATCTCCAGGCAGTCAAAGATCTTCCCACCATTGCCAGGGTGCAATAAAAGTTGGTTTGACCCTAACAGTATACGCTGTTTTGGGTTCAAACCCTCCGGTAAGCCCCCACACATTACATCTAAGTGCACTGCATGTTTTTGAAGACACAGTGGTGAATGGTGGTGTTCATGAATGGAACATCCTATCTATTGATGTGACTTTTTAGTGACTGCAGAATATCAATTTCTGTGACTGTTTCTGCTACATGCTGGTGAAGGCGTTCCTCACCTCACGTTTTGGGCAGTGACCCATCCAGTCGCAACTATTTATCTGTTATGTATTTTTCATTTTTCAGTTTGATTATATATGTGGTATCTTTATTGGTGCATATCATACTTTGGGTATAGACCTTTTTTAACTTATCATTTTAAGCTATCTTGTCTTATTAGCGCTACACATTTTTTATTTACTATTTACCTATGTGGCAACGATTCTAGTTGTGGTGTTAGCTGCTCATATCCTTTTTGACTACTTTGAGTAAGCGCAAATTTATTGGTGTGAATTTTAACTCTGAAATACTATTCTAAGTTTAATGTTATTTTATTCTACATTATTACTTCCTTCATAAAAAGTTATCTCAAGCTTTCCTAAAATTTGAAATTCATTAGTTTATTATACATGCAATTTATTTGTTGGCTGTCGTAGTCCCAGAGACAGCCCACTGCACCTCCACAGCTTCCTCAAGTGCCCAATTCTGTTGTTTGGACACTCTTTGGACTTTTTGTATCCTTAGGTTGGTGATTTTACACCCCCTATCGATACAGGCTCCATTTAGGAGCCTATCCTCCCCCTCTTTTCTTTTTATTCATTTATTTCAGTAGCTTCTCCTTTATATTAATTTCACCAGTGTCTAAGTATACTTCCCAACCCTCACCTTATCTCTCCCCTGCTTTGGCCCCCTCCCCCATTTTTTTTCACACTCCTACTTCCTAACCCTTCCCTTTTCCCTTTTCTTTAGATAGTTTACCCTTCAAATTGAAATCTAATATTCATAACCTTTATTCATCCCATACTCAGAAATTACTTCCCTAAATCTATTGATGTTAAATATTCAAGGTCTCAACTGTCCTCCAAAACGTACTAAAGCTTTCCAATCTTTTTCCAAACTCTCTGCACATGTGGTGTAACGTACCTGGGATGTGAGCCTGACGTGTGGAGGGAGACCTCCCGTACCACCCTGGCTCGGAGACCACTGGAGTGGAAACAGTGGCGGTAAGAGCACAGTGAGGTAAAGGTGCCTGAATCCTTACTGCTTGAAGTGGTCTCCTCTTGTGGAAGCTGGAGTGGTGGTTGCAGGTCAGCAGATGCAGGTTAGCAGCAGAGTGGATGCAGGTCAGCAGGTGCAGATTGCAGAGCAGCGGATGCAGGTCAGCAGATGCAGGTTTGCAGAGTAGCGGATGCAGATCAGCACATGCAAGTTGGCAGAGTAGCAGATGCAGATCAGCAGACAGAAGCGGAGTCAGATGAGCCGGATCATACACATCAGGGAATACATCAGAAACGGCAGGCAGAGAATAGTCAGAGTCCAGGCTGGGTCTTGGCAACAGGTAATCAGGCAGGTAACAGAGCAGAGTCAAACAAGCCGCAGTCAGGATTGGAGACATAAGCAGGGTCAGGAAGCCGGGTCAAACACAGGAACAGAGTACTGGTGCAATCAGGACTCGCACATGCGCATAGGCGCACGCCTTCTGGAACGGACAGTACGTCCCTGACATTGCCCCCCCTTAAGGGCAACCTCTGGGTGCCCAAGAGAACTCTTTTCTGGGGGTGACTGCTGAAAAAGGCCTGGATTAATTCTTGAGCGTGAATGTTCCGTTGGGGTTCCCAGGAATTTTCTTCCAAACCGTAACCCTTCCATTTGATCAAGAATTGTAGCTGGTTCCTTCTTCTTCGGCAGTCTAAGACGGCCTCTACTTCAAACTCCT
Organism: Lithobates septentrionalis; assembly: GCA_037952835.1. Taxonomy (NCBI): domain Eukaryota; kingdom Metazoa; phylum Chordata; class Amphibia; order Anura; family Ranidae; genus Lithobates; species Lithobates septentrionalis. The sequence continues at coordinate 700,746 of JBBDGP010000261.1, forward strand.
CATCTCCGTCAATGATTACAGGTTCAGGTGGTCTTGATCCTCTGTCTGGAAAAGGATCAGGCACTGTAGGTTTTAATAGTGAAACATGAAATACCGGGTGGATTTTCAAGGACCCCGGTCAGGTAAGTTCATAGGAAACGTCATTTAATTTCTGTTTTACTGGGAAGGGACCAATGAATTTGGGTGCCAATTTCCTTGCAGGGCAAGCCATCTTAAGATTGGTGGTGGATAACCATACTTGATCGCCCTTTTGCAGACATAATTCCCCTCTCCTCTTTCTGTCAAACATCCTCTTATTGGTTGCTTGTGCCCTGGTCATGGCTTCCTGTAATATCTTGCTGTTACGAGTCAGGAAATCGACGGTACTCTGGACCGCTGGGACTGTTGAATCCGGGATGAGATCAGGTAGAAAGGTTGGATGGTACCCATAATTGGCAAAGAATGGGGACTGACCTGTAGCCGAATGATTTGCATTATTAAAGGCAAATTCTGCCAGGGGTAGTAATGATACCCAGTCATCCTGAACAAAGGAGGTGAAGCATCGGAGATATTGCTCGAGCGGTTGATTCGTCCTCTCAGTTTGCCCATTGGTCTGAGGGTGATAGGACGAGTACATGGACAGTTCAATCTTCAGAGCCCTGCACAAAGCCCTCCAGAAGCGAGAGGTGAACTGCACCCCTCTGTCCGAAACAATGTCCGCAGGAACCCCATGTAGCCTCACTATCTCTCTAATGAAGACTTGGGCAGTTTCCATGGCAGAGGGTGTGCTCTTTAGTGGAACAAAGTGGGCCATCTTGGATAAACGGTCAACTACGACAAAAATGGCTGAGTAACCTTCTGATGGGGGAAGTTCCACTACGAAATCCATGGCAATCATTTTCCAAGGACTGTCAGGGACTGGTAAGGGTCTGAGCAGACCCCAGGCCTTGCCTCTAGTGGTCTTGCTACGGATACAGGTAGCACAAGAGCTTATATATTCCCTGCATTTCTTCTCAAGATCCGGCCACCAAAACGTACGTTGGACTAGTTCCAGAGTCTTATGCATTCCGAAATGGCCTGCCAGAGGATGATCATGACACAAATTCAGCACTGTGACTCGGACCTCCTCAGGCACAAAGATCTTGTTGTTTCTCCACAGTAGTCCACCCTTGGGTAGCAGAATAACTCCAGGAGGGCCAGACACACCTGCAGAGGCTTGCTTCAAGCCCGACATGAGATCAGTTTGCAAAAGTAAAAAGTTACCTTCCGATAGAATGGTGTCTGGAGCTGGTACTTCCTTCGGATCATCAAACATGCGGGAAAGAGCGTCCGGTTTGGTGTTCTTGGAGCCAGGCCGGTAAGTTACGTGAAATGAGAACCTAGAGAAAAATAATGCCCATCGTGCCTGGCGGGGTCTCAGACGTTTGGCAGCTCTCAGATACTCTAAGTTATTGTGATCTGTATAAATGAGTATAGGGTGCGCTGCTCCTTCCAACAAATACCTCCACTCCTCAAGGGCAGATTTAATGGCCAGTAGCTCCCTGTCCCCAATGTCATAGTTCTTTTCAGATGGGGTGAGATTCCGGGAGAAGAAAGCTATGGGGTGCATCAAGTCCTTGAGGCCCTGGCATTGGGAGATGACAGCTCCAACCGCAGTCTGAGGCATCTACTTCAAGCAGATAAGGAAGCGCAGGATCAGGATGACTCAGAATAGGAGCCAATGTGAAAAGTCCTTTTAAGTTTGTGAAGGCGGCCTGTGCCTCGGGAGTCCAATGAAACAGGGCATTTTGATTGGTCAGCTGCGTAATTGGGGAGATAATAGCAGAGAAGCCTTTGATGAATCTCCGATAAAAGTTTGCGAAGCCCACAAAGCGTTGCACCCCTTTCTTGTCTGAAGGTGCAGGCCAATCCAGGATGGCTGAAACTTTCTGAGGATCCATCTTGAATCCCTCTGTTGAGATCACGAGGCCAAGGAACTGGATACTCTGTCGCTCAAACTCACACTTTTCTGGTTTTGTGTATAGTCCATGTAGACGAATGCAACAGAGTACATTCTTGACACTTTCTCGATGCTGCTCAAGAGAAGAAGAAAAAAATCTAAATATCGTCTAGATAGACAACTACATAAATGTCCAGACAGTCTCTGAAAACATCATTAATCAAGTGCTCAAATGTGGCAGGGGCGTTACATAACCCAAAAGGCATTACTAAGTATTCGTAATGGCCGAACCTAGTACGAAAAGCAGTCTTCCACTCATCCCCTGCACGAATGCGGACCAAGTTGTAAGCCCCCCGCAGGTATAATTTGGTAAACACAGAGGAAGTTCTAAGTCTTTGAAAGAGTTCAGGTACCAGGGGCAAAGGGTATCGGTTTTTAACCGTGATCTTATTCAACTGCCGATAGTCCACACAGGGTCAGAGAGAGTGGTCCTTTTTTTCTACAAAAAAAGATTCCTGCTCCTGCTGGAGAGGTGGAAGGGCGGATGAATCCCCTCTTAAGATTCTCATCAACATATTCCTTCAGTACCCCTAGTTCCCGTTCAGATAAGGGGAAGATGCATCCGAAAGGGATCTCAGCACCGGGAAGAAGCTCAATTGGACAATCGTATAGACGATGAGGTGGAAGAACTTCGGCCCCACATTTACTGAAAAAATCCAAGAACTCATGGTATTGTTTGGGCACAGAAGAGCATATTTCAGGATCTGGTTCCAGGCTTAGCAAAGGACCAGAGGTGCTGAGACATGATGGCACGCAATTGTGCAGGCAGTAAGGCGACTGGAACTTAACACTTCCGGTTCCCCAATCGATCTGGGGATTGTTTGCCTGAAGCCAGGGTAGGCCAAGAATGACTGGAAACAAAGGAGATGAAATGGCATCCAGGCTTAAAAGTTCCTTATGATCCATAGGGGCAATTACAGGCAAAGGAGGGGTTTCCTGGGTCACTACTCCAGACTTGATGCGGGACCCATCTGCCAGGAAGATGGAGAGTCCCTGGGCCTTGGGCTGAAGAGGGGTGCGTTGTTGGGCTGCAAAGTCTAAATCGATAAAACAGCTGCATGCCCCTGAGTCGATTATCGCAGTCACTGGTACTGTTCTTCCCGGCAATTGGAACGAGATGGGTATGGCCAGATGAGTGGCACTGGCAGCGGGAGGTGCGTGGTTGGAAGAAGAGGTGGCCAGGAACTTGCGCAGCTTAGCAGGACAAGAGGAAATGTAGTGACCAGCTTCTCCACAGTATAGGCATAGATAATTCTGCTGCCGATGAAGTCGTTCTTGTGCGGATGGGGAATGTTTCATCAGTCCAGGCTGCTTTGGTTTGATGGAAGCAAAAGTCTGGTTAAGAGATGCAGATTTGACTGGAACTGGACTGGTGTTGACGGGATGCACGGAAGCTGGCATCCGGGATAGCATCCAAGCTGGGCAGAGCTGCTGAGTAGACCTCTCTGCTCTACGTTCCTGGAGTCGTCGGTCTATCTCGATGGATAATATAATTAAAGTCTCTAGAGTATCAGGAACATCAACCCGGGCTAATTCGTCCTTTAAACTCTCAAAAAGACCGAGAGGGAACTGGTGTCGGAGAGCAGCCTCATTCCACTGACTGTCTGCGCTCCAGCGTCTGAAATCGGTTACATAGTCCTCGACCGCTCGGCGGCCTTGATGGAGCGCGTGGAGGGCAGTCTCGGCGGTGGAAGTCCGCTGGGGGTCATCATAAAGTCGGGCCATGGCATCAAGGAAGGATGACAGAGAGTCCAGATCCATATGGCGGACTTCAAGTAGGTGGTGGGCCCAGGCCTGGGGCTCCCCCTGCAGCAAGGCGATAACAAAGCCTACTTTGGTAATTTCGGATGAGAAAGTCTGAGGTAGCAATGAGAAATAAAGTTTGCATGCGTTGTGAAACGCCGGGAATTGGTTTCGATCCCCAGAGAACCTCTCAGGGACAGGCACCCTAGGCTTGGGAGGTGGGTCTGCCGAGATGGTCAAATCTTGTGTCCGCTTTTCCATTCGGACGAGGCTGTCTTGCAGGGTCTCCATGACCTGAGTGAGGGCTGTGAGAGTTTGACAGACAAAGTCCATAGGCGAGGTCCCTCCTGCAGGCTCAGACATGGCGGTTTGATACTGTAACGTACCTGGGATGTGAGCCTGACGTGTGGAGGGAGACTTCCCGTACCACCCTGGAGTGGAAACAGTGGTGGTAAGAGCACAGTGAGGTAAAGGTGCCTTACTGCTTGAAGTGGTCTCCTCGCGTGGAAGCTGGAGTGGTGGTTGCAGGTCAGCAGATGCAGGTTAGCAGCAGAGTGGATGCAGGTCAGCAGGTGCAGATTGCAGAGCAGCGGATGCAGGTCAGCAGATGCAGGTTTGCAGAGTAGCGGATGCAGATCAGCAGATGCGGGTTTGCAGAGCAGCGGATGCAGGTCAGCGGATGCAGGTTGGCAGAGCAGCAGATGCAGGTCAGCGGATGCAGGTTGGCAGAGTAGCAGATGCAGATCAGCAGACAGAAGTGGAGTCAGACGAGCCGGGTCATGCACATCAGGGAATACAGCAGAAATGGCAGGCAGAGAATAGTCAGAGTCCAGGCTGGGTCTTGGCAACAGGCAATTAGGCAGGTAACAGAGCAGGGTCAAACGAGCCACAGTCAGGATTGGAGACATATGCAGGGTCAGGAAGCCGGGTCAAACACAGGAACAGAGTACTGGTGCAATCAGGAACACAGGGAACAGAAGCAGATCAAACCGCAAAGGGCAGCGCCATTGAGCATCTTTTATGGACTATTGGGCGCCAAAGTGCATCTAACGTGCGTGCAGGTCTGTGACTCGCGCATACGCATAGGCGCACACCTTCTGGAACGGACAGTACGTCCCTGACATGTGGTATGCTTACAAGAGACGCACTTTACAACTCAGTCTTTACCAAAAATTTTTAGCCGCAAATACCCACAGGTTTACACTGCATCGGCAGCCACTAAGCAAAGGGGAGTTTTGATTGCTTTCCACCATACTACACCATTTACTTTACTAAAGGAAATCAAAGACCCCAAAGGGTAGATACCTTATAATATCTGGTCTTTTGTTAGATGATGAAGTCACTATTGTTTTCTATTATGCTCCTAACAAAAATCCTCTATCATTCCTCTACAATCTATTTTCAGTAGTGGAATCCCACAAATGTGGCACACTCATACTTGGTGGTGATTCAAACCTAATACTATACCCATTCCTTGATAAGTCTCCAACTCCAACAACAGCCCCGTGCCTCTCCTACCAGAGACTTCTTAATATTCTCTTCTAGACACATGGCGAGAACATAACCCTGCAAGATGACAATTTACACATGATTCACGTCCCCACAAACCGTTTTCCCGTATAGATCATCTTTTTGTGAAGGTTAGTACCTCGGCACTTATTCTTAATTCCATTATTGTACCAAGTTCTTGGACAGACCATAATGCGGTCGTAACAACCTGCTCCTCCCTGGTCCCACGATCTAACCTCCATACTTGGTATATGAACGATAGTCTGTTGACAAATCTCAAACAACAATAGGAAATATAAACCGCCATACAAGATTATATTATAAACAATAGTGTCACTGATACAGACCCCCTGACTAGATGGGAAGCCCTGAAGCCATATATCAGAGGGATCTGCATCAGTCAAGCTTCCCTAAATCGTAAGCTAAAACATCAACTTTACAAATGATTATAAGAATCATTCTATAAGGTCTCAGAAGACTTTCAAAGTACACCCTCTCCATCAAATAAATAGATTTTTAATAAAGCACGTTTAGAATTAGATCTTTTTTGACAGAATCACAGAAAAAAAATCCTCCGTAAATCTAAACACTCCTATATAAAGGCAAACAAACCAGACACACTTCTAACCCTAGCTCTTAGAAAGGTTGATCACACTCCGAAACCTAGTCGATTAAAACTAACAAAACATAATTATACCAGTAGCCCGCTCAAAATTCTACACGAATTCCGTAAAAAAACGTATTATATTATACAAAGACACAAATTTATTTGATCAATCTTAACTGACTAAGCTGTTATCCTCTATTACACTTCCTTCTCTTTTGCAAGCTCACCAAGAGACCATAGACAAACCTATTACAGTATTAGAAATTCAGACCGCGATAAAGTCACTGAAGCCCCGTAAACGTCCAGCTACGGATGGCTTTTCAACTATCTATTACAAATGTTTTTCTTCCATTTTATCCCCTCTTATGGTTGAAGCCTTTAACTCTCTACTCAAAGGTTAATCCTTTTGTGCAGAATCTCTCCAAGCATCTATCTTCATGATCCCTCAACCAAACACAGACGATACCTCATGGTCAAATTACAGACCTATATCTATTCTTAATTTTGATATCAAAATATTGGCTAACATTCTTGAACCCGACTTGACCCATTATAGGAACATTCATTCCTAAATGTCTTGCAGGACAACTTTATGGGTCAGATGGTAGACACACCAAATAAAATAAAGCTTTACTGGATCTACTGATTACCAACAATACAGACCCGATCACGGATGTGGAAATACGGGGCAATTTAGGTAACAGCGATCACAGGTCAATTGGCTTCAGTATAAATCACACAAATAGGAAAGATAAGGGGAATAAAAAGACACTGAATTTCAAAAGAGCCAACTTCCCTTAACTACCAACCTTGCTAGAAGGCATAAATTGGGATAAAATCTTAGGAACAAGGAACACAGAGGAGAGATGGATTTGCTTTAAGAGCATACTAAATAAGGGCATTAGCCAATGCATCTTATTGGGTAATAAATTTAAAAGAGCGAGCAAAAGTCCTGGATGGCATAACTCCATTGTAAAAATGCATATAAAAGCAAAGATTAGAGGCAAAGAGGTTTAACCTTAAACTACGTAGAGGGTTCTTTATGGTAAGAGCGACAAGGATGTGGAATTCCCTTCCACAGGCGGTGGTCTCAGCGGGGAGCATTGATAGTTTCAAGAAACTATTAGATAAGCACCTGAACAACCACAACATACAGGAATATACAAGGTAATACTGACATATAATCACACACATAGGTTGGAATTGATGGACTTGTGTCTTTTTTCAACCTCGCCTACTATGCAACTATGTGATTCACAAGGACCAAACTGGATTCATCCCCTTTAGACAAGCTGGTGACAATAATCATCAAGCTACACTCCTAGCCCACGCAGCTCGTTCGTCGCATCCCTAACTGTTTCCCCTCGTTAGATATACGAAAAGCTTTTGCCTCTCTATCTTGGCCCTATCTACATTCAATCCTTCAACGTTGGAGATTCGATATGTGCTTCCTAAGACGGATTGAAACCCTGTATCAGCACCCAAAAGCTTATATTTCTTACTCAGGATATCATTTCGACCCCTTTGTTATCGAGAGAGGTACCAGATAGGGATGCCCCCTATCCCCCCTCCTCTTTGCCCTAGCCATTGAACCCCTAGCACAACTCATTTGTTCAAACCCAAACATTAAAGGTCTGGAACTTGGAGGCCATCATCACAAGCTATGTTTGTTTGCAGATGATGTCCTGATATTCCTAACTTCACCCTTACTATCAACACCACCTCTCATGGAAATTCTCTCAAAATATGGACAACTATCAGGCCTATTAATAATGTTGAGCCAAGTTTACACTGTATGTGAACCGCTTGGGTGGTGAGAAAACCAAAATGAACAAATTAATTACAAACACATTGATTACAATATGCAAGTGTTAAATGCTGAAAGCACAAACTTAAAAGGACATTTTTCACTCAATGTGATGTCTAAATGACATAACTCTAATGAGTAAGACGATCAAATGAAACCAATAAAACGAAACCAATAAAGTGAACAGTATAATGGAGAATTAAATGCCCGAAAGTGATTCAAAGTTCATCAAGGAATAAGCAAAACATCATTGCAACTTGAAGTGAAGGTTGTGCAAAAAAATTGCTGATAGATGATCCATCACCAATAAGTAAAAGGCTTACCAAAACGATTGAACTCAAATGAGTCAATCAAACTTGTGGTGTGATACACCAGGTGATAACAGCATCGGCAAACACAACCTCCAGTTTGGGGATAAACTCCAGCGATCCTTCTTAATGACACTCCAAATGGGTAGCCTGCAATGGGGGTTTTTATAAAGGGGGAGCCATATGAATAATTTCTCCCATATGGTATGGTTATGAGGAAAGAAAGAAAAGGGGCACATAGTGTAAATCCATTTTAAAAAGAAAGAGTATTTATTGTATAAAAGGAACACTCACATTTGTGGAGCTAAAAAAGCGCTTGTTATAAAATATGATACAAAGCATTGGCGTCAGCAGACCCCTCCCAACGCGTTTCATCTCATAAGACATCATCTGGGGTGCTGGTCCACTGCGTTTATAGACAGTAATGGGTCCCCGATAACGAGATGCAGCTTCGTGGTAATAATTAAATGAATTGGTATTTACTTCCTGTCCCTGTCAAGACGACGCGGCAGCATGCAGTTCAAGCCTCATTCTGAAAAGGCAGAGCCGGAAATGACGTTGCCACGTACATTAGGGTAATCTTACACCGTTCGAGGTAGTATGTAACCAAGCCTTGCAATCAAGTGCCAGAAAATGGAATCAAGCCTCGTTTACAAAGTATAGACTTGACAGGAAAGATAAATGAATCTTCCCCTATGTACTTAGTAACTGCAGTGAGCCATAATAACTCCACCCTCCCCACAACTCAAAAATGAAAAAAAGTGCACGATGAAGGACAGGGGTTTAAACACTAACTCATAGAGACAACAACAACATGATAAGCTTGTTTTACGCAAGATCACAAGTTGTGATTCGAGACTTGGAATAAAAAAATCGGTGATGACCAAACCATGAACTGATGTATAACTATAATTTAGTGCACCAGAGAGCTAGCCCTCAGTCCGGGGTCACCATTAAACAATAGAACAAAGACAAAATAATTTGTATTAAAATGTAAATGAATACAATTATCATAAAGGCGTAGTACATAAGAACTGCAAACATGTAGGTAATGCACCCATAATTGAAATGATCAAGAGATCTGATTCGCCTAGGCTCTATTAATAATGGCATTAATGTCCCATTCAACGTTTAACCCGGACAGAGAGTGGGACTGTAACTCGTAACACCCCTTGTCATGGCTTCACCTCTCCAGGGGGGGATATACCTATCAATAATGAGGAACTCAGAACCTTTTGTGTCATGATTATGATGTTCTCTATAGTGCCTAGGTACACTGTGTTTAGTGTCTCAATTTATTATTTTAGCAATATGTTCACTTACTGTAGTGGTAAATGTACATATCGTTCGGCCAACATATTGTTTACCGATGAGAAACGATGGTTCTGCGCTTAGGAGGAGAAAAAAAGAAGAAAGAACTGCAGCCCCCCGACACAGAATATCACCTAAGTGAAATTCAAAACAAACAAAATTCTATAATGGGGGAATTGGCGCTGTTCAACCATATATGTACTGAATATTGATCATAAATATATGAATAAGTGTAAAAAAGTGTAAAAAATAAATAAGTGAAATAATCCTGCAGCAATATGCTATACATTAAAGTGCAAAGTGCTCTACCATATGTAATCTAACATATCAATAAATAATAATCCATGAACAATTCAGACTGTGATAAAAAACAACAAGTGGTAAAAAATCATTTAAAACCAATCTGAACCACTACAATAAAGTGTCCAGCATTGGTGTGCAAAATGTCCAATTAGTGAGCGGAGTGATGATGGAAAAACCAGTGTCCCAAAAAAACTCAATATAGTCTTAAAAAAACGGTGATGTGTCCATCAAATAAAATGACAATATTCTTGATGTGGCTCCCCGTCTTCCACTGCACCCCCAATTTTTTACACTTATTCATATATTTATGATCAATATCCAGTGCATATATGGTTGAACAGCGCCAATTCCCCCATTATAGAATTTTGTTAACATATTGTTTATTATATTGTAACATATTGTAAGGATATTTTAGCTATAAAAATATGTATCCATCTTAGAATAATATGTATATGTGACGTCTATCAAAAGTTAGTTTCAAATTCTTGTAAATCATATGATTTCCCCGAAATGACGCATGAAGTCCTTTCTTGTTGACAGTTTCTGTATGAAGAAATTATGTTCTATTATTAGTTAGTTGTATGTCTGTAAATTTAGCATATATTAATGAAGGGGTTGGACTTTTGTTGTGATGTCATGTTGGTTATATAAGTGAAAATAGGGAAGTAAAGGATGGGATCATTTTGAATTGCATGCCTTGTGTGTGTCATAATTTCTTGTCGGAATGATCTCCAGATCTGAATGGGTTTTTGAGGTACACTCTAATCAGGATATCATATGAGGGTTCACTTGCTTTTAGAACATACATGTACCCCAACAGCTTGGTGTCAGAAGTGGGATGGTCATTATTTAAGTCGGGTGAGTCTGATTTAATTAATATTATTTCTCTTGCCGTGACTTTAGTTTAAAAGACCGTTTCCCTATATGGGATTAACAGAAGGTGTAGTGTTAAAAACATTTATGAACCTCGGTAGGTAGAATTCCGTTCGGGTGACGGAAGAAAGGACTCTGAGTTAGTCCAAAGGAACTCTGAGATAGTTCTAAAAAGAAAGGACTCTGAGTAGTCCAAAGGGGCTCCAAGTAGTCCAAAGGAACTCTGAGATAGTTCCAAAAAGAAGGACTCTGAGATAGTCCAAAGGAACTCTGAGATAGTTCCAAAAAGAAGGACTCTGAGATAGTCCAAGGGGTTCTGAGAAACCCACAGTACTGTAAGAAGTTTTATAAAGATATCTGATGGAGTGTGCCAGAAAAACCCAAACCTCTTTGCTTGCCTTTCTTTCGCTTAGGAGATAAAATAAGTAGATAAAATAAGGTCATCTGTTTGTCTGTGTGGATTTGTCAGGTGTCATAAGGTAAGATGACACCTTTCCACTGCATTGTATTGTCATTGTATTATAATGAAACGTAGAGTGATGTTACAATATTTGGTGATGTATTTATGCTGACTTTTAATTTATATATAAATGCTTTGACACTAAAGTATAAGATATATATATAGTTGGCAGGATGATTCTGGCATTGATGCAGTGAGTAAAAATATTTTATTTGCCTTGCTGTAATCAGACGTTCAGTGTCATCTTAGGGAAAAAAAAAAAAAAAGAAAAGGTTTCAAAAGTGTCCTGATTGTATTACTGGTTTACACAAATTTGTGTTTCAAGAAGGATTGACAGTGAAGGGAGTAATGTCACTTATTGGAAGAGCAGGGGAGACTTATCAAGTCTGTCCCCGGTCTTTGAAGTATTGTGACATTAGGGACGTTTTTACCATTTAAAATATGGGTAGAGCGTTAGTAACACTTTTTTAAGGTAATACATAAATTGGTGAGGATAACTTTTGATTAAAACATGTTATTTGAATAATTCTTTTTGCTACTGATATCTCTTGCAAAGGGGAAGTCAGGTGTAAAATCTGGACATTTGGCTTTTTGCCAACAGGGTTCAAGTACTAATATCTCACTGACTGTAATAGATAGTGGGGAATTGTTTGTGGCATTAGTACTACCGCAATTGAAGGCACTGTTTGAACCTGTTGGCATACTGCAAAAAGGAAAAAAGAGATTCAGTATCTAATTAGAATGTTTAGAAAGAATAAATAAATATATATGTTGTGGAGATCGGCTGGACCGAGGCTCCCTATAGTGTGCTAGCACATACATTGTCCACGATGGGTTTAGCAGAGTCATGGGGTGGTAAATTAAGGGTTAAATCTTACATACCACAACGCAGAAGTTGAAAGCTGTAGAGGCTGCGCACGCCGTAAAGGGTCAGAATACAAAACACGTAGTTTTAAAACAAGCAGAAAGCGCGGAGGAAAAAAAAAGGAAGTAGCTACGCAGTTATATAAAGTTTTCCTTTTATTACACAAGACGCCGGATTTAACACTTAAGATGAAATGTACAGTCCTTTAAATACAGACTTATTAAAGTCTGTCTTGAAAAAAAAACAACAAAAAACGTTGATTGAAAAAGACGCAGCGGGATGTTTTGACATCCCAAAACAAACACCAGTATCAACACATTATCAAAATGATTTCTTAGGAAATCAAAGGGGAAACTTTTATAAAAAGAGGAAGGGGGGCAAGGACAAAGAGGGAGTTACATACAGAGAAAGAGGATTTCTCTAAAGAAAGGAATCTTAAGGGAAATTGTCTCGCCTTATAATACTCCCAGTAAAAAAAAAAAAAAAGGCAAATGGTGACTATAGGTTTGTATAAGACCTAAGGGACATCAATAGCCTAGTCGTACCAATTGCCCAAGTAGTGCCTGATGTGTCATCAATACTTACCGCCATGCCATGCCATGCAGAGTATTTTACTGTGATTGATTTAAAGAATGTTTTTTTTTTTCATCCCTGTAGACGAGGAGACATGGCCACTGTACTCCAAGTCACCCTTGGGCCCTGGACTGCCCCTCATGGTTCTGTATTGTTGCAGTATGTTGGTGATTTTTTGATTTGTAGTTTTTCAGAGGAGGACTGCTGAGCTGATAGCCTATCTTTATTGAAATGGTTACATGTATGTGGTTACAAAATGTTTAAGAAAAAGTTACAATGTTGTCAAAAGGAAAAAAAAAACAAAAAACAGTTGAGTATTTGTGCTCACAAAAGGAGAAAGAAGAGTCAGTCATAAAAGAGCTGCGGCTCTGAATGGGTCTGCCCCGCCCATTTAATAGGAAGGACATGCTCACCTTCCTAGGTATGATTGGTTACTGCCGCCAATGGATACCTGACTGCTCTTTCAATGACAATATATTGAGACAAGCAATGTTTTTGAAGCAATGTCTCTAAAATGTCTGATACTGTAAAATGGTCTGATGAAATGTTAAATGTTTTTGCCATGTTTTGCCATGTTTTGCCATGTTGAAATGTATAATGGTTACCAGCCCGAGCCTCAGGCCTCCTTGAATATGGCAAAATGTTTCACTTGTTTGCCAGGGAAAATTGCAGAACCATGGCGGGAGTACTGGCCCAGGAATATAGTGGGAGACTGTGCCCTGTAGTTTTTTTCTCAAAGATGGTCCCGGTGCGCTCTAGCGTCCTGATCCATGGTGGTTGAGATGGTCACTTCTTTCACTCTGGGACACGACGCCACACTTCACATCACTTACAATGTGTCAATCTTGTTGAAAAATGTACATACACAGCACATGTCTGCTCAGAGTTTGAGCGGATATGAGGTGATTTTGCTGTTCAATCCAAAAATTGCACATCAAATATGCTTCTCTCACTGCAGGCCCAGCACCCATTTTAAGCGCCCTTTTAGGGTTAAAAAGGAGAACAGGATGAGGTTGTGTCATAATATGACTGCATAAACCTTATTCATCAAGACACATCGCCCAGGTCTGATTTATCTTCCACATCACTACCAGACACACAGAATGTTTATGTGGATGGTTCTTGCTCTAGGCTATAGTACACTGCAGAGCATACACAGGCCAATAGACAGAGATAGCCAGGGGAAATGAGCAGGTCTGGCTGACCTTGCTGCTAAATAAGCTGCTATCTCACAGACAGCAGACATCCAAATTGCTATGCTGATACCTGTCCTATCCCCATTTGAACAGTCACTTGCAGATCTCCAGGATTATGCATCGAATTATGAGTTAAGGGACTGGAATGGAAAGGGTGTGTAGAGAGATCCAAGGTCTGGATTTCTCTGCAAAGAGGGGAAACCATGTATACCAACAGCAAGTGCATTCACAGTACCACGGAATAGGCCACGCAGGTATACAAGTCACGGCTGATTTCTCATACAGGCCCAAACTAGGCAAAAGACAGGAATATCTTTTGATAATTGTGGACATGTTCTCAAATGGTCCAGCTTTTATAGCCAGGGTCTGCCAGGACTTGGTAAAAACTCTCAAGATAGAATGGAAGTTTCACATTCCCTATCACCCTCCAAGTTCAGGAATAGTAGAAAGAATGAATAGAACAATAAAAGACAAGATAAGAAAGGCCACAGGAGGAACCTTTGCCAATTGGAGAAAGGTCCTCCCAGCAGTCCAGGCAGAAATAAGTTTTTTTTGAAGTTTTGATGAGTAGATTTTTCCCCACCTCATTGGCCAGAGCACCTTTAATGGTAGAAAAGGGAGATTTAGACTTAATACAGGAAGAATATGTAAGAAACTGGTTGAAATATTGGATACAGTCAAAGAAATGTTGCTCGCACCTCTCTTTTTTCTTCACAGGAAGCTACTCACCTCTTCAAGGAGGGAGACACCGTGGTGGTCCAACAGCTGAACAGAAATAAGAAGCAAGAGTATCCCTTTGGACCTCCTACTAAGGTGATTGCAGTGATCAGAACGGCTATCCTGGTGGAAAACTGCTAGTCCGGGATCCATGCCAGCCGAGTGAAAAAGGTTGCAAAAAAGCCCCAAGAGCAGGAAGAAGATCCTTAATACAGGATGCCCTCAAGCAGAAGTCCAAGCAGATGAAGGAGGAGTTCCTGGAAAAGCAGGTCCGGCCAGAGAAGATGACCTTGCTTATTTCGCTACAGACTTCTGGCAAAACATTTTGCTTCCTGTTCCTGATCACCCTGATAGTGTTCCCGCCCACTTGGATCATCACCAACTGTATTTGCCATCCTGAAGATTTGGGTGCCATTAAAAGTATTTGTGGAAACACACAAACATAGGAGAACATTACAGTGATACAAGTTAGAAACAAGAGAGACATTGAGGATAATTTTGCTGATAAAATGCTTTTGCTAAAATTCAAATATGCTTATGTTCAGAAATCAGGATTTCAGAAATGTTGGATTTGTGGCAAATTGCACCTTAGCACTGTTAGGATACCCCTAATGGTTATACCTTTAAATATTACTCCCCTTTTAAAAGGAAAGATTCCCCTTGACCTTTTGAATGTCAGCAGAAGAACTAATGACACCATTTCCTTTCACATCATCAATAGAAGTCATAATCCTACCTGGTGTTTCAATTTAGGGAATTCTACTAGAAATGCTCATATCTGTAGTCAATCGGTTTTGAATATTTCTAATTGCTATGCCCCTAGTGGGAAGTTTTGTTCTTTATATCAAACATACCACGTTAAGGTCAGAGTACGGGCTGATTTTGAAAAGATTCTTGCCTCTGAAGATGAAAGTAGTAAACCTGTACAGCATTTGTTTCAGGTTTTAGCAATAGTTACAGCAGTAGATCAAGAGTCTGCTGTGAATATGCCCTTCTCGTTTGGTAACCACACTTATGTTTGTTGTGGAAAGACTTGTTATCCCTGGATTCCACAAGAGGTCCAAGGCTGGTGTTATCTGGCCTCACTGGTGCCCATAATGGGGGTGATAGGTGATAGTGATGGGAGTCATTTACTTGAGGCTAGTATACACCCAAGGTATTCATTAAAACATCGTAACAAGAGAGAGTTAATCCTTGAAAAGGATATGGCCTGGGCATGGTTCCCTTCCTGGACAGGATGGGGAATAGATTTGATGAAAAGGTTAAATAATTATTTAGGAATTATTGATAAGATGATGGAAAAAATTCTGATGACATTTCTAACTTAATGTTGAAACTAGGGCTATTAGAAAACAACTAGAATTGCATGACTTAGCCATTGAGAGCATGAGTTCAGCCCTTACAGGATTATGTGAAATGACTGAGGATTATGAATGTTGTACTTGGGTACACAATACTAGTATAGAGGTACCAGACTATTATGATGTGATAGCTCAGCATAGAAAAGAGGTGGCCAAGCTGCAACAAGAGGCTTGCAACATAGCCCAGACCTTGAGACCTTTTGGAAATGTTAATTTTGGATTTGGAGGGATATTCTCTTGGATATTCTTTTTCCTTTTCCTTTATCTTGTGTACAAGCTTATTATGTGCCTTATTAATAGAGCCATTCGCATTTCAGATCCCTCATCTCCCAATAAAACGTATCTCAGTATTAGGGATGAGCCGAACACCCCCCGGTTCGGTTCGCACCAGAACCCGCGAACGGACCGCAAGTTCGCACGAACGTTAGAACCCCATTGACGTCTATGGGACTCGAACGTTCGAAATCAAAAGTGCTCATTTTAAAGGCTAATTTGCATGGTATTGTCCTAAAAAGGGTTTGGGGACCCGGGTCCTACCCCAGGGGACATGTATCAATGCAAAAAAAACTTTTAAAAACGGCCGTTTTTTCGGGAGCAGTGATTTTAATGATGCTTAAAGTAAAAAAAAAAAAGTGAAATATTCCTTTAAATATCGTACCTGGGGGGTGTCTATAGTATGCCTGTAAAGTGACGCGTGTTTCCCATGTTTAGAACAGTCCCTGCACCAAATGTCATTTTTAAAGGAAAAAATCTCATTTAAAACTGCTTGCGGGTTTAATGTCATGTCGGGTCATGGCAATATGGATGAAAATCAGTGAGACAAACGGTGGATCAAGAAGGGTTGCCATTACCAGGCCCTTTGGGTCTTGTATGGATATTAAGGGGAACCCCGCACCCAAATTAAAATAAGGAAAGGTCCCTATATACTCTGAACAGCAGTATACAGGCGGTGCAAACAAGACAGGGACTGTAGGTTTGTTGTTAAGTAGAATCTGTTTGTAATTTTGAACATTTTTAATGTGTTTAGCTCCAGCCAAAAAATCTTTTCTAAGCTTTTTGGAAAACATAGGGAAGGGTTATCACCCCTGTGACATTTGTTTTGCGTCTTTCCTCCTCTTCAGAAGATTTCACCTCACTTTTTTGTCCCAATGAAAAATGTTTTTTGAAAATTTGGGTTTTTTTGTGGAACAAGGATTGGAAAGCATCAGTGGAAAGGAGAAATTGTTTTCCCATATTAACTCTTACATGAGAGAATTTCCCTTCCTATGGGTAGATTTCATCTCACTTCCTGTTGTCTCCTTCCGTTTGCAAGTAGGAGTCGTTTGTAAGTTAGATGTTTGAAAGTAGGGTCCTGCCCTATATACTCAGCAGAAATTTGGGCCTTAGATGTTGCTGTGGCCAAAACACTGTAAGCCCTCACAGGGCCCTGCTGTGAAATATTAGATCAAGAATTGTAATTACATGCCCCTGTTGAACAGGAGCTGAAAAATTAGGCCTTAGGCACTGGTGCTGGTGCCTCAACACTGCAACCCCTCACAGACACTCTAGATGGAACGCAGGAACGAGCACTGCTGCAAAGTATTGCATCAAAAATTGTAATTACACGCCCCTGTTAGACAGGGGCAGAAAAATTGGGCCTTAGGCACTGGTGCTGGTGCCACAACACTGCAACCCCTCACAGACACTCTAGTTGGAATGCAGGAACGAGCCCTGCTGCAAAGTATTGCATCAAAAATTGTAATTTCACGCCCCTGTTAGACAGGGGCAGAAAAATTGGGCCTTAGGCACTGGTGCTGGTGCCACAACACTGCAACCCCTCACAGACACTCTAGTTGGAACGCAGGAACGAGCCCTGCTGCAAAGTATTGCATCAAAAATTGTAATTTCACGCCCCTGTTAGACAGGGGCAGAAAAATTGGGCCTTAGGCACTGGTGCTGGTGCCACAACACTGCAACCCCTCACAGACACTCTAGTTGGAATGCAGGAACGAGCCGTGCTGCAAAGTATTACATCAAAAATTGTAATTACACGCCCCTGTTATACAGGGGCTGAAAAATTGTGCCTTAGGCACTGGTGGTGGCGCCCAGAACCAAAAATGTTCTTACAAGCTATCAGCGTGATGATTGAGGAGGAAGAGGATAATTACTCAGGGATAATCACTCAGCATCAGCATAGGCAGTCTTTGAAGGGATCTGAAAAAAATTATTCAGTTACATCAGCATCAGGTGCTTGGTAGCTGGTGGTGATCCAAGACTGATTCATTTTTATGAAGGTCAGCCGATCGACCGAGTCAGTGGACAGACGCACCCTGTGATCGGTTACCACGCCTCCAGCAGCACTGAATGTACGTTCCGAAAGAACGCTGGATGCAGGACAGGCCAGTAGCTCAATTGCATACTGTGCAAGCTCTGGCCAGTGATCCATCCTCAAGACCCAGTAACCCAGAGGATTTTCGGTGGGAAAGGTGTCCAAGTCTGATCTTGCCCCTAGGTATTCCTGCACCATGTAAAACAGACGCTGGCGATGGTTGCTGGAACCGATCATACCTTGGGGCTGCGGACCAAAAAATTGTCTGAACGCATCGGTCAGACGGCCACCTTCTCCACCGCTCCTTCTTTGACTGACCGAAGCCTCAGCAACACGTTGTCCAGAAACAGGAGTTTGTAACCTCCCAGTCTCTGGGAACGCGTTGCACAGACCTTTCTGCAAGGCCTCCCGAAGATGTTTCATCCTCTGCTCCCTCTGCGATGGCAAGATAAGGTCCGCAACCTTACCCTTGTAACGTGGATCAAGGAGGGTTGCCAGCCAGTATTGGTCCTTCTCCTTGATACCACGAATACGAGGATCCTTACGCAGGCTTTGCAGGATCAGGGAGGCCATGCAGCGTAGGTTTGCTGAGGCATTCGGTCCGGAGTCCTCTGGGTCACTAAGGACAACAACGTCCGCAGCCACCTCCTCCCAGCCACGTACAAGTCCATGTGTTCCTTGGGACTGATCCCTTAAAGACTGCTGATGCTGAGTGCCAGGCTCCACCTCCATACTGACACAATCTTCCTCCTCCTCCTCCTCCTCCTCCTCGTCCTCTTCCTGTGTGATCGGCGGGCACGCAGGAACACTGTCTGGATAAAGGGGGCCTTGAGAGCTAAGGAAGTCCTCCTCTTCCTGCCTCTGTTCTGCCTCAAGTGCCCTGTCCATTATTCCACGCAGCGTGTGCTCCAACAGGTGGACAAGGGGGACAGTGTCACTGATGCATGCACTGTCAGTGCTCACCATCCTCGTGGCCTCCTCGAATGGTGACAGGACAGTGCATGCATCCCTGATCATGGCCCACTGGCGTGGGGAAAAAAAACCAAGGTCCCCTGACCCTGTCCTGGTGCCATAGTCGCACAGGTACTCATTGATGGCCCTCTTCTGCGTGTGCAGCCGCTGCAGCATGGCCAACGTCGAGTTCCACCTGGTGGGCATGTCACAGATTAGGCGGTTCTTGGGCAGGTTAAACTCCTTTTGGAGGTCCGTCAGCCGAGCACTGGCATTATATGACCGGCGGAAATGCACACAGACTTTCCTGGCCTGCCTCAGGACATCCTGTAAGCCCGGGTACCTGCCCAAGAACCGCTGCACCACCAAGTTAAGGACGTGAGCCAAACAGGGCACATGGGTCAGTTGTCCCTGTCGGAGGGCAGAGAGGAGGTTGGTGCCATTGTCGCAAACCACCATTCCTGCCTTAAGTTGGCGTGGCGTCAACCACCTCTGAACCTGCCCCTGCAGAGCTGACAGAACCTCTGCCCCAGTGTGGCTCCTGTCCCCCAAGCACACCAGCTCAAGCACCGCATGGCATCTTTTGGCCTGCGTACTTGCGTAGCCCCTTGAACGCCTACGGAGCACCGCTGGTTCCGAGGAAGAGGCCATGGAGGAAGAAGAAGAGGAGGGGGTGGAGGAGAGAGGTGTGTCACAATCAGCATTTTGGAGGCGTGGTGGCGGAACAACCTCCAACACTACTGTACCTTGTCCTGCATCCTTCCCAGCTGCCAGCAGAGTCACCCAATGCGCCGTGAAACTTAAGTAACGTCCCTGTCCATGCCTGCTGGACCATGAGTCAGCGGTAATATGCACCTTACCGCTGACCGCCCTGTCCAGCGAGGCATGGACATTGCCTTCCACATGCCGGTAGAGAGCCGGAATCGCCTTCCGTGAGAAAAAGTGGCGTTTGGGTACCTGCCACTGAGGAAC
This sequence comes from Lithobates septentrionalis, assembly GCA_037952835.1. Taxonomy (NCBI): domain Eukaryota; kingdom Metazoa; phylum Chordata; class Amphibia; order Anura; family Ranidae; genus Lithobates; species Lithobates septentrionalis. Next base: position 720,588 of record JBBDGP010000261.1, read on the forward strand.
CGCACATTCCACAAACTCACGGAAGGGGGCAGAGTCTACCAACTGAAAAGGCAGCAGTTGAAGTGCTAGCAATTTTGCCAAGCTAGCATTCAACCGCTGGGCATGTGGATGGCTGGGAGCAAACTTCTTTCGGCGGTGCAGCAGCTGGGGCAGGGAAATTTGCCTGGTACAATCTGACGTCGGTGTACCAAAAGCAGATTGCCCACAAGTACTTGGCTGTGACACACCTAATTCTACACCTTCATTCCTCTCACTGCAGGTCTCAGAGAGGACTGAAGGTCTAGTGGGGTTGGAAATCTCAGCTGATGAGGAGCAAGGAGAGATCCTCTTTGTTCTTTGGTGTGGGTCTTTCAGATACGCTTGCCAACGAACTGCATGGCAGGTCAACATATGTCTGGTCAAGCATGTGGTACCCAAGCGGGAGATGTTTTGGCCACGCGAGATACGCTTGAGACATATGTTGCAAATAGCAGCGGTGCGATCTGATGCACTCGTCTCAAAAAAGGCCCACACCAAAGAACTTTTTGAATAACGCGCAGAGACTGCAGCGCCCTGCACATGTGGAGCTTTGGGGTGTGATGCAGTCAATGTGCTGCCCTTAGGCTGGCCCCTGGAGGGCATCCTGCCTAGTTGGTGATGTGCCACCTCCTCCTCCTCCTCCTCCTCCTCTCTCCTATCAGGCACCCACGTTGAGTCAGTGACCTCATCATCCCCTCCCTCCTCATCACTGGAGCAAACCTGGCAGTATGCTGCAGCAGGGGGAGCATGACTGCCAGATTGCTGTCCTTCTTGGGCACCCCCTCTGTCCGTGCTCATGTTACTGCCTTCATTGAGCTCAGTATCATCATCAGAGCCTTCCAAACGCTGGGCATCCTCCTGGAGCATGTACCCAACACTGTGGTCAAACAGTTCGAGGGAATCCTCATGAGGACATGGTGGAGCTAGGGAAGGAGTCACTGATGACATTGAGCTGAGGGAAGAGGCCGCTGCTTTGCCAGACAAAGCACCCTGGGCATGGGTGAGAGAGGATGAGGAGGATGAGGACGGCTTGGTCATCCACTCGACCAAGTCTTCCGCATGTTGCGGCTCAACACGGCCAGCTGCCGAAAAAAAGGCCAAGCGTGTCCCATGGCCACGTGCTGATGAGGATGCACCGTCTCCACGACCAGCACTAGACACAGAGCCTGCTTGCCCTCTCTTATTGGCTTGTGACTGTCTGCCTCTCCTTCTTGGCCTTCCAGACATACTAATGGCCTGTAGCTGCACTAAGCTGGGATAGAACACCTGTAATTTTCTTCAGGTAGCTTTATATACTGTAACCAGACAAGCCTGCCTGTCAGTAGGAAGATAACAGGAACGGATCTAGCTGAACACTGTGAGCAGGACGTACTGCACTAAATGTATATAGCAGGAACGGATCTAGCTGAACACTGTGAGCAGGACGCACTGTACTAAATGTAAATAGTCTAGCTGCCTGACCGTGGTACTAATAGGATCAAAAAGAACACCTGTAATTTTCTTAAGGTAGCTTTATATACTGTAACCAGACAAGCCTGCCTGTCAGTAGGAAGATAACAGGAACGGATCTAGCTGAACACTGTGAGCAGGACACACTGTACTAAATGTAAATAGTCTAGCTGCCTGACCGTGGTACTAATAGGATCAAAAAGAACACCTGTAATTTTCTTCAGGTAGCTTTATATACTGTAACCAGACAAGCCTGCCTGTCAGTAGGAAGATAACAGGAACGGATCTAGCTGAACACTGTGAGCAGGACACACTGTACTAAATGTAAATAGTCTAGCTGCCTGACCGTGGTACTAATAGGATCAAAAAGAACACCTGTAATTTTCTTCAGGTAGCTTTATATACTGTAACCAGACAAGCCTGCCTGTCAGTAGGAAGATAACAGGAACGGATCTAGCTGAACACTGTGAGCAGGACGTACTGCACTAAATGTATATAGCAGGAACGGATCTAGCTGAACACTGTGAGCAGGACGCACTGCACTGAATGTAAATAGCAGGAACGGATCTAGCTGAACACTGTGAGCAGGACGCACTGCACTGAATGTAAATAGCAGGAACGGATCTAGCTGAACACTGTGAGCAGGACGCACTGCACTGAATGTAAATAGCAGGAACGGATCTAGCTGAACACTGTGAGCAGGACGCACTGCACTGAATGTAAATAGCAGGAACGGATCTAGCTGAACACTGTGAGCAGGAAGCACTGCACTGAATGTAAATAGCAGGAACGGATCTAGCTGAACACTGTGAGCAGGACGCACTGCACTGAATGTAAATAGCAGGAACGGGTCTAGCTGAACACTGTGAGCAGGACGCACTGCACTGAATGTAAATAGCAGGAACGGATCTAGCTGAACACTGTGAGCAGGACGCACTGCACTGAATGTAAATAGCAGGAACGGATCTAGCTGAACACTGTGAGCAGGACGCACTGCACTGAATGTAAATAGCAGGAACGGATCTAGCTGAACACTGTGAGCAGGACGCACTGCACTGAATGTAAATAGCAGGAACGGATCTAGCTGAACACTGTGAGCAGGACGCACTGCACTGAATGTAAATAGCAGGAACGGATCTAGCTGAACACTGTGAGCAGGACGCACTGCACTGAATGTAAATAGCAGGAACGGATCTAGCTGAACACTGTGAGCAGGACGCACTGCACTGAATGTAAATAGCAGGAACGGATCTAGCTGAACACTGTGAGCAGGACGCACTGCACTGAATGTAAATAGCAGGAACGGATCTAGCTGAACACTGTGAGCAGGACGCACTGCACTGAATGTAAATAGCAGGAACGGATCTAGCTGAACACTGTGAGCAGGACACACTGCACTGAATGTAAATAGCAGGAACGGATCTAGCTGAACACTGTGAGCAGGACGCACTGCACTGAATGTAAATAGCAGGAACGGATCTAGCTGAACACTGTGAGCAGGACGCACTGCACTGAATGTAAATAGCAGGAACGGATCTAGCTGAACACTGTGAGCAGGACGCACTGCACTGAATGTAAATAGCAGGAACGGATCTAGCTGAACACTGTGAGCAGGACACACTGCACTAAATAGTCTAGATAGAAGATAACAGGAACGGATCTAGCTAAACTGAATACAGTGTATATATATATATGCAACACCTGGGATGCATATATATACACAATACACTGTAAGTGCAGCTAACTGACTGACTGTTCTGCCTAATCTATCTAACTCAAATCAAATGACACTGTCTCTCTCTCTCTCTATCTCTCAGCACACCGGAACACACACTACACAGGGCCGCCGTGCAGGCGGCCTTATATAGTGTGGGGTGTGTACTAAATCCCCTGAGCCATAATTGGCCAAAGCCACCCTGGCTTTGGCCAATTACAGCTCTCTCTACTGACGGCGCTGTGATTGGCCAAGCATGCGGGTCATAGTGCATGCTTGGCCAATCATCAGCCAGCAATGCACTGCGATGCCGCAGTGAATTATGGGCCGTGACGCGCCACACGAATTTGGCGCGAACGGCCCATATCGTTCGCAATTCGACGGACGGTCGAACAGCCGATGTTCGAGTCGAACATGGGTTCGACTCGAACACGAAGCTCATCCCTACTCAGTATGTATCATCAGAAGTAGGCTGAGAATACCACCATGATAAGGAAGTGAGATCATACATATATATATATATATATATATATATATATATATATATATATATATATATATATATATACATGTGTGATCAAAGAGGGGATTGTAAGGATATTTTAGCTATAAAAATATGTATCCATCTTAGAATAATATGTATATGTGACGTCTATCAAAAGTTAGTTTCAAATTCTTGTAAATCATATGATTTCCCCGAAATGACGCATGAAGTCCTTTCTTGTTGACAGTTTCTGTATGAAGAAATTATGTTCTATTATTAGTTAGTTGTATGTCTGTAAATTTAGCATATATTAATGAAGGGGTTGGACTTTTGTTGTGATGTCATGTTGGTTATATAAGTGAAAATAGGGAAGTAAAGGATGGGATCATTTTGAATTGCATGCCTTGTGTGTGTCATAATTTCTTGTCGGAATGATCTCCAGATCTGAATGGGTTTTTGAGGTACACTCTAATCAGGATATCATACGAGAGTTCACTTGCTTTTAGAACATACATGTACCCCAACAGCTTACCGCAAGGGCATGTAGTAATGTAGACAACATGTCTGGTGGCACATGTGCAAAATTGTTTATTCAGGTACACACGGTTGGTGACATTTGATTTAAACTCCATAGTTTTACATCTACCTCGTGTGTTGTGTTGATACACGACACACTTCTTACAAGGGTAATAGCCAACTAGGTTGTGAAAAAAAGAAGGGCGGACAGATTGGTTAATATTAGGGGCCATTTTACTTTGTAAAGATGGAACTCCCCTAAAAGTAAGCTTAGCTTGTTCTGGTAGTAGAGGACCCAAGATCTGGTGATTCCTAAGAATATTCCAATGTCTGTTAATGATGGCCCTAATCTCTCTGTGTTGGACTGAGAATGAAGTAAGTATCGGCCATTTAAAGGAGTCATCCATCTCGCGTTGTGATTTCTCAACCAATAAAGAATGCCTATCCACCTTTAAAGTGTTTTTAAATTCTAAGTCAACTGCCACTGGGTCAAAGCCCTTTTCTATAAAACTTTTGTCTGAGAGTTGAGGCGTGTATTTTAAAAGTCTCAGTATCGGTATAGTTCCTGCATAATCGCAGAAACTGGCTGCGTGGAACTGAATGGAGCCAGGATGTATGGTGGCAGCTATCTGTGGAGATGAAACTGTTGCGGTCAGTAGGTTTGAAATACGTCAGAAATTTAAACTGGCGTGAACTAATCTCAATCTCCGGATTCAAAAAGTGGACTTTGGAGAAACTAAATTCATAAGACAGAGAGATAACTCGATCATTCCCATTTAGAAAAGAGAAGAATTGTTTTAGGGATTCTGGGCTGCCATCCCATAGGAGGAGGACATCGTCTATATCTAGCCCAAAGGACTAATGATGGTCTATCCTCAGAATAGATGACATTTTCATTCCACTTAGCCATAAAAAAAATTGGCAAGGCTAGGGGCAAATTTTGCACCCATAGCCACGCCTTTCCGTTGAAGGAAAAACTTTTGGTCAAACCAAAAATAATTGTGTTTTGTGGCAAACTCTAATAGTTCTTTGCCCTGGCTTTCGGTGAGAGAATTGTCACAGCTTAAAAAAAATGTCTGACTGCTTCAATCATCAATGTGTGGGGAATACAAGTATACAAGGAGGCCACATCAGCAGTGGCCACTATGTAGTCGCCACGTATATCTACACTCTCAAGCAACCTAATAGTGTCACTAGTGTCCTTAAGGTAGGAAGGGGTCCATCTAACTAAAGGTTGGAGGTAGAAACTGATATAACAACCAATACGAGAAGTGACTGAGTCAATGCCACTCACACTCGGGTGTCTGGAGGGGGTGGGTCAAATCCTTGTAGATTTTGGGCAAATAATACATGGTTGGAATTCTGTGTGCAATAATGCTCTCTCTTTTTTATTTCGGATATGTTGGTCATATCCCCTTGTAACAAGTTTCTCCAATTCTTTTTTAAAAGACATAGTAGGATTATTGGGTAATTCTTTGTATGTAAAATTTAGAGTGAAAAATGTCCTTTTAAGTCTGTGCTTTCAGCTTTTAACACTTGCATATTGTAATCAATGTGTTTGTAATAACATTTGTTCATTTTGGCTTTCTCACCACCCGAGTGGTTCACATACAGGTGATACTCGAAAAATCAGAATATCGTGCAAAAGTTCATTTCACTAATGCAACTTAAAAGGTGAAACTAATATATGAGATAGACTCATTACATGCAAAGCAAGATAGTTCAAGCTGTGATTTGTCATAATTGTGATGATTATAACTTACAGCTCATGAAAACCCCAAATCCACAATGAAATTTGAATATTACATGCAATCAATAAAACAAGGATTGTACATAGAACAATCGAATTCGAAGCATTCATTGACTTGCAAAAGTTCATCAGGAAACTAAATCTAAAAAAATACTATTTAGAGAAAGGAGAACCCCAACATCAACCTAATGAAACAGGGTACACACACAGTCAGTTGAGGAACAGGTCCACGTTCAACCCCAGGTCAAACACCAAACAACACATTGAAGTGTTTAAAAGGATAGTAGAGAAGGAAATGAGAAATATCAAACCGGAAAAGTGCAATAAAGACAGAATATGGCAAGGTCTGAAGAAATTGGAAAAAAGAAAAAATATAGTAATTCGACCAGCGGACAAGGGGGGAGGGGTAGTGGTCCTAACCAAACAGGACTACTACACAGAATTGGAAAGATTAGTTAAAGATATTAGCACATACCAACCCCTGAAAAAGAATCCTAATAGAGAACTCAAAAAGAAATTGAAAGAGTATCTGAATAAGGGCATAGCAGACAAAATTATAAATAAAAAAGAAGGTAGGTATTTGCTGACAGAAGCACCAAGGATACCAGTAATATACCAGGTCCCTAAAATTCATAAAAATAAAACTAGACCACCAGGAAGGCCTATAATCAGCGGCATAGAATCAGTCTATTCCAGATTGGGGGAGTATTTGGATATATTCCTCCAACCAATAGCAGGAGAGGGTAAGGCATTCCTCAAGGATAGTAAGGATGTAATCAATAATTTAAAGGATTTACAGGTGGACGACTCCACGTTATTGGTAACACTGGATGTGGAGTCGTTGTACACCAATATAAAACAAACAGATGCCTTGGCAGCTGTAGCATGGGGAATGAAGAACCTATCAGATCTAAAACTAAAACAAAGAAGGTTCATACTGGAGGGATTAAGGATGGCCATGGGGAATAATTTTTTCTGGCACAACCATAACTACTACAGACAGATCAAGGGAGTAGGAATGGGTAATAAGTATGCACCGAGTGTGGCCAACATCTTCCTAAGTAAATGGGAGGAGGAAGAGATCTTTGGGGGATGCTGGCCACACTTGCTGTTATACAAACGCTTCATTGACGACATCTTGATAGTGTGGAAGGGCAGCCAAGAACAACTGGAAGCATTAATCCAACATATTGGCTATAATAAATATGATATTAAATTTACAGCTACAGTACACCAACAAAAAATAAATTTTCTGGACCTAGAAATTTATAAAAACAAAAATAAACTTGGGACTAGGACACACTTCAAAGAAACGGACCGGAATGGTTATATACCGATGGGGAGCTGTCACCACCTCCATTGGAAAAAAGCAATCCCAAAAAGCCAGTTTATCAGGATAAGACGAAATTGTGACCAAATAGAGGATTATTTTCAGCAAACTGATACACTAATTAAGAGATTCATAGACAAGGGTTACAAAAGAGATACACTGGAGGAAACACGTCTAAAAATAGCCAATATGGATAGAGAGCTAACACTAACCAATAAAACTAGAAATCATAATCAGAACGACAAAATGCCATTTATAACAGGATTTAATAAACAATACAAAACACTAGAGAACATTATAAAGAAACATTGGCCCATAATCAGTAATGATCCACAATTGAGCAAGGTCCTACCAAAAAAACCAGCATTCGTATATAGGAGAGCAAGGAGGATCCGGGACAAAATAGTAAAGAATGTACCAGATCCCCCTAAAAAAATGTCAACTTTTCTCAACCAGGAGGGTTTTTTTAGATGTGGGAAATGCAAGGCGTGTAAATCTACCAGCAAAAGAGATAGAAAGATAATGAACTTCATGTCAAATAGCAATAAGCAAACCTACAAAATTGATAAACTTATAACATGTGCTAGCACACATGTCACCTACGTACTGGAGTGCAGTTGTGGACTGCAGTACGTGGGCAGAACAACTATAGCCCTATCAGTAAGAGTGGGAGAACATGTTAGAAATATCAAAAAAGGATTCAAACACCATAGTGTATCCAAACACTTTAGGGATGTACATGGCAGGAACCCCCAACATCTAAAATTCTATGGAATAGACAGAATAGAAAAAGATTGGAGAAACACTAACATGAAAAGGGAGTTATCAAGAAATGAAACCCATTGGATATACAAAATGGACACTATGAGGCCAAAAGGGTTGAACGTGGAACTCGACATCAACTGCAATCTGGAAAATTATTAATTAGTACAACATAAACTTTTTTATGTATTATTTTTATTATTTATTTATTTTTATTATTTATTTTTAATTTTATTTTTATTTTATTATTTTTTTAATTTTATTATTATTTTCATCTATATTTTATATTTTATATTTTTTATTTTTTATTTTTTATATTTTTTATTTTTTATTTTCTATTTTTCATTTATTATTACTTTTATCTTTATTTTTATTTTTATTTTTAGTTTATTTTTTTATTTTTTTCTTTAAAATTTTTTTAATATTTTTTTACTTTTATGTTTATTTCCATTCTTAATATGGATGGATAGAACCAATATGAACGCAATGCAATAAAGGAGAATAGGGGTTACACATACAAATGTATATATACTTTTTCAGAATTGTTTTGGATTTTTTTGGGAATTTCCCAAGAAATAAAGACTCTTTTTTTGCTGTCCCATATTTCATATGGATCAGCGGCTAGGGCGGAATGGGTAAAATGTACAAAAATGTTTGAAAATGTGCAATATGTTTAAGGCATTGTAAAAGCCTCTCCAGCAGATATAGATGGGTCAGGACTTAGTTTATAAATATATCTAAATATTGAACATAAGTAAACAAAAGGGGGAAACAGCTATACAAATGCAGGTTATATAAAGAGGGAAAAGCCCTTAGTTAAAATGGCGATAATAGAAAGGAAGTCACAGATGGGAATATTACCTTAGTCAAAATGGCGGAACATACACTTCCGGCCATATGTAGTATAAATAGAGCGTGCACCAATCAAACGGCAGCTTCCTGATGACGCATTTGATGATGCGAAATGCGTAGAGGCTGCTGGGAGAGTTTTTTGCATCAGGTGACCGGACGTAAACGGGAACGAGGCTTGGAGCGCAAGCCAAGCGTGGAGGCCGCACATTACTACCAGGCGGACCATGCTAACAGCCACTTACCCGTCCGTAACTGCTGGATAAGCTCCGTGCCGGCTTGAGGGCACTTTTAAATGTGAGTGATTATTTTTTACCTTGAATTTTAAAATAAATGGTTCAAACATATTGCGTTATGATCGCTTTTTGTCCCTATGCTTTCCTATGAGGAGCATTAGAGTCCAAGTTTTTAGCCGGTGAGAAGTGTTGCCTAGGTGGAGTGGTTATCCCTTGAATGAACCAAAGGCGCATCTCTAGTTAAGTATCTGGTGAGTGGCCAATCTAAATGGTGGAGGTGTCTCACTCAGTCACATATGAACACTGAAGGAACATAGGAGCACGCCAGTCACATTAATGGTTACAAGATTTTGCAGCACGTTTGAAGGACTTTTGTTTCATGTATTGATTAATATATGGTTATATGATTTATTGATCTAAAGTTTTAAGTATATGCACATGAAAACATTCATGAGCAATAGAAAATAAGTATTGCAGGTGGTGGTCAATTACGGGAGTAGCGCATTCACACACACCAATTAGCATTCCTTACCCATCTTAATGAAGGGTTTTTTTGAATGCAGCAACCCTGATACGTATGGTTGAAACATTTAATATAATATTTTTTGAGAAATTAGGGGTTGTTTTGCGCCGGTGACACATACACAGTAATAGAACAATATCCGACCTCTGAAAAGTATAAGCATGCATATATACTCAGTACTTGGTTTGGGCCCATTTTTCAGCAATTACTGCCTCAATGCAGCGTGGCATGGGAGCTATCAGCAGGTGGCACTGCTGAGGTGTTATGGATGACCAGAATGCTTCAATAGCGGCCTTCAGCTCTTCTGCATTGTTCAGTCTCATGTCTCTCATCTTTCTCTTGGCAATGCCCCATAGATTCTCTATGGGGTTTAGGTCAGGCGAGTTTGCTGGCCAATCAAGCAGAGTAATCCCACGGTCATTGAACCAGGTTTTGGTGCTTTTGGCAGTGTGGGCAGGTGCCAAGTCTTGCTGGAAAATGAAGTCAGCATCCCCATAGAGCTCATCTGTGGAAGGAAGCACGAAGTGCTCCAAAATCTCCTGGTAGAAGACTGCATTGACCCTGGACTTAATGAAGCACAGTGGACCAACACCAGCAGATGACATGGCTCCCCACATCAATCAGACTGTGGAAACTTCACACTGGACTTCAAGCATCATGTATGCCTCTACATTCTTCCTCCGTACTCTGGGTCCTTGGTTTCCAAATGAGATGAAAAATTTGCTCCCATCAGAAAAGAGGACTTTGGACCACTGAGTAACAGACCAGGTCTGTTTTTCTTTAGCCCCGGGAAGACGCTTCTGACATTGTTTGTTGTTCAGGAGTGGCTTGACAAGAGGAATGCGACATTTGAAGCCCATGTCCAGGATCTGTCTGTGTGTGGTGGCTCTTGATGCACTGACTCCAGCTTCAGTTCACTACTTGTGAAAGTCCCCAACACTTTTGAATGTCCTTTTCCTGACAATCCTCTCCAGGCTGCAGTCATCCCTGCTGCTTGTTCTTTTTGTTCCACACTTTTCCCTTCCACATAACTTTCTATTAATGTGCTTTGATGCAGCACTTTGGGAACATCCAACTTCTTTTGCAATTACCATTTGAGGCTTTCCCTCCTTTTGGAGGGTGTCAATGATGGTTTTCTGCACAACTGTCAGGTCACCAGTCTTTCCCATGATTGTGATTCCTACTGAACCAGACTGTGAGACCATTTAAAGGCTCAGGAACCCTTTACAGGTGTTATGGCTTAATTGGCTGATTAGAGTGGGACACTTTAAGCCTAGAATATTGCACCTTTTCACAATATTCTAAATTTCTGAGATTGTGAATTTGGGGTTTTCATGAGCTGTAAGCAATAATCATCACAATTATGACAAATCACAGCTTGAACTATCTTGCTTTGCATGTAATGAGTCTCTCATATATTAGTTTCACCTTTTAGGATGCATTAGTGAAATAAATTACCGGTAACTCATTTTTTGAGTATCACCTGTACAGTGTAAACTAGGCACAAATTTTTAGCCTTAGTTCAAGCTGAGACAATTTATTAGCGCTGCACTTATTTTTACACTTTTCACTTTGCAATTCATCCTTTGCTGTTCTGGCTGCTACCTAACAATTTGAAAGAGACAGCGCGGTATAGTTGTTTTGTTTATATACTAACAATAAATGTTCACAAATCTAAAGCTTCAAAAACATTTCATTATCACCTACTCTTCAAACTCAACTACAAGACTCTCGCCTGTTTGTCTGCTCGACTACACAAACCTGGTTGATCTCTACACACTAAATTATCCACCAATGCTCATGCAACTTACTAAACTTTTAACGAATTGGTCTTCCTTACCTTTAGCGTGGATGGGTAGAATAGCAGTGATCAAAATGTCTATCGTCCCTAAACTTCTATACCTCTTTAGAGTGTTGCCTATAATGATCCCTTCACATTTCCTACGCATATTAAAACGCAAAACCAGTAAATTCATTTGGGATAAACTTAAACCTTGTCTACCAAAATCCACTCTATTTTCACCCCATACCCAAGGAGGTCTTAGTGTACTGGATTTCACCAAATACTACTATGCAGCTCAATTAGCACAGCTGCCCAAATATTATGCCACAAAGGATGCGCCGCTATGGGTCGCATTGGAGTCAGTTGACTGTGATCCCCTATCCACCGCAAATTTACTATGATTAACTCCGGCACATTGGAAGACAATTACAAACCCTATCAACATAGCCTTTCCATTTGGGACAGATTGAAAACTCGATTTGGACTACAATCTAATCATAACCCCCTCCTTTCCTTTCTACAAAGCCCTTCCTTCTACCCAGCCTGGTCCTCCCCGACTTCTTTCTCAGCGTGGTCAAATGCAGATTTGATCCGAACCTACCAGTTTTTCAAATCCACCAATATCATACCTTTCCCAGACTTACGTGAAGCACATACTCTTCCATCCACAGAAACCTTTCGATACCTTCAAATTAAAAACTTTTTAAATCACAACACAGCCCCAGACTTCACAGACATGGACTTATTTCAGACATATGTGCCCAATAAATCTCTCAAGCAACCTCTTCACCTCCTACCTACACAAACAAATGGGAAACCGATCTTCATCTCCAACTGAACAAACTAGATTAGGATCAAATCTGGCAAGCGACCAAATCAGCCACACCAAATATAGTGGCCCTTGAAACCGATTATAAAGTACTAACTAGATGGTACCTGGTCCCAACTAGAATATCTAAATTATCCCCTCAATATCCTTCCCACTGTTTCCGAAGATGTACTGTCCCAGGTTCACATGTACATAAATGGGGGGGAATGTCCAATAGTAAGCTCTTTTTGGTCTGAAATTTTGAAAATTCTCTCTACCATGTTCAAGGTATCCTTACCACCTGACCCAACCACACTCCTGAATTGTAAACCACAATCCATAACTCACAGTCAATTCAAATTGCTACTTTTTGTAACCACTGCAGCTAAACAAACAATAGCAAAAGCATGGAAATCTGACTCCCTTTGCATAGTGTCAGTTAAACAGAGTCACACAATCCATGATACATGCAAAAACGGAAGCAATTCTGCTTGATAGAATATCTAAATTTGAATCCTTATGGCACTCTTGGATTAACCATTACTTACCCCCTGGCCTTGACAGCTCTCTACTACTTCCCTAAATAGTATATAATATCTGGCTAATTACAAGGTACAATCCTCACCTGGTCCTTTAAACCCTTGATCCCCCTTGATATATTCTCCCGTCCCCCATCCATATCCCTATTCCCACTCCCAATTTAACATTTTTTTATCCATACACCTGCACTACTAAGGTAGGTGTAGTTTAGAATGGTTGGGACTCTCAACGTATACTCCAGATAATGCCAATCCAAAAGGTAGGAACTTGGCCCTCGAATTGCTAAAATAGATTCTCCCAACTATCCTATAACCCCATGACTTCCTATCCATATAACAACTCATTCCCCTTTATACTTTTTATTGATGATTTAGTCACTTTGCTTTGTTTAATTTTTCAATGTTTACTGTAGTTAAAAGCTGAAATATAGCTATGATTATGACACTGAATGATATATTTTATTTACATATGACCCAATGCGTTCTTTATTATTATTTAATTTTTTTTTTTTTTTTTTTTTTTTTTTTTTAAATTGCAAATATATGTACTTTTATTAAACACACATTAGTAAAAACATTATCATGGAAAATATGTAACAAAGGTGACTATAAATGCACAGACTTGTAAAAGTGAGATGACAACAGGAGATGATCTCCACCCGATGCATTTCAGAGTTTTAACTACAACTCCTTCATCAGGTTTTTTTTTTGCAATAGTTTTTTATTGAAAAGTTTCTCTTAATCACAGGTTACATGGTATGCATCATAAGGTACACGGGTATACAGTTGTAAGTATTAAGACATGCTGTACAGATGATAGCAAGAGCTGGATATCCACACATGTAACTGTAGGTATTGAGAGAGTATAGTTCAAGGTAACTCAGTATTTAGCTAACAGCATATAACAAAGGTGTTCTTATGAAATTCTAAAGGTGATAACCTGTGGGAGGGGTAAAAGGGGGGGAGAAGGGGATAGGGGGGAGGAGGAGGGGAAGGGGGACTGGGGACAGGTGGAGTAGGGGGAGGAGGGGGGAAGGAGGGGGGGGGGGTAGGGAGGAGGAGAGCAGTAACGATGAAATATCTATCAAGGTAAGATTGTTACCTGTTATTGTTTGAGGCGTGCCATTTGTACCAAGGGTTCCAAAGGTCTAGTGTTTTAGAGTGGTGCTGTGATCCTCGTGATAGAAGTGTTTCATATGTGTAGTGTGTTTGAACTACTTTAACTACTTCTGCTATTGGGGGAATGATGTTTGATTTCCAGTTTCTTGTTAGAAGGAGCTTAGTTGCTAGGAGGATGTGTACGGTCACCTGTCTAAGATGTGTGGGTAGCTCATCAATGTTGAGGTTGAGGATTGCTAACTGTGGAGTGAGAGTGATGGGAAGATGTAGAACTTCTCGTAGCATGTTTTGTACCCCCAGCCATAATTGTTGTAAGTGAGGGCATGTCCAGAGGATGTGGAGGAGGGTGCCAGTTTGGCCGCAGCCACGCCAGCAGTCATGTGAAGCGTGGATATTAAACTTGGCAAGTCTATGAGGGGTTAGGTACCATCTCATTAGTGTTTTCTGTGTCACTTCCCATAAGGATGTACAGGAGGTTGCCTTATATACTGAGTTGATTGCTGTTAGCCATTGGTAGTCAGTGAATTGTAAGTTTAGGTCTGTCTCCCAATCCAGGAGTGGTTTGGATTTGAAAAAAGTGTTTTTTTCTTGTAGAAGTAAATAAATGAGGGAGACTCCTTTGGGTTTGGTATTGTCAGAGAAGAAGAATTCCCATAGTTTTATGGGCAATGCTCCTTCTAGGGATGGGTATGTTGTGAGGCATTTTTTTAATCTATAGTATGTTAAGAAGTCTTTAGTGGGTGCGTTGTATTCTTTTTGGACCTGTGGGTAGGATTTTGTGGACGTGATGTTGCGGAGGTCTTGTGTGTATTTAATCTTATCAGAGAGCCATTGTGGGAAGAGCAGGTCTGGGGTCAGGTGTTTTAAGGTATTGATAGGAATTAGAAGGGGTTTGGTCGGGAGGTGTGACCATCTAGTGTGGTGTAGGATTCTCCAAGCTTTGATGGTGGCTTGGATAGGAGGAGAGTACTGTAGTAAGGAGTGGTTGTTTACAGGGGTACTGAATAGCCAATCGGTGAGGTTGGGGCCCGGTGTTTCGTTGTTTTCTATGGCGCTCCATAGAGTGGTTGGTGTAGGTTGAAACCAGTCTTTAAGTTGAGATATTATGGAGGCTAGATAATAATCTTTTATATCAATATGTCCCATACCTCCTTTAGATCTGTGTTTTATGAGTTTAGAGTGACTGCATCTAGCCTTCTTTCCTTGCCAAATAAATTGGTTTAGGATAGATTGGAGGGAGTTGAGGTATGTTGTTGGGAGAGGGATAGGTAGTGTGCGAAAAATGTAGAGGAGTTTAGGAAGGGCTATCATTTTGAACGCTGCTAGGCGTCCTGACCAAGTGAGTTCGAATTTAGAAATTTTTGATGTTTCCGTAATGAGCATTTGCCTAGCTTCTACATAGTTATGAGTAAATAGACCTTTTGTGGATTTCGTTAGAGTTATTCCTAGATATTTTATTCCATGGTCGGCCCAAGGGTAAGGATATTCGGACATCAGGATGTTGCTGGCTACTGCATCTAGACCTAGACCTAGTATGAAGGATTTGTGTTCGTTGACCTTATAATACGAAACAGCGCTAAATTTGTTTAACAGCATTTGTACCGAAGCCAGGGAGGAGCGAGGGTTAGTGATCATTAATATAACGTCATCCGCAAATAAATTGATTTTGTGTTCAATATCACCTATCTTAAAACCCGTTGTGTTACAAGATTGTCGGATGTGTTCTGCTAAGGGTTCCATTATGAGGTTGAAAATAATTGGTGATAGCGGGCATCCTTGACGGGTGCCGTTTGTGATGGAAAATGGTTTGGAAAGCATTTCTGACGTATATACCCGAGCAGATGGTGCAGAGTAGAGTGCCATTATGGCGGACAATATAGGACCCTGAAATCCAAATTTGTTTAAGGTGGCCTGTAGGTACTTCCAGTGTACTCTATCGAACGCCTTCTCTGCGTCCAGAGACAGGAGCAGAGAAGGCGTTCGGGTCAACTCGGCATTATGAATGATGTTGACAATCCTGCGAGTTGCATCGGATGTCTGTCTACCCTTAGTGAAGCCTGATTGATCTTTATGGATCAGTAGTGGCATTAAGTTGAACAATCTATTGGCTATTAGTTTAGCGTAAATCTTTGTGTCTAGGTTAAGCAGAGAGATGGGCCTGAAATTTTGTGCGTGGGTGGGTTCCTTACCTGGCTTCGGTATAGTGACGATCAGAGCATTGAGCATTTCAGGAGGGAGAGAGGAGGATGAGGCAGCGTCGTTGAATACTAAAGACATGTATGGTGCTAGAATTGTACTGAATTTTTTGTAATATTCGCCTGTAAGGCCGTCAGGTCCCGGTGATTTGTTAGGGGGTAAGGTTGTAATTATGGTACATATTTCTGAGTCTGTGAAAGGGGTGTTCAGTGCGGATAATTGGTCTGTAGTCAGTTTAGGAAGTTTGATTTCCCGTAGGAAAGATTCAATGTCGTGTAGGGAAGGTTGTTGAAGTGAGATATCATCTTTCAGGTTGTAAAGCGTGTTATAGTAGTGGCTGAATGCGTCAGCAATGGATTGTGGGTCAGTGAGTTTTTGTTTGGTAGCAGGATGATATAGGTGCGTTATTTTTGTTTTTGAGTAGTGACCTTTTATTCTATTAGCCATGGTTTTTCCGGCCTTATTGCCAGTGGAGTAGTGTTTCGCTCTAAAGTATGTATGTGCTTTCTCAAAGGTTTGTAAGAGGTGGGCTCTTAATTCTTGTCTGAGTGTGTCTAACTGTTTTTTGAATGTTGGGTTAGGGGAAGCTTGGTTTTGGGTTTCTAGAATTTTGATGTTAGAAGTCAGTGAATTTAGACGCTGTGATCTCATCCTTCTCTCTCTGGCTCCAATTTGTATAAGAATCCCTCTTATGAATGCTTTATGGGCATTCCAGAGAATGGAGTTGTCTTGTACAGAGCCTGAGTTGGAAGTGAAGTATTCTTCTAGGCAGGTCTTGATGTGCATCACGTGGGTAGGTGAGTTGAGGATTGCAGCATTCGCTCTCCAGAGCCGAGTTCGGGAGATTGTTGGGGAATCTTCTAGGGTGATAGTGACTGGTGCGTGATCGGACCACGTGATAGTGTCAATCGTTGATGAGGAGATTTTGGGTAGTGTCCATTTGTCTACTAGGAAGTAGTCTATTCTCGAGTAAGAATTATGCCGGGGTGAGAAGTAAGAGTAGTCTCTTTCTGTGGTGTGGTGACATCTCCATATGTCATATAGGTCGTTAGATCTGATGAGTGTTCCCATCGGGGAAGGTAGTCTGTGCGAATCAGTGGAGGAGTCTACTGCGTTGTCTGGTACTATGTTGAAGTCTCCGCATATTATTAGGTGGCCTTGTTTGAAGCGGTGAATTTTTTTCATCAGTTTGGTGAGAAATTGGATTTGTTTCTGGTTGGGAGCGTAGATTGTGACGATGGTGTATCTGGTGGCGTCCAGAGTGCAATCTAAAGCTAGATATCTGCCTTCCGTGTCTATAAGACTGTTGTGGAGAGTGAAGGAGCAAGAGTTCTTGATAGCTATCATGACCCCTCTTTTTTTTTCCGGACCGGATGATTTAAATATGTGTGAAAAATTTTTGTTGGTGCAGAGGGGTTCCGCTGAGGCTTTAAAGTGAGTTTCCTGAACACAGAGGACCTCACAGTGGGCATCGTGGGCGGTGCGCCACAGAGAAGCCCTCTTGGAGGGGTGGTTTAGGCCCTTCACATTTAGTGATAAGAATTTAGGCATTATGTATTAAAGTGGAGGATGTGTATATTTCGTCAGTACTTACAGTTCTTTGCGTTGTTGGCGTAGTAGCTGTGTGGTCCTTGGTGGTCGTTGATGTGGTCGATTAGAGTGGATGTCAGGTTGAAGTTGATCGAGTTCTGAGGAGCTGAGGCTCTCCGGGAGGGAACGGGTCACAGACAAAAAGGAGATAAAGGAAAAGTTAGTAGGTCAGGAAAGGCGGAGGAGGAAGAGGCAGCAGTAATCTAGAGGACTGCTGGTCAGTGTGAGGGTAAAGTTCGTGAACTATCTGTAACGAGCAGGCACCTGATCGGAGTGCTAATGATGAGTTAAGAGCATCACTACCTGGTGTTTAGGTGTTGAAGTTGGTATGCGCTCCTTTTGCGTAGGCATGGGAGTTTCCAGGATGGGATGGTTGGGTTGGCTGATCTACTTCGGGGATGATGCCCCAGGTTCGGAGCAGCTTTATGCCTTCTTCCACTGTGTGGATGTTATGCCTAGCCCCATTTTTGGTGACTACTAGCTTGGTTGGAAATCCCCATTGAAACGGAATTTTGTGGTTGTGAAGTGGTTTTGTAATGGTCTGCAGCTGACGACGTTGTTGGCGGGTAAATTGGGAGATATCAGGAAAGAGTTGCAGCTTGGAGTATGGGGCTGGAAGTTGTCCCAACCGTCTGGATTGTGCCAGTAGCATATCTTTTGCGTGATAGAAATGTATTCTCATCAAGGTGTCTCTGGGGACTTCTGCGGGTAGGTGTGGCGGCTTTGGCAGTCGATGAATTCGATCGACTATGGTTTCGAACGGTGGTAAGTCAGGGAGGAGTGTGGAGATGAGTGTCCTCGCGTATGTATTCAGGTCAGCTGGGAGGATGTTTTCAGGTATGCCTCTAATTTTAACATTGTTGCGTCTCGAGCGGTCCTCGAGGTCCGCCATTTTGGCTCTAACCCAGTGGTGTTCATCGCGTGTATGGTCATGGGCATCTACCAAATCGTTAACCGTTTCAGTCATAACAGCCATCTGTTTTTCAATTTGGCCTATCTTATTGCCAGTGTGTACCATTTCTGATTTAAAGGCAGTGAACATGGAGGATATGTCATTGTGGAGGGAGCTATGGAGTGAGATCAGCATCTCCTTCAGCATTGTATCAATTACAGGTTGATTAGATGTGGGGAAGGCCGCTATAGGGGAGGATAGTGGTGTCTGGGCGAGTAGCTGATCTAGTGCAGGCCTTACCTCCTGAGCCTGTGCAGCGTTATCCAGTCGCATCCGCGATTTAGCTGGGCTGTTTGAAGTGGAGGATGATCCTGATGATGGCTGGGAGCTTGAGGAGTGTTCCTGAGGTAGGATTGAGGGGTCATTTTCGTCAGGCAGATCTGTATAGGAGTTTGCAGAAAGCTGTGTCTCTGAGGGCTGTGAGGCGCCGCGGGCGCCATCTTGGATTCGTTCTGCCTGTGTGACTGAGTAGAAATCTGTCAGTTTTTTCGGTTGTCGGTATTCTTTCCGTTTTCTGGAAGTTCCGATCTGGGTCCCCGCTGTGTGGGGGTGAGAGGAGTGCATTTTGTGGTCTGGTGGAGTGATTTTTAAGGTTGATGTCTCCGATCGGTGCAGGAGCTGTGAAGTCAGGCTTCCATGCTGCTCGGCGGTTAGCCACGCCCCCCATTATTATTTAATTTTTAAAGGAGAAGCTATTGACTTATTTTGCCTATTCCTATTGCATTAATAACATTAGGATGACTTGTTTACAGACTTGTCTGACCCTAAATCTCCTTTTCCTAAAATTATGAAATATACAGAACAATTTGAAACCTTTTCAGGTTTTTGCATACATTTAGATACAAGTGAACTATATTTAGCAAAAGCCTCATCCAAAACAGACTTACATTGGGTGAAAAAGAAGGGCTTAAGAGTTCAGAATTTTTATAGAAACCATCTTGGGGTTTTAATCACTAAACATATATTTCATTTATATGCCCTTAATTATATACCTGTAATCAATAAAATCATTTCTGAACTACAACAATAGAAAGATCTTTCTATTTCTGTTAGGTAGATGCCACTTAATTATAATGGTTAGCTTTACCAGGTTGGTAAATGGTTAGCTTTACCAGGTTCAGACAATTCCTCTATTGTTAAGACATAAAGATAGTAATAGATTATATTCCGATTTTCCTTCTTCATATGGTGAGATTAAAGACCTATATGGAATCAACATTAAAGAGGTTAGTGGCGCTACCTATATCCCAAACAGTGATCTAACAAGTCACTTTTTATATGGCATAAGATATTAAATCACAATGGTGCGGTTATGACTCTGCCCCCTACATATAATGCCGCGTACACACAAGCAGACTTTCCGGCAGGAAAGGTCTGACGGAACAAATCTGTCGGACATTCCGATCGTGTGTGGGCTTCATCGGACCTTTTCTGTCGAAAAATCTGACGGACCTTAGAAATAGAAAATGTTTCAAATCTTTCTGACGGACTCGATTCCTATCGAAAAAACTGTCTGTATGCTAGTCCGATGGACCGAAAACGACACAAGGGCAGCTATTGGCTACTGGCTATTGAACTTCCTTTTCTAGTCCGGTCATACGTTGTCATGTTAGAAATGATCGGACTTTGGTGGGATCGTGTGCAGGCAAGTCTGTTTCGTCAGAACTCCATCGGAACTCTGTTGAAAAGTCCTTCGGAGTTCAGTCCGACGAGAAGTCTGCTCATGTGTACGCGGGTAGTAAGAAATCATGGGCATCCACTCATTGAGGACAAATCTCTATCTTAAAACTAAAGAGGATGAGTCCGCAATAGTGGTCCCACAACACCACTATAAAAATACAAAATAAAATAGATAAATAAACCAATGATATTAGTGAATACACCCTCATATGAATGCAAAAAAAATGAAACAGTATTATAACATAAGTCCTATAGTTTCTTTGAGGAGATTACAAATGCCTAAACAATTGCATAGTACTAACTTACCCAATTATCGCCTAAATAATTTGGCTTGTTTTGTTATGTCATATTAGAGATTGGGTTAATAATACATTGTACTATGCCAACTCAATCATTGAGTTCCAGGTGGTGTAACCATGGTCCATTGTGGGTCTCTTGCACACCCCTTTCTAGACTCATCAAATATATATTAAAAATAATCTGCCTTTGCAAGATACTTTGATAGCCTGGAAAGAGTTGGGCAACTTGTTAAAGATCCCAGATCCACTGATGCTATTGATTTTTTTCACTCAAGTTTTTCATATTTGTAAAGAAAGTGGTATAGTGTGGACAAAAAGGAGGTAGCGTCAGACTTCTCCTCTCCCCAAAATGCACCTTCCAGGTTCTTCCCACACCTCCCTCTCTTTCCCCCTGCTCTTTTCAAGTGCACTGCATTTGTCTTTTCTCTCCAGCTTGTCTGAGGGTCGCAGTCATTTATCGGCCTCCTGGACCAGTGTCAAACTTTCTGGATGACTTCTCTGCATGGCTACCCTACTTTCTCTCCTCTGAAGTACCTGTCATCATCCTAGGTGACTTTAACATTCCAATCAATGTTAATACTGTAACCACTTCTCAACTACTCAACCTAACCTCCTCTTTTAACCTAACACAATGGACACAAACCACTACTCGCTCCAACAGCAATACTCAACTTCGTATTCTCCCATCGCTGCACTCCCTGCAACCTCTAACACCCCCTTTCCTCTCTCTGATCACAACCTTATCTGTTTCACACTCTCTTTGTCTCCTACCTCCCATGCTGCCAACCCACAAACCACTACCCACAGAAACCTTCGCAAACTCAACCCTAGCCTTCTTCATTCTGCTACTGATGGCCTTTATGACAAAATCTTACCTCTGTCCTGCCCAGACCTAACCACTTCCATCTACAACAACACGTTGTCATCCTCCCTAGACATACTTGCTCCTCTTTCTACATGCAGAACCAGGCCCCATCTGCCAAAATTCTGGCAAAGAGTCGACACTAGAAGTCTCAAGAGACACAGCCGTGCTCAAGAGGCGGATCCAGAGTCTAGTCTCGGGAGGGGCACTGCCAGAAAATATATTTTTTGGGGTACATCTATTGGGGAAAAGGCTGATGTTGGCGCTTCAATCATCACGGCACCATGGTTGTTATGGTGTCAGGATGATTGAAGCGCATTATTACTATTATTACATTATTATAAAAAATTAAATAGTTTAACTCACCATAATGCAGAATCAGTGGGAGCCCCGAGTGTGTCACTTGCCACGTCACCTGTCACCAGATGCAGATTGTCACTTGCCACGTCGCCTGCCACATGTTGCGGATTGTCTCCTGCCACGTCGCCTGTCACCAGATGAAGATTGTCACTTGCCACCTGCTAAGGTGGTCTCTTGTGTCCCAGAGACAGGCAGCAGAGATATGTTGTAATCCCCATTAGTATAGATGCCCCCTCAGTGCAGAGCCCCCATTAGTATAGAATCCCCCCTCAGTACAGAGCCCCCCAATAATATAGAATCCCCCCTCAGTGCAGAACCCCCATTAGTATAGAATTCCCCTCAGTGCAGAACCCCCATTAGTATAGAATCCCCCCTCAGTGCAGAGCCCCCATTAGTATAGAATCTCCCCTCAGTGCAGAGCCCCCATTAATATAGAATCCCCCTCAGTGCAGAGCCCCCCATTAATATAGAATCCCCCCGCAGTGCAGAACCCCCATTAGTATAGAATACCCCTCAGTGCAGAACCCCCATTAGTATAGAATCCCCCCTCAGTGCAGAGCCCCCATTAGTATAGAACCCCCCCTCAGTGCAGAGCCCCCATTAATATAGAATCCCCCCTCAGTGCAGAGACCCCATTAATATAGAATCCCCCCTCAGTGCAGAGCCCCCCATTAGTATAGAATCCCCCTCAGTGCAGAACCCCCATTAATATAGAATCCCCCTCAGTACAGAGCCCCCCATTGGTATAGAATCCCCCTCAGTACAGAGCCCCCCATTAGTATAGAATCCCCCTCAGTGCAGAGCCCCCCATTGGTATAGAATCCCCCTCAGTACAGAGCCCCCCATTAGTATAGAATCCCCCTCAGTACAGAGCCCCCCATTAGTATAGAATCCCCCTCAGTGCAGAGCCCCCCATTAGTATAGAATCCCCCCTCAGTGCAGAGCCCCCCATTGGTATAGAATCCCCCTCAGTACAGAGCCCCCCATTAGTATAGAATCCCCCTCAGTACAGAGCCCCCCATTAGTATAGAATCCCCCCTCAGTGCAGAGCCCCCCATTAGTATAGAATCCCCCCTCAGTGCAGAGCCCCCCATTGGTATAGAATCCCCCTCAGTACAGAGCCCCCATTAGCATAGAATCCCCCCTCAGTGCAGAGCCCCCCATTAGTATAGAATCCCCCCTCAGTGCAGAACCCCCATTAATATAGAATCCCCGCTGCACATGTCAACCCACATATACATGAAGTTTACAGACCTCAGAACAGCGCGGACAGATGCACACAGCCGTGTGTGTCCCTCGGGCTCCTCCTCTTCCTCCTGTGTGGATGTAAACAGAGAGGAGGGGGAGGCGGCTTCAGTCCACTGCGCTGAGGGACACAGCGCAAGACCTGAGGAGCAAATCAGGTCAGCGGGCAGTGTTAGAGGTGCGTGCCGCTACCTACAGGTGTCACCCCTCAGGCAGGTGTCACCCGGGTGCGGACCGCACCCCCCGCACCCTCCTAACAATGCCACTGCCGCTGTCTGTCTCTGCAGAGCCGCCCGGCGGCTCTCTCACTTACGGAGCCGCCCGCCGGCTCACTCACCCGCATTTCTCGGAGGGGGCGATTGCTCCATTGCCCCCCCCCTGGATCCACCCCTGCCGTGCTCTTGAGCGAGCATGTCATAAATCAAAATCCCTGCAAGACTAAAAATCCACCCTTCTCAAATACAACTCCTTCCTCCACACTGCTAAACAAACTTACTACAACACTCTCATCAAAACCCTCTCAACCAAGCCTTGTCAACTCTTTTCTACCCTTAATTCCTTACTTCACCCACCAACTTGCTTACTGCCCAACAGATTGCCAACCAATTCAAAAGCAAAATTGACACAATTCGCAAGGAGATATCCAGCATTCAACTTCCTCCCCTACCCAACACATCAGGTCCAACACCACACTCAATACTCTCCTCCTTCTGCCCAGTTATCATTGATGAAGTTGATAAAATCCTCTCCATGGCCCACCTCACCACCTGTCCCTGGACCTTGTCCCCTCACAATTACTGTGACCACCTTCCCACTCTATCCTACACTGCTTAACCCACATCTTCAACCTCTCCCTCTCCTCCGGCACCTTTCCTTCCCTGCTCAAACATGCACTGGTTTCCCCCATACTTAAAAAACCCTCACTAGACCCCACCTGTTTGAATAACTTAAGACCCATCTCCCTGCTCCCATTTGCCTCCAAGCTCATCGAACGCCTTGTACATGACCAAATAAGTCGCTACCTCATGGACAACCACCTTCTCGACCCCCTACAGTCCGGCTTCCATCCACAACATTCCACTGAAACTGCCCTACTAAAACTCACCAATGACCTAACTGCAAAAACCTATGGCCATTACTCCATACTATACTCTTAGACCTCTCTGCTGCCTTCGACACAGTTGACCCACTGCTCCTCCTTTAGCAAACTACACTCCCTTGGGCTCTGATTCTACTTTATCCTGGTTCTCCTCCAACCTATCAGCACACTTTCAGTGTCACTTACAACTCCATCTCCTCCACTCCTTTTCCTCTCTGTTGGGGTACCCCAGGGCTCTGTCCTTGGGCCCCTCCTATTCTCGCTCTATACTTCTTCCCTGAGCCAATTGATAACCTCCCATGGCTTCAAATACCACCTCTACGCCGATGACACCCATTTCTATCTCTCCACTCCTCAACTCACCCCCTCGATCTCCTCACGGATCTCAAACTTACTGAATGACATATTGGTATGGATGTCACACCACTTTATCAAACTCAATCTTTCCAAAACTGAGCTTGTTATATTTCCTCCTTCCCGGTCCCCCCCATGAGTTTACCATTAAGATCAACAGCACAACCATTAGTCCTTCCACACATGCCAGGGAGCTGGGTGTAATCCTTGGCTCTGACCTCTCCTTCAGCCCCCACATCCAATCACTGGCTAAATCCTGCCGCCTTAACCTCTGCAACATCTCCAGAATTCGACCCTTCCTGACCAATGACAGCACAAAGCAACTTATTCACTCCTTGATTATTTCCCGCCTCAACTACTGCAACTCTCTCCTTAATGGCCTACCCTTACGCAGGCTATCCCCCTTCAGTCTATTATGAATGCTGCTGCTAGACTAATACACCTTACTAACCGATCCGTGACTGCTGCCCCTCTCTGCCAACCCCTTCACTGGCTTCCCCTACAACACTTATGCCGCGTACACACGGTCGGACTTTTCGTCTACAAAAGTCAGACAGCCTGTCCGACAGACTTCCGACAGACTTTCGGCGGACTTGCGGCGGACTTGCGGCATACTTTCTAACGAACGGACTTGCCTACACACGACCACACAAAAGTCCGACGGATTCGTACGTGATGACGTACACCGGACTAAAATAAGGAAGTTCATAGCCAGTAGCCAATAGGTGCCCTAGCGTGGCTTTTTGTCCGTCGGACTAGCACACAGACGAGCGGATTTCGGGGTCCGTCGTAGTTACGAAGTAAAGATTTGAAGCATGTTTCAAATCTAAAGTACGTCGGATTTGAGGCTAAAAAAGTACGTTGAAAGTCCGGAGAAGCCCACACACGATCGGATTACCAGCCAGCTTTAGTCCGTCAGCGTCCGTGGGACTTTTGTAGACGAAAAGTACGACCGTGTGTACGCGGCATAACAATTCAAAATGCTAACCACAACATACAGGGCCCTCGACAACATCTCCCCCAGCTACATCATCAACCTCATCTGCAGATATCGCCCAAATCATCCTCTCCACTCCTCCTAGGACATCCTGCTCGCTAGCTCCCTTGTTACCTCCTCTCACGCTCACCTTCAAGACTTCTCCAGAGCCTCTCCCATCCTCTGGAACTCCCTGCCCCGGTATATCCGATCATCCCCTAACCTGTCCACCTTTAGGAGATCCCTGAAAAACTCACTTATTCAGGGAAGCCTATCCCACACCCACCTAAGAAATGTCCCAGAGCCACCCCCTTCAAATCATTCCCCGCATCTATTACCTTTTGTACCACCACCCCCTCCCTTTAGAATGTAAGCTCTATGAGCAGGGCCCTCTTGTTCCTTCTGTATTGAACTGTACTGTAATTGTGCTGTCCCCCTCTACATTGTAAAGTGCTGCATAAACTGTTGGCGCTATGTAAATCATGTATAATAGTAATAATAATATTACACATAATGGGACCACAAAGTTTATCTCAACAACAGAAGAAGGAATTACAGCCCTACGTCAATATAGGGGATACTTCCTGACCAGGCCTTACATTCCACCTCTGCATCACAGCCACAACTGATCCAAAATAAATGGCAAGTGGTATCACATAAGCGCTCCAACAAAAAAAATACCGGTGGCAGCTCTTAACCGACACACAATGTTACCTACAATTCTTTCCGGATACAGGAGTCTTCAGTTTAGTCTCCTTTTTACCCCTTTACCACATTCAGCAGACATCTGCACGAGGATCCGTTGTAAGATCCTTTTTTAATGATTCTACAGTTAACTTTCTATTACTTTTGTTTTTTTCTGTTATTTGTTACACACAGCAAAATTCATCGCATGGAACATTTAACTACAGAGGAAGACAATTCCCTCCTAACCTCACAACAAGATGAGGAATATCCCACGAACAGACCCCATGGTCACAGTGAGTACTTACACCACGTTACCACCCATCAAACCATACAATACCATAAAAGACTATCACATGCTTGTCAATCAATGCCCAAGGCCTGAATCACCCATATAAAAGCTTTTCAGTATGGAAAGAGGCCTGTAGACACAGGGCGGACATTCTCTGTCTACAGGAAACCCATTTGCAGAAGAACAAAACCCCAAATTGTTCACACAGAGAATACCCCCATGTGTTTATGGCATAGACACCCGGCCGCAAGAGGGGTACTGCTAGCCCTAAGGAACTCATTTTCTGTCCAACTTAAAGAATCATTCATAGATGAGTGGGGCAGATATATCATCGTAACAGGAGACAAACTCCAAACCGTACACACTTGTAACCCTGTATGCACCAAACACTCACCAAATTCGCTTCTTAAACAGAGTGCTAAAAAAAAAAAAAAAAACACAACTCTATGCGGTATGGAAACCTCATCATAGGGGGTGACTTTAACCTGGTCTTGGACCCCAAACTGGACACTACTATGTGTAAACCAAATGGCACTGCATCCCTCCATTCTCTACTACATACAGAGGAACTGAATGATGCATGGAGATGCCAACGAGAGAAACTATACTTTTTTCTCCCCTAGGCACTGCTCCTATTTCACATATAGATACGTTTCTAACAGAAAAGTGGCTTTTGCAATGTGTTCATGCCACACTAATACATGATATCACATGGTCTGATCACACTGCAATCTCATTGTCTATTGCCAAACAGGGTGTCTCTCCACCCATCCCCCATTTGGTGCTGCAATATTAGGTTCCTATAAGAACCTCAAACACTTCCTGTGATCTCTCAGCATCTCCAGGACTTTTTACAAAACAGCACATCTGTGACAGACCCATTCACTCTATGGAACGCTCACAAGTCATATGTGTCAGAAACAATGAAAATCAGATCGAGACAGAAGTACAGTTAAATCACACTTGTTTAATAATAAAAGTAAAAAAAACAAACATAGTCAAACCATAGCCAAAGTTCAGTAGCCAGAACGAATAGTCAGCCAAGCCAGAAGTCAGGGATCAATGTAGTGGAACAGCAAGCAGGATCTGGAGCCAAAAGAGATGTCAGCAAAGCAAGTCTTGAACAGGATCGTAGGAGAAAGTTTCTGTGATGTTGACCATGGTGAAGGCAGAGATCCTCTGGACTGGACGGCTTAAGTAGGCAGGACTGACGAGCAGGATATCATCAACAGCTGAGTAACTGTGGAGAGAGAAGGGAGCTGGCAATTAGCCAACAGCTGAGCTGACAGCTCAGAGAAGGAAGGGCTGAGCCAAGCCCTGACTGTAGGGGAGGGGAAAATGTCTATGGAAATCATGGAGGAGGATTCAAGGAACTGTTGTGAGCAAACTCTGCCCATGGTAGTAGGTCTAACCAGTTGTTATGATGGTCAGAAATATAGCAGCGTAGGAATTGCTCCAAAGACTAATTGGCTCGTTCTGCAGCCCCATTAGACTGCGTTGATAAGTAGAGGAGAAAGCAAGCTAAAATTCCCAACTGTGCACAAAAGGCTCGCCAGAACCGGAACACAAAGTGACTACCCTTGTCTGAGACAATCACCTTGGGTAGCCCATGTAAGCAAAAGATCTCCCGAGCAAAAATGGAAGCCAGTTCCTTAGAAGTGGGCAACTTCTTAAGTGGAATACAATTACACATCTTTGAGAACTGGTCAACCATCATAAGGATAACTGTTGCCCTGGGAGTTGGGTAACTCCACAATGAAATCCATAGACAGGTGGGTCCAGGGCCTCTCTCCATTGGGTATGGGTTGTAGGAGACCCACTGGAAGGTGACGTGGAGTCTTACTCTTAGCACACACGGAACAGGCAGCTACGAAGGCAGTTACATCAGCACGTAGACTAGGCCACCAGAATTGTTAGGAAATAGCCCAAATGAGTTGATTCTTCCCAGGGTGGCTAGCTGCCTTGGGAGAATGGCAAGTTTGGAGCATGGCAGTATGGAGACTCTCTGGGACAAAGCAACGGTCACAAGGTTTCTCAGGAGGAGCATGGACCTGAGCAGCAAGAATATTGTCACCCAAAGGAGAAGTGAGACTGGTGCGAACCATAGCCAGAATATGATCAGGAGGAACTGAAACTGACTCCAACTTGGAAGTGAAGGAAAATTGTCATGACAAGGCGTCAGCCCTTACATTCTTAGTACCGGGTAAGAATGAGACAATGTAATTGAAACTAGACAAGAAAAGAGCCCATCTCGCCCTTCTAGGAGAGAGGCGTTTAGCCTCAGACAAGAATGTAAAATTCTTATGGTCAGCAAGAATGAGAACCGGCACAATGGTACCTTCAAGGAGATGTCTCCATTCTTTCAGGGCTAAAATGATCGCCAACAGCTCTCTGTCATCAATCTCGTAATTGCACTCCGCAGGTGACAATTTCTTGGAAAAGTAGCCACAAGGATGCATAGCGCTCTCAGATGTAGGACGTTGTAGGAGATGTAGGAGACAGAAGGGTGCCAACACCAGTCTCAGAAGCATCCCCCTTAAGGAATAAAAGGTAACGTAGAATCAAGATGTGCCAACACAGGAGCAGAAACAAAGGTAGCCTTGAGATTCTCAAAGGCCTTAATGGTCTCTGGAGACCAACCCTGTGGGTTACCACCCTTTCTGGTCATATCAGCCAGGGGCTTGACCAGAGACGAGAAGTTACGAATAAACTTCCGATAATATTTGGCAAAGCCCAGGAAACACTACAGAGGATGTAAACCCACAGGTCGGGGCTACTGTAGGACTGACGAAAGTTTCTCTGGGTCCATCGAAAAACCAGCAGTGGAAATGACATAGCCCAGGCATTTAACCTGTTCATGATGGAACTTGCACTTCTCCGGTTTACAATAGAGATTGTTATCTCTTAGTTTCTGAAGCACATGACAGAGATCTGTGTGCTGGCTCTCCAGGGACTTCGAAAATATGAGGATATCATTGAGATAAACCACAGGGGAACCCCGAATCAAAAAAAAAAAAGGCGTGGGGATTCTCCCAAAATTCCATACCAGGCCCTTCAGGTCTGGTATGGATATCAAGGGGAACCTCGTGCCAATTTTTTTTCTAAAATGGCGTGGGGTCCCCCCAAAAATTCATACCAAACCCTTATCCGAGCACGCAACCTGGCAGGCCGCAGGAAAAGAGGGGGGGACACGAGAGAGCGCCCCCCCTCCTGAACCGTACCAGGCCACATGCCCTCAACATTGGGAGGGTGCTTTGGGGTCCCCCCCAAAGCACCTTGTCCCCATGTTGTTGAGGACAAGGGCCTCATCCCCACAACCCTTGCACGGTGGTTGTGGGGGTCAGCGGGCAGGGGGCTTATCGTAATCTGGAAGCCCCCTTTAACAAGGGAACCCCCAGATCCCGCCCCCCCTGTGTGAAATGGTAAGGGTTGTGGGGATGAGGCCCTTGTCCTCATCAACATGGGGACAAAGTGCTTTGGGGGGGACCTCAAAGCACCCTCCCAATGTTGAGGGCATGTGGCCTGGTATGGTTCAGGAGGAGGGCACTCTCTCGTCCCCCCCTCTTTTCCTGCAGCTTGCCAGGTTGCGTGCTCGGATAAGGGTCTGGTATGGGTTTTTGGGGGACCCCACGCCATTTTTTTTTTAATTTTGGCGCGGGGTTCCCCTTAAAATCCATACCAGACCCGAAGGGCCTGTTATGGAATTTAGGGGGACCCCCACGCCATTTTTACCTAAATTTTGGTTAGGGGTTCCCTGTGGGGAAATCCCATGCCGTTTTTATCAAAGAACTTTTATTTGTATTGTCGGCCTGACAATTCATATAGCCGCGACTACTTTAAAATTACTTTTTTTCCTTTGAAATGTCATTTTGCTGTCAGACTGTTCTACACACGGGAAACATGCGCCCCTTTACAGGCATACTATAGACACCCCCCAGGTACGAAAGTTAAAGGAATATTACACTTTTATTGTTTCACTTTAAGCATTATTAAAACCACTGCTCCCGTGCATTGATCCATGTCCCCTGGGGCAGGACCCAGGTCCCCAAACACTTTTTATGACAATAACTTGCATATAAGCCTTTAAAATTAGCACTTTTGATTATTCATGTTCGAGTCCCATAGACTTTAACGGTGTTCGAACAAATTTTTTGCCTGTTCGCATGTTCTGGTGCGAACCGAACAGGGGGGTGTTCGGCTCATCCTCCTCCTTAATCCTTAGGAGATTGTATGCTCCTCTCAAATCAAGCTTTGTGAAAACCGTTGCTCCCTTAAAAACGTCAAATAACTCCGTAATCGACAGAATCGGAAAGGCATTCTTAATCGTGAAATGATTGAGACCACTATAATCAATACAAGGTCTCAGTTCACCACTCTTTTTTACAAAGAAGAAACCAGCACCAGCAGGAGACGAGGATTTGTGGATGAAACCTCGAGAAAGTGCATCTGCAAAATACTCCTCCATGGCCTTATCTGACAAAGGGTAAACCCGGGAACGAGGGGGTATGGCACCAGGTTGAAGGTCAATTGCGCAATAATACGGCTGGTGTAGAGGCAAACTACCGGCTTGACCCTTGTCGAAGACATCGCTATAATCGCGCTACTCCTCCGGCAGGGAGGAGAGTGAAGAGGTGCACAAGACCTTGGCTACCTTCTGGAAGCATGTCTCACTGCATTGTGGTGACCAGGAGAGAACCTCAGCACGAAGCCAATCAAAAGAGGGGTTGTGCCACTGTAACCAAGGATAACCAATAACCAGCGGAAACTTAGGAATTGGATTATCTCATGGTGAAGAGTAGGGATGAGCCGAACACCCCCCGGTTCGGTTCGCACCAGAACCCGCGAACGGACCGCAAGTTCGCACGAACGTTAGAACCCCATTGACGTCTATGGGACTCGAACGTTCGAAATCAAAAGTGTTCATTTTAAAGGCTAATTTGCATGGTATTGTCCTAAAAAGGGTTTGGGGACCCGGGTCCTACCCCAGGGGACATGTATCAATGCAAAAAAAACTTTTAAAAACGGCCGTTTTTTCGGGAGCAGTGATTTTAATGATGCTTAAAGTAAAAAAAAAAAAGTGAAATATTCCTTTAAATATCGTACCTGGGGGGTGTCTATAGTATGCCTGTAAAGTGACGCGTGTTTCCCATGTTTAGAACAGTCCCTGCACCAAATGTCATTTTTAAAGGAAAAAATCTCATTTAAAACTGCTTGCGGGTTTAATGTCATGTCGGGTCATGGCAATATGGATGAAAATCAGTGAGACAAACGGTGGATCAAGAAGGGTTGCCATTACCAGGCCCTTTGGGTCTTGTATGGATATTAAGGGGAACCCCGCACCCAAATTAAAATAAGGAAAGGTCCCTATATACTCTGAACAGCAGTATACAGGCGGTGCAAACAAGACAGGGACTGTAGGTTTGTTGTTAAGTAGAATCTGTTTGTAATTTTGAACATTTTTAACTTGTTTAGCTCCAGCCAAAAAATCTTTTCTAAGCTTTTTGGAAAACATAGGGAAGGGTTATCACCCCTGTGACATTTGTTTTGCGTCTTTCCTCCTCTTCAGAAGATTTCACCTCACTTTTTTGTCCCAATGAAAAATGTTTTTTGAAAATTTGGGTTTTTTTGTGGAACAAGGATTGGAAAGCATCAGTGGAAAGGAGAAATTGTTCTCCCATATTAACTCTTACAGGAGAGAATTTCCCTTCCTAGGGGTAGATTTCATCTCACTTCCTGTTGTCTCCTTCCGTTTGCAAGTAGGAGTCGTTTGTAAGTTAGATGTTTGAAAGTAGGGTCCTGCCCTATATACTCAGCAGAAATTTGGGCCTTAGGTGTTGCTGTGGCCACAACACTGTAAGCCCTCACAGGGCCCTGCTGTGAAATATTAGATCAAGAATTGTAATTACATGCCCCTGTTGAACAGGAGCTGAAAAATTAGGCCTTAGGCACTGGTGCTGGTGCCACAACACTGCAACCCCTCACAGACACTCTAGTTGGAACGCAGGAACGAGCCCTGCTGCAAAGTATTGCATCAAAAATTGTAATTACACGCCCCTGTTAGACAGGGGCAGAAAAATTGGGCCTTAGGCACTGGTGCTGGTGCCACAACACTGCAACCCCTCACAGACACTCTAGTTGGAATGCAGGAATGAGCCCTGCTGCAAAGTATTACATCAAAAATTGTAATTACACGCCCCTGTTAAACAGGGGCTGAAAAATTGTGCCTTAGGCACTGGTGGTGGCGCCCAGAACCAAAAATGTTCTTACAAGCTATCAGCGTGATGATTGAGGAGGAAGAGGATAATTACTCAGGGATAGTCACTCAGCATCAGCATAGGCAGTCTTTGAAGGGATCTGAGATTTCAAAAAAAATTATTCGGTTACATCTGCATCAGGTGCTTGGTAGCTGGTGGTGATCCAAGACTGATTCATTTTTATGAAGGTCAGCCGATCGACCGAGTCGGTGGACAGACGCACCCTGTGATCGGTTACCACGCCTCCAGCAGCACTGAATGTGCGTTCCGAAAGAACGCTGGATGCAGGACAGGCCAGTAGCTCAATTGCATACTGTGCAAGCTCTGGCCAGTGATCCATCCTCAAGACCCAGTAACCCAGAGGATTTTCGGTGGGAAAGGTGTCCAAGTCTGATCTTGCCCCTAGGTATTCCTGCACCATGTAAAACAGACGCTGGCGATGGTTGCTGGAACCGATCATACCTTGGGGCTGCGGACCAAAAAATTGTCTGAACGCATCGGTCAGACGGCCACCTTCTCCACCGCTCCTTCTTTGACTGACCGAAGCCTCAGCAACACGTTGTCCAGAAACAGGAGTTTGTAACCTCCCAGTCTCTGGGAACGCGTTGCACAGACCTTTCTGCAAGGCCTCCCGAAGATGTTTCATCCTCTGCTCCCTCTGCGATGGCAAGATAAGGTCCGCAACCTTACCCTTGTAACGTGGATCAAGGAGGGTTGCCAGCCAGTATTGGTCCTTCTCCTTGATACCACGAATACGAGGATCCTTACGCAGGCTTTGCAGGATCAGGGAGGCCATGCAGCGTAGGTTTGCTGAGGCATTCGGTCCGGAGTCCTCTGGGTCACTAAGGACAACAACGTCCGCAGCCACCTCCTCCCAGCCACGTACAAGTCCATGTGTTCCTTGGGACTGATCCCTTAAAGACTGCTGATGCTGAGTGCCAGGCTCCACCTCCATACTGACACAATCTTCCTCCTCCTCCTCCTCCTCCTCCTCGTCCTCTTCCTGTGTGATCGGCGGGCACGCAGGAACACTGTCTGGATAAAGGGGGCCTTGAGAGCTAAGGAAGTCCTCCTCTTCCTGCCTCTGTTCTGCCTCAAGTGCCCTGTCCATTATTCCACGCAGCGTGTGCTCCAACAGGTGGACAAGGGGGACAGTGTCACTGATGCATGCACTGTCAGTGCTCACCATCCTCGTGGCCTCCTCGAATGGTGACAGGACAGTGCATGCATCCCTGATCATGGCCCACTGGCGTGGGGAAAAAAAACCAAGGTCCCCTGACCCTGTCCTGGTGCCATAGTCGCACAGGTACTCATTTATGGCCCTCTGCTGCGTGTGCAGCCGCTGCAGCATGGCCAATGTCGAGTTCCACCTGGTGGGCATGTCACAGATTAGGCGGTTCTTGGGCAGGTTAAACTCCTTTTGGAGGTCCGTCAGCCGAGCACTGGCATTATATGACCGGCGGAAATGCACACAGACTTTCCTGGCCTGCCTCAGGACATCCTGTAAGCCCGGGTACCTGCCCAAGAACCGCTGCACCACCAAGTTAAGGACGTGAGCCAAACAGGGCACATGGGTCAGTTGTCCCTGTCGGAGGGCAGAGAGGAGGTTGGTGCCATTGTCGCAAACCACCATTCCTGCCTTAAGTTGGCGTGGCGTCAACCACCTCTGAACCTGCCCCTGCAGAGCTGACAGAACCTCTGCCCCAGTGTGGCTCCTGTCCCCCAAGCACACCAGCTCAAGCACCGCATGGCATCTTTTGGCCTGCGTACTTGCGTAGCCCCTTGAACGCCTACGGAGCACCGCTGGTTCCGAGGAAGAGGCCATGGAGGAAGAAGAAGAGGAGGGGGTGGAGGAGAGAGGTGTGTCACAATCAGCATTTTGGAGGCGTGGTGGCGGAACAACCTCCAACACTACTGCACCTTGTCCTGCATCCTTCCCAGCTGCCAGCAGAGTCACCCAATGCGCCGTGAAACTTAAGTAACGTCCCTGTCCATGCCTGCTGGACCATGAGTCAGCGGTAATATGCACCTTACCGCTGACCGCCCTGTCCAGCGAGGCATGGACATTGCCTTCCACATGCCGGTAGAGAGCTGGAATCGCCTTCCGTGAGAAAAAGTGGCGTTTGGGTACCTGCCACTGAGGAACCGCACATTCCACAAACTCACGGAAGGGGGCAGAGTCTACCAACTGAAAAGGCAGCAGTTGAAGTGCTAGCAATTTTGCCAAGCTAGCATTCAACCGCTGGGCATGTGGATGGCTGGGAGCAAACTTCTTTCGGCGGTGCAGCAGCTGGGGCAGGGAAATTTGCCTGGTACAATCTGGCGTCGGTGTACCAAAAGCAGATTGCCCACAAGTACTTGGCTGTGACACACCTAATTCTACACCTTCATTCCTCTCACTGCAGGTCTCAGAGAGGACTGAAGGTCTAGTGGGGTTGGAAATCTCAGCTGATGAGGAGCAAGGAGAGATCCTCTTTGTTCTTTGGTGTGGGTCTTTTAGATACGCTTGCCAACGAACTGCATGGCAGGTCAACATATGTCTGGTCAAGCATGTGGTACCCAAGCGGGAGATGTTTTGGCCACGCGAGATACGCTTGAGACATATGTTGCAAATAGCAGCGGTGCGATCTGATGCACTCGTCTCAAAAAAGGCCCACACCAAAGAACTTTTTGAATAACGCGCAGAGACTGCAGCGCCCTGCACATGTGGAGCTTTGGGGTGTGATGCAGTCAATGTGCTGCCCTTAGGCTGGCCCCTGGAGGGCATCCTGCCTCGTTGGTGATGTGCCGCCTCCTCCTCCTCCTCCTCCTCCTCCTCCTCCTCTCTCCTATCAGGCACCCACGTTGAGTCAGTGACCTCATCATCCCCTCCCTCCTCATCACTGGAGCAAACCTGGCAGTATGCTGCAGCAGGGGGAGCATGACTGCCAGATTGCTGTCCTTCTTGGGCACCCCCTCTGTCCGTGCTCATGTTACTGCCTTCATCGAGCTCAGTATCATCATCAGAGCCTTCCAAACGCTGGGCATCCTCCTGGAGCATGTACCCAACACTGTGGTCAAACAGTTCGAGGGAATCCTCATGAGGACATGGTGGAGCTAGGGAAGGAGTCACTGATGACATTGAGCTGAGGGAAGAGGCCGCTGCTTTGCCAGACAAAGCACCCTGGGCATGGGTGAGAGAGGATGAGGAGGATGAGGACGGCTTGGTCATCCACTCGACCAAGTTTTCCGCATGTTGCGGCTCAACACGGCCAGCTGCCGAAAAAAAGGCCAAGCGTGTCCCATGGCCACGTGCTGATGAGGATGCACCGTCTCCACGACCAGCACTAGACACAGAGCCTGCTTGCCCTCTCTTATTGGCTTGTGACTGTCTGCCTCTCCTTCTTGGCCTTCCAGACATACTAATGGCCTGTAGCTGCACTAAGCTGGGATAGAACACCTGTAATTTTCTTCAGGTAGCTTTATATACTGTAACCAGACAAGCCTGCCTGTCAGTAGGAAGATAACAGGAACGGATCTAGCTGAACACTGTGAGCAGGACGCACTGCACTAAATGTAAATAGTCTAGCTGCCTGACCGTGGTACTAATAGGATCAAATAGAACACCTGTAATTTTCTTAAGGTAGCTTTATATACTGTAACCAGACAAGCCTGCCTGTCAGTAGGAAGATAACAGGAACGGATCTAGCTGAACACTGTGAGCAGGACACACTGTACTAAATGTAAATAGTCTAGCTGCCTGACCGTGGTACTAATAGGATCAAAAAGAACACCTGTAATTTTCTTAAGGTAGCTTTATATACTGTAACCAGACAAGCCTGCCTGTCAGTAGGAAGATAACAGGAACGGATCTAGCTGAACACTGTGAGCAGGACACACTGTACTAAATGTAAATAGTCTAGCTGCCTGACCGTGGTACTAATAGGATCAAATAGAACACCTGTAATTTTCTTCAGGTAGCTTTATATACTGTAACCAGACAAGCCTGCCTGTCAGTAGGAAGATAACAGGAACGGATCTAGCTGAACACTGTGAGCAGGACGCACTGCACTAAATGTAAATAGTCTAGCTGCCTGACCGTGGTACTAATAGGATCAAATAGAACACCTGTAATTTTCTTAAGGTAGCTTTATATACTGTAACCAGACAAGCCTTCCTGTCAGTAGGAAGATAACAGGAACGGATCTAGCTGAACACTGTGAGCAGGACACACTGTACTAAATGTAAATAGTCTAGCTGCCTGACCGTGGTACTAATAGGATCAAAAAGAACACCTGTAATTTTCTTAAGGTAGCTTTATATACTGTAACCAGACAAGCCTGCCTGTCAGTAGGAAGATAACAGGAACGGATCTAGCTGAACACTGTGAGCAGGACACACTGTACTAAATGTAAATAGTCTAGCTGCCTGACCGTGGTACTAATAGGATCAAAAAGAACACCTGTAATTTTCTTAAGGTAGCTATATATACTGTAACCAGACAAGCCTGCCTGTCAGTAGGAAGATAACAGGAACGGATCTAGCTGAACACTGTGAGCAGGACACACTGTACTAAATGTAAATAGTCTAGCTGCCTGACCGTGGTACTAATAGGATCAAAAAGAACACCTGTAATTTTCTTAAGGTAGCTATATATACTGTAACCAGACAAGCCTGCCTGTCAGTAGGAAGATAACAGGAACGGATCTAGCTGAACACTGTGAGCAGGACACACTGTACTAAATGTAAATAGTCTAGCTGCCTGACCGTGGTACTAATAGGATCAAAAAGAACACCTGTAATTTTCTTAAGGTAGCTATATATACTGTAACCAGACAAGCCTGCCTGTCAGTAGGAAGATAACAGGAACGGATCTAGCTGAACACTGTGAGCAGGACACACTGTACTAAATGTAAATAGTCTAGCTGCCTGACCGTGGTACTAATAGGATCAAAAAGAACACCTGTAATTTTCTTAAGGTAGCTATATATACTGTAACCAGACAAGCCTGCCTGTCAGTAGGAAGATAACAGGAACGGATCTAGCTGAACACTGTGAGCAGGACACACTGTACTAAATGTAAATAGTCTAGCTGCCTGACCGTGGTACTAATAGGATCAAATAGAACACCTGTAATTTTCTTCAGGTAGCTTTATATACTGTAACCAGACAAGCCTGCCTGTCAGTAGGAAGATAACAGGAACGGATCTAGCTGAACACTGTGAGCAGGACGCACTGCACTAAATGTAAATAGTCTAGCTGCCTGACCGTGGTACTAATAGGATCAAATAGAACACCTGTAATTTTCTTAAGGTAGCTATATATACTGTAACCAGACAAGCCTGCCTGTCAGTAGGAAGATAACAGGAACGGATCTAGCTGAACACTGTGAGCAGGACGTACTGCACTAAATGTATATAGCAGGAACGGATCTAGCTGAACACTGTGAGCAGGACGCACTGCACTGAATGTAAATAGCAGGAACGGATCTAGCTGAACACTGTGAGCAGGACGCACTGCACTGAATGTAAATAGCAGGAACGGATCTAGCTGAACACTGTGAGCAGGACGCACTGCACTAAATGTAAATACCAGGAACGGATCTAGCTGAACACTGTGAGCAGGACGCACTGCACTGAATGTAAATAGCAGGAACGGATCTAGCTGAACACTGTGAGCAGGACGCACTGCACTAAATGTAAATACCAGGAACGGATCTAGCTGAACACTGTGAGCAGGACGCACTGCACTGAATGTAAATAGCAGGAACGGATCTAGCTGAACACTGTGAGCAGGACGCACTGCACTAAATGTAAATAGCAGGAACGGATCTAGCTGAACACTGTGAGCAGGACGCACTGCATTAAATGTAAATAGTCTAGATAGAAGATAACAGGAACGGATCTAGCTAAACTGAATACAGTGTATATATATATATGCAACACCTGGGATGCATATATATACACAATACACTGTAAGTGCAGCTAACTGACTGACTGTTCTGCCTAATCTATCTAACTCAAATCAAATGACACTGTCTCTCTCTCTCTCTCTCTATCTCTCAGCACACCGGAACACACACTACACAGGGCCGCCGTGCAGGCGGCCTTATATAGTGTGGGGTGTGTACTAAATCCCCTGAGCCATAATTGGCCAAAGCCACCCTGGCTTTGGCCAATTACAGCTCTCTCTACTGACGGCGCTGTGATTGGCCAAGCATGCGGGTCATAGTGCATGCTTGGCCAATAATCAGCCAGCAATGCACTGCGATGCCGCAGTGAATTATGGGCCGTGACGCGCCACACGAATTTGGCGCGAACGGCCCATATCGTTCGCAATTCGGCGAACGACCGAACAGCCGATGTTCGAGTCGAACATGGGTTCGACTCGAACACGAAGCTCATCCCTAGTGAAGAGTCCCTACAGCCATGGACAACAGAACCATCTCATGAGTCACATGGGAAGGCTGTAGAGGTATCCCGTCAAGAACCTCAATGGCAAGTGGAGTGTCACGCAGCTGCAGTGGAATCAAGTGCTTTGATACAAAGGCAGCATCAATGAACAGGCCTGCAGCCCCAGAGTCGATTAGAGCCTGTAATTCGACGAACGACTCAGCCCAAGAAAGGGTGACCGAAACCAGGGGCTTATCCTTCTGGATAACTGGGAATGAGACAACGCCACCTAAGGTCTGTCGTTGACAGGACCTCAAGGTTCGGGCGTTCCCTGGACGGGTAGGACAAAACTTCAAAAAGGGACCTGCCTGGCCACAATAAAGGCACAATCGTTCCCTCCTCCTAAAGGTTCTCTTATCCACAGAGAGACACGTGAAACCCAAGTGCATGGGTTCACCTTCACTGACCGACTCGGTACCAGGAGGCATGGGTGGGACTGCAAAGCTCAGAGACAAACGTACAGGAGGCTTCCGCAAGCGCTCCTTAAAAGAGAGTCTCTCTGAGTCTGGAGTCAATGAGGATTGCAAATGTGATCAACTTCTCCAGCTCAGTGGGTATACCTCGGGCTGCTATCTCACCCTTGATGGTATCTGAGAGACCATGAGAAAGAGCAGCTACGAGGGCCTCATTGTTCCACACAACCTCTGTACCAGAGTACGAATTCAATGGCATAGTCGGCAACAGTTCTCATACTCTGTTCGATGGACATGAGGCACTTGGCAGCAGAAGCGGAGCATGCAGGAACGTCAAATGCCCTTTTAAACTAAGCCACAAACTCAGGGCAACTCAAGACAACAGGTTTTTCTCCCATAGAGGGTTTGCCCAGGCCAAGGCTCTCTCAGAAAGCAAAGCTATCACAAAATCTACTTTGCTTCTGTCCGTGGGAAACGCCTGGGGCAGCATCTCAAAGTATATCTCAACCTGGTAGAGAAACCCTCTGCTTTGGACTGGATAGCCCCCAAATTGCTGGGGAAGTGGAGCGGAACCAGACATACCTCTTATAGAGGTAATACTCGAGGCGGGTACCTGCACAGAGACTGGAGCAGCAGCAGGGTCAGCCTGCAACATAGGTTGTACCAGGGCGGCCACAGTTTGAGATTGCAGGTGAGCCATGTGACTCAGGAGTGTTTGTAACACCATGGTGAACTGATCCATGCGGTGATCCAGTTCATCCAATATGGAAAAAATATTACCAACAAGTGGATTGACTGCATCTTCTGAATTCATGGCCTTCGCCTACTGTCAGAAACCATGAAATCAGGCCGAAACAGAAGTACAGTTAAATCACACTTGTTAAATCATAAGCGTAAAAAGAACAAACTTAGTTAAAACAGCCAAAGTTCAGTAACTGGAATGGATAGTCAGCCACGCCAGAAGTTAGGGATCAAAGTAATGGAACCGCAAGCAGGATCTGGAGACAGCAAGCAGGATCAGATGCCAGCAAAGCAAGTCTTGAACAGGATCGCAGGAGAAAGTTTCTGTGATGTTGACCAAGGCCAAGGCAGAGATCCTCTGGATTGGACGGCTTAAGTAGGCAGGACTGACGAGCAGGATATCATCGACAGCTGAGTAACTGTGGAGAGAGAGATGGGAGCAGGCAATTAGCCGACAGCTCAGAGAAGGAAGGGCTGAGCCTAGCCCTGACAATATGAGAGGCATACTAATACAGTTAGGAGTCAGAGAGAAAAAACACCACACCACAAAACTTAATAATCTACTATCTGATATACACACACACTAGAAACCCAAAACAAAGCATTTCCAACAACTGCCCTAGCGAATACACTTTCTAAACTCAGAGAAAACCCGAGAGAGCTTCTAACACAACAATATGAAAAACATCTTAGACACCTACAATTAGGATCCTGTGCCAATGCCAACAGAGCGGTTAAATACCTGGCCAATAGAATCAAGGCAGCACACAAAAACTAGAATAGCACATCTGATACATACCACCCTATACCACAAAATCACTAACCTGCAAGATATAGCGAACCAGTTTGCCAAATACTATGGAGCACTGTACAGCCTACACACAAACACCTCAACCCCACAACAAAACACAGATAACATACAATTCCTACAGAGAATCAAACTCCCATCACTGTCATAAGATCAGCTTAGAAAATTGAATGTCCCATTCACCACCCAAGAAATTGAAGCAATCACAACAACCTTACCGAACGGTAAATCACCGGGACCGGATGATTTCATAAATGAATACTACAAAACATTCAAAGACATTCTCACTCTACACATGCAATCAATCTTCACAAGAACAGTAGAATCTTCTACCTTCCCCCAGGAGATGCTGAGAGCCCACATAGTCACTTTACCTAAACCCAGGAAAGACCCAACCATCCCAGCCAACTTTAGGCCAATATCCCTTCTGAACCCAGACATCAAAATATATGCAAAACTACTGGCCAAAGGATTAACAGATATCATTCCCTATATCATTCAGCGGGACCAGATGAGATTTGAGAGGGGGAGACAAACCTCAGATGCTTAATGTGGATTAACCACCTGACATCCGGCCGTAGCCGAATGACGGCTACAGCGCAAATGTCAATTCCCGGGAGGCCGTCATATGACGGCCTCCCCTTTCCTCGCTCCCCGTGCGCGCTAACGAGTGCGCAACGGGGAAATTCTGTGTTGGCCGTGTCCCTTGGACACAGCCAATCACAGATCGCTGTAAATGGCCAATCACAGCGGCCATTTACAGCGCGATCGCCATGGCCAATGAGCGCTGATCTCAAATGTAAACATTTGAGATCATCTCTCATTGCCGGCTCTCTTTCCTCACACAGAGACAGCGTGTGAGGAGAGAGAGCTTCTGTCAGTGATCTGTGAGTTACAAAAACACTTATACAGTGCCTACAGTGCCCACAGTGCCCATCAGTACAGTGCCCATCCATACAGTGCCCATCAGTACAGTGCCCCATCAGTACAGTGCCAATCGGTGCCCACCTGTGCCAATCGGTGCCCACCTGTGCCAATCGGTGCCCACCAGTGCCAATCGGTGCCCACCTTTCTGCCCAGCGGTGATCAGTGTCCAGCTGCACATCTGCACAATCAGTGCCCACCTGTGCCACCTCCTCAGTGCCCACCTGTGCCACCTCATCAGTGCCCACCTGTGCCAATCAGTGCCCATCTGTGCTGCCTCAGTGCCCATCTGTGCAATCAGTGCCCATCTGTGCCATCTCATCAGTGCCCATCTGTGCCACCTCATCAGTGCCCATCTGTGCTGCTCCATCTGTGCTGCCCCATCTGTGCTGCCCCATCTGTGCCGCCCCATCTGTGCCGTCCCATCTGTGCCCAGCTGTGCCACCTCATCAGTGCACATCTGTGCCATCTCAGTACACATCTGTTCTACCTCATCAGTGCCCACCTGTGCCACCTCATCAGTGCCCACCTGTGCTGCCTCATCAGTGCCCACCTGTGCCGCCTCATCAGTGCCCACCTGTGCCGCCTCATCAGTGCACATCTGCACATCTGTTCCATCTCATCAGTGCACATCTGTTCCACCTCATCAGTGCACATCTGTTCCACCTCATCAGTGCACATCTGTTCCACCTCATCAGTGCCCATCTGTGCCACCTCAGTGCCCATCTGTGCTCATCAGTGCCCCCTCATCAGTGCCCATCAGTGCAGGCTTAGCAACCATGTCCAAAAGAACCTTTTCTGCCGAGAAGGCGTACCAAATACTGTCCCAGGCCGACGAGAGCAATGGGGAGCTCTCTTTTTCGGATTCCCTTTCCGACTCCGATTCTGAGTCGGACATAAATTATGAGCCAGTCCTCAGTAGTGGAACACTGAGTGACCGCCAAACGAAGGCGTTCTGGTGGGGAGGCATTGGCATCTACCAGCACCGCAGTGTCATCCACCAGCACCGCAGTCCCATCCACCAGCACCGCAGTGCCATCCACCAGCACCGCAGTGCCACCCACCAGCACCGCAGTGCCTCGGCAAGAAAGGCCAAGGACCCATGCCAGCCTTCACTATGCCCTGCAGAACCCCTTGTGGCTTCCTCCTAATTCAGGAGAAGCCAACATTCCCCCTTTCACTGCCCAGCCAGGAGTCCAGGTGAACACGGAGAATTTTTCCCCAATAGATTTTTTTAAATTTA
Source organism: Lithobates septentrionalis (assembly GCA_037952835.1). Lineage (NCBI taxonomy): Eukaryota > Metazoa > Chordata > Amphibia > Anura > Ranidae > Lithobates > Lithobates septentrionalis. The sequence goes on from JBBDGP010000261.1 coordinate 763,871, forward strand.
ATTTTTACCGAGGACATGCTGTCAAATATTGTGGCCCAGTGCAACCTTTATGCACAGCAATTCATTTTAAATAATCCAACATCCTACTATGCCCGTCCCTATGAGTGGAGAGACCTAACGCTGGAGAAGTTGAAGGTTTTAGTAGGGCTCACATTTATTATGGGACTCACAAACAAAAACACTTTGTTGTCCTATTGGTCAACCCACCCCCTCCACCACATGCCAGTATTCTCCAAGGTAATGCCCAGAAACAGATACCTCATGATATTGAGGTTTCTTTATTTCAATGACAATACCCAGTGCCCTCCCCGAAATGACCCAAACTATGACAGACTTTTCAAAATTCGGCCACTTTTAAATTATTTTTCTGCACTATTCCCCCTGCTGTTTACCCCGGACCAAAACATATGTGTGGATGAGTCCCTTGTTAAGTTTAGTGGCAGGCTTAAAATAAAACAATATATTCCCATTAAAAGGGACCGCTATGGGGTGAAGGTATACAAATTATGTGACCGAGTCACAGGTTACTTGTATGCCTTGAAAGTGTATGAAGGGAAGGACACCCAGCTGTAACCACCTAATTGCCCAGACTACTTGGGATCAAGCGGGAAAATTGTTTGGGACCTCACATACCCCCTACTGGAGAAAGGCTACCACCTGTATGTAGACAACTTCTACACATCTCTGCCCCTGTTCCACAACCTTCATCGGAAGAAGACGCCTGCATGTTGTACTGTAAAAAAGAACCGGTAGGGCTTCCCTCAAAGTCTGGTCAATAAGAAATTGTGAAAAGGAGAAACGGCAAGTCTACGAAACAATGAGATTTTGGCAGTGAAGTGGAGAGACAAAAGAGATGTGTACATGTTGTCTTCAATCCACGATGATACCTTCATGGAAATCCCCAGAAGAAATGGCCCCGTACAGAAACCTAAATGCATCTATGATTATAATTTGTTTATGGGGGGAGTCGACTTGAATGACAAGATGCTGGAACCATACCTTGCTACAAGACGGACATACCATTGGTATAAGAAAGTCGCAATTTATTTTTTTCATTTGGCCATCTACAATTCATATGTCATTTATCGTAACTCCACCCAAAACCCCAAACGCTTCCTTGGCTACCAGGAGGAAGTTTTCACTGCCCTTACATTCCTGAACGGCCCACCAGAAAATATCCGATCAGATGTTCTAAGTCGACTCTCCAAACGCCACTTTCCCGATAAAATCCCTCCCAAACCAACAGGCCAACGACGGCAAAAAAAATGTAAGGTGTGTACCAGAGCAGGATTCAGAAGAGACACATCTTTTTATTGTGCACAATGTCCTTCTGAACCAGGCCTCTGCGTAGGTGAATGTTTTCGTCGTTACCATACTTCACTAAATTATTAGTGAAGTATGGTAAACGTAAGCCTCCGTTCCTGTAATTTACCCTCACCCCCCTTATGCCACTGCCTCTTCTGTAACTGACCCTGGCTTGTTATTTAACCACGCTTCTGCCCAACGATTCTGTACATACCTCTGCCTGATCTGGAACTGACCCTGGACTGTTATTCGATCATGCTTCTGCCTAACGATTCTTTACATACATCTGCCTGATCTGGAACTGACCTTGGACTGTTTGACCATGATATTTGCCTGCCTCTTGGACTCATCTTGTACCCTGATACTGGACTAGTGGGATTCAACACAGGGGTCTCACATATGTGAGGGGCTCCAGAATTGTTTTTCTGGATGAAGAAAACATTTTTTTTTGTTTTCTCAATCCTAGATTAGGGTCTGGAGACTCAGAGGCTTCAAAGAGATTTGGGTGGGAGAAGCCTCTACCCCTGTCCCCATTCTGTCCTGAACGAGGCCCTACTTCTGCCTGTAGGACTTACTGCCGTCATGCCTCTGCCTGTCGCACTGACCACACCACATGGACCTGCCTACTACCAGGACCAATATTTTTGGCACTGCGGACAATATCTCTGCCTGCACTGACCCTGGACTTTATATGGACAGTAACTCTGCCTGCTGCCTGGAAAATTGTGTTCGCCGCTGCTGACCAAGTCCTTGCCTGCTGCCTGGACCAGCACTATCCTCCTATGTACAACTGCGCTACTACAACCACAGGTAATCTTTTGTTTACGCTTTGCTCAGCATAATGTATTTTGGGGTGTAATTCTTGGTATGTGCATGCTATGTGTCCCTGGAACACCTGACGGTGTTCCTTGCATGTTGGATCTCTGTATGTGGCCAGGCTGTGTAGAAGTCTCACACATGTGGTATCGCCATACTCAGGAGGAGTAGCAGAATGTATTTTGGGGTGTCATTTTTGCAATCCAAATGCTATGTGTTGGAAATATATTTTAAACGGACAACTTTGTGTAAAAAAAATGCGTTTTCATTTTTTTCCACATTTTCCAAAAACTTCTGGAAAAAAATAAACCATTCAAAAGACTCATTATGCCTCATGGATTATACGTTGGGGTGTTAGCTTTCCAAAATGGGGTCATTTTGTGGGTGTTTCCATTGTTCTGGTGTTCCAGGGCCTTCAAAAGTGTAATAGGTGGTTGAGAAATGTGATGTGTAATTTATGCTCCTAGAACACCTGATGGTGCTCCATGCATGTTGGGCCTCTGTATGTGGCCAGGCAGTGAAAAAGTCACACACATGTGGTATCGTAATACTCAGGAGGAGTAGCAGAATGTATTTTGGGGTGTCATTTGTGGTATACACATGCCATGTGAGAGAAATAAGTTATTACAATGACAATTTTGTGGGGGGGGGATCTCAATTTTGCAAAGAATTGTGGGAAAAAAATACAACTTCAAATAACTCACCATGCCTCTAACTAAATACATTGAAATGTCTACTTTCCAAAAAGGGGTTATTTGGGGGGCATTTGTACTTTCCTGGCGTGTTAGGGTCTCAGGAAATGAGATAGGCCACCAGTACATCAGATGTGATAATTTTTTTATGATTTGCACCATAGCTTGTAGACTCTAAAACTTTCACACAGACCAAATAATTTCCACAAATTTTTGGTTATTTTTACCAAAGATATGTAGCAGTATAAATTGTGGCCAAAATTTATGAAGAAAAATTACGAATTTGCAAAATTTTATCACAGAAATTAGGAAAAATGCGTTTTTTTTCAAAATTTTCGGTCTTTTTTCATTTATAGCGCAAAAAATAAAAAACCCAGAGGTGATCAAATACCACCAAAATAAAGCTCTATTTGTATGAAAAAAAGTACAAACAAATCATTTGGGTACAGTGTTGCATGACTGAGTAATTGTCATTCAAATTGAAAGAGCACTGAAAGCTGAAAATTGGTCTGGATAGGAGGGGGATTTAAGTGCCTAGTAAGCAAGTGATTAAGGAAATGGGGTGATTGGCGCTACCTAGAAAAACCCTAGATGCTGCTGCATCATAGGGAAAAAATCCAATGAAGATATTTATTATATATAGATTTTTACACAGCTGTACCCATATAGTGTCTAAATAAGGCTATGTAATATATAATTATAAATGCTTCCTGCCACAATAGACAGAATGGAGGAGATGTGTCATATAGGCCTAAATACCCAGCCTGTGGCTCCAGGTAATGGATGGGTGTTCGGTGAAGGTAAAACCTGGTATGGAGAAAGAAGCTATGTATAGGAGATAAACCAAAATATACATGCAAAACAACACCTATCCACATATAACACTGTTACATCTATATAAGAATTACAAATCAGCCAGAGAAGACCCTGCAACAGGAGTTCAGTAATCGGTACAGTAGTCCCTAGATAATATGGCTATTAACAGAAAACCGAAAAGTCTATAATATACTTTTCGTTTTTCTGTATATTACATGTCACAATATAGAAACGTTAAAGGGTACTTCGAAACAGTAGGACTTATAGTGTAGTAGTCTATTCTTACTATGCATTTAACTTAAATTGGTGAGTTTTTCACTATTACCATTCCAAGTATGTATTATGTTGATGGTGATTTTATCTTCGTTTTTTTAAGCTTACTATATTTATTGGCTGGCGATATAAGATGTAGAATGCATCTGCAAATCTGCAAATTATCTCTTATGGATATCCTTTCAGATGGTCCTTGTTTCAGGACCATTGATGTTATATGTAATAGCCAATTCAAAATATTTAATGCATTGTTTTTCGTATTTGTTTTGTTATGAAAGGAACAATGAAAAATTAAATAAAGATATTACATATATATGCTTAAAAAAGTATGGTGAGTTTTTTGAATTTATATTTTTTTTTAATAATGTTTTTTGGAAAATTAATAAAATAAAATTTGTACTTGTTTGTACTGTACAAAGTTGTCATTTTATTAATGTATTACTCTAGGCATGGGCATAGTTACGATTACCCTTTAAAACACATTCTTCTACTCCTCAAAAGTGTGGGGATACCACATGTGAGAGACTTTTTCACTGCCAAGATGGATAGAGGGGCCCAAAACCAATAAGCACCTTTAGGTTTTCAAGGAGCATAAATAATGCATGACATAGGAAAATAATACAAACAAAATGACCACATTTTGCAAAGTAAACCTTCCAATGTATTTAATTCTAGGCATGGTGAGTCTTTTGAAGTCACAAGTTTTTGTAAAGTAAAGAATGAAAATTGAATTTTTTTTTAACATAGCTGACAATTAATACAATATTTCTCATACAGAGTTTGTGCATATTTAGAATTACACCCCAAAACATTCCCTACTATTCCTCTCAAGTATGGGTATACTATATATGGAAGACCTTTTTTTACAGCCTACCAGTCTAGAGGGACCCAAAATCCAAGAAACACCTTCAAACTTTGAAGGGGCATAAATAATGCATCTCATTTTCTGACTATGTGTCACTTGTCTGGAGGCCAGAACAGAAAAAACACCCACAAAATATCCCATGTTTGGCAGGCAATTACCCAAAAGAGGCACAGTGAGTCTTTTCAAAATGTAATTTCTTGCCTCATAATTTTGAGGGATTTTTTTTTTTACATAATTAATATATTATTCATAGCACACAGTATGGGCAATGGGCATACATAGAATTTACACACCAAAACACATTCTGCTAGTCCTCGTGAATCTATGGATACAACATTTGTGAGATTTTTTTCACAGCTTAGCCACATAGAGGTACCCAAAATCTAATGAACACCTTCAGGCTTTCAAGGGGCCTACATTATGCATCTAATCACCTAACTACCCATTACAATTTTGGAAGCCCTGTAGCACCAGGACAACAAGGTACACAAAACACATTTTTCAGGAAGCATAATTAGTCTTTAGAAGATTTCATTTTTTTGCCACACATTTTTTGGAAAAGAAAATTAAAAATAACTTATTTTTTTGCACAAAGTTGTCATTTGTGCAAACATGGGCATATTTAGAATTTCACTCAAAAACACATTCTGCTGCTCCATCCAAAAACACATTCTGCTACTCCTCCCAGGTATGGGGATATCACATGTTTGAGACTTTTTCCATGTTTGAACTGTTTATCTAACAGACATTGTATCTTGTGTATCACAAAAATGAATATAGGGAATATAGCTTAGTGCAGCATTACCTATGGAAGTTCCTGTGCCTATAAGCCAAGCAAGCCTAACCTACGGTACATGGCTGTTTCAGGAATGACATGATCACTGGCAAGAAGTACAGTAGGTTGAATAAACGGTAAACTGTGGTTCCAGGAGTGCAGTTTTCCATAGGGGATGCCTAGGACTGGTGTTGAGACAGAAACGTAGTTAGTGGGACATATAGATGGGTCAGTTCAGGAAGCAGGCAGAGATACATTCATTAAACAAAAGATCGGTCCAGGCGAGATCGCAGTGCATTGCTGTATGATGATTGGGCAAAGCATGCACCTGACACCTTGGCCAATCCCAGGGCACTCTGCTGAGAGAGCCATAATTGGCTAAAGGCAGGGTGCCTTTGGCCAATCATGGCTCAGGGGAACTAAGTCCATGCCCCACACTATATAAGGCTGCTTACATAGTGGCCATGTATAGTGTATGGACAGAGATAGTTTGAGCAAGAGTAGGCAGGCAGGTTAGTTAGTGGCAGTGTATTTGATATATATATATATATATTATATATATATATATATATATATATATATATATATATATATATATATATATATATATCTATTCTGCATTTAGCGTAGACTAGATATTCAGTGTGGGGATAAGCCGAACACCCACCGGTTCAGTTCGCAGCAGAACATGCGAACAGGCAAAAAATTAGTTCGAACACGCGAACACTGGTAAAGTCCATGGGACACGAATGTGAAAAATCAAAAGTGCACAAAGGCTTATATGCATGTTATTGCCATAAAAAGTGTTTGGGGACCCGGGTCCTGCCCCATGGGACATGTATCAATGCAAAAAAAAGTTTAAAAACTAACGTTTTTTCGGGAGCAGTGATTTTAATAATGCTTAAAGTGAAACAATAAAAATGAAATATTTCTTTAAACATCATGCCTGGGGGTTGTCCTTAGTATGCCTGTAAAGTAGCGCATCTTTCCCATGTTTATAACAGTGCCACAGCAAAATCAAGTTTCTAAAGAAAAAAATGGCATGTAAAACTGCTTGCGGATGTAATGTATTGTCGGATCCCGGCAATATAGATAAAAATACCAAAACAAATGGCGTGGAGGTCTCCCCCAAAATCCATACCAGGCCCTGCAGGTCTGGTATGGATATTAAGGGGAACACACCAATTTTTTTTTTTTTTAAATGGTGTGGGGGTCCCCCAGGCACTATATACTCTGAACAGCAATATATATATACTATAGAGATAGCGGCGCTAATATAAATTGTTTAAAATAATGGGTCAGAGCAGCATAATGCCTATGACCCTCTACTTATGCATAAAAATATTAATAATAATAGTGTCATGAAAAATATTCATTTTATCATGAAAAGACATTTCTTTAACACCCAGTGAAAAGTGTCACTATAAATAATAAATTACAAGAAATGAATGATCAAGTTCAACAGTTGTTTTTCAATCTTCTTGTGTGAAAAATCTTCTACTCTTCCACCACACCACCGTGATAGTGACACCACTCCCTCTGAAGAGCGCACTCACCAGATTGTATAGCCTCCCACTTTCATGTTCGGCAAAACAGCAATTGAACCACACCTGGGTTGCATGTGATGAACCGTGACTCCAATCAAGCCAGCTCCATATGTGAAAAAATGAATAAAGTGCCCCACATAGCGTAATACCATTTTGACAGATTTATTAAAATCACTTCAAACACACTTCAATGGTTACACTCACTTTAAAACTGAAACATAAAAGCCTTTAAAAAGAAAATCCACAGCAAGCACAGCAAGCAACAGGATCAGTGATCCAACGGTGCACCGCGGTCACAGCGGACCTGAAGTGTAGACTGGTGTATCTCTTACCCAACCTTCTAAGGCCCAGCCATCCGATTGGTGTAGTCCTCCTCAGACAGCGGCATCTAATGTCAGTGCGATGGAATGCCGTGTAACCATGCCCAAGACATGTTTCGTCGAAAAGACTTCTTCAAATGGGATTGGCTACACCGATGGTTCATCAATCCTTGTATACTATCTATGATCAGTCATGTGATCATCATCAGGGAGTGGTGTCACTATCTCGGTGGTGTGGTGGAAGAGTAGAAGACTTTTCACACAAGAAGATTGAAAAACAACTGTTGAACTTGTTCATTCATTTCTTGTAATTTATTATTTATAGTGACACTTTTCACTGGGTGTTAAAGAAATTTCTTTTCATGATAAAATGAATATTTTTCATGACACTATTATTATTAATATTTTTATGCATAAGTAGAGGGTCATAGGCATTATGCTGCTCTGATCCAATATTTTACACAATTTATATTAGCGCCGCTATCTCTATCTGTACACGTGTGAGAGGTATAGTTTTGAGATTCTAATCAGTTTACGTATTTATTTAAGTGGCAGATTTTTTCACTGTACACTGTGTATGTACACACATTTTGTATTCATTTACACATCTTTTATATAGCTTTGCACTTTTCTTAGGCGCAGTGGAGTAAGAGAGATTCAGGGGCGGTTTATTTGTATATCTCTTGCTACAAACCATTGTCTATTTATTTACCACCTGCAGCCTTGGATGCCATTAATTGTCTGTCTAACAGATGGATAATCCGGAAGATATCTTCTCTGCTAATCAGATAGTTACTGATGGCGAGGAAGATGTCCCGGGATCTCTAAAGAATTTGGAAAATCTTTTGGAGAAACAAGTTAAAACTTGGTGGGATGTTTTCATGTTTGAGGTGGTTTTATTCATTGACCACTGATGATATATCATTATTATTTCCCTTTTTTTAGACTCGCCTGTAGTCATCCATATTTTTTATTAATAGGATCAGATTGTGTTTCAGTCATTGTTTGTCCTATGCAGCTGTATGATAGTATCATGACTAATTTATATAGCTTGTATTTTAAACTAGACAAATTCATTATCTCCTGTTGAAATGTTCATTTTAATTTATTAATATTCATTTTTTTGGTTACTTTTCCACATTAGCACTGTAACTAGTGGTGGATTATAAGTTAGGATATGTCATATGTCATATATGGTAATGCTGGACGCAGCATTCTAACTACATACCGTAAAAATGTTTGGGATCCACTAATGCATTCAGTCTTTGTACCTGTGCTTCACGTTCAGGGGGACATGAAGTGTGAGCATGTGCAGAGCAGGAGGTCACATGACTGATGGTGATCACATGACTGATGGTGATCACATGACTGATCATAGATAGTATATAAGGATTGATGAACCATCTGTGTAGCCAATCCCATTTGAAGAAGGCTTTTCGACGAAACATGTCTTGGGCATGGTTACACGGCATTCCATCGCACTGACATTAGATGCCGCTGTCTGAGGAGGACTACACCGATCGGATGGCTGGGCCTTAGAAGGTTGGGTGAGAGATACACCAGTTTACACTTCAGGTCCGCTGTGACCGCGGTGCACCGTTGGATCACTGATCCTGTTTCTTGCTGTGCTTGCTGTGGATTTTCTTTTAAAAGGCTTTTATGTTTCAGTTTAAAAGTGAGTGTAACCATTGAAGTGTGTTTGAAGTGATTTTAATAAATCTGTCAAAATGGTATCGCGCTATGTGGAGCACTTTATTCATTTTTTCACATATGGATCTGGCTTGATTGGAGTCACGGTTCATCACATGCAACCCATGTGTGCTTCAAATGCTGTTTTGCCGAACATGAGAGTGGGAGGCTATACAATCTGGTGAGTGCGATCTTCAGAGGGAGTGGTGTCACTATCACGGTGGTGTGGTGGAAGAGTAGAAGAATTTTCACACAAGAAGATTGAAAAACAACTGTTGAACTTGATCATTAATTTCTTGTAATTTATTATTTATAGTGACACTTTTCACTGGGTGTTAAAGAAATTTCTTTTCATGATAAAATGAATATTTTTCATGACACTATTATTATTAATATTTTTATGCATAAGTAGAGGGTCATAGGCATTATGCTGCTCTGACCCATTATTTTACACAATTTATATTAGCGCCGCTATCTCTATCTGTACACGTGTGAGAGGTATAGTTTTGGGATTCTGATCAGTTTACGTATTTATTTAAGTGGCAGCTTTTTTCACTGTACACTGTGTACGTACACACATTTTGTATTCATTTACACATCTTTTATATAGCTTTGCACTTTGGAGTAAGAGAGATTCAGGGGCGGTTTATTTGTATATCTCTTGCTACAAACCATAATATATATACTATACCGCCTGCCCTTTATACTCTGCATAAAATTGGTCCTTAGGTGTTGGTGGTACTAGAACACTATAAGCCCTCACAGTTAAACAAGATAGGGTCTGTAGGTTTGTTCATAAGTTGAATCTGTTTGTAAGTCGGAACAGGTAAAATTTTTTAGGTGTAGCTCCAGCCAAAAAAAAATAAATACATTTTTAAGCTTTTTGGATAGCATAGGGAAGGGGTAACACCCCTGTAATGTTTGGTTTGCTGTCTGTGCCCCTGTTCAGAAGATTTCACCTCACTTTCTGTCCCAATGACAATTGGATTTTGAAAATTTGGGTTGTTGTGGAAACAAGCCTTGGTGATAAAGCATTAGTGGAGACACCTTTTTCCCATAATAACTGTTACAGGAGTGAATTTCCCTTCCTAGGGGTAGATTTCCTCCCATTTTCAGTTGTCTCCCTCCGTTTGTAAATAGGAGTCGTTTGTAGGTTGGATGTTTGTAACTAGGGGACCGCGTGTACTGTGTACACCACCAGAAGTGTAGTAGAAACTACACACTGTATTAGATACTGTGTACACTGCATTAGCAACTGTACACACACACACACACACACACACACATATATATCAAATACACTGCCACTAACTGACTAACCTGCCTGCTTAATCTAACTCAAGCTATCTCTGTCCACCCCAACAACACTACACACGGCTGCTATGTAAGCAGACTTATATAGTGTGGGGTGTGGACTTAGTCCCCCTGACCCATGATTGGCCAAAGGCACCCTGCCTTTGGCCAATTATGACTCTCTCAGCAGAGTGCGTTGTGACTGGCCAAAGCATGCAGGTCAGGTGCATGTTTGGCCAATCATCATACAGCAATGCACTGCAATCTCGCAGTGCATTATGGGGCGTTCCGCTGCGCTTAAATTTTCAGCGAACACCCCATATGTTTGGCTCGTTTTAGAACAAACGCCTGATGTTCGAGTCAAACCGCGGGCTCATCTCTAATTCAGTGTAGACTCTATAATCAGTCAATGCAGGCAGTGTAGTTTATATAACTCAGTGTATTGAAGGGTTAAGGTGGAACCCTGCGCCAAAATTTTTTTTAAAATGATGTAGGGGTCCCCCCAAAATCCATACCAGGCCCTTCAGGTTTGGCATGGATTTTAAGGGGAACCCCATTCCAAAATTTTTAAAAAAATGGCGTGGGGGTCCCCCAAAACCCATACCAGGTTCTTATCTGAGCATGCAACCCGGCAGGCTGCAGGAAAAAGGGGGGGAGAGAGCACCCCCTCCTGAACCATACCAGGACACATGCTGTCACGTACCTTACAGTGGAGTCTGAAATGACGAGGGTGGCCTCTTGCACGGTTCTGGTCCTAACACCCCTGGAGGTTGAGACAGGGCTGCTAGGGCGACGGAAGGGTGCAGGTGCCAGTTGGCAGGATCAGGAACACCGTAGCCTAGAGATGCTGGTGGGATGTTGATCCTGGATAGGTTCAGGAAAGTCCAACAGGAGAACTTGCAAGGTCTGGAACAAGCAGGAGTCGGCAACGTGCTGGCTGGAAGGTACACAATCGATAGGCAGGTTCGTAGTCAGGGGCTAGCGGAGGTTGGCAATGGGCTGGCAGAGAGGTACAAGATCGGAAGACAGAGCCTTGGTCAGAAGTTCAAGCCGGGTTCAGTACAGGAAGCAGAAGTAAACAGAGTTGCAGGGATAATCCAAAAGAGAAGTCAGGAAGGCCAAGGTTTCAGGATCAAGGTTCAATCAAACAGCAATCAAGAATACAGGAACTAGCTGAGACAATCCAGCACTGATACTAGTATGCTGATCCTTTAAAAAGGGCGCCCTGTGTTGTGATTCGTTGGCTTGCAGACATGCCCACGTCGACGTGCACTCGTTCGTATGAGAGTACTAACGTGCGTGCCTGGTCCGGGGTTCACACATTCGTGCTGCACGTCTGACTGGCGCACGGGAACGAGCGTTTGTAATGGTTCTCTGACATTGCCCCCTCCTTACGGGCAGCCTCCGGATGCCCCTCTGGATCCTTCTTTCTGGATGAGAGCGATGAAAAGCTTGTATAAGCCTTGGGGCATGAAGGTTTGCTTCCGGTTCCCAGGAGTTTTCTTCTGGGCCAAAACCTTTCCATTTAATTAAATATTGATTATGTCCTTGCCTTTTTCTGCAGTCCACAATGGTCTCGATCTCGAACTCCTCCTCTCCATCCACCATTATGGCCTCTGGGGGCCCCATTTCGCATCCTGGAAAGGGATTAGCCACGTCAGGTTTCAACAAGGAAGTATGAAACACAGGATGTATCTTGAATGTGTCGGGAAGTTCAAGTTCATACGCCATTCAAGTTCATACGCCACTGAATTGATCTTTCTCTTGACTGGGAAAGGTCCCAGATATTTAGGTCCCAATTTCCTGGACGGGCAGGCCAGTTTCAGATTGACTGTTGAAAGCCACACACGTTCACCCACTTTCAAATCCAGTTCTCCTCTCCTCTTTCTGTCAAATAATCTTTCATTAACCTCCTGTGTCCTGGCAATGGTCTCTCTCAGCACCTGGTTGTTAGTAAGGAAATTTAGTCTGTCCTGAACAGCTGGTAAGGGAGAGTCTGGAATTAGCGTTGGCAAGAAAGAGGGATGGAACCCATAATTAGAGAAGAAGGGAGATTGGTTGGTAGCTGTATGGGTAGAGCTGTTAAATGCGAATTCCGCCAAGGGCAATAGTGAGGCCCAATCTTCCTGGGAAAAAGAGGTAAAGCATCGCAGGTATTGTTCTAGCGTTTGGTTGGTACGCTCAGTCTGTCCATTGGACTGGGGATGATACGCTGAGGAGAAATTTAGTTTGATGCCCAGTGCTTCGCACAGTGTTTTCCAAAATCTTGAAGTAAACTGCACTCCGCGATCTGAAACAATGTCACTAGGGATTCCATGCAATCTCACCACTTCTTTAATAAAAACTTCAGCAGTTTCTGTTGCTGATGGGGTCCCTTTCATGGGGACAAAATGTGACATCCTGGAGAGGCGGTCCACCACTACAAAGATGGATGAAAATCCTTCCGATGGAGGGAGCTCTACAATAAAATCCATCGCAATCTTATCCCAGGGTCTTTCAGGAATGGATAGTGGTCTTAATAATCCCCATGCTTTGCTTTTGCTGTTCTTGTTTCTGAGACAAATTGAGCACGAGCCGACATATTTCCTGCAGTCCCTTGCTAAGCTGGGCCACCAAAAATGTCTCTGGACCAAATCCATGGTCTTATGTCCCCCGAAATGGCCGGTCAGCGGGTAGTCATGGCACACTTGTAAAATAGTGGTACGCAGATTCTGTGGTACGAAAATTTTATTCCCCTGCCAATAGAGCCCATCGTCTTCTTGAAGGTACCTATCTGGAGGCAGAGAGATTCCCCTGGATGCTTGACGTATCTGTGTCATTAAATCATTTTGTGTGAGCAAAAAATTCCCAGCCTGTAATATGGTATCCGTTTGAGGTGGAACCTCGATTTCCGTGAACATACGCGACAACGCGTCTGGTTTCACATTCTTGGATCCGGGCCGGTAGGTTATATGAAAACTGAAGCGAGAAAAAAAAAGAGCCCATCTTGCTTGTCTGGGTCTGAGACGTTTAGCAGTCCTGAGATACTCTAAATTCTTGTGATCTGTGAAGATCAGTATTGGGTGTGTTGCTCCCTCCAAGAGGTACCGCCACTCTTCCAGAGTCGATTTGATTGCCAACAGTTCCCGGTCCCCCACATCGTAGTTCCTTTCTGAAGGCCCTAATTTCCTCGAGAAAAAGGCCACAGGGTGCATTAAAGCTTTAGGTCCTTGGCGCTGAGACAGGATGGCCCCTACAGCGCTCTCTGAAGCATCTACTTCCAGTATGTATTGAAGGGCAGGATCAGGGTGCATCAATACCGGGGCAGAGGTGAATAGTCTCTTTAATTTGTCAAAAGCAGCTTGAGCTACCTCTGTCCACTGAAAGCGGTTCTGTTTTTTGGTGAGCTGAGTGATGGGCATGATGATACCCGAAAAGTTTTTAATAAATTTCCTGTAAAAATTGGAGAAACCAATAAACCGTTGTACCCCTTTCTTGTCAACGGGAGGCGGCCAGGACATTATGGCTGCGACCTTTTGAGGATCCATTGCCATCCCTCCTGTAGAGATTACTAGTCCGAGAAAGTGAATGGTCTGCCGTTCGAATTCACATTTCTCGGTCTTGGCATAGAGTCCATTTTGTCTTAACCTAAGAAGGACCTTTTTCACATGGTCACGATGTAGTTCCAGGGAAACCGAGAAAATCAGAATATCGTCTAGATAAACGATCATGAATAAGTCTAGGAAGTCTCTGAAAATATTATTTACGAAATGCTGGAAAGTTGCTGGTGCGTTACATAACCCAAAGGGCATAACGAGGTACTCGAAATGGCCAAACCGCGTCCGGAAGGCCGTTTTCCACTCATCACCCTTTCTGATCCTGATCAAGTTGTAAGCACCTCGTAGATCCAACTTGGTGAAAATTGTTGCAGAGCGGAGTCTCTGGAGTAATTCTGGAATTAGCGGCAGGGGGTAGCGGTTTTTAACGGTAATCCGATTTAGTTCCCTGTAATCCACACACGGCCTGAGTGAGTGGTCCTTCTTTTCAACAAAGAATATTCCTGCTCCGGCTGGAGAAGTAGAGTGTCGGATGAACCCCTTTTTGAGGTTCTCGTTGACGTAGTCTTTCAGGACCAAGAGTTCAGGTTCAGAGAGGGGGAAAATTCGGCCAAAGGGGATTTCTGCCCCTGGTAAAAGTTCAATTGGACAATCGTAGGCCCGGTGGGGAGGAAGGGTGTCTGCTTTCTGTTTATCAAAGACATCCAGGAAATCGTGGTATACGGGTGGAACAAGGTCTTGGGATTCGGATGTGGGTTTGAGACAGCCAACAACTGGTACTGAGTGGTGGAGGGTTTGGAGGCAGTTATGGAGGCAATAGGCAGACTGAAAGACCACCTTGCCGGTTGTCCAATCGATCTGTGGGTTGTGTGCTTGCAACCATGGCATTCCCAGGATGATTGGGAAGAGCGGTGAGGATATCACGTCTAAGCACAACAGTTCTTGGTGGTTGGGTGGGATATCAGCGGGCAGAGGTTGAGTTTCTTGAATGATGGGCCCAGATTTGATGTTGGACCCATCAGCTAGTCGTATGGACAATTTGTGTTGCTTGGGAAGTAGAGGAATCTTGTGTTGCAGGGTGAAGGCATGGTCGACGAAGCAACTACAGGCGCCTGAGTCAACGATGGCCTGGACCTGGAGTGCCCCTTCCGGAAGCTGTAGGGAGACAGGAACAGCAATGTGAGTTGATCTTGATAGAGCCAAAGCACAAGGATCAAGAGAAGGAGAGACACACTTACGAGTCTTGTTAGGACACATGTTGGCGTAGTGACCGGCTCCTCCACAGTAAAGGCATAGATTATTCATACGGCGGCGCTGCTTCTCTTCTGGTGTCAATGGGGCACGAAGCAGGCCTAATTGCATTGGCTCAGGAGCTTCAGTGACTGGAGCAGATAGTGGGGTTGCAGGAATAGGTGGGTGGTTGGGTACCCTAGGTAACATCCACATGGGCCGGTATTGGCTGGTTCTTTCAGATCTTCGCTCCCTCAGCCGGCGATCGATCTGAATAGATAGCTGAATCAGTTCTTCAAGAGAATTGGGGACCCCCACCCGAGCTAGTTCATCTTTCAATGCCTCTGACAGTCCTGAGCGGAACTGAAAACGAAAAGCGGCGTCGTTCCACTGTGTGTCAGAACTCCACCGTCGAAAGTCTGTGACATAGTCCTCCACAGGCCTACGGCCTTGCTGGAGGGAGTGGAGACTAGCCTCAGCTGTAGTGGTGCGCTGAGGGTCATCATAAAGCTTAGCCATTTCATCAAAAAAAGAGTCCATGGTGCCTAGCAAGGGACTAGCTTGTTCTAATAGATGGTGAGCCCAGGTCTGGGGTTCTCCCTGTAGCAACAAGATGATAAATCCCACCTTGGTACTTTCCAAGGAGAAGGTGCGAGGCTGAAGTAGGAGATACAGATGGCAAGCGTTTCTGAAAGAGCGGAATTTACTGCGGTCTCCCATGAATCTTTCTGGAGCAGGAACTCGTGACTCTGGGGGTGGCACCACTACTGTGGGAGTAGAAGTTGAGATCGACGGTGCAGGTGCTGCGGCTGTCTGGCGTGCCGAGGTGCTTGGAGAGAGCGACTCCACTCGTTGCTCAAGTCGCTGATAGCCATCCTGCAGGCCCTGGACTGCTTGAGTGAGGTTTGCAATCTGCTGGCACAGAGCATCCATAGCTGAGGCCCCCCTTTCAGACTCCATCTTGGCTGGATTGTACTGTCACGTACCTTACAGTGGAGTCTGAAATGACGAGGGTGGCCTCTTGCACGGTTCCGGTCCTAACACCCCTGGAGGTTGAGACAGGGCTGCTAGGGCGACGGAAGGGTGCAGGTGCCAGTTGGCAGGATCAGGAACACCGTAGCCTAGAGATGCTGGTGGGATGTTGATCCTGGATAGGTTCAGGAAAGTCCAACAGGAGAACTTGCAAGGTCTGGAACAAGCAGGAGTCGGCAACGTGCTGGCTGGAAGGTACACAATCGATAGGCAGGTTCGTAGTCAGGGGCTAGCGGAGGTTGGCAATGGGCTGGCAGAGAGGTACAAGATCGGAAGACAGAGCCGTGGTCAGAAGTTCAAGCCGGGTTCAGTACAGGAAGCAGAAGTAAACAGAGTTGCAGGGATAATCCAAAAGAGAAGTCAGAAAGGCCAAGGTTTCAGGATCAAGGTTCAATCAAACAGCAATCAAGGATACAGGAACTAGCTGAGACAATCCAGCACTGATACTAGTATGCTGATCCTTTAAAAAGGGCGCCCTGTGCTGTGATTCGTTGGCTTGCAGACATGCCCACGTCGACGTGCACTCGTTCGTATGAGAGTACTAACGTGCGTGCCTGGTCCGGGGTTCACACATTCGTGCCGCACGTCTGACTGGCGCACGGGAACGAGCGTTTGTAATGGTTCTCTGACACATGCCCTCAACATGGTGAGGGTGCTTTGGGGTCCTCATCCCCACAACCCTTGCTCGGTGGTTGTGGGGGTCAGCGGGCAGGGGGCTTATCAGAATCTGGAAGCCCTCTTTAACAAGGGGGCCCCCAGATCCCCCCTATGTGAATGGGCAGGGGTACACTGTACCCTACCCATTAACCAAAAAAGTAAAAACGACAGCAGACAGTTTTTGACAATTCCTTTATTAAAAAAAAAAAATTAAAAAAAGCGTCCTGCGATGTAAATCCATTGTCAATCACAGCGCTGATGGTCCAGAGAAAAAATGAAAAAAATGGAAAAACTTTGCCTCGATGGGAGGTGTCCCGCCGACTGCAGCCGGTTGACCCCGACCCTTGTGACGTCATGTGACCACAGAGAGGGGCGGGGTCACCTGTTTACATCACTGGGTGGCCCTACCATTTGCTATATAACAGCTGTCACAGCGAGGGCTGAAACAAGGCTGAAAGTCAGCGGGACGCCTCCCATCGAGGCAAAATCTTTCAGGTTTTTTTTTCTCTGGACCATTGGTGCCGTGACTGATGATGGATTTACTTTGTGGGACACTTTTAAAAAAAAATAAAGGCATTGTCAAAAGCTGTCTGCTGTCGTTTTTACTTTTTTGACACTTTTTTGGAAAATAGGCAGGGGTACAATGTACCCCATACCCATTCACATGGGGGGGTGGGATCTAGGGGCCCCCTTGTTAAAGGGAGCTTCCAGATTCTGATAAGCCCTGCCCACAGACCCCCACAACCACCAGGCAAGGGTTGTGGGGATGAGGCCCTTGTCCCCATCAACATGGGTACAAGGTGCTTTGGGGGGACCCCAAAGCACCATTCTCATGTTGAGGGCATGTGGCCTGGTATGGTTCAGGAGGGGGGGCGCTCTCTTGACCCCCCCCCCATTTTCCGGGGGCCCTGCCAGGTTGCATGCTCGAAAAAGGGTCTGGTATGGATTTTGAGGGGGACCCCCACGCCATTTTTTTAAAAATTTTGCCGTGGAGTTCCCCTAATATACATACCAGACCCAAAGGGCCTGGTAATGGTCAGGGGGCCCACGCCATTTTTTTTTCAATGATTTTTAATCTATATTGCCGGGATCTGACAATACAATACAGCCGCAAGCAATTTTAAATGACATTTTTTGCTGCAGTACTGTTATAAACATGGGAAAGAGGCGCTACTTTACAAACAGACTAAGGGGACCCCCAGGCACAATATTTAAAGGAATATTTCATTTTTATGGTATTACTTTAAGCATTATTAAAATCACTGCCCCTGAAAAAAGGGGCGTTTTGAAAACTTTCTTTTGCATTGATACATGTCCCCTGGGGCACCCGGGTCCCCAAACACTTTATGGCATATATGCCTTTAAAATGAACATGTGGTTAATAAACAGACCAAGGTCAGTATAGGCAGCAGCCGGAGGCAAAACTGCACTGGTGTAGTGGTATTTAGGAACACTGTTGCTGGCTGCGTTGGTTCTGGTGACACTGGTGTAGCTATCAGTGTTACCAACCGCCCGTGTTTTTTACAGGCAGCCCGTAAAGCCCGGGCATAATTTTGGTGCCCGAAAAAGTCCGTAAAGTGAAAAGCCTGCCAGTTAAAACATACGCTTTCAGCCAGTGACACTCTTGGCTCGACTGCGCATGTGCAGTTCCCAGCCGGAGCCGGCTGAGACCGAGAGTTTCCGATGATCTGACTGTGAGTGAAGCTACTTGTACCCTCCCCCTTCCTCTCAGCGCACCTTATTTGAGTTCCTCACAGGAGATGCTGGGAGGGGGAGGAGTGGAGACAGTCTGCAGTTGAGGAAGGAGTTCAGCCTAGCCTAAGGTAAGCTAGCTGAGCAACATGCAGACAGTCCTGTTGGCGGCTTATCTTAGTGGGGAGGAGGAAGTGGAGAGGGGAGATGGGCTCTGTGTAGCAGGCTCCTGTCTCATGCTGTTACACTAGATCATTTTTGTGTGTGACTGTGAACTGCTCTGCTTCTAAAGGGAGCATGTTTTCTGAGATCTCCCCCCAATCTCCATTACACCTCTCTGTCTATAACCATTACCTGCTCACCAGGCACAGCCTCCTCGCCTGCATGACCACCACATGTGTCAAGCTGTGGCACTACAAATCCCAGCGTGTCAGGAGAGGGGAGGAAGCAGCAATATCACAGATCAGGCTGATTTTGTAGATGAAAAGTGCTGATGTTGTATAGTATGTATCTATAAAATGTATGATTGATCATTATATATTTGATTATTTATTGTGCTTGATGGTCTTAAGGTGTTTATTATTCTTTTTTTTTTTTTTAGTAAGTAGTGAGAAAATTTGGTGAAGAAGCGCATTGGAGTATTTTTATTTGTCTATAATGGAAAGACAGAGTAGTGGAGTGATGGGGGAGGTGGATGGACAGAGAGATGGAAACAGTGAGGAGTGAGTTAGGCCCTTTTCACACATGTGGACCGTTTAGGTCCGTGTGTCAGTTTTTCAGGCAGACCTGAACGGACGCTCCATGCACCTCTATGGAGCGACGGATGTCATCTGTGACATGTCCGCTGACATCCGATCTGCTCCGCTCTGCTAAATCCAGACAGATGATGACCCTATTTTCCATCCGTCGGGCGGATCGGATGAAAACGGACAGGCTGGGAGGATTGGACGTGCTGACGTGATCGCGTTTGTGCCTTTTGGAGAACGTTTGTTCGCAAGCCGGCCGGCTACCTTTCTGCTGTTTTTACCATCAAATTTTGTAAGTGTGTTTTCTTTACTTTTAATAAATGCTACCATCTGATTTACACTATGGTGAGTCCCCCTTTCTTTCATGTTTTGGGTGTCATAAATTCTCTATGTGGTAAAGAATATACATAAAGTGCCCATAAAAAAGTGATAAAGTGTTAAAGTGATGTGAAACGCATCAAAAGTGCATCCACTTCGCATGTGCAAACATATAATAATTAAAGTGCAAATGTACCACTGTCAATTAATGAATCACTAATATGCAGACAAAGGTGCAACAATAAAAAAATTGGAGTCACTCAGATCAAATGTATAAAAACATATCAGCTTAAAGTGCAAAACGTCCAAAAGCAGTGTCCAATGTATAAATTGGGTGCCAAGTCTACATCAACACCGATGAATACAAAGTGTCAACTCTTCACCACTTCTGATGACCAAAATGAGTGCTCCAAAGTGCCCCTTTAAAAGTGCTTATTCACCGGATTACACTGACCTCTTATGTTAAATAAGAGGGTCTGAATGCACTTGTGTTGTAAACTCCAGGAAATGCCAACTACTCCTTGGGTTCACTATCTCTTCTTGTCCTCCAATAGATCACCAGCAAAGGTTATAGGAGCAAACATCCACAAACTATCCTCATATGTATTATATTTATTTATTTAAAAATTGCCCATATTTAAGAAAAAATGCCCTCACAATATGATGCCCATCCAGCACCCAGAATGACTAGCTAACTAGACAGTTAAGGATTATACCACTGCTCTGCTAAGTCTTAAGTAACTTTGTGGATGGCTAACACTCTTCTGGTGACACCGAGACTGGTGTGGCGGAAATCAGGAACACTGTTAACTGCACTGGTCTGGCAATGCTGGCACTGGTGTGACAGAAATTAGGAATATTGCTGCTGGCGTACATTGGTCTGGTGACACTGGGACTGGTGCAGAGGTGATCAGGAACACTTGTTCAGTTAGCATGCTCTGTTAAAAGGTGACACCAGGCACAGCCTCCTCGCCTGCATGACCACCACATGTGTCAAGCTGTGGCACTACAAATCCCAGCGTGTCAGGAGAGGGGAGGAAGCAGCAATATCACAGATCAGGCTGATTTTGTAGATGAAAAGTGCTGATGTTGTATAGTATGTATCTATAAAATGTATGATTGATCATTATATATTTGATTATTTATTGTGCTTGATGGTCTTAAGGTGTTTATTATTCTTTTTTTTTTTTAGTAAGTAGTGAGAAAATTTGGTGTTCAGTTAGCATGCTCTGTTAAAAGGTGACACTCTGTCACCTCTTTCCCACATGTTCTTCTGCGTTGTCACCCTGTCATGTGTACTTTTGATGGAGACAGTACGGGGCTTTGCTGACACCTATTGTGCAATAGGGATGAGCCGAACACCCCCCTGTTCGGTTCGCACCAGAACATGCGAACAGGAAAAAAGTTCGTTCGAACACGCGAACACCGTTAAAGTCTATGGGATACGAACATGAATAATCAAAAGTGCTAATTTTAAAGGCTTATTTGCAAGTTATTGTCATAAAAAGTGTTTGTGGACCTGGGTCCTGCCCCAGGGGACATGGTTCAATGCAAAAAAAAGTTTTAAAAACGGCCGTTTTTTCAAGAGCAGTGATTTTAATAATGCTTATAGTCAAACAATAAAAGTGTAATATCCCTTTAAATTTCGTAGCTGGGGGGGGTGTCTATAGTATGCCTGTACAGGGGCGCATGTCTCCTGTGTTTAGAACAGTCTGACAGCAAAATGACATTTCGAAAGGAAAAAAGCCATTTAAAACTACTCGCGGCTATTGCATTGCCGGGCCGACAATACACATAGAAGTTCATTGATAAAAACAGCATGGGAATTCCCCACAGGGGAACCCCGAACCAAAATTTAAAAAAAAAAAATGACGTGGGAGTCCCCCTAAATTCAATACCAGGCCCTTCAGGTCTGGTATGGATATTAAGGGGAACCCCGGCCAAATTTTTTTTTTAAAATGATGTGGGGGTCCCCCTAAATTCCATACCAGACCCTTCAGGTCTGGTACGGATTTTAAGGGGAACCCCGCGGCAAAAAAAAAAAACGGCGTGGGGTCCCCCCAAAAATCCATACCAGACCCTTATCCGAGCACGCAACCTGGCAGGCCGCAGGAAAAGAGAGGGGACGAGAGAGCGCCTCCCCTCCTGAACCATACCAGGCCACATGCCCTCAACATTGGGAGGGTGCTTTGGGGTAGCCCCCCAAAACACCTTGTCCCCATGTTGATGAGGACAAGGGCCTCATCCCCACAACCCTGGCCGGTGGTTGTGGGGGTCTGTGGGCGGGGGGCTTATCGGAATCTGGAAGCCCCCTTTAACAAGGGGACCCCCAGATCCCGCCCCCCCTGTGTGAAATGGTAAGGGGGTACAAAAGTACCCCTACCATTTCACTAAAAAACTGTCAAAAATGTTAAAAATGACAAGAGACAGTTTTTGACAATTCCTTTATTTAAATGCTTCTTCTTTCTTCTATCTTCCTTCATCTTCTTCTGGTTCTTCTGGCTCTTCTGGTTCTTCCTCCGGTGTTCTCATCCAGCATCTCTTCCACGGCGTCTTCTATCTTCTTCTCCTCGGGCCGCTCCGCACCCATGGCATGGGGGGAGGCTCCTGCTCTTCTCTTCATCTTCTTCTCTTCTTCATCTTCTTCTTTTCTTCTCTTCTTCTCTTCTTCATTTTCTTCTCCTGGCTGCTCCGCATCCATGCTGGTATGGAGGGAGGCTCCCGCTGTGTGACGGCGTCTCCTCGTCTGACGGTTCTTAAATAACTGGGGGCGGGGCCACCGTCAGACGAGGAGATGCCGTCACACAGCGGGAGCCTCCCACCATGCCAGCATGGATGCGGAGCGGCCTGGAGAAAAAGATAAAGAAGAGAAGAAGATGAAGAGAAGAGCGGGAGCCTCCCCCCATGCCATGGGTGCGGAGCTGCCCGAGGAGAAGAAGATAGAAGACGCTGTGGAGGAGATGCTGGACGAGAAGGCCGGAGGAAGAACCAGAAGAGCCAGAAGAACCAGAAGAAGAAGAAGATGAAGGAAGATAGAAGAAAGAAGAAGCATTTAAATAAAGAAATTGTCAAAAACTGTCTCTTGTAATTTTTAACATTTTTGACAGTTTTTTTAGTGAAATGGTAGGGGTACTTTTGTACCCCCTTACCATTTCACACAGGGGGGGCGGGATCTGGGGGTCCCCTTGTTAAAGGGGGCTTCCAGATTCCGATAAGCCCCCCGCCCGCAGACCCCCACAACTACCGGCCAGGGTTGTGGGGATGAGGCCCTTGTCCTCATCAACATGGGGACAATTTTTTTTGGGGGGCTACCCCAAAGCACCCTCCCAATATTGAGGGCATGTGGCCTGGTACGGTTCAGGAGGGGGGGCGCTCTCTCGTCCCCCCCTCTTTTCCTGCGGCCTGCCAGGTTGCGGGCTCGGATAAGGGTCTGGTATGGATTTTTGGGGGGACCCCACGCCGTTTTTTTTGGCGTGGGGTTCCCCTTAAAATCCATACCAGACCTGAAGGTTTTTTTTTTAAATTTTGGTTCGGGGTTCCCCTGTGGGGAATTCCCATGCCGTTTTTATCAATAAACTTCTATGTGTATTGTCGGACCGGCAATGCAATAGCCGCGAGTAGTTTTAAATGGCTTTTTTCCTTTGAAATGTCATTTTGCTGTCAGACTGTTCTAAACACAGGAAACATGCGCCCCTTTACAGGCATACTATAGACACCCCCCAGCTACGAAATTTAAAGGGATATTACACTTTTATTGTTTGACTTTTTAAGCATTATTAAAATCACTGCTCCTGAAAAAAAGTCAGTTTTTAAAACTTTTTTTTGCATTGATCCATGTCCCCTGGGGCAGGACCCAGGTCCCCAAACACTTTTTATGACAATAACTTGCATATAAGCCTTTTAAAATTAGCACTTTTGATTTCTCCCATAGACTTTTAAAGGGTGTTCCGCGGCATTCGAATTTGCCGCGAACACCCCAAATTGTTCGTTGTTCGGCGAACTTGCGAACAGCCAATGTTCGAGTCGAACATGAGTTCGACTCGAACTCGAAGCTCATCCCTATTGTGCAATGTGCAGTAATTGTCCATTTTCTCACAATCAGGAACCCAACTAATGGACTGCATGCATGTAGACAGGAAGTGACTGCAATGAGACTGAAGGAGATCAGTAGCACTGGGAAGTACAAAAGTAAGACAGTGACAGCTGTTTATGATACTCATGATACTTATAATAGTGTTTTACAAACTCAGTGTCATCCAGTTAGGATTAGGAACACATTTAGGGAGCCAGGATATAGGGCCCTTTTTATAACACCAGATCTATGCTGATTCCACAAGATGGGTAAAGTACAGGCTTTTTTATGGCCAAAGTTTAAGGTAAAAGTTGTAATAATATTTTGAATAATGACAAAAATCTAAGAGTATGTAAAATAACAATACATTGTTAAAGGCTTCTTATATCTATTAGCATGCTACATGTGTTAGTGGTTCTGATTGTCACGAATGTCATGTCTACCTCAATGCAGGTGGTTAGACACTATAGCTAGCTACTGTGTGCTTCACCTACAGCAGCCCGCTTTCCCTTAAGACAATCAGGCCTACCGGTATTTGGTTTCCCCCCAATACCTATACACAATGCTATAGTGCCTGGCCACCACACCAGGGCAGACGCGAACAGAGCAAACAACAGACTACTTGCAGTTTAGCAGAAAGATAGTGTGGTTCTATGACAGTCCAGGTAAAAGGCAGGCTGAGTTCAGGGAATAGTCCAATATCCAATCCAATGACAGTCCAGGTAAAAGGCAGGCTGAGGAATCCAATATCTGATCCGGGTCATGCACAGGGAAATCCAACAGCAAAGCAGGGCAGACAAACGGGAGGCTTGATCAAGAACGATGCGGGTAACTCTGTCTCTATCTATCAGTAAGGGAAAGAGTGGTTTGTGATGCTGACACTAATCCACTTTGACATCAAACTCTTCTGCTACAACTTTTTGTTAGTGAGTAATTAGCAGAGAATGAAAATGAAACTTTGATATTATTGGTCTTACAATAGTTCTGTTACTCCTTATGAGTAGCAGGAAAACTAAGTGACCCTGACATTACCCCCCTCTGAGGAGGAGCCCCCGGACCCTCAAAGATAAGCTGGACATCTAGCACAGGACCACCAGACTGGGCAGAAGTCCTTGGATCCACAAGGTCAGACTGGTTAGCAGGGGACGTGTCACAGGGGTCAAGCCGAACAGCTGAAACATGAGCGGAATGCAGAGATCCCTGAAAAAAAAAAGGTTGAAAGCCCCACCTTGTCAAATAAGGCAGTTTACCCAAAGGATGGATTGAACCTCTTAGACCGGTTAGAATGGGTGTAGTAGTAAGTAGGGTAAGGTCGGGTTACCGAAAGTCCTAAATAAAAAAAGCAGGATGTTCAAGGGGCATGGGCTGGACTGGCATAATTGATGCAGTGGCCGACTGGGCCACATCACCAGGTGTAGCGACTGTCTGAATAACATCATTAGAAAGTCCAGAATAAGAAGAAGCAGGAAGCTCAATGGGCATAGACTGGCATGACATGAAGTGATGTCAAGCACAGATATGAAGTTCCGGGTGAGAGGATATCCTGCGGTCTAACATTGAAGAGGTGACTGTTGAAACTTTATCTAGTGGAAGTGATTTACCTCAGGAGCGGCAGAGGGATCTGGATACCCCAGTGTTTGCTGAGCCAAGGTGGAGGTGTCTGCTCCGGTTACAGCCAGTACGCTCACTACAGGAGTTTTACCCCTGCAGGGGTGCAAGAATCTGGTGAGTGGGGAACTGAAGGGGAGCATGGAAGTCACTTGATTGATTTCACACCTGCGGCTAAACCCAGGCACGAGTCACTTTTGCTATTTTTGCACTACTTGAGATTGAACTTTAATGTTGATTTTATTTATCTTTTACAGCTTTTCCATTTTTTGACACCTTTTTCACTGGACTTTTGGTTATTTAAAACATTTTTTTATGATAATCAATTTTTCATTAATTTATTATGGACGAATTTGCACAAGCATCATATACTGTTTGGGATGAATTATTAAGGATACATTTTTGGTGTTTTAGATGATCTGATGAGATCACCGCTACTTTTTGCACTCTTTGCACATTTATTTAGGACTGGGTGTTGGATATATGGTTGCAAAAAGCACAATTAACAGAGCAACAATAGTACACTACCAAATATAGGTCACAAGGTGAGCACATTCCCTATGAATTTTATCTCACTATTGGGGAATCACTCATTACCCATTTGAGAAGAGTGACCCATTGGCGAATCACCCTTCAGGTGATGGGAATAAGTACCACCCATTCATTGCATATTCACCTGGGATAAGTGATTCACTGGAGAGAATCACTCTTCAGGTGACGAAAAGCCACCTGTAGCAATTATAAACCACCTATTGCATACTTACCTGGGAGGAGTGATTCACTGTAGAGGATCACTCTTCAGGTGATGGGCAGCGCCAGGCACCCCTACATACACACAACCTATAAATGATGCAGTGGCTGACTGGGCCGCATCGCCTAGTGTAGCGACTGCCTGAATCGCATCACCATAAAGTCCAGAATAAGAAGAAGCAGATAGCTCAACGGGCATGGGCTGGACTGGCATAAATGATGCAGTGGCCAACTGGGCCGCATCGCTATGTCTAGTGACTGTCTGAATCGCATCACCAGATGTAGCGACTGTCAAACTTGCGGACAAGTTAGCCTGGCTGTGTGTCCAAGGGGGTTTAGAGACAGGCAAAGTTAGAGGTAATCCAGGGGACTTGACTTTAGAAGAAATTTCCAAACAGGGCTCAAGGCTACGATGCAACGGATAAGTTTGGCTTCTAGGAGGATAG
Organism: Lithobates septentrionalis; assembly: GCA_037952835.1. Classification (NCBI taxonomy): domain Eukaryota; kingdom Metazoa; phylum Chordata; class Amphibia; order Anura; family Ranidae; genus Lithobates; species Lithobates septentrionalis. The sequence continues at coordinate 790,349 of JBBDGP010000261.1, forward strand.
GATTCAGGCTGTGGCAATTGACTGGAGTGGTGACCTGTAGAAAATTCAACAGACTTGTCAGCCTCTTTTATTATAACAGAGTCATATAAAGGCACATAGTCATGTAATCTGGAGTCACATTTGGAAACATTGTCATGATCAGGATCTGAATAGAACTGTAATAAAGGCACGTGACTGGTACTGGCCACATAAGAGTTATAAATGAGCAACTGGTCAGCAGGACCAGGACCCAATCTCCTCTACAGCCCAGTCTATGTGCGGGTTGTTCAGTTTAAGCCAGGGATACCCTAAGACGAGGGGATAAGCAGGAGACGAGATCATGTAGAAGCTAAATGTCTCCCTATGAAATTTGCCAATGGTCAGAGTAATAGGTACAGTGCACAAGGTCACCAGGCCCATGGACAAGGGAGAATTATAAATGGCTAAAACTGAGAAGGGTCTGTGTACCTTAGTCACCAGAATCTGTAGACGGTGTGCTAGGTCCCTATCAATGACATTGCCTGCAGCACCAGAATCTATGAAAGCTGAGAGGTGGTGAGAAAACTTGGCAAGTTGTGCAGGAACAAATAGTTTATCTCTGAGGGAAACAGGCACAGCATGGTCTATAGAAGGAGACCCCACCCGCAGACTTTTGGCGCTTCTGGGCATATTAGGACAGCTAGGGACAAAGTGGGCGTGGTTGCCACAGTATAGAAAGAGTCCCTGAGATCTCCGTCTAGCCTTTTCCCCAGAGGATAAATGGATATCACCAGTTTGGATGGGCTTATCCTCCTGGGGAGAATGAGAAGGCACAGGGAAAGAAGGAGAAGAGGTGGGCAGCGTACTGGGGGGCAAGGAAACAAACCTCTCAGTACGCCTTTCCCATAAACGCCTGTCTATGCGGATGGCTACTTGCATGGCTTCATTCAAAGACTTTGGTTCAGGGTAGTGTACTAAGGAGTCTTTGATAGAGTCTGATAAACCTATCCTGAACTGGCTTCTTAGAGCTGGGTCATTCCACCCAGAGTCGGGTGCCCAGCGGTGGAAATCAGAACAGTATTGTTTAGCAGTGCATTTATCCTGACGTAATGACATAAGGTTAGCTTAAGCTGAATGGGCACAGTCAGGATCATCATACAATAAACCTAAGGCTTTGAAAAAGGCTTCAATTGACCCTCTGACTCGGTCATTTGTGGGGAGACTAAACTAAAGACTGAGGATCCCCCTGCAACCATGTAATAATCAGGCTGATCTGCTGTGCTTCAGAACCAGAGGAGTGTGGCTTAAACTTAAAGTATAGCATACAACTATTTTTAAAGTTAGAAAACACATGGGGTCACCAGAAAAATGGTCAGATGGGTTAACTTTGGGCTCTGGCTTCTGTGTTACTGCTGGAGGTGCGTTTACATGCACAACAGTTCCTGGACTTGGCGTGTCAGATTACAAATTTCCTCAGCAAATAAGTGAGCCTGTGTAGAGTCCATCTTCACAGAAAATTTTTGTTAAAGGCTTGTGATAATGTCACGTGTTCCTCAATGCAGGTGGTCAGACACTATAGCTAGCTACTGTGTGCTTCACCTATAGCAGCCCCTTTTCCCTTAGGACAAGCAAGCCTACCTGTACTTGGTTGCCCCCAGGACTTATACACAGTGCTATAGTGCCTGGCCACCACACCAGGGCAGACGCGAACAGAGCAAACAACAGACTACTTGCAGTTTAGTAGACAGATAGTGCGGTTCTATGACAGTCCATGTAAAAGGTAGGTTGAATTCAGGGAATAATCCAATATCTGATCTGGGTCATACACAGGGAAATCCAACAGCAAAGCAGGGCAGACAAACGGGAGGCTTGATCAAGAACGATGCAGGTAAATCTGTCTCTATCACAAGCAAGGGATAGAGTGTTCGGTTTGCTTATATCAGGTGACTGACCAGATCAATCACCTTTCAGGTGAACACAGACAGGGGGAATGCAACAGCCAACACCTGGATGCTGGAATGAGTAGCAGGAGCACTAAGTGATCCCGACACTGATTGACTTTGACATCAAACTCTTTTGCTGCAACTTTTTGTTAGTGAGTAATGAACAGATAATGAAAATGAAACTTTGATATTATTGGTCTTACGATAGTTCTGTTACTCCTTACAAGAAAGAAGTAAAAAAAAACAAAAAAAAACTCAGATTTGCTGGCTTCATTTATGCATTTGGAAAGGAAGGAAGTGGGAATAGTGTGGTATACCAGACCTGAAATCAAAATAGAATGTAAGTTAGCATTTTATTAAATGTGTACATTGTGGATGCGTGTAACCCCTGCAATACAAATCACCAAGCAGACGGTTTTATTTGACATCATGTAATATTATGTCAGATTCATTGGCCTATAATTCTGAAAGGTACACCTCTCTGCTGCAGGAGGATTTAAAGGAAACAATGTGATTTGATTTGTGATTTAATGATAAACACATGGAGGATGCTTATGAGTCTGGGATATTTATCTTTCCTGTCATGGACCTATCCTCATCATAAATTAAGTTGAAAAAATATGTTACACTTTGCTCATCATTATACTTTACAAGCGTCTAGTAAAAAGTCCATGCAGGTTTTTATGTTTGGGAAAATTATGATTGCAATATTGTTTAAACATAGTTTTGGTAATGTGAGTTTCAAAACTAATAATGGTCTTTAGGAAGCTAGCAGCAATAAATCATTACTATGTGTATCTTGTTTAAAAAAAAAATAGTAAGGATACTAAAGAAACAGGCTTACATTCTATTAAATTTATTAAACAGTGTTAACTGGTGTATCGTTCCCTGTAGCCCTAAACTCAGTGGCATCTACAGGTTGGGTTACTTTAAGATATAAGTTGGCTTAGAATAAAGATAAATACTGTAGTGTGCACCACTACCTTTGTACAACAAAACTGTTTTAATTTCAAACCATGGCTTTCAATATGTGTATAACATTTTATATGTTTTATTTTTAAAGCTCTTCACTGAGGATCAACCCTGCTTACCACACCTTGCCTCCCTCTAACTAATTGCTGAGTTGGTTACAATTGAAAACCTAAAATACTTACCTGAATCCAGGGTCATGTGATGAGCTGGGTTCCAAATTCTATTTTCTTCACTGCAGAGTAGAGGAGTCCTTTTTTGAGTGTCTACATCATTGCCTGAATGACATGGACACTTTGGGGGGTTTTACTAAAACTGGTGCACAAAGAATCTGGTATTTGGACACAGATTGCAGTGCTGGATCATAGGTCGCCACACCTGGAGTGCTATGCAAAATGCTGTTAAAGGGGTTTGATGGGGAATGGGTGGCAGGGAGGTTAAAGGAAGGGGGATCATGTATGCCCAGAGATGGGCTAAATCACAGCTCTTATAATTCAAAATGTATTTATGGTTTTATGGGCTACAGAACATACAGTAAATATTTTGGAGCAAAAATAAACATTAAAACTATGACAAACTTTGGTAGGTGTGTAATTTTTTTTTAGTTTCTTGTTAGATAATGTCTTAAGATAGGTCATTGCCAGCACATCATCAGTGGTGCAGAACAATGCCAGATGTTCTAACTTATCCTCGCTTTACAAATATTTTTTGTTAATGTTGCCCTTGGAGATATTCCCAATGTTTTTCTGCCCTGACAGGAAGTAAGCAGAAATTTCCCAAACAGGAACATTGCAATAAAAACTTGACAAAGAAAACATTGCTGCTATGGGTCAAGAGAGTATAAAGCATACAATGCAGGAGTCAGGCCTAAGTAACACAAAAAGCACAGGGGTCAGGGTTACGTAATTTATAGAGTTCAGGGCACAGGATTAAGTAATGCACATGGTTCAGGCAAGGATTAAGTAATGGATAGAGTTCAGGGGTTGAGTTTAAGTAACACACAGGGTCCAGGGGTCAGGATTAGGAAATGCACAGGGTTCTGGGATCAGAAGTAAGTAACACATAGAGCTCATGAGTTTAGTTCCTGAGCTCTGTGTTAATTTGGCAAGCCATACATTATGCAATTGTCTTTCTTTCAACAATGGGTTGAAGAAAAGGAAATTGTTTGATTCCCCTATCAACATAGTCATAGTTGATGGGGAAATTGATCCCACAGCACTATTGTGTTGTACAGGTGGCGAGCCTTCCCCACTGCCAGAATACAATGATAAATGCACTCTGGCAATAGCCATGGGCAGTGATCAGGTGAAAAATCCTCACTGGCTGGTTATACCGAAGTCAATGTATGAACTTCAGTATAACTGGCATGCCCATAGATGGATTGAAATTCGGCAAGTTCCTGCTAAACAGCCTGTAATTTCAGTCTGTCTATGGCCGACTTTAATCCTGCCCCCTGAACTCGGAGTGTTACTTATTCCTGGCCCATGAACTTCACAGTTCACTTAGGTCTGCAAGTGCACGTAGGTCTGTGAGTGCACATAGGTCTGCTGGTGCAAGTAGGTCTGCAAATGCACATAGGTCTGTGAGTGCATGTAGGTCTGTGGGTGCACGTAGGTCTGCGAGTGAAGGTAGGTCTGCAGGTGCACGTAGGTCTGCGGGTGCACGTAGGTCTGCGAGTGCACGTAGGTCTGCGGGTGCGGGTGCGGGTGTAGGTCTGCGGGTGTTAAATATTAGTGTCAGGAAGCTAGTTGTTAGGTAATTTGGACAGGGTATAATCCCTAATCGTTATTAAATTTAATAGGTCAGATGCCCAGCGGGTGTGGAGAGGCGACTCGTTGTACATCTTGCGGCATGTATGCGTTCCTTGATAATCTGATCGAGGGTGAATAGTGCTGTGAAAAATGTAAGCACATTGTATCCCTGGAAGCCCAGGTTCTGAATCTGGGAAAGCAACTGTCAGCACTGAGAAGTCCCTCCATAATTAAGGAGAGCCAGGAACGTACACGGCAGGTGCCGGCAGGGGCCATCACAGAGGCGTGTGGAAACAAAGAGGTGCAGGCACTAGGAAAGAGTAGATGGGTGACAATCAGGAAGGGTAGAGGGGGAAGTGCCAGAGAGGCTGATCCAGGGCTGGAGCATCCCAATAAGTATGCTCCATTGAGTGACATTGGTGAAACCAGTCAGGGACCAGCACTGCTGGAGCTGAGAGACTCTCCTAGCTGCTGGGGGAAGAACTTCTCCAGTGAAAGTGGGGGCGAAGGGAAAGGAAAGACAGATTCTGGTGGTAGGGGACTCAATTCTTAGAAGGACAGAGAGGCCAATCTGTAACAAAGACCTGGAGCGCCAAACTGTATGTGGTCTACCGGGTGCTCGGGTTCGGCACATCACGGATCTGGTGGACAGATTACTGGGAGGGGCTGGGGAAGACCCAGCTGTCATGGTTCACGTTGGCACCAATGACAAAGTCAGAGTCAGATGGAGTGTCCTAAAGAACGATTTTAGGGACTTGGGAGCTAAATTGAGGAAAAGGACCTCCAAGGTAGTATTCTCAGGAATACTACTGGTACATCGAGCCCCACCAAAAAGGCAGAGGGAGATTAGGGAAGTAAACAAGTGGCTGAAGAGCTGGTGTAGTAAGGAGGGTTTTGGGTTCCTGGAGGACTGGGCCGACTTCTCAGTCGATAACCAGTACTATAGAAGGAATGGACTTCACCTAAATGAGGAGGGTGCAGATCAGCTGGGAATGAAGATGGCCAAAAAGTTAGAGGGGTTTTTAAACTAGGCGACAGGGGTGGAGGGTCCAGAGGTAGAGATAGTCAGCACGGAACATATTCCAGAGGGTAGTATTGGGGGCATTAGTGGTAGGTTGACCAAAGCACATAAACCCAAGGCAAGTATAGTAGCAAGTCCTAGTTGCAATCTCGGAACACCCAATAAGAGAATAATATGCAACCGGTCTAAACTACGTGGCATGTTCACCAATGCCAGGAGCCTGGCGGACAAGATGGGTGAACTAGAGATACTGTTGTACGGGGATGATTTGGATTTTGTGGGAATTTCAGAGACCTGGTTCAACAGTTCTCATGATTGGCTGGCAACCATTTTAAGGGTATACCCTTTATCGCAAGGATAGAGAGGGTAAACAAGGGGAGGAGTATGCCTATATATCAAGAATAATGTACAAGTGAATGTGAGAGATGACATCACTAAGGGAGCTAGGGAGGAGGTGGAATCCTGATGGGTAGAGCTCCAAAGGGATGAAGCTAAGGGTAAAATAATACTGGGAGTATGCTATAGGCCCCCTAACCTGAGGGAGGAAGGGGAGACAGATCTCCTATCACAATTTGGATTAGCAGCAAGGATGGGAAGTGTTATCATAATGGGGGATTTTAATTATCCAGACATAGACTGGGTGGAGGGAACCACGCATTCATCTAAGGCTTGCCAGTTTCTAAATGTCTTGCAGGACAATTTTATGGGTCAGATGGTAGACGCACCAACTAGAAATAAAACATTACTGGATCTACTGATTACCAACAATACAGACCTGATCACGGATGTGGAAATATGGGGCAATTTAGGTAACAGCGATCACAGGTCATTTGGCTTCAGTATATATCACACAAATAGGAAACATAAGGGAAATACAAAGACACTGAATTTCAAAAGAGCCAACTTTCCTAAACTACAAACCTTGCTAGAAGACATAAATTGGGATAAAATCTTAGGAACAAAGAACACGGAGGAGAGATGGGTTTGCTTTAAGAGCATATTAAATAAAGGCATTAGCCAATGCATCCCATGGTTAATAAATTTAAAAGAGAGAACAAAAGTCCTGGATGGCTTAACTCCAATGTAAAAATGCATATAAAAGCAAAGCAGAAGGCCTTAAAAAATACAAGGTTGAGGAATCATCATCAGCATTCAGACTTTATAAAGAATGCAACAAGAAATGTAAGGGTGCAATAAGGACGGCTAAGATAGAACATGAAAGACACATAGCGGAGGAGAGCAAAAAAAAATCCCAAGAAATTCTTTAAGTATGTAAACAGTAAAAAGGGGAGGACAGACCATATTGGCCCCATAAAGAAGGAGGAAGGACATCTGGTTACAAAGGATGGGGAGATGGCAAAGGTATTGAATTTATTTTTCTCCTCAGTCTTCACGAGGGAATCGGGGGGCTTCAGTAAACAAAACTGCAGTGTTTATCCTCATGACACATCACAGGAAGCACCTCCTTGGTTAACAGAGGACAGAATTAAAACTAGACTTGGGAAACGTAACGTTAATAAATCACCGGGACCAGATGGCTTGCACCCCAGGGTACTTAGGGAACTCAGTCAAGTAATTGCCAGACCATTGTTCCTAATTTTTACTGACAGTCTACAGACTGGAATGGTACCAGCTGATTGGAGAAAAGCCAATGTAGCACTAATATTTAAAAAGGGCCCAAAATACATCCCTGGGAATTACAGACCAGTTAGCCTAACATCAATTGTATGTAAACTCATGGAGGGGATGATAAGGGACTATATTTTAGTAAAGAGAACGGTATAATTAGCAGTAATCAGCATGAAGTCATGAAGAATCATTCTTGTCGAACCAATCTATTAACCTTCTATGAGGAGGTGAGTTGCCATCTAGATAAAGGAAGGCCCATAGATGTGGTGTATCTGGATTTTGCAAAAACATTTGACACAGTTCCCCATAATTGTTTACTGTACAAAATAAGGTGCGTTGGCATGGACCATTGGGTGAGTACATGGATTGAAAACTGGCTACAAAGGCGAGTTCAGAGGGTGGTGATACATGGGGAGTACTCGGAATGATCAGGGGTGAGTAGTGTGGTCCCCCACTCAGGAAGGATGTACTGGAAATGGAGCGAGTACAAAGAAGGGCAGCAAAGCTAATAAAGGGTCTGGAGGATATTAGTTATGAGGAAAGGTTGCGAGCACTGAACTTATTCTCTCTGGAGAAGAGATTCTTGAGAGGGGATATGATTTCAATATACAAATACCATACTGGTGATCCCACAATAGGGATAGAACTGTTTCGTGAAAGGTAGTTTAACAAGACTCGTGGTCACTCATTAAAATTAGAAGAAAAGAGGTTTAACCTTAAACTACATAGAGGGTCCCTTACTGTAAGAGAGGCAAGGATGTGGAATTCCCTTCCACAGGTGGTGGTCTCAGTGAGGAGCATCGATAGTTTCAAGAAACTATTAGCACCTGAACGAACGCAACATACAGGGATATACAATGTAATACTGACATATAATTAAACTCATAGGTTGGACTTGATGTAACTATGTAAAAAACACAGAGAGCTCAGAGTTCAGGATTAAGAGTTCAGAAATCACACAGTTATTCACAAATTGTGTCTTGTGTCTGGAAGACCATAATCTTTACAGTGCCTGGGCTCCAACACATTATGCTATGCAAGTGTCAGTCCAAAATGGCAAGTCTGTGTGTGCACAGCAGCATGAATGGCCATGCACATGAATAGCACTCTTCTTTAGATTTTAGAACTGACACTTGTGCAGTGCGAGGAGTTTTGGCTCCCAGGGACAAATCCTAGGATGCCCATTTCCTGTGGACAGAAATGAGGATGGATAGATGGAAAGAAATGAGGATGGATAGTAACCTTAATGTAAAGGGATGCTAGATGTGGGCAGGAAAGGGTTATATAAGAGATCAACTTCCTGTAAAATATTTTACAGTGTCTTGTTAATGTAAAATACATATATAAAGAGATTGTTTTGAAAAAAAATAAAAGTTCTCTAAGTGTGATGGTATTGCCTTAAGAGGCCTGCAATTATAGATGTGTCTTGCACCTCTGATCTGACAGTAGTCAAAAGGGACTGCGCCGAATACAGTGTTTGAAGCTGTGGATATATCTTCGGAATTAACATTTTTATTAGTATGATGTTATGAACTGGCCTAAATCTTGAAGCTTATCATATCTTTAAATAAATAGCTTTATACGACTTTCACTCCTGAATAAAACATAGATTTAACCAGTTAACAGCTGGAAACTGCTAATTGGATCACAGTTTTGTAGTGAATGTCTCATACATATTTTATCTGTTCGGTGGAAAGTGTGGACTCTCAGCAATATAAATGATGCATCAGCTGGAAAAAATACTTTGGGAAGGAACATAAGAGTTATTGTGCTTATTAAACATGCTGATATCATGATTATCAATGTGCCTTTTTCTAGTGATTGTGTCTACTGACCTATTTATGACTTTCCCTATGATATTTACTGCACTGTTTGTTGATATTTTGCATGTTTTACCATAAGGAAATTTGAACTAATATTAAAAACCTATTTGAACAAATATGCTGATACCCAGAAAGGATTGGAGTAGTGGAAGTTACTATTCTGTATTGCCTTCTTTTGTCCAGAACAACGATAACAGCATCTTTGCATTTCTTACTGCACCAGTGGAGAATCATTTTATATGATGGTTGACCTATTTTATTGTAAACATTTATATAGCTTAAAAATAGAGCTCTTTAAAAAGATTAAGAGCTAATAACATCATCTATTTTGTTCAGAATAAAAATTGGACATAGTATGTAAATTGGCCAAGAGAAAGATCTCCATTGTTTTCATTGCTTTCTACTGAATTCCTCCTATCACTTATAACTTACGCTAGTTATTGTGGATGAGGAGCATGGGCAAGATGTAATGGGTTTTTTTTACTAAAGTTGTTCACTTTGAATACCCAATCGTGTGCAGATAAAATACAGAGAGAATTTACAAGTTTTTGTGTCGGAGACCTGAAGACAAGATCAGAGGTGATAGGGAGATCCTCTAACTGTTGTCCAATCTTAACTTTCAAAGATTTTTATTGGTTTTGAACAAGAAGATAAACAGTAAGTACAATCTTTCAATAGATGGAATCACATTACTTTATGGCAACAAACACATAAGAGCATTATGGAACAGGATAGTCGATCAGTTGCTGACATTTACAATCTAAAGGACCTGACCCACAACTAAGGTGTTGGTACAGGATCATGGGGAGAATACCTCCGGCACCCCTATTGGGAGCAATCTCTGTTGTCCAATCTTACATGCAACTGGACCTCTAACTACCAGAAGTGGCCATTGGACGCCTAATCTGACTCTAGCCTATGCTGGTTATTCATCCCCAAGCTAAAGCTAGCTATAGAATGCCAGACCAGAAGGGACAGGGTTAACTAAAATAACAGGAGTTATATATAACTAAAATATAGGAGCTGCATATAAACTCTTTTGTAATAAACAGGTTCACCTACTAATATACTGGAAGGTGACAGCTACTTACATAGAGTAGGACAGACCTAACTCTCTGCCACTGTGCAAGTGAGATAATAACAACAGGACAGGGATATTCTGTCTGTCACAAGGATTCAGAAACGCACTTAGGAAGCTATGGGCAGCTGCAGTTAAACTATTGAAATATTTGCATAATAGTTTCTTCTGGTCTCATATTTTTTAATGAATAGGAATATGGAGTTGATTTTGAAGAAAAACTGATTGTACACATTGAAAGGGAAGCTGCATGGGGACTTTCCCCAGAGCTTAGTGAATGAGATGATGCTCTACTGACTTCCATTATCCAATCATGTGCAAACAGAAATGCAGTTATTTTCCCTTGGAGATGATTGGGCATTCTTTGCAAAGTGAAATTTCACCACATTCACTAAGCTCTGCTGAAAACTCTCTTGCAAAATGCAGCCTCCCCTGCAAAGTAAGCAGTCTATTTTCCTTTAGCAAATTCATCCCCAATATGTCTATTTTGTGATATTTGACTTTGTTTCCAGGTAATCTTGCTAATAAATCTGCCTGAAGTATTTTCTCTTTTCAATATTTTTATCAATGTCACAAAAAAAAGAAAAGGGGAAAACAGCAATATGGCCTGCAAGGCCTATAACAAAACATATAACAAGATAGACAGTACCAACAATAAAAAGGTTGTCTTTATGGTTCATAGAGAACCAATTGCTTTTATCTCACATAAACATTGTGACTATCATATACATAGAACATCTCTATAGTAACTTAAACAAAATATTTAGGGTTTTTTAGAACAGGTAAACCAAACATGAGCAATAGGTTAGAGTCCGAATCCAGCCCACCTGTGCCTGAAGTATTTTAACAGTGTTTGGAAAATGAAAAATGTCTTGTCTACACAATGTAGCTCATCCCATAAATAATGGTTCAATCAAATAATTTTAAGATCTGTAATCTAAGTGGTTATTGCCCAGGCATTTTTAAAAAAATATTTACAGCTGCATTTTGGCTTTTAGCAAGATATTAAGTAGCGCTTTATCCCCATTATTCTCTGAAAGATAGCACCTCTCAAAGGAGCTAATCTCTGAATTGGTTTTGTACATTTTCGAATACAGAAGTCTCTGGCAAACCACTAGAATGGAAAAGTAATGTGGGATTATATCTTGGAGGGCACTATCACAATGTTAGTTAATCCTACTTAGAAACTGACATGCAGTATATTGAATTGTATACACATAGCAAAACCTATTCAAACGTCAAGCTTAGGGGTTCTCCCAGATGTTAAAAGAGCAAGTTTATAATAATGGCGGCTTTGTCCATATGCTTTAGCTATGTAACCTTAAATACATATTCTGATATTTGGTCTTTCGTGAAATGTATAAATCATGTAACGTTATAATATCAAATATTCATGTTGTATTATTGGGTTGCACATGAGATGTCCAGTGTGATAAAATAAATTATTGTTTCTACACAAACCTCTATTTCTAGTGTACATGTGTAAAGCAGGATAATAGATTGATTTTTATTCACCTAGCAGGGTGGAATGGTGTATTATGTTGAAGGTTACCAAAAGTTTTAAAGGCAGACACAAAAGAAAAGAAAATGTTTACATACATTACAAGGAAAGGGATACCTAGATTTTCCTATAATTCCTAACCTATTATTTTCTCCTATGCTGCTGATTATTCCTCAGCAGCGCTGTAGATACATACACATTTCCCATGTAGCTTTTGCATAATGAAACGTGGGGCCTTTGGCAAATGTCTTTCTTTGTATTTAAACATATCTCTCCCATCTTTTCCCCATCACCATCTAAAGCATGATAATAATTGTTTTGATCTCAGTACCTCATTTGCTATTTTTTTCTTAAATTTATGCAAGACTCAATGAATTTGAAATCAAGGCTGAGGGTCTAAAAAAAAGGGAGCAAATCCATGACAATTGCAAAGCGCATTTATCAAATTATAGCAGGGTTTTAAAGATAAACAGCAAAGCTATTACAGAATGCTGTCATACAGACTGTTTTACAATAGCATGTACAGAAAAGAGTTTTTAGAATTGGGTAACTGTAAGTTTGATTTTTTCCCAGATTGATTATACTCTGTTTTTGTGCTTGCCATTTAATTCCAAACTGCAGTCACCTGGGCTGAATTTATTGGCTAACCTTGTAACATGAATTAACTGCTTTAACTCAGGTCTTTGCACTTAGATAGCATTAAGAATGTAAACCACAGAAAACAGCTTTATTACGTGGTAAAACAAGTCAACTTTGTTGGCACAAAAATTGTTAACGATATTTTATATTTAATGCATTATTGGCGGCTGAACTACAGCAAGAGGATTTGCCCTTAGAACAATTTTTTATTGTTTACTTTAGAATGAATGAGATGACAACAAGTGTATCTAAACCCAAGAACAAAAAAATATTATATTGCAGCATAGCTGTGGTTACCTTAGCGTTTTTTCTTTTAATATTTTCACCTGGTGATCCTGCTAGTAACACACTTCCTATCCTTAGATGAAAATTCTCACTCCCCTTATTATATCTAAGGCGCAGAAGTGTTTTCACTCCAGAACAGGAAGTGTATTAGGACTGCACAACCAATTACCCTCTCATCATCTCCCTAACACAAGATGAATGATGTTCTGTAGTCCAACATGAGGGGAGGGATGTTCTGTAGTCCACAGAGAGCTCTTAGAACAGTGATGACTAATAACAGTACGTCATGGGTAGGCTATACATACTGTTTAATGAAAGCCAAGTCAAACAACCTCTTACCTTAAAAGCCTTGGCGCTTCAGGTAATATGTAAAGCAATCATTACTCCTCTCTTGTTGTTGCCACAAGGTTTAAAACACACAATGGTTTAACATGTGTGAGCGTTGTAGCACTAACTAAAACTCAATCATTTGAAGTGGTGTCCACAGCTTTTCGCTATATAATGTGGCTCTCTTATCACTGGTTGTGCCAGTATTGGCTACAATGGCTATAACTGAGAACTTTTGGTAGAAGTACTATTGAACCTCCCCTCCATGCAGAACTGGTTTAGTTCAGCAACATGTTATGTTTTTTTGAGGGTAGTTATAAACATTTTTTTTAGGTCTCTCCAAGTTGTTTTCATTTTTGTGGTTTAGTGGTCAGAACGTTCAGGTGGCCATTCAATAGCACAATTTATATTTATGTTTGAATGGATTACTATCTTTTTATATTTCCCAATGCATTTAGGATCCATTCTCTTCTTAAATTAGCAAGACTGCTGGGCTCACAGCTCTTGTGGCAGCAAACAGCTCTGCTATGATCAAGAAATGGTAAAACGCTATATTTGTTGCCTTTGTGACAGAATTGTCTACCCTTACTTCATCAGTTTGCTGAACATGATATTTAAGGTGCTGATGTATGTTTATGTATTTTTTTTGCAAAACTGTAGACTAAGAGACATGTTGTTTTAAAATAAGCAGCAGCTTCAGCCTTATAATTTTCTGCTTTGTGTGCCACTCTATTGCTTAAGTCAAGAATAGGCCTTTATTTCTATTAATAAATTGCTAGTGTTTTATAGTTACTCATAAGTATGTTGTTCCTTGTTTGAAGAGCTTCTGGTAGAACATCTTTTAGATATATTCCCACTCTGACCGTCAGAAGGGAAGCATTACCAACTTACCAGTGACTCCAACTCTCCACTCTGATAGGGCGTACACACGGTCGGACTTTGTTCGGACATTCCGACAACAAAATCCTAGGATTTTTTCAGACGGATGTTGGCTCAAACTTGTTTTGTCTACACACGATCGCACAAAGTTGTCGGAAAATCCGATCGTTCTAAACGCGGTGACGTAAAACACGTACATCGGGACTATAAACGGGGCAGTGGCCAATAGCTTTCATCTCTTTATTTATTCTGAGCATGCGTGGCACTTTGTCCGTCGGATTTGTGTACACACAATCGGAATTTCCGACAACGGATTTTGTTGTCTGAAAATTTTATCTCCTGCTCTCCAACTTTGTGTGTCGGAAAATCCGATGGGAAATGTCCGATGGAGCCCACACACGGTCGGAATTTCCGACAACAAGCTCCGATCGGACATTTTCCATCGGAAAATCCGACCGTGTGTACGGGGCATTATAAAAAGGCACACCATGATTGTGACATATCTATGACATATCTCTGCCAGTCATGAAAGTCCGGTGGTAAATATGCAGATTTATTATACAGCAAGCAGAATGGCAGGCGAGAGAGGTGGCAAACAACACTTTCTTGGTAAGCCTAGAAATAAGTGTGGTATCTGCTGTGTAATATGCAAGAGTTACCCTAATCAATTGGCTTACCATAACTTTTTTTGGCAAGTAAAACAACAAACATATATGTATTTCAACTGTGTGTTCAGCTGTTTGCCTTTCATGACATTTTACCTGTTAGGGACAGGTTAAATGCAGACTTTTAAGGTTAAGTCAAAGCATATTAAGAGGCTAGGAGTTAAGGGTTACTTTTAGGGGTTAAAGTCCAAATAAAAGAAAAAAATCACATGAGGCTCATAGGGAACATATGGACCAACCCATTACTTGTGAGGAAATCCAAAAAGCTATTAAGATGCCGGCCTTACATAAGTCATCGGTTTCCCCCATAATTACTATAAAAAGTTTTCAGAACTTCTTGTTCCACATATGGCCCTTTATTTTAACATCTGTGTGATAGTGGTTCAGTACCTTACGATGAGAATAAGGCATATATAAATGTAATTCCTAAACCTAATAAAGATACTCCAGATCTCCATAACCACATGCTGACCGCCACGCGCTGATTTACGTCAGCAGAATGGCACAGGGAGGCAAAAGGGCGTGCCCATACGTCCCTTTTAAATTCCCACCTAGCCAGCGCGCGCCACGGGAGCATGCCTGCGGGTTCCGCAAACTCGATGTTCGCCGGCGGCCTGCGATTGGGGGGAGGAGAGGCAGAACGGGGAGATGCCTATGTTACATAGTTTCATAGTCGGTGAGGTTGAAAAAAGACACAAGTCCATCAAGTCCAACCTACTGTATGTGTGTAATTATATGTCAGTATTACATTGTATATCCCTATATGTTGTGGTCGTTCAATTGCTTATCTAATAGTTTCTTGAAATTATCAATGCCCCCCACTGAGACCACTGCCTGTGGAAGGGAATTCTACATCCTTGCCGCTCTTACAGTAAAGAACCCTCTACGTAGTTTAAGGTTAAACCTCTTTTCTTTTAATTATTGAGTGGCTACGAGTCTTGCTAAACTCCCTTGTAAGAAAAAGTTTTATTCCTATTGTGAGGTCACCAGTATGGTATTTGTATATTGAAATCATATCCCCTCTTAAGCGTCTCTTCTCCAGAGAGAATAAGTTCAGTGCTCGCAACCTTTCCTCATAACTAATATCCTCCAGACGCTTTATTAGCTTTGTTGCCCTTCTTTGTGCTCGCTCCATTTCCAGTACATCCTACCTGAGGACTGGTCAGCATACACTATGTGCGGCCGGACCGAAGTCATGTAGAGCGCTTTATCTCTGGAGTTGATCCCCTTTTTAATGCATGCCAATATTCTGTTTGCATTGTTAGCAGCAGCTTGGCATTGCATGCCATTGCTGAGCCTATCATCTACTAGGACCCCCAGGTCCTTTTCCATCCTATATTCCCCCAGAGGTTCCCCCCCAGTGTATAGATTGCATTCATATTTTTGCCACCCAAATGCATGATTTTACATTTTTCTACATTGAACCTCATTTGCCATGTAGTCGCCCACCCCATTCATTTGTTCAGATCTTCTTGCAAGGTTTCCACATCCTGTGGAGAAGTTATTGCTCTGCTTAGCTTAGTATTGTTCGCAAATACAGAGATTGAACTGTTTACTCCATCCTCCAGGTCGTTTATGAACAAATTAAATAGGATTGGTCCCAGCACAGAACCCTGGGGGACACCACTACCCACCCCTGACCATTCCGAGTACTCCCCATTTATCACCACCCTCTGAACTCGCCCTTGAAGCCAGTTTTCAATCCATGTACTCACCCTATGGTGAGTACAATGGACCTTATTTTGTACAGTAACCATTTATGGGGAACTATGTCAAATGCTTTTGCAAAATGCTTTTGCAAAATCCAGATACACCACGTCTACGTGCCTTCCTTTATCTAGATGGCAACTAATCTCCTCATAGAAGGTTAATAGATTGGTTTGGCACAATGACGACCCTAGGGGGGGGCCAGAGGGGGCCCTGACCCCCCCAACATTATGCTGGGCCCCACCATGTGCCCCCCCCAAAAAAAAATATTTTTTTTTTTACAAAAAGGCAATTTCTTTTTGTTTGTATTCATATCGGATGTGCCACATCTTACTCGGCCCACCGCTGGGGTAACACAGTCTCTATTGAGAGGGAGAACGTCCCCAGTCAGCTCCTGCAGGTGATTCCTCCCTCCTCCCTCTGCTCGCTGACACTGCATAATGCAAGCGCTCACACAACCACGGCCGCCCAATCTGCTCCTTCCCCTGCATCCTCATTGGCAGGGAGAAGAGCGAGTTGCAGGAAGGACTCCACCAGGACTCTCAGTTACTGAAAAAACAGACTAATTTCTCCCATCCTTAGGACAGGAGAACCAGCCTGTAAATTCCAAGAGATGCCAGACCAGCGCTGTGAATAGCAGGGGCAGGACAGCAAGAGGAGGCTGGGGAACCCCACAATGGCAGAACACACGGCCCGGTGGCAAGACAACCTTTGCAACCCTGATAGTTCTCCCACTGCTTTGGACCCTTATATTTTCTTGGTATGCTGGTGACATATATCTCTTGTTCTCTGTCACCCTGGGGGGGCCCCAATACAGTAGGAAGGGAGCTCACTGCAGAACATGTGAAAGGGCTGTTGTGGGATCGTAGTAAAGGGGTAAAGGGCCCCAGGATAGATAAAATATATATAGATAGATCTATCTATCTATCTATCTATATATATATATTTGCATTTTATATTGCCCCCCTATTTTTGTCCCTGTCCCCCCATGTGCCCCCCTAAATATGAAAGCTGGAGACGCCACTGGTTTGGCAAGAATGATTCTTCATGAATCCATGTTGATTACTGCTAATGATACCGTTCTCTTTACTAAAATATAGTCCCTTATCATCCCCTCCATGAGTTTACATACAATTGATGTTAGGCTAACTGGTCTGTAATTCTCAGGGATGTATTTTGGGCCCTTTTTAAATATTAGTGCTACATTGGCTTTTCTCCAACCAGCTGGTACCATTCCAGCCAGTAGACTGTCAGCAAAAATTAGGAACAGTGGTCTGGCAATTACTTGACTGAGTTTCCCAAGTACCCTCGGGTGCAAGCCATCTGGCCTGTCCTCCCTTTTTTACTGTTTACATACTTAAAGAATTTTGTGGCATTTTTTTTTGCTCTCCTCCGCTATGTGTCTTTCATGTTCTATCTTAGCTGTCCTTTTTGCACCCTTACATTTCTTGTTGCATTCTTTATAAAGTCTGAATGCTGATGATGATCCCTCAACCTTGTATTTTTTGAAGGCCTTCTCCTTTGCTTTTATATGCATTTTTACATTGGAGTTAAGCCATCCAGGACTTTTGTTCGCTCTTTTAAATTTATTACCCAATAGGATGCATTGGCTAATGCCCTTATTTAATATGCTCTTAAAGCAAACCCATCTCTCCTCCGTGTTCTTTGTTTCTAATATTTTATCCCAATTTATGTCTTCTAGTAAGTTTAGGGAAGTTGGCTCTTTTGAAATACTGTGTCTTTGTATTCCCCTTATGTTTGCTATTTGTGTGATTTATACTGAAGCCAATTGACCTGTGATCGCTGTTTCCTAAAATGCCCCGTATTTCCATATCCGTGATCGGGTCTGTATTGTTGGTAATCAGTAGCCCCAGTAACGCTTTATTTCTAGTTGGTGCGTCTACCATCTGACCCATAAAATTGTCCTGCAAGACATTTAGGAACTAGCGAGCCTTAGATGAATGCGCGGTTCCCTCTGCCCAGTCTATGTCTGGATAGTTAAAATCCCCCATTATGATAACACTTCCCATCCTTGCTTCTAATCCAAATTGTGATAGGAGATCTGTCTCCACTTCCTCCCTCAGGTTAGGGGCCTATAGCATACTCCCAGTATTATTTTACCCTTAGCTTCATCCCTTTGGAGCTCTACCCATCCGGATTTCACCTCCTCCATAGCATTTCCCTGTTCTGCCTAGCAACATGACAGGGATCAACTGCTCCCTGTCATCGGGAGCAGTGATCTCTGTCATGATGTAGTGAGCCCATCCCCCCTAAAGTTACAACACATTCAGGGAACACACTTAACCCCTTGATTGCCCCCTAGTGTTTAACCACTTCCCTGTCAGTGACATTTATACAGTAATCAGTGGCTATTTTTAGCTCTGATAGCTGTATAAATGTCAATGGACAAAAAATTGTGTCAAAAGTGTCCGATCTGTCCGCCACAATGTCGCAGTCACAATAGTCATCAATCAGTGTTTATACATAGATGCCAAACACTGGACCAAATCCATTGGTCTCTAGCTTTGATTTCAGTGGTGAGAACTAACTGGGACACCTCATTGTCTAGGGAAATCTTGGTTCTACCGTTAGACCTTCACAAGGCTTTTGCTAGTTTGACTTGGGGATGCCTAATTGACAAGTTAGATGCTTTTGATTTCAGTTCCACATTCATCACTTATTGTACTACTTCAGCTCTAGTTTCACTACAGGGTTATAAATCATCCCCCTTTCCCATAAGACTTGGAACAAGACAGGGTTGCCCACTCTCCCCTTACTTTTTGCGCTGCCAATTAAACCAATTGCTATCGCTATCCGTTCTCATCCTGACATTTAAGGTATTCTTTTTGGGCAGTAAGGATGAGCCGAACACCCCCCCCCCCCCAGTTCGGTTCACAGCAGAACATGCGAACAGGCAAGAAATGTATTTGAACATGCGAACACTGTTAAAGTCTAAGGGACACGACCATGAAAAATCAAAAGTGCTAATTTTAAAGCCTTATATGCAAGTTACTGTCTTAAAAAGTGTTTGGGGACCTGGGTCCTGCCCCAGGGGACTTGTATCAATGCAAAAAAAAGTTTTAAAAACCGCCATTTTTTTTTCGGGAGCAATGATTTTAATAATGCTTAAAGTGAAACAATAAAAGTATAATATTCCTTTAAATTTCATACCTGAGGGGTGTCTATAGTATGCCTGTAAAGTGGTGCATGTTTCCCATGTTTAGAACAGTCTGAGAGCAAAATGACATTTCTAAAGGAAAAAAAGTCATTTTAAAGTACTCGCGGCTATAATGAATTGTCGGTCCCGGCAATACACATAAAAGTTCATTAATAAAAATGGCATGGGTTTGGTTTGGGGTTCCCCATAGGGGAACCCCGAACCAAAATTAAAAAAAAAAATACGTGGGGGTCCCCGCAAATTCCATACCCGGCCCTTCAGGTCTGGTATGGTTATTAAGGGGAACCCCGCACCAAAATGAAAAAAAATGGCATGGGGTCCCCCTCAAAATCCATACCAGACCCTTCAGGTCTGGTATGGATTTTAAGGGGAACCCCGTGCCAATTTTTTTAAAATGGCGTAGGGTCCCCCCAAAAATCCATTACAGACCCTTATCCGAGCACGTAACCTGGCAGGCCACAGGAAAAGAGGGGGGATGAGAAAGCGCCCTCCTCCTGAACCGTACCAGGCCACATGCCCGCAACATGGGGAGGGTGCTTTGGGGTAGCCCCCCAAAGCACCTTGTCCCCATGTTGATGGGGAGAAGGGACTAATCCCCACAACCCTTGCCCAGTGGTTGTGGGGGTCTGCGGGCCGGGGGCTTATCGGAATCTGGAAGCCCCCTTTAACAAGGGGACCCCCAGATCCCAGCCCCCCCTGTGTGAAATGGTAACCGGGTACAAATGTACCCCTACCATTTCACAAAAAAAGTGATAAAATGGGAAAAAAAAGACAATACACGCCTTGGGACAAGTCCTTTATTTAAAAAAAATTAAAAAATAAAACTGTCCCACGAAGTCTTCTTTCCTGACAGACTCCATGGCAGCAACGTGTGGGTTAAGTCCCGCCTCCACTACCCTATAGGACACTACTCCAATAAATCTTTGCTCCCTGCCCACGGCCATGTTCTTTTTTTGTCCTCCTCCGTAGGACCTATGTGGGCCTTTCTACCCGAAGATTTGCTCCCACACGTTTCCTTAATCTGGTTGGCCGAGCGGCGACTTGGGACTGGAATTTCGCTAGACTCCGTTAAGCCTTAGCTACTAGCGGGGTATGGAGCGGGCACTGAAAGAAGCGCTGGAGGAAGCCAGATACCAACCACTGGCAGGCAGGCTGCGTATTGGTCGAATAGCCCAGCTAATAAGCAGGTGACCTTGTTTGCCCCTATGAAGTTGGTGAGCTTCTTACCTTCGGCCCTGGTGTTCATGTGGGAGTGGTGAGATTGTTCCTCTTTTCTTTCTCCTGGCAGCAGTGTTTGTTTTATCTCTGTTTTGTTTTCTCTGTTCATTTATTTTGTGCTAGCATGGCGGCTGGTTCTTCCTGCGTTCCAGCCGCGGTTTACTTTTGTTTTTGTCAGTACGGCCGTACTGCGAATGCGCGAGTACGGTCTGAGAGTGAGGCTTGGTTCGCGCATGCGCGGTAGCGGCAAAATGATGCTAATTGTGCATGTGCACTGGCGCGCAGGCGGCGTCGCCGTGACATCACGGGGCGCCATATTTAAACAGGGAAATAGCCTACAAGCCTTGGGAATGCTTGTGGGCTATTGTGGCAACTTCCCCTTGTCTCCAGTGACTTTAGGTGGTAGGTGGCTCTCTGGGCAAGTGGGGGGAAGGCTTGCTGTTCCTTGTTCTGATCCTTCTGTTATTACAGCACTGATGGAAGCCTCTATGGACATGGACTCCCCACCGCCTGCTTGTGGCCAACCCTCTCATAAAAGGTATTGCTGGCAGGGGGGGGATAAGAGGGGGGGGTGCCTGTCTTAGTCTTCCTAGGTTATGTTTGCATCTTGATCTTTTTTTTGCCTGTATTTCTTTCATTTAGCCCTTCCAGGTTAGAACAAAGACGCGGCTCTCACAGAGGAAGCGATTTGTCAAAATCACATCACCAACGTTCCTCTTCCAGATCTAAGCACCACGGCTCACCATCAAGATCTGGGCACCGTAGCGAGGATCGATCTTGCTCCTCCAAGGCTCACTCCAGCCGTTCAGCTGCTAGTGTCTGTTGGGGTTGTAGGTCACAAGTACCCCCTGGAAGATCTCTATGCGACCTTTGTTTTTCAAAGCTTCCAATGAAAGAGGAAGTACGGACCAGCAGCTAAAATCCCTGGTCGAAAGGGCTGTCAAGGAGTCTCTTAAAGGTATCGAGTCCATCCAGACTCCTGCCTCTCAGGCCGAGTTGCCTCAGTCACCAGTAAGGGACTCACAAATTCAAGACACCTGGGAGTCTTCTCTACCAAGCCATCCTTCAGCTGCGGCGTCAGACAGTGAGTCTGAGGAAGAGAGTTCCTGTGTGGGGTTTGATTTTGCTTTACTCTCCCCCTTGGAAAAGGCCGTCAGAGAAGCCTTAAATTGGGAAGATCCTGTGGCTGCTCCTTCTAAACAAAGAAAATATTTCAAACAACTAAAGAAGGAACGTCTTAATTTTCCGTTTCTGACCGAACTTGGTGAGGTCATTACAGATGAATGGAGCAAGGTTAAGAAAAAGAATTCAATGCTTTCAAAAATTCTAAAGCTATACCACTTTCAAGGAAGATGAGGTCAAGCACTTGGAGTCAGCTCCACTGGTGGACGCAGCTGTGATGAGGCTAGTAAAACACGTTACACTCCCCTTGGAGGATACTATCTCTTTCAAGGATGCCTTAGCTAGGCGGATCGATTTAAAGAGAGTTTACCTTACGGCTGGTATGGCCTGTAAGCCAGCATTGGCTCTGGCCGCTATGTCCAAGGCCATGGAAGCTTGGACGGATAGTGTTGATGATACTCTCAAGGGCATTTCGGATGAAGTAGCAAAAAGTTCTCCTATCCAAGGGTTACAGCTAGCATCTGCTTTTCTCGGGGAGGCCTCGATTGATATCATCCGACTGGTGGCTCGGGTCATGCTCTCTGCTTTTACTGCCAAACGAGCACTTTGGCTTCGTCCCTGGTTGGCTGATCCTGCTTCCAAGCAGGTATGGTGCCGTATTCCTTTCGAGGGGTCTTTCCTCTTCTGCAACAACTTGGATGCGGCCATAACCCGGGCCACCGGGGGAAGTCTGGGTTCCTTCCTCAGGATCTGTGTTTGCAAAGCCAGAGAGTTTTTTCCTAAGAAACAATTCCAGGAACGAGCCAGGGAAGCCCGTAGTTACAGGCCGGGCCATGAATTCTCCAGGACATGGAAGTCAAGGCAGTCATCCTTCAAGAAAGCTGCTAAAAGCACTTCGACAGCGGAGAGGGAACCGACCAAGTCCTTTTGAGATTGGGCCCACTCAGACGGGCTAAGTAGGGGCTCGTCTTCTACGTTTTCGGCACGTCTGGGCAGCCTCAATCCAGGACTTCTGGACCGTCAGGACGGTCTCTTCAGGCCATACCTGGACTTTCATCAGATCTCCCAGACTCAGGTGTGTTCCCACCTCTCTTCCGGCCTCAGAAGAAAAAAGGCTAATTCCTGCGTGAAGTCTTTATTGGCTCAAGGTGCTGCAATTCCCATCCCAGACGAACAACGAGGCATGGGAATTTATTCTCCTCTCTTTATGGTCCAAAAGAAAAATGGATCTTGGAAGACCTGTCATAGATCTTACCCATCTGAATCGGTTCATAAAAAAAGAAAAATTCAAGATGGAGACACTGTCAACAATCCTGCAGTCGGTCTAATCAGGAGATTGGATGATCTCCATAGATCTAAAGGACGCTTATTTTCATGTCCCTGTGGCAGAAGATTTTCAGCAGTTTCTTCGCTTCTCCATGGGAAAATTGCATCTACAGTTCACATGCCTTCCATTCGGGCTATCGACATCCCCTCACGTCTTTTCGAAAGTATTGCTAGCAGTTGTGGCCCTCTTGAGAACCAAAGGGATTCGTCTCCATCATTATTTGGATGATCTTCTGCTGCTAGCCCAAGACAGAGATTGACTATTGATGCACAGGAGTCAAGTTATTTCAACCCTTCAGGAATTCGGTTGGATCCTAAATCCAGAAAAGAGCCAGTTAGTTCCATCTCAAACTCTTGTATTTCTAGTGGCCCTTTTCGATACAGTGAAAGGCACCATTTCGCTTCCCGAGGAGAAGGTTCCAGTAATTCGGGACAGAATTCGTCCGGCCCTCTCGGCCCCCCAGGTCGAACTCATCTGATCACCCCATTTATTACGTGTTCCACCTTCGGGGTGGTCTACATGTTGCAATGCCCGTGTGGCTTGCAATATGTGGGATGTACTAAACGTCCCCTTCAAGTGAGGCTCAACGAGCACATCACCAATATATTGACAGGCTTTAAGAACCATTCAGTTTCCAAACACTACCGTTTGGTACATGATAGAGATCCCTCCAATACCCTATTTTTGGGCATTGACCGGTACCAACCTCATTGGCGAGGGAGTTCCATGGTGTGCGATATTTCTAGAATGGAAATGTCCTGGGTCCATAGGATCAAAAGTTACACGCCCCATGGATTGAATATAGATGTGGATGTCAACGCCTTTATTGACAATTCCTAAATGTGCCTTAGGTGTGGATTACTTTTAAGGGGTGGATAGTATTTATCTTATTTTGGGGAATATCTAGATAGTTTGCTCTGTTGAGACTACTGATATTGTTTGGTTTTTTGTAAAAATTTTTGTGGACTTTTTGTGTTCTCTGTCCCACATAGTTTCTTATCTACATATTAATAGGATTTAAGTTATTTTGCTGCTCTGGGTATATGGGAGTTCTGTTTACCTGTGAGTTTGTTCCACCCATAGGGTTATGAGGCATAATAGTTTCTCTCATTTTACCCTCATTTTTTATAGGAACCTATTTTTTATAGGAACCTATTTTTATGTATAATTCTTTATAGGTCATCCACTTTCTAGCTTATAAGTGTAGATACCTCTGTGTTTTATTTTATTTTATTTTATTTCTAACACGTCTGTGGGATGGCATAATGTAGGGTTGAGAGGTTGAGCATCACCTTTTTTTGTCCATTGTTATAACGTATTAGAATACTTTGGGCATTAACACTCTGCATAGACCATAGGTTCAGATTTTTATGTTAGTTTTTTAGATATGTCATTCATTCATCTTATTTATCCAGGGATGTATACTAGATGGCACTTCAGGATATCTATCTGGCCCCATCCCGTATATTTTAAATGTTGATGCCCTCATTTAAGATGGTGCTGTATGCTATTTAGATAGGGTGCCCACAACCAAGATGGCGCTGTTTGCTTTCCCTTAGCGGGACTCAGAGCGAGGCTTGGTGTGCGCATATAACGTGGTGGCTCAGCACGCTGCCCGTTCCCCATTGAGATCATCAACGTATGACGAAACGCGTCTGGGAGGGACGTGCTGACGTCACCACATTATCATATTGAGGACGGGAGAGTGTCTGAAGTGCCGACCGGCTCCGTTTTATCTTCGTTTTAAACCTTTCGTGTTTGTGTAAGTGCTACTTTATTTTTAATAAAATAAGAGGTATACAGTATTACACTATTGACTCCTTTCTATTATATGTGCACTGCTGAGCCGGGATCCACTGTGGCAGGACGTATCCACATCGTTCCTAATAGGAGCCCGTTTGTGATTGCGTTACATCTGTCTATTCTATTTTGGATTTCTGGTAAGCAGGATTTCCCTAAGGTTTGCTGCTGCTTTTTATCTGGTGTTTTCCACGTATGGTGATCAGTCTCTGGCTACATTTACTCCGCTCACAATGTTTTGCCATCTGGTAAGCAGTTTGTACATATGATTTGCCGCACCTAGAGGGATTTATGTCTTTTCCTGGGTGACTATTACAGGCTTATTTTTCCTTCTATATCTGGTAAGCAGATCTGGGTGTCATCCACGTTTTTTCCTTATTCACTCTGGTATCTATATTTCGCATGTTTGCCTGACACTCATACAACCACCCCCAGTTGTTGTCATTCACACTGGATTTCTTATGATCACATATGATTTTTTGGTTCAAGATTGAGTGTTGCACATTTTTTTTGTTTTTGAAGTGTTTTACGTATCAGTATTACGCTATGTTTTTTTCATATATTTTTGGCTAACCTCTGTGGACTGAATACACGGGACGAGTGTGTTTATCCTGCCTCACCGGGATCGTTCATCTCAAGGTCCAGGCTGGGTTTAAGCCACTTGCCCCATTTTGGCTTACTTCTGGTAAGCATATCACCTTACGAAGTGTTCCAGATTTATGCCTTTCCATCACACATTTACTCTGGATGAATTCCACGTCACTCACCTATGACAGACTCATTTTCCTTTTTTGAATCATACAAGGGACTATTAATTGTACATGGGACTACAATTTTTCATATTGTTTTTCATGATGTTGTTTGTTTATAGCGCGGTTTCTCCATGTTTGTAATATGCTGTGAATGTCCCCTTTGTCCTCATGCATGCTGGATTTTTTTGATGCTCCATTTTTGTTGTTCATGCATATTTGCCTTCACTAACCTCCCCAGCATGCTATCCTGGGCCCATATACACCTAGCCTAGTCACTTAACAATGTATTTTGTCAGCTCCATTGTAGTGCTTTACCCTAAACACCCCCTAATATGTGTACAAATGTTATTTGTGTGCTGCTTAAATTCAGGCAGAATGCCAGAGGCTTTTTTTTGGGGGGTCCCAAAATCATTTGAAACCCTCCCTCCCCCCAACTGCTAAGTCAACCGATGCCAATCCTCTATCTGCTGACTTTGCCAAACCCATACACACTATAACTACCTCTTTTGTGTTCATATGTATAGATGAATTCACCAAAGCATGTAGTGAAAGGGCCTGCCTGAATACTTTCAAATGGTACTGTTTAAAGTTTTGTTCTCCTATTATTATCTTGATAGGTAATTGCAGAATGTAAAAATGTGCTTCAATTTGTACAGTGTGTATTTTTATTTTAGTATTATGACACTTCTTACCTGTCCAGTGGGCTGCCAATAGTGTAAGTAAGGCGGGGCTGGCCAAAGTAACACACATTATTTATGCATTCAGCTCTCAATGAAGTGGAGAGGGTTACCTGTCCAAAACATCTCCCCCCCAAAAATGTTTTCAATGGGCCATCAGAGGTGGGGAAGAATCTGATAAGTGGACCTTATACTTTTGTCTTTAAATACTCCTTAAAATAAAAGTTATACTGATTTTGGCCAAGAATGTTTGTGTCTAATCTGCTTGCAATGTTATGTGCAAAATTACTAATTTTATTTTTTCTGTTTTTACTCTACAGTTTCCTTCAACGCCACAGGAATGGCAGACTGTGGCTTCCCACTTTGCCAACCGTTGGGACTTTCCCAACTGTGGAGGGGCAATTGATGGGAAACGCATCCACATAGTCCCACCACCCCATTCGGGGTCATACTATTTTAACTATAAGGGGTTTCATAGTATCGTGTTGATAGTGGTGGTGTCAGCGACATATGAGTTCCTCTATGTGGACGTGGGGAAGAATGGCCGGATGTCGGATGGTGGAGTCTTTGCCCAGATGGAGTTCTACGGATGTCTCCAGAGTGGTTGTTTGGGATTGCCACCTGCGGAAGAGAACGTTGAAGGACTCCCATTGCTGATGAAGCATTTGGTCTGGGCGATCACCTGATGAGGCCATTCCCCCAGAGGACCCTCACCCCGGAGAAGAGGGTTTTTAATTACTGGCTGGCCAGAGCCCGAAGAATCATGGAGAATACCTTTGGGATAATGGCCAGCCGGTTCCACCTATTTCTAATGTCAGTGTTGAAAAGAGTAGATTGTTCTTCCACAACATGCATATCACCTAAAAGAAAAAATACACACCATGTATTATAAATATGCAGGCGTACATCTATTATCTGAATCTGTGGTGTCAGACAATCACCTGTTATGGTGACAATTTTCACCACCTCACCTTCCTCCACATCCTCTGTTCCCCTTCTTCCGGAGGTGGGGGGGGGGGGTTCCTGTTGTCCTCAGATGTCCCAAGTCTTTTCTCCCCTATGAGAATGAAATAAAAGGTAGCACACAGATATTTGTGGCCAGAAATATGGATGTGAAACATTGCTTGGAAGTGGGGTACAATTGTCTGTTTTGGCTGAGTTCCAAGTTGAAGACATTATTTATTCCCTTTAAAAATGCTGCAATACTTACCTTTTTTGTACAAGTTTCACACATGGAGACACCCCAAGTATCCACTGGAGTACCTGTGTGAGTTACCCTAAAAAGTTTGTTCTTGTGTCCCACACTAGGGGTGAGCCGAACACCCCCCGGTTCGGTTCGCACCAGAACCTGCGAACGGACCGAAAGTTCGCACGAACGTTAGAACCCCATTGTTGTCTATGGGACTCGAACGTTCAAAATCAAAAGTGCTCATTTTAAAGGCTAATTTGCATGGTATTGTCCTAAAAAGGGTTTGGGGACCCGGGTCCTACCCTAGGGGACATGTATCAATGCAAAAAAAACTTTTAAAAACGGCAGTTTTTTCGGGAGCAGTGATTTTAATGATGCTTAAAGTAAAAAAAAAAGTGAAATATTCCTTTAAATATCGTACCTGGGGGGTGTCTATAGTATGCCTGTAAAGTGGCGCGTGTTTCCCGTGTTTAGAACAGTCCCTGCACCAAATGTCATTTTTAAAGGAAAAAACTCATTTAAAACTGCTTGTGGGTTTAATGTAATGTCGGGTCCTGGCAATATGGATGAAAATCAGTGAGACAAACGGCATGGGTACCCCCCAGTCCATTACAGGCCCTTTGGGTCTTGTATGGATATTAAGGGGAACCCCGCACCCAAATTAAAATAAGGAAAGGTGTGGGGCCACCAGGCCCTATATGCTCTGAACAGCAGTATACAGGCGGTGCAAACAAGACAGGGACTGTAGGTTTGTTGTTAAGTAGAATCTGTTTGTAATTTTGAACGGGTACATTTTTAACGTGTTTAGCTCCAGCCAAAAAATCTTTTTTAAGCTTTTTGAAAAACATAGGGAAGGGTTATCACCCCTGTGACATTTGTTTTGCTGTCTTTCCTCCTCTTCAGAAGATTTCACCTCACTTTTTGTCCCAATGAAAAATGTTTTTTGAAAATTTGGGTTTTTTTGTGGAACAAGGATTGGAAAGCATCAGTGGAAAGGAGAAATGTTTTTCCCATATTAACTCTTACAGGAGAGAATTTCCCTTCCTAGGGGTAGATTTCATCTCACTTCCTGTTGTCTCCTTCCGTTTGCAAGTAGGAGTCGTTTGTAAGTTAGATGTTTGAAAGTAGGGTCCTGCCCTATATACTCAGCAGAAATTTGGGCCTTAGGTGTTGTTGTGGCCACAACACTGTAAGCCCTCACAGGGCCCTGCTGTGAAATATTAGATCAAGAATTGTAATTACATGCCCCTGTTGAACAGGAGCTGAAAAATTAGGCCTTAGGCACTGGTGCTGGTGCCACAACACTGCAACCCCTCACAGACACTATAGTTAGAACGCAGGAACGAGCCCTGCTGCAAAGTATTGCATCAAAAATTGTAATTACACGCCCCTGTTAAACAAGGGCTGAAAAATTGGGCCTTAGGCACTGGTGCTGGTGCCACAACACTGCAACCCCTCACAGACACTATAGTTGGAATGCAGGAACGAGCCCTGCTGCAAAGTATTGCATCAAAAATTGTAATTACACACCCCTGTTTAACAAGGGCAGAAAAATTGTGCCTTAGGCACTGGTGGTGGCGCCCAGAACCAAAAATGTTCTTACAAGCTATCAGCGTGATGATTGAGGAGGAAGAGGATAATTACTCAGGGATAGTCACTCAGCATCAGCATAGGCAGTCGTTGAAGGGATCTGAGATTTCAAAAAAAATTATTTCGGTTACATCAGCATCAGCTGCTTGGTAGCTGGTGGTGATCCAAGACTGATTCATTTTTATGAAGGTCAGTCGATCGACCGAGTCGGTGGACAGACGCACCCTGTGATCGGTTACCACGCCTCCAGCAGCACTGAATGTGCGTTCTGAAAGAACGCTGGATGCAGGACAGGCCAGTAGCTCAATTACATACTGTGCAAGCTCTGGCCAGTGATCCATCCTCAAGACCCAGTAACCCAGAGGATTTTCGGTGGGAAAGGTGTCCAAGTCTGATCTTGCCCCTAGGTATTCCTGCACCATGTAAAACAGACGCTGGTGATGGTTGCTGGAACCGATCATACCTTGGGGCTGCAGACCAAAAAATTGTCTGAACGCATCGGTCAGACGGCCACATTCTCCACCGCTCCTTCTTTGACTGACCGAAGCCTCAGCAACACGTTGTCCAGAAACAGGAGTTTGTAACCTCCCTGTCTCTGGGAACACGTTGCACAGACCTTTCTGCAAGGCCTCCCGAAGATGTTTCATCCTCTGCTCCCTCTGCGATGGCAAGATACGGTCCGCAACCTTACCCTTGTAACGTGGATCAAGGAGGGTTGCCAGCCAGTATTGGTCCTTCTCCTTGATACCACGAATACGAGGATCCTTACGCAGGCTTTGCAGGATCAGGGAGGCCATGCAGCGTAGGTTTGCTGAGGCATTCGGTCCGGAGTCCTCTGGGTCACTAAGGACAACAACGTCCGCAGCCACCTCCTCCCAGCCACGTACAAGTCCATGTGTTCCTTGGGACTGATCCCTTAAAGACTGCTGATGCTGAGTGCCAGGCTCCACCTCCATACTGACACAATCTTCCTCCTCCTCCTCCTCCTCCTCGTCCTCTTCCTGTGTGATCGGCGGGCACGCAGGAACACTGTCTGGATAAAGGGGGCCTTGAGAGCTAAGGAAGTCCTCCTCTTCCTGCCTCTGTTCTGCCTCAAGTGCCCTGTCCATTATTCCACGCAGCGTGTGCTCCAACAGGTGGACAAGGGGGACAGTGTCACTGATGCATGCACTGTCAGTGCTCACCATCCTCGTGGCCTCCTCGAATGGTGACAGGACAGTGCATGCATCCCTGATCATGGCCCACTGGCGTGGGGAAAAAAAACCAAGGTCCCCTGACCCTGTCCTGGTGCCATAGTCGCACAGGTACTCATTGATGGCCCTCTGCTGCGTGTGCAGCCGCTGCAGCATGGCCAACGTTGAGTTCCACCTGGTGGGCATGTCACAGATTAGGCGGTTCTTGGGCAGGTTAAACTCCTTTTGGAGGTCCGTCAGCCGAGCACTGGCATTATATGACTGGCGGAAATGCACACAGACTTTCCTGGCCTGCCTCAGGACATCCTGTAAGCCCGGGTACCTGCCCAAGAACCGCTGCACCACCAAGTTAAGGACGTGAGCCAAACAGGGCACATGGGTCAGTTGTCCCTGTCGGAGGGCAGAGAGGAGGTTGGTGCCATTGTCGCAAACCACCATTCCTGCCTTAAGTTGGCGTGGCGTCAACCACCTCTGAACCTGCCCCTGCAGAGCTGACAGAACCTCTCCCCCAGTGTGGCTCCTGTCCCCCAAGCACACCAGCTCAAGCACCGCATGGCATCTTTTGGCCTGCGTACTTGCGTAGCCCCTTGAACGGCTACGGAGCACCGCTGGTTCCGAGGACAAAGCACAGGAAGAGGCCATGGAGGAAGAAGAAGAGGAGGGGGTGGAGGAGAGAGGTGTGTCACAATCATTAGCATTTTGGAGGCATGGTGGCGGAACAACCTCCAACACCACTGCACCTTGTCCTGCATCCTTCCCAGCTGCCAGCAGAGTCACCCTATGCGCCGTGAAACTTAGGTAACGTCCCTGTCCATGCCTGCTGGACCATGAGTCAGCGGTAATATGCACCTTACCGCTGACCGCCCTGTCCAGCGAGGCATGGACATTGCCTTCCACATGCCGGTAGAGAGGCGGAATCGCCTTCTGTGAGAAAAAGTGGCATTTGGGTACCTGCCACTGAGGAACCGCACATTCCACAAACTCACGGAAGGGGGCAGAGTCTACCAACTGAAAAGGCAGCAGTTGAAGTGCTAGCAATTTTGCCAAGCTAGCATTCAACCGCTGGGCATGTGGATGGCTGGGAGCAAACTTCTTTCGGCGGTGATGCAGCTGGGGCAGGGAAATTTGCCTGGTACAATCTGACGTCGGTGTACCAAAAGCAGATTGCCCACAAGTACTTGGCTGTGACACACCTAATTCTACACCTTCATTCCTCTCAGTGCAGGTCTCAGAGAGGACTGAAGGTCTAGTGGGGTTGGAAATCTCAGCTGATGAGGAGCAAGGAGAGGTCCTCTTTGTTCTTTGGTGTGGGTCTTTTAGATACGCTTGCCAACGAACTGCATGGCAGGTCAACATATGTCTGGTCAATCATGTGGTACCCAAGCGGGAGATGTTTTGGCCACGCGAGATACGCTTGAGACATATGTTGCAAATAGCAGCGGTGCGATCTGATGCACTCGTCTCAAAAAAGGCCCACACCAAAGAACTTTTTGAATAACGCGCAGAGACTGCAGCGCCCTGCACATGTGGAGCTTTGGGGTGTGATGCAGTCAATGTGCTGCCCTTAGGCTGGCCCCTGGAGGGCATCCTGCCTCGTTGGTGATGTGCCACCTCCTCCTCCTCCTCTCTCCTATCAGGCACCCACGTTGAGTCAGTGACCTCATCATCCCCTCCCTCCTCATCACTGGAGCAAGCCTGGCAGTATGCTGCAGCAGGGGGAGCATGACTGCCAGATTGCTGTGCTTCTTGGGCACCCCCTCTGTCCATGCTCATGCTACTGCCTTCATCGAGCTCAGTATCATCATCAGAGCCTTCCAAACGCTGGGCATCCTCCTGGAGCATGTACCCAACACTGTGGTCAAACAGTTCGAGGGACTCCTCAGGAGGACATGGTGGGGCTAGGGAAGGAGTCACTGATGACATTGAGCCGACGGAAGAGGCCGCTGCTTTGCCAGACAAAGTACCCTGGGCATGGGTGAGAGAGGATGGGGAGGATGAGGACGGCTTGGTCATCCACTCGACCAAGTCTTCCGCATGTTGCGGCTCAACATGGCCAGCTGCCGAAAAAAAGGCCAAGCGTGTCCCATGGCCATTGGCTTGTGACTGTCTGCCTCTCCTTCTTGGCCTTCCAGACATACTAATGGCCTGTAGCTGCACTAAGCTGGGATATATATATATATATATATATATATATATATATATGTACTGATACTGCAGCTAGCAAAATCAACTGCCTGCCTGTAGTATGAGAACACCACCAACCTTCTACAGGTAGCTTTAGCTGAACACTGTGAGGTGGACGCACCCCACTAACTTGTAGGTTTAGCTGAACACTGTGAGCAGGACGCACTGCACTAACTGTAAATAGTCTAGCTGCCTGACTGTGGTACTAATAGGATCAAAAGAACACCAGCAATTTTCTTCAGGTAGCTGTATTTACTGTAACAAGACAAGCCTGCCTGTCAGTAAGAAGATACCAGGAACGGATCTAGCTGAACACTGTGAGCAGGACGCACCCCACTAGCTTGTAGGTTTAGCTGAACACTGTGAGGTGGACGCACCCTACTAACTTGTAGGTTTAGCTGAACACTGTGAGCAGGATGCACTGCACTAAGTGTAAATAGTCTAGCTGCCTGACTGTGGTACTAATAGGATCAAAAGAACACCAGTAATTTTCTTCAGGTAGCTGTAAATACTGTAACAAGACAAGCCTGCCTGTCAGTAAGAAGATAACAGGAATGGATCTAGCTGAACACTGTGAGCAGGACGCACTGCACTAACTGTAAATAGTCTAGCTGCCTGACTGTGGTACTAATAGGATCAAAAGAACACCAGCAATTTTCTTCAGGTAGCTTTATATACTGTAACAAAACAAGCCTGCCTGTCAGTAAGAAGATAACAGGAACGGATCTAGCTGAACACTGTGAGCAGGACGCACTGCACTAACTGTAAATAGTCTAGCTGCCTGACTGTGGTACTAATAGGATCAAAAGAACACCAGTAATTTTCTTCAGGTAGCTGTAAATACTGTAACAAGACAAGCCTGCCTGTCAGTAAGAAGATAACAGGAACGGATCTAGCTGAACACTGTGAGCAGGACGCACTGCACTAGCTGTAAATAGTCTAGCTGCCTGACTGTGGTACTAATAGGATCAAAAGAACACCAGTAATTTTTTGTTCAGGTAGCTGTAAATACTGTAACAAGACAAGCCTGCCTGTCAGTAGGAAGATAACAGGAACGGATCTAGCTAAACTGAATACAGTGTATATATATATATATATATATGCAACACCTGGGATGCATATATATATATACACAATACACTGTAAGTGCAGCTAACTGACTGTCCTGCCTAATCTAGCTAACTCAAATGAAATGACACTGTCTCTCTCTCTCTCTCTCTCTCTATCTCTCAGCACACCGGAACACACTGCACAGGGCCGCCGTGCAGGCAGCCTTATATAGTGTGGGGCGTGTACTAAATCCCCTGAGCCATAATTGGCCAAAGCCTCCTTGGCTTTGGCCAATTACGGCTCTCTGTTCAGGCGGCGCTGTGATCATCAGCCAGCAATGCACTGCGATGCCGCAGTGAATTATGGGCCGTGACGCGCCACACACGAATTTGGCGCGAACGGCCCATATCGTTCGCAATTCGGCGAACGACCGAACAGCCGATGTTCGAGTCGAACATGGGTTCGACTCGAACACGAAGCTCATCCCTATCCCACACTAGTGCTCCTGGGTCCAGATGTGTAAACAGCTGCTGAGTGTCCTCTCTTACATTACACTGAATCAAGTTTGCAATTCATTCTAGTTCTAAACACATCTAGACAATAATGGCCTAAACTTCTTTTAATAGAAATTAGCATGACCAACTGTAATTAACTCTGTAGCTGCCAAAAACATTGTATTTAGTTGACAAACGAACAATGTTTCCTACGACCGATTACTGTGCCCACGAACATGAAAGTCGCCATTTTAAACTGTACAACAGTAAAGAAAAGCACATGGCACAGCATGCAAGTAATAATAATAATCGGAACACACGACAAGTACTTGCTTTTTAAAAGCACTTT
Source organism: Lithobates septentrionalis (assembly GCA_037952835.1). Lineage (NCBI taxonomy): Eukaryota > Metazoa > Chordata > Amphibia > Anura > Ranidae > Lithobates > Lithobates septentrionalis. Next base: position 824,647 of record JBBDGP010000261.1, read on the forward strand.
CTTGATCCTTCTGTACTGATCCTGCTCCCTCAATTTACAGACCACCAGGACCAAAGACTAATCTCCTTACACCCTTCACTGAATTCATTTCAATACACACCCTGAAAACCAAAAACTTTCTGGTACTTGGGGACTTCAACCTCTGGGCAAACTGTACCGAAGTCCCCATCGCCACCGCCTACATTAACCAACTGGAAGAACTAGGTTTTCAGCAACTGATAAATGCTTGGTTCAGGACACATTCTGGACCTCATCTTCAAACAAAATATGGACATCAACATATTCGACAATGTACTGCTACCATGGATGGACCACCACGCTATAAAATTTAAAATCGCCACTAACACCACCCTCCAAAAACGGAAACACGCAATAACAGCACACTGGACCAGACCTCAGAGGAAACTACACTCCGAACTCTTCAAAACTACATTAGCAAACTAAATAGCAATGCTAAATCAAAACCAATTAACTGAACTAACCCTCAACTCCTTAAACAAGGCATTACTACAAACAGCAGACTCAGTGGCTCCTAAACGTAGAACACTCACCCGCAAAAAAAACTTGGGATGGTTTAATGGCACTCTTACTTTACTGAAGTAAGACTACAGAAGAGCAGAAAGAGCCTGGAGAAGAAATCCTACAAAGAAAAACCATACAAACGACAAAGGACTCACTGAGAAATATCACAAAGCAATCTTCAAAGCAAAAAAAGAACATTTTCCAAACACCATCTCAACAGCCTTAAACCGCCCTTGGGAACTTTTCAAAATAGTTGCTCAGACTATGAACCCTACCTGCCTAGAACCCCCAGCAAACAGGAAAAAACAAGAAAGAGAGAAAAGTATTGTTGCGCTACTAAAAAATTTTCTCTTAAAAGTGTAAATCAGCAACCAGCATCACCAGTATGATAACCGTATACAAAATGTGATAAATAAATAAATGCAGCGCTAAGTGTCATTAACCATGCGTTTTTTCTGTGGTTAAACAAACGTATAATCAGACATGCGTTTTCAGTGATTATACAAACATATAATCAAACGTATCACCTTTCATAGGTAATAAGGATAATAAACTTGCTCCCAGTGAACTCAAAATAGCAGCGCTAAAGGCAATCCCTAAAATAATAAGATGTAGTGAAGGGTGATGTACTGATGAATCAACCTGTGCAATGATTACATCACATCCTCACCCCTCATCATTACTGTGCATAAAATGATATGCTCAAAAAATCATAAACAAATGGTGCATATAAACCAATTAAGTGAATGACATATCTGTGCATATGCAAATATATAAAAGTGAAAATTACAACTAAGTGAGAGCCAATGTGAATTAACTCGCAAAAAATTATATATCTATAAATTGTGTCCACAAACAATCCAAACGTAAAATAGTCCAAAACAAAAATCCGTGACGTGTTGTGGTGCAAAATCTTCTACTTAAATGAATCTTCCACCGCACCTCTGTGACTGTGAATCCACTCCCCTTAGGCGAATACACTCACCAGCTCCTTTAGCCCACACTCTCGTGTCAGGGCCAACAAGCTTTTATCCCACACTCACAGGGGATAAGAACGATCTTCAGTAGAAAGCCTGTACACCTTTACCTCTCCAAAGTGTAATGCCCAAGAGCTCTCTCCACATGAAAAAGAAAAATCATCCAATGGTGCAATAACGTAATAAAATTTATTAAAAACCAAAAAGCCCCTTCACCATTGCACTCACATCCTTAAAAATCACTGTAGGCTCAACAGTAACACAGCACAGCAAGTTGTCACAGCATCAAACATGAAGTCAGTAAACCAGTGTGTGGTGGTCACGGCGGACCCAGGTACTGCGTTTCTCCAAATACCCGTCTCACCCGATCCCTGGTGTAGATGTGACCGGCTTCCACCTCTCCTCGTATGGCGCTCCCTGTCACAGCGTCCTACGTCACTTAGAAACGATTGCCGTGTAGCCACGCCCCGACATGTTTCGTCATAAAGACTTAGTCATGGGATTGGCTACACGGCACGGCAATCAGTCTTTTATACCCATAACTTCCGATCCGAGCGGAAGACCCATAACTGCGCCTGCGCGCCTTCAGTGTTTGATCCGAGCAGAGAACGCTACACTGCGCCTGCGCGTTCCCTGTGTCCCCGCTCGCACCATTCCACACTGTTTCTGTATAGCGCAATACACTTTATGCTTGTAGGAGTCACATTATTACATATATCAGAACTATTTCATCCTATAATGTTTCTCCCGATGCAGTGAATCACATTAATAATGTTCTAACAAAATATTCCACCTCCACGTGAAGCAACGGGCTAATTCTCCCATAAAACGTTCATTGAACTTCACCATAATATGTAAAAGAGTTACTTTAATAACTCATAATGTTAAATGTAAAAACAGTCAACTAATAACATCCTATCCTCGAGCAGATATATAACTCACACCCAGCCTATAACTCATAACTTCCCCTAAAGAATGGATATATTCATACACAGGACTATATCTCACGATACCTTTAACTTATAGTATAAACATGAGCCCCCACTGCAACATCAGCAAACTAAAAAAGTCAAGTGTAAAAAACTAAATAAAAATAAATAAAAAAAAAAAAAAAAAAAAAAAAATTGTATAAGAAAAAAAGAGAAAAGAAAAAATGAAAAATAAATAATAAATAACAAAAAATTGAATACCAAAAAAACGAGAGGAGTAAAATAAATAAAATATAAAAATAAAATTAAAATAAAATATAAAAGATAAATAAAATATAAAATAAAATATAAAAAATAAAAAATAAAATAAAAATAAAATATAAAAAATAATAATAAACAGTAAATCATAAATAATAATAAATAATAAATAAATAAAATAAAATAAAATACAATAAAATAAAAAAAACAAATATAAATAAATAAAAATAAAAATAAATATAAAAATAAAATTAAAAATAAAAAATTAAAATAAGGATGAAAAATAAAAAAATAAAAAATTTTTTATAAACAAATGAAAAATGTCAAAAAAATTCAAAGAAAATTGTATGAAAAATATCAAAAAAAGATTATGTAACACTTGAATTTAATAGTCGCTGATGAAGCAGTTGAGATCCAACTCTATGTTGAGACCCCTCGGAAAAAGGCACCTGAGCAGGAATATCCATCGGGTCTCTCGTTGGGACAAGTCCCTCACCCGATTTGACCCTCTCCATGTAGGGTAAACAATGTCAATCCCACAGAACTGGAGAAGAGTAGGGTCCTGATCATGTTTCTCTCTAAAATGGAGGGACACGCTATGATATTTATATCCGTTCCTAATATTGGACATATGTTCAGATATCCGCACCCTTAGAAGTCGCTTGGTGCGTCCAACATAAAACAGACCGCAGGGGCACCACATTAAATACACCACATACGATGAGTTGCATGTAATGAACTCCCTTATTTTAAAAGTTTCATTTTCGTGATTAGTGATGCTCTTCATTCCTCGATTACTTGTTCTGGCTGTTTTGCAGCATATACACTTCCTACATGGGAAAAATCCATTTAAGTCTATCTTTATAGACTGGCGCCCAGGGGGATCAAGGATCTTTCTCACCACCCTATCTCCAAAGCTGGGGGCCCTTCTATAGATGAACTTAGGGAGTTCAGGTAGAACCTCCCCCAAATGCCGGTCTCTACCCAGAATATACCAGTATTTCTTAAATATATCTTCAATTTCTTTGTATTGGCAATGAAAATTCGAGATGAAACCCCACTGGTGTTCATTAGAGGTGCATGATTCTCTTTCTTTACTTCTTAGGCACTCCTCTCTTTGGAGATAGGGTGGTGAGAAAGATCCTTGATCCCCCTGGGCGCCAGTCTATAAAGATAGACTTAAATGGATTTTTCCCATGTAGGAAGTGTATATGCTGCAAAACAGCCAGAACAAGTAATCGAGGAATGAAGAGCATCACTAATCACGAAAATGAAACCTTTAAAATAAGGGAGTTCATTACATGCAACTCATCGTATGTGGTGTATTTAATGTGGTGCCCCTGCGGTCTGTTTTATGTTGGACGCACCAAGCGACTTCTAAGGGTGCGGATATCTGAACATATGTCCAATATTAGGAACGGATATAAATATCATAGCGTGTCCCTCCATTTTAGAGAGAAACATGATCAGGACCCTACTCTTCTCCAGTTCTGTGGGATTGACATTGTTTACCCTACCTGGAGAGGGTCAAATCGGGTGAGGGACTTGTCCCAACGAGAGACCCGATGGATATTCCTGCTCAGGTGCCTTTTTCCGAGGGGTCTCAACATAGAGTTGGATCTCAACTGCTTCATCAGCGACTATTAAATTCAAGTGTTACATAATCTTTTTTTGATATTTTTCATACAATTTTCTTTGAATTTTTTTGACATTTTTCATTTGTTTTAAAAAAAAATTTTTTATTTTTTTATTTTTCATCCTTATTTTAATTTTTATTTTTAATTTTATTTTTATATTTATTTTTATTTTTATTTATTTATATTTGTTTTTTTTATTTTATTCTATTTTATTTTATTTTATTTATTTATTATTTATTATTATTTATGATTTACTGTTTATTATTATTTTTTATATTTTATTTTTATTTTATTTTTTATTTTTTATATTTTATTTTATATTTTATATTATCTTTTATATTTTATTTTAATTTTATTTTTATATTTTATTTATTTTACTCCTCTCGTTTTTTTGGTATTCAATTTTTTGTTATTTATTATTTATTTTTCATTTTTTCTTTTCTCTTTTTTTCTTATACAATTTTTTTTTTTTTTTTTTTTATTTATTTATTTTTATTTAGTTTTTTACACTTGACTTTTTTAGTTTGCTGATGTTGCAGTGGGGGCTCATGTTTATACTATAAGTTAAAGGTATCGTGAGATATAGTCCTGTGTATGAATATATCCATTCTTTAGGGGAAGTTATGAGTTATAGGCTGGGTGTGAGTTATATATCTGCTCGAGGATAGGATGTTATTAGTTGACTGTTTTTACATTTAACATTATGAGTTATTAAAGTAACTCTTTTACATATTATGGTGAAGTTCAATGAACGTTTTATGGGGTTTTTATCTATATACATATGGGAGAATTAGCCCGTTGCTTCACGTGGAGGTGGAATATTTTGTTAGAACATTATTAATGTGATTCACTGCATCGGGAGAAACATTATAGGATGAAATAGTTCTGATATATGTAATAATGTGACTCCTACAAGCATAAAGTGTATTGCGCTATACAGAAACAGTGTGGAATGGTGCGAGCGGGGACACAGGGAACGCGCAGGCGCAGTGTAGCGTTCTCTGCTTGGATCAAACACTGAAGGCGCGCAGGCGCAGTTATGGGTCTTCCGCTCGGATCGGAAGTTATGGGTATAAAAGACTGATTGCCGTGCCGTGTAGCCAATCCCATGACTAAGTCTTTATGACGAAACATGTCGGGGCGTGGCTACACGGCAATCGTTTCTAAGTGACGTAGGACGCTGTGACAGGGAGCGCCATACGAGGAGAGGTGGAAGCCGGTCACATCTACACCAGGGATCGGGTGAGACGGGTATTTGGAGAAACGCAGTACCTGGGTCCGCCGTGACCACCACACACTGGTTTACTGACTTCATGTTTGATGCTGTGACAACTTGCTGTGCTGTGTTACTGTTGAGCCTGCAGTGATTTTTAAGGATGTGAGTGCAATGGTGAAGGGGCTTTTTGGTTTTTAATAAATTTTATTACGTTATTGCACCATTGGATGATTTTTCTTTTTCATGTGGAGAGAGCTCTTGGGCATTACACTTTGGAGAGGTAAAGGTGTACAGGCTTTCTACTGAAGATCGTTCTTATCCCCTGTGAGTGTGGGATAAAAGCTTGTTGGCCCTGACACGAGAGTGTGGGCTAAAGGAGCTGGTGAGTGTATTCGCCTAAGGGGAGTGGATTCACAGTCACAGAGGTGCGGTGGAAGATTCATTTAAGTAGAAGATTTTGCACCACAACACGTCACGGATTTTTGTTTTGGACTATTTTACGTTTGGATTGTTTGTGGACACAATTTATAGATATATAATTTTTTGCGAGTTAATTCACATTGGCTCTCACTTAGTTGTAATTTTCACTTTTATATATTTGCATATGCACAGATATGTCATTCACTTAATTGGTTTATATGCACCATTTGTTTATGATTTTTTGAGCATATCATTTTATGCACAGTAATGATGAGGGGTGAGGATGTGATGTAATCATTGCACAGGTTGATTCATCAGTACATCACCCTTCACTACATCTTATTATTTTAGGGATTGCCTTTAGCGCTGCTATTTTGAGTTCACTGGGAGCTAGTTTGTGGTGGATCAATTTTTTACTGTATACTTATTATTTAAGCAGCAGCTCAGATTCAGGTTTTTGCCATCAGCGCAGCGTTTTTGGGTGTATGAGTGGGCGGATTTTTATACATCTGATTTTTTCATTATCTTTATTCATTTAAACGCGTGCAGCCATGGAAGTTCTTAACTTTCTCAATAATAGACAGATGAATCCGGATAATATTTTCTCAGCTAATTCTGAAATGACGGATTATGAGGAAGATATCTCCGGCATGTTAAAGAATTTAGAAAACTTGTTGGAAAAACAGGTGAAAACCTGGTGGGATGTGTTCACTTTTAATCATTATCAGAAGGAAAAACTGATTTTTAGGAGCCTGAGGTGGGATATACCCCCCCAGGATGGTCTTGATGACCAATGTTTTATGGATGAATGGTTAGAATTTTTCAATAGAGTAGGAAGGGAGTTGCAAGACCTAGTATTAAGTAGGAAACAGAAAAAATTGAGTAGGATTAATGAGCAGATCAATACGCTACGCAGCAAATTAGAACCTATGAATGAGTCTAATCAACTCAAAGAATTCAATAACACTATGAAAAGAAAGCTTGAAAAGGTGGATAGAGAGACACAAAAGAAAAAGGTTAAGAAATACAATAGGGACGTAGCAGATTTCAAAAATAATAAAATCTATGCATGGCAGAACCCTGTTGTGAAAGCCAGGGAGGTCCCTGTGCAGGATAAAAACAATGTGTATACAACCACTGACCCTAAAACTGATCAAAATAAAAGAGTGAGGGTGAAGAGTGGCACCGGTAGAGGTGAACAAAGTGGGAGTGGACAAGCATCTAACAATGCTTCTCTGCAACAAAGAGATTATCAATATAATGATCACCACTATTCACCTAGACCAACCCCACCCTGGAGAGGGAATTATCAATATAATCAGAGTCAGGGGGAATGGCGGGATCCCCAGTCATATGGAATGAATTATCCTGGAGGAGGGGCCCCACCCCAGGGTCATGGTGTATATCAAAATTACCCCCCTCAGAATTATGGGGATGGTAGAAACCCTACCCCCTTACACAATAGATATCTTCCCCTGGACGAGGATTATCAGGGACAATATCACTATCAACAGGGCCCTGGTTCTTCTTTTTTAGGACAGCGAGGGAGGAGGGGGAGGGGAGGGGGGACACCGATAGGAAAGAACCACCCGATGAACAACAGGGGAGGGAGGAATGGCCCACAGCAGTATGTGAACAGGGAAATGGGGCCACCACCAAGAAACGAAGGGGCTGTCGAGCAGGACAACGTCGACAATCCAAGAAAAAGGTTAAGGGACACATAAAAACTGGCATATATAATCTAAGTAAGGTGAAATTAAATCCAAAAGAACAGAATATACTAAATTTGGGCCTTAAGTGTGCGCCCAAAAAAACACTCAATAAATTTGAGGTGTATATCGACACACACAAATTTATACGGACTTTGAACCTTAAGAAATATTTTTTGAGCCACCCGCTGGCCCCTAGGAGTGACGTTGTTTCATCTGTGAGGAAAGTGGACAGTGGCTTAAAGAATAAGTCCGTATTCAACCCCCAAAACTCTAGTAATCATTGTATAGAGGTGTTCAAAAATTTGGTGCTAAATGATATAGAACAGTTGACTGTAAAAGATAATATCAACCCAAAATATATTGAGGATGGCATTCGTTCTCTGGAAAAAAGGAACAATATTATTGTACGCCCAGCTGACAAGGGAGGGGGGGTCGTTATTATGGATAAAATGTTTTACCAGGAACAACTCACGAGGATGCTAGGCGACCGCTCCACTTATGAGAGATTGACTAGTGATCCTACGGAGAAATATAAGCACCAACTGAGCCTATTGGTGGACTGGGGGTATGCTACAGGTGCTTTGAATGGGAAAGAAAAGAGATATCTGGTACCAAGTGCGTGTAGGATTCCAGTAATCTACACGTTACCTAAAATCCATAAGGATGCCAAAGTACCCCCAGCACGACCCATCGTGAATGGGATAGGATCAGTAACAGCGCGGCTTGGAGAGTATTTGGACAAATTCCTCCAGCCCAGTGTTAAAATCACTAAGGCATATCTTAGAGACACCTCTGACCTCCTCCAACATTTGAGTGAGGTCTGTCTCAATCCCACGACCGAGACCTATTTGGTCACGGCCGATGTGGCCTCCCTTTACACGGTCATCCAGCATGAGGATGCCTCCTTGTCATTGAATTGGGCATTAAGTAGGAGAGAGGACATCCCTGACATGCAGAAGCGTTTTTTGGGCCATGTTCTGACCTTCTGCATGTCACATAATTATTTTTGGTGGAACGGTCACTTCTTCTCTCAGCAGGTTGGCGTGGCTATGGGAGCCAAGTATGCTCCCAGCCTCGCCAACCTGTTTATGGCAGAATGGGAGGATAGATTTATATTTAGCAAACGACTACCTCAACTCAGACTTTATCGAAGATTCATAGATGACCTCCTACTGATCTGGGAGGGTTCTAGGGAGTCTTTGGATGAATTCTTGAGTTATCTTAACACTAATGGGAATAACATAAAATTGGAGGCACAAGTAAGTGACATGAGTGTGAATTTTCTCGATGTAACTATTGAGAAAAGAGGGAACTCTCTAAGCACGTATGTATTTTTTAAACCGACTGACCGCAACAGTTTTCTGTCCATTCGTAGTGGACATCACCCGGCTTGGATAAAGAATATACCAAAGGGTCAAATGTTGAGGGTCCGGCGGAACTGTTCAGAACAGGAAAAATACTATACACAGGCCAATATATTAAAGGAGAGATTCATGCAAAAGGGATACTCTGAAGGATCCCTAGATAGTGTCATAGAACAGGTAGCCAATGTCCCAAGAGAGGAGTGCCTAAGAAGTAAAGAAAGAGAATCATGCACCTCTAATGAACACCAGTGGGGTTTCATCTCGAATTTTCATTGCCAATACAAAGAAATTGAAGATATATTTAAGAAATACTGGTATATTCTGGGTAGAGACCGGCATTTGGGGGAGGTTCTACCTGAACTCCCTAAGTTCATCTATAGAAGGGCCCCCAGCTTTGGAGATAGGGTGGTGAGAAAGATCCTTGATCCCCCTGGGCGCCAGTCTATAAAGATAGACTTAAATGGATTTTTCCCATGTAGGAAGTGTATATGCTGCAAAACAGCCAGAACAAGTAATCGAGGAATGAAGAGCATCACTAATCACGAAAATGAAACCTTTAAAATAAGGGAGTTCATTACATGCAACTCATCGTATGTGGTGTATTTAATGTGGTGCCCCTGCAGTCTGTTTTATGTTGGACGCACCAAGCGACTTCTAAGGGTGCGGATATCTGAACATATGTCCAATATTAGGAACGGATATAAATATCATAGCGTGTCCCTCCATTTTAGAGAGAAACATGATCAGGACCCTACTCTTCTCCAGTTCTGTGGGATTGACATTGTTTACCCTACCTGGAGAGGGTCAAATCGGGTGAGGGACTTGTCCCAACGAGAGACCCGATGGATATTCCTGCTCAGGTGCCTTTTTCCGAGGGGTCTCAACATAGAGTTGGATCTCAACTGCTTCATCAGCGACTATTAAATTCAAGTGTTACATAATCTTTTTTTGATATTTTTCATACAATTTTCTTTGAATTTTTTTGACATTTTTCATTTGTTTATAAAAAATTTTTTATTTTTTTATTTTTCATCCTTATTTTAATTTTTTATTTTTAATTTTATTTTTATATTTATTTTTATTTTTATTTATTTATATTTGTTTTTTTTATTTTATTCTATTTTATTTTATTTTATTTATTTATTATTTATTATTATTTATGATTTACTGTTTATTAGTATTTTTTATATTTTATTTTTATTTTATTTTTTATTTTTTATATTTTATTTTAATTTTATTTTTATATTTTATTTATTTTACTCCTCTCGTTTTTTTGGTATTCAATTTTTTGTTATTTATTATTTATTTTTCATTTTTTCTTTTCTCTTTTTTTCTTATACAATTTTTTTTTTTTTTTTTTTTATTTATTTATTTTTTTTTTTTTTTATTTTTTTTTTTATTTTTTTTTATTTAGTTTTTTACACTTGACTTTTTTAGTTTGCTGATGTTGCAGTGGGGGCTCATGTTTATACTATAAGTTAAAGGTATCGTGAGATATAGTCCTGTGTATGAATATATCCATTCTTTAGGGGAAGTTATGAGTTATAGGCTGGGTGTGAGTTATATATCTGCTCGAGGATAGGATGTTATTAGTTGACTGTTTTTACATTTAACATTATGAGTTATTAAAGTAACTCTTTTACATATTATGGTGAAGTTCAATGAACGTTTTATGGGGTTTTTATCTATATACATATGGGAGAATTAGCCCGTTGCTTCACGTGGAGGTGGAATATTTTGTTAGAACATTATTAATGTGATTCACTGCATCGGGAGAAACATTATAGGATGAAATAGTTCTGATATATGTAATAATGTGACTCCTACAAGCATAAAGTGTATTGCGCTATACACAAACAGTGTGGAATGGTGCGAGCGGGGACACAGGGAACGCGCAGGCGCAGTGTAGCGTTCTCTGCTCGGATCAAACACTGAAGGCGCGCAGGCGCAGTTATGGGTCTTCCGCTCGGATCGGAAGTTATGGGTATAAAAGACTGATTGCCGTGCCGTGTAGCCAATCCCATGACTAAGTCTTTATGACGAAACATGTCGGGGCATGGCTACACGGCAATCGTTTCTAAGTGACGTAGGACGCTGTGACAGGGAGCGCCATACGAGGAGAGGTGGAAGCCGGTCACATCTACACCAGGGATCGGGTGAGACGGGTATTTGGAGAAACGCAGTACCTGGGTCCGCCGTGACCACCACACACTGGTTTACTGACTTCATGTTTGATGCTGTGACAACTTGCTGTGCTGTGTTACTGTTGAGCCTGCAGTGATTTTTAAGGATGTGAGTGCAATGGTGAAGGGGCTTTTTGGTTTTTAATAAATTTTATTACGTTATTGCACCATTGGATGATTTTTCTTTTTCATGTGGAGAGAGCTCTTGGGCATTACACTTTGGAGAGGTAAAGGTGTACAGGCTTTCTACTGAAGATCGTTCTTATCCCCTGTGAGTGTGGGATAAAAGCTTGTTGGCCCTGACACGAGAGTGTGGGCTAAAGGAGCTGGTGAGTGTATTCGCCTAAGGGGAGTGGATTCACAGTCACAGAGGTGCGGTGGAAGATTCATTTAAGTAGAAGATTTTGCACCACAACACGTCACGGATTTTTGTTTTGGACTATTTTACGTTTGGATTGTTTGTGGACACAATTTATAGATATATAATTTTTTGCGAGTTAATTCTCACTTAGTTGTAATTTTCACTTTTATATATTTGCATATGCACAGATATGTCATTCACTTAATTGGTTTATATGCACCATTTGTTTATGATTTTTTGAGCATATCATTTTATGCACAGTAATGATGAGGGGTGAGGATGTGATGTAATCATTGCACAGGTTGATTCATCAGTACATCACCCTTCACTACATCTTATTATTTTAGGGATTGCCTTTAGCGCTGCTATTTTGAGTTCACTGGGAGCAAGTTTGTGGTGGATCAATTTTTTACTGTATACTTATTATTTAAGCAGCAGCTCAGATTCAGGTTTTTGCCATCAGCGCAGCGTTTTTGGGTGTATGAGTGGGCGGATTTTTATACATCTGATTTTTTCAATAAGGATAATAAGGATGTTCATCCGAAAAAATGTGGTGGTGATTCGAAAAAATATGAGTGAAAATAAACAACAAATTATAAGTGCAGTGTCTACACACATGAATCATCTAATTAAAATAATATATATCACCCTACATCACAGCAGTGTATAGTAGTATATAAAGAAATAAAGTCCATACATAAAAAACTATAGCGATAACGCTGTGCAAACTGTGGCACTGATGAGATCCCGTAGTGATTATTACATCTGGTGGGTAATCTTCCTGCATACAGATTTCATATAGAAATAGTAAGGTGGAAGGGATGGACACTCTCACCGTACAGCGGGGTGTCATAAGAGCTTGTGGATCCAGATGATCCTATGGGTGTTCACTGGAAACTCGCCGAGGCGTACCAATGGACAGTACCGGAAATTGCAAACAAAGCGACTTCAAAGACGAGGTAGACTGTAAGTCATCGGATGGATGGATGGATTCACCTCTCCCAATACGCTGGTGGCCGAAAGGATGTAGTTCTCACCAAGTCAACATGTCATCCACATAGGGAAAAAAAGGGAATCTCCACATGGTGCATGAACCGATAAAAGCAGGTTTATTTGAAATCATCAGCAGTACAGCAGACGTTTCACAAGCATCAGATAAAAAATTTGAACAAGTGATCACAAGTTGAATAAAAATAGGATTGGAAATTAGCGTGGTAACAGAGTAACAGCAGTCAGCAACCCGACATGTTTCGGACAAATGTCCATCTACAGGGGCATATTGTTTAACCACAGAAAAAACGCATGGTTAATAACAGGAAAAAACAACCAACCTCATTCCACTAAAGCAAAAAGAGGAAATTGATACGAACATCACAAAATCACAGAATTTTTCGCTGATCCCTATCACCACTGACACCACCAAAAACTCTTGGACCCCCTGCAATCAGGCTTCCACCCAGGCCATGGCACAGAAACGGCACTTCTCAAAATACGGGACGACACCCTCAAACCAGCAGATGACGGAAAATCATGTCTCCTGGTACTGTTGGACCTCAGTGCAGCCTTCGATACAGTGGACCACAATACCCTACTCATCCGCATCACAGAAGTAGCAGGAGTCACAGATTCAGATCTACAATGGTTCGCCTCCTTCTTAAGAGATCGTTCTCAGACAGTGAAACTAGGAGCCTTCACCTCTGAAACCCACGCAATTCCTTACGTAGTCCCTCAAGGTTCACCCTTGTCACCAGTGCTCTTCAACATCTACATCCGCCCTCTCCTCAAAATTATCAGAAAAACTGACCTCTGCTTCCACTCATACGCTGATGACACCCAACTCTACTTTTGCATTACCAGACAAAACGACTAATATCAGCAACTAGAAAAATGACTCACATTGATAGATGACTGGATGACCACTAGCTCCCTCAAACTCAACAGATTCAAAACAGAGCTTCTTCTCCTACACGCAGACAGAAATACTAAAACTAAGACCCCACGGACACCTCCCACCATCTTTGGACAGACTATCTCCCAAAGCACCAAAGCCAAAAGTCTCTGAGTCATCTTTGACTCAGAAATGTCTATGGATGCACAAATAGGATCAGTAGTCAGTGGATCTCACCATCTTCTCGCCTGCTATGTAGACTTATCACCTCCGTTCCAAAAGAGGACAAAGCAGCAGTAGTTGGAACAATCATTAACTCACGACTCGACTACGCAAACTCCCTCTCCATAGGACTACCTAAATATCAGATTGCACGGTAAAGAATCGGATCATATTCAAGACCCTCTGCCTCACCCACAAATGCATACAAGGAAACGCTCCTCAATACCTATGCGAGAAAATAAAACACTACACACCTAATCGCAATCTTCAATCAACTAACCCAAACCTCCTTCTCATTCCCAAGTCCCGCTACAAATCAAAGGGAGAATGAAGATTCGCAGTCCAAGGACCACGGTTATGGAACACTCTACCGAATAACATCCGCATGGAAGAAAACCATCAGGCCTTCAGAAAAAAACTTAAGACCTGCCTCTTCTAAGGAGCTGGACAACACAGGGCAGAAAGTGCCTTGAGGCGTTTCAGTTCGCATTTGTAGCGCTTACAAATCTTTCATTCGTTCATTCATTCAATTTAAGGTCTGACAAGCATTTCCTCAATTGCTCCTTGGATCGTTGCACCCAAAATTCCCGTGCAGACTCTTCACAACTTTAGTCATGATCTTGGCCTTTCTCACATTTGGGTTTAGGTACGGTCCATACTTCCCATCATAGTCGGCCCTCTTCAATATGTCCACCATCTTTTCAGAGGCCATATATGAGGTCTTAAACCTTCTCCTCCGGGATCGTGACATTTCAGGCTCCGGGCTTTCCTCCTCCTCATTACTGCTATTACACACCTGCTGTGTCTCCACCATGTTCATCTCCCACTGTGCAGAAAGAGAAGGGCGGGGAATATTCTAGAAAAAACGTCAGGGGCGGGTGACGCGGGCAGAGTTTCACGCAAGCGCAGTGTATATCAAATTAACACACGTGTGTCGTACGTACGTTCTGTGTGCGGAGTTAGGAGGACCGGAAGCGACAAACGTTATAACGAAGGTAACATAGGCCACTTGGGACATCAGTGGCCTATACTGATTATAGATTGAGGCCTATAATGGGATAAGATTAGGAGAGTTTAGCCTGATATTTTGTGTTTTTGTCTTGTGTTTGGTCTTTCAATTCAATGACCCGGATTTAATGGGCCAGTTCATTGACAAGTACAGGGATATGAGAAATTTGTGGGAGGTTAAAAACCCCTTATATCGCAACAAACCAGCAAGGAAGGCATCGCTGGAGAAACTGCTGCAATTTGTGAAGACGCAGGTCCCCAACACAGACATCAAGTTTTTTGAAGAGGAAAATTGGTAGCTTGAGAAGCACGTATAGGAAGGAGCTTAACAAGATCCAGGCTTCCATGAGGTCAGGAGCAGCAGCTCCTGACTTCATGGATGTGTATGTGTATGTACCCAGTCTGTGGTACTACACCAGGATGCAGTTTCTGGAAGACCAGTTGGAAGTCAGGGAATCACTTTCTACATTTTCATCCAGCCTTCCCTCCACCCTTCCCTCAACCCCAGCTGAGGCTTCCGAGGACCAACCTGGGCCTTCCATCCTGGAAGAAGTTGAGGAGCCCAGCTGGAGCCAGGTATAGTATTTTTTTTACATATTTATTGTCCTAAAATTATTGTTGTTAACTAGATGTTATTATTGATAACAAATGAATGATTGAACAAAAAGTGTTTTACATATCAATAGACAGTAGGGGCCAAAAATGATTGTGACAAGAATGAAAAATGTTGGGCTCAGAATGATAGTCTTTTCTATTTATTAACATTCAATTTGCAACAGTCATGAGCTGAAAATTGTGTGTAATTGATGAACCAAAAACTAAAACTATATCCCTTTTTCATACACAGGAAGACTTCAGCCAGGACGAGGCTCTGGAATGTGGCACACAGGAGGAGGCGCGGGTAAGTGGCAGCCAGGAGGTGGCTGGGTCCAGTAGGAACCTCACCCAATCCCAGGTGCCTCCCCTTCGCCTTCCAACAAAAAGGGACAGGAAGAGGAGTAACGTGGAGGAGGCAGCACTGGGTCTCATTAAGGAGGCTAATGCGGCCCTGAAACCCTCCCCCGACACTGAAGTGGCCTATGGCTAATATATAGCTTCCAAATTGCTGCAAATGGAGGAGGGCTGATGCCACAACTGTGAAAAACTTTTTGTTGAGGCCATTCACAAGGGGTTGAGGGGCCAAATGACCGATGACGTACACTTATTTGCACTCGCCCATCCTCCTCCTCCTGCCACAAGTCCACCTCCAGAGCCACAGCCTCCAAGGAAGGCTGCAGGGAAGCGTGGAGGGAAGGCTATAAGGAAGACAAGAAAGCCTGGGTTCAGTCTGGCTTTAAAAACAAAAAATATTATTCAGGAGATCACGAGAAAAAATAAAGAAATATGTTTGTGAGAATTCCGTGTGAATATCAGCAGCAGAACAAATTCATTATTCTAGCAACTAGCATTATAAAGAACAAAAGAATGCACTGCATTAAAAGATCCAAAAATTTACAGCGTGATGAATGTGCTGGCGCCATTACGAATGATAGTTTTACCAGACCAAGCGCTTCCGTCTCGTACTTGATTTTGAGCATGCGTCATTTTTGGCACGTCGGAATTGCATGCAGACGATCGCGTTTTCGGCTAGGAACTTTTTCCGACCGAAAAATTGAGAACCTGCTCTCAATCTTTTGCTGGCTGGCACTAGCAAAAGTCCGATGGAGCATACACAAGGTCGCATTTCCCGACCAAAAGCTCTCATCGGACATTTGCTGGCGGCATTTCCGATCGTGTGTACGCGGCATTATATGAAGATCCTATCTGTGTAATTAGCTGTTTAACTGGAGTTTCAGTGCTAAAGTGGTTGTAAAGGCTAATGCCGCGTACACACGGTCGGACTTTCCGGCATACTTGGTCCGGCGGACCAGAGTGTGCCGGACAATCCGCCCGTGTGTAGGCGCCGGCGGACTTTTCCGGCGGACTTTTTCCCAAAAGCCCGCCGGACCTAGATTTGAAACAAGTTTTAAATCTTTCCGTCGGACTCAGTTTCGGGCGGAAAGTCCGCTCGTGTGTGTGCTGGTCCGACGGAAAGCCCGCTCGTGTGTATGCTGGTCCGACGGACCAGATACGACACGAGGGCAGGGTATTGCATCTCGCGCTCGCTGCAATAGGAAAAAAAAATTTTCCTATTGCGGCGAGCGCGGGGCATACCAGGCCCGGTATGGATTATAAAGGGAAGCCCCTACGCCGAAAAAACGGCGTGGGGTCCCCCCTGAAATCCATACCAGACCCCGATCCAAGCACGCAGCCTGGCCGGTCAGGAAAGGGGGTGGGGACGAGCGAGCGCCCCCCCCCTCCTGAACCGTACCAGGCCGCATGCCCTCAACATGGGGGGGTGGGTGCTTTGGGGGAGGGGGCGCCCTGCGGGGCCCCCCCACCTCAAAGCACCTTGTCCCCATGTTGATGAGGACAAGGGCCTCTTCCCGACAACCCTGGCCGTTGGTTGTCGGGGTCTGCGGGCGGGGGGCTTATCGGAATCTGGGAGCCCCCTTTAATAAGGGGGCCCCCAGATCCCGGCACCCCACCCTATGTGAATGAGTATGGGGTACATGGTCCCCCTACCCCTTCACCTAGGGAAAAATTGTAAGTAATAAAACACACTACACAGGTTTTTAAAATATTTTATTAAACAGCTCCGGGGGTGGGGATCTTCCTCCGTCGACCACGCCCCCTAAAACGTCACAGTCCCAGCATGCCCAGGGACTGTGACATCAAAAGGGGGCGGGGTCTCCGCCTATATAAGTCACAACGCAGCCCTCGGAGACCAGTCCAGCCAGAGAGAGCGTCGTGTCAACATCTGGGGGAAGAGAAGAGAAGACAAGAAGCCCAGCAGCTCAGAAGTCCGGACCTCTGCTGGCAAGAGAGCTACCTGAACACAGCAGAGGAGCCGGCCGAAGACCTGGGACACCGGGAGAAGAGAGCGGAGAAGAACCAACCGGACGCCGGGAGAAGATGAAGCGGAGGGACCCCCGAAGCCGGAAGAAGACCCCCACCCCCGGAGCTGTTTAATAAAATATTTTAAAAACCTGTGTAGTGTGTTTTATTACTTACAATTTTTCCCTAGGTGAAGGGGTAGGGGGACCATGTACCCATACTCATTCACATAGGGTGGGGTGCCGGGATCTGGGGGCCCCCTTATTAAAGGGGGCTCCCAGATTCCGATAAGCCCCCCGCCCGCAGACCCCGACAACCAACGGCCAGGGTTGTCGGGAAGAGGCCCTTGTCCTCATCAACATGGGGACAAGGTGCTTTGAGGTGGGGGGGCCCGCAGGGCGCCCCCCTCCCCCAAAGCACCCACCCCCCCATGTTGAGGGCATGCGGCCTGGTACGGTTCAGGAGGGGGGGGGGGCGCTCGCTCGTCCCCACCCCCTTTCCTGACCGGCCAGGCTGCGTGCTCGGATCGGGGTCTGGTATGGATTTTAGGGGGGACCCCACGCCGTTTTTTCGGCGTAGGGGCTTCCCGTTATAATACATACCAGACCTAAGGGCCTGGTATGCCTCGCAAGGTGTCAATCTCGCCGATAAAAGCGGCAAGATTGACATCCTTTGCTAGTCCCGTCGCACCTGAGTCACGTTCAAAATGAACGGACTTGGCCGTGTGTGGGCAAGTCCGTTCATTCTGAAAGTCCGCCGGAACTCCGGCGAAAGTCCGTCGGAAAGACGGGCGAACTTAGCCCGCCGGAAAGTCCCGGCGTGCGTGGGCAAGTCCGTCCGTTTTAAAGTCCGGCGCACCTGGCGGACAAAGTCCGTCGGAAAGTGTGCCGGACCAAGTATGCCGGAAAGTCCGACCGTGTGTACGCGGCATAAAGGTTTTTTTTTTATTTTAATGCATTTACTGCATTAC
This sequence comes from Lithobates septentrionalis, assembly GCA_037952835.1. NCBI lineage: Eukaryota > Metazoa > Chordata > Amphibia > Anura > Ranidae > Lithobates > Lithobates septentrionalis. Next base: position 843,230 of record JBBDGP010000261.1, read on the forward strand.
GGTAGAAGCAATTGAGTACTGTCCATGATACTTTTTGTATTTGCACTAACATACAATTTTTGAGGACAAGCTTTCGGGGAGCTTGACAGTCACAGAGGGGGTCGTTAAACTGTTGGATAATGGGTAAGGAAACTCATATCTAAATTTAGACCGTTATCTTTTGTGTCAAATAGAAGTATCATTCTTAGTTCAAAAGTTTTCCTTTCCTGGATAGTTCTTAAATTCTCTTTAGGAAACTGAAACATTGAGGTCTTCTATAATGTGGTGCGGTTGTGAGAAATGATGTCCAACAGGTGTTCATGTTCCTGTACGTAAGATCCTTTGCTACATCTTTTGCAATGCACACCTGTGGGACATCATTTCTAACAATCAGACCACACTATAGAAGACCTTCTATTTGACACAAAAGATAATGACCTACAACTAAAGGCGAGTGCGCATGCGCGAGAGCTCTGTAATGGCCGCTTGAGCCGCGAGCTCTGCTCCACCCCGGCCCATCGAACGACACAGACCGGGCTACACAGCTCCGGGAAGCACACCATCTACCCTCAAAGGACCAGGAGGCTATCGGGCACATTCCAGGATGTCCGGTCCCTCGGTTAGACGGGACCTCAGGCCGCAATTTGAAACAATGGCGGAGGACGGGTGTACCAAGATGGCCGCCAGCATGGACTTACACACGCCTCATGCAGCCACACAGGCCAGGAAGCCTGAGAGCAGGCAAGTGCTCACCCCAGCCACACTTACCTATGCCCAAGCGGCCCAGGGCATCTCCAACAAGCCCCAAGCAGCCCCTCTCGGCCTCCAGGGGTCCCAGGCCTTCTCCCCAGCTCACACAGAGCCCTTACCGGGGATGAACGTGGAGGATCATGCTCTCTCTCCCTCAGGGATCATACAGCCCCTCTCCACTACATTTGCAAACCCAGGCTTCTCAATCAGGGACATCACCTCACTACAGGATGATTTGTTTGCCAAATTCTCTACCCTGCTAGAAAGAGGCCTAGCCAATACAACCTCACAAATCACTAACTCTATAAAATCAGATCTTACTAATCTGGGTTCCAGAATAGAGGCTATGGAGGACAAGATAGACTGCAATGTTTCCAAGACTAACCAAAAAGCAGCACACATTCAAACCCTCCAGGATCAACTTGAAATGGCCCTCTCCAGGATCGATGACCTCGAAAATAGATCCAGGAGGTACAAATTTCGCATCAGAGGTTTGCCTGAATCCTACACAGACGTCCCCCTCACAGTCCGGAATATCATCACTGAACTCATCCCAAATATTCCGCCACAACGGCTTGAACTTGATAGAGTGCACAGGGCCCTGGGTCCCCCTAGAAAGGACGGGTCCCCTAGGGACATCATCGTAAAGCCGTATTATTATGCCGTCAAGGAGGAGGTCATGCGCCAATCACGCCTGAAGCCAAACCTTCAGCATCAGGGGCACCAGATGCAGATATTCGCAGACTTGTCTCCATCAACCATTCAAAGAAGAAGAGCCCTAAAACCTCTCCTTACAGTCCTGTCACAAAAGGACATTAAGTACCGATGGACATTTCCTTTTGCGGTGAAATTCTCACTACACGGAAAATCACATTCCTTTTCCAACCTACTTGAAGGCGAGAGGCTACTACTGTCACTGAAATTAATATCGCAAGAGGCGCCTATGAACTTCTCCACGTCATCCTCGGGGTCTGCCAAACGTCCCCCTCCAGGCAGTCCGGTATCCCCGCTTTGGAACAAGGGTCCCTCCAAGAAAAGTAAAGATGGAAGACCACCTTAAGAAGGTGCCCCGACCACCTCATTCCACTACCCGCTTATTGGTTTCTCCCGTGGGGACAGGAGTCCCCTCTGTTGATGGAGCTTGGCTCCAAACCTGGTTTTTGGTTCGTTAAGGTTCACACTTTCAGGATTGTCATTATTCCCTATGGCTCAGCTGACACTATGCGCCTCCAGCTAAAGAAGAAGCACTATCATAACTGTTTGTCAGCCTACTACATAAACTGCCAAGGATCGGGGAATGGGTTCCCGACTATCTACAGTCGGGGGTCTTTGCTTAACTGACACTATCGAGGGAGGCGAGGGTCTTGCCCCTCCGGGGCGATTTCAGGGTGTTAGGCCCAGATGGTTCCAAATTTCTTTAGGAAATGTGACCTATGTCCCTACAAGTTATCCACTCCCCCCTCACCCCTTCTTTTCCCTGTGTAGAGGGGCTTGGGGCCCTTTGAGCCCTCCACCCCTGGCCTCTCTGGCTTCTCCCCGCTGCCAGGTGGGGGGGAGGCGGTCAGGCCACGGGTGGACCTCTAGGGGGTGGCCTTGCCTAGTGCCAATAACGGTATTTATCCTCTTCATCAGTTGGTTATGTTTTGTTAATTTGTGGGTTAGCACCTAAGACATTAATTGATTAAGTGTGCTTAGTTTTTGTTTTAACATAATTCTGTCGCTCGGGTCCAGGGTGGACCCCTTGCGCCTCCACCCATTCCTTGGAAACCGTCAGTGTTTCTTCGGCATGGGTCGTGTGTCATCCTCCTAAGGTGACCGGCGTTTAAGATTTGGGGGTGGTGGATTTTTTTCCCCCTCCACTCCCCACGGGTCCTGTTAAAGGTCCCATGCCTTTGTCTCTGTGGTTGTTTTTTGGTACTTATCCCCCCTCTTTTTCCCTCTCTTCTTTCTTACTTCACTACCATGCTATCTTCGGAAGATGACCCTTCCCAGGACCCATTCAAGTTTCAGAAGCCTCAACTCCAATCATACATCACTCTTAGGGAGAAGTCGTCATAGGGTAAGTGACTGCCTGATTGGTGACCCCCCCCTGTTCCCATGGCTGACAATATGGTGAAGGGAGTTGACCTCAGGGTGGCTTCTCATAATGTACAGGGCCTGAATTCCCCTAGGAAGAGGAGAGTGGCATTTGAACACTACAAATCTCTCAAACTAGATGTTGTGATGATCCAAGAGTTGCACTTTCCGATTCGATACAACCCCAAGTTCCTCCACGCACACTATCCATCCTTTTTCATGGCTAACACCCCAAATAAGACGAGAGGGGTTGCCATTCTGTTTTCCAAAAACTGTAAGTTCTCCCACATTTCTGAGTATCGGGACCCAGAGGGCAGGTTCATTCTTGTAAAGGGCACGCTGGAAGGTATACTGTACTCGCTAATCTCTTATTATGCCCCTAACAAAGGTCAAACCACCTTCTTCCAGAGCCTATTTGCAACTCTGAGCCCCCTCCTGGAGGGTAAAGTCATTTGGGGGGGATTCTAATGTGGCTTTTGACCAGGGTCTTGACAAAACAAAGCCCCCTAAAGACCAGCTTACGCACCCAACGAAACAGAGTTGTAGAATAGCCAAATTACTACACTCCAAAGGTCTAGTAGACATCTGGAGGGAATTGAACCCCAAGAGTAGAGACTTTACACATTCTCCGCCCCCCATCGATCTTATGCTAGGATCGATCACTTACTTATTCCATCACACCTTGTCCCTCTGGCCAATAAAGCTTCTATCTTGGACATAGCTTGGTCGGACCATTTGTTAGTCATACTATCCCTTAGAAACACACTATCTGGGAAAAAGAGTTCATTCTGGCGACTCAATGAATCACTTTTGAGCGACCCAATTCACGCCAAGGTACTGGCGGATGCCATCAAAGAATTTTTTAAATTGAATAATGTTGACAACATATCTCCAGAGACCCTTTTGGCAGCCCACAAGGCTACCATTAGGGTAGAGATCATCCGCTTAGCATCCCAAGTAAAAAAAGAACGCATGATTGACATTCACAAACTAGAAGCATCTTTTGCTGCCTTAAAAGCAGAACACAAGAAATGGATAAACTGGACGGGATTAGGCTCGAACTGAACCTAGCATTAACAGCCAAAGCGGAGAAACACATCCAATGGAGCGGGGCCAAATACTATTATTAAAAAGACAAAATAGGTCCAATGTTGGCAGCCAAACTCACCCCCAAGTTCCATTCTCGCACTTTCCCTAAACTGCGTATTGCAGGACACCCCCCTACTGCCAACCCAAACAAAATTATGTCTGCCTTTCACGATTTTTATTCCAAGCTATACAACTCAAACCATACTATTAGCAGCTCTGTAACCTCCTCCTTCCTGCAGAAGGTTCAATTACCCTCTATTTCCCAAGAGCATAAAGATATTATGGAGGAAGCTTTTACGGTAGAAGAAATAAGGGAGGTCATTAAAGGACTCAAACCCGGTTCAGCACCAGGCCCTGACGGCCTGTCAGTCCCCTATTACAAGACTTTCGGAGAAATTTTAGCCCCATATATGTCTAAATTTTTTTAATCCACAAGCTCAGGTTCCCTGCTCGATCTCCACCTCAACACTGCATTCATTTCGGTAATCCCCAAACCCAACAAGAACCAAGAAGAAGTGGGCTTTATCCCGGGGGAGGCAAGGACCAGACCAAATCCGGAGAGCGGTAGACATCGTCTCCCTTCTTCAATCTAATTGGACGGAGGGTAGCAGGCAAGAGAGAATGCTCCTATCACTGGACCTTCATAAGGCCTTTGATTCGATAGAATGGCCCTATCTGTTTTCCCTTTTAGAGAGATGGGGATTTGGTACCCGATTTTTAGGAGTCCTTAGCTCCCTTTACTCTGCTCCGAAGACGGTGATCCGCCTGCAAGGCCAGTACTCTAACCCCCTAAACATAGTGAGAGGCACTAAACAGGGGTGTCCATTATCCCCCCTAGTTTTTGCACTAGTACTCTAACCCCCTAAACATAGTGAGAGGCACTAGACAGGGGTGTCCATTATCCCCCCTAGTTTTTGCAATGGCCATTGAAACTCTGGCAATAGCAATACGAGATGACCCCAACATTCAAGGAGTTTCTTGCGGAAATCAAGTCCACAAATGTGGGCTCTTTGCGGACGACATGTTACTATTTATCACATCCCCGACCACCTCCCTTCCAAACCTCCTCAAACTCCTGAAGGAGTTTTCAGCGATCTCGGGACTACGGGTAAACTACACTAATTCATACGCCCTTAACATCTCCCTCAAAACAGAAGTAGTGGCCTCACTCCGAAACTCATTCGACTTTAAGTGGGGTGACTCAGCCATTGACTACCTTGGGATTAAACTCATGGCAAAAACAGAACAACTGTACCCTGCTAACTTCCAGCCCACATATCGTAAGCTTGAGGCAGATCTAGGGACTTGGGCACGGGGGGAGGTTTCCTGGCTAGGCAGAATTCATGCTGTAAAGATGACAGTACTGCCAAGACTCCTCTACCTCTTCAGGGCTCTCCCAATAAACATCAGAAAGGATCACTTGTCTACTTTCCAAAGGAAAGATATCAAATTTATATGGGGATGGAAGGGGCATAGAATCCAGCAAGGAACCCTGTTCAGATCCAGATCTCAAGGAGGCCTAGGACTTCCCCAGTTATTTTGGTACTATCAAGCTGCCAGGCTAGCACAACTCTCCTCAGTATACTCCAGGGCTGAGAAGCCAGACTGGATAAAAATATAAAGACAGGCGGTGCCTGCATACACCCTTGACTCCTTACTCTGGACCCCCCCACGACGTCGACCTCCAATCCTATCTCCAACCTTCTCTCAATCATTAAGAATCTGGGACAACATGAGATCTAACCCTTCATTAACCTCGTGCAACCGTCCCCTAGCTCATATTTTCAATAACCCTGACTTTACTCCGGGCCTAAACATTAAAGCCTTTAAATGGTGGATGGACAAGGGGTTGTATCGAATCGGACACTTTTTCTCTGCAAGCGGGCCTCTTTCCCTTGATTTCTGTGTTAATCAACTGGAGCTCCCAAATTCAGAGCGCTTTAGATTCCACCAATTGAGCCACTTCCTGAATCATATCTGGGTGGGCAAACCCTCTCCTCCAAGATTCACACCGTACGAATTATGGTGTGGCCAGCCTATGGAGCAGAGGGGCTGAATCACCATTATTTATCAGGCACTGTCTATCCAATCTGAAAAGACCACGTACATGATAGAATGGGAAAAAGATTTGTCTCTCAATTGGAATTTAGAAAGGTGGTGGTCCTCCTTTAATAGATCATTCAAGGGGATCCGTAATATCTCCCTTATAGAATCTAGTCTTAAGGTAATCACCAGGTGGTACCTTACTCCAATGAGACTTTCTAAGATGTTTCCCTCAGCAGACCCTAGGTGTTTCCGGGTTGTCTTCTCAATGGCACCCTAGTCCACGTTTGGTGGGAATGCCCAAGACTCAGACCCTTGTGCAACAAGATCTTCGCCCTGATCCGTAAAATAACAGACATCCAGATACCCAAAACCCCGGCCATTGCTTTGCTTAATGATAATCTAAATAACGCTCCCAAACACACGAGAAAATTAATACACTTTATATTCTTGGGAGCTAAGTTAACCATTGCCAGAGCGTGGAAACAACCCAAGGTCTCCTTTAAAGCGGCCACACGAAAAATTTCCTGGATTATGTCCCAAGAGAAACTCTCAAGCATCCTCCTCAACACCAAATTGAAATTTGAGACCACCTGGGAACCATGGGCCTGTTATGTGGGCATCTCCCTCATTCCAGGGGTCCAGCCTTAGAGCTTCTGGGACTACCAGAGTACAAGGGGTCACCCCCCATTGATAGGCTCTTCTCTCTCTCTCCTCTCTTCTTCCTTCTCTTCTTTCCCCCTCTCTCACTTTCCTATCCTCCCTCCTTGGAATTATTTTTAAACAAAGAGTATCCTTCCGATACTAGATAAATATTTATCATTCACTGGGAGGCCGCCCCCCATGGGGCTAGCATTTCAGGGGTTAATAAACCTTAAGTTTTTCTCAGGTATCCGTCAGGCCTATTGATGTCTTGTGCCTAGGGGCTCGGGGGGAATCGGTCGAGCACAGCTTGATCCCTTTTGGGGTGCTGGCGGATTCTCTACGAGGCCTCTCCCAGTCCTTTCTCCAGGGCTTGACGGATCTGTGACTGTTGGGTGTTTAGGAGGGACTTTTAGGAGCCGCTCCTTCCATTGGTAACTCAGCTTATTGACCTACATCTATAGCATCTGAACATTACCCAAGAGATTGGGTTTGTATTTTTGTATTATTTTGTTTGCTTATGTTTGTACTTTTATACTTTTGAAAAATCAATAAAATACTTTGAAGATAACGACCTACCTTTAGATATGGGTTTCCTTACTCATTATCCATTTTTGGGTTGAACTCCCCTTTAAGGTAACAAATCTTTGTATGAGCATTCTCTGCATTAAGGTAAAAATCATTTTATATACAGCTCCCCCTAGCCCCCAAATACTTACCTAAACCCAGACTCGATCCAGAGCTGTGCCCGAGAGCAGCAGCACTGCTCTCTCACTCCCTCCACACTAGACACAGTGAGAGCAGTGGCTCCTGCTGCTGTCAAGCAAATCCAGTTACAAAGGAGTAGGGGGATGGGGCAAAGCCACACTGTGTGTGTCAATAGACACACACAGCCGGGCTTAGGATCGAGCCTGCACCTGTACTATTATAGGTATTGGCTTCCTATGGTGGCAAACAAAGAAAAGAAGGAGCTCAGAGTGCTAGCTGGAGACCCAAGAAGAGGAGAATGGAGGCTGCTCTGTGCAAAACCATTGCACAGAGCAGGTAAGTATAACATGTTTATGTACCTGTACATTGCTTCCTTCTTCTGGGTTCAGTGCACATGCATACGCAACCCCCGCTGACTCTCGCTGTGATTAGGCACAGCAGGAGTTTGTCAGCAGGTTGATTCATGGCCAAAACCTGTGTCCAATCACAGCCTGGAGACCACAACAAATAACACAGGGATCTCTACAGAGGGAACAATCTGTTTGTTTCTTCTCCATGCAAAGCACAGAGAAGGAACAAACAGATATTTAGTAAAAATCAGCACACATTACACATTCGTAGGCACAGAGTTCACCCTTTGATCACCACTAGATGTTAACCCCTTCCCAGCCAGTGCCATTAGTACAGTGACAGTGTATAGTTTTATCACTAAACACTGTATTAGTGTTACTAGTGATTAGGGATGAGCTTCGTGTTCGAGTCGAACCCATGTTCGACTCGAACATCGGCTGTTCGGTCGTTCGCCGAATTGCGAACGATATGGGCCGTTCGCGCCAAATTCGTGTGGCGCGTCACGGCCCATAATTCACTGCGGCATCGCAGTGCATTGCTGGCTGATGATTGGCCAAGCATGCACTATGACCCGCATGCTTGGCCAATCACAGCGCCGTCAGTAGAGAGAGCTGTAATTGGCCAAAGCCAGGGTGGCTTTGGCCAATTATGGCTCAGGGAATTTAGTACACACCCCACACTATATAAGGCCGCCTGCACGGCGGCCCTGTGTAGTGTGTGTTCCGGTGTGCTTAGAGAGAGAGAGAGACAGTGTCATTTGATTTGAGTTAGATAGATTAGGCAGAACAGTCAGTCAGTTAGCTGCACTTACAGTGTATTGTGTATATATATGCATCCCAGGTGTTGCATATATATATATACACTGTATTCAGTTTAGCTAGATCCGTTCCTGTTATCTTCTATCTAGACTATTTACATTTAATGCAGTGCGTCCTGCTCACAGTGTTCAGCTAGATCCGTTCCTGCTATTTACATTTAGTGCAGTGCGTCCTGCTCACAGTGTTCAGCTAGATCCGTTCCTGCTATTTACATTCAGTGCAGTGCGTCCTGCTCACAGTGTTCAGCTAGATCCGTTCCTGGTATTTACATTTAGTGCAGTGCGTCCTGCTCACAGTGTTCAGCTAGATCCGTTCCTGCTATTTACATTCAGTGCAGTGCGTCCTGCTCACAGTGTTCAGCTAGATCCGTTCCTGGTATTTACATTTAGTGCAGTGCGTCCTGCTCACAGTGTTCAGCTAGATCCGTTCCTGCTATTTACATTCAGTGCAGTGCGTCCTGCTCACAGTGTTCAGCTAGATCCGTTCCTGCTATTTACATTCAGTGCAGTGCGTCCTGCTCACAGTGTTCAGCTAGATCCGTTCCTGCTATATACATTTAGTGCAGTACGTCCTGCTCACAGTGTTCAGCTAGATCCGTTCCTGTTATCTTCCTACTGACAGGCAGGCTTGTCTGGTTACAGTATATATAGCTACCTTAAGAAAATTACAGGTGTTCTATTTGATCCTATTAGTACCACGGTCAGGCAGCTAGACTATTTACATTTAGTGCAGTGCGTCCTGCTCACAGTGTTCAGCTAGATCCGTTCCTGTTATCTTCCTACTGACAGGCAGGCTTGTCTGGTTACAGTATATAAAGCTACCTGAAGAAAATTACAGGTGTTCTATTTGATCCTATTAGTACCACGGTCAGGCAGCTAGACTATTTACATTTAGTACAGTGTGTCCTGCTCACAGTGTTCAGCTAGATCCGTTCCTGTTATCTTCCTACTGACAGGCAGGCTTGTCTGGTTACAGTATATATAGCTACCTTAAGAAAATTACAGGTGTTCTATTTGATCCTATTAGTACCACGGTCAGGCAGCTAGACTATTTACATTTAGTGCAGTGCGTCCTGCTCACAGTGTTCAGCTAGATCCGTTCCTGTTATCTTCCTACTGACAGGCAGGCTTGTCTGGTTACAGTATATATAGCTACCTTAAGAAAATTACAGGTGTTCTTTTTGATCCTATTAGTACCACGGTCAGGCAGCTAGACTATTTACATTTAGTACAGTGTGTCCTGCTCACAGTGTTCAGCTAGATCCGTTCCTGTTATCTTCCTACTGACAGGCAGGCTTGTCTGGTTACAGTATATATAGCTACCTTAAGAAAATTACAGGTGTTCTTTTTGATCCTATTAGTACCACGGTCAGGCAGCTAGACTATTTACATTTAGTACAGTGTGTCCTGCTCACAGTGTTCAGCTAGATCCGTTCCTGTTATCTTCCTACTGACAGGCAGGCTTGTCTGGTTACAGTATATATAGCTACCTTAAGAAAATTACAGGTGTTCTTTTTGATCCTATTAGTACCACGGTCAGGCAGCTAGACTATTTACATTTAGTACAGTGTGTCCTGCTCACAGTGTTCAGCTAGATCCGTTCCTGTTATCTTCCTACTGACAGGCAGGCTTGTCTGGTTACAGTATATATAGCTACCTTAAGAAAATTACAGGTGTTCTTTTTGATCCTATTAGTACCACGGTCAGGCAGCTAGACTATTTACATTTAGTACAGTGTGTCCTGCTCACAGTGTTCAGCTAGATCCGTTCCTGTTATCTTCCTACTGACAGGCAGGCTTGTCTGGTTACAGTATATAAAGCTACCTGAAGAAAATTACAGGTGTTCTATCCCAGCTTAGTGCAGCTACAGGCCATTAGTATGTCTGGAAGGCCAAGAAGGAGAGGCAGACAGTCACAAGCCAATAAGAGAGGGCAAGCAGGCTCTGTGTCTAGTGCTGGTCGTGGAGACGGTGCATCCTCATCAGCACGTGGCCATGGGACACGCTTGGCCTTTTTTTCGGCAGCTGGCCGTGTTGAGCCGCAACATGCGGAAAACTTGGTCGAGTGGATGACCAAGCCGTCCTCATCCTCCTCATCCTCTCTCACCCATGCCCAGGGTGCTTTGTCTGGCAAAGCAGCGGCCTCTTCCCTCAGCTCAATGTCATCAGTGACTCCTTCCCTAGCTCCACCATGTCCTCATGAGGATTCCCTCGAACTGTTTGACCACAGTGTTGGGTACATGCTCCAGGAGGATGCCCAGCGTTTGGAAGGCTCTGATGATGATACTGAGCTCGATGAAGGCAGTAACATGAGCACGGACAGAGGGGGTGCCCAAGAAGGACAGCAATCTGGCAGTCATGCTCCCCCTGCTGCAGCATACTGCCAGGTTTGCTCCAGTGATGAGGAGGGAGGGGATGATGAGGTCACTGACTCAACGTGGGTGCCTGATAGGAGAGAGGAGGAGGAGGAGGAGGAGGAGGAGGAGGCGGCACATCACCAACGAGGCAGGATGCCCTCCAGGGGCCAGCCTAAGGGCAGCACATTGACTGCATCACACCCCAAAGCTCCACATGTGCAGGGCGCTGCAGTCTCTGCGCGTTATTCAAAAAGTTCTTTGGTGTGGGCCTTTTTTGAGACGAGTGCATCAGATCGCACCGCTGCTATTTGCAACATATGTCTCAAGCGTATCTCGCGTGGCCAAAACATCTCCCGCTTGGGTACCACATGCTTGACCAGACATATGTTGACCTGCCATGCAGTTCGTTGGCAAGCGTATCTAAAAGACCCACACCAAAGAACAAAGAGGGTCTCTCCTTGCTCCTCATCAGCTGAGATTTCCAACCCCACTAGACCTTCAGTCCTCTCTGAGACCTGCAGTGAGAGGAATGAAGGTGTAGAATTAGGTGTGTCACAGCCAAGTACTTGTGGGCAATCTGCTTTTGGTACACCGACGCCAGATTGTACCAGGCAAATTTCCCTGCCCCAGCTGCTGCACCGCCGAAAGAAGTTTGCTCCCAGCCATCCACATGCCCAGCGGTTGAATGCTAGCTTGGCAAAATTGCTAGCACTTCAACTGCTGCCTTTTCAGTTGGTAGACTCTGCCCCCTTCCGTGAGTTTGTGGAATGTGCGGTTCCTCAGTGGCAGGTACCCAAACGCCACTTTTTCTCACGGAAGGCGATTCCAGCTCTCTACCGGCATGTGGAAGGCAATGTCCATGCCTCGCTGGACAGGGCGGTCAGCGGTAAGGTGCATATTACCGCTGACTCATGGTCCAGCAGGCATGGACAGGGACGTTACTTAAGTTTCACGGCGCATTGGGTGACTCTGCTGGCAGCTGGGAAGGATGCAGGACAAGGTGCAGTAGTGTTGGAGGTTGTTCCGCCACCACGCCTCCAAAATGCTGATTGTGACACACCTCTCTCCTCCACCCCCTCCTCTTCTTCTTCCTCCATGGCCTCTTCCTCGGAACCAGCGGTGCTCCGTAGGCGTTCAAGGGGCTACGCAAGTACGCAGGCCAAAAGATGCCATGCGGTGCTTGAGCTGGTGTGCTTGGGGGACAGGAGCCACACTGGGGCAGAGGTTCTGTCAGCTCTGCAGGGGCAGGTTCAGAGGTGGTTGACGCCACGCCAACTTAAGGCAGGAATGGTGGTTTGCGACAATGGCACCAACCTCCTCTCTGCCCTCCGACAGGGACAACTGACCCATGTGCCCTGTTTGGCTCACGTCCTTAACTTGGTGGTGCAGCGGTTCTTGGGCAGGTACCCGGGCTTACAGGATGTCCTGAGGCAGGCCAGGAAAGTCTGTGTGCATTTCCGCCGGTCATATAATGCCAGTGCTCGGCTGACGGACCTCCAAAAGGAGTTTAACCTGCCCAAGAACCGCCTAATCTGTGACATGCCCACCAGGTGGAACTCGACATTGGCCATGCTGCAGCGGCTGCACACGCAGCAGAGGGCCATAAATGAGTACCTGTGCGACTATGGCACCAGGACAGGGTCAGGGGACCTTGGTTTTTTTTCCCCACGCCAGTGGGCCATGATCAGGGATGCATGCACTGTCCTGTCACCATTCGAGGAGGCCACGAGGATGGTGAGCACTGACAGTGCATGCATCAGTGACACTGTCCCCCTTGTCCACCTGTTGGAGCACACGCTGCGTGGAATAATGGACAGGGCACTTGAGGCAGAACAGAGGCAGGAAGAGGAGGACTTCCTTAGCTCTCAAGGCCCCCTTTATCCAGACAGTGTTCCTGCGTGCCCGCCGATCACACAGGAAGAGGACGAGGAGGAGGAGGAGGAGGAGGAGGAAGATTGTGTCAGTATGGAGGTGGAGCCTGGCACTCAGCATCAGCAGTCTTTAAGGGATCAGTCCCAAGGAACACATGGACTTGTACGTGGCTGGGAGGAGGTGGCTGCGGACGTTGTTGTCCTTAGTGACCCAGAGGACTCCGGACCGAATGCCTCAGCAAACCTACGCTGCATGGCCTCCCTGATCCTGCAAAGCCTGCGTAAGGATCCTCGTATTCGTGGTATCAAGGAGAAGGACCAATACTGGCTGGCAACCCTCCTTGATCCACGTTACAAGGGTAAGGTTGCGGACCTTATCTTGCCATCGCAGAGGGAGCAGAGGATGAAACATCTTCGGGAGGCCTTGCAGAAAGGTCTGTGCAACGCGTTCCCAGAGACTGGGAGGTTACAAACTCCTGTTTCTGGACAACGTGTTGCTGAGGCTTCGGTCAGTCAAAGAAGGAGCGGTGGAGAAGGTGGCCGTCTGACCGATGCGTTCAGACAATTTTTTGGTCCGCAGCCCCAAGGTATGATCGGTTCCAGCAACCATCGCCAGCGTCTGTTTTACATGGTGCAGGAATACCTAGGGGCAAGATCAGACTTGGACACCTTTCCCACCGAAAATCCTCTGGGTTACTGGGTCTTGAGGATGGATCACTGGCCAGAGCTTGCACAGTATGCAATTGAGCTACTGGCCTGTCCTGCATCCAGCGTTCTTTCGGAACGCACATTCAGTGCTGCTGGAGGCGTGGTAACCGATCACAGGGTGCGTCTGTCCACCGACTCGGTCGATCGGCTGACCTTCATAAAAATGAATCAGTCTTGGATCACCACCAGCTACCAAGCACCTGATGCAGATGTAACCGAATAATTTTTTTTGAAATCTCAGATCCCTTCAAAGACTGCCTATGCTGATGCTGAGTGACTATCCCTGAGTAATTATCCTCTTCCTCCTCAATCATCACGCTGATAGCTTGTAAGAACATTTTTGGTTCTGGGCGCCACCACCAGTGCCTAAGGCACAATTTTTCAGCCCCTGTTTAACAGGGGCGTGTAATTACAATTTTTGATGTAATACTTTGCAGCAGGGCTCGTTCCTGCATTCCAACTAGAGTGTCTGTGAGGGGTTGCAGTGTTGTGGCACCAGCACCAGTGCCTAAGGCCCAATTTTTCTGCCCCTGTCTAACAGGGGCGTGTAATTACAATTTTTGATGTAATACTTTGCAGCAGGGCTCGTTCCTGCATTCCAACTAGAGTGTCTGTGAGGGTTGCAGTGTTGTGGCACCAGCACCAGTGCCTAAGGCCCAATTTTTCTGCCCCTGTCTAACAGGGGCGTGTAATTACAATTTTTGATCTAATATTTCACAGCAGGGCCCTGTGAGGGCTTACAGTGTTGTGGCCACAGCAACACCTAAGGCCCAAATTTCTGCTGAGTATATAGGGCAGGACCCTACTTTCAAACATCTAACTTACAAACGACTCCTACTTGCAAACGGAAGGAGACAACAGGAAGTGAGATGAAATCTACCCCTAGGAAGGGAAATTCTCTCCTGTAAGAGTTAATATGGGAGAACAATTTCTCCTTTCCACTGATGCTTTCCAATCCTTGTTCCACAAAAAAACCCAAATTTTCAAAAAACATTTTTCATTGGGACAAAAAAGTGAGGTGAAATCTTCTGAAGAGGAGGAAAGACGCAAAACAAATGTCACAGGGGTGATAACCCTTCCCTATGTTTTCCAAAAAGCTTAGAAAAGATTTTTTGGCTGGAGCTAAACAAGTTAAAAATGTTCAAAATTACAAACAGATTCTACTTAACAACAAACCTACAGTCCCTGTCTTGTTTGCACCGCCTGTATACTGCTGTTCAGAGTATATAGGGACCTTTCCTTATTTTAATTTGGGTGCGGGGTTCCCCTTAATATCCATACAAGACCCAAAGGGCCTGGTGATGGCAACCCTTCTTGATCCACCGTTTGTCTCACTGATTTTCATCCATATTGCCATGACCCGACATGACATTAAACCCGCAAGCAGTTTTAAATGAGATTTTTTCCTTTAAAAATGACATTTGGTGCAGGGACTGTTCTAAACATGGGAAACACGCGTCACTTTACAGGCATACTATAGACACCCCCCAGGTACGATATTTAAAGGAATATTTCACTTTTTTTTTTTTACTTTAAGCATCATTAAAATCACTGCTCCCGAAAAAACGGCCGTTTTTAAAAGTTTTTTTTGCATTGATACATGTCCCCTGGGGTAGGACCCGGGTCCCCAAACCCTTTTTAGGACAATACCATGCAAATTAGCCTTTAAAATGAACACTTTTGATTTCGAACGTTCGAGTCCCATAGACGTCAATGGGGTTCTAACGTTCGTGCGAACTTGCGGTCCGTTCGCGGGTTCTGGTGCGAACCGAACCGGGGGGTGTTCGGCTCATCCCTACTAGTGATGTCAGTTAGTCAGTGTACCTCCCAGCCAGTGTAAGTTAGTGTCAGATAGCCTCACTATAAGTTGTGAATCACCTCCATTACAGGTTGTGAGATTCCGGGGTGATTACGCTCTAGTGGTGTATGTGATTTGAGGGACACGTGTCAGTCCAGACTGTATTTTAAAGGCTTGGCGACCCACTTTTATTTAAAGGAAACAAAGTTCAAAGAAAATAACAGCAATTTCCCTCACAGGGAGTTCCACCATTACTGTATAGTTCAAACCTTCAGCCTCCTGGCTTACTCACTTGCAGCACCGCTGCTTCAAACCTCACGCCTAGGCCTTTGGGTTGCTCCTCAGAGCGTATGCTCAAGCTGCCAGCTGCAGCCTACCTCTCCTAGGGAATATGGGTGTCCTCCTGACACTCATACACAGACGTCATGTCTATAGGGCTGAGTCCTCCAGACTCCTTGGCCAGACTTCCTGTCTGCCTGGGTGGTGCTGTCTCCAAGTGGGAGCTCTGAGCTCTAATCCTGGGAAGAATATAAACCTAGCCCACAGGTGTGCAATCAGCATACCTGTCTTTGTAAAAACCAGGCTGAAAATGCTAATATACACAGTGACACAGTATAAATGTCGACGCTATAACTTTCACAGAAACGAATCAATATACATTTATTGGAATTTTTTTTTTTAACAAAAACACTTAACAGAATACAGTTTGGCCTAAGTTTATGAAGAAACTAGATTTTTATTTTTTTCTTTGGATATGTTTTATAGCAGAAAGTAAAAATAAAAAATGTTTTTTTTTTTTCAAAATTTTCAGGCTTTATTCGTTTATATTGCAAAAAACAAAAAACAAAAAAAAAAACTGTGGCAATAAAATACCACTAAGAGAACGCTCTATTTGTGTGAAAAAATAGGATAAAAATGTCAGCTGGATACAGTGTTGCATGACCGTGCAATTATCAGTTAAAGTAGCGCAGTGTTAAATAGCAAAGAATGGCCTGGCCATGAAGGGGTAAAACCTTTTGGAGCAGAAGTGGATAAAAAAAAAATAAACATTTCCTGACAGACTCCATGGCAGCCTACGTGTGGGTTAACCCTGCCTCCTCTCCAATGCTATAGGACCCCATTCCCATAAATGAGAGCTCACCGCTAGGTACCATGTTCTTTCTTTGTCCTCCTCCAATGGACCTACACATGCTGTTCGTGTCCGGTCGGATGTTTCCAAAATCTTCAGCACACTTCTTATGCGGTGCAGCTCAGGGCCCAGCCATGGGTGGGCGAGTAGCTTTTGAGGCACTAGATACCCCACTGGTGGATGGGAGGTGGCCTCTGTGTGCAGGATGGATGGACGCATCATCGGCTGGCAAGGTCTGCGACCCTCTTCTTTCTCCATGGCAGTCGTTTCTGTGTTTATATGTTGTATGTGGCTCAAATAGTTCAATAAACTGTATTTGTGTCCCCTCATGGCGGCTGGAGCGCTCTGCGTTCCAGCTCGCCTCGGCGCTTCTGGGTCGCGGCCGTCGCAGAGGTCTCTGCGCATGCGCGGACCGGTGGGTTCTCTGGCGGGTGCGCAGGCACCGTACGGCTCCTCCCCATGGCGCAGGCGCGAGGTGGGGGGGCAGTGACGTCACGGGCGGGAGATTTAAAGTCAGCTGCTGGCTCCTGTTAGAATGGGATTCTCTCAGGCTATGAGCAGAAGCGGTTGCAGCTGCACATCTCCCCTAGCCCAGGTCCACACTGGTGAGTGCTGGTCTGCTTTCTCTCCCTTTCGCCGATGGAAATGTGTGTGTATTTACAGGAATGTTGCAATATTCTTCTGCATATCAGTTTTATTATTGTTAAAAAAAAATATATATATATATAAAATATATATAAAAAAAAAATATATATATATATATATATATATATATATATATATATATATATATATATATATATATATATATATATATATATATATAATAATTATTAAGCATACATGTATTTATTGAATATGGGGCATACAAGATCATTGATCTCTATATGTCTTTGCCATTCTCAGGCCCCTGGTTTTCCTGCAGACCACCCATTTTGTGACGTGTTGCGTCCAGAGGCATGGACAAGTCACCGCCTTCATGTGGCCAACCCTCACGCACAAGGTGTGTGCAGGTGAGGGGAGGGGTTGAGGTACAGTCCCAAGAATTGGCGTTGTCCGACGTCACATATTGCCTCCCCCCCTTTTTTCTCTCTTACAGCCCTTCCAGGTCGGACCCTCAGATTGTGGTCCAGAGAGACACAGACCTTGCCAGGCCACAACTACAGCATCACTCATTATTATCAAAATCCAGACAAGACTCTCCGTCTGGAACTCACCACCAGAGGAGACGCTCCCATTCCTCCTCCAGACACCACTCCCACCGCCATGACAGCCGCTCTGACCGCAGAGCCTGCTGGGGATGTGGGACATGAGTCCCGGAGGGCAAGTCCTTAGGTGACTGTTATGCCCGAGCGGTCAGGGAAAAAGAGACACAGAAACAACGTATGGAGTCTCTCATAAAGCGTGTGGTGCAAAAATCCCTGAAGGAAATGGGTACATCCCACATGCAGAGCCAGTCCACCACGCTATCTGGCTCCCTGGCTAACGAGGCCTGGGACGACCCGGGTCCTTCCGAGCCTTGCGTTACTTCGCCCGGTTTATCGGATGGTGAGTTGGAAGCTGAAGAGGATATCGGAGGTTTGACCTCTCTAGTTTCTCTACTAATCAAAGCAATTAAGGAGGCCCTTAAGTGGGAAGACCCCTCCACCCCTCCGGCTAAACAGAAAATAATTCTTTAAGCACCTGGGGAAAGAGCACTCAAACTCAACGCTCCTTGCTGAATCAAAGGTCATTTTTTGATGAGGGATGAAGCAAGGTGGACAGGAAGTCCTCCATGTCAAATAAAACCTCCAGATTATACCCCGTCAAGGCCGAAGAAGTGAAAACACTCCACTTGTGGATGCAGCTTTGATGCGTCTGGCCAAGCATGTGACCCTCCCTTTGGAGGATGCGGTGGCATTCAAGGATGGTCTTGAGAGAAGAATAGACCAGGACCTCAAGAAGATTATGGGCCTGTTGGAATGGCTTGCAAACCTGCCTTGGCCCTAGCAGCCATGTCTAAGGCTATGGAAGTCTGGACATAGAACGTGGACTCCTTCCTCAGGGGTGTTTCAGAAGAGCTGGCTAGAAGTTTGGCAGCTGTAGAGCTAATACTGGCGGCAGTCTTCCTGGGGGAAGCATCTATCGATTTGATCCGCCTGGCGCGGATTATGTTGTCCTCATTCACAGCCAAATGTGCCTTCTGGTTTCATCCTTGACTTGCTGACCCGGCGTCCAAGCAGTCCTAGTGTAAGATCCCCTTTGAAGGGTCCTCACTGTTCGGCAACAAGTTGGACAATGCCATAACCCGTGCCATGGGCTTCCTTCTCCAGGACAGGCGTCTGTTTTTAATGGAAGAAACCCCAGTACAGAAGACGCAGCCCGGAACGCTCGAGAGAAGCTTACTCTGACAGACCTGCCCGAGACTTCAGAAAGAATTGGGGCAGAGGGCAGCCATCATCCTGAAAGCTCACTAAGGGTTAAACGTCCAGGGGATGTGATCTGGCCAAATCTTTTTGAGATCACTCCCGCCAGGCAGGTCGGGTGGGGGCCCGTCTGCTCCTCGTCTGGCATGTCTGGGTGGCCTCGATCTCGGACTACTAGGGGTGTCAACACGGTTTTGTCAGGCCACGCTTGGTCCTTCACCAGTATTCCTTCCCCCAGGTTTGTCTCCACTCTACTTCCTCATGTGGAAGAACAGAAGCAGGCCTTACTGTCCTACGTGGATTTGCTGAAAGCCCAAGGAGCAGTGGTATGTGTCCCAAGGGACGAATGGTTCCAGGAGGTATACTCCCCCTTTTTTAGTTCAAAAGAGAAAACGGTGCATGGCGTCCGGTCATCGATCTGACTTACCTGAACAAATTTATAAGACATGGGAAATTCAGAATGGAGACACATTCAACAAGTCATACAGCTAGGCGACCGTCTGATTTCAATTGACTTAAAAGACGCTTACATACATGTCTGGTGGCAAAGGAGTTTCTGAAATACTTCCGGTTTCAAGTCAGGCAAGAACATCTGCAATTCATCTGCCTTCCCTTTGGGCTAACGACTTCTCCTCAAGTCTTTTTCAAAATTCTTTTGGCCATAGTGGCCCTCATCAGGCTGAAAGGAGTACGCCTTTATAATTACCTCGACGACCTCTTGGTGCTGTCTCAGGACAAATTTCAACTGCTGGTCTACAGGGAACAGGGGATCTCCACCTTGTTCAACTTCGGGTGGCTCCTAAACATAGAAAGAGTCACTTATATCCAGGCCAACACTGGATATACCTGGGGGGCTCAGTTCGATACAATGGAGAACACCATGTCTCTCCCGTTAAAAAAAAAAAAAAATCCCAGTTATTCGAGGGACAATCTTTCAGGCCTTATACTCACTCACCACGTCTGAAAGCATTACAATGCCTAAAAATTATTGGCACAATGGTCTCTGCAACCCACATGGTCAAATGGGCCTTGTAGCAGTTACGCCCTTTTCAATCAGGGATCCTCCAGCAATGGAAGTCAGGGACAAGAGTCAACCTATCCACATACTGGCAACGATGAGGAGCAGTCTCCTCTGGTGGCTTCAGTGCAAGAACCTTCTAAATCGCCACTCCATTGCCCCATCTCCTGGGTCATGGTCACAACCGATGCCAGTGGTTCCGGCTGGGGGGCCCTCTGTGGGTGGAACCTTGCTCAGAGCAGGTGGGACACATCTCCCCAACCCAGGTTCGAATGTCCTGGAACTTCGGGCGGCCTGGTGTGCCCTCCAATCCTTCTCTCATCTCCTGAAAGGAGAGTCAGTATTATTAGGGATAGATAACACCACAGCAGGCTCCTAGGTGAAAAGGCAAGGGGGTACTCTGAGTTCCACACTTCTTTGAGAAGTCGAACCCATCATGTCGTGGGTCTAGAAGAATCTGGCCGGCATCTCAGCGGTATTCGTCCCCGGAGTCCAGTACACTCAAGCGGACTTCCTTTCGCGCACCCAGTTAGACAACAACGAGTGGTCCCTTCATGTGCAGACATTCAAGTGGATTCTGTCGCTGGGATTTAGTCCCGAAGTAGATCTATTCGCTTCCCCCCTGCAATTTAAAAAAAAAAAGTTTTACTCGAGGCCGTTGTAGTCAAGCATTCGGAACAAATGCCCTGACGGATCAATGGAGGTTCAGGAGGGCATACGCCTTTCCCTCGCTCCCGATTGTCCTCATATTCTTATGGAGGCTTCAAGCGGAAGCAGTCGAAGCGGTGATGATAGCCCCTTATTGGCCGAACAGGCCTTGGTTTCCCCTTCTATTCCAGTTCAGCTTCCGGGATCCAGTGCCTCTCCCCCTCGGGCCGGACCTTCTTTCTCAAAGGGACAGTCCTACACCAAAAAAAAAAAAAACTTGTCCGGCACTACTGGGACTGATGGTCTGGTTCTTGAGAGGGAGAGGCTGGAATATCTCGGGTGCGCCGCAAGAGTGGTTTCTACCCTCATGAGCTCAAGAAAGACAAGTACAAATAAAGTGTATAGGAGAGTCTGGACCAAATTTGTAAAATTCAGGAGTTCAGGATATTCTCAGTTTCCTTCAATCTGGCCTAGTTTTTATCTCTATCCATCAGCTCACTTAGAGTCCAAGTCTCAGACTTGTCAGCCTTCTCTGGGACTTCATTGGAGGTTCGTCCCTTAATTTGGCAGTTCTTCCATGGGGCGCCAAGACTCAAGCCCCAAAGAAGACCAAGATTTCCCAAGTGGGACCTTCCCCTTGTTCTCGACTCACTGCCTGGACTAGGTACCACGGGGCCCTCCCCGCTTTCCATTAAAGATTTCTCAACAAAGGTAGCTTTTTTTTAGTAGCCATTACCTCGGTTAAAAGGGTCTCTGAGATTGGGTCACTAGGTCATGAAGATCCCTGTCTGACGTTTTTCTTTCTGAATCGGGTAGTCCTTATCCCTATACGGGGCTCGAACCCGAAAGTGACTTTAGTGTTCCACGAGAACCAAGAAATCGTCTTGCTTACATTCAAGACCCCGGGGTCCACTGAAACTCATCCTCCAGATGTAGGCGAAATTCTAAGGGAATACCTGCAAATTACTTCTCCCTTTAAAAGTTCTAGCCACCTATTCATACTGCACTCAGGCAGCAATAAAGGGAAGAGGGCTTCAACCAGGATAATTACAGCATGGATCGTCCAGACCATTCAGCAAGCATATAGGGCTAAGAGCTGGGCTAATCCAGAGGCGGTGACAGCACACTCCACCAGAGGAATGGCAGCTTCTTGGGCGGCAGCCCGACAAGTGGCTCCAGACACCATTTGTAAAGCGGCCTCTTGGGCCTCTATTAATACATTCATGTCTCATTATTGCATAGAGCCGGCTTCACTGTCTTCTGTAAACTTTGGTTTGAAAATCCTATCAGTTGATAGGACAAATTAAATTATGTTTTGTTCAGCATACCCATCCGTGTGGTTGACTAGTTATTTCCCACACGTAGGCTGCCATGGAGTCTGTCAGGAAAAAGGAAAATTTATTGTCAAATACTTACCGTAATTTTCCTTTCCTGATGGACTCCATGGCAGACGGAGTCCCCACCCATCGGTCAAAGAGTCGGCTAGTTATAGAACACGGTACCTAGCGGTGAGCTCTCATTTATGGGAATGGGGTCCTATACCATTGGAGAGGAGGCGGGGTTAACCCACACGTAGGCTGCCATGGAGTCCATCAGGAAAGGAAAATTACGGTAAGTATTTGACAGTAAATTTTCCTTTTTACAATCACTTTATTTAGACATGCCTTATGATAGTAGTACCCGTGAACTACTATTTTATAGTTTCAATGGTAAACAAAATAAATACGTTTCTTAAGCTGCTATATGTGCTTTAAATCCTACAATGCAGCACTATCATTTTTTCCAAAAGTAGCTGATAATTATTCAATAATAAAAAGCTTTACAGGTAGATCTGCAAGACTTCGGGCTGCAGAACATCAACAATTCTCATCATTTCTTTTTATTTGCTTATAAATGTAGACATAACATATGACTACGCAGTCATATCAAATCAGGGGTTAGCCGTCCTTGTCAACACATTTCCATTTGCTTGCATAATGCTATAGGCAGGCTAAGGACAATGTTACAATGTCTGAATCTGTGTCTGTCCTTGGGCAAATACATTTCTTAGTCTTCACTGTGTGGATTGGTCATTTACAGTTTCTCTGAGATGTCAGCTGCAATCTGTCATCCTCCTTGTTTGCCTTATGTGGATGGAAAGGAGTAAAATCTCTGCCTCACAGTAATATATAATTTTCTGCTATTACACAGAGGTTACAAAACAGAATGGATAACTGCTGTTTGATTTCCTCCTCTACACACTTTGCTGAAAAAGGCTAAATGGATTACATTAACCTTTTTACATTCTGCCAGTGTGCCCATTAAATGCTGCCAGTGTGCCCATTAAATGCTGTCACTATGCGGTCGAAGGCCGCCAGTGTGACCCCCCCCGCTCGCCGTCTACCCGGCACTTACCCTGTCTTGGTGGGGCAGCGGGTGACAGCGACGAGCGGGGTCCTTCAAGCCAGTGTCTCCTGCCATCCTCATCTCCTGACTCCCGTCCTCTCCTCCTGATAGGTGTCCAATAGCGGACCATGTCGTTTCAGCCAATCAGGTGACAGGTAACAGACCCGAGCACCTGATCAGCGGAGAGGCAGTTCAGTGTTAGGAAAGCGAATATTCATTATCGCTATTCATTCACTTTCCTAACACAGCTGAGTGAACTTACAGTTTTTGACGCTTATTAGAGCCTATGGCTCTAATCAGGTGCTTCAAAAACACCCCCCCCCACTGCTGTAATTTAGGTGCGCTGCGCCTGAAAAGATTAGATCAATGGAAGTGGTCCTATTTTCCCTCTTTTATGCCCTGAGTTTGCTTAAACTGGACAATCAAGGCAATCTAGACAATCTTAAGATATCTATAAACCTCACTGAAAGTGAATTTTACAGTAAAGCTGACCACAGATGGATTAAAACTTGGCTGGTTCAGCAGGGACCAGCCAAATTTTACTCCATCTATGGCTGTCCTCGATCTGCAGAAGTCAATCTAATCACCGACTTCTGTCAAACTGGAACATTGGAAAATTTTCATTTGACCAGTTGCTGCAGTGCTGAACAGTCTATTCTGACATTGGAGGAGTCCCCACTGTCAGAATACAATATCACAGCATGGAGAATTCCTCCATCCACCTTGCTTGTGTGGATGGGGGAATACATGTGCTTCTTTTTTCGATCAGCCAGCTGGATCATGTATAGGAAGCCATACTGTATGCAATTCCTTACAATGAAACTCAACTATTGAAAGGACAATGCTGATGAGCATTATGATGACCTGCATTTTTTTAAGGCACTCAAATCCAGCCAATATCCTCTCCTGCTCTCCAGAACACCTTCCAACATAGAACACTCTTGATTAATTCAGTCTGAGGTAAACATAGGGGGACATTGATATAATTTGTATTTATTAATTGGTGTTAGGGGTATGAACTTATTTGGTCTTTTAGATGATACATTTTGCAGGTCTGGCTAAGAGTCTGCCACATCTTCTCTGTGTACTCTGCAGTCCCCCCCCAGTGGGTTAATATGTGTCTGCATGGGCTACATACAGTATATGCAAGTGTGGGATTGTATGTAAATGCTTAAAAACAAATGCCTTAATGTTACCTATGTTACAATATTTAATATTATAATAATATACATCATTCCTTCATTGTCTTAAGAAAAGTTAATCTGTGAAATGCATTACAATTAATGCTACCAGTCTACCACTGAATCACTGATGTAATTGTTGGGTGGATCTTAACAGATATTTATGATGGGAATGTTACAGATATTTATATGCTTATATACAATGTACAAGATTTTAAAATTTTTATTGGCAAGCTATTTTACATGCATTGTAAGGATGTACTCCCTACATATTACTTCTATACTAACTAAAAGGTTATCCCAGATTTGTAACGGTACCTATCTATCTAAGGGATCTATTCCTTTCTATATTATCGATCTATATAATCTATACTAATCTTTGCCGGCACTCTCCGTTTCACACATTCAGAGGCACACATACAAAGCCCTGTGGGAGCAATTTATGTCAAACACAGACACAGAATGATGCATTACTCATCTTTATTTCCTGGTTCAGTATCCTAAGTACAGTATACAGAACAGGATATGACCGGGCAATGTTTCCATTAAACCAATATGTCACCAATAAGGGACAGACCCACATTCATGGGATGTGGTCTATACACCCTGAACATTTATTCTCCAATTATGGACATACACTGGTCAACTTATTAGCGCTCATTAGTACATGCAAATCTCTTAAAGTATATAGACTAATGCATAACTAGTTTAGTTCCTTTTTCCTATTGAAGCGTTCTAGGCATATTGCCAGACTGGATGTGGCTATACTTCTCAAGCTTAGATTCTGGGTGTATTGTCAAGTTATCACACAATATAACAAGTTCCTGTTTTTCTATAGAACATTGTTGCATAATTTTAAACTGTGAGCTACAACCCATTGTTAAAGAAGCACTCTAAATTAAGTCATAGCAAAGGACAAACTGAAGTCAATGTTTAAGGGCCACATCATCCTTACAATCCGCACCCTGGTAAACAAGGCTAAATCTTGCATTTTAGCTAATGGGTGTAGATGAGAACCCCCAACCTTACAACAGTGGTTTACCTGAATACACAACACTAAAACTATGGAAGATCTCTCCTCAACCCTCAGAGATAAGGAAGACTCTTTCCACAAGAAATGGTTCCCTTGGAATGTTTTTACATCCTTGAAAGAATACCTGGAAATACTGGCCTCTTAAGGTAGATCAATCTAACCAACCCTAATTTACATGACCGGTCATAGATGAGATTACTTACTGGTCATTGCGAGAACTATTCCTTCACTATTTTCTTTTCTCCTCAATCCTTCTCCTACTCTTCAACTTCTACTCAGACGTGGTGTTATATAGATATATGATATGATGTGTAATGCAAGGAGACATTTTACTGAACCTAATTGCTTTTCTCCACCTATCTGTATGTAGACAGATGCTGGCCTACAGCAATAAGGAGAAGGAGACATTGCCTTTTTGCCTCACCATTCTCCTCTGGCTACCAAGGGGAGGGCTAATTCCAAGCAAAAAAGATAAAAAGAAGAGGGTGCACCAGCCTTGTGCATTATTCCAGAGCGTCTAGGCTCTGAGGAAGATTGTACTCCTTCGAAAAGCATCAGCCAGCAGCGGTTCTGAGGTCCTCTCCTCGGTTTTCTGGAGACTGTCGGTTTAGGACTGTTTGCCACATTTCAGTGGTATCTACAAGCTTTTATTCACCACATGTTTGTGAGTACCATTTTATCATGTTTTTTATAATTAAATTATCTTGGGAAAAGGCGCCCTCTTCTTTTTATCTTTTTCGTGCCTACTAGGATACCCCCTATCCATGAGGGCAGCAAGGCTAAAGACACTATCCCTTGAGCGATTGATCGCCTGGCCATCACACTAATGCGCAGGAGTGTTTGTTTGCTATTACTAATTTTTAAGCAAGCCTATAGACTTCTATGCAGAGTGCTGAGAACCCTCGGAGGTGTAGTTTGCGACAGCAGCCATAAAATGAAACCCATAGACCATGGACTACAGATCCCAATGGACACTGTGTAGTAGGAAGAGTGGAGAGAGGATAATTGTTAAACTACCTGGGAAAGTTCTTCTTCTTGACTCCAAGGTGAGAGAGAGAGAGAAAGTAGAGCACCTCTGAGCATTTACCGGTCAGCATTGATGCAATCCTGAGACAGAGTGAGGACACCTGGGGCAGCAGAGTACCACCCACATCACAGGTTCTGCACTGCTGCCACAGAGAAGCTGAAGCATCCACTCACCCTCTGCTTCCCACTGATGATCGCCAGAGGCTTTCAGTGAGAGACTGAGGGGGTCCTCTTCTACAGCGAGGATTCCAAGCAGCATCCTGGAAACTGGTGAGAGGGCTAATTCCCATCATTGACACTGCTAGTAGAGACTGAGCCACTGAGAGCAGGACACCACATGCATCCAACCTATTCCACATCCATATCAGCCCTATACCGCACTTCTACAA
Source organism: Lithobates septentrionalis (assembly GCA_037952835.1). Lineage (NCBI taxonomy): Eukaryota > Metazoa > Chordata > Amphibia > Anura > Ranidae > Lithobates > Lithobates septentrionalis. Next base: position 869,632 of record JBBDGP010000261.1, read on the forward strand.
ACTCTATACTGCACCCATACCAACCCTATACTGCAGTCATACCAAACTGTCACTGCATCTGAACCACCAGAGCTGAGACTATACCATACTTATAGTGCATGCATGGTAAACTGTTAAGTGCAAAGATGCTCTTAAAGCGGAACTTCAGTTATTTTTTCATCTTTCCATTTATTAAATTCTCTGTCCTTGTTGTTTTAACTTTGGATAGTAAAACATTTTTTTTTCTGCAAGTAAATACCTTATACAGCCCACTTCATTTTTCTTGTCTGGTAAAAAGCCTAGGCTTATCACATCATGCACAGCTCTCTCTCACTCTTGTGAGAGTTTGCCAGGAAGGGAGGGGGGGTGAGTCATAAGAGGGCCAATGAGAACTGGAGGTGTGCCTCTGTGTGTCTGTGTAAATCCAGGAAGTGAACAGGCAGCAGCTTCAGCTGCCCACAGTTAAAATGATTGCAGCCAGACTCAGTGGAGGGAGATTTCTTCAGCATATTTGGCAAGTACAGAATCACATTATATATAAAATAATATGCAAAGAAGTTGGAGGGAAGCTTCAGAATGGCAAATATGTTTTTATTACAAATTATGTGAGAAGACTACAGTTCCTCTTTAAAGGGCCCCCAACGATAGCTGGCAGAACAACATCTCAGAGGACTGCCCCCCCATAGTGATTATTCGGCAAGCTCTATTTGTTCTCCCGCCCCCTCAACTACTATACTCCTTTGCTTTTGGACAGAGCATACACAGTCGGTCAAGGACTAGCATTGTCACCATAAGTGTGCTCTGGCAGTATAGTTCCAGCACTGGGTAGATTACTGCTGCTCACTGGTGCACTTGAGGTGGCCTTGGTACTGTTTATGCTGGTCTGGAAGCCATCTTATGCCTAGTTCTTACTGTTAATCACGTTGTATGCTAAATTTGCTGTTACCATTGTTAATGCTGGCCTAGTTAACAAAAAAATTGGGTGAACATATATTAAATGTGCCTTTACTGCCTGGTTTGGTGCCTGAGTTTTTTTTGATATAACACTACTATTGGGTACTAAGTATTACTTTCAGTAATTTCCTGTGATGTTGTATGTTTGTACACTCAAGCTGGTGTGTCAGAGAGGCTGAAGTTCTTGAGAAAGTCGAGCTAAAGAAAAGAGGACCCATCCTATCCAGTGTCTTCTATGGGGTAGGGCTACATATATTTTATTATATAGATAATGTTGACAGCATTGAGAAGATCCTGGCAACTTTAACCACTTGCTGACCTCTGCACGCTGATATACGTCGGCACAATGGCAGCGGTGGGCAAATGGGCGTACCTGTACGTTACCTTTAAGAGCCGGGGATAGCAGGCGTGGGTGCGCCCACCGTGTACAGTGTGACCATGCCCGAGGGACCGGTGGACTCAATCTCCCGGTGATCGTGTCATGGACACTCAGAACGGGGATGTAAACAAGGCATTTCCCTGTTCTGGCTTGTGTCATGACAGAGATCTCTGCTCCCTGTCATCGGGAGCGGTGATCGCTGTCATGTGACTTGAAGCCCATCCCCCCCACAGTTAGAATCACTCCCTAGGACACACTTAACCCCTTAACTGCCCAATAGTGGTTAACCCCTTTACTGCCAGTGTCGTTTACAAAGTAATCAGTGCATTTTATAGCACTGATCGCTGTATAAATAACAATGGTCCCAAAATAGTGTCAAAAGTGTTCAATGTGTCCGCCATAATGTTGATAAAAATCACAGATTGCCGACATTACTAATAAAAAAAAATTACAAATTAAAATGCCATAAAACTATCCCCAGTTTTGTAGATGCTATAACTTTTTCACAAACCAATCAATATAAGCTTATTGCGATTTTTTATAAATGGACAAATACCCCCCAGGTAAGTATTAAGGGACTTTGTAGGCAACGAAAAGAGAAATTGATCAAAAAAAAAATTAAATGTATACATGATGTTTATTTTAAAGAAGATATAAAATTATTCAGGTGCAAATATCACCAAAGAATATATTGGATAAAAACAACAAGTTTCAACAACAAATCGTTAGTGTGTGGTAGTTTGTGGATATTTAGCCCGACGCGTTTCAGGACACTTGAGGGGTCCTTTCATCAGGGGCATTCAAGACAAGGTGAAAACTACCATAGCATATTCTAAAAACAAAAACAAAGAAGAAATATCATAGTAATGGTGGAGAAACAAGAATAGACATATGAAAAAAAAACAAAAACAAAAAAAAAACAAAAACAAAAAAATCCAACATGGACAAGGGTCAAGAAAAGAGGAGCATCGTTGAGGCCGAGATTGGGAGCTCACCCACCGATTGTGTAGACTTTATACTGCATACACCTCCAAACAGAGTGCCAATTGATGTCATACGGCAATAACAATACAGCAAGTGCCGTGGGGCAGTGTGGAAGAAAAATGACTGGTTAGTGGTAGCTAACCAAAAATTTTTTTGCGTAGTTGAGTGTAAGTTGATATAACACTTCAATAGAGCAGATCGCCACGCTCTAAGCGACAGAGTGTCTGTAAAAAAGGGGAATAACGTCTTTTAATATAAAAAACTCATCAAGATCATGATATTGTCAATAAAAATAGATAGATCAATGAAGAGTGCCTTTGTTTATTTAGGCACCCCCACCAAATCATTAATTGATAGGCGCAAGTGTTCTTCATATAGGTGGGAATTAGAGGCTAATATTAGTATTAATCATTTGGTGTATGTCTCAAAAAGGTAAGGAAAAAAGGCAGTTATATAAGTCCTTATGTTAATAATAAGCAACTAATATGTAGAAAACTTTCAATAGTAAGCCCCAAAACTGATTTAAAATGGACAAATAATTTGTGTAATAGAATATTTAAAACACTGAGCCAGTTCAGTAGTTCTGAGTCACGTGTTGTATACAAATAAGGAGATATTGTCCTGTCATTAGAGTCATATAGTGGGAGTTACATCCCAAAGCTGGGTTATAGACTGACCTTTTAATGGATGTTGGTATTACCTGGAGCAACGCCAGCGTGTGCTCAGTGTCCTGCCCTATAAACGCTACATAGTGCCAGGTGGTGAAGGCGTACCATGGGCGGGGTCTAACGTCAGTACCAGCCCATGCAGCACACGCCCATCACCTAGTCTCATTCACAGGCAGACGTGGGCGGCGGACGTAGCAGCATCAGCGGTGCTGTACGTCCACCTCCTCCATGTCCCCATACACAGAAACAAGACATAAGGGGCGGGGCTACAATATCGAGCAGCAGGATGTGCCCGTGTCCTTTATTTAACTGCAGTGGGAATTTTTCCCACGTCAGCAGGGGGAAAGAGACAAACAGACTGTCACTCTAGACCAGGGGTCCTCAAACTACGGCCCGCGGGCCACATGAGGCCCGCCGAGGACATTTATCCGGCCCACCCCACCCAGGGCCGGATTCCCGACAGGCCAGGCTCGGGCCGGGGCCAGGTCGGCTCGGCTTGGGCAGGTCCACTCTGCTTCGGCAGGGAGCATGTCCGCTCCGCTCAGTCAAGCTACACAAGCCGCCTCCCCCACCCCAGTCATCTCGATGGAGGGCTCCGTGTGCCGCGCTGCACGCTGGGATTCACTTCTAACTCACGTGGCAGACAGGAGGCGCGGAGGGGACGCTCGCCTTGTCCCAGGACAGTGAGGAGAAAGAAGAGTCTGACAGGGAGAGTGCAGGCTTCAGGGAACAGCCTACTACTAGGAACAAGTGAGGACCAAGAGGTCGGGGAGACAGTCAGAGGTAAGTCCGTATGTGTAAGTGTCCCCCTGTCCATCCCTCTGTCCCCCTGTCCATCCCTCTGTCCCCCTGTCCACCCCTATGTCCACCCCTCTGTCCCCCCCACTGTCCCCCTGTCCACCCCACTGTCCCCCTGTTCACCCCACTGTCCCCCTGTCCATCCCTCTGTCCCCCTGTCCACCCCCTGTCCATCCCTCTGTCCCCCTGTCCACCCCTCTGTCCCCCACCCCTGTCCTGTCCAGCAGCAGGAGATGCCCGATGTGCACACACACTGACTGGTGAGACATTGTTTGGCACAGTCCCCCTGTCCACCCCACTGTCCCCCTGTCCACCCCACTGTCCCCCTGTCCACCCCACTGTCCCCCCTGTCCACCCCACTGCCCCCCTGTCCATCCCTCTGTCCCCCTGTCCACCCCTCTGTCCCCCTGTCCATCCCTCTGTCCATCCCTCTGTCCCCCTGTCCACCCCTCTGTCCCCCTGTCCACCCCTCTGTCCCCCTGTCCATCCCTCTGTCCCCCTGTCCACCCCTCTGTCCCCCTGTCCACCCCTCTGTCTCCCTGTCCACCCCACTGTCCCCCTGTCCATCCCACTGTCCCCCTGTCCATCTGACTGTCCCCCTGTCCATCCCACTGTCCCCCTGTCCTCCCCTCTGTCCCCCTCCCCTGTCCTGTCCAGCAGCAGGAGATGCCCGATGTGCACACACACTGACTGGTGAGACATTGTTTGACACAGTCCCCCTGTCCACCCCACTGTCCCCCTGTCCACCCCACTGTCCCCCTGTCCACCCCACTGCCCCCCTGTCCATCCCTCTGTCCCCCTGTCCACCCCTCTGTCCCCCTGTCCACACCTCTGTCCATCCCTCTGTCCCCCTGTCCACCCCTCTGTCCCCCTGTCCACCCCTCTGTCCTCCTGTCCATCCCTCTGTCCCCCTGTCCACCCCTCTGTCCCCCTGTCCACCCCTCTGTCTCCCTGTCCACCCCACTGTTCCCCTGTCCATCCCTCTATCCCCCTGTCCATCCCACTGTCCCCCTATCCATCCCACTGTCCCCCTGTAGTCCATGGTCTTGAATGCCCCTGATGAAAGGACCCCTCAAGTGTCCTGAAACGCGTCGGGCTGAATATCCACAAACTACCACGCACTAACGATTTGTTGTTGAAACTTGTTGTTTTTATCCACCAATATATTCTTTGATGATTTTTGCACCTGAATAATTTTATATCTTCTTTAAAATAAACATCATTTATACATTTAATTTTTTTTTTTGATCAATTTCTCTTTTGATTGCATACAAAGTCCTTTAATACTTACCTGGGGGGTATTTGTCCATTTATACCTACCTCAGGATTGGCAACAACCAGCTCCCTATTGGTGGAGACACATAGTCACTCTATTGCGATTTTTTTTTTACCAAAAATATGTAGAGGAATACATATTGGCCTAAACTGAGGAAAAAAAATGTTTTTTTATATATTTTTTGGGGATATTTATTATAGCAAAAAGTAAAAAATAATGCCTTTTTTTCAAAATTGTCGCTCCTTTTTTGTTTATAGTGCAAAAAATAAAAACCGCAGAGGTGATCAAATACCACCAAAAGAAAGCTCTATTTGTGAAAAAAAAAGGCCGTCAATTTTGTCTGGGTGCAACGTCGCACAACAGTGCAATTGTCAGTTAAAGCGACGCAGTGCTGAATCACAAAAAGTGCTCTGGTCAGGAAGGGGGTAAAATCTTCCGGGGCTGAAGCAGTTAAAGCGGTTATATACCCGCAAATGAAAAAAAACCCAAAAAACTGTAAGGCAAAGGCATAATGAACTAGTATGCACCGCTTACTAGCTCATTATGAAATACTTACTTTAGAACGAAGCATCTGCATCACATCACAGTCACCGCCGAGGGAAATGACATTTTCCCCTCTGCGTTTCTTCCAGGTTCGCGGCTCTGGCGCTGTGAGTGGCTGGAGCCGTGATGACGTCACTCCCACTAATGGGAGTCCTGAGTTCTGGCTAATTCCGGCATGACATGAGCGGCTGCATGCAGGGTAAATATGTCCTAAATCATGTAGGTTTAGGAGATATTCATGTTACCTACAGGTAAGCCTTATTATAGACTTACCTGTAGGTAAAAATGTTAAAAAGGGGTATACAACCGCTTTAATGTATGAGGGGCATATTGTTTCACTTCAGTATGAGCTAGCAGCAAGAAGTGTACTGTTTACTTTCTCCCGATTTCTAATATCATGTTGAAATGGTTTCTACAAATGTAAATATGGAACAATCTGTATTGATGTTACTAGGAACTCTGCAATATATAGCCGAAAAATATTCTAATTTCTTTTGCTGCCAAGTATAAAAAAAATAAAAAGTTGACTAACCTATTGAACAAATGAATTAGTATGTAAGCCTATTGTGGTGGGTAATCTATCACCAGCAATGTGTTTGGTTATGGGACCCATAGCTGATCATAGTCATTCAATTTTAACTTGTCACTGAGCAGACTGGATGTATGAAAACATGTAATCCTGGAGTATGAGTGATTTTTAATACAACTATGATCATTTCTCTTAGCTTTGGAAGTCTGTTTCTGAGAAGTCCAAAGACATAAAATGATCATTAATTATTTCAGTCCATTTACTTTACACTAGGTAAAGTCATTATGTTGTACTGTATGACATCCCTGACCAATTGTTCTCATAGGAATACTGCTTACATCTTGCCTTCCTTGGCTTGCACCGCCTTTCAACATGCTAATTAAAAATTTTTTTTGAATACTTACCTTATTTTAGACCCAGACCCAGTTTTTCTATGCAGACTATAGCTGGTTTTAGGGGTGAGGGTGGTGTTCATAGTTTCTTGAAAACACCAAAGCAACTACCCTCACTATTCCTGTCAAGAGCACTCAGCACTGATACAAGCAGTGGGCTGACTCTTGGGAGGAGATCTTCAGATATCAAAAGCCTTATTGGGTGGATGCCAGTCTGCAGGAGTGGACCTTCCTAGACATAATACATTTGTTTGCAGACTGTCCAAATGTGATGATGACTGAGTCTCTATGATTGAAAGAATCAAATTTCAGTAAATGAACAGGGGAACAACAACAATAAGACTGGGGAGAAAAGAGATAAATGATGATGAAAAAGAGTCAGCCAGGAAATAATCTCTATCTGAATTGCTATAACCTTTAATGCATACTGTGAGAAGCTCACACTGTGCAGTGAAAACATAATACGCTTTTTAAATACAGGAGGGAAGCCTGTACAACAGTGCAAAATAGAAGGTAAAGCTGGAGTTCTGCTTTAAAAAAATGACTGATGGTGACATTGGTGAAATTCTTGCAAAATCATGCAAGAAATCAAGGCTAAATGCTCCACTCTTGATATGTGGATATGGAGACAGAGAAGAGCATTTTTCAAGCATTTCAAATTATTTATAGATTTTTTTCAATTTTGCATAATCCTCATAGAAAAAGACAAGTTTGAAAAACTGCATTAGTACTATGGACCAATGAATAATTCCAGTGATTTAGTCTGTTGAATAGTGTGCGTGGGTAGGTAGCTTTTGCCCTTTCATTTTGTAGACACAGACGCAAAATGAGAACTAGCAAAGACAAATATGAAGAGGTCACTGCTTATAATATGATTATAGTTGGAAATGATGGTCATATTTGGGAGCTATAAATAACTCTTTTCGCTAGGGAATTAGGAAATGAACTATGGCCAATAATCTCTTTTTGTGTCTGTTGTTTGTGCTTCTAGATGGAACAGACTTGAGGGAGCAGAGGAAAAAAAAAAGCAGTTCTGAAAACAGTACTAAAAATGAAAGAAAAAAAAAAGGTTTAAGTCATTACCTAAAATAAAATAATTTGGATGAAATGTGACAGATCCTATTAAAGAGATGTTACTAGCCCCCCAAAAAGAGATATCCTTTAAATTGTTTCTATCGATATCAAGATTCAGATGTCATTTAGCTGAAAGGCTAATTGGATGTCAGGGCCAGGAGCCTTTGTAACCTTCATTTTAGACCTTCAGTTATTGACATATTTAACATGGTTGACATGGTACTACTGCCTAACAAATACACTAAACTAATTACCACATAGAGACACAACTTTTAGGGAATTTTTTTCATCATCTTTTTTTTTAAAGCAGGGTAGAATTAAAAGTTTTAGGATGTACCTTTATAAACAGGTTAAGGCTTTTTAAAACCCAACTCCAGAAATTAGAAAGCATCTATCCCACCTTCCCCTATGTAGTTATGGATGGGTAGTAGAAGAACAGGCATTAAAACATATTCTATATCTTACTCTGGCCAGTTCTGGCACTGCCCTCATGTTTCCAATATGGTCTGTGGTTGATTCCTTGGTATCATCGTGTACATTGCAGGGCTATTACCGAACATTTTATATGATGGGCAAGCAAATAAACAACTTAGACAGGTGGCAGAACTGGATCAGATGCACCTGTAGAGGGATCCTGTTGGATCATGTAATAAAATATTTTCCCCTTTTTTTTTTTGTCACCTCTAAACATCACAAGCATTTAAGCCTCGTAGTGTGGGGTGGGTGGTAGGAGATCACTGCAACAGTAGTTTTCCTCGAATCAGGCTTTAAAGTGGGGTTCCACCCAAAAAAACAAACATATCTAAAAAATTCTAAAAAAAAAAACAAAAAAACATTTGGATATATATTTTTTTTTTACTCACCTCTAAATGCCTGTTGCTAGGTGGTCCCTCGTAGTCTGCCCCCTTCCTCTGCCTGGGCTGGTGACATCACTTCCCCCTGGCACAGGAAGGACTCGGCTCTTCTCCCTCCCTCCTGTCAATCATCTGGGACCCATTACAGGTCCCAGGTGACTGAGCGGCCAATCACGGCGCGCGGCGCCGCTTGCGCATGCGCAGTGGGTGCCAGGCTGTGAAGCCACAGCCCGGCGCCCACAGTTGAAATGCCGGCGCCGACGAGCAGAGGGGGGGGACGAGCGGGGCTTCGATCCCCCGCATCGCTGGACCCAGGGACAGGTAAGTGTCCAATTAAAAGTCAGCAGCTGCAGTATTTGTAGCTGCTGTCTTTTAATTTTTTTTTTTTTTAATGGCCCGTCTGGGTGGAACTCCTCTTTAAAGTATATGTAAACGTTTACCTTGTAAAACAACCCATTCAGTTCAAAATAGAAATGCATGGCAAAACGTTTGTGTGTGTATACAGTGCCTTAAAAAAAAGTATTTTATTGGGATTTTATGTAATAGACCAACACAAGGAGGCACATAATTGTGAAGTGGAAGGAAAATGATATCTGGTTTTCATTTTTTTTTACAAATAAATATCTAAAAAATGTGGCTTGCATTTGTATTCAGCCCCCTTTACTCTGATATCCCTGACTAAAATGTAGTGGAACCAATTGCTTTCAGAAGTCACCTAATTAGTAAACAGAGTCCACCTGTGTGTAATTGAATCTCTGTAAAAATACAGCTGTTCTGTGAAGCCCTCAGAGGTTTGTTAGAGAACCTTAGTAAACAAACAGCATCATGAAGGCCAAGGAACACACCAGGCACATCGGGCATAAAGTTGTGCAGAAGTTTAAAGTAGGGTTAGGTTATAAATCAATATCCCAAGCTTTGAACATCATATGGAGCACTGTTCAATCCATCATCCAAAAATAGAAAGAGTATGGCACAACTGCAAACCTACCAAGACATGGCCGCCCACCTAAACTGACAGGCCGGGCAAGAAGAACATTAATCAGAGAAGCAGCCAAGAGGCCCATGATAACTCTGGAGGAGCTGCAGAGATCCACAGCTCAGGCAAGACAATCTGTCCACAGGAAAACTATCATGCCCCGTACACACGGTCGGACATTGATCGGACATTCCGACAACAAAATCCTTGGATTTTTTCCGATGGATGTTGGCTCAAACTTGTCTTGCATACACATGGTCACACAAAGTTGTCGGAAAATCCGATCGTTCTGAACGCGGTGACGTAAAACATGTACGTCGGGACTATAAACGGGGCAGTAGCCAATAGCTTTCGTCTCTTAATTTATTCTCAGCATGCGTGGCACTTTGTGCGTCGGATTTGTGTACACACGATCAGAATTTCCGACAACGGATTTTGTTGTCGGAAAATTTTATAGCAAGCTCTCAAACTTTGTGTGTCTGAAATTCCAATGGAAAATGTGTGATGGAGCCTACACACGGTCAGAATTTCCGACAACAAGGTCCTATCACACATTTTCCATCGGAAAATCCGACCGTGTGTATGGGGCATTAGTCATGCACTCCTCAAATCTGGTCTTTATGGAATATAGACAAGAAGAAAGCCATTATTGAAAGAAAGCCATAAGAAGTCCCGTTTGCCTGCGATCTTTGCTTTAGCTATAGAGGTTTTGGCAATTGCGATCAGATCTAACCAAAATATTAAGGGGGTAAAATGCGGAGCGCACACCCACAAATGCGCCCTGTTTGCAGACGACATCCTTCTATTTGTCACTTCCCCAACTACCTCACTTCCCAATATTTGCAATCTTTTAAAAACATTTGGATCCTTGTCGGGCTTAAAGGTCAACATGGACACATCACAGGCATTAAATATTTCCCTACAAGAGGCAGAAGTAAATAGGCTCAAGCCCTCATTCAAATTTAAATGGAGCGACTCTTCGATCCGATACCTAGGGATAAACCTTACCCCCAAGTTTGAGCGACTTTTCCAAGCTAATTTCCCTCCCATGTTCCGCACACTAGAATCTGACATTCTAACATGGTCCAAATACAATATATCATGGTTAGGTAGAATTCATTCTATCAAAATGACGCTATTGCCCAAGCTCCTCTATTTGTTTAGGTCACTCCCGATAGACATTAGAAAACACCATCTTAAATCCCTACAAGGAAAAATAATAAAATTCATTTGGGGTAAAAAAGGCTATAGGCTAGCCCGCAATGTGCTTTTTAGCCCCAAAACCAAGGGGGGACTGGGTCTACCAGATCTGTTTAGCTACTACCAAGCTGCAAGACTGGCCCAACTCTCAATGGTATACTTCAAAGTTGAGAAACCCGACTGGATAGATATAGAGAGACAAGCTATCCCGACACACACCATAGACTACCTCCTCTGGTGTCCCATGAAATCAAGGCCTTCCATATTAGCCCCAACATTGTCCCAATCCTTTAAATTATGGGACTCCGTGAAATGCTTACCAGCTCTGACCTCACCCTCCCACCCTCTGGACCACATTTTTCATAACCCCCGATTTGTACCGGGCATGGACATCAAGTCCTTTAAATGGTGGCTGGACAAGGGGATGTACCGTATTGGCCACTTTCTCTCACCCTCGGGTCCAATCACGCTAAAGCACTGTGTAGATAAGCTTAAACTCCCAGGTACAGAGAGGTTTAGATTTGTCCAGATATCCCACTTTCTTTCCTCACTAACGAAGGGACAGGCACGCCCTTTGGAATTTACATCTTATGAGCGTTGGTGCGGCCAAGCACTAGACATAAAGGGGGGTATATCTCTCATTTACGCGTCTCTTGTGGAACCCACCACAAAATTTACATACATGGAATCGTGGGAGAAGGATCTGCAGGAGACCTGGAGCCTGGAAGAATTGCATCGGAGAGGATCCATAGCCTTTAAAGGTATTCTAAATACTTCATTGATAGAAGCTAATCTAAAAGTGCTTTTGCGATGGTACCTAGTACCCACCAGACTTGCAACTATGTTTACTTCTGTCTCCCCGTTATGCTTTAGAGGGTGTCAAGCTCAGGGCTCCATGATTCATATCTGGTGGGAATGTCCGAAATTAAGAGGTTTTTGGAACAAAATATTCGCGATGATCCGAAAAGTCTCGGGTCTTCCTATCACTAAATCTGCCCAAGTGGCATTACTTAATGCACCAATCCCTAAGACAACGAAACACTCTCAAAAGTTGATATCCTTCATGCTGTTAGGAGCTAAAACTACTATAGCTAAGTCCTGGAAGCAACCCACAGTGTCTTTCCAGGCAGCCAAAAGAAAGATTTTGTGGATTATGTCCCAAGAAAAAACGGTCAGCTCTCTGACGGACACCACTAAGTCATTCGAGGCAACATGGGAGCCCTGGGCTGGACATTTAGGCATTTCCCTTATCCCAGGTATTCAAATGACACAGTCAAGATGAGTTAAAAAAAAAAACACCTTGGACTGGGCACAACTATATACATCCATGCTAGCGTTCTATTTCTTCTTCTTTTCTTCTTCTCTTTCCTGCCTTTCTGTTACTACAATGAATTGATATCACATTAGCAGTGTACCAGTTTTGTTTAAATTTCTGATTTACAATATGGTAGATTGTCTCATGTCGCCATCAGACTTTGTATAGTGAGTTCAAGTTTTAGACTCAAAACGGATTACTGCCAGATGGATGGGAACTGCTGGAGGGGTCTAATGGCTTCTCTAGGGGTTCCTATCTCTACCTCAGGGGCGGTGGCAGGACCCTGGGAGTGGGGACAGAGGGGGTACCGGGTCATGCTTAACACTTTCCCTGGGGATGGGGGGACTCCTAACACAGTATGATCCCGCTAGGGGTGTTGGGAATGTCAACCCACACAGGGAACATAAGTAACAGCCTTCCCTACTGTTTCAATGGCAAATGTAAATGGATTTGAATCTCTGTTTATTATCTTTGTACTTTTCTAATATCAATCCCGTATTTGCATGGGATTTGTCAGTATACCTTTGTATTTTTTTTTTCTTCAATGTACTGCACTGCTCTTTAATAAAGCTTTATTTAAAAAAAAAAAAAAAAAAAAAGAAGTCCCGTTTGCAGTTTGTGTGAAGCCATGTGGGGACACAGCAAAAATGTGGAAGAAGGTGCTCTAGTCAGATGAGTCTAAAATTTAACTTTTTGTCCTAAAAGCAAAAGGCTATGGGTTTGATTTACTAAAGGCCAATAGACTGTGCACCTTGGAAAGTGCAATTGCACTCGCAAGTGCAGTTGCTCCAGAGCTTAATAAATGAGGAAAAGCTTCACTTTGCAAAGTATACCCAATCACATGCAAGGAAAATAAAAGAAAAAACAGCATTTTTGCTTGCACATGATTGGTTGATGAAAGTCAGCAGAGCTTCTGCTTATTTACTAAACTCTGGAGCAACTGCTCTTGCCGTGTGCAACTGCACTTTTCCAAGTGCACAGTCTTTTTGCCTTTAGTAAATCAACCCCTATGTGTGGTGGAAAACACTGCACATCACCCTGAACACACCATCCACACCGTGAAACATGGTAGTGGGAGCATCATGTTGTGGGGATGCTTTTCTTCAGCAGGGACAGGGGAGCTGGTCAGAGTTGATGGGAAGATGGATGGAGCCAAATACAGGGCAACCTTAGAGTCTGAAAAAGACTTAAGACTGGGGTGGAGGTTCACCTTCCAGCAGGACAACGACCCTAAACATACAGCCAGAGCTACAATGAAATGATTTAAATCAAAGCATATTCAGGTGTTAGAATGGGCCAAATTCTATACCTAAATCCAATTGAGAATCTGTGGCAAGACTTGAAAATTGCTGTTCACAGACGCTCTCCATCCAACTTGACAGAGCTTGAGCTATTTTGCAAAAATGTCACTCTCTAGATGTGCAAAGCTAGTAGAGATATACCCCAAAAGACTTGCAGCTGTAATTGCAGTGAAAGGTGGTTTTATAAAGTATTGACTCGGGGGGCTGAATACAAATGCACGCCACACTTTTCACATATTTATTTGTAAAAAATGTTGAAAACCATTTATCATTTTCACTCCACTTCACAATTATGTGCCACTTTGTGTGGGACTATCACATAAAATTCCAATAAAATACATTTACATCTTTGGTTGTTACATGACAAAATGTGGAAAATTTCAAGGGGTATGAATACTTTTTCAAGGCACTGTATACACATTATATTACCAAAAGTATTGGGATGCCTGCCTTTACACGCACATGAACTTTAATGGCACCCTAGCCTTAGTCCATAGGGTTCAATATTAAGTTGGCCCACCCTTTGCAGCTATAACAGCTTCAACTCTTTTGGGAAGGCTGTCCACAAGGTTTAGGAGTGTGTCTACGGGAATGTTTGACCATTCTTCGAGAAGTGCATTTGTGAGGTCAGGTACTGATGTGGATGAGAGAGCCTGGCTCACAGTCTCCACTCTAATTTATCCCAAAGGTGTTCTATCGGGTTGAGGTCAGGACTCTGTGCCTGCCAGTCATGTTCCTCCACCCCAAACTCACTCATCCATGTTTTTTATGGAAAAGCAGGAATTGTGCATTTACAGAATACTAAGTTTTTTGTTTTTTTAAAATAACAAACATGTTATAATTACCTGCTCTGTGCAATAGTATTGCACAGAGCAGCTTCAAACCTCCTCTTCTCGTATTCCTTGCTGTTGCTGTCTGCTCTTTCTTTTCAGTGTCTGCCCCAAAAGCAAGCACATGATTGACAGCCAGTGGCTCCCAGTGCTGCCTCTGTGTCCTGTGAGGAGAAAGAGAGCAGCAATCTTGCTTTCGGACACAGCAATGGATTGAAATTGTGGCTCAGGTAAGTATTTAGGGGGGTCTGATCATAGGAGATTTTTTTACCTTAATGCAGTAAATGCACAGAAAACAGAGTCACATCAGCTTATACACACAGGTGCTGCTATATTTTCACTCAAACCAGAAGCAGAGACTATTAGTCAAGGATTCCTTCTTGTGTGTTGATCTAAATCCTTGTTTTAGACTGTCCTATTGTTATTATCTCACATATACAGTGTCAGATAGATAGCTAGGTTTGTGGTACATTATATGTGTAGTGGTGTCAAGGAAGTAGTGCAGCCGAAGCTCCTAGGCAGGGGCAAATATGTGCATATGTGCTCCTGCAGGTGCCTGTCTTGCCAGACATAGGCTAACGCCTATGCGCGCAAATATTGGCACGCACATGCAAACGCATATGCGCAAATATGTGTGCCTGTTAGCAATTAATGCCGGCGCCAATTGGCCTATATAAGGGCAGCAGCTGCACTAGTCCATCTGCAGCTTTACCCATATACCTGTTCCTGTGATCTATGCTTAATAGCTATGTTTGACCAGGCTTATCTTGACCACGCTTGCGCGCCACCTATCCTGACCCCCGCTTGCCTTAAAGACTTTGTTATATCTTCCATCTGCCTGATATCCTGTTGCCAACCTGTGCTTGCATCATAACCATTCTCTGCCTGCTGTTTATGCTTATACCTGATCCTCCATTGTTAACCTGGCTTGTCTGACCCTGCATCCAGTTACCAGTTATCCATCTGTCCTGCTCTGCATAGTGCCTGGTGATGCTGGTCCTACATCTACTGTGTGCCTGCATCTGCTGCTCCTGTTGCCATCCACTGCTTCAGCCATCCAGCCCAGCTGGACGCACCTTCCACACACTTCTGCAACCACAGAAGATCTTGCAGGCACTCTTACCCATGAGCAGCTAGTCCATAAAGGGCGCAGGGGCTAGTTTACTTACAGCTATGCATGCGGGGCACCGGACTCATAGGTTTCTATGAGTTTTTTTTAAGCCACATAATTAGAGCCAGATGCTCTAATTGGCTTGAAAAAGGTTGGCCTCGAACCCACCCACTTGTGACACTAGCGAATCAATATTCATTATTGTCTACCGGCTTCTCCTCTCGACCAATCAGGATAGGAGGCAGATAAGGTTGGCTGGCAGGAGAAGCCATGGAGGGCTGAGTGTGGACCTGGGGGGGGGGGGGGTTGTTTGCCAGCCTCCCCAAAAAGTTTAACACCAGCTGCCACTGATCTTAGTTCACAGCACCCTCGTGGCCACTGTCGCAACACCAGTGGCCCTTGAGCCAGGGCTGTACAAGAGGTCTCCCTCTACATGTCAGGCTCTCCCACAAGGTACGTGAAAAGTAGTCACCTTCCAGTATATAGTAGGTGAACCCATTTTATATGTGTAGCCAAGTCCCGGGCATCTCCAGGCCTAATGGTGACCTTCAGAGTTAGGGACAGCTGACATCCTTGTAGAGTGGGTTACGAGGCATGGTGGGTGCAATGCAAGGTAGATTAGTGGGCGCCAGACACTTCTTGAATGCAAAGAGATTTATTGTCTCTTAAATAGAACTGTGGGAGAGAGGGTTAGGGCCAGGACACCCTTTAGTAGGTGTAATGTTAATTTGGCAGACTCTGAGACTTCTATAGGTAGACAGTAGAGATGAGCCGAACACCCCCCTGTTCGGTTCACACCAGAACATGCGTACAGGCAAAAAATTCAAGCGAACACCGTTAAAGTCTATGGGACACGAACATGAATAATCAAAAGTACTAATTTTAAAGGCTTTTTTGCAAGTTATTGTCATAAAAAGTGTTTGGGGACCTGGGTCCTGCCCCAGGGGACACGGATCAATGCAAAAAAAAGTTTTAAAAATGTCCGTTTTTTCAGGAGAAGTGATTTTAATAATGCTTAAAGTGAAACAATAAAAGTGTAATATCCCTTTAAATTTCATACCTGGGGGGTGTCTATAGTATGCCTGTAAAGGGGCGCATGTTTCCCGTGTTTAGAACAGTCTGACAGCAAAATGACATTTCAAGGTCTGGTATGGATATTAAGGGGAACCCCGGCCAAAATTAAAAAAAAAAAATGGCGCGGGTCCCCCTCAAAATCTATACCAGACCCTTATGCCGCGTACACACGGTCGGACTTTCTAGAAAGCTAGGTCCGACGTACTTGCCGCCAGACTTCCGGCGGACTACCGCCGGACTTTCTGAACGGCCGGACTTGCCTACACACGGCCGGACTTTCCGGAATCCGGTCTTCCCGACGGACTTCCGCCGGACTTTCAGAACGAACGGACTTTCCCACACACGGACAAGTCCGTTCATTTTGAACGTGACTTTGGTACGACGGGACTAGAAAAGGAATTCAATCTCGCCGCTTTTTTTGGCGAGATTGAAACCTTGCGAGCCCCGTCGCAGGCCCTTAGGTCTGGTATGGATTATAAAGGGGAACCCCTACGCCGAAAAACGGCGTGGGGTCCCCCTAAAATCCATACCAGACCCCGATCCGAGCACGCAGCCTGGCCGGTCAGGAAGGGGGGTGGGGACGAGCGAGCGCCCCCCCCCCCTCCTGAACCGTACCAGGCCGCATGCCCTCAACATGGGGGGGTGGGTGCTTTGGGGGAGGGGGGCGCCCTGCGCCCCCCTCCCCCAAAGCACCTTGTCCCCATGTTGATGAGGACAAGGGCCTCTTCCCGACAACCCTGGCCGTTGGTTGTCGGGGTCTGCGGGCGGGGGCTTATCGGAATCTGGGAGCCCCCTTTAATAAGGGGGCCCCCAGATCCCGGCCCCCCACCCTATGTAAATGAGTATGGGGTACATGGTACCCCTACCCATTTACCTAGGTAAAAAGTGTCAGTAATAAAACACAACACAGGTTTTTAAAATAATTTATTAAACAGCTCCGGGGGGGGGGGTCTTCTTCCGTCTTCGGGGGTCCCTCCGGTTCATCTTCTCCCGGCGTCCGGTTGGTTCTTCTCCGCTCTCCGGCCTCTTCTCCCGGTGTCCCAGGTCTTCGGCCGGCCCCTCCGCTTTCTTCAGGTAGCTCTATTGCCAGCGGAGGTCCGGACTTCTGGGCTTCTTGGCTTCTTGTGTTCTCTTCTCTTCTCTTCCCCCAGATGTTGACACGACGCTCTCTCCGGCTGGACTGGTCTCTGAGGGCTGCGTTGTGACTTATATAGGCGGAGACCCCGCCCCCATATGATGTCACAGTCCCTGGGCATGCTGGGACTGTGACGTTTTAGGGGGCGTGGTCGACCACGCCCCCTAAAACGTCACAGTCCCAGCATGCCCAGGGACTGTGACATCATATGGGGGCGGGGTCTCCGCCTATATAAGTCACAACGCAGCCCTCAGAGACCAGTCCAGCCGGAGAGAGCGTCGTGTCAACATCTGGGGGAAGAGAAGAGAAGAGAACACAAGAAGCCAAGAAGCCCAGAAGTCCGGACCTCCGCTGGCAATAGAGCTACCTGAAGAAAGCGGAGGGGCCGGCCGAAGACCTGGGACACCGGGAGAAGAGGCCGGAGAGCGGAGAAGAACCAACCGGACGCCGGGAGAAGATGAACCGGAGGGACCCCCGAAGACGGAAGAAGACCCCCCCCCCCCGGAGCTGTTTAATAAATTATTTTAAAAACCTGTGTTGTGTTTTATTACTGACACTTTTTACCTAGGTAAATGGGTAGGGGTACCATGTACCCCATACTCATTTACATAGGGTGGGGGGCCGGGATCTGGGGGCCCCCTTATTAAAGGGGGCTCCCAGATTCCGATAAGCCCCCGCCCGCAGACCCCGACAACCAACGGCCAGGGTTGTCGGGAAGAGGCCCTTGTCCTCATCAACATGGGGACAAGGTGCTTTGGGGGGGGGGGCGCAGGGCGCCCCCCTCCCCCAAAGCACCCACCCCCCCATGTTGAGGGCATGCGGCCTGGTACGGTTCAGGAGGGGGGGGGGGCGCTCGCTCGTCCCCACCCCCCTTCCTGACCGGCCAGGCTGCGTGCTCGGATCGGGGTCTGGTATGGATTTTAGGGGGACCCCACGCCGTTTTTTCGGCGTAGGGGTTCCCCTTTATAATCCATACCAGACCTAAGGGCCTGGTATGCCCCGCGCTCGCCGCAATAGGAAGATTTGTTTTTCCTATTGCAGCGAGCGCGAGATGCAGTAACCTGCTCCTCCGTCGTATCTGGTCCTTCGGACTAGCATACAGACGTACGGGCTTTCCGTCAGGAACTGAGTCCGGCGGAGGTACGACGTAAAGATTTGAAGCAGGCTTCAAATCTAAAGTACGTCGGATTTCCGCAAAAATCCGACCGAAACGGTCCGTCGGAAGTCCGATGGAGACCACACACGGTCGGACTTTCCGCCGGACTTTGTCCGGCGGCGTCCGTCGGACTTTTGCAGGTGAAAAGTCCGACCGTGTGTACGCGGCATTAAGGTCTGGTATGGATTTTAAGGGAAACCCCGTGCCAAAATTGAAAAAAAAATGGCGTGGGGTCCCCCTAAAAATCCATACCAGACCCTTATCCGAGCACGCAACCTGGCAGGCCGCAGGAAAAGAGGGGGGACGAGAGAGCGCCCCCCCTCCTGAACCGTACCAGGCCACATGCCCTCAACATTGGGAAGGTGCTTTGGGGTAGCCCCCCAAAACACCTTGTCCCCATGTTGATGAGGACAAGGGCCTCATCCCTACAACCCTGGCCGGTGGTTGTGGGGGTCTGCGGGCGGGGGGCTTATCAGAATCTGGAAGCCCCCTTTAAAAAGGGGACCCCCAGATCCCGGCCTTCCCCCCTGTGTGAAATGGTAAGGGGGTACCCCTGCCATTTCACTAAAAAAGTGTCAAAAATGTTAAAAATGACAAGAGACAGTTTTTGTCATTCCTTTATTTAAATGCTTCTTCTTTCTTCTATCTTCTGTCTTCCTTCGGTTTCTTCCTGCGTCTGCGTCTTCTTCCCTTCTTCTCAGGGCCGCTCCGCATCCTGGATGGATGGAGGGAGGCTCCCGCTGTGTGACGCTTCTCTCTTCATCTTCTTCTCTTCATCTTCTTCTCTTCATCTACTTCTCTTCATCTTCATCTTCTTCTCTTCATCTTCTTCTCTTCATCTTCTTTTCGGGCCGCTCCGCATCCATGATGGCATGGAGGGAGCCTCCCGCTGTGTGACACTTCTCCTCCATTATCATTTATTTTTATTGTTATTTCTATTTTTATTTTTATTTTCATTTTTATCTTTATTTTTATTTTATTTTCATGTTTACTTACATTTTTCATTGATTAATATTTTTTATTTTGTCTTTTCATATACATCCCCGTCATCCTGCTCCAAGGGTTTACATCAGTGGCGGCTGGTGCTCAATTTTCTTGGGGGGGCGCAAAGCCCTAACCAACCCCAGCCACACACCCCCCCCCCGCCGGTCCCTCGCCCGCAATAGATGGATAAATAGACAGATAAATGGACACATAGATAGACACTGGGTGGGATGGATGGATGGATAGACGCTGGGTGGGATGGATGGATAGACACTGGGTGGAATGGATGGATAGACACTGGGTGGGATGGATGAATAGATAGACACTGGGTGGGATGGATGGATGGATGGATGGATGGGTGGATAGACACTGGGTGGGATGGATAAATGGATAGACACTGGGTGGGATGGATAAATGGATAGACACTGGGTGGGATGGATAAATGGATAGACACTGGGTGGAATGGATGGATAGACACTGGGTGGGATGGATGGATGGATAGACACTGGGTGGGATGGATGGATGGATAGACACTGGGTGGGATGGATGGATGGATGGATGGATGCATGGATAGACACTGTGTGGGATGGATGGATAGACACTGGGTGGGATGGATGGATGCATGGATAGACACTGTGTGGGATGGATGGATGGATAGACACTGGGTGGGATGGATGGATAGACACTGGGTGGGATGGATGGATAGACACTGGGTGGGATGGATGGATAGACACTGGGTGGGATGATGGATAGACACTGGGTGGGATGATGGATAGACACTGGGTGGGATGGATGGATAGACACTGGGTGGGATGGATGGATAGACACTGGGTGGGATGATGGATAGACACTGGGTGGGATGATGGATAGACACTGGGTGGGATGGATAGACACTGGGTGGGTGGGAGAGATAGACAGGGGGCAGGGGGAGAGAGAGATATACACTGGGTGGGTGGGAGAGAGAGATATACACTGTGGGTGGGAGAGAGAGATATACACTGGGGAGTGGGAGAGAGAGAGATATACACTGGGGGTGGATGGATAGACGCTGGGTGGGATGGATGGATAGACACTGGATGGAATGGATGATTAGACACTGGGTGGGATGGATGAATGGATAGACACTGGGTGGGATGGATGGGGGGATAGACACTGGGTGGGATGGATAAATGGATAGACACTGGGTGGGATGGATAAATGGATAGACACTGGGTGGGATGGATGGATGGATAGACACTGGGTGGGATGGATAAATGGATAGACACTGGGTGGGATGGATGGATGGATGGATAGACACTGGGTGGGATGGATGGATGGATAGACACTGGGTGGGATGGATGGATGGATAGACACTGGGTGGGATGGATGGATGGATAGACACTGGGTGGGATGGATGGATGGATAGACACTGGGTGGGATGGATGGATGGATGGATAGACACTGGGTGGGATGGATGGATGGATGGATAGACACTGGGTGGGATGGATGGATAGACACTGGGTGGGATGGATGGATGGATGCATGGATAGACACTGTGTGGGATGGATGGATGGATGGATGGATAGACACTGGGTGGGATGGATGGATGGATGGATGGATGCATGGATAGACACTGTGTGGGATGGATGGATGGATGGATAGACACTGGGTGGGATGGATGGATAGACACTGGGTGGGATGGATGGATAGACACTGGGTGGGATGGATGGATAGACACTGGGTGGGATGGATGGATAGACACTGGGTGGGATGGATGGATAGACACTGGGTGGGATGGATGGATAGACACTGGGTGGGATGGATGGATAGACACTGGGTGGGATGGATGGATAGACACTGGGTGGGATGATGGATAGACACTGGGTGGGATGATGGATAGACACTGGGTGGGATGGATAGACACTGGGTGGGATGGATAGACACTGGGTGGGTGGGAGAGATAGACAGGGGGCAGGGGGAGAGAGAGATATACACTGGGTGGGTGGGAGAGAGAGATATACACTGTGGGTGGGAGAGAGAGATATACACTGGGGAGTGGGAGAGAGAGAGATATACACTGGGGGTGGGAGAGAGAGATATACACTGGGGAGTGGGAGAGAGAGATATACACTGGGGGGTGGGAAAGAGAGATATACACTGGGGGGTGGGAAAGAGAGATATACACTGGGGGGTGGGAAAGAGAGATATACACTGGGGGTGGGAAAGAGAGATATACACTGGGGGGTGGGAAAGAGAGATATACACTGGGGGGTGGGAGAGAGAGATATACACTGGGGAGTGGGAGAGAGAGATATACACTGGGGATGGGAGAGAGAGATATACACTGGGGAGTGGGAGAGAGAGAGATATACACTGGGGGTGGGAGAGAGACATATACACTGGGGAGTGGGAGAGAGAGATATACACTGGGGATGGAAGAGAGAGATATACACTGGGGAGTGGGAGAGAGAGAGAGATATACACTGGGGAGTGGGAGAGAGAGAGATATACACTGGGGGTGGGAGAGAGAGATATACACTGGGGAGTGGGAGAGAGAGATATACACTGGTGGGTGGGAGAGAGAGATATACACTGGGGGGTGGGAGAGAGAGATATACACTGGTGGGTGGGAGAGAGAGATATACACTGGTGGGTGGGAGAGAGAGATATACACTGGTGGGTGGGAGAGAAAGATATACACTGGGGGGGTGGGAGAGAGAGATATACACTGGGGGGTGGGAGAGAGAGATATACACTGGGGGTGGGAGAGAGAGATATACACTGGGGGTGGGAGAGAGAGAGAGAGATACACTGGGGGTGGGAGAGAGAGAGATATACACTGGGAGTGGGAGAGAGAGAGAGATATACACTGGGGGTGGGAGAGAGAGAGATATACACTGGGGGGTGGGAGAGAGAGAGAGAGATATACACTGGGGGTGGGAGAGAGAGATATACACTGGGGGTGGGAGAGAGAGAGATATACACTGGGGGAGTGGGAGAGAGATATACACTGGGGGAGTGGGAGAGAGATATACACTGGGGGAGTGGGAGAGAGAGAGAGAGATACACTGGGGGTGGGAGAGAGAGATATACACTGGGGGGTGGGAGAGAGAGAGATATACACTGGGGGAGTGGGAGAGAGAGATATACACTGGGGGAGGGGGAGAGAGAGATATACACTGGGGGAGGGGGAGAGAGAGATATACACTGGGGGAGGGGGAGAGAGAGATATACACTGGGGGAGGGGGAGAGAGAGATATACACTGGGGGAGTGGGAGAGAGAGATATACACTGGGGGAGGGGGAGAGAGAGATATACACTGGGGGAGGGGGAGAGAGAGATAGATATACACTGGGGGAGGGGGAGAGAGAGATATACACTGGGGGAGGGGGAGAGAGAGATATACACTGGGGGAGTGGGAGAGAGAGATATACACTGGGGGAGTGGGAGAGAGAGATATACACTGGGGGAGGGGGAGAGAGAGATATACACTGGGGGAGGGGGAGAGAGAGATATACACTGGGGGAGGGGGAGAGAGAGATATACACTGGGGGGTGGGAGAGAGAGAGAGAGATACACTGGGTGGGATGGACACACACACACATAGATCAGTGATGAGGACTTACATATTAATGATGCTCTGTCTTGCAGGCTGCAGTCCATGGCTAGTGACAGGCAGCTGTCCTGACACCTCCTCTGCCTCCCTCCTTCCATACGCTGGCTGGGAAGGATGTCTTATCTCGTTCTTATCTCCATGCATTCAGTCACACAAGGCTGGTCTCCTAATTTCTACAGGATGGATGGATGGGGATGATTCACAACATGGGCTGTGTGTTTAACAAGAGCCTCCACTGACACTGCCAAACCGAGACACAGCAACACCAGTGGAGATAATAGAAGCACTGACGATCGGCACTTGTGAAACACACAGCCCATGTGAAGCTTCCCCATCCATCCATCCATCCTGTAGAAATAAGGAGACCAGCCTTGTGTGATCGTCAATGCTTCTATTATCCCCACTGGTGTTGCTGTGTCTCGGTTTAGCAGTGGAAACATTCGGCTTTGCCTCTTTGAAGTTGAAGGCAGCGGAGGAGTCCGCTCCTCCGCTCGGGCGCACTGCTCTGACACAGGGAAAACCGGAAGTGACAGACTACTAACTAGTCTGTCACTCAAAGCACACGGCCATAGTAATACACTATGGGCGGATGCTGATCGGCGTTTTGCTTTGCGCCACAAGGCGGGTTAAAACCCCGCAAATGAAGCGCCTCGTCTGCAATCTTGTGATTGCATAGACGTGGCGCTTTCCATAGTGCACTGTGCCCGGCGCCCGAACACAGTGCACTTAAGGACTTTTTTTCAATTTTTTTTTTTTTTTTAAAGGGCCATTTAATTTTTTTTTTTTTTCAATTTTTTTTTTTCAAATGTATTATTTTTTTTAATTTTTTTTTTGACTGCCTGGAGGGGAGGGGGGCGGCGCCCGGGCGCCCCCTGTGGACGGGCCGCCACTGGTTTACATCCTTTTTCAGTTTTAGTTAAAATTTGAACTGTCATATTGATCATGTCCTTGTTAGTACTCCATTTTTATTGTTGTTACATTTTATTGTAATTTTATTGTAATTGTATTGTTATTGCTGTATCATGTTTTGCATTTACTTCTAGCTGCTGTGTCATGTGCCCTTTGAACGGCAGTACTGGTCCCTCTAGTTCCACAAATATGTTTGCATACTTCTCCCTATATATAGCAGTAGCCTACATTACCACTCCAGGCCTTCAAAAGGAGCAGAGAGCTCCAAGCGTGTAGCCTGTTTTTTCCCAGCAACTTCTTCCTCTCCTGGTGACGTCACGTCCACCCGAGCGCACCACGCTGGTCGGCGTGGACTTCCTGTGCATCACAAGAACGTCCATTCCTCCTCCATCGCTTCCCAGGGAGCCTGAACCCGGCAGGCCATGCAGGATTGAGAATTGAGGACCGAGCCAGCACACAATAAGCTTATTTTATCTAACACCTTGTAAGTGTTTTTAACCGTTGTTCTAATAAACCCATTGTGATACTGCACATAGGTGGCGCTTCCCCCTTGATCATCTGTAAATAGTTGCCTTTATCCCACTATTCCCTTCTCCCATCCAAGTTAAAACAATAAATACAAAAAAAATATACTCTGGATTGATTATTGGATAACGAGCGGATGAGAGTATGGTTGGTCACGTGAAACCACCTAGTAACCTGTGCAGTGGTTTTGCGCAGAGCAGCCCAGATCCTCCTCTTCTCGGGTCCCTCACCGGCGCTAATAGCCCCTCCCTCCTGCTGAATCCCCCCACAGCAAGCAGCTTGCTATGGGGGCACCTGAGCTGAGCCACAGCTCTGTGTATCTATTAAGATATGGAGCAGCGTCTCAGCCCCACCCCTCCCTCACCTCATTGGCTCACTGACTTTGATTGACATCAGCAGGAGCCAATAATGCCTCACTGCTGTCTCAGCCAATGAGGAGGGAGAGTCCCGGTCTGAGAGACTATCATGCAACATCGCTATATTGAGATGGGGCTCAGGTAAGTATTAGGGGGGGCTGAGGGGGGCTGCTGAACAGAAGGTTTTTTTATCTCAATGCATATGCATTGAGATAAAAAACCTTCTGACATTAAAACCACTTTAAAAAATACACAGTGAAAAAAACAGTGCAGGGAGGCAGACACCACTTCCCCGGTGTCTGTACTGTAAGGACCACTGTAAATCGTATGCCTAGATGTAAATAAAGGCAAAACTTACTTCCCTGGATTAGGATAGAGTAGTGAGGGGGTTGAACCAATGAAAGGTTGTTATTGCTGTCTGTGTCCCCCTTTAGGGAGATTCAATCTCTCTAATTGTCCTAAATATCAATATCACTGGGAATAAAAGTGAGGGTAAATCAAAAAATTTTAACTGCCACCAGAACATAAATTAGAGGGGGAATCTTGACTCCTGTTCCTGATACAACTGCCCGAGTGGGTTTTCTTTACATTGGAAAGATATCCTTTCACTTCCTGTTGAGGAGATCTCTTTAATAGAGATGGGGGTCTCTTCTGCAATAAGGAACTCTTGCTTTCTTCTTTGCGAATGTCTCAGACACTGAGTTGTGCATTGGCAGCTCAGTGTACAGTCAAGATATCTGGCAGAGGCTGGGATCAGTGAACTCCAGTGTTCTAAGGATACATTTTTGTCAAGAAGTGGAAAATATTTCTGTAAGAAAACCATGTAAAAAAAGCTGCTAAGAGGAAGCCTGCGGTGAGTCACCGGTCACGGCGGTCACGGGGGGAGTTCATCGGCGGGCCCTGCTCCCGCCCCCCCGGCGGTGGATGATAGAAACTTGGCTGCTGCCTCGGCAGGCTCTCTGCCTGGCCGGAGGGCAGCTCGGCGGGAGAGAGAGGCCGCGGCGGGTGACGGTTTGGTACCGAGGGCGGCTGGGGCCTATAATCCGGAGGGGAGAGGACGAAGAAGGATGGCTGATGGAGCGGGAGTTCATCGGGGGGACCATGTCGCTGCGCGGTCCAGACCTACGGCCAGGCAGGCTTCGCCAGTCCGGCCAGTGGCTCAGCAGGACAGACACAGACCTCGTGAGGTGCTGCAGCGAACGGCGCACAGTGATGATGTCACTCCTGGGCGCTCGGTGGCGACGAGGAATCCAGCCCAGCGGCCTGCTGACAGTGCTCAAGAGATGGCCGGGAGTTCCCAGGACAGCTTGTTGGAGGGTGAAGTGGACGAGAGGGACGCAGACTTGATCCAGGAGACGGCGCGTGGAGTGGGAAGTACGGCTGGATGTCCGGTGCGGCGGCTGCAGCCAGGTGAGAACATTGTTATACCTGTTTCTTCTTCTGTTGGGAATGCTTCAGGGAGTGGGTTGGTGGGTACAGGGGATCCAGGAGACGGCGCGTGGAGTGGGAAGTACGGCTGGGTGTCCAGTGCGGCGGCTGCAGCCAGGTGAGAACATTGTTATACCTGTTTCTTCTTCTGTTGGGAATGCTTCGGGGAGTGGGTTGGTGGGTACAGGGGTACCATTGGGGCTGAGGGGTAGTTCAGTCGGGGGGGTCCCACTGCTGGTTCTCAGTCACTAGGAACACCAGGGGCACAAGATGAGGGGATGGTGCAGACATTGTTGGCAGGTCTCCGGGAGGTGCTAGCACGCTGTGAGGGTGGTACACGGCCTGTAGGTGGCACCTCTCCTGTGGCTGCGTGGGCAGTGCCCAGTGCCTC
The DNA here is from genome assembly GCA_037952835.1 of Lithobates septentrionalis. Taxonomy (NCBI): domain Eukaryota; kingdom Metazoa; phylum Chordata; class Amphibia; order Anura; family Ranidae; genus Lithobates; species Lithobates septentrionalis. Next base: position 896,348 of record JBBDGP010000261.1, read on the forward strand.
TACGGGTCAGGGAGCTGCGCTGGCAGCGTCGAGCCTGGTAGTGGCAGCGGGGGGTACGGGGTTAGTAGGGGGCCCGAGTATTGGGGGGACAGGGATGGCCAATACCGCTCCCCCGCCGGCGTCGCCGGTGGTGGTGGCGAGTTCAACTGCGGTGGCCGGTGATGTGGCGTCGGTTGGAAAAGGGACAGTTGGTGTGGATTTGGCGGATGCTGCCAAATGCGAAGTGTACGTTTGTTTCGAGGGACCTTTGGGAGCTCATTTGTAGGCGGAGATAAAGGAGCGCATTTGGAAAGGTGAGTATGTGGAAATTTTCTCTTTGTGGCCCTTGGAGAAGTTTAACTTGGACAAAGTTAAACCCGATGAGAGCAAGAAAGAAGAAGAGGAAAAGAGGCGCTATCGTTTGATTCCATGCACGTTTGCAAATTGGTTGCAGGCGTTCGCGATTCTGGCAAGCGTGATTGGGGAAAAGGCGCCTGAAAATTGCTCACTGCTCTTCTGTTACCTTGATTCTATCGGGGAAGCACAAAGAGTGTACGGTGGGACTGCCTAGCTGCGCTACGATGAGCAGTTCCGGCAGGGGAAGGCGGTTCGCCCTTCCTTAAGGTGGGACCATAAAGACATTAGTCTTTGGATGAAGCTAATGTCTTCTCCGAGAGGTTTGTTACCTCCCTTTCAGGGAGGGGCCGGAGATTCGGGTTTGGCCGGACAACCGGCTGGCGGTCCCATGGGTTTCTGCTGGCAATTTAACGCAGGGACTTGTAAATTCGGAGCCAAGTGTCGCTTCAGACATGAGTGCTCCACATGTGGGGGTTCGCATTCGCAGTCCCGGTGCTTTAAACAGGGACGGGGAAATGGTGGGGAGGTTGGAAAAAGGGCGGACGCCAGTGATGGTAAAAAAGATGGTTCCCTTTCTAAAGCGGTATCCTGATTGGAATGCGGCCCAGCTTTTGGAATTGGGGTTCACGGAGGGGCCTGCAGTGGATAATTTAAAGTCGGCAAAAGAGCACGCCGACGTTGTTACGGAAAAATTGTTAAAAGAAGTGGCGTTGGGTCGTATGGCTGGCCCATTCGAGGCGCCGCCGGTACCTAATTTGGTAATATCACCGCTGGGTGTGGTTCCTAAGAAAGAGCCGAATAAGTTTTGGCTCATCCACCATTTGTCCCACCCGCGGGGGGGTTCGGTTAATGATTCCATTGACCCGGATCTCTGCACGGTGTTGTATACGTCCTTCGATGCGGCGGTCGCATGGGTGCAGTGTTTGGGGCAGGGGGCATTGTTGGCTAAGACGGATATAGAGGCTGCTTTTCGCCTCTTGCCGGTTCACCCCACGTGTTGCCGCTTATTGGGTTGTCAGTGGCGGGGAGAATATTTTGTAGATAGATGTTTACCCATGGGGTGTGCGATTTCATGTTCCTTGTTTGAACAGTTTAGTTCGTTTTTAGAATGGGCAGTGCGGGACGTGTCAGGCCTGTCATCTGTCATCCATTATTTGGATGATTTTTTGTGTATGGGGCCGGCAGGGAGCAAAGTTTGTGCATCTTTGTTGGCTACGATTCAGCACTTGTTTGCTAATTTTGGGGTGCCATTAGCTGTGGATAAGACGGAGGGGCCGGCCACTGAGTTGTGTTTTTCGGGGATTGTTATTGATACAGTTGCTACGGAGTGCCGTTTGCCCTTGGACAAATTGGATGGGTTAAGGCAGGAGGTGGCTGAGGCCATCAGGGGGAAGAAGATTCAGCTTTGCGCGTTGCAATCGCTACTGGGGAAGCTTAATTTTGCCTGCCGCATCATGCCTATGGGGCGGGTGTTTTGCAGGCATTTGGCGGCTGCCACGGCTGGTGTCCGGGCTCCGCACCACTTTATCAGGTTGGGGTTGGAGCTCAAGGAGGATTTGAAGGTGTGGGATTCTTTCTTGGCAACCTATAATGGCCGATCGCTGTGGTTTAAAAGGGTGGTTTCCAACTATATGGAGTTGTCTACGGATGCAGCTGGTTCCTGTGGTTTTGGGGCCTTTTTTCAAGGTAGGTGGAGTGCCGGGGAGTGGCCGGAATATTGGAAGGAGGAGGGCCTGGTGCGCAATTTAGCGGCTTTGGAGCTATTCCCCATAGTGCTAGCGATGGAGCTCTGGGGGGAAGATTTTCGGAATCGCCGGGTCTGGTTTCATTGCGATAACATGGGGGTGGTCCAGGCCATTAATAGCAATACTGCGTCATCGCCACCGGTTGTGTGTTTACTGCGACATTTGGTTTTGCTTTGTTTAAGTAAGAACTGTTTTGTGACTGCTGTGCATGTTCCGGGGATTGAAAATACTGTGGCTAATGCATTGTCTCGTTTCCAGTGGGACAGATTTCGTCAATTGGTGCCGGAAGCGGACGTGCATGGGAGTCCTTGCCCAGAGAGGTTGTGGAGCATCGTGTTGCCACGGCACAAATGTTTATACGTAGATCGGTTTCGGCAGCTACTTGGCAAGCATACAGTAAGGTTTGGCTGGAATGGGATGTTTTAGTGCGGGAAGTAGGTGACGGTGTTTGTGATGCAAGCAGGGTGCATTTGCTTCTTTACTTTATAGGACGGAATTTTGAACAGGGAGTATCGGCTTTCTATATGGCACGCAAGTTGGCTGGTTTGGCCTTTATGTTCCAGTTGGCGGGCCAGCGGGACGCTACTAAGTCTTTTATGGCGCGGCATGCTATGCGTGAATACCGCGCTGGTCGATCGGCTGCCGACACGAGACGCCCAGTTTCCTTTGCAGTTTTGGGGGAAGTGGTTGAACAGTTAGAAAATGTTTGTGTGTCCAGGTTTGAGTGGGTGTTGTTTCGGGCTGTATTTGTATTGCCTTTTTTCGGGGCTTTTAGGGTTGGCGAGATGGTGAGTAGAAATAAAAGAGGGGAAGGTGGTTTGGATGTTCAAGATGTTTGGGTGCAGGGGGACGCTATGGGGGTGTTCCTCAGGAAGTCGAAGATGGATCAATTGGGAAAGGGGGCATGGGTGGAGTTACGGTCGGTCCCCGGTTCCCCCGTGTGTCCGGTGGCGGCTGTGGGGGAATTTTGTAGAGTCAGGCCTGCCAGGGAAGGGGTTTTCTTTCGTCATGAGGACGGTACAGCTGTGTCCCGTTTTCAATTTCAAGCCGTGTTTAGAAAATGCTTGCGGGCGGTGGGTCCGAAGGCGGAAGATTTTTCTTCTCATTCGTTCCGCATCGGGGCGGCTACCGAAGCGGTTCGGTGGGGTTTGGACGGAAAGGTGGTACAGCGTATTGGGCGTTGGGAATCGGCACGGTTTAAACTATATGTTTACCCTAATTTGTTGTAAGCCTACGGACATGGGGGATTAAAAGGTCATTTTATCCAGTAATATTTGCAGGAGTTTTGTAGTAGGGGTTACTGGGGTTTGAGTTGTTATGCACTGGGGGTGATATACTTGATTCGCTCTATTCCTTTTTTATGTTTCTTTTCTTTCAGAATCAACAACCTGCCTGGTGTGGATACTTGGACACTCATATGTGTATTGGGGTGCCAGAAGGGCAAATGTCAGAAAGGATGGCAGGTTGTTGGGTTTGTCAGGGGAGGAAGGGACGGTGCGCTGGATTGGATTCCTGGGGATGCTGTGGTCTAAGGTTGTTCCGGAAATGCAAAGGTTCGCTAGCCTTGACCGCCCCCTGGACGTGGTTTTATTACATGTAGGGTGTAATGATCTGGGCTTGAGGTGCACTCGGGAGTTGATTAGAGACATTAAATTTGATTTGCTGCGGCTGCAATCAGTTTTTCCTGACACTATTTTTATATGGTCGGATATTGTAGCCAGAACAGCTTGGCGTTTGGCGCGCTCTGTGGCAGGTTTGAACAGAGCCCGGATAAAAGTCAACAAAGCGGTAGCCAAGTTTTTTGTACGGAACGGGGTTTGGCGGTTCGGCACAGGGAATTAGAGGATGAGACATGGCGTTTTTTGCGCTCTGACGGGGTGCATTTGAATGCTATTGGAATTGATTTGTGGCAGCTGGGTTTACAAGATGGTGTTCAGCGTGCATTTAGAGTTTGGAGGGCGACACACACGTAAGGTTATCACGTGTGTGTCCTGTGGCAGTAGGTATTGGGGGTCTTTGAAGGCGGTGCTGAGAATAATGGAGGTTTAAAAGGGGGTTGGGTTCACACAGAGGTACGGGCGACCTTTCCCTCAAAATGGTAACATTGGTTGTAATAAGGTTGTATCTGGAAGGAAATAATTGGTTGTCCCTGAGCTCGCGTAATGCACGGTGTGGGGCCTTACATGGGTGTACCGATACAACTAGTTGGTAAAATTTATAGTTGGCCTTCAAAGACCTCTAGATAAAAGAAGTTTAATATAGCTGTCTATTTGGGTTAATGTTATTAAAATGTATTTATATGCATTAGGTTATATGTTTGAAGAATGTTGATAATTGGTTATTTTTGTTATAATAAAAAGGCTGCTATGGCCATTTCGACTCCAAAAAGGTGTTGTGTCGTCTTGTCATTTGGTAAAATAAAGGTAGTATATGAGGTTGTGTTATTTAAGGGAGCCTCACTATATGGCACATCCCAAAGTCAAGCAATAGCCCGGAACTAGGTGAAACTAAGTGCAGGGATAGCATGACTGGGGTGGGGCAGTGAGGCGGAGGTAAGGGTTAAACAGTTTGCCAGTGGGGGGAGTTTAAGATACTTTTGGGGGTGGAGCTTAGGAGCAGTGGTCAGTGGGGAAGAAGAAATCGGTTAGGAAGGTGAATTTCCCACCCTCCCTCCCTTTAATATGGTATTAGGCTCGATTCACACCTATGCAGTTTTAGTGCTTTTTGCATTTTGCAGATTTGCACTACAGTCCATTTACCATGGTTTCCTATGGAACACGTTCTGTAGTGCAAATCTGCTAAATGCAAAAAGCACTAAAAAAGCATAGGTGTGAATCCAGCCTTAGTGCTTACTGGGTAGCTGGGTGATTATGCATTAAGTTATATGTTTGAAGAATGTTGATAATTGGTTATTTTTGTTATAATAAAAAGGCTGCTATGGCCATTTGACTCCAAAAAGGTGTTGTGTCGTCTGGTCATTTGGTAAAATAAAGGTAGTAAGTGAGGTTGTGTTATTTAAGGGAGCCTCACTATATGGCACATCCCATAGTCATGCTCACACAGACACTGCTGGCCAGTAACTCTCCATAATCCAGCAATTAGCTTCCCTACATAGATTCACACAGAAAAGTCCATTCAAGGTTCTTATTTTAACTTAAAATGGTTGTAAATCTGAAAAACAAAAAAGAGAAAGAGAGATTGAGAGAGAGAGATTGAGAGAGAGAGAGAGAGAGAGAGAGAGAGAGAGAGAGAGAGAGAGAGAGAGAGAGACAGAGAGAGAGAGAGAGAGAGAGAGAGAGAGACAGAGAGAGAGAGAGAGAGAGAGACAGAGAGAGAGAGACAGAGAGAGAGAGACAGAGAGAGAGAGAGACAGAGAGAGAGAGACAGAGAGAGAGAGACAGAGAGAGAGAGACAGAGAGAGAGAGACAGAGAGAGAGAGAGAGAGAGAGAGAGAGAGAGAGAGAGAGAGAGAGAGAGAGAGAGAGAGAGAGAGAGAGAGAGAGAGAGAAAGAAAGAAAGAAAGAAAGAAAGAAAGAAAGAAAGAAAGAAAGAAAGAAAGAAAGAAAGAAAGAAAGAAAGAAAGAAAGAAAGAAAGAAAGAAAGAAAGAAAGAAAGAAAGAAAGAAGCACTTCCAACAGACCTGTGGAGTAAGAGAGGGCTGCAGTCCAACTCTCTTAAAGATTCACATCAATGAACTGGCTGCAGCTCTAGAATCCTCCCCAGCACATGGGTTAACTTTTTATGGCACCAAGGTAAAGTTCCTGCTGTATGAGGATTACCTCTTACTACTGTCACTAACAGAGAGAGGCCTACAGGACAGCCTGGAAGTGCTGGAGAAATAAAGTGTGACATGGGCACTACCTATCAACCCAAAGGAAATAAAAATCATGGTGTTCTGAAAAAACAACACAAAACACATTAAGAGCTTTTCCTTTGCATTAAACAGCTCCACTCTTGGTGAAACTAACAGCTACACATGCCTCGGCCCAAAAATAAACCAATCAGGAGGTTTCAAGTCACACATAGAGCCCCTAACATACAAGTCATGCAGAGTCTTCTATGTCATGAGGGGACAACTGTACCACCTAAAACCACCAGTAGGAGTCTGGTTTAAAACCTTTGATAGCGGCTTCACACCAATCCTTCTTTGAGGCAGTAAAGTTTTGTCATCTACTCAATCCAAATGTGACTCCATCCCAACAGAAATATTTAATCTGGAATTCTGCAAGTACCACTTCTAAGTTCATCAGAGCACCCCCAATAGTGCTTTCTGGTCTAAGCAGGGCAGTTTTTCCTTACTGTTCAAGGTACAGAGGGCACTAACTTACTGGAGACATCTAAAAAACAGCAATGCCAACTCATACTGCCATAAAGCCTTAATGACTAACAAGGACAAGCCCAAGCCCAAGCCATGCAGCCTTCAACAGCTAATTATTGCCTTGTCTATCCCAAACTTCCAACAATGTGGCTTGACAAAATCTCAAATAAAAGACATAATGAAAGATTCCAAAGAAAAATATGTCAGAGAATGATAATACCAAACTCCATAAAACTAGCTATTTAATAGGCACTACAGAGAGACTACAAACTGGGCCCACACCCGGAGGTGCTACAAGACAGGCAGACCCTGAGCCTGTACAGACCGAGCACCCACAGCCTGGAAATTAAATCAGAATGACACAGACAGACTCACAAGCCCATGGAGAGGAGACTGTACCAGCAAAGTGACCAGGGGGACCTGGAGGATGAGGCCTACATCCTGCTATGGTGCCCCAGGTAAGTGAGGGATTTTCACTTCTATAGGCTCTCTGCTCTTATCCAAGACTTCAATTTTATAGAAGAGAGGAGGGAACTGCACATTCTACTGGGATAAGAGGAGACAATGATGAAAGTAGCTGCACAATTATGTGACAGGCTGACAGCAAGTCACAGACTGAGAGGGACATGAAAAACATCCTTCACATGAACTCCCTTATTCCCTTTTTACAACACCCAACCCCCCAAACTTACCCTAATTGGTCCTGCCAATAAAGCTTATTTGAAAAAGAAAGAAAAAGGGCACAATGAGAGGGAGAGAGAAAGAGACAGAGAGGGAGAGAGTCTGTGGTGTCTCAGACTGGGAATTTTCAAAAGGTACATGCAATGCCATTTTGCCTTTAACCGTATTATTTATTACATGGTTGAAAGAAGTCTTGTTTTGGGGACTTAGGTTTACTTAGGTTTACAACCACTTTAAGCTCTAATGAAGGGGGGGGGGTGTTTTTTGACCCCCAAAACGTGCTGGGTGTTTTTTCGTGTAAACGAATAAATGTATTTGGACTCTTTTACCCTTTAGTCTGGCGCTTCTTCCATTGGTGCTTTTTTTTTTTTTCTGGTAACCATATACTGTGTGACAGGGTGCCCAAAGTTTTGCTCAGGCCACATTTTACAGTGTTTTTTTTCCCCAGTCTGTCAAACTTGAGCACATTAACTTTTGCATTTAAAGTCGCATAATCATGTCATATGTAAGTTAGCTCTCTGCAGAGGTTGTCTGTACTCTTTTTTTTACTAACAAAATCAACAAAACATGATTTGACCAGGGGTACCCAAACTTTTTCATAAAGCTGCACCCAATATACACTACCGTTCAAAAGTTTGGGGTCACATTGAAATGTCCTTATTTTTGAAGGAAAAGCACTGTACTTTTAAATGAAGCTAACTTTAAACTAGTCCTAACTTTAAACAAATATACTCTATACATTGCTAATGTGGTAAATGACTATTCTAACTGCAAATGTCTAGTTTTTGGTGCAATATCTACATAGGTGTATAGAGGCCCATTTCCAGCAACTATCACTCCAGTGTTCTAATGGTACAATGTGTTTGCTCATTGGCTCAGAAGGCTAATTGATGATTAGCAAACCCTTGTGCAATCATGTTCACACATCTAAAAACAGTCTAGCTCCTTCCAGAAGCTACAAAACTGACCTTCCTGTGAGCAGATTGAGTTTCTGGAGCATCACATTTGTGGGGTCAATTAAACGCTCAAAATGGCCAGAAAAAGAGAACTTTCATCTGAAACTCGACAGTCTATTCTTGTTCTTAGAAATGAAGGCTATTCCATGCGAGAAATTGCAAAGAAATTGAAGATTTCCTACAACGGTGTGTACTACTCCCTTCAGAGGACAGCACAAACAGGCTCTAACCAGAGTAGAAAAAGAAGTGGGAGGCCGCGTTGCACAACTAAGCAAGAAGATAAGCACATTAGAGTCTCTAGTTTGAGAAACAGACGCCTCACAGGTCCCCAACTGGCATCTTCATTAAATAGTACCCGCAAAACACCAGTGTCAACATCTACAGTGAAGAGGCGGCTGCGGGATTTTGGGCTTCAGGGCAGAGTGGCAAAGAAAAAGCCATATCTGAGACTGGCCAATAAAAGAAAAAGATTAAGATGGGCAAAAGAACACAGACATTGGACAGAGGAAGACTGGAAAAAAGTGTTGTGGACGGATGAATCCAAGTTTGAGGTGTTTGGATCACAAAGAAGAATGTTTGTGAGACGCAGAACAAATGAAAAGATGCTGGAAGAATGCCTGACGCCATCTGTTAAGCATGGTGGAGGTAATGTGATGGTCTGGGGTTGCTTTGGTGCTGGTAAGGTGGGAGCTTTGTACAGGGTAAAAGGGATTCTGAATAAGGAAGGCTATCACTCCATTTTGCAACGCCATGCCATATCCAGTGGACAGCGCTTGATTGGAGCCAATTTCATCCTACAACAGGACAATGACCCTAAACACACCTCCAAATTGTGCAAGAACTATTTACAGCAGAAGCAGGCAGCTGGTATTCTATCGGTAATGGAGTGGCCAGCACAGTCAACAGATCTGAACCCCATTGAGCTGTTGCGGGAGCAGCTTGACCGTATGGTACGCCAGAAGTGCCCATCCAACCAATCCAACTTGTGGGAGCTGCTTCTAGAAGCGTGGGGTGCAATTTCTCCAGCTTACCTCAATAAATTAACAGCTAGAATGCCAAAGGTGTGCAATGCTGTAATTGCTGCAAAAGGAGGATTCTTTGATGAAAGCAAAGTTTGATGTAAAAACAATGTTATTTCAAATACAAATCATTATTTCTAACCTTGTCAATGTCTTGACTCTATTTTCTATTCATTTCACAACGTATGGTGGTGAATAAGTGTGACTTTTCATGGAAAACACAAAATTGTTTGGGTGACCCCAAACTTTTGAACGGTAGTGTAGATTTTAGTTATAATACAGCTGAATGTTTTGCTGTAGATGAACACACTGCTGTTTTTTGTGTTCAGACATAATCACATGGAACACAGCATGTATGCGGAATTATTTGCAATGGATATGACTGTGTGCTACTAAACAGCATAACTTTTCTACTGCTGGCACAAGAAGCAGGGGGGAATTATGGTATTAATAAACATCCATCAATGTTCTATTTGCTGGTTCCCCAGCAGAGTTGGAAATTATTGCTTCTGCAAAAAATAAATTGTTTGCATGAAGAAAAATATATGTCAGTTCAGGTTTTAGGTTTAGACAATTTTATAGAAGCTACAGTGCCTTATGTTACTTTAATTAATTCATATAGGAAGCAATAATAAAAAATAAAAAAATATTATGCAACGTAAATATAAGCTACGCTTGTGTATATATGTTCTCGTGCTGTTTTATGTTGAAGCCAAATGCAATAGTAATTGTTATGCCTGTAGTACTGAGCAATGCTTCCAAAGCCCCAGGGATATGAGGCTGGAGTGTTAATTAAAGGGAAGCTGTACAAACAGAAATATGAGGGCTAACACTGCTGACCTTCTTTTAAAAGAAATCTCCAACCTGTAACAAGTATGCACACAGGGACTTTAAATTTTGTGGTCTACATGCAGGTAAGTAACTTAAAGTACTGAAGATAGTGGCTCAGCAGCCAGGCAACTGGCATTTCCAGAAAAACTCAGAAACAACATTCCCTTATTCCTGTCAGTACAGGTTTACATTAAAGGGGTTGTAAAGGCAGAAGGTTTTTTTTATCTTAATGCATTCTATGTGCAGCAGCCGCCCTTAGCCCCCCTAATATTTACCTGAGGTCCCTCTCTTTCCAGTGATGTCCACGTGCATCTCAGCCGTCTGATATTCTCCATCCTGATGTGCTGAGGCACAGCAGTGGCGCCATTGGCTGCCGCTGTTGTCAATCAAAGTCAGTTAGCTAATCAGGGGAGAGAGAAGGCGGGCTGGGTTGGGCTGTGTCTAAATGGACACAAGGAGTTGTGACTCAGCTTGGGTGCCCCCAAAGCAAGCTGCTTGCTGTGAGGGAACTCAACAGGAGGGAGGGGCCAGGAGCGCTGGGGAGGGACCCGAGAAGAGGAGGATCTGGGCTGCTCTGTGTAAATCTACTGCAACAGAGCAGGAAAGTATAACATGTTTGTTATTTTTATAGGAAAAAAAAACGTGACTTTACAATCACTTTAAGGTTACATGGACTCATCAATTACCAAACAAGCTATATGGCGGTCTTGTGACTTTAAGAGCTCGGTTCCTTCCCTTCTTCCCAAATTAAGCGGTAATGATTTCGTTATAGTAATGGGGGAAATGGCGTGATACATGAAAAGCTGCTCTGACAACAATGAGACTACTGCAAGGTGCTACCGTCATTCAAACTGAGCAGGGCTTGACAGGGGATGATATCCTGTAATATAACAGGCTACCTATGGGACTACAAGCATCTTGTTCTCCGGGATAGTATCCTGTAGGTCCTAAAAAAAATTTGTACGATGCCAGATCGTACGATTTTCATTCAATCAGTACAGTTATCATTCTAAAATGCAATACAAATACACTACAACATATTACATCACTGCAAATTTTTATTCTGTCGTACGAGAATTTTAGTGACTTTAGTAAACTCTTCAGGTTCGATCTGAGATTAGCATGCAAAAAAAAACAGACGATCATTTGTCCAATAATCTCATTGTCTGTAAACTCCAACTTCTAACGCCCTCTCCAGCTGGTATAAAGGTCTGGCACTTCATCACAAATCATCATTAAACAGCACTGAAGGCTGTATAGAGAGTACTCACTGGTCAGCGCTGACCAATGAAAATGTCTTCCTTTTTTTGGGATGCTGTCCCAGAAGAAAGGACGGATGTTGGCTCAAACTTGTTTTGCGTACACACGGTTGCACAAAGTTGTCGGAATTTCCGATCGCCAAGAACGCGGTGACGTACACCACATACGACAAGACTAGAAAAGGCCAGTTCAGAACCAAGTGTGGCACCCTTTGGGCTCCTTTTGCTAATCTTATGTTAGTAAAAGTTTGGTGAGAGACGATTCGTGCTTTTTCAGACTCGTGGTTTTCAGATCGTTTTCTGCTGTTCAGTTTGTGCTTGTGGGTTTGTATCTGCTCTTCAGTGCGTGCAGCAAGTGACGCGCGACTCTTGTCATTGTGTTCTTGTTCGTTCGTTACTGTTTTTCAGGTCGCTCTTCACAGGTCTTGCTGTTCTTCACTGCGTTCTGTTACTTCGTTCTGAGCAGGCGACCGTTTTCTAGCCATGTTGCGTATACATACTCCTCGTGGAGTTCATGCTGTGCGGGGGCTTGGTGTTGGGGTCCTGACCTTGACACAAGTCCAGTCCATGAACAGGGTGGGGAGGAGTTCATGGACCAAGAATTGGTTGCTTCAGCGTGACCAGTTCTGTCACATGCCTTTGCTCTGTGAGATCCGTGAGAATAATCCTGATGATTTCAGGAACTTTCTCCGGATGACGGACCCCGTATTTCACCGTTTGTTGGCTTTGTTGACCCCCTATATCAGCAGGCAGGATACCTGCATGAGGCAAGCCATCACCCTGGAGCAGAGGCTCGTCGCCACCCTGTGGTACTTGGCGATGGGGAGAAGTCTGCAGGACTTGAAGTTCTCGACAGACATCCCCCCCAGGCTCTGGGGATCATTATCCCAGAGACCTGTTCTGCCATCATACAGGTCCTGCAGAAGGAGTATATTAAGGTAAGATTTTTATCCTTTAATATCACATTTTATTGTATTTAATGTTTGATAATATATTGTATTTCTTTCCTCATTCCCTAATTACCATGATTGTAATATGCTGTGAATGTCCCCTTTGTCCTCATGCATGCTGGATTTTTCTTTAATTTTTTTTTTTGTCCTTCATACATATTTGCCTTCATTAACCTCCCCAGCATGGTCTCCTGGCCCTATATTCACCTCATGTATTCACTTAACAATGTATTTTATCAGCTCCATAGTAGTGCTTTACCCCAAACACCCCCTAAAATGTTTTTAAATGTGATTTGTGCTTTAAATTCAGGCAGAGTGCCAGAGGCTTTTTTTGGGGGTCCCCAAATCATTTGGAACCCTCCCTCCCCCCAACTGCTAAGTCAGCTGATACCAATTCTCTATCTATCCTCAATCATCTATCTTCTGACTTTGCCAAACCCATACACACTATACCCATCTCTTTTGTGGTCAGATTTATGGATGAATTCCCCAAAGCATGTAGTGCAAGGGCCTGCCTGTATACTTTCAAATGGTACTGTTAAAGGTTTTTGTATACTATTATTATCTTGATAGGTAATAGCAGAATGTCCAAATGTGCTCAAATGTGTACAATGTGTATTTATATCTTTGTATTATGACACTTCTTACCTGTCCAATGGGCTGCCAATAGTGTAACTAAGGAGGGGCTGGCCAAAGTAATACCCATTATTTAGGCATTCATCTCTCAATGAAGTGGAGAGGGTTACCTGTCCAAGAGTCCCCCCCCCCTATAATGTTAGAAATGGCCCATGAGAGGGGGTGGGGGAGGGTGAATCTGATAGGTGTACCTTATACTTTGGTCTTTAAATACTCCCTCAAATAAATGTTATCTTGATGTTGGCCAAGAATGTTTGTGTCTAATCTGCACAAACAGGGGGGCTATCAATATGCCAGACAATGTCTGAAACCTTTTTTAAAAAAAAAAAATTTACCTACTAAAATCTTTGGTGACATTTACTGCTTGTGTTTCTTTTAGCTGACCCTGACAGAAATGTGGTTATCCTGAAAATGGCGTGATTGTGTAACATTACAAAGCATTATTGGGTGTTATTTACTAAAGGCAAAGACACTTTGCACTACAAGTGCACTTGAAACTGCACTTGTAGTGCAAAGCGGATTTGCCCTTAGGAAATAACCCCCATTGTCACTGAAAACACCAATTAGAGCACAACAAAAGTGTTGGAGCGTTGAAACAATAATCCACACCAACATGTTTGTTGTATAACAATTTTTGGGGTCACATTAGAAAAAGTAGAAATGTCCATTTAAGATAAAACAGGCATGTTTAAAACCAACAAGAAAGACACAAATCTTGAACTTACAAAGTTCACATTTGGTAGAACTTGAAGGCACTATCAGACATGAGTATTTACAAACTGTGTTTGATATTGCGTTCAGATGAGGTGAAGTCACCCCTAGAAAAGCCAAATTTTGAAGATGCACACCAATTGCCGAATGTCAACATGTGCTAGCTGCCATTTTTGGGGTGCAACCCCTTCCTCACAGCTACTTTATTATTGAGGAAGGGGTTGCACACCCAAAATGCGTCCATTGATCTCCAGTGATGGCAGATAGCACATGTTGACACACTGTGTGCCTCTTCAAAATTTAGCTTTTCGCAAATATGTCAAAAAATGCTAAAAAATTTTAGCTCACAAAAAGTGCAAAAAAATGGGATTTTGAGGGGTTTTAAACTCTCCCTAAAACATCAATGATGTTCTTCATTTTTTGTTGAACATCATTGATGTTTTTAAGGATGTTTTCCAAGTCCCTATTACACCCCATGATCTCCCCGATCAGGATCTGTGCACTTTCCGAGGTGAAATGCCCTGGATCCACAACATCACGATCACCTAAAAAGATAGAAACAAAGACACACCATGTATTATAAATATGCCGGCATCCATCTCTTACCTGAGCCTGTGGTTGCAGACACTCACCTGTTGTGGTGCCAATTTCCACCACGTCTTCCTCCTCCTGCTCTGCTTGGCTTGGGTGGATTTCCCCTTATTCCAGAGGTAGGGGGTCTGTGGTCTCCTCTGATGAGGGGTGTCCCCTGAGTCTTTTATCCCCTATGTAAAAAAAAATAAGTATACTTAGCACACAGATATTTGATGGCAGAAATAGGAATATGAAACATTGCTTGGAAGTGGGGTACAAGTGTCATTAGTTCCAAGATGTAGAATTTTTAGTGTCCTTTGTCAAGCTTGAATACTTACCTATTTTGTACAAGCTTCACAGATGGAGACACCCCTATAGTATACACTGGAGCTCCTGTGTGGGCCCCCTAATAAAAAGGGTGTTCTTGTGTCCCACACTAGTGCTCCAGCGTCCAGATGTAAAAACTGCTGCTGAGTATCCTCTCCTTACACAGAATCTAGTTTCATTCTACTTACAAACCCATCTACACAACCAAATTATTTGCAGACAAGTAGGCCATAAAAAATGTGGGCACATGCATATGGCCAAAACAATGGTGTTTTCTAGGCCGAACGAACAATGTTTTATACGAACGAATAATGTGCCCATGAACATGAAAGTTGCCATTTTAAACTGGATAACAGTTAAGAAAAGCACATGGAGCAGCACGAACGTAATAAACATAAAGAATAGGAACACAGCACAACTACTTACTTTTTTGCAGCACTCTCCGGATCTTTCTGTACTGCTCGTGCTCTCTTAATTTGAGGTCCGACCACCGCTTCCTGAGCTGATCTTTCGATCGTCGTACCCCGAAATTCCGGTACAGACTCTTGACCACTTTCGCCATGATCTTGGCCTTTCGGACATTGGGGTTGGGGTAAGGTCCATACTTCCCGTCATAGTCGGCCCTCTTCAGGATTACCACCATCTCCAACATCTCCCCAAAGGATATATTTGATTCCTTAAATCGTCTCCTTCTGGATCGGGACGTTTCTGGCTCCGGGCTTTCCTCCCCCTCCTCCTCGTTGCTGTAATTAGCACACACCCGCTGTGTCTCGGCCATGTGCTCTTCCCCCACTGCGCTGAACGAGAAGGGGCGGGGAATAGAATAGAAAGAATGTCAGGGGCAGGCGGAGTTTCACGCATGCGCAGTGTGTATAAAGCGTAACACGCGTGCGTAGTACGTACGATCTGTGAGCGGAGGAAGGAGTATCGGAGGCGCCGATCATGATAACGAAGGTAAGATCTAAACTTGGGCCTATACTGCTTCTACATTGAGGCCATTATTGTAAGAAGATTAGGAGAGTTTTGCCTGACATTAGGGTTTGTCTTGTGTTGTGTCTTGCAGAGAAAATGAATGGCTTCAATGACCACAACTTCCTCCCCCTGTTCATAGACAAGTACAGGGAGCTGCCCTGTCTGTGGCAGGTGAAACATCCACATTATAATCATAAACAAAAGAGGCAGATAGTGATGAAGAAACTGCTGGAGTTGGTGAAGCCGGTGGTTCCCACAGCAACCATCCCTTATTTAAAAGCCAAAATTGGTGGCCTGAGGAGCACTTATCTTAGGGAGTGCAAGAAGGTCACGGATTCCCAGAGATCCGGAGCTGGAGCAGATGACGTTTATGTCCCCAGTCTGTGGTACTATGAGAGACTGCGATTTCTGTCAGAACAGACTGGAGTCAGGGAATCCCTCTCAACCCTTCCTTCCACTCTTCCTTCCACCCAAGCTGAGGCTTCCGATGTCCAACCTGGGACTTCCAGCCAGGAAGAAGTGGAGGAGCCCAGCTTGAGCCAGGCATAGCATTGTTCTACAGATTTCTGGTCAATAAAGAAATGATCTTTACTAGATGTTATTATTGATCACTAATTGCTGATTTAATAAAGTGTTTTACATATCAATATATCAACATATCAGTAGTGGGAAAAAATAATTGGGACAAGAATGAAAAATGCTGGGCTTGGGAGTACCGGATTTCAAAAATTACTATCATGCAACTCACATAGCAAGGATTCTAGACTGGCACTGCCACGCAAACATGAAGGACTGGGTACCCTTAGAAAATGAACTAAGTCCAATTCCCTTACATTTTTCTCCATGGATACCTAAACGATACTATCCACCTAAACTGAAAAATCACCCCCTGATAGGCACTACGCTAGGAATCTTCCATCAACTAGCCAATAGATCTAGATTCACGTCTTCCCCAGGCCCCCTTACACCACTTCAAAATAACCCGGAATTCTCTCCTGGGATGGGAAACCAAACACTACGACCCTCTAACAAAGATATCCCACTCCTAACGTACCATTGTGCCAGCAATAAAAAGATAAAAGACCTGACAGTACTCAGGTCTGACAATGACATACCTTTTCTACCCATGTGGACATACTTTCAGATACGCAGTTACATAAATAATAACACGCACAAGAGACACTTCATCAGGGACCTCACGGAGATTGAGTCGGTGTGCCTGAAAGGAGAACCAGTGTTCAAAACCACCTCAATCACTTATAAGTGGTTACAAAATTCAAAAGATACAGCGGTGGACAGGTTCAGAGAGAGATGGTCGAGCAGCCTAGAAGCAGACATCACTGACTCCCAGTGGAGTAGAGCTTGCATCATGGCTCACAAATGCTCCCTAAGCACGAAGATGCAAGAAACTGCGTACAAAATTCTCACTCACTGGTACACCACTCTAGAAAAGACACACAAATGGTTTCCACAAACTTCAGATATCTGTTGGAGGTGTAACAAAGAGAAAGGGACACTGTTGCATATTTGGTGGAATTGTGAACAAATCTTACTGTTTTGGAATAAGGTTAAAGAGATGGTATATAGAATCACGGAGACCAAACTTACACTAGATGCAGCCTGCTGTCTTCTTAACATTTCAAGCTTTTCCTTCAGGAAGTATAAAAATTCTCTTTCCAGACATTTACTAAATGCTGCCAAATCCCTAATTCCGCTGTACTGGAAATCAACGAATACCCCCACCATTAAAGAATGGCTACACAAAGTCGCCTACATATGCGAAATGGAAGACACTAAGGCCCAGGCTGAAGAAGAAGTAGACCGATACCATAACACATGGTCCCCGTGGTTCGTGTATAGATACTCCCTAGACTTTGAAAATGTAAATGAATGATTTACACACCTGGGGTAATAACTGAAATTTATTTGGATTTCTGGTTGTTCATGGATTTAGATCCAACTTGTCCCACCTGGTTAAACTAACTCTGTGAAAACACTATAGTGATACACGTCGCTTGCATTCATCTAGTAACTTTTTGGACTGCCCTCTACTTTTTCTATCTGATTCCCCTCTTGAACTTACCTGCCTAGTCTTTTCTCTCTTTCTTATTTCTTATTAAATATCAACCCCAGACTGAATATAATACGATCATAATTAACAATACTATGAGAATATTTGTGTTGATATACTTTTTGTAACACCTGAGCTCATCTGGCTTTGACTCATCGACACTATGAAAACCATTCCGTACTTTGTTACCTTCTTACGAACGCTAATTTTACCAGAATGAGCTGTTCCATCTCAGAATTTCTTCTGAGCATGCGTTGCACTTTGTGCGTCGGAATTGTCCACACAAGGTCGGAATTGACGCGATCGGATTTTGTTGTCGGAAAATTTTATAGCCTGCTCTCAAACTTTGTGTGTCGGAAAATCCAATGGAAAAAGTCCGATGGAGCCCACACACGGTCAGAATTTCCGCCAACACGCTCCGATCGCACATTTTCCGTCAGAATATCAGACTGTGTGTACGGGGCATTAGAGGTCAGTGTAGTCACGTGGCCAGTGCTGATCAATAATTGCTCATATTATGCTGTTACACAGCCTCTTGTGCTGTGTTGTGATGATTTAAAGGGGTTGGTTCACTAAAGGCAAATAGACTGTGCACTTTGTAAAGTGCAGTTGCACTCTGCGTGAGCAGTTGAAGCTCTGCTGATATCCATCGTTCAATCATGTGCAAGCAAAAATGCTGTTTTTTTTTCATTTTCTGTGCACATGATTGGGTATTCTTTGCAAAGTGAACCTTTCTTTATCTCATTTACCAAGCTCTGGAGCAATTGCTTTTGCAAAGTGCACAGTCTACTTGCCCTTGATGAATTAACCCCAAAGTGCCAGACCATTATACTAGCTGGAAAGGGCAGCGGAAGATAAGGATCGATCGGAGGGGTGAGAAGGGTGTTGTTATTTCACCTTTTCATTTTTTGTGAAAAGGTGAATTATTCTTTAAACTACACTACAACTTTATGATTTCCATCAAGCAACGCATACTAAGCAAGTAAATAAAATAGGAAAAAGGTATGTAAATACAGTTTTCTTTAGTAGTTTTCCTGTGGTCATGTAACAGCTATGCAAATTCTATACACAGTGGTGTATGGGGGAAGAACCTTCCTGTGGTGATTGACAGCTTCTGCTATCACCAGACATGGGAGCTGCTGTCAATCACAGCAGAGAGGTATGGGCTATGGCTATGGCTAGGTAAAGCTAAGGCTCTGACAACGCACGCTTACTAGGGAACTAACTAGGGAACTGCAGGTTTACCTTTTTTTATAGTGTTCTGCTGTTCCCTTTAAAAATTGAACCGCGCATGTCAACGCTACCACCAACCCATTTATAATGTTGACGGAATATAGCAGGAAGCAGGAGCAGCAGGAGAAAGGCTGGCAGATCACTAGGTTTTTGTGCAACTTTTGCAGTAAAAGAAGAAAAAAGGCTAGAACAGTAAGGCTAAAAAACTGAAAATTGTATCAAATACTTACCGCAATTTTCATTTAGTGACGCCAAACCATGGCAGCATACTAATGATAGAGTTCCACCTCTTGACCACTCCCTCAGGACCAGTGAATAGCATAAATTAAAGGCCCCACCCCTATTTTTTGTAATTAGCTACATACCGAAACGTACAAGGGTGGGACTGTATGCTGCCATAATTTGGAAAGGAAAATGACAGTAAGTATTTGATAAAATTTTCAGTTTTCTTGACACCAACATGGCAGCATACTAGTGATAAATAACTAGTTGACAGGGTGGGTTCTACTTGTCAAATAAATCTCTAAATAGGATAGGATAGAAGACTGAATAGTCCTTCCTCCAAAGTCCACTGTTGACAAGGCAACCAGGTCTATTCTGTAACACTTAAACAGGTATGCTGTGACGATCAGGATACCTCTGTACAGGTGGATTCCACAGATGCTCTTGAATAGGCTGCCCATGAGGCTGCAACCACTCTGATACAGTGCACAGTCACCATTGACAGAGGTTTGCAGGCCCTCGCTCCTCATGCACAACCAAGCCTGCCAGAGTCAAGGCAGTAGCCTCTTTTCCCTGGTGATTCCCAGCTGGAACGACGAAAGGCTGATTAGATGATCTGAAAGGAACAACTGTGGACAATTACTTCCTAAAGGTTCTGAACACGTCCGCGTGACTTTCCTGTGTGATCTTCTGGAAAGTTAGGTAATGCTCAGACGTCTGTTAAATGTAGGGCCGCCGCTCCCCTTTGTACAAAGTGACCTACAGGACACAACTCTGCTCTTTCTGGGAAGAAAGCACTATGTTTTTCGGAAGCTCCAAGAGTCTGAATCTCAGACATCCCTCTGGCTAAGGATATTGTGATGGATACTGCTCTATAGGTAATGTCCCACGCCGAACGCTGCCCTGTTGAAGCAACTGGTTGAACTGAAAGTAAATCCTCTTACAACAACCAATCTTACTTGGGAAAGACTCTCCCTCTTGGTGGATGAATCCTCATGACTGCCGATATAGCCGACCCTTGCAACCTCAATGAGTATAGGTTAAGGCCCATGTCCAATCTAGCCTAGAGGAAGCCTAGCGCAGTCGCCATTGGAGGCACAGCAGGATCAAAGCCAAGAAAAAACACAAATTGTTTCAGACTTTAGCCCAGATGCTGTCGTCATAGTGTCCTCTAGCATTCAACAAAGTAGAGATCACTCTGGAGCAACTCTGGAGCAATCCAGGTTCTACAGCCTCTCCCCTCAGCCGCCATGCTTGCAGCTCCAGCCTGCACATGTGCAGAGGGGAATTGGCCTCCGCATTCTAAAGTGAGTGTTCAGGGAATACCAAGGCCCTCGCGGCCAACATGGAGGAATGGCCATTGATACCCTGCTCTCTCTTGACAGCCTCCAGGGGAATCCCATCATGAGAGATGTCGGGGGAGATACATAGCATAGATTTCAGTTCAAGGAGAGACCAGAGCATCTATCCCTTCTGCCTGGGGATGTGAACACCGAGTCAGATTTTTCTCAAGTTTGTGATTGCTGTGGGAAGCGAAGAGGACTGTCTGTTGTATTTACGCAGAAATCTTTTCTGCCCAGATGCCCACAAAGTGCACCTTCCTGGCTTCTACACTCTGAGGAAGGTTGCCTGTGTCCCCCTCAACCACTGTCTGATGCCTGGGTTTGATGGGCAAATCTGGAATCTCTGGATCCAGAGGGATGGAACCTGCTGGGGAAAGGCTTTGATGTTCTCTGTTTCTTGTTCTGCGGGAGCAGACCAGATTTGCTCCCTGACACTCTTGATAAAGCCGTTTTCATCTTACTATCAAAGACAAATTGCCATTGGAAGGTATTTTGCACCAACTCTGTTTTGAAGATGCCTCTGGGAAGCTTGCATGATAGTCGGTCTGCCTGTGTTTAAATTCCTTGGAAGGTAAACTGCTTTCGGAATTTGTAGGTGACTTTCCGTTTCAGACATTATGGGTTTCACCTCTCTCAATAGCATATTGCTGCGAGTACCTCCCTGCTGAATATAGGCAACCGCTGCCCTGTTGCCCAAATGCAGAGAGCCTGGTCTTCTCTAGATTCTGTGTAGCAAGTCAGAAAGTGTCAAAAATAAAAAAGACTCCTTGAACTTCCAGCACATTTGAGACCATGCCCTTTGGTTGGGAATCTCCACTTGCCTTGAACTGACAGTCACTCACAGTGCGCCCTCTGGACTGTCTTACCGACATGATTTGTAACAGCAACCCAGTCTAACGGAACGTGACTTGTTAAGGTCTCTCTGTTTGGCTCCAGCCACAGACTCCTACTCAAACTGAGTGACACTATCAACTGTGCTAGATTCTGTTTCCTCCATCGAGTTATGAATCCCAACTGAAAACTGGTGCAGGTGCCCAAGGAACCATCAGTATGCATGTGTCCAAAAGATTGAGGCGCTAAGAAGCGCAAAACAAGCGGAGGTTTCTGTCCTCAGAATTATCCTCCTGACTGTCACCTCTTTCCCTGATGGAAGCAAAACAGAGGAATCGGTAGCGCACCCCCAGGTACCCTAACTGTTGGGTTGAAGAGAGCTCATTTTCTTTTCTTTTTTCTTTCTTTTGAGTTGATAAGTCAGCCATATCTCTGCAGGGTGTAAACGAAGATCTTTTGGTGCAGCAGAAATTGTTCCAGACCTCTGACTAGGAAGACAAAAATTTAAGATGTGAGGGTAGGCATCCTGAAGATTCAGTAATCACATCTAGCCGTCTGTCTGCACTGCTTGAATGGACTCCATCTGAAGATCCCCTTTTTGTGCATGGAACCGGTATAATGACCCCCTGGATCAGAAGTGTCTGTATGTACCACCTGCTTTTGTGGTGAATCTGGCAGCCTAGTGGGAGAGAAATGGTCTGGAAGAGGAGCAATAAGGACTTTCCCAAAAAGGTCCATGAGTGCCTGATATTTTCATCCAAGAATCTGCACAACATGTGTCCAGATACCTGAGGAGCACACCAACTCTGGTTTTTACATCAAGAGCCTGAGCATGCGCTCATCCAAAGGTTTTAGTGGGTACCTGCGGTGTATCCAATGTTTTTTACTTATGGGCCGTGGGAAAGGTTGCTTGATATGACTGTCTCCGATCTCTTACCAAACAGAGTTTTTCTGTTATAAGGTATCCTATGCTCTGCAGCAAACACAAAACAGCAAACACAGCCTGTGGAGTCAACCGTACGGCCCCCTTAGCCATGACCGAGTATATCGTTGCCCTGGTCGGACACCTGGATGAGACCACTGAAGCTTCTCCAATAAAGTTTGCCGACATACTCACTTTGGCTAGGGTCCAAATTATATCAGCTTTATGGAATTCCTCTTTAACTGCTGTCTCTATATTCTAGGACCAAAAACATACAGCACTAGCCTGTTTACTAGACCACAGCCGCATCTCCTGTAGGCATGAATTTAAGTGATTCTATATCCGATCTCTGCCAAGGGTAACACTTCCGGTCTTTTGCAATCTTAGTTTCTTCCAAAAACGTAAAAAGAGATTGCCATTTTGAAGAAAGGGTAAATATGACTTTTACACATGTAATGGCCTGCTTGATTGCTTGGATACATGACTCCACGAAGGAAAGCCTGAAACCAAGCAGCGCTGGGTCTTCCTCTCAGGAAGAGGAACCACTATTGTGTGCAGGCTGCCCGCTCGGCAGGGTAACAGAACTGAGGAGTTGAGCGCCATCTGTCAAGGTGCCATTTTGCTCTAGTACTGGTAACTTGGCTACCGGGCTGGGTAGCACCATTAATAAAAAAAAATGATATATGGGCGTTACCTGTTAACTGCAAACTTTTACAGGCAGTCTTTACTCACCTGCCTATTAGATATAGGCACTGCGCCAAAGGGCCTGCAGGACTCTTGCTGGGGCGCTGGTGTTGCTCTGGGGAAGAGGAGATAATATGTCTTCCTTGGAACTTTTCCCTTGAGTGGGAGTGGCATCTCGGCAGCGCTCCTCCACCTTCCCTGGCTCTCCTTTGAGAGCTTGAGCATGCGAGGCTGACAGACATCAAAGCAATCCGCATAAGGAGGCACTCTTTTCCTGAAAACCTACCAATACGGTGGTCCCGACCTTTGGGTTTAAGGGTCTTTTTTTTGTGGTGACTGAGTCATGGCTTGAGGACAAATAGGACCACCAGCTAAAACGAGGATACCCGGAAAGGAAAATAGTACTAGCGAGAGCAGGACTTTGACAGGAAAGAGTGAGGAAAAAATATGCATTTATAACAAACCTGGAAATAAAAAACATTTTTATTTATTTATTTTTTAACAAAAAGTCCAAGGTAAATAAATTCATACGTACATATATACATATAAGCATTTTTAAAACAAAAACATTTTACAAAATGTTTTGCAATCCAATACAATTCAGTGGTGAATCTGCCCCCACCATTTTTATAAATTTGCATCTAAATTAGCCACAGGAAATAAGTACTTTTATGAGGACTTATTTAAAAAGAAAACATTCAGATAGAGAAGGAACTGGTTACTGGACTTTCACTGATATCTGTGTACCTGACTGGGAGATTTACCATTTCGATTTTGTACTACCAGAAGTTGACCACAGTTGGACCAATATGTTCCGGTGGTGTTGTCCCTTAGTGTCCAGGAGTCCCGGGGCGCTATTCTCTCCCATATCCTACCCGGTGTTCCGTCAGAATGGCGACCCGTCAGATTTAGTAACTACACCGCAACAGGCATCTTTTTACACCCAGCACTCGTCCACAGTAAGCCTACAGTCAGAAGGCGGCAAGCGGACAACTTTTTACTCCCACCGGAGTCTTGCATCTCACATTTATTTTTACTAGTAAACTGAGCTTATATAGTGAAATACAGTATTTAGAAATCCATCTGACTGTTTTGATGTTGAATTTTAAAAGTAGTGGTGTTCTGTCACATTTATAAACCTGTCAGATCAGCTGACTTGCCGCTGCTTTTAAAATTCAACATTAAAACACCTCCCTGAAATGAGTTTGCCACCTCCCTGAAATTAGTTTTTGCAGGTTCGGATGTCAGGGTTATGGGTGCTCCCGCCCACTTTTTTTGCTAGGAGGATGTGTCCTCCATTTGTAAACACATGATGATACACTGGTTGGGATAGCTCTGAGGAAGGGGGTCTGGCCCCTGAAATGTATAAGCTTCTCCATTATGTCGCGTCGGTGGGGATACCCATCTCACTTGCTGGATTGCTACTATTGTCTAGCTTGATTTTATTCTGCTTTTTTTAGTTTATTACCATTTTATGATTTTACAATAAATAATTTTGGAGGTAATGCGCTAGGCATTGGCATCCTCTTGTACATGTTTTCTGAAGATCGCCCAGTTTTAGGAGGACTGCTGATCAATTAAATAATTATGTGCCCTAGTCCCTGGGTGAAGTTCCTTGGTCTCAAACACTGGATGGTCTTTTTACTTTTCGTCTACCACTGCTTTAGATGGACTTTTAGCATCACATTCTTCTTGAAACAGACATGTAATGAGGTAGAAGTCTAGATCAGCCTTTTTCAACTAGGGTATGGGTGCCTTGGCAAAATGCCATAAAATTGCCCTAAATTGCCCCCAAAATTCTGTACCAGCAAGTTAATCAGCCTTCCTTTTTGATACACAAAGCCACATATGTTCATTGTGCAGCATTACAACCTTGGGCATTGTACTGACATGATTAGTTGAAAAGGAGCACATTGCGCACTGGCACACCATTCTTGTTTGACCCCCCCTTCCCCCCATGCTCCTCTATGTCAGCATAGGGGTCATGTTAGCTGTGTGGGGCAGAGAAAATGAGGAAAAAGAAAAGCTGGAATACTAGTCAGTACCAGTGTGCAAAAGTGTATTTGCTTTCAAGGAATAAATCACCTCTAATGTTGGGTGTCTTATGTGTATGGATACTGTGCCAATATGGAAACATATTAGTTTTATTTTTTACATTTTAACATAGGGGGGCCTCGAGACTGTGCAGGATTTTAAAGGGTGCATTGACTGGAAAAAGGTTGAGAAACCCTGGTCTAAATAAGCAGAAGGAATTAAGTATTTTCTCTTTTTTGGGAGTCAGTGTGTTCTGTTCATTATATAGAATAAATATCACAATAGACTGTACGTTGGTAAGGTTTGCAAACAATAAAAGTAAAGTATGCACACAGTACTCTGTGTTCCAAAAAGTTGTGTTCATTTCTGAGCCTGTGGGATTTAGTCCTTTTAGAACACCAGCAAGCATTTCTAATCTACCTAAATAAACTGCTATTATTACTATAACAAGATTGCAATTATATTAGTATGAGCACATATTTGTTAATGTGAAAATGTTTTCAGCTATTGATTTTACAAAGCTTTCCATTAGTTCATTCAAAAGGCAGGCTAGTAAACTGATATATACACCTTTATTATGTTTTCCTGGAATCGAGCATCTCAGATATTTGCTGGCGACATTCTGTATTTGCCAAAAATGAAAATATTAAATAAAAAACATTATGTAGCATTTGTAAAGCTCAAAATACTCAGTTTTCAAGTTTAACCCAATACCACACTAGAACCATTGCATCAGAGTATCCAATCTCCTTATGTTTTGTTTGTCAAGCTACCTTTTAAATTCAAAACTGTAATAGACCTTGCTTATACTACTGGTTGGGGATGTACACATGCTTTGTAGTGAAGGAAAAAAACACTTCTGTTAAGCAAGCTACAGCAGATGGCTTTTCAGAGGAGCGGCAAGATATGCTGCTAGTGTAAACCCAGCCTTACAATGATATGTTCCAATTAAGAGCATGTTTAATAAGTAAAAAAAACCAGAATGACAGGGCATGCTTTTATTTTATCTTTAAAGGCCAACTCCAGGCTCCAGACTCTCCCCACCCAAAGTCACTCTAGGCAGTATTTTATGCTATATTGTTTTTAGTTTTACCTCTTCCAGATGTCTTAAAGTGTAGTTCCACTTTTTCTGTCTAAATTGGAATCACACTGATTTCAAATATTTATTACTTGTTCCCTTTCACTTAGCGTAACTTAAACAAATATTTAAACATTGTTACTTACATTTTATTTGCTCTTTTCTTAAAACTGCAAAGCTGAACATTTCTCCATTTATGTAATGTTAAGGAAGGGGCTGGGGTGTTATGTTTAGCATAATTAACCCTCTCTGTACTGTACTGGAAGATCTTCTTTTTAAGTTGTAAACTAGATGTGCACACCCTTACGTAAACCCACTGAAGTCACTGGCCTCAGGTGATACACAGTGATGAATTATATCTTCCTACATATGTTATACCTGTTTGTCTCCAGCCTTCTCTCTTCCACAGTTTTCCAAAGTACATAGTTTAGATATTGTTTCTCAGTTTTCAAGAGGCAGGGGGCGAGGAATTGATTTCACACACTGCACAGTACAGAGCAGAGAGAGCTGAGTGTAATCTGAGACCTGTGTGGAGAGAAAGGACACCCCCCTTCTCCTACAGAGCCTTACTGGGAAACATGCTCATCTGAGGCTGTCAATCACCTTCTGTGTGTTGAGGGGGTTACCTCCAAGGATTGCCTGGTTTCGGGAAAACCTTTAGTAGTATCTCATGCAGAAAGCAGAGAAAGGAGAGAGCAGACAGGATCCACACTAAAGCTGGCTATACACAAATAGAATTTTTGACAGCAGCGGGAGCCAATGGCTGCGCTGCTACCAATCTATCAAATCAAGAGCCGAGAACCCCGGGCAGAGAGGTAGAGCGCGTCTCCGCCGTGGGATACGAATGGGCTCAGGTGTGTAAAACGGGGGGTGACTGGGGGGCTGCTCAGTGACAGAAGTTTTTTCACCTTAATCCATAGGATGAAAAAACACGAGGGTTTACAACCCCTTTAAGTGTCATGGGCTGAGGCAAGTACACACTATATGAGAATAGGTTTTGTTAATTTTTCTTTTTTTTTTCTTTATTTTTTTTTAACAAAGGAAAATGAACAGCCTCTTCCATAATTGACATACATCACCTGTATATAAGCAACCAACCACATGTCATCAAATTCAATATCGTTTAACCATGCAGTTGAATCTGGGGGAATATCAAAAAGAGGAAATATCTCCATCTACATTCCACTTTCCAAATTGCTAGCCAAACCTGGTCAAGGGGGAACGCAACCACTGATTCAGCACCCGGCACAGCAACTACTCCCCCTAATGTTCCAGACATAACAGCTAATGTCAGACCATTCTCCTCCTTTCCTTTTTCTTTTTTTTTTCCATACATTTTTTATTGAAGTCAAAAACAGATAAATGTTACAATTAGAACATCGTGGACATCATACAAAAGGTTGTATGGGCTACATATATTCTTCAGGTCATATTACGTACCAGAGAGAGAAACAGAATGCAAAACAATCAGGGAATTATATAAGCATGTTCTCCATTTAGCACATTGGTTAGAAGCCTAAACATTTCTTTATGCATTTGAATACCAACCCTGATGTGTCCGGTACGTTAAGGTTATCAGGAGCCCAATTTCAAGAAGGAAAACTGGAAAGGCGGAGGAAGGAAAGACATGAAAACTGAGTGAGAGAGAATGAACAAGGAAAGACAAAAAAAAAAGAAAAAGGGGGGTTAATAGAGATTGTGGGGAAAGAAAGGGGGAGGGAGGGAGAAGAGGGGGATTCCAAGAAGTCATCGTGGTATGGGTTAGTGGGGTAAAAATAACATGTCCCACCACCTCTGCTCCCCCCACCCCCCCATATTTAATTTATTGTGAGCTATATAAGTAGTGCTTTAGTAGGTTCACTGTCAAGGAATTGGCAATTTGAAAGTCTTTGGTCATCTTAAAGTGGGTCCAGCATGCCCATATGGTTGTCAATTTTTGTATCCGCTCTTGGGAGATATGTATCAATTCCTCCATCTCTTCTATTTTAGAGAGCCTAGCAAACCACTCATTAACAGTTGGGGGGGTACAATGTATCGGAACACAAAGTCTTGCCACATTCACCATCGCTAGTGATTTGTAGTAGTAGTAGTCGTTTTTTAGACATTGTCGTGTGATGCAATAAGTATTGCGCTGGGGTATAGTTTAAGGTATATGTGGTGATCTTTGTGATGGTATTGTGTACCTTTTTCCAGAAAGATTGTATGGAATCACAGTCCCACCAAATGTGGAGCATAGTACCTTCTTCCAAACCACACCTCCAGCATGTGTTAGGAATGGAGGGTGATAATTTGTGGAGGATTGAGGGAGTTCTGTACCAGCGTGTTTCAATTTTGTAACAATTTTGTTAAATAGCAACATTCATGGAACCCTTATGTGTGTATTCATGTATGGTTTCCCATTCCTCATCTGGTAAGGAGATATGTAATTCCCTATCCCATGCATTCCGTGCAGGTTCTCTAGTAATGTCCGTCTCTTCTAGCAGCAGTGTCCTTTGTCTTTTCTACCCCCCCACCTTAAAGGGAAAAAAAACAAAACCTAAAAGAATCCCCCCCTAATTCCACCCCCTTCTCCTCCCCTCCCCCCCAAAGGCTCCCCCTCCTCTCAATTTGAGGTGTACTAAAGGGCCCATGTCCTCCTCTCTCATCTAATGGGGGTCACGTCAATAAGTTTTCTTCCTTCCTCTGAAGAAATAAAAAGATTCCATGGTGACCATGTTTTCATATAGATTTCTACTTTTTTGTCAAGATGTCCAGCCTAGATCTTCCATTCGGTTTACTTCCTCTACCATCCTAAGCCACATTTCCACTGTGGAAGGCTGTGTCTGTTTCCAAGTAAGGGGGATACAGACTTTGGCTGCATTCGATAAATATCACAAGATGGACTTCCTGTATGTTTAGCTGGGATTTTGGATAGATGCAATAGGAAGAAGGCCGGGTCTTCCAGAATTTCAATATCACTAAATTTTTGCATGATCTCCCAGACCTCTTTCCAAAATTTCCTAATTCGAGTACAGGACCAAAAAATATGTAATAGGGTCCCCTGTTCCCTCTGACAGAGCCAGCAACCATCCGGTATGTTCGGAAAGCATTTGTGAAGTATAACTGGGGTTCTGTACCAATGGGAAATGATCTTATAATTTGTTTTCTGCATTTTTGTACAAGTCGCCGTTTTAAATATGGAGTGTATTATGTTTTGTTAATTTTTCATTTCAAAAGTTTACAATCACTTTAATGCGTGTTTAAATCAATACATAATTAACCTCTAAGTCTCTTGCAAGTTTTTCTGATCAATACAACCTGCCTATAGAGTTCCATGTTTAGTCATACTCCAAAGATACAACTAGAAAGGTAAGAACATTTAAAAAAAATATTCCTAGGTATGTGGTGTTAATGGGAACATGTGAGTCCTCTTTCTAGTCTGGGTACTCCTCTATGATACAGAGGGGTTTATTTACTAAAGCAGGAGAGTGCAAAATCAGGCTTCTACATAAAAGCCAATCAGTGTCCAGTTTTTTTATTTTTTTTATGTTTCAATATTTTTATTAAGTATACAAAAGCAAAGTACTAAGTTGCGCATATGTAAAGAAGAGTATGTGTTGGCCCACATGGCCTTAAAAATATAACAAACATATGTAAAACATTGGCTTTGTTATTGATTGGTACAACCGTACACACCATCAGTGAAAAACAAGCATAGTAGGGCTAAACAGTAGCTGTGAGTCTGAACACATAACCTTGAACTAGACGACAGATAAGAGGTCAAGAGGAGTCACACCTGCTACCCCAATGGCAAACCCACAGTTTGTGGAGAAAAGCGGAAATTTGGGTAAAACAGAAAAGTTCTGAGGGCAGCATATCAAGTTTGCTAAAACAATAAGCTTTGGAGATTGGCCCGAGAAGCTGGAAGAAATTACCAATTCTGTACAGCCCCTTGTTTAGTCACCAGCTAAATGCTTTCATTTCTAACCCCAGCGGAAACTCTGGGTTCCGAAATAGGTATGCAGAAGTGAGCCTGATTTTGCACTCTCCAACTTTAGTTAATAAACCCCACAGTATTAAACTGTTGGGACTCTGAATCTAAATCAGAGATTATAGCAGAGGCTGCAGGCCCAGTTTAATTTGAAGGTCTGATGAGTCAAAGGCAGACTCTGCAGGGGATGGCACTGTAGCACACCTGAAGCCTCGGTGGGCAGGTTGCCCCAGTACCTGATCATAACCGGATAGGAAGTACTGAATTGTCATAAAGGTCCCTGTGAACATTAGTAAGTTCACGCAACATGGCTGAGGAAGATTATATTAGTACACATATTTGCAGATATAACTTCAAACTTATCTAAGGTATTGACAAGCCCATTAAAAATAGTAAAAAAAAAAAAAAAAAAAAAACGGTCCTGGATACCTACGTATTTCAATGGGGCTTTTTCTGTGCCATAAGTAAATTAAAAAAAGAAAAATGTTACACTAAGAAACATATCTATATATGTATACATAGTGTGGAGTTCAACTCAAGTGTAGTGCCTTTCATTAAATGCAATCCTGCCAGTGAAGGGCTTTTAGCCCACTTAAATTCAAAATTAAAGTACAAAAACTCACACAAAATGTTACTACCCCTGCAGAGTTTTTTAGCATCACAAGAACAATTAGAACATTTTCCAGCCGCCTGGTTATCCAAACTGCCTACATCCAGAGTGTGTTTCTGTACAGACCTACCAGATTATATTACATTTACCCTTGTGACAACCAAACTGCTCTACTTGGGACTGAACAGGCTCCTGTCTAACTGCACACAGTCTCTTAATAATTTACTCAGATGATGGCCTGGTTAGATCAACTCTTATCTTTTTGAGGCCACAAGACACTCTTCCAGTGTCTGTCAACACACGCTGCTAGTGCAGCAGCTTGTCTCCATAGTAGGAGCCCTGAACTATAGACAGCCTCTACACTAAAAGAACTGTGCACACCTGCACAATTAGGATGCTGTTTTCCAGTAAAATGTTGACCCAGGGTTAGAGTCTTCAGTCTCTACAAAGCCTCTGGGCACCAGAACCTAATCCAGAGGCTACCAATCCTAGAAAAAAAAACTACAAAACCAGTTATCTCCACTCAGAAAAGACATCCCAGAGCCCCTAAACCCACAGAGATGATGACCGTGGGTGAGATCCTCTGACGCTGTGACAAGGCACAGCATTGTCACTATAGTTATATATATAGCACCTTCTGGCTAATGCCTCCCAATGTTATCAGAAGTACCATGTTGTAAGTTATTAAATTACCATGGTATTATTTATACATCATATTTAAATATCCACTCACAACAACAAAAATGTAAGCATGGTGAAACTCATGTGATAAGCTGACTCTACAGGTTTCAGGAGAATTTCTTCAGGAGTATAGAGGTTATAAAAAAATCTATAAACATACAGAAAAAAGAGATACAGGTACCTATATCCTTTACATACAATAATAGCACCCTAATATTATACTTACCTAAATAATAAATATTTATTATTTTGTAAGTGAAATATGGGGATGCTAATATTGTTAATGCAAGCAGCAGTGTAAAAGAAATCTTGCTTGAAATCACCAAGGAAAAAGTTCACAAGGCAAGAAAGACTAGCAAAATATACTTAGAATTTTTTCAGCAGGGCTGAAGAAAAGGCATCTATCCTCCTAAGACACAAGCAAAAACTGGGGAATGGATTACAATTTTTCTGTTTTTCCAGTTTTCCAACTTCCTGTAGGTGCTGGAATAACCTGAATCTTTTGGAATTCCTGTATACCACAATGGACAAGAAAGGAATACTTTTTGCTTGCACTAAAAAAAATATATATGATATTGTGCAGTCAGCTTTCAACAATGTAGAGTTAAAATAGGTATGTAGTAACTAAACCACAAGGCTTACTAAAACCATATAATGCTGGTTCATTGCATTATAGTTGATTAGACTTCTAAGAATACATTCACCCAACTTAGTTTAGACACACATGGGAAACCGACTCTCTGTGTTAAGCTGAGAGCGGTGGAGAGTGCGGATACTTGCATGGAACTTGGCTTCACGGAGGGTGGAGAGGAGCCTGCCTTGTGATCAGCAAAACCCCGAACTACAATACAGGGGACATACAGTAGCAGCAGGGGGACCAGCCAGGTATTTTTCTTCAGTACTCATAAAGGGATTACCCTGAAAGCCAGAGTGAAGTAAGAAGGACCCAAAAGGAGACAAGGTAAAAAGTGGCTTTTTCTTATAAATAACTGTTTGATCATAATGGCTTGACTTGATATAACGTATAAAACCCCCTGGTACTTTGACATCTTCCAGACAATGAACACAGAAAAAAGGAATTATTGGAAGCACTAGACCCAAAAATATAGTACTGGTATATACCAATTAACTCACTTGATCGCACATAAATATTAATATTAAGTGGGGTGAAATTTTTGTAGCATAGGGCTCTTGGGAGGTTATAGGGGAAAAATAAACCCTTACTTTTATTCTGAATATAACATGCCTCCCAAAAGTACTCATGCTCAGAAAACAAAAAGAGGATCAACAGGCGGGACACTTAAGAATCCCCACAAACCTGCATCTGCCCAAAAACCAGATATCAAAGGTTTTTTCCAGCAAACACAATCACAAGATCAACAAGAAGGCTCTATAATAACTGAGTTAAATTTTGCATTACCACCTAAAGACTTATGCCGCGTACACACGGTCGGACTTTTCGTCTACAAAAGTCAGACAGCCTGTCCGACAGACTTCCGGCAGACTTCCGGCAGACTTTCGGCGGACTTGCGGCAGACTTTCTAACGAACGGACTTGCCTACACACGACCACACAAAAGTCTGACGGATTCGTACGTGATGACGTACACCGGACTAAAATAAGGAAGTTCATAGCCAGTAGCCAATAGGTGCCCTAGCGTGGCTTTTTGTCCGTCGGACTAGCACACAGACGAGCGGATTTCGGGGTCCGTCGTAGTTACGAAGTAAAGTTTTAAAGCATGTTTCAAATCTAAAGTACGTCGGATTTGAGGCTAAAAAAGTACGTTGAAAGTCCGGAGAAGCCCACACACGATCGGATTACCAGCCAGCTTTAGTCCGTCAGCGTCCGTTGGACTTTTGTAGACGAAAAGTACGACCGTGTGTACGCGGCATTAGAGCCTAGAGCAAACAACAGCCTTGGGGATAATATACACCAGTCTATAATGGGTCTAGAAGGAGCCGAAGGTGGCCCCATTTGGGACTTGCAAGTATATATAAAAACCTTACCCACAAGCGAAGATATGGACAAATATGTACATGGATTGCAATCCTCATATAGAGCTGAAATACAAACATTGAAATCATCTTTAGTGGATACACAAAACAAGATTGGAGACATGGATACTAAAATGGTAGTGATTGATCAAAAAATATCAAAACTTGAAGAGAAAAATCAGGAATACGATCGATATTTAAAGTACATAATAAACACCACTGACGAACTGGAAAATAGAAGCAGATGTAACAATATAAGAGTTATGCCCCGTACACACGGTCGGATTTTGTTCAGACATTCTGACAACAAAATCCTAGGATTTTTTCCGACGGATGTTGGCTCAAACTTGTTTTGCCTACACACGGTCGCACAAAGTTGTCGGAATTTCCGATCGACAACCACGCGGTCACGTACACCACGTACGACGAGACTAGAAAAGGCCAGTTCAGAACCAAGCGCGGCACCCTTTGGGCTCCTTTTGCTAATCTCGTGTTAGTAAAAGTTTGGTGAGAGACGATTCGCGCTTTTTCAGACTCGTGGCTTTCAGACCGTTTTCTGCTGTTCAGTTTGTGCTTGTGGGTTTGTATCTGCTCTTCAGTGCGTGCAAGCAAGTTCCGCGTGATTTTAAGGAGTCATTGTATTTTTGTTCGTTCGTTACTGGTTTTCAGGTCGCTCTTCACAGGCCTTGCTGTTCTTCAGTGCGTTCTGTTACTTCGTTCTGAGCAGCCGACCGTTTTCTAGCCATGTTTCGTATGCGTACTCCTCGTAGAGTTCGTGCTGTGCGGGGGCTTGGTGTTGGGGTCCTGACCTTGACACAAGTCCAGTCCATGAACAGGGTGGGGAGGAGTTCATGGACCAAGAATTGGTTGCTTCAGCGTGACCAGTTCTGTCATATGCCTTTGCTCCGTGAGATCCGTGAGAATAATCCTGATGATTTCAGGAACTTTCTCAGGATGACGGACCCCGTGTTTCACCGTTTGTTGGCTTCGCTGACCCCCTATATCAGCAGGCAGGATACCTGCATGAGGCAAGCCATCACTCCGGAGCAGAGGTTGGTCACTACCTTGCGGTATTTGGCCACAGGAAGAAGCTGCAGGACTTAAAGTTCTCGACAGGCATCTCCCCCCAGGCTCTGGGTATCATTATCCCAGAGACCTGTTCTGCCATCATACAGGTCCTGCAGAAGGAGTATATGAAGGTAAGATTTTTATGCTTTAATATCACATTTTATTGTATTGAATGTTTGCTAATATATTGTATTTCTTTCCTCATTCCCTAATTACCATGATTGGAATATGCTGTGAATGTCCCCTTTGTCCTCATGCATGCTGGATTTTTATGTAATTATTATTTTAGGTCCTTCATACATATTT
Source organism: Lithobates septentrionalis (assembly GCA_037952835.1). Lineage (NCBI taxonomy): Eukaryota > Metazoa > Chordata > Amphibia > Anura > Ranidae > Lithobates > Lithobates septentrionalis. The sequence goes on from JBBDGP010000261.1 coordinate 930,709, forward strand.
GCCCTTCAATAACCTCCCCAGCATGGTGTCTCGTGCCCTATATTCACCTCATGTAGTCATTTAACAATGTATTTTATCAGCTCCATAGTAGTGCTTTACCCCAAACACCCCCTAAAATGTTTGGAAATGTGATTTTAGCTTTAAATTCAGGCAGAGTGCCAGAGGCTTTTTTTGTGGTGTCCCCAAATTTTTTGGAACCCTCCCTCCCCCAACTGCTAAGTCAGCTGATCCCAATTCTCTATCCTCAATCATCTATCTGCTGACTTTGCCAAACCCATACACACTATACCCATCTCTTTAGTGCTCAGATTTATGGATGAATTCCCCAAAGCATGTAGTGCAAGGGCCTGCCTGTATATTTTCCAATGGTACTGTTTAAAGTTTTTGTATCCCATTATTATCTTGATAGGTAATAGCAGAATGTTCAAATGTGCTCAAATGTGTACAGTGTGTATTTATATCTTTGTATTATGGCACTTCTTACCTGTCCAGTGGTCTGCCAATAGTGTAACTAAGGAGGGGCTGTTCCAAGTAATACCGTGTATTTAGGCATTCATCTCTGAATGAAGTGAAGAGGGTTACCTGTCCAAGAGTCCCCCCCCCATAATGTTAGAAATGGCCCATGAGAGGGGGGAGGCGGAATATGATAGGTGTACCTTATACTTTGTTGTTGTTAAATTCCCCTTACTAAATGCTATCTGGAGGTTGCCCCATAATGTTTGTGTGTAATCTGCTTGCCATGTATCTTTGAAAAAATAGTAATGTTTATTGTTTTTTCCTCAACAGTTTCCTTCAATGCCACAGGAATGGCAGACTGTGGCCTCTCACTTTGCCCAGCGGTGGGACTTTCCTAACTGTGGAGGGGCAATTGATGGGAAACACGTCCACATCGTCCCACCACCCAACTCGGGGTCGTACTATTATAATTACAAGGGGTTTAATAGTATAGTGATGTTGGCGGTGGTGTCGGCTAATTACGAGTTCTTGCATGTGGACGTGGGGAAGAATGGCCGGATGTCCGATGGTGGAGTGATCGCCCAGACGGAGTTCTACAGGCGTCTCCAGAATGGCAGCTTGGACTTGCCACCTCCAGAGGACAATGTTGAAGGTCTCCCATTTGTGTTTGTTGCTGATGAAGCATTTGCGCTGGGGGACCACCTGATGCGGCCATTCCCGATGAGGACCCTCACCCCGGAACAGAGGGTTTTTAATTACCGGCTGGCCAGAGCCCGAAGAGTGGTGGAGAACACATTTGGAATCCTGGCCAGCCGGTTCCGATTATTTCTGACACCCATCCATATGGCGGAGTATAAACTGAACCATATAATACTTGCCTGCTGTGTTCTCCATAATTTTTTATGAAAACATTCAGCCAACTATTCTGGCTCAGTTGGGCCTGAGGCCGGAATCCCAAATCCATCAACACTGATGGCGCTTGAAAGTGGCCGTCCTGGCTTGCCCTCCCTGAATGCCCGTGATGTCCGGTTACACTACCTGGAGTTCTTTGCGGGTAGGGGGGCTATCAATATGCCAGACAATCTGTGACACCTTTTTCAAATAAAAAACAACCAAAATAAATTCTTGGTGGACATTTACTGCTTGTGTTTGTTTTAGCTGACCCTGACAATAATGTGTTGAGTGCAGAAAATGTCATGATTGGGTAACCTTATAAAAAACAGTGTTGGCTGGTACTTCCTAAATGCAAAAACACATTTCACTACAAGTGCACTTGCAACTGCACTGAACCTGCACTTGTAGTGCAAAGTGTATTTGCCCTTAGGAAATAACTGCCATTTTTACCTAAAACAGCAATTACATCACCCCAAAAGTGTTGTAGTGTTGAGACAATAATCCACACATTCTTGAGTAAGGCACTTTTTTATACCTGCACAATCACATGTGCATTTACCAAAGGTTTTTAAAACAAACCAACATGTTTGTTGTATAACAATGTTTGCAGTAGCATTATCAAAAATCGAAATATCCATTTCAGATAAAACAGGCCTGTGTAAAACCAACAAGAAAGCCAAAAAACTTGAACTTACAAAGTTCGCATATGGTAAAACCTGAAGGCTATATCAGACATCAGTATTTAGGAACTGGGTTTGATATAGCGTTCAGATGGGGGGAAATCACCCCTGGAAAAGCCAAATTTGGAAGATGCACACCAATTTACGAATGTCAACATGGGCTATCTGCCATCAGGGGGGATCAAGGGACGCGTTTTGGGGGAGCAAGCCCTTCCTCAATGCTACTTTATAATTGAGTAAGGGGTTGCACCCCCAAAACGCGTCCATTGATCTCCCGTGATGGCAGATAGCACATGTTGGCACACTGTGTGCATCCTCCAAATTTGGCTTTTCTAAACATATAAAAAATTTTGGTAAGATTGGACCACGATAAAACGGGTGATTTTGTGGGGTTTAAATTCGCCCCAAAACATCAATGATGTTATTTTTTTTTTAATAACATCACTGATTTGTTGCTGTATGTTGTGCAATTCGAGATTACACCCCATGATCTCCCCGATCAGTATCTGGGCACTTTCAGATGTGAAACGTTCTCTCTCCCTCACATCACGATCATCTAAAAAGATATAAAGAACAAAAAAAAGGTCTTAAAAATCTGCCACCATCCATCTCTTTTACCTGAGCCTGTGGTCGCAGACACTCACCTGTTGTGGTGCCAATCTCCACCACATCTTCTTCTTCCTCTTGCTCAGCTTCTTGGGTTTGCGGTATTTCCCCTTCTTCCAGAGGTGGGGGGTCTGTGTTCTCCTGGGATGAGGGGTGTCCTCCGAGTCTTTTCTACCCTATGTAAAACAAAAATGGTATAATTAGCACACAGATATTTGATGGCAGAACTAGAAATAGGAAACATTGCTTAGAAGTGGGGTACAATTGTCTATTTTAGCCGAGTTCCAAGATGTATATTTTTTAGTGTCCTTTGTCAAGCTGCAATACTTTACCTGTTTGGTACAAGCTTCACAGATGTAGCCCCCCCTATAGTATACACTGGAGCACCTGTGTGCCCCCCCTAATAAAAATGATGTTCTGGGGTCCCACACTAGTGCTCCAGTGTCCAGATGTGAAAACAGCTGCTCAGTGTCCTCTCCTTACACACAATCTAGTTGGCATTTCATTCTAGTAACAAACCCATCTACACAAACAAATATTTGGCATCCAAGTAGGCCCCCAAAAATGTGTGAAAATGCATATGGCCTAAACAATGGTGTTCTAGAGGCCGAAAGAAAAATGTTTGATACGAACGAATAATGGGCCCATGAACATTAAAGTTGCCCTTTTAAACGTTACAATTAATAAAAGCATATGGAGCAGAACGAACGGAATAAAGACAGAAAGAATAGGAACAGCACAACTACTTACTTTTTTGCAGCACTCTCCGGATCTTTCGGTACTGCTCTGGCTCTCTCAACTTCAGGTCCGACCACCGCTTCCTGAGCTGATCTTTAGATCTTCGTACCCCGAAATTCCTCTCAAGACTCCTGACCACTTTCGCCATGATCTTGGCCTTTCGGATGTTCGGGTTGGGGTAAGGCCCATATTTTCCGTCATAGTCGGACTTCCTCGTGATGTCGACCATCTCCAACATCTCCCCAAACGACATATTTGAGGCTTTAAAACGTCTCCTTCTGGATCGGGACGTGCCTGGATCCGGGCTTTCCTCCTCCTCCTCCTCGTTGCTAGAATTAGCACGCACCTGCTGTAACTCCGCCATCATGCTCTTCCCCCACTGCGCCGAACGAAAAGGGGCGGGGAATAGACTAGAAAGAACGTCAGGGGCGGGCGGAGTTACACGCATGCGCAGTGTGTATAAAGCGTTACACGCGTGCGTATTATGTACGATCTGTGAGCGGAGGAAGGAGCATTGGACGCGCCAATCGTAAGAACGAAGGTAAGAGACAAACTTGTGCCTATACTGCTTCTAGATTGAGGCCTATATTGTAACAAGATTAGGAGAGTTTGGTCTGACATTAGGCTTTGTCTTGTGTTGTGTCTTGCAGTGAACATGGATATCTTAATGAAAGATACTGACTTCATGTCAGTATTCATTGATATGCTAAGTGAGCTGCCCTGTCTGTGGGAGATTACCCACCCCCATTTCAAGAACCAAGCAAAGAGGAAGGCAGCACTGGAGCAATTGTGTGAAATTGTGAAGCAGGTGATCCCCACGGCAGACATCACTTATTTAAAGATTTTCATTGGTGGCCTGAGGAGCACATATCTAAGGGAGCGCAAGAAAGTCCTGGATTCACAGAGATCCGGAGCAGCAGATGACATCTATGTCCCCAGGATGTTGTACTACGACAGGCTGCACTTTCTGGCAGGCCAGACTGAACCCAGGCCATCCCTCTCCAGTCTTCCTTCCACGCTTCCTTCCCCCCCGGCTGAGGCTTCTGACGCCCAACCTGGGCCTTCCAGGCCACATGTGGAGGAGCCCAGATTGAGCCAGGTATAGCATTCCTCTAAATATTTCTGCTTGTCCAATCAATGATGTTAACTAGATGTTAGTTGGGAGTACTAATTTATGATTGTGATTGATGATGCAAAAACTAAAACCATGTCCCTTTTTCATACACAGGGAAGTCTCAGCCAGGAGGTGGCAGGGCCGAGCCGGCTGGCTGATATCAAGGTCCCTCCACCCCCCCTGAAAACAGAAAGTGGCAGTAGGAGGAGTGCCCTAGAGGAGGCGGCTATAGGATTTTTTGGAGGGCTACAGAGGTCCTGGGAGCACCCCACACCATGCAGGAGAACATTGCTGCATTCATAGCATATAAAATGCAGAGGATGGAGGAGGGCCAAAAAGTAATGTGTGAGGCCCTCATATCAGAGGCTCTGGAGAAAGGTATGAGGGGCCAAATTACACCTCACACACATCTTTGGGATGGTCCTCCTCCTCTTCCTGCAGGTCCTCCTCCTCCCTCTCCTCCAGGTCCCCCCAGTCCTCCTCCAGGTCCCCCCAGTCCTCCTCCTCCTCCAGGTCCTACTCCTCCTCCTGCCACATCTCCAACTGCACAGTCACAGCCCGGAAGGAAGCGTGGAAGGAAGACCAGACAGTGATTGCCCTGGGTTCAGTCTGGTCGGCCAAAAGATGCAGCCTCTTGTGGTACCACAGCCTGGGGACACAGATGTCATCTGCTGCTATCCAAATCTCTGTGAATCCCGGACCAGACTGCCCTCCCTTAGATATGGACTCCTCAGGCCACCAATTTTGATGTTGAAGAATTGATGTCTGCCGTGGGGGTCCCAGGCTTCACTAATTTCTCCTGTTGATCCAGTGTTGCCTTCCTCTTTGTTTGGTTCTGATCCCTTAATAAAGGATTTTTGTTTTGAATTATACTCTCCTATGTGTTTTACTTCAAAAATGACAGTTGGTTTGTGAGGATTCAGGTACATTTCAAATATACAATGTGAAATGAACAAGGGACACCAACAACAAACAATCTCCTGGAGATTAAATAATAAAAGATATCAATGGTGTTGGGGTAACTTGACACACAAAACACACACAAAAATATTCTGGAGTAAAAATAAAAATAACATTGAACAAAGATCAGCCTTGGAAAAAATCCAAACATTAAAGAAAAAAAAAGGCTTAAAATCCAAAAAAAAAAAATATATATATATATAAAACTGTCAGATGTGACAACTAATAACAATATATTGAGGGAATCCCACTAAAAAAACACAAATAAAAGTTTGTGAGAAGTGTGTGTGTGAATATGAGCAGCAAAACTACTTAATTCTTGTCACATTATAAAGAAGAAGAGAGTGCTCTGTATTAAACCATTTTTAACATTGCAGCGTGACGAAAGTGCTGTATCCTTTGCGAACGCTAAGTTTACCAGAACGAGCTGTCCCGTGTCGAAATTTCTTCTGAGCATGCGTGGCACTTTGTGCGTCGAAACAGGCCACACACGGTCGGAATTGACGCGATCGGATTTTGTTGTCGGAAAATTTTATCTCCTGCTGTCCAACTTTGTGTGTCGGAAAATCCGATGGAAAATGTCCGATGGCGCCCACACACGGTCGGAATTTCCGACAACACGCTCCGATCGGACATTGTCCATCGGAAAATCCGACCGTGTGTACGGGGCATTAGAGGTCTACCAGAATCAGTAAAAACAGAGAACTTAAAGAAAGTACTTCAAGATATATTCAACTCTCTTTTATAACAACCTAACACAACTGAAATGCCCTGTACACACAGTCGGATTTTCCAACGGAAAATGTGTGATAGGACCCTGTTGTCGGAAATTCCGACCGTGTGTGGGCTTCATCACACATTTTCCATCGGAATTTCCGACACACAAAGTTTGAGAGCTTGCTATAAAATTTTCCGACAACAAAATCCGTTGTCGGAAATTCCGATCGTGTTTACACAAATCCGACGCACAAAGTGCCACGCATGCTCAAAATAAATTAAGAGACGAAAGCTATTGGCTACTGCCCCGTTTATAGTCCTGACGTACGTGTTTTATGTCACCGCATTCAGAACGATCGGATTTTCTGACAACTTTGTGTGACCGTGTGTATGCAAGACAAGTTTGAGCCAACATCCGTCGGAAAAAATCCATGGATTTTGTTGTCGGAATGTCCGATCAATGTCCGACCGTGTGTACAGGGCAAAATAGAGATCGATAGAGCACATAGAATCCAAGGTCTGAAAGATCTGGATTCAAGAAGGGCGAGAGACGTGATTTGTAGAATACATTTTTTTCAGATTAAAGAAAGTATCATGGCAGCGGCACGGCTGCATCGACATTTTGAATATGAGGGTACACAGCTTATACTTTTACAGGACTTATCCAGATACACACAAGAAAAACGGTGAAACTATTACTGGATGTGTTAAGGGAGAAAGAAATCCTATATAGATGGGGTTTTCCCTTTCAGATCATAGTTCATCAAAAGGGACAGAAAATAATTTTTCGTAGTGTCGAGGATCTCCCTGATTTTCTAAAGCATCTTCAACTGCCTTTAACCACTTCAGCCCTGGACCATTATGCTGCCTAAGGACCAGAGGACTTTTTCCAATTTGGCAGGGCAGTACAACCCCCCCCCCCCAAATGACCCCATTTTGGAAAGTAGACACCCCAAGGAAATTGCTGAGAGGCATGTTGAACCCATTGAATATTTTTTTTTTGTCCCAAGTGATTGAATAATGACAAAAAAAAAAATTTACAAAAAGTTGTCACTAAAGGATATATTGCTCACAAAGGCCATGGGCCTATGTGGAATTGCACCCCAAAATACATTCAGCTGCTTCTCCTGAGTACGGGGATACCACATGTGTGGGACTTTTTGGGAGCCTAGCCGCGTACGGGGCCCCGAAAACCAGGCACTGCCTTCAGGATTTCTAAGGGCATAAATTTTTGATTTCACTCCTCACTACCTATCACAGTTTTGAAGGCCATAAAATGCCCAGATGGCACAAAACCCCCCAAATGACCCCATTTTGGAAAGTAGACACCCCAAGCTATTTGCTGAGAGGCATGTTGAGTCCATGGAATATTTTATTTTTTGACACAAGTTGCGGGAAAGTGACAAATTTTTTTTTGCACAAAGTTGTCACTAAATGATATATTTCTCACACAGGCCATGGGCATATGTGGAATTGCACCCCAAAATACATTTAGCTACTTCTCCTGAGTATGGAGATACCACATGTGTGGGACTTTTTGGGAGCCTAGCTGCGTACGGGACCCCGAAATCCAATCACTGCCTTCAGGATTTCTAAGGGCATAAATTTTTGATTCCAATCCTCACTACCTATCACAGTTTTGAAGGCCATAAAATGCCCAGATGGCACAAAAAAGTAGACACCCCAAGCTATTTGCTGAGAGGCATGTTGAGTCCATGGAATATTTTATATTTTGACACAAGTTGCGGGAAAGTGACAATTTTTTAATTTTTTTTTTTTTTGCACAAAGTTGTCACTAAATGATATATTGCTCAAACATGCCATGGGCATATGTGGAATTACACCCCAAAATATATTCTGCTGCTTCTCCTGAGTACAATGATACCACATGTGTGGGACTTTTTGAGAGCCTAACTTCATACGGGGCCCCGAAATCCATTCACCGCCTTCAGGATTTCTAAGGGCGTAAATTTTTGATTTCACTCTTCACAACCTATCACAGTTTTTAAGGCCATAAAATGCCAAGATAGCACAAAACCCCCCAAAATGGCCCCATTTTGGAAAGTAGACACCCCAAGCTATTTGCTGAGAGGCATGGTGAGTATTTTGCAGCTCTCATTTGTTTTTGAAAATGAAGAAAGACAAGAAAAATGTATTTTTTTTTCTTTTTTCAATTTTCAAAAGTTTGTGACAAAAAGTGAGGTCTGCAAAATACTCACTATTCCTCTCAACAAATAGCTTGGGGTGTCCATTTTCCAAAATGGGGTCATTTGGGGGGGGGAGGGTTGTGCCATCTGGGCATTCCATGGCCTCCGAAAGTGTGATAGGCAGTGAAGAGTGAAATCAAAAATTTACGCCCTTAGAAAGCCTGAAGTCGGTGCTTGGTTTTCGGGGTCCCGTACGCGGCTAGGCTCCCAAAAAGTCTCACACATGTGGTATCCCCGTACTCAGAAGAAGCAACAGATTTTAATTTGGGGTGTAATTTTACATATTCCCATGGCATGTTTGAGCAATATATGATTTAGTGACAACTTTGTGCATAAAAAAAAAAATGTATTTTTCCGCAACTTGTGTCACAATATAAAATATTCCATGGACTCGACATGCCTCTCAGCAAATAGCTTGGGGTGTCTACTTTCCAAAATGGGGTCATTTGGGGGGTTTTGAACTGTCCTGGCATTTTATGCACAACATTTAGAAGCTTATGTCACACATCACCCACTCTTCTAACCACTTGAAGACAAAGCCCTTTCTGACACTTTTTGTTTACATGAAAAAATTATTTTTTTTTGCAAGAAAATTACTTTGAACCCCAAACATTATATATTTTTTTAAAGCAAATGCCCTACAGATTAAAATGGTGGGTGTTTCATTTTTTTTTCACACAGTAATTGCGCAGCAATTTTTCAAAAACATTTTTTGGGGAAAAAAACACACTTTTTTCAATTTTAATGCACTAAAACACACTATATTGCCCAAATGTTTGATGAAATAAAAAAGATGATCTTAGGCCGAGTACATGGACACCAAACATGACATGCTTTAAAATTGCGCACAAACGTGCAGTGGCGACAAACTAAATACATTTTTAAAAGCCTTTAAAAGCCTTTACAGGTTACCACTAGATTTACAGAGGAGGTCTACTGCTAAAATTACTGCCCTCGATCTGACCTTCGCGTGATACCTCGTATGCATGGTGCAATTGCGGTTTACATTTCACGCCAGACCGACGCTTGCGTTCGCCTTTGCGCGAGAGCAGGGGGGGACAGGGGTGCTTTTTTTTTTTTTTCTTTATTATTTTTTTGATTTTTTTTATCTTATTTTTAAACTGTTCCTTTCATTTTTATGTTTTTTAATCATTTTTATTGTTATCTCAGGGAATGTAAATATCACCTATGATAGCAATAGGTAGTGACAGGTACTCTTTTTAAAAAAAATTGTGGTCTATTAGACCCTAGATCTCTCCTCTGCCCTCAAAGCATCTGACCACACCAAGATCGGTGTGATAAAATGCTTTCCCAATTTCCCAATGGCGCTGTTTACATCCGGCGAAATCTAAGTCATGAAATGCTCGTAGCTTCTGGTTTCTTAGGCCATAGAGATGTTTGGAGCCATTCTGGTCTCTGATCAGCTCTATGGTCAGCTGGCTGAATCACCGGCTGCAGGGGGGGGCATTCTCTCCCACTGCTTTTAAAAGCAGTCTAGAGGCTAATTAGCCGCTAGGATTGCTTTTACATGAAAGCCGACCGCTGGCTGAAAAGAATGATACCAAGATGATACCTAAACCTGCAGGCATCATTCTGGTATAACCACTCAAAGTCCAGCAACATACCAGTACGTTGCTGGTCCTTGTTGGGCATATATTGTAAACTTTTTTTTCATGCAGCCTGTGGGCTGAACGAAAAAAAGATATTGATCGGTGGGTATGCCCACCATTAGAATACCTCCCTTCATCCACCCACTTCTAATGATGGGCATACATGCACCGTTTATATATGCCGAAGCATGGGGGCATCCTCCCGCAAAAGGCAGGAGCAAATCGCTCCTCCACCCACTGCTGCCCCCACGCTTCGGCATATATGCTGAAGTATGTAACTGTGGTGGTGAAATCACCTCCGACAGCGCTGGAGTCACGGCTTTATGTATCGTGAGAGCAAACGCTGTTGCTGTCAAGATAAATAAATCTGCGCTGCAACTGAATGGCGTACCTGCTAAGCAAATGATGGTTAACAAAAAACAAAGTAACATTACAGTATAACAGTAAGACTTAACATACCTGCAAAGCAAATACAAAAAAAAAACATAGTAAAAAATAAAACATTTAACGCAACCTGTGCCTACCTAAAATATATATATGCCGAAGCATGGGGGCATCCTCCCACAAAAGGCAGGAGCAAATTGCTCCTCCACCCACTGCTGCCCCCACGCTTCGGCATATATGCTGAAGTATGTAACTGTGGTGGTGAAATCACCTCCGACAGCGCTGGAGTCACAGCTTTATGTATCGTGGGAGCAAACGCTGTTGCTGTCAAGATAAATAAATCCGCGCTGGAGCTGAATGGCGTACCTGAAAACAAAAAAAATGGTTAAAACACAGTAAACTATAAAAAAATTACATACCTGAAAAGCAAACATGATAAAACATAACAACAATAAAACATTGCAGAATAGAATACAGTGAAAAAGAGCAGAACAATAGAGAGAAAATAGAGAGAGAGAGAACAATAAAACAACAACTATTTTTGTTTTTTTTATTTTATTTTTTTTTGTGTATTTTTTTTTTTTTTTTACTTTTTTTTTTTACATTTTTTTTTTTATAACTGTAACTTTTAAAACTGTAAAGGTTCCAGGTTTGGGTCTCTCTAAATGTAATGGCAATTACACAAAGTGAAAGTGTGTCCTAGTCTGTGCAATGCTGTACCCTACGCTAAAACTCAACTAGTGTATGGTAGCGCTCAAAACATTCACCAATGCAAAGACCAGGATTGCCAGGACAGAAGGGACAATAATACCGGGTGTCATGCCTAAATCTGCGCTTTCTGCAGACACGACATTTTCTTTTGGTGGGCTTGTTGGGTAGGGGTACTCGGGAGGACATAAGAAAAATGCCTCTCATGCAGCCGGCTTACTGCATTTGGTTGGGATGGTGAGGTGGAGCACCGTCTGGATACATAAGGGCTCTGACGATCTCTTCCTGGAATGTAAGGAAGGATCCAGTCCGTCCTGAAGCTCTGTATAGCACATGAGCGTTCACCAAAGCCAATTGAAATAAATAAACAGACACTTTTTTGTACCAGCGTCTGGCCTTATGGGCAACTAGGTACGGTGCCAACAACTGGTCGTTGAGGTCCACCCCTCCCATATTTTGGTTATATTCGTGGACACAAAGGGGTTTCTCCACAACACCAGTCGCCGTAGTAATTTGGGCCGTCGTGTCTGCATGAAGGGAGGTGAGAACGAAAACATTCTTCTTATCCCTCCACTTCATAGCGAGCAAATTATTACACTTCAAGCAGGCTCTCTCCCCCAGCCTAAGACGGGAATCTACAAGCCGCTGGGGAAAGCCCCGGCGATTAGGTCGCAGGGTGCCACATGCTCCAATCTGCTGATCAATCAAGTGACTAAAAAGTGGCACGCTCGTGTAATAATTGTCCACATATAAATGGTACCCCTTTCCGAATAAGGGTGACACCAAGTCCCACACTATCTTGCCAGCACTTCCTATGTAGTCAGGGCAGTTTGTCGGCTCTACGTGACTATCTTTGCCCTTGTAAACTATAAATCTACATGTATAGCCTGTGGCCCTGTCACAGAGCTTATACATCTTGACCCCGTATCTGGCACGCTTGCTGGGAAGGTACTGTTTGAATGATAAGCGGCCAGAAAATGTAATCAGGGACTCATCAACGCAGACAACTTGATGGGGAGTAAACAAGTCTGCAAAATGTCGGTTGAAGTGGTTTACGAGGGGCAGAATTTTGTAGAGCCGATCGTATTCAGGGTCTCCACGAGGACGACAGAGTTCATTGTCGTTGAAGTGCATGAACCGCAAAATCTGCTCGTATCGTGCCCTGGCCATGGAGGCAGAGAACACAGGCGCATGGTAAATTGGGTCAGTGGACCAATATGACCGCAACTTACTCTTTTTTTTCAAGCCCATGTTGAGGGAAAGGCCCAGAAAGAGCTTAAATTCGGAAACCGTAATTGGTTTCCAATCTCTGGCAAGGGAGGACTGGGGAATAGTGGCGATGTGTTGACCAGCGTATAAATTGCTTTGGTCCACAATAGATCTATAGAGATCTTCGGTGAAAAACAGTGAATAAAAATCCAGTGGCGTAAAATCAACTGTTTCCACCAGAATTCCGGGTTGGCCAGTGAATGGGGGAAGTGCGGGTGCTGCAGAAGTGGTGGGTACCCAATTCGGATTGGCCAATGCAGCAGGAAGGGCACTATGGGCACGGCTGGCCTGTCTTTGTCTTCTTGGTGGCAGCGGGACACTACTTGTGCTTGCCACCTCGCCAGCTTGAACTGCACTTATGGGACTCGCCACGTCACCACGTGTTACTGCAGTGCTGGATGTACGACCAGGGTGTACTAGGCCGCTGGTGCTTGCCAGTTCACCAGAAGGAATAGCGGCACTAGTACTTCTCTGCTCCATATGAGAGCCCTGCGGTTCTTGCACTTCAAGGACAGAAGAAGAAGATTGTGGTCTGGTACGCCTGACCTTAGCAGGGACCACAACTCCGTCGTCAGAGCTATCTGTCATGGAGCCGCTGTCCTCTACAGGATCGTTTTCTGAGCCTGAATCTGACAGATGAGTGACTTCCTCTTCACTATCTGTCATGCTCAGAAACGTGTAGGCCTCTTCACTAGTGTCTCTTCGATTTGCCATTTTGGGCTCTAAATTTAGGGGTACACTAGTGAGACTCACAGGCAAAAAAGCTCCTGACTGTCAGCGACTGTATCAAAACGCTACCAAAAAACTGTTAGCGATCGCAGGGATCAGGCCTGACTCTGCGAACGCTGCAGTTATGTGTTTAGTGTTTTGTAAGTGTCAGTGATCGATCGATACTGCACTTGGGTGGGCTGGGCTGGCTGGGCTGGGCTGGGCCGAGGGGCAAACGCAGGTGCTAGCAGGTATCTGGGCTGATCCCGCTACCACTGCGTTTTTGAGGACCCTAAACTGCTGGGGAGGCTAGTATAGATCTGATCTGATCAGATATCGATCCATTCAGATACTATAGCACTAAGGGAGGTGCATGCTGCGTGCGTGGGTTTTAGCGGTACTGGTGCTAACCTGACACTGCCTGGGGCGACGCAGACCTTATCTGACCCTAAAAACTTAATTTATATCACCGCCGGGCGATCAGGGGGTTAAACCTTTATAAGATAATAAACGGCGGGTGCCCTAAAACTATAATAAACAAACTAACTAACCAGCGTCACCCGTAACACTTATATGGTGATCACTGGTGAAAGGGTTAACTAGGGGGCAATCAGGGGGTTAAAACCTTTAGTAGGTAGTATATGGGGGTCCCTGTCGCTATAAAACACTGACAGCGAACCTATATACTTACCTCCCTAACTAGCGTCACCTGTGTCACTAATACAGCGATCAGAAAAATGATTGCTTAGTGACACTGGCGACGGGGGGTGATCACGGGGTTAAAACATTATTAGGGGGGTTTAGGGGGGTACCCTGTACCCTGGACCTAAAGGGGGGTACCCTAGACCTAAAGGGGGCTAACCCTAACTGCCCTAACACTTATAACTGTCACAAACTGACACCAATGCAATAATCAGAAAAAAAAAACTGCTTTTGGTGTCAGTGTTACAGGGGGTACAGGGGGGTGATCAGGGGGTAACTGGGGGGGGACAGGGGGGTGACAAGTGTGCCTGCGTGTTCTATTGTTAGTGTAGTGTTGGTGCAAACTTACTTGGATTTCTTCTCTCCTCGGCGCCGGAACGAAAAGACCGGCTCGAGGAGGGATGACATCACTTCCTCTCCCTCTGTTTACATTACAGAGGTTGAGAAAAGTCTATCATTGGCCAGGAGCGATCGCGAGGGGGGAGCCACGAATGAGTGGCCTCCCCCTCACCTTTGATCGACCCTGACCTGAATGCGACCGCCGCAGGCACCGGGGGGGGGGGTCCAATCGGACCACCCACCTGCGGGCAGGTAAGCCCTTTTGCCTGCCCGTGCCGCTCTGCCGACGTACATCGTCATGCGGCGGTCGTCAAGTGGTTAATTGACTTGCCGGCGTGGCCACATCCATATCAGGGACTTGTTGGAGGACTTTATAGAGGAGGATACTAGGGGGAGATGGGGAGATAGGGAAAGGAAAGGAAAAGAGAATTTTTTTTTTTTGCTAACACATGAGTTTGGAGTTTTTGATTAGCACCATTTTGTGGGTTTTTTTTTTCTTGCTAACACGTGATTTTTGAGTTTTTGATTAGCACTATTTTGTGGGGGATTTTTTTTCCTGCACTAACACGGGATTTTGTAGTTTTTTTGTACCAAGTCCCGCCTTCTTTTTGATCTGGAGATTTATATAAATGTGGATAATATGCACTTTATTAATATATATGTGATAATAATGGCAACATTTGATATTGATAATATTTTAAGAGTGGGTGGTATGAGATAAGAAGATAATTTTTGGAATAATGGATATATAGGGAAATATGGATAACACTGTTCACTTGGTTGTCATTCTTTCATGTGTATGTAAAAAAAAATAGAAAAGAATTTTTTTTTTTTTTTTTATCTTTTTAACACTTGCACTTGATATTTATTTGTGGATTTATTTAAGGTGGCCAATATGTAATTTATCAATAGGTAGGTGAGGGATTATAATTGATAACAACTATATTTAGGCAGGGAGGGAGATAAGAAGGCTTTTAGGGTATATTGGATATATTGGGATATAATGGTAAGATATATATATTACACAGCACACTTAGTTGGCACCTTTAGGTGCATGGATGGGTGTTTTTTTCCCCCTCCTTCCTTTCCTGTTCTTCCCCCCGTTTTTTTTTTTCTTTTCTTCTAGTGGTATATTTTTTTTTCCTTAGGAAAAGTGGGAATAAAAATAAATTTCTCTTTTTTTTTTCTTCTATTGCCCCGTACACACGGTGGGACTTTGTTCGGACACTCCGACAACAAAATCCTAGGATTTTTTCCGACGGATGTTGGCTCAAACTTGTCTTGCATACACACGGTCACACAAAGTTGTCAGAAAATCCGATTGTTCTAAACGCGGTGACGTAAAACACGTACGTCGGGACTATAAACGGGGCAGTGGCTAATAGCTTTCATCTCTTTATTTATTCTGAGCATGCGTGGCACTTTGTCCGTCGGATTTGTGTACACACGATCGGAATTTCCGACAACGGATTTTGTTGTCGGAAAATTTTATATCCTGCTCTCAAACTTTGTGTGTTGGAAAATCCAATGGAAAATGTCCGATGGAGCCCACACACGGTCGGAATTTCCGACAACACGCTCCGATCGGACATTTTCCATCGGAAAATCCGACCGTGTGTACGGGGCATAAGCCTGGGCCAGGCACGTTTTATCCTAGGGGAATCTTTTCCTTTATTCTCCTAAATAGGGAACTTACATAGTAAGGTTAGACTCAAAGGAGTCGAGTAGGCAGGGGGTTGATTGCGGTGAGTGGTTTAAGTGGTTTGAGTGGGGAAATAAAAAAGTCCCCCCTTTTTTTTTTTCTTTTCTTTTGTAATTTATGGGCACAATAAAAATATGCTCTTATAATATCAGAGGTCTTAACTCAGCAACAAAGAGGTCCCAGGTTTTATACTCACTCCATAAACAAAAAGTGGGTGTGATTTTCTTTCAGGAGATGCATTTTCGCGCAGATCACATACCTAATCTACAAAATAGATATTATACTACATGATATCATGATTCCTTCATGTACTCAAAATCGAAAGGAGTTTCCATAGCAATACATAAGACATTACCACATCAGGTGTTGGAAAGATGGAGAAATAGAGATGGAAGAGCAATTTACTCAAGCGTCTTATATATGGTAAGAAATATACCTTTATTAACATATATTTACCAAATCAAGGTCAGCCTAAAATAGGAACACAACTGATTAGTGAGCTCATGGAAAAAGCAGACGGGATCACGATAATAGGTGGAGATTTTAACTTCATTCTTGATAAGAATAAAGACACTACGGCACCCTCGTAGGGATAAAAAATTTTTAAAGAAACAATGGTAAAATACCAACTGGTTGATATATGGAGGGTTCTACATCCAATGGAAAGAGATTTTACGTTCCATTCAAAAGTCCATGGTACATATCATAGACTTGACTACTTTCTGATAAACCAGTTGGGGATGACTGTGACCTCTTCCGCCGAGATAGGTAGCACTGTATGGTCAGATCATGCGCCAATATTTTTGGTAATCACTCTATTTAATGGTAAAAGCACTAGGGGTAATTGGAAACTTAATGATAATTTGCTGTATGACGAGGCCTGTGTAGCAGAGATAAGGATGGCAATAACGAACTTCTCAAGTGATCATATAAAGACACCACATCCCTGTCGATTCAGTGGGAAGCACTGAAATGTGTAGTTCGGGGTTTATTTATAAAACACAGGGCCAGGTTGAAAAAAATCAAAGGGAAATAGAATGGCTCAACTTTTGAAGGATATACCTAAACTGGAAGCTCAACATAAACAGAATCCACTACAAGAAATATCAATAGAATTAACGGAAATGAAATCAGAACTACAAACACTGTTGAATGAGCAAACATTACAGATAAGAGACAGTAATCGCTCTCTATATTATCAGCAGGGCAATAAACCAGGTAAACTTCTAACTAGGGCATTATGCCATCGGATAAACATATCATCTATCATTAAGATCAAGTCAGAAACAGGGGAGATGGTGTATGATCCAAAAGGGATTCTGAAGGCATTTCAGACCTTTTATACGAGACTATATAACATACCCAATAAGATCGCAAACAGCGATCCTTAAAGATTTCCACAAAATATACATCAATATGTAAAAGAAATTACTCTACCATCATTAGTATCAGTAGAAACAGCACAGTTAGAACAGGAATTTTATCAGGTCGAAATACAGAAAGTAATCGATTCATTAATACCAGGGAAAAGCCCAGGCCCAGACGGCTTTACTCCACGGTTTTATAAAACATTTAAAGAAGTCTTAACCCCTATTATTAAACGGAATTTTAATTCAGTATCTACATCTGAGCCTTTTGTCTCACAAAGTATGCAGGCATATATCTCACTTATAAAGTAAAAAACATGCAGCGCTAAAGATGTGCATTTACATTTGCAACATATATCTGTGAAAAAGGGCTGGAGAGATAATCTATATCTATTGAATAATAAGTGTAATGGGTGAACATCTAATATGTAAACACATTAGGAACAAAGTCCATAAGTGTATGGTGGATCATCTGTTAATCCCAAAAGCACATAGGAGTTCATGGGCATAGATGGTGTCGCAACTCCACGTAAAGTGGGGACTGGAAAGGACTCAGTATGAGAAGACACTCTGCACATGAATCTTCTAAGTTCCAAATGGAGACTGCAATTAGTAGAAATGAATATCCTTACCAGAAGAGGTGGACACAGTCACCATACGGTGGAGTGTCATACAGGCTTGAGGGATTCAGCGATCCCAAGGGTATCCAACTGGAGGAGTCCTGACGGGGAGTCACATCCAGGGCAACAATCACCGTACGATGGTATGGAAGTTCCCGGTCACTCGGAGTCTCTCTCTCGGATGGAAGGAGTATGCAAACAGAGATGGCTGGGGCTCAGCAAGGTCCCATTCGTGAGGGGAGATAAGAGCAAAAAATCCTCCAGCACTCCTGAAAAAGTGCTGGACAATGCACTTTCAATACATAAACCGTGATCACAAAAGATAGAATAAAAAGGCGTGATAACAGGGCATCTATAGGCATTAGCAATCCGACATGTTTCAGACCATTGTCCTTCTACTGGGGCATAAAGGTATATATCTCACTTATACCCAATCCAGAGAAAGATCATACCATCTGTGGAAATTATAGACCAATCTCTTTAACGAATATTGATCTAAGATTATATTCAAAAATAATCGCCAACAGACTTACCCCTATAATACCAGCACATATACACCTAGACCAAGTAGGTTTTATAAAGGGACGAGAGGCAAGAGATAGCACCTTAAAAACACTCACGTTGGTAGAACACGCACAGAGACGCTCCATCCCATCCCGCCTATTGGCAATTGATGCCGAGAAGGCGTTTGATAGGGTGGGATGGAGCTTTCTCAAAGAGACACTAAAGCAGTGGGGTCTGGGTCCCATACTTCTAGATAAAATAATGGCCTTATACCATAATCCAATGGCTAAGATAAGAGCGAATGGTGATATATCTGACGAAGTCCCTATAACGAACAGAACCCGACAGGGATGTCCGTTATCTCCATTATTATATATATATTGGTTTTGGAACATTTATTAATAGCTATTCGGGAAAACAATGACATACAAGAAATAAAAGTGGGAGAGATAGAGTATAAAATGTCAGTATACGCAGATGACTTGTTATTATATATTACAAATCCGCTGGTATCATTACCAAACCTGATACTAGAATTTAAACGATTTGGTGCACTGAGCAATTTTAAGGTGAATTATAGTAAATCTGATGCTTTGAATATTAATTTGTCAAGTGCCATGGTGGAACTTCTCAAAATAAATTTCTCTTTTAAATGGCAGGTAAATGCAATCAAATATCTTGGAACTTTCATCCCTAAAGAGGTGAACAAATTACAGGAATACAACTACCTTCCGATTGCAAAAAATAACTAGAACACTACAACAGTATGATAAAGGAACTTTTTCCTGGATGGGTAGAATAAACATTATAAAAATGGATATACTGCCTAAAATATTATATATACTTTAAACGATACCTATTTTTCCTTCAACAAACATTCTGAATCAACTGCGTAGGGTGATAGGGAATTTTGTGTGGGCAGGTAAAACTGCCAGAATTAGTAGAGCAGTATTAAACAGGTTAAAAAAGGATGGAGGTCTTGCTCTCCCAGACATATCGGTGTACCTTAGATCAGTATTTATAACCAGAATTGTGGATTGGTTCCACAATGCGGATTGCAAACAATGGGTGAAGCTCGAAGAAGAGAGCACAGTCATAAAACTAAAATCATTACCATGGACTAAGAGGGAGCGTAGACCATTGGATGGCGATATGCCCTCCTTAGTTGTATCAACATTGAAAGTGTGGGACAATATGATAAAGCGGGGGATAGGATCTACTTATAGAGGTCCTATGACCACCCTATTTAGCAATCCAGAATCCCCACTAGCAATGGAATCCAAAACATTTCTTAAATGGAAGAGATGTAAGGATACTAGGATAGTGGAGACGATGGAGGGGAATAGACTCCTTCCATTAGATGCCATGGGTATGGAACATAAAAAGAAATTGATGCAATACGGGCAACTTCAACAATACATCTCATCCTTAATGAAGGAGTCCGTATTAGATAGGCCTCTGACAGAATTAGAAAAAATATTTTTACAAGAACATAGACCAGCACATACTTTATCTAATGTCTATAACTATATCTGATTTCAGAAAATAAGGAACAAGATATATTATGTATAAAAAAATGGGAGGAAGATCTAGGGATGGATATCCCTAGAAAAACATGGTAAAAGGCAATTATAATAACACATAAACTTTCAATCTCTGCCAAACATCAAGAAAGAAATGATAAAATCTTAGTCAGATGGTATAGGTGTCCAGTGGATATGCATAAAATAAATCCCGATAATGAAGATGTATGTTGGAGGTGTGGCAAAAGGCACAATGTCACATATCTGGTACTTCTGTCCAGAGGTTCAGCTATTCTGGCAAAAAATATTTAAGATATATAGGGCTGTGACAGAGATAGATTTACAACCAGATATACAAGTGGCAGTACTATCTATGATCCCAGGATCGGTGAAAAGTATAAAGAAGGGAATATTAAAATTTTTTTGACTGCAGCACAAACTATTATAGCTAGAAAATGGAAAAGCACGTGTGCACCCTCTATAATGGAGTGGGAGTGTGAGATGGCGGAGATGCGCGCCATGGAAGAAAGAATGGTAATTGAAGAAGGGTTAAAAAAACAGATATTGACAACCTGGCATAAATGGGAAGAGTTTAGAGCCTCCTCGTTGCTTTTGAGGGTATTATAGGACCTGAATAGAGTAAATTTTTGTGAAAAAGAGAGAAGAAGGGGGCATTTACCCCATTCTCCCCGGGTTTTTTTCTTTGAGTGGTGGATGATTCGGGTGAGTGAGTATGAATGGGGGGGGGGGGTGGATTCAATGTATAAATGAGTTAGTTAGCAATTGGTTTAAATTATATGGGGCATATATTCTTGAACATATTGTGTAATTAGCTAGGTGGAGATATGAATAGTGATTTGAATAGGGAAGTATAGGATAATTTAAACATATTATAGACAATGTCATGGATGTGTATATGTTTTATAAAAAAATGTGTAAAAATGTTTTCATAAATAAAGATTACTAAAAAAAAAAAAAAAAGTTTGCTGATTCTTGCAATTGGGCTAATGCATGCAAAGTGTGGTCTAGTCATCAGTTCCAAAAGTCTGCATTCCATATCAGACTAGTCGTACAGTATTCTGACTGGTCACTATGGGGAACTAGAGTTTGGTGAACGGATCGGGTCGAGCAAAAGTTCGGCCCGAACATCGCCTGCCAAATGCCCTGCAATGCACTGCGCTGTGCTGTACAGTGCATTCTAAGCCCTGATTGGGCAAAACTTTGCCCAATCAGGGCATAATGAAGAGAAAGGCCTCTTGCTGCTTGGGGAATGGGGCATCATACCCGCTCAAGCCCCCCAATTTGGAGCCCGCAACATGCCAGATAAAATTCCACCACCCTGGTTCAAATCACAATCTGGGCCCCACACCAGAAATCGATGACACCTAGCTACAAAAGAGCTATTAGCTCAAACCACTCAAAGTCTTTCTCTCTGGCCCCTCAGCCATCTCGCTGGTTACATTTGAACTGTTTCCCCCCACTCTGGGTACAGCAGCCCACTTGGTCCTATCCAAGGCTGCACAGTTATGATTGTCTTGTTTTCGATCCCTGTTAACACATTTTTTATTTCACCCCCATGCATGAGACATTGGAAGACCACCCAAGTGAATACTTGGAAGATCCATCTACGGCTACATCCAGCAACCATCTTGCGACCCACCGATATCTACTGACTTCCACTAATGGAACAACTACCTCGCATCACAGCCTGACTGTGAGTACTCTGTCTATCTTAATACACCACACCTCAAATGGCAATTAAAATCCTATCGTTGAACGATGAAATCATTCCACAAAGAGGGCATCGCTATGGCAGAAAGCACAACAATGGTACTGTGATGTAATCTGTGTTCAAGAAACCCCACTTTATTGAATCCGTCATCCCCTCCTACCATCACAAAAACTTCCCACAAGTCGTCTTAGCATCCAACCAAGCTAAAAAGAAAAGAGGAGTGCTAGTGGTGACCAACAAACCCAACCAGACTCTGGAAAGCCAACACTCACATCAAACAAACGTCCCCATATGCTGAACTAATCCAATGTCACCTAACTGACTTTTTCCTACACAACTTAGGATCTGTCCCCCACTCCTTTACCCTCTGGGTGGCACATAAAGCCTTCATTAGAGGAATATTGATTAATCTAAGCTCATTGGCAAAAAAAAGGAGGACGCAGTGTCTAGACGACCACCGAAATATCTATTATTGACTCACAAAATAAACTAGACCCAACCCATAACCTAAAAATCAAACTACTAGCCCTCCACCAAGAATTGAGAGCTGTCCTCTTAAACACCTACGAAAAAGTCCATTGCAGGCTCGAAGCCACATCCTACTCTACATCCAATAAATCAGGAAAGGCCATGGTTTAGCGTATCCGTGGCCAACGAATCAAGGCCTCAGCCACCCACATTTTTCACCCTTTCACAAAAGAAAAATTCATCAACCCACAAGACATAGCCAATGCCTTTAGTGCATATTATGAACTCCTCTACAACCTCAAAAATGCCCAAACCACTCCCCAACCCTCCCAAGATCTAATCTGACAATTCTTATCCAAGATACATCTTCTTACCCTTAGTGAAGATCAGTTAAAAGATCTTAACTCCCCCTTTTCCAACCAAGAAATTGCCAAAATGATTCAATCACTTGCGACTGGTAAATCTCTTGGACCTGGCGGCCTGCCAGGAGAATATTACAAACAGTTCGACTCGATACTTACCACCCAACTCCAAAACCTCTTCAACGAGGCTGCCTCCCTCCTACATTTTTCCTCCTGAAATGCTGTCTGCAGTTGTTGTCGCCTTACCTAAACCAGGTAAAAGTTTAGACACCCCCCAACTTTAGACCTATCTCCCTTCTCAATGTAGATCTAAAACTATATGCCAAATTGCTAGCCACTAGAATATCCAAACTACTCCCCCTTCTCATAAACGCTGATCAAACAGGCTTCATTCATTCAAATAAAACAGCATAAAGTCCACACAAAGAGGAATCTTCAACTGTTGTATAACAAAAAGTTGTGTGATCCACCACCAGTATAGAAGGGGTTACTCCTTACCAGACAGAGATGATCCTCCATTACAGAGGATCATAGAAGGCATATCAGCTGTGATGGCAAGTGTTTCCCGTGCTAGAAAAATTGGGCCTTAGCCATTGGTGGTGGTGCCCAGAACCAAAAATGTTCTTACAAGCTATCAGCATGAAAATTGAGGAGGAAGAGGATTGTGACTCAGCATAACAGGATAATCACTCAGCATCAGCATAGGCAGTCTTGAAGGGATCTCACATTAAAAAAAAAAATCAACCAGTTACATCAGCATCAGGTGCTTGGTAGCTGGTGATCCAAGACTGATTAATATTTATGAAGGTCAGCCGATCGACCGATTCAGTGGACAGGCGCACCCTGTGATTGGTTACAAAGCCTCCAGCAGCACTGAAAGTGCCTTCTGAAAGAACGCTGGATGCAGGACAGGCCAGTAGCTCAATTGCATACTGTGCAAGCTCTGGCCAGTGATCCATCCTGAAGACCCAGTAACCCAGAGGATTTTCGGTAGGAAAGGTGTCCAAGTCTGATCTTGCCCCACATGCCGGTAGAGAGCCGGAATCGCCTTCCATGAGAAAAAGTGGCGTTTGGGAACCTGCCACTGAGGAACCGCACATTCCACAAACTCACGGAAGGGGGCAGAGTCTACCAACTTAAAAGGCAGCAGTTGAAGTGCTAGCAATTTAGCCAAGCTAGCATTCAACCGCTGGGCATGTGGATGGCTGGAAGCGAACTTCTTTCGGCGGTGCAGCAGCTGGGGCAGAGAAATTTGCCTGGTACAATCTGACGTTGGTGTACCGATAGCAGATTTCCCCCAAGTTCTTGGCTGTGACACACCTAATTCTACACCTTTATTCCTCTCAGTGCAGGTCTCAGAGAGGACTGAAGGTATAGTGTGGTTGGAGATCCCAGCTGATAAGGAGCAAGGAGAGGTCCTCTTTGTTCTTTGGTGTGGGTCTTATAGGTACGCTTGCCATCAAACTGCATGGCAGGTCAACATATGTCTGGTCAAGCATGTGGTGCCCAAGCGGGTGATGTTTTGGCCACGAGAGATACGCTTGAGACATATGTTGCAAATAGCAGCGGTGGGATCTGATGCACTTGTCTCAAAAAAGGCCAAACACGAGAAATTTTGGAATAACGCGCAGAGACAGCAGCGCCATGCACATGCGGAGCTCTGCGGTGTGATGTAGTCAGTGTGCTGCCCTTAAGCTGGCCCCTGGAGGGCATCCTGCCTCATTGGTGATGTGCCTCCTCCTCTCTCCTATCAGGCATCCACATGGGGTCAGTGACCTCATCATCCCCTCCCTCCTCATCACTGGAGCAAAGCTGGCAGTATGCTGCAGCTGGGGGATCATGACTGCCAGATTGCTGTCCATCTTGGGCACCTCCTCTCTCTGGGCTCATGTTACTGCCTTCCTCTAGCTGGGTACCATCATCAGAGCCTTAAAAACGCTGGGCATCCTCCTGGAACATGTACCCAACACTGTGGTCAAACAGTTCGGGGGACTCCTCGGGAGGACATGGTGGGGCTAGGGAAGGAGTGACTGATGCCATTGAGCCGAGGGAAGAGGCCGCGTTGGCAGCTGCTTTGCCAGACAAAGTACCCTGAGCCTGGGTGAGAGAGGATGAGGAGGATGAGGACGGCTTGGTCATTCACTCTACCAAGTCTTCCGCATTTTGCGGCTCAACACGGCCAGCTGCCGAAAAAAAGGACAAGTGTGTCCTACGGCCACGTGCTGATGAGGATGCACCGTCTCCATGACCAGCACTGTTGCCTCTAGACACAGAGCCTGCTTGCCCTCTTTTATTGGCTTGTGACTGTCTGCCTCTCCTTGTTGGCCTTCCAGACATACTAATGGCCTGCAGTGAGATGTAGCTGCACAAAGCAGTACACTATATATATACTGATACTGCAGCTAGCAGAATCAACTGCCTGCCTGTTGTATTATTAGTATGAGAACACCAGCAATTGTCTTCAGGTAGCTTTAGGTGCACACTGTGCAGAGGACGCAGTACACTAACTGTAAATACTGTAACTGCCTGCCTGTGGTATTAATAGGAGTAGAACAACAGCAATTGTCCTCAGGTAGCTTTAGGTGCACACTGTGCAGAGGACACAGTACACTAACTGTAAATACTGTAGCTGCCTGTCAGTGGTATTAATAGGAGCAGAACAACAGCAATTTTCTTCAGGTAGCTTTAGGTGCACACTCTGCAGAGGACGCAGAACACTAACTGTAAATACTGCAGCTGCCTGCCTGTGGTATTAATAGGATCAGAAGAACACCACCAATTTTCTTCAGGTAGCTTTAGGTGCACACTGTGCAGAGGACACAGTACACTAATGCCGCGTACACACGAGCGGACATTACGGCGGACTTTGCCCGGCGGACTTTTCAACGTACTTTCCGACGGACTTTGTGAATGAACGGACTTGCCTACACACAATCCACCAAAGTCCGTCGAATTCGTACGTGATGACGTACGACCGGACTAAAACAAGGAAGTTCATAGCCAGTAGCCAATAGCTGCCCTAGCGTGGCTTTTTGTCCGTCGAACTAGCATACAGACGGCGGACTTTTCGACCGGACTCGATTTCAACGGATAAATTTAAAACAAGTTTCAAATCTAATTCCGTCGAACTTTTGAGAAAACAAAGTCCGCTGGAGCCCACACACATCGAATTGTCCGACGAAATCCAGTCCGCCGGGCAAAGTCCGCCGTAATGTCCGCTCGTGTGTACGCGGCATAACTGTAAATACTGTAGCTGCCTGCCTGTGGTATTAATTTAGGATCAGAAGAACACCACCAATTTCATTCAGGTAGCTTTAGGTGCACACTGTGCAGAGGACACAGTGCACTAACTGTAAATACTATAGCTGCCTGCCTGTGGTATTAATAAGAGCAGAACAACAGCAATTGTCTTCAGGTAGCTTTAGGTGCACACTGTGCAGAGGACGCACAACACTAACTGAATGCTGTAGCTGCCTGCCTGTGGTATTATTAGGATCAGAAGAACACCACTAATTTTCTTCAGGTAGCCTTAGGTGCACACTGTGCAGAGGACACAGTATATTAACTGTAAATACTGTAGCTACCTGCCTGTGGTATTAATAGGAGCAGAACAACAGCAATTGTCTCCAGGTAGCTTTAGGTGCACACTGTGCAGAGGGCACACTACACTAACTGTAAATGCTGTAGCTGCCTGCCTGTGGTATTAATAGGATCAGAAGAACACCACTAATTTTCTTCAGGTAGCTTTAGGTGCACACTGTGCAGAGGACACAGTACACTAACTGTAAATACTGTAGCTGCCTGCCTGTGGTATTAATTTAGGATCAGAAGAACACCACCAATTTCATTCAGGTAGCTTTAGGTGCACACTGTGCAGAGGACACAGTACACTAACTGTAAATACTGTAGCTGCCTGGCTGTGGTATTAATAGGAGCAGAACAACAGCAATTGTCTCCAGGTAGCTTTAGGTGCACACTGTGCAGAGGACGCACAACACTAACTAAATGCTGTAGCTGCCTGCCTGTGGTATTAATAGGATCAGAAGAACATCACTAATTTTCTTCAGGTAGCTTTAGGTGCACACTGTGCAGAGGACACAGTGCACTAACTGTAAATACTATAGCTGCCTGCCTGTGGTATTAATAGGAGCAGAACAACAGCAATTGTCTTCAGGTAGCTTTAGGTGCACACTGTGCAGAGGACGCACAACACTAACTGAATGCTGTAGCTGCCTGCCTGTGGTATTATTAGGATCAGAAGAACACCACTAATTTTCTTCAGGTAGCTTTAGGTGCACACTGTGCAGAGGACACAGTATATTAACTGTAAATACTGTAGCTGCCTGCCTGTGGTATTAATAGGAGCAGAACAACAGCAATTGTCTCCAGGTAGCTTTAGGTGCACACTGTGCAGAGGACACACTACACTAACTGTAAATGCTGTAGCTGCCTGCCTGTGGTATTAATAGGATCAGAAGAACACCACTAATTTTCTTCAGGTAGCTTTAGGTGCACACTGTGCAGGGGACGCACTATACTAACTTGTAAAGACTGCAGCTGCCTGCGGTACTGTACTAATAGGATCAGAAGAACACCACTAATTTTCTTCAGGTAGCTTTAGGTGCACACTGTGCAGAGGACGCACTACACTAACTTGTAAAGACTGCAGCTGCCTGCGGTACTGTACTAATAGGATCAGAAGAACACCACTAATTTTCTTCAGGTAGCTTTAGGTGCACACTGTGCAGAGGACGCACTACACTAAATTGTAAATACTACAGCTGCCTGTGTTACTGTACTAATAGGATCAGAAGAACTCCACTAATTTTCTTCAGGTAGCTTTAGGTGCACACTGTGCAGAGGACGCACTACACTAACTTGTAAATACTGCAGCTGCCTGCGGTACTGTACTAATAGGATCAGAAGAACACCACTAATTTTCTTCAGGTACCTTTAGGTGCACACTGTGCAGAGGACGCACTACACTAACTTGTAAATACTACAGCTGCCTGTGTTACTGTACTAATAGGATCAGAAGAACACCACTAATTTTCTTCAGGTAGCTTTAGGAGCACACTGTGCAGAGGACACAGTATACTAACTCTAAATAATGTTGCTGCCTGCCTGCGGTATTAATAGGAGCAGAACAACAGCAATTGTCTCCAGGTAGCTTTAGGTGCACACTGTGCAGAGGACGCACTGCACTAACTGTAAATGCTGTAGCTGCCTGCCTGTGGTATTAATAGGATCAGAAGAACACCACTAATTTTCTTCAGGTAGCTTTAGGTGCACACTGTGCAGGGGACGCACTATACTAACTTGTAAAGACTGCAGCTGCCTGCAGTACTGTACTAATAGGATCAGAAGAACACCACTAATTTTCTTCAGGTAGCTTTAGGTGCAGAGGACGCACTATACTAACTTGTAAAGACTGCAGCTGCCTGAGGTACTGTACTAATAGGATCAGAAGAACACCACAAATTTTCTTCAGGTAGCTTTAGGTGCACACTGTGCAGAGGACGCACTACACTAACTTGTAAATACTACAGCTGCCTGTGTTACTGTACTAATAGGATCAGAAGAACACCACTAATTTTCTTCAGGTAGCTTTAGGAGCACACTGTGCAGAGGACGCATTACACTAACTTGTAAATACTGATGCTGCCTGTGGTACTGTACTAATAGGATCAGAAGAACACCACTAATTTTCTTCAGGGAGCTTTAGGTGCACACTGTGCAGAGAATGCACTACACAAACTTGTAAATACTGCAGCTCTCTGCGGTACTGTACTAATAGGATCAGAAGAACACCACTAATTTTGTTTAGGTAGCTTTAGGTGCACACTGTGCAGAGGACGCACTAAACCAACTTGTAAATACTGCAGCTGCCAGCGGTACTGTACTAATAGGATCAGAAGAACACCACTAATTTTCTTCAGGTAGCTTTAGGTGCACACTGTGCAGAGGACGCACTACACTAACTTGTAAATACTACAGCTGCCTGTGTTACTGTACTAATAGGATCAGAAGAGCACCACTATTTTTCTTCAGGTAGCTTTAGGTGCACACTGTGCAGAGGACACACTACACTAACTTGTAAATACTGCAGCTGCCTGCGGTACTGTACTAATAGGATCAGAAGAACACCACTAATTTTGTTCAGGTAGCTTTAGGTGCACACTGCGCAGAGGACGCACTAAACCAACTTGTAAATACTACAGCTTCCTGTGGTACTGTACTAATAGGATCAGAAGAACACCACAAAATTTCTTCAGGTAGCTTTAGGTGCACACTGTGCAGAGGACGCACTACACTAACTTGTAAATACTGCAGCTGCCTATGGTACTGTACTAATAGGATCAGAAGAACACCACTAATTTTCTTCAGGTACCTTTAGGTGCACACTGTGCAGAGGACGCACTACACTAACTTGTAAATACTACAGCTGCCTGTGTTACTGTACTAATAGGATCAGAAGAACACCACTAATTTTCTTCAGGTAGCTTTAGGAGCACACTGTGCAGAGGACACAGTATACTAACTCTAAATAATGTTGCTGCCTGCCTGCGGTATTAATAGGAGCAGAACAACAGCAATTGTCTCCAGGTAGCTTTAGGTGCACACTGTGCAGAGGACGCACTGCACTAACTGTAAATGCTGTAGCTGCCTGCCTGTGGTATTAATAGGATCAGAAGAACACCACTAATTTTCTTCAGGTAGCTTTAGGTGCACACTGTGCAGGGGACGCACTATACTAACTTGTAAAGACTGCAGCTGCCTGCAGTACTGTACTAATAGGATCAGAAGAACACCACTAATTTTCTTCAGGTAGCTTTAGGTGCAGAGGACGCACTATACTAACTTGTAAAGACTGCAGCTGCCTGAGGTACTGTACTAATAGGATCAGAAGAACACCACAAATTTTCTTCAGGTAGCTTTAGGTGCACACTGTGCAGAGGACGCACTACACTAACTTGTAAATACTACAGCTGCCTGTGTTACTGTACTAATAGGATCAGAAGAACACCACTAATTTTCTTCAGGTAGCTTTAGGAGCACACTGTGCAGAGGACGCATTACACTAACTTGTAAATACTGATGCTGCCTGTGGTACTGTACTAATAGGATCAGAAGAACACCACTAATTTTCTTCAGGGAGCTTTAGGTGCACACTGTGCAGAGAATGCACTACACAAACTTGTAAATACTGCAGCTCTCTGCGGTACTGTACTAATAGGATCAGAAGAACACCACTAATTTTGTTTAGGTAGCTTTAGGTGCACACTGTGCAGAGGACGCACTAAACCAACTTGTAAATACTGCAGCTGCCAGCGGTACTGTACTAATAGGATCAGAAGAACACCACTAATTTTCTTCAGGTAGCTTTAGGTGCACACTGTGCAGAGGACGCACTACACTAACTTGTAAATACTACAGCTGCCTGTGTTACTGTACTAATAGGATCAGAAGAGCACCACTATTTTTCTTCAGGTAGCTTTAGGTGCACACTGTGCAGAGGACACACTACACTAACTTGTAAATACTGCAGCTGCCTGCGGTACTGTACTAATAGGATCAGAAGAACACCACTAATTTTGTTCAGGTAGCTTTAGGTGCACACTGCGCAGAGGACGCACTAAACCAACTTGTAAATACTACAGCTTCCTGTGGTACTGTACTAATAGGATCAGAAGAACACCACAAAATTTCTTCAGGTAGCTTTAGGTGCACACTGTGCAGAGGACGCACTACACTAACTTGTAAATACTGCAGCTGCCTATGGTACTGTACTAATAGGATCAGAAGAACACCACTAATTTTCTTCAGGTAGCTTTAGGTGCACACTGTGCAGAGGACGCACTAAACCAACTTGTAAATACTGCAGCTGCCAGCGGTACTGTACTAATAGGATCAGAAGAACACCACTAATTTTCTTCAGGTAGCTTTAGGTGCACACTGTGCAGAGGACGCACAACACTAACTAAATGCTGTAGCTGCCTGCCTGTGGTATTAATAGGATCAGAAGAACATCACTAATTTTCTTCAGGTAGCTTTAGGTGCACACTGTGCAGAGGACACAGTGCACTAACTGTAAATACTATAGCTGCCTGCCTGTGGTATTAATAGGAGCAGAACAACAGCAATTGTCTTCAGGTAGCTTTAGGTGCACACTGTGCAGAGGACGCACAACACTAACTGAATGCTGTAGCTGCCTGCCTGTGGTATTATTAGGATCAGAAGAACACCACTAATTTTCTTCAGGTAGCTTTAGGTGCACACTGTGCAGAGGACACAGTATATTAACTGTAAATACTGTAGCTGCCTGCCTGTGGTATTAATAGGAGCAGAACAACAGCAATTGTCTCCAGGTAGCTTTAGGTGCACACTGTGCAGAGGACACACTACACTAACTGTAAATGCTGTAGCTGCCTGCCTGTGGTATTAATAGGATCAGAAGAACACCACTAATTTTCTTCAGGTAGCTTTAGGTGCACACTGTGCAGGGGATGCACTATACTAACTTGTAAAGACTGCAGCTGCCTGCGGAACTGTACTAATAGGATCAGAAGAACACCACTAATTTTCTTCAGGTACCTTTAGGTGCACACTGTGCAGAGGACGCACTACACTAACTTGTAAATACTACAGCTGCCTGTGGTACTGTACTAATAGGATCAGAAGAACACCACTAATTTTCTTCAGGTAGCTTTAGGAGCACACTGTGCAGAGGACACAGTATACTAACTCTAAATAATGTAGCTGCCTGCCTGTGGTATTAATAGGAGCAGAACAACAGCAATTGTCTCCAGGTAGCTTTAGGTGCACACTGTGCAGAGGACGCACTACACTAACTGTAAATGCTGTAGCTGCCTGCCTGTGGTATTAATAGGATCAGAAGAACACCACTAATTTTCTTCAGGTAGCTTTAGGTGCACACTGTGCAGGGGACGCACTATACTAACTTGTAAAGGCTGCAGCTGCCTGCGGTACTGTACTAATAGGATCAGAAGAACACCACTAATTTTCTTCAGGTAGCTTTAGGTGCAGAGGACGCACTATACTAACTTGTAAAGACTGCAGCTGCCTGCGGTACTGTACTAATAGGATCAGAAGAACACCACAAATTTTCTTCAGGTAGCTTTAGGTGCACACTGTGCAGAGGACGCACTACACTAACTTGTAAATACTACAGCTGCCTGTGTTACTGTACTAATAGGATCAGAAGAACACCACTAATTTTCTTCAGGTAGCTTTAGGAGCACACTGTGCAGAGGACGCATTACACTAACTTGTAAATACTGCAGCTGCCTGTGGTACTGTACTAATAGGATCAGAAGAACACCACTAATTTTCTTCAGGGAGCTTTAGGTGCACACTGTGCAGAGAATGCACTACACAAACTTGTAAATACTGCAGCTCTCTGCGGTACTGTACTAATAGGATCAGAAGAACACCACTAATTTTGTTTAGGTAGCTTTAGGTGCACACTGTGCAGAGGATGCACTAAACCAACTTGTAAATACTGCAGCTGCCAGCGGTACTGTACTAATAGGATCAGAAGAACACCACTAATTTTCTTCAGGTAGCTTTAGGTGCACACTGTGCAGAGGACGCACTACACTAACTTGTAAATACTACAGCTGCCTATGTTACTGTACTAATAGGATCAGAAGAGCACCACTATTTTTCTTCAGGTAGCTTTAGGTGCACACTGTGCAGAGGACACACTACACTAACTTGTAAATACTGCAGCTGCCTGCGGTACTGTACTAATAGGATCAGAAGAACACCACTAATTTTGTTTAGGTAGCTTTAGGTGCACACTGCGCAGAGGACGCACTAAACCAACTTGTAAATACTACAGCTTCCTGTGGTACTGTACTAATAGGATCAGAAGAACACCACAAAATTTCTTCAGGTAGCTTTAGGTGCACACTGTGCAGAGGACGCACTACACTAACTTGTAAATACTGCAGCTGCCTATGGTACTGTACTAATAGGATCAGAAGAACACCACTAATTTTCTTCAGGTAGCTTTAGGTGCACACTGTGCAGAGGATGCACTAAACCAACTTGTAAATACTGCAGCTGCCAGCGGTACTGTACTAATAGGATCAGAAGAACACCACTAATTTTCTTCAGGTAGCTTTAGGTGCGCACTGTGCAGAGGACGCACTATACTAACTTGTAAATACTGCAGCTGCCTGTGGTACTGTACTAATAGGATCAGAAAAACACCACTAATTTTTTTCAGGTAGCTTTAGGTGCACACTGTGCAGAGAAAGCACTACACTAACTTGTAAATACTGCAGCTGCCTGCAGTACTGTACTAATAGGATAATAAGAACACCACTAATTTTCTTCAGGTAGCTTTAGGTGCACACTGTGCAGAGAACGCACTACACTAACTTGTAAAGACTGCAGCTGCCTGTGGTACTGTACTAATAGGATCAGAAGAAGACCACAAATTTTTTTCAGGTAGCTTTAGGTACACACTTTGCAGAGGATGCACTACAATAACTTGTAAATACTGCATCTTCCTGCGGTACTCTAATAATAGGATCAGAAGAACACCACTAATTTTCTTCAGGGAGCTTTAGGTGCACACTGTGCAGAGGACGCCCTACACTAACTGTAAATACTGTAGCTGCCTGCCTGTGGTATTAATAGGATCAGAAGAACACCACTAATTTTCTTCAGATAGCTTTAGGTGCACACTGTGCAGAAGACACAGTGCACTAACTGTAAATACTGTAGCTGCCTGCCTGTGGTATTAATAGAAGCAGAACAACAGCAATTGTCTCCAGGTTGCTTTAGGTGCACAGTGTGCAGAGGACGCACTACACTAACTAAATACTGTAGCTGCCTGCCTGTGGTATTAATAGGAGCAGAACTACAGCAATTGTCTCCAGGTAGCTTTAGGTGCACACTGTGCAGAGGACACAGTAACTGTAAATGCTGTAGCTGCCTGCCTGTGGTATTAATAGGATCAGAAAAACACCATCAATTTTCTTCAGGTAGCTTTAGGTGCACACTGTGCAGAGGACGCACTACACTAACTTGTAAAGACTGCAGTTGCCTGTGGTACTGTACTAATAGGATCAGAAGAACACCACTAATTTTCTTCAGGTAGCTTTAGGTACACACTGTGCAGAGGACGCACTACACTAACTTGTAAATACTACAGCTGCCTGCGGTACTGTACTAATAGAATCAGAAGAACACCACTAATTTTCTTCAGGGAGCTTTAGGTGCACACTGTGCAGAGGACGCACTACATGAACTTGTAAATACTGCAGCTCTCTGCGGTACTGTACTAATAGGATCAGAAGAACACCACTAATTTTGTTTAGGTAGCTTTAGGTGCACACTGTGCAGAGGACGCACTAAACTAACTTGTAAATATTAAGTCAAAAGAAGCAAGGAAAATAGGGGATGGGGGGATTTTTGCGGTGTCTAGCATGAATTTATACACTTGGCTTATTGTAAGTAAAAAATGTAATTTTTATTAACATATTCATTTTAAAAGAAAACACCAAAAATGCAAACTTTTAAGTTAGCAATAAAGCATTATAAACACCTGGTGGTCATCGTCTTATAGAGGTGGAATATAAATCACAGCAAGAGATATTGCATATTAGCCCGACATGTTTCGCTATTTTAGCTTCCTCAGGGGATGTGCAAGAGATTTATTAAATTGAGACCACTAAATAAACAGAAAAGAACAAAGTTATAACAACAATTTAAGGATCACTGTAAAAATTCTGCACATACAGAGTATCAATGTTGGTTATGAACCCAGTTGCCTATAAATGTCAGACACTTACCCCATGCAATGGTTGCACCTTTAAACTGCCTGGCTGGTCCCCTGACTTGGTCCCAGATACATCGAATCCGAGGGGGTCAATATGGCAAGGTCATAGAGGGCCGATAGGGAAACACTAAGGGATATTAGGGTTGCCATAAGGTTAAATCTTAGATTGAATGTGTTTAAAAAGGTTTATGAGGGGAAGTAGAAGGGGATGGGAAGTAGATAGGGGGAGAGTGGGGAAAGACAAGTTGGGAAAGGAGAGGGGGAGGGGGGAAAGGAGGGGGGAAGCAGGGGGGGAGGGGGGGAGGAAAAAAGGGGGGGAGGGGAGAAGTGAAAGGGAGAGAAAAGGAAAAAAAGGTGAAAAAAAGGTGGGAGGGGGGGGGAGGGGGGAAATGTGTTTATCTCATTATAATAATGTATAGTTTTATACTCACACTGGGTTCTATATTGATTCAATTATCTAAATATCCATGAGAGACACTGGCGATTAAAGAATTTTAGTCAGATCTTATGTAGATTTAGCTGCAAAGGCAGACTGAAAAATAATGATAATGGTGAGGGCTTTATCTTTGGAGTTTCTATTTATTTTAAAGGAAACAGAAGAGTGACAGATTTATTTAAATGAGGTAGAAGTGCGGACAGTTGTCTAAGTTATTTTGGTTCATTCACTTCAAATTAAATGGCTTCAACATTTTCCCTGTGACAAACAGGTGGAAGCATTGGGAGATTCAGCCAGCTGACCGAGATAGCTGACTCCACAATTGACAGAGAGATAAATAGGTATGATAGAGAGCATTACAAGTGACAGGGGGCACAGCTCACTGCATATGAGTGCTCTAGCATAAGACAACTAATTGTCTAGTGGCCGGCTTGGCGATATCTGACACCCAGAGATTGGTGTAAGCACCACATATAGTGAATGATAGTCTGAGCTGGAAGTTCCCACGTGTGAGCAGATTCATGCAAAGTTTACAATATGGATGGGGAAGGAGAAAATGTGTTCACGAATATATCATCCTACCTAGCTAAATCTACATAAGATCTGACTAAAATTCTTCAATCACCAGTGTCTCTCATGGATATTTAGATAATTGAATCAATATAGAACCCAGTGTGAGTATAAAACTATACATTATTATAATGAGATACACACATTTCCCCCCTCCCCCCCTCACCCACCTTTTTTTCACCTTTTTTTCCTTTTCTCTCCCTTTCACTTCTCCCCTCCCCCCTTTTTTCCTCCCCCCTGCTCCCCCCTGCTACCCCCCTCCGTTCCCCCCTCTCTCACCCCCTCCCCCCTTCCCCCTCGCCTCCCCCCTCTCCTTTCCCCCCTTGTCTTTCCCCACTCTCCCCCTATCTACTTCCCATCCCCTTCTACTTCCCCTCATAAACCTTTTTAAACATATTCAATCTAAGATTTAACCTTATGGCAACCCTAATATCCCTTAGTGTTTCCCTATCGTCCCTCTATGACCTTGCCCTATTGACCCCCTCGGATTCGATGTATCTGGGATCAAGTCAGGGGACCGGCCAGGCAGTTTAACGGTGCAACCATTGCATGGGGTAAGTGCCTGACATTTATAGGCAACTGGGTTCATAACCAACATTGATACTCTGTATGTGCAGAATTTTTACAGTGATCCTTAAATTGTTGTTATAACTTTGTTCTTTTCTGTTTATTTAGTGGTCTCAATTTAATAAATCTCTTGCACATCCCCTTAGGAAGCTAAAATAGCGAAACATGTCGGGCTAATATGCAATATCTCTTGCTGTGATTTATATTCCACCTCTATAAGACGATGACCACTAAGTGTTTATAATGCTTTATTGCTAACTTAAAAGTTTGCATTTTTGGTGTTTTCTTTTAAAATGAATATGTTAATAAAAATTAAATTTTTTACTTACAATAAGCCAAGTGTATAAATTCATGCTAGACACCGCAAAAATCCCCCCATCCCCTATTTTCCCTGCTTCTTTTGACTTAATGTTTTTTGGGATGAGGTGTCTTTAGAGTGGGTGTTTTCATCATTCGGACCAAACCAATACATAGCTTGTAAATACTGCAGCTGCCTGCGGTACTGTACTAATAGGATTAGAAAAACACCACAAATTTTCTTCAGGTAGCTTTAGGTGCACACTGTGCAGAGAACGCACTACACTAACTTGTAAATACTGCAGCTGCCTGCGTTACTGTACTAGTAGGATCAGAAGAACACCACTAATTTTCTTCAGGTAGCTTTAGGTACACACTGTGCAGAGGACGCACTACACTAACTTGTAAATACTGCAGCTGCCTGCGGTACTGTACTAATAGGATCAGAAGAACACTAATTTTCTTCAGGTAGCTTTACGTGCACACTGTGCAGAGGACGCACTACACTAACTGTAAATACTGTGGCTAATAGGACTAATAGGATCAGAAGAACACCAGCAATTTTCTTCAGGTAGCTGTAAATACTGTAAAAACACCTGCCTGCCTGTCAGTAGTAGGAAGAGAATAATAGGAACAGATCTAGCTAAACTGAATACAGTGTATATATATATATATATATATATATATATATATATATATATATATATATATATATATATATATATATATATATATATATATATATATATATATATATATATATATATATATATATATATATATATATATAACACCTAAGATGTATATATATACACAATACACTGTAAGTGCAGCTAACTGACTCGCCTGCCTACTCTATCTAACCTAAATCAAATGACACTGTCTCTCTGTCTATCTCTCTCTCAACGCCATAACACCCTACACAGGGCCACCATGCAGGCAGCCTTATATAGTGTGGAGAGTGTACTAAACCCCCTGAGCCATAATTGGCCAAATCCACCCTGGCTTTGGCCAGTTACGGCTCTCTGTACAGATGGCACTGTGATTGGCCAAGCATGCGGGTCATAGTGCATGCTTGGCCAATCATCAGCCAGCAATGCACTGCGATGCCGCAGTGAATTATGGGCCGTGACGCGCCACTCGAATTTGGTGTGAACGGCCCATATTTTTCGTAATTTGGCGAACGTCAGAATAGGCGATGTTTGAGTCGAACATGTGTTCGATTTGAACACGAAGCTCATCCCTAAAGTAGAGTATATTGTCACAAATTAAGTGTAAACAACACTGCAATAATATATCAGTTGATGACAGGAATAGTTATCACTCTAAACAGGTCAGCATTTATTGGCATTAGGTTATAGTGACTCACACTTAACACCTGTACTGCAGGGGTATATCAAATAACAAGTAGCATCAGCAGTAGCAGTATCTTGTATAGTGACCTATAGCAAAACCATGGTTGTTGTCAGACAGTAGTCAATTATCACCTAAATTGCCTTTAGCATGCAAGTCATAGCTAGGGGTGTTCTTAGCTATGGGAAAAACCAAAGGGGGTGATCGCCATGGGGCATTCAGTACTTACTCGGTCCCAATGCTTTGCTCCAAACTTCTTCCAGGTGTTTGGTGGGGCCCAGTCTGTACAGTGGTGCACTTAACATAGTAGCAAAGTCACATAAATAATTTTTCTTTTTCCGTGGCCATAGTAAGTGCAGTGTGGTTTGTTTTTATAAAATAACATTGCTGTCTACCTTATTTGAACAGTGCTTCTTTGCGGTCACATGGTCTCCTCTCCTTTCCCATCACAAGGAGTCCAGTGGAAGGGGCTGATGTTCCCTTCTGACGTATGTGAGATACACCAGAAGAGGAATCTGTGCTCTTTGTCCTTGTGCCAGGAAGGGAGGGGAGAGGCAGAATGCAGAGCGGAGCCAAGCCGATGTACACAGACCACGGAAATGACAGGTAAGGAGGGAGGGAGGGCGATACAGAGAGATACCTGCTGAAGACATACAGAATGACAGAAAGACGTAAACTGACTAATCTATCATGGATCAGCAGCCATGATAAGCGTGGTAATTTTACAGAGAGGAGCACAGGAACAGGCAGAATCAAGCAGGTATTATACTATATGGAAATTACTAAATTACATTGCAAGATCACAATGCAGTTTATCCTGCCTTTTTTAAGTTTACAAACATTTCAATTAGCATCCCCTTTAAGGTTCTACATGCAATGTTTAATGCTCCTTATTTAAAACAAGTCCCCTTCTGCTACCAGTGGTAATTTGAACCCAACAAGTGGCCACTCACCAGTCCTGTGTGCTCAGGAGATACTTGATACCCAAGAACCCCTCTGGCATGGCTCTCAGTATAAATATCTTCTCTTTGACTCTGGCCTCTAGCCATCAAATACCCGGCTTGCAGTTCAAGAGGAAGTTGCTCCTGCTAGCTGTGTAAACAATAACAAAGATGTGTTTCACTCCAGAACTTCTGCAGAAAAGGGTGTGTTCCTTTCCCTGAAGCCCCAGAAAACTTATCTCCCCCCGCCCCTTACCAGCCTTCCTTGGAAATTGTAGTCTGTGTCTCCATTTATATCCATAACAGAGTCCACAAACTAAATTTCCTATAGCATGGTTTGCATTACAGTCTTCTCTGTCCTTTAAGTCCCACTGACTCCCTCTGGTGAATTAAAGTCAACAAGGGGATACAGTGTTGGTCAGCACTTCAGAGGAAAAAGATTTGGGTGTACATTTTTCAGATGATTGCAAAATGAGCAAATAGTGTGACCATGAGCAAATAGAATTCTAGGATGCATCACTAGAGGGATCACCAGCAGGAGAAAGGAGGTCCTGATTTCCCTATATAGGACTTTAGTGAGACCTAATTTAGGCTTGTCAAAAGTTTTTATTAATTATATAGTTAATAACAAGTACGTCAATAATACATTAAAGAAAAGAGGAAAAATATTAACAAAATAATGAAACTCATCAGTATACAATTTGTGTATATGAAAGGCAAGCATGCAATATCATAATTAGTTTATGACTTAATACAATCTGAGGGTTTGGTATAAGCTGTGTAACAGTAAAATACGTGCAGTATCGTTGAACCAGACCCATTGAAGGTGTTGCGATAAAATAAGAGGTGCAGGTGATATATAATAAAATAATGAGTATTAAGAACAAAATAAAGTGCAATATAAGGAAAGAAGGAAGAAAGAGGAGAGTAGAGGCGAAGGAGTCCATAGGATCGACCCAAATACCAGTGCATGTTACAGTATGATTATATGGATATTCAAATGTTCAAACAGTCAAGTATACTAACTCCCAAACTATTAGACATCCAAATATCCAAATATTCAAATATCTAATATGTAAATCAGCTACCATGGCAGAAGGACAAATTCATCAAATGTTGGTGGGAAGTGATATTTTATCCAGGGAGGGTAAAACATTTTTTCAAATTTGGAAAGTTGATCTCTCTCAATCGCCACCATTTTGGTGTGAGACATGGATATTTTCAATCTATATTTTGTCTTAGCCATCACTAAAGCAGGGGACCTCCATGCCTTTGCAATTGTTTGTTTTGCAGCCGTAAGGATTTGAACAAAGAGTTTGAATTGGATATGTGTTAAACAATCTGGTTTCAAGTTAAGTATTGCAGTGGCTGGATCTGGTTGTATCATTAGTTCAAACATTATGGAGGCAATTTCAAAAATTTTTGTCCAATAAGTTTGGGCTATCGGACAGGACCACCAGATATGTAGGTGCCTAAATCAGAGCAGCCATGGAAGCATTGAGCTGATTGAGTAGACACAAGGTACCAACAGGTTAGAACTTTATAATTGGCTTCTATCGCCAGGACATTGGGTGAAGGCGATTTAGTTACAGACCAGATCTCAGACCAATCAGCAATATCCAAGGTTCGTCCCAGATCCTCCTCCCATTTCCAGACTGACTGAAAGTTGGACGAAGAGGGATGATATTATTCCTCTAGAGTGGGGGTCTTTCATACATAAGGATTCAAAATTAGTAGTTTGGGGCATGGAGGTGTTTATGTTTATGAAGGGAATGTAGAAGTTTTAAATTTGGAGATATCTGAACAATTCAGAATGTGGTAGATTATAAGTTTCGCAGAGAGTTGGGAAGGAAAGAAAGGAATTGGGGGTGAAACGTTTATATAGCCTAAGGATGTCCAAGGAGGGCCAGACTTTAAATAATTTGGGAGAGACCCATGCTGGATAGAAAGCAGGGTTTTTGAGGAAGGATAGTAGGGGGTTGTGTGAAGACTGTAGATGATGTTTAAATTTGAGTTTATGCCATAGAAATATATAATGTTTAGTGATGGGGTTACGTAAGCCCCTATGATCTTTGGGGTGAAGCCATAATAAATTCAAAAGAAAGGGTCACATTCTGAAGCTTCAATGAGCACCCATAATGGGATTTCCTGTGTTGTGTGGTACTTAGAGAGACTGGCAATATGCGCAGCTTTATAATAGTTTGCAAAAACGAGGCCTCCACTTGTTTTAGGGAGATAAAATGTGTGTAAGGGTATGCGTGGTTTGGAGGAACCCCAGACAAATGTCGTTGACCTTTTCTGTACTAGTCTTAAATAGTAGGAAGGAATTGGGATTGGTAGGATTCTAAACAGGTTTAACTGTTTTGGCAGAATTGTCATTTTTGTTGCATTGATCTTACCCATCCATAATAATGGAAGATGGGACCATTGTTTCAGTAGAGTTGTAATGTGTTTCAAGATTGGGGGGTAGTTAGCCGAGAAGAGGTCTGAAAAAGAGGCTGTTACGTGAATTCCAAGATAAGGAATTGACTTCTCAGCCCAAGTAAATGGAAGTTCAATTTTTGCTGAATCTGTTTCCAACCTAGAGAGGGATATATTAAGGGCCGAGCATTTCTTGTGATTGATTGTGAGGCCAGAAAATGTCGCAAACCTGTTGAGAATAGGCAGGAGGTTAGGGCCCGAGACTTGTGGAGATGACAGGAACAACAAGATGTCATCTGCGAACATACAAAGCTTATGTTGTTATCCTCCTCTCTCTATACCGGTGATCTTTGAGTCTATTCTGATGTGTTGGGCTAGGGGTTTTATTAAAAGGGCGAATAACAGGGGGGAAGTGGGCATCCTTGACGTGTACCCCTCTTTATATTAAAGGAGTTGGATTTATAGCCTGCATATTTTATGTATGCTCTAGGCTTATCATAAAGTGCTGCGATCCATTTCATAAAATGTGGGCCAAAACCCCATTTCTGTAGAGTGTAGTGTAAATAGGGCCAGGATACGGAATCAAAGGCCTTCTTGATATCAAGGGAGAGAAAGCAAGAAGGGATAGGGTGAGTTTGGGCAATATGTGCTAGGAGAACTGCCCGACGTACATTGTCGCCAGCTTAGCGAGTCGGCATGAATCCCACTTGGTCTCTGTGAACCAGACTGCCTATAATTCCGTTGAGGCGTTTTGCTAAGATTTTTGCTAGTATTTTAATATCTAAATTTATAAGGGAATTGGTACGATAATTTGTACAAGAGGTGTCATCAGTGAGGGGCTTGGGGATCATACAAACAATGGCCATTATTGATTCTTGTCTAAAGGAGTGTCCATCCAGTATTACATTAAAGGCTTCGGCTAAAATGGGAGAGAGGGTTTCTGTAAATGTTCGGTAGTATAAGGCCAAATATCCATCAGGACCTGGTCTTTTATTTATTATCAGTTCTTTAATAGCGTTAGCTACGTCTGCTGTCGTGATAGATTCTTCGAGTAGACTTTTTTGGGCATGGGATAATTCTGGTAGGTTTAAGGGAGAAAAGAAGTTGTCAACTGCGTTTGAATCAAAGTCATTTGTTGACGCATACAAAGAGGCTAGATGGGAGTGAAATGTGTGTACAATTTTAATAGGGTTACTAGTGTATACATCTTTTTGATAGTTTCAAGCTAATTGGTTTGAATGATTTATTTAATGAATTTAGAGTGCGTGCCAGGTATGTACCTGATTTATTGAACTTCATAAAAAAGGTATGTTTATAACGTTTAAAAAATTTATCAACAGATTCTGTTAGAAATAGATCATAAGCCAGACAGGCTTTTTCTAATTGAGTTTTCATTACTTAGGAGGGGTTAACCTGAAAGGATGTGAAACCGGTGTTAAAATCAGATTCCAGCTTACGAGCAAGAATTCTGCGTTCACGTTTAAATAAAGCGAATTGTCTCTGAAATACTCCACTCAACACAGGCTTATGGACTTCCCAAAGCATTAATGAAGGCATATCTGGGCTGATATTATGTAATATATATTCTTTCACAGCTTGTTCAAAAACTAGATGGTGGGTTGGGTGTTTAAGCATAATATCTGGGAGATAGCAGGTTGGATCATGTGCTTTAGGGATAGTGGAGGCGATGGTAGTGAATACTGCATTGTGATCAGACCATGGGATAGGGATTATGCCAACTGTGAGTATTTCTGGTAGCATACCAATAGTTAAAAATATGTGATCAATACAAGTAAATGTCTGGTGAGGGTGTGAATAATAGATGCATCTTCATTTTGTCGAGTTGCTTTATCTCCAAGAGTCAACCAAATTATGTTTGGACAGGAGCTGGGAGAAGGGCATTTTAGGTGGGTTCCGGGGAGGGGTGTATGGAGATTTGTCCAAGAATGGGAGGAGGATCTGATTAGAATCGCCACACATGATGGTTGTTCTTTTTTTGTGAATGGTTACAACCTGCAGAAGGTGCAATATAAATGGTGTTGGCTGTTTGTTGGGTGCATAATATGAGATAACAGTATCGCTGTATCCATTATATGTCCAGTAAGGATTAAGTAACACCCTTCTGGGTCTTTAATTTGAGACTGAAGAGTAAATGGGGTGGAGCAGTGAAAGGCTATGAGAGTACTCTGTTGTCTAGTGGTAGCTGAGGCTGTAAAAATTTGTGGATAAAAATGAGACATAAATTTGGGGGTGGAGCTGTTAGTGAAATGCGTTTCTTGTAAGCATTCTATGTGTGCTTTCTGAGCATGAAAGGTTCGGAACGCTTTGGTGCATTTCTGAGGTACGTTAATACCCTGGACATTCAGGGAGAGAATATTTAATGGTGCCATGATATCTGATTAGGGAGATGTAACTTACCAATTAAAACGCAAATCTGGCTGGACGAGTCAACCCGTGTGGACTTGAAGGAGATGGAGAGAGGGAAGAAGCCAGTAAGGTTTGAAGTGAAGAAAAGGTTTAAAACATAAAAGGTTA
The DNA here is from genome assembly GCA_037952835.1 of Lithobates septentrionalis. NCBI lineage: Eukaryota > Metazoa > Chordata > Amphibia > Anura > Ranidae > Lithobates > Lithobates septentrionalis. The sequence continues at coordinate 974,014 of JBBDGP010000261.1, forward strand.
GATAATATATGCTTTGATTTAACATAAAAAAACTAATTTGAAGCTAGCACGTGATAAGGGATAAGAATCCCTTTCAGGGGAAGAGGTGCGTCTGTCGGACTTCCACATATTATGATTGGACAAGCAAGGGAGGCAAAGTAAGGCACACAGATCTTCCGCGTGTGGGAGAAGAGCCTTATAATAATAGCATCATAAAGATGTGCATGTGCTTAGGCCACATGGGATAAAATAGTTCCTGTATCAATAGTTCCAGTAGTTCTAAGGAGGGGAGATTAGAAAGTGTGGTGCATATGAGAACAAACACATCTGGACTAAGGATATCAAGATGATCTAAGATATCAAGATTGGGGAATGGGTCAGGAGGTATCATCATCAATCTTAGATCACCTTAGATATCATCATCAATCTTAGATCACCGATAATTTGGATTCTTGAAGACATGGGTATGTGATATACATTTTGATGTTTGAATCACATGTACCGTGCAAACAGGTATTATATTCAGACATTGAAAATGGACCATATAAATAGGTTATAAGGCGTAAAAGGTCATAAGGAATATAGAAATACTTATAGTAGTCAGGGAACTATTAGGAGAGATGATACAACATAGTAATTCATTCTAAGAATAGGCTGTATTCGATTAAGGAGTAGTCTATCATAGACTTAGCAAAGGCTATAATTGGAGGAGATGTATAGCGAAGAATTCCACGGTGGTGATTGCCGTCAGTCCATGGAGTCTTCCTAGTCCAGAGGAGGGGAGGCAAAACGACCTCTCTTGTGGGACTGATGGATTTCATTTTTCTTCATGGTTTGGAAGGAGTTATTGGTAGATGATGAGGGTGCTGATCTTCTACGTGTCAAAGTGGTATTGGAGAGAGGTTCTACCAAGTGCAGATTCAGAAGGATTTGTTGAAGTTCTAAAGTAGATCTACAAATGTATTTAGAGCCGTTAAGGGCAAAGCGAATGGAGAATGGAAAACCCCATTGATAAGTGATATTATGGTATTGTAGTTCTATTAGCAGAGGTTTAATTTCTCACCATTTGGATGTGGTTAGTTGGGATAGGTCAGCAAACAGCTGATAGTTGTCACCTTGAAAACTTAAAGATTTTTTTTGTCTCTGGCAGGTGTCAAAAGTTGTTCCTTGTCTGATAATAATTCAATTTTACGATTAAATTGCGTGGGGGACCATCTGCTTTTTTTGCCTGTAAGGGCTCTGTGTATTCTGTCAAATTCCATTCTTTCAATTGGAATAGCTGGTTGAAGTTCTTGAAATAGTGCCGTTATGGTGGATTGTAAATCAATGACCGTTTCAGGAATTCCCCTGATGCGTAGTTTGGAGCGTCTGGCCCGGTTTTCATAATTTTCAATCTAGATTGAAGCATTACATTTTCTTCCTTAAGAGTATCCATTTCAGCCATATGTTCTTGTGTAGTATTCTCAATTTCATCCACTTTAAAGCGGGAGTCCGGCGACCAATCTTTTTTTTTTTAGGTAATTGAGACACTTTGCTAATCCCAAAATAATACTCACAGTTTGGGTGTAATATTTCCGCCTCTGTCTGTTTTCGTACTAAAGAATAACTTAAAAAATGTGATGCTGGCTGTTTCCATCTTGCTTGTGGGCATGTGAAGCCCACAAGCATTGAATTCCTGGATGCGGTGAATGCTGTTCATTCACAGCTTTTTCACACGCATGATCATTGTTTCCGCACTGAATCTTGGGAAGCCTGACACTAAGCTCCCAGGAGACAGTGCGGTGCCGGGGAAAGACAATAAACACGCCTACTCCCATGGGAGGAGAGACAGGAAGTGCCACAATAAAGTACAATATAAAGGTAATTACAGTGATAAAAAATGTTTTCGTGCGGCATTTGAACATCTATGCAATTAACTGAGGGGGTAAGATTAAGTTAAAAATTTGAGTGGAACCCCGCTTTAAGCTCCAATGTTGCTGTACGGTTGCCCAGTTCTCTTATCTCTTTAGTGAGGCTGTTAGTTATTTGTTTTAATGCTGACAGATGTTTGTTTTAATGCTTTGTGTAGCATTCGTTCAAATTCGTTCAAATTGGTTTAATAAAGCTGGGGCTGCAGAGGAGTTCTGTGTGGCATCTTGTTAGAGAGTTTGTTCTGGCTGTGATGTCTTATGCCTGTGGGAGTGCACTGAGGCAGTATATGAGGAGGGAGCCGGCACCATTTTAGCAGCGGCTCGCGTCTGTTAGTCTTTTGTGAGGGGGTTCTTTAACTTTGAGCAGCTGCCTTCCAGAACCATATCTGCATTCCAAAACAGAGCCCCAGGTACCCGGGAACCAGCTGGAGTCTGTGGGTATCTTTGTTACCTGCTGTTCGGTGTGTAACGGCGGCTCAGAGCGGAGCTCTAGCAGTGCATGTCCACACCACTAGGCGCCGTGCATGCGCCCCATGAGACTTAATTTAGGAAATCGTGTCCTGTTCTGGAGACCTCACTTACAGTAATGCCCCGTACACACGGTCGGACTTTGTTCGGACATTCTGACAACAAAATCCTAGGATTTTTTCCGACAGATGTTGGCTTAAACTTGTCTTGCATACACACGGTCACACAAAGTTGTCATAAAATCCGATCGTTCTAAACACGGTGACGTAAAACACATACGTCGGGACTATAAACGGGGCAGTGGCCAATAGCTTTCATCCCTTTATTTATTCTGAGCCTGCGTGGCACTTTGTCCGTCGGATTTGTGTACACACGATCGGAATTTCCGACAACGGATTTTGTTGTCGGAAAATTTTATATCCTGCTCTCAAACTTTGTGGGTCGGAAAATCCGATGGAAAATGTGTGATGGAGCCTACACACGGTCGGAATTTCCGACAACAAGGTCCTATCACACATTTTCCGTCGGAAAATCCGACCGTGTGTACGGGGCATAAGATATTGATAAAATAGAATGAGTCCAGAGACTGGTAACACAAATGGTGAAAGGTTTGGGGGATAAAACATATCAAGAGCGACTTCAGGAACTTAATATGTACAGTCTGGAGGAAAGAAGGACAAGGGGAGACATAACTGAAACCTTTAAATACATCAAGGGGGTGAAAAAATGTTCAGGAAGGCATTTTTTTTTCAATATGAAACCAAAAACATTATAGCGGCACTTTTAACCCCTTCTTGGCGGGGGGGGGGTAAACGTGTCCCCGCTAGTGGCACCAAAGCACTGCTATAACAGTGGTAAAAGCTTAACTGATAACGCACTCATCACCCCAGTGTGAAAGGGGTCTTAATGTTGATAAATGTAAAGTTATGCACTTGTGGGCTAAGAATATGCATGCATCATACATACTAGGGGGAGTAGGTGGAATCAATGTTGGAGAAGGGTCTGGGTGTTTTGGTAGATCATAAGCTTAACTACTTAAGCCCGGAAGATTTGGCCCCTTAGTGACCAGGCTATTTTTTGCGATACAGCACTGTGTCGCTTTAACTGACAATTGCGCGGTCGTGCAACATTGTAAAAAAACAAAATTTACATCCTTTTTTTCCCCACAAATAGAGCTTTCTTTTGGTGGTATTTGAAAAAAAAAATATATATTTTTTACTTTTTGCTACAATAAATATCCCCAATTTTAAAAAAGTCTTCCTCAGTTTAGGTTGATACGTATTCTTCTACATATTTTTGGTAACAAAAATCACAATAAGCGTATATTGATTGGTTTGCGCAAAATGTATAGCGTCTACAAAATAGGGGATAGATTTATGGTATTTTTTTTTTTTTACTAGTAATAGCGGTGACCTGTGATTTTTATCGGGACTGTGACATTGCGCTGGACAGATCGGGCACTTTTGACACTTTTTTGGGAACATTGACATTTATACAGCGATCAGAGCTAAAAATAGCCACTGATTACTGTATACATTGGCAGGAAAGGGGTTAACACTAGGGGGCAATCAAGGGGTTAAATGTGTGTCCTAGGGAGTGTTTCTAACTGTGGAGTGATGGGACTGCCTGGGGAGGAGACCGATTGTTGTTCCTAAGCATTAGGAACAACTGATCAGTCTCCTCAACCCTGATACAACTGAAATCTGTCTATTTACATTGACAGACCTCCGTTCTGTCTCTGTGTGAAGCGATTGCGGGTGCCTGGCGGACATCGCGACTGCTGGGCACGCGCATCGGCTCAGTCATCGATCCACAGGCGCGCGCCTCCTACTGGTCTTAAAGCGGCTGACGTACAGCTACGACGGCTCGCCCAGGGGAGCCAACCTGCTGCAGTATAACTGGCGGGGAAGCAGTTAATAATAGCATGCGATGCCAAGCAGGGGTTTCAAAAGCGAGCAAAATCCTTTCTTGTATTAAGAGAGGTATAGACTCCAGGGAGAGAGATAAAATTTTACCCCAGTACAAATCAATAGTAAGACCTCATTTGTAATATACAGTTCAGTTTTGGGTACCAGCTCACAAAAAGGATATTGGGAAACTGGGGAAAGTGCAGAGAAGGGCAACCAAACTGATAAGAGGCATGGAGGAACTCAGCTATGAGGAAGGATAAGAGGAACTCAATTTATTCTCTCTTGAGAAGAGGAGATTAAGGGGGATATGATCAACATGTTTAAATACATAAGTAGTCCATAATGTGAATTTGGTGTTGAGTTATACACTATAAAGTCATCACAGAGGACAATAGGGCCACTCTTTACATCTGGAGGAAAAGAGATTTAATCTCCAAATACGGAAAGGTTTCTTCACAGTAATGCTGCGTACACACGATCGGAATTTCTGTCAGAAAAAACTTGGATGGTTTTTCCTATGGAATTCCTCTCAAGCTTGCCTTGCATACACACGGTCATACAAAAGTTCTCTGAACTTTCGACCGTCAAAAACGAGATGACGTACAACACTACGACAAGCCGAGAAAATGAAATTCAATGCTTCCGAGCATGCGTCAAATTGCTTCCCAGCATGCGTGATTTTTTGCGTGTCCGAATTGCATACAGACGAACGCATTTTCGGATAGGAACTTTTCTGGACCGAAAAATAGAGAACGTGCTCTCAACCTTTTGCTGGCTGGAATTCCGCCAGCCAAACACTGATGGAGCATACACACGGTCGCATTTTCCGACAAAAATCTCTCATCAGAGTTTTGCTGGCGGCATTTCCGACTGTGTGTACGCAGCATAAGAGATGGGAAAATGTGGAATAGACTCCCTCAAGAGCTGGTTCTGGCCAGCTCAGTAGATTGATTTAAAAAAGGACTGGATTATTTCCTAAATGTACATAATATAATTGGATACTAACATTTATAGGTAAAGTTGATCCAGGGAATATCCGATCGCCTCTTGGGGGATCAGGAAGGAATTTTTACCCCTGCTGAAGCAAATTGGATCAAGCTTTGCTTGTTTTTTTTTGCCTTCCTCTGGATAAACTGTGGGTATAGGATTGTGTATATGGGATTGTATGATTTTTTTTTCTTTTTCCCTTTTATAGGTTGAACTAGATGGACTTGTGTCTTTTTTTAACCTGACTGATTATGTAACTATGAATAAACCACCAACAGAGGTAGTGAGACGAGACAATCAACAGTAAATGGCTTCAGACATGCTTGGGACAAACATAGATCTATACTCAGACTAAAAAAAAATAACAGACTACTCTGTCTTTTTCTGCTGCCACTTTTCTATGTTTCCTGTATAAGTGTGGAGAGCCCTGCAGCACAGTGTTTCTGTATTTGTCGCTCTTAGGGAAGCTAAGCACCCGACTACAACAGTAATTTGTTTCTATTCAATAATGATTCTCTAAGAGATTGTTACTAAAGTGTAAATATCTCTAAGCAGTGACATTTGGCTAACAATATTATACTTTTTTTTATCTCTACTTTTATTATTTTCAATACAAATTGAAAATTATATAATGTATTGTCAGATACAGACAATTTTAATAACAATGCAGCTGGCATACAGTCCACAAAGAAAACTTGCAGAGCAAGGTCACTTCTATAGATAACATTCATGAAACACTGTTTATGTGATGTAAATGCAACTATTTAAATAAAAAAATCAGCAAGATTGTGAACACAAAATGACACTAAACATCTATACAGAAGTTTAGCTCCTTGGAGTAGAGATTAGAGGACTTCAGCCTGGTGAAATTACTCTATCCATCCAACTCCAAAATAATTCAGAGACAAACAATAAAGACATTGTACCCAGGAAGCCCAGATCTGGTGATAATTCACATTCCTACTCCATTTTATAAAATTCACTTGTATGCTTCATTAAGTCAGTTTTGGAAGTGATCAAACCATTTTAGTGCAATCAAACATTGAGCTCCCATAACAATGTGTACAAAGATTTTAGATAAGGGCCAGCAGGGGACTGTGCAAGGGAGACCCTATTAAATGTCATGAGGATCCACTTGAAATGCATAGCCAAACAGTTAATTTAATATCAACATCAAATACCAATTTTTGCAGTTTGGAACCATTTGGGCGCATACACAGAAAATGTGTGCAAGTCTTCTGGATGGAGACATATACAACAGACTTTAAGGGCTGATGGGCCTATAACAGGGGCATACTCTAATGCCCTGTGCACACGATCGGACATTCCGACAACAAAATTCATGAATTTTTTCCAACGGCTGTTGGCTCAAACTTGTCTTGCATACACACGGTCACACCAATCTTGTCGGAAATTCTGAACATCAAGAACGCGGTGACGTACAACACGTACGATGAGCCGAAAAAAATTAAGTTCAATAGCCAGTGCGGCTCTTCTGCTTGATTCCGAGCATGCGTGGAACTTTGTGAGTCAGAATTGTGTACACACGGTCGGAATTTACGATAACGGATTTTGTTGTCGGAAAATGTGAGATCCAGATCTCAAATTTTGTGATGGAAATTCCGACGGAAAATGTCTGATGGAGCCCACACATGGTCGGAATTTCCAACAAGCTCTCATCGAACATTTTCTGTCTTAAAATCCGACCGTGTATACGAGGCATAAGAGTTTGTAAAAGGACATTTCAATCCTATATTGATATTCTTTGTGGATAGATAAAGGGGTTTTAGCTTAATTGGCATAGATGGGAAATGTTAACATGAACCTATGCTTTGTCCATAAGCAAAGCAACTGGTTGATTTTAACTTAGCCCTCTCCAGTAACATTTATTTCCATTTCTTTCACTCCCCACCAGTCTGTTCAGACTCTGGGAGCAAAAGAAAATTTTATGCAAGCATTTGAATCATCAGAGTTGTAGCCCAGTGCTGCCACATTGAGTGATTAACAGGCTCCTCCATACCTGGGAGCACAGCTTCACCCTAAAGTATGAAGTATATTCAGCTTAAGTCAAGAGACATCTCTTATATGCGCATGTGCTTGTTTGATCAGCATATCCTTAGGGGAGACAGCAGAATATTTTACTTGCTAGCAAATAGGTGACATTGGGCCACAGTAATTCTAAAGGTGTGGGATTGTCAACATAGGCACCGTTAAGGGGTGGCTATTGAGGCTGGAGCCCCGAATGTGGGGTCAATAGCCTGAGTGTCTAAACGGGTCCAGCTTTGAGAAAGGGAGAAAGGACCGACAGCAGCGGCAGCCGCATATCACCTTGTGTGTGATCTGGCCGTTGCGGCGCACTGTATTGTTACAGGCAGAGTGATATGCCGCCTGAGGAAAGCAGCAGGAGAACGGCGGCGGTGCTCGATTTCTCTTTGTATGAAGCCGGTGCGGGGACACCCCCTTCCCCCTCTAGAGTCAGTCATGCTGTGTTTATGCATAAAGCAGCCAGCAGGAGAATAGAATAACGGCTATGGTGGCTGGCTGGGACAGAAGAGAAGATTAAAGGTGCTTCTGTATCTCTCTCTTCTCTCACTCTCTGTCCCTCTGTTCTCTCTCTCTCTTCTCTCTCTGTCTCTCTGTGTCTCTCTCTTCTCTCTGTCTCTCTCTGTCTCTCTGTCTCTCTCCACAGCGGCTGCATTTAATGGGACATTTATTTTTTTCTATGGAGCCTGCAGAGCATTGCACCCAGTTGTATTTTCCCTGGGTGGGGAAACCATGTTTTACATTGTACGTCCCTATACACCATGTGCCCTATAAAAGGGGATGGGCATTAAAGTGTATATATACAGAGTAAACACCTTCAAAATCTTGATATACCATATATGTGTGTCTCAGTTAGGCCAGTGTATGTCAGGTAGGTCAGTGTGTGTCAGGTAGGTCAGTGTATATCAGGTAGGTTAGTGTGGGTCCTAGTGTCATTCAGTGTATGTAAGATAGGTCAGTGTATGTCAGGTAGGTCAGTGTAGGTCCTAGTGTGGGTCAGTGTATGTCAGGTAGGTCAGTGTGTGTCAGGTAGGTCAATGTATGTCAGGTAGGTGAGTTTAATGGTCAGTGCGTGTCAGGTAGGTCAGTGTGTGTCAGGTAGATCAGTGCTCATCCGGTAGGTAACACCCCCCCACCCCTCCCCGGTGCCGGGCACAGACTTTGGGCTAAAGCCCCTGGTCTTTTTCCCACCTAGCAACGCCCCTGGTTGTCAAACTGTGCAGGTTTAGAAAATCAAATCATGGTGCAGCAAAGGAAAAATGTGTATGGGATTTTTATGGGGTTCATTAATATTGCCAAAAAAAAAAGCAGTGTGTGGGTTTAGGATCTGGAAACATCTACTGTATACTGAAATATACATTTACATAACCACTGTGGGAAAACAAGTGAACTCCAAGAAAATGTAGTGGGGTGTTCCCCACACTGCAAAAATTAAAGGCTTGCTTTTATCTATTGTACCATTAGAAAGGTTTTTAAATTACCCTATCTATCACTCACCCAGGGCTTTCCTCTTCCCTCCACTACTCGAATGGTTGTGGGCAGGCCCTCTGTGTCCACATATATGTAACACCCTCTATTTTTTCTATTAATGGCAGTGCAGGCAAATCTATGTTTTTGGCTCATTTTAAAAGTCTCTGAATCTAGGTCAAAAGTTTACTCCAGTTCATGGCTGAATGACTCACACAGGCAGGTCTCTGGTGCCTCCCCCTGGATTTTGAAAGTTGGAGAACGTTCTGTAAACTGGAAGGTAGAGGCCAGGAGGGGTGATCTGCATACTTAAGGGAGCTCAGCCAATACCCAGGAAGTGGGCCTGGCATGACAGCTGAGCCAGCCCTTAAATATGGATGAGTCAAGCTGGAAAGATGGAGTGGAAGATGGAGTGCTGAGGAGACTGTCAGTGGCTCAGGCTAGCCTGGGAGTATTTTTGCAGCATCATAGTCCAGAAGAAATCTTGCCTAGGAAGCAGCAAGAGCAAAAAGGACCTGGTAGCTCCTGAAGTCAGTGGAACTAGGATTAGTGTCTACAATGGAGTCAATCTACAACTTTTATGCTACTTTCAAAAGGAAAGGATAGTTCCTAGTCCTTAGGGGCTTTTGCTCTTGTATCAGAGACTGTCAGCTGCCAGGAGTAAGATCAATCAGAGTTGTACATAGACAAGAAGAGGAGACAAATCGCTCAGCTACCATGCCAAGCAGTGGGCCTGGCATGGCAGCTAAGCCAGCCATCAATTATGGATGAGTTATGCTGGAAAAGGCTTTGGGCGGAAGATGGAGTGCTGAGGAGACTGTGTGTTGCCCTTGAGGAGAACCCCTTCTGGGAGAAGGGGGCGGGGGCTCTGCCTTAAACTAGGGCTCGGGCTGGCCTGGGAGGATTTTGGCAGCATCATAGTCCAGAAGGCATCTTGCCCAGGAAGCAGTGAGAGCAAAGAGGACAGTATAAGTACTACAGCATGGTTAGAAACTTACAGGGGGAAAGACTGTCACATATAGCAAGCCCTTCTGGAAGGCAGAGTTGGGCTTAAATATTATCTTCACTTTGCCTGGGAAATCTTCAGTAGCAACCAGTTGGGCTAATGAGGAAGCAGCCAGGTGAGCTGGTAGTTCCTGAAGTCAGTGAACCTGGGATCAGTGTCTAGAGTCACTCCGGTATGCAACCTACAACGTTTGTGCTACTTTTTAAAAGGAATGGATTGTTCCTAGTCTTTAAGGGGCGTTTGCTTTTCTATTAGAAACTGTCAGCTGTCAGAAGTAAGATCAATCAGAGTTGTACATAGAGAAGAAGAAGAGACAAATTAGAGTTGCACATAGAAGTTGTCCTTGTTTTTTTGCTATCAAGTTGGGCATCCCATAATTCCTATTTCCCATCCAATTTATTACCCCTAAAAAACATAAAAAACCAAGCGCAAAGGTTGTTCCTTGTGTCTGGAGAAAGAGTGGAAAATACGTGTTGCCCGGCTTTGCAGGAGTGTAGAACCAAATCACCAGAGGCTCCTTTGGAGGTGAGCGCTACACATACAATACAGGAATGCGGACAACGAAGACAAGCGGGTTTGGTGAACCGGTCACACAGGGAGGAGGAAGCCTGTGATAGATATGGTAAGGAAAATTGCTTTTACTAGTAACCTTGATACATTTTCCCCTTTGTATTTGCCCCAGAACTCAGATTTAACCATTTGACGCCGGCCAGCCATCATATGACAGCCAGGCGGCGCGGCTCTCGTTTTAGCGGGCGTCATATGACATCCCTCCATTTAAACAGGGAATGCGCGTGATTGTATGCGCACATCCCTGTTCCTTCGGTGGCGGTGTGTCACAGAGACACCGCTCACCACCATCAGGGGGTGAACAGCCATTGGGCATGGCTGTTTACCATGTGATCGGCCGTGATGAAGTCACGGCCGATCACAGGTGGTAACGCCCCACTTTGCATGGCACATGCGGGCAATCACGGGCGCGCTGCGCGTGCACTTCGGTGGCGGCATGTTCCCGGGAACACTGCTCGTCACCGACAATGGTAAACAGCCATTGGCCGGTGGCTGTTTACCATGTAATCGGCTGTGATCCTTTCACAACCGATCACTAAATGTCAACAAACCGCAGTAACGAGATGTTACCGGGTTCTCCTCCTCACACACCGATCGTGTGTGAGAAAGAGAGTGCGGTAACATCTCGTTACCACTTAAAATGTACACCAATCACACTGATTGCCCCCCAATACAGAGGACCTGTCACCACCCATCAAAGTACCTGTCACAGTTCATCTGAGTACCTGTCAGTGCATATGAGTACCTGTCACAGTTCATCTGAGTACCCGAGTACCTGTCACAGTCCATCAGAGTACCTAAGTACCTGCCACAGTCCATCAGAGTACCCGAGTACCTGTCACAGTTCAGAGTACCCAAATATCTGTCACAGTCCATGTGAGTACCCGAGTGCCTGTCACAGTCGATCTGAGTACCCAAGTACTTGTCACAGTCCATCTGAGTACCCGAGTACCTGTCACAGTTCATCTGAGTACCCAAGTACTTGTCACAGTCCATATGAGTACCTGGGTACCTGTCACAGTTCATCTGAGTACCTGAGTACCTGAGTACCTGTCACAGTCCATATGAGTATCCGAGTACCTGAGTACCTGTCACAGTCCATATGAGTACCCAAGTACCTGAGTACCTGTCACAGTCCATATGAGTACCAAGTACCTGAGTACCTGTCACCGCCCTTCAGAGTACCCGAATACCAGTCACCAGCCCATCAGAGTACCCGAGTACCTATCTGTAGCCCATCAGAATACCAGAGTACCTGTCACCAGGCCATCAGAGTACCCGAGTACCTGTAACCAGGCCATCAGAGTACCCAAGTACCTGTCACCAGGCCATCAGCGTACCCGAGTACCTGTCACCAGCCCATCAGAGTACCCGAGTACCTGTCACCAGGCCATCAGAGTACCCAAGTATCTGTCACCAGCTCATCAGAGTACCTAAATACCTATCTGTAGCCCATCAGAATACCAGAGTACCTGTCACCAGGCCATCAGAGTACCCGAGTACCTGTAACCAGGCCATCAGAGTACCCGAGTACCTGTCACCAGCCCATCAGAGTACCAGAGTACCTGTCACCAGGCCATCCGAGTACCCGAGTACCTGTCACCAGCCCATCAGAGTACCTAAATACCTGTCACCAGCCCATCAGAGTAACCGAGTACCTGTCACCAGCCTATCAGAGTAACTGAGTACCTGTCACCAGACCATCAGAGTACCCGAGTACCTGTCTGCAGCTCATCAAGTTACCTGAGCACCTGTCTCTAGCCCATCAGAGTACCCGAGTGCCTATCTGCAGCCCATCAGAGTACCCGAGTACCTATTTGCAGTCCATGCCTCATAGAATATATGTTGGGGTGTTTGCGTTCCAAAATGGGGTCATTTGTGGGTAATTCTACTGGGCTGGTGCTCTAGGACCTTCAAAAGTGTGATAGGTAGGAATGAGATGTGTAATTTATGCTCCTAGAACACCTGAAGGTACTACTTCAATGTTGGGCCTCTGTATGTGGCCAGGCTGTGTAAAAGTCTCACACATGTGGTATCGCCATACTCGGGAAGAGTAGCAGAATGGATTTTGGGGTGTAATTTTTGCTATATATATGCTATGTGTTAGAAATATCTTATAAATTGACAACCTTGTGTAAAAAAAAATGCGGTTTCATTTTTTTTCCCACATTTTCCAAAAACGTCTGGAAAAAAATGAACTGTTCAAAGACTCATTATGCCTCATAGATTATACATTGGGTGTTTGCTTTCCAAAATGGGGTCATTTTGTGGGCAATTCCATTGTCCTGGTGCTCCAGGGCCTTCAAACGTGTAATAGGTGTTTGAGAAATGAGATGTGTCAGTTATGCTCGTAGAACGCCTGAAGGTTTTACTTGGGCCATACTTGGGAAGAGTAGCAGAATGTATTTTGGGGTGTAATTTGTTGTATGCATATGCTGTGTGTGAGAAATAACCTGATAATATGACAATTTTGTTAAAAAATAAATAAATCTTCATTTTGCAAAGAATTGTGGGAAAAAATGACAACTTAAAAAAAACTCACCATGCTACTTACTTAATACCTTGGAATGTCTACTTTCTAAAAAGTGGTTATTTGGGGAGTATTTGTACTTTCCTGACTTGTTAGTGTCTCAAGAAATGAGATTCACCTGATGTACTGAAGGCCTGATCAGATGTGATCAATTTTCAGTGATTGGCACCATAGTTTGTAGACTCTATAACTTTCACAAAGACCAAATAATATACACTAATTTGGGTTATTTTTACCAAAGATATGTAGCAGTATAAATTTTTGCCAAAATTTATGAAGAAGAATTACTAATTAGCAAAATTTTATGACAGAAACATATTTTTCACAAAAAGTTATGGTCTTTTTTTATTTATAGCACAAAAAATAAAAATAAAAAACCCACTAGTGATTAAACACCACCAAATGAAAGCTCTATTTGTGTGAAAAAAAGGACGCACATTTCATGTGGGTACAGTGTTGCATGACTGAGTAATTGTCATTCAAACTGTGAGAGCACTGAAAGCTGAAAATTGGTAGGGGGTGTAAGTGCACTGTATTGAGGTGGTTAAACTGTCAGGAAGTTATACAGGATAGTTGGTTAGATGATAAATCAAGGAAGCCAGGTTGTATTTCTGGCTATTAATAACTGAATTTCATTGTGCACAATACAGAAGTATAAATGTTGCTCTCTCCGTCAAGGACCACAGCAGCAAGCATGGATGTACTGAGTAGACCATTAACTTTTCAATTTCAAACCATTTCTCAAAAGAATACAATGAACATTATGATATAAATGAGCCATAGGTGTGATTCCAGAAAATGACTCAGGCTTCCTGTGCCTGCAGTTAAATAGCATACATAATATTCTTTACTTTACTATATAAATCTTAAAACCTAACACGATCAAAATTATTCTGTAAAGATTTGGATAGAGTTTGCAAGTTTCTGTCAGTTTATTATTACGTATGTGACCCTATTGGGGAGCATTTGTATCACTTTCTGTCACGATTATGAAAGAAATGAAGAGAGTGGCTGTCATCAAAAAAACAAACAGCAAAGCAATGTCAGAAGTTTCCTACTATTCCCCACTTTTTTAAACATTTGTTTTTCTCTGTGACCTTGTTGCAAATATCTCATTAAGGAAATCAAGGTTGATTTTTATCTCAAAGATGGGGTGGGAAAAATGGAGACTGTAACCCTTTCTTACTCTTCCCGTCTAACCCCCCATCCAAAATGAAATAAAAGTCTTTGCCAGGGTTGGGCTTTAAAAGAGAAGTATGGGAATAGAAAAAAAAAATTACCTAGATGGCTGCAGCACCGATCCCAGAAGCAGCTGTCCCCCACCTGCTCTACACTGAAAACTGAGCGATCAAACACCACTAATTGCTCAGTTCTCCCCCTCCACTCTGAGCAGTGACTGTCACTCATCAGCTCTCAGCACTGCCCCTCCAGCACTCACTGGAGCAGGGCAGGCATCTCCACTAGGCCAACTAGGCAGCCATCTAGGGCGCGCTGCCACCTAGGGGGCGCAGCCACAGGCCCATGGAGCTGCAGGGCACTGCATGAGAGCCCGGTCGGGTAGGGCCCAGACCAGTTACAGGTGTGAGAAGTGGGACAGTGAAGGCGGCAAGGTGCGGGCAGGATCCTGAATGACATCCAGGTACTGACCGACAATTCCCGCAGTGTGAGCGAGCAGCCAGCCCAGGAGATGAACACTGTGGGAAAGCAGTAAGGACGGGCAGGGCAAGCACCGATAGCACGGAAGGGAGAAGAACTCCAAAGATGAGGGCATAGCACCACCGGTGCCTGCTATATCCTGGAGCCCCTGGACTCCTTCAACCTCCTGGCCCGAAGGACAGGCTGCCCGGGTACCAGAGAATAAGGGCAGGGGGAGGCACTGGCAACCACTGACCGCTCCACTTCACAAAGATCCACTGAAAAGAGCAGAGCACCTCCGTGACCATGAAAACGGGTCCTATCTGCTGCTGGTCATTCTGCGGAAACGTACTGTATTGAACATGACCCACACATTTCAGCAGACAGGGACTGGTACATGTACAAGAGGGACTGCAGACTGGGCTAGGGGTCTCTCTGTCACCCCCTCTCTATCTCTCTGTCACCCCCCCTCTCTCTCTCTCTGTCACCTCCCCTCTCTTTTTTTCTCTCTGCCATGGGGTGTATGAGGAATGCATGGAGTGTGCTAGAAGTATAGAGGGCATATGAGGATTGCATGGAGTGTGCTGTAAGGATAGGGGTATATGAGGAATGCATGGGGTGGTCTAGGAGTATATAGGTTGTATAAGGATTGCATAGAGTGTGCTAGGAGTATATGGGGTGTATGAGGAATGCATGGAGTGTGCTGCAAGTATAGGGGGTTATGGGAAATGCATGGAGTGTGCTGTGAGTATAGGAGTGTATGGGGAATGCAGGGAGTGTGCTGCGAGTATAGGGGTGTATGGGAAATGCATGGAGTGTGCTGTGAATTATAGGGGGTGTATGGGGAATGCATGGAGTGTGCTGCGAGTATAGGGGGTGTATGGGAAATGCATGGAGTGTGCTGTGAGTAAAAGGGGTGTATGGGAAATGCATGAAATGCGCTGTGAGTATGAGGGGTGTATGGGAAATGCATGGAGTGTGCTGCGAGTATAGGGGGTATATGTGAAATGCATTGAGTGTGCTGCAAGTAAAGAAGGTGTATGGGAAATGCATGGAGTGTGCTGTGAGTATACGGGGTGTATGGGAAATGCATAGAGTGTGCTGTGAGTATAGGGGGTGTAGTATGGGAAATGCATGGAGTGTGCTTATAATAGATCATTTTCTGCTGTTTTTAAAAATGTAGATTTTTTTTGGGGGGGTGCAAGTAGCTGGTCCTGCCTAGGGCACAGAATACTCTAGTACTGACCCTGCACTGGAGTGTCGAGCTGTGCAGGGGCAGGGGCGACTGGCTCAGCTTTGGCTATACTTTTTTTAATTTTTCCTTTGAAACTCAGTGTAGAGTAGACATTAGGATGGGATGTTAGCAAAAAAAGACTCCAACATATATTAAACCTTTTTTTGTTAGGAATGCACTATTTTTTCAAATAACTATATCTTAGAAGGAACCCAAAAACTCTGTAAGCAGTACACTTTTCAATATGGGTTGTCACTGGAAGGTCTGATTCATGGTGCGTATACCATGTGTGAGGAAAATCTGATATTAATATGTATTACATGGCCAGATTTATTTATCTCCAGCTGAACTTCTGTATTGACCACTGGTAAAAATCTAATCATAATCCGTACCTATCAGTGTATAACACGCACGTTAAAAATAGAGGGTAAACAGTGAGTGCGTGTTATATGGCAATATTTTTTCTTTTACCAATGGGAGCGGGGTGCGGGCGGTCAGCCCTGGATGCCACACATTGGGGGGTGTCAGGCCATTGCTCCACCTCTCCTGGCCCTGGGACAGCACTGCCAGCATACTTTAAAGGAGTTGTAAAAGCAGAAGGTTTTTTTATCTTAATGCTTTCTTTGCACCTGGCTAAACATACCCTGTGCCTGGCTGTTTGCAACAAATTGGGATCAGAACCTGGGTTAGGCAGCGGGAACAGCTAGAGTGTCTTCACAACAGTAGTAAAGTCGAAGATGGAAGGAGGAACCATTGAGACAGGAGACTAGGAATCCATTGGGAAGTGTCAGTCTCTGAAAAGGCTTCAGACTGCAAGCTCTCTTGATCAAAGCAGCGTTCTGTGATGCAGGTAGCTGAAAAGGTGTTTACTATCTTCTGTACGGATATTTTTTACTTTATGGATATTTTATTAACCACTTCAGCCCGGAAGGATTTGCTCCCTATGACTAGGCCATCTTTTGCAATATGGTACTGCGTCGCTTTAACTGACAATTGACCTCCCTTTTTCCCCACAAATAGAGCTTTCTTTTGGTGGTATTTGATCACCTCTGCGGTTTTTATCTTTTGCTCTACAAACAAAAAAAGACCGACAATTTCGAAAATAATCCAATTTTTGTAACTTTCTGCTATAATACATGAGTTTTGGCGTATAACACGCACTCACAGAGCTGTGAACAAGGCTTGCTGCCTGTGACAGACATAGCCAGGACAGAGGCTTTTGGAAGGGACTCTGAATGCCTGCCTCTTGCGGTGGCATTACTTTAGATTCAGGTCCATATCCCCCAAGACACACAGACTCTGGGGACCCTGGATATGCCATTGTGATGGGAGTCACTAATAGGGGCACAAGGTGAATGAGAACCCCACTATGATCTGTGCTAGTCACACTCAATGCTGTATATATGTATATAAAATGTGTGCTGTCTCATTGTGTTGTGTACTATTTGCTGTGCTAGTTTGGGGTGGGGCTGTATTCCAATGTTCTATTGTGTCTGATATTCTGGGATGTTTATCTCTATGAAGGGAGGGGGGATTCCTCCATCAGCCCCCTGCTGATAAGACTGTTTACTGATAAGTTTGAACACACCTGACTTGTGTGTCTATTGTCATTGGACAGTTTAACCCACCCTCTTTTCCAAGGGTGGGGGGAAGAGTCTCTGAGTTATTTTATCTGTTGTGTCCATGTGTGATAATAAAGGAGTTGATTCCTGTTTGACCCTCAAGACAGAGCATCTTGTCTCATATTTGGGGGAGAATTACTCGTATGGGTTCCTTGTTCGGCTGATCGGAGTGTTCGGTAGCTGACTTTGTGTTTGGGTATGGAATGTCCTAAATGACTTTAACCCCTTTCGTACTCGGGGTGTCGTTACAGAGGGGGCTTCCAGATTCTGATAACCCACCCACCTGCAGACCTCCACAACCACCGGGCAAGGGTTGTGGGGATGAGGCCCTTGTCCCCATCAACATGGAGGTAAGGTGCTTTGGGGTCAGACCCCAAAGCACCCTCCCCATGTTGAAGGCATGTGGCCTGGTACAGTTCAGGAGGAGGGCACTCTCTTATCCCCCCTCTTTTCTTGCGGCCTGCCAGGTTGCGTGCTCGGATATGGGTCTGGTATGGATTTTGGGGGGACCCCTACGATATATTTTTTAAAATTTGGCGCAGGGTTCCCCTTAATTTCCATACCAGACCTGAAGGGCCTGGTATGGATTTTGGGGGGACCCCCACATATTTTTTTTTTATGGTTTGGGGTTCCCCTTTATATTCATACCAGACCCAAAGGGACTGGCAATGAACTGGGGGGGACCCCATGCCGTTTTTTCATTTTTTTTTCTATATTGCCGAGACCCAATAATTCATTACAGCCGCGAGCAGTTTTAGATGACAATTTTTCCTTTAGAAATGTCTTTTTGCTGTGGTACTGTTCTAAACACGGGAAAAATGTTCCACTTTACAGGCATACTATAGACCAGTGGTCTCAAACTGGTGGCCCTCCAGCTGTTGCGAAACTACAAGTCCCATGAGGCAGTGCAAGGCTGACAGTTACAAGCATGACTCCCACAGACAAAGGCATGATGGGACTTGTAGTTTCGCAACAGCTGGAGGGCCGCCAGTTTGAGACCCCTGCTATAGACACTTTAAACATTTCACTTTAAACATTAAAAAAAAATCACTGCTCCCGAAAAAACGTCCGTTTTTAAAACTTTTTTTTGCATTGATACATGTCCCCTGGGGCAGGACCCAGGTCCCCAAACACTTTTTATGACAATAACTTGCATATAAGTCTTTAAAATGAGCACTTTTGATTTTTTATGTTTGTGTTCCATAGACTTTAATGGTGTTCGCGTGTTCTGCCAAATTTTTTGCCTGTTCGGATGTTCTGGTGCGAACCGAACCGGGGGGGTGTTCGGCTCATCCTTAATCATTGGGAGTGCCCCATAACAGTAAGCACATTCATGCTTATACTTACGAAGCACCCCAATGACATTGGCTTTCATTGAAATCAAAACAGTAGCCCTTTGTGTAATCCAAGCTCAAGGGGTTAACTGCAGGCTGCTTAATGCCCCTTGTTTAGGAGGCAGGATCAAATTTAGCCATAGTCCCACATCCTTCATTCCCCACTTAAGAGCAGGGTTTAAAGTGAAAGTTTCTTTCCCGAAAAGATTCATCATACGAGTACCACCCTAAGCCACCCAAATTTCTGTAGGCCTCCAGCACATGATCCAAATGCTGGAATAACCCACCACACAGCTTCGGGCGTCTCTCAGCCATAACGCTAGAGAAAATGCAATAAGCTTGCAGCCAATTATGAAAAGACCTGGGCACAGGCCTACGCCTATTTTCCTCCTGTTTCTCATCCCCTTTTCTATTGGCTTTGCCCACAAATTCCTCGTGAGAGGGCAAGAGGAACAATACATCCACTAATTATCCTTTCCATATTTTTTCCTTTACTGATAAGGGTAAATGATATCCCAATGGAGAAACATTGCAGGGCATGGTCTACTTTAAGCAAGCTTCCGGTACCCCCAGCCTGCTAGACATGTTAGGCCTGTGTATGGCAAGACATTACTTAAATTACCTAAACTCCTAACCTCCATGGGAATGACAACAGAAGACTGGGAGGGGACAGATAATACCTCTGGAGAAGCAAAAGAGGGGTTAACAGGTTTAGTAACATTTGCAAAGTAAGGAGTAACAGAATTTGCAGGAGTCTGCACTAAAGGAGAAATACTATAAAGTGGGGCTGGGGAGGCCACAATCTCAAGAAAGAGGGCCCCAATTAGTGCCCCCCTTTTATCATTCTCTTTTGTTTTGTTTTTGTCTGTAGTTAATTTTGCCAACATGTCTGTTTTGATTTTTTGTCTCTTGATCTAGATCCATCCACTGTGACTGCCATGATCCATGGATCCACCAGGGGGAGCTGCGTGTGTCCCCTGTGGAGTAATGTGCTCACAACCACCCGTGGGTAGGCCCCACCCGCTTATGGCCGGTGGACGGCTTGGGGTAATCAATTCCTGCTGTCCCCATGGTGTTTCTGCGGGGAGGAGCTCCTACCCATCCCCACCGCGTCATTTGACGCTGTTGGGGAAATCTCATGCAGTTGACGTTCTGGCGCGTGACGTCATCCAGCCCCAAAAGGCGTGGCTACGCCACGTGCCTCCATGTCAGAAAATCACCCTGTCCCTGTCCTGAGCCGCCCCTCTTGCGGCGTTTTCAATGTCAGGGATCCAGCACCTCCTTCTCTCAGCCATTGGCTCCCCCTAAGAGATACTCCCCATATAAAGCATTCACACCTGGCAGGTATGTCTCTGATTGAGCACTGCTGCCATGGTGGAACGTCTGCATTGGTGTGTTTAAAGGTAATGTACTCTATGTTAGGGGGAAATTATATTCTGCTCCCCTATCTTACTCTCATGCAATATTTTGTGCAAGCTTATGACGAATTTAAGGAAGTGTGTGTTAAAATGCTCTTCCAACTCCTTTTTTTGTCTTAGATATTAATACCTCCTTGCTGGTGTAGCCTACAAGGCTTTTTTTCTGGATGTTTGCAAGCTGCTCATCCAGGAAATACACACCCATCCACCTGCTATTCTGTGGATTGCCTCAGTCACTGTGGAACTCTCTATTGATTTTATTTCCCTCGTTTTTCTTTGATTTTGTACTGTGGATCATCAAGTGAGTATCTAAATGGCTATGAATACATTACAAACTTATACCTTAGTATTATCCATTTTATTTGTATTGTGTGTTATTACTATGTGATCATGTTTACATTTCAGAAAGAGAATTAGTCACCCAAATATCATTTACCCTGATGAAGGAATACACATTGTTCATTCCAAAACATGTTGGGCTATGTGCTAGAAATCCCTACTCACTGACCACAGTTTGTCTTTGGCAACACAGAGCACACTTGCTTTTTGTTGGGTTCGACACTATGCTTGATGTACCATTTTTCCCTATACATGTACTGTATGTTTTACATTACCTTGCCTAATAGGCCATATTTATACGTTTTATGCTCTGTATTTAATAAAAGTGGCATTATATTGCCTTTTACTATAGCTACTACCTCTATGACAAATTCTGCCTAAAAAGTCCAAGGGGGCTGCTCCTATCTTGCACTTTGGTGCAGGTGTTCAGTTTTATATAAATTTAGGATGATGGCAGCTTAAACACGACCATATCCCATTCTCTCTTGCTCTTAAGTACCATATTTAGGGCATAACATGTAATATGTCACAGAACAGCACCTGCCCACACTCCCCTCCTGCAATCTGCTGATCGCAAGTGCAATTCTTTATAGGCTCTAGTGTAAAAAAAAAAAAATACTTTTACCTGTAAAAATATGTGCATTCATTATTTGTTTAAAAAAGTTGAACTTGTCCTTTAAGATGGAGTGAAAATCTCAACTTTTTCAACACTTCAGTGAAATGTGGTTGTCATTTGGGAAAGAGAGGCACAGAGTATTACCGGAGGTAGTAGCTTGGCACAGGAAGTGACATGAAGGGGAAGGCTAGGAGGCAGGTATGTGCAGTGGAAGTTAGTGTGGGGTGGAGCTGTGGGGAGGAAGTGAGCCGATTAGGAAGGGGAGGGCTCATTCGCCATGAGGGAGGACAGGGTAAGCAGCTTCCCACCCGCCCGCCCTACAATTCTGGTGGTGATTTTTTGTGTTTGTATAATGGGGTATTGAGTGCCACAAGGGGTTGGTTGTGGCATTTGGCGGGGTGCAAAGTCCTTTTAGGTTATATGGGCACATAAAAAGGCATGGTGTAGGGACCCATCTGACTTACGGCTCCCAGTTGCTATATGGCTACCTGCTAGTTATCTCCGAGATGGTGGTTTCACGACTGGAGGCCTGAGAAGTGACTAGCAGGTACAGTTCTGGTTTTATGCCTATTGGGACCTTGTGCTCCATTTTAGAGAATAACTGCAAGTTATGTTTAAAAGGGTTATTATGGTAATTATTATTAGGGATGAGCCGAACACCCCCCCCGGTTCGGTTCGCACCAGAACCTGTGAACGGACCGAAAATTTGCACGAACATTAGAACCCTATTGACGTCTATGGGACTCGAACGTTCAAAATCAAAAGTGCTCATTTTAAAGGCTAATTTGCATGGTATTGTCCTAAAAAGGGTTTTGGGACCCGGGTCCTACCCCAGGGGAAATGTATCAATGCAAAAAAAACTTTTAAAAACGGCCGTTTTTTCGGGAGCAGTGATTTTAATGATGCTTAAAGTAAAAAAAAAAAGTGAAATATTCCTTTAAATATCGTACCTGGGGTGTGTCTATAGTATGCCTGTAAAGTGGCGCGTGTTTCCCGTGTTTAGAACAGTCCCTGCACCATATGTCATTTTTAAAGGAAAAAATCTCATTTAAAACTGCTTGCGGTTTTAATATAATGTCGGGTCCTGGCAATATGGATGAAAATCAGTTCGACAAACGGCATGGGTACCCCCCAGTCCATTACCAGGCCCTTTGGGTCTTGTATGGATATTAAGGGGAACCCCGCACCCAAATTAAAATAAGGAAAGGTGTTGGGCCACCAGGCCCTATATACTCTGAACAGCAGTATACAGGCGGTGCAAACAAGACAGGGACTGTAGGTTTGTTGTTAAGTAGAATCTGTTTGTAATTTTGAACTGGTACATTTTTAACGTGTTTAGCTCCAGCCAAAAAATCTATTTTAAGCTTTTTGGAGAACATAGGGAAGGGTTATCACCCCTGTGACATTTGTTTTGCTGTCTGTGCTCCTCTTCAGAAGATTTCACCTAATTTTTTGTCCCAATGACAAATGTTTTTTGAAAATTTGGGTTTTATTTGTGAAACAAGGATTGGTGATAAAGCATCAGTGGAAAGGAGAAATGTTTTTCCCATATTAACTCTTACAGGAGAGAATTTCCCTTCCTAGGGGTAGATTTCATCTCACTTCCTGTTGTCTCCTTCTGTTTGCAAGTAGGAGTCGTTTGTAAGTTAGATGTTTGAAAGTAGGGGCCTGTCCTATATACTCAGCAGAAATTTGGGCCTTAGGTGTTGTTGTGGCCACAACACTGTAAGCCCTCACAGGGTCCTGCTGTGAAATATTAGATCAAGAATTGTAATTACATGCCCCTGTTGAACAGGGGCTGAAAAATTAGGCCTTAGGCACTGGTGCTGGTGCCACAACACTGCAACCCCTCACAGACACTCTAGTTGGAACGCAGGAACGAGCCCTGCTGCAAAGTATTGCATCAAAAATTGTAATTACACGCCCCTGTTAAACAGGGGCTGAAAAATTGGGCCTTAGGCACTGGTGCTGGTGCCACAACACTGTAAGTCCTCACTCGCTCTTGGTGGGTGCAGAAATGGGCCCTGCTGTGAAATATTAGATCAAGAATTGTAATTACATGCCTCTGTTGAACAGGGGCTGAAAAATTAGGCCTTAGGCACTGGTGCTGGTGCCACAACACTGCAACCCCTCACAGACACTCTAGTTGTAACGCAGAAACGAGCCCTGCGGCAAAGTATTGCATCAAAAATTGTAATTACACGCCCCTGTTAAACAGGGGCTGAAAAATTGTGCCTTAGGAACTGGTGGTGGCGCCCAGAACCAAAAATGTACTTACAAGCTATCAGCGTGATCATTGAGGAGGAAGAGGATAATTACTCAGGGATAGTCACTCAGCAACAGCATCGGCAGTCTTTGAAGGGATCTGAGATTTCAAAAAAAAATTTACATTTTTTTTGATACATCAGCATCAGGTGCTTAGTAGCTGGTGGTGATCCAAGACTGATTCATTTTTATGAAGGTCAGTCGATCGACCAAGTCGGTGGACAGATGCACCCTGTGACCGGTTACAAAGCCTCCAGCAGCACTGAATGTGCGTTCCGAAAGAACGTGGATGCAGGACAGGCCAGTAGCTCAATTGCATACTGTGCAAGCTCTGGCCAGTGATCCATCCTCAAGACCCAGTAACCCAGAGGATTTTTGGTGGGAAAGGTGTCCAAGTCAGATCTTGCCCCTAGGTATTCCTGCACCATGTAAAACAGACGCTGGCGATGGTTGCTGGAACCGATCATACCTTGGGGCTGCGGACCAAAAAATTGTCTGAACGCATGGGTCAGACGGCCACCTTCTCCACCGCTCCCTCTTTGACTGACCGAAGCCTTAGCAACACGTTGTCCAGAAACAGGAGTTTGTAACCTCCCAGTCTCTGGGAACGCGTTGCACAGACCTTTCTGCAAGGCCTCCCGAAGATGTTTCATCCTCTGCTCCCTCTGCGACGGCAAGATAAGGTCCACAACCTTACCCTTGTAACGTGGATCAAGGAGGGTTGCCAGCCAGTATTGGTCCTTCTCCTTGATACCACGAATACGAGGATCCTTACGCAGGCTTTGCAGGATCAGGGAGGCCATGCAGCGTAGGTTTGCTGAGGCATTCGGTCCGGAGTCCTCTGGGTCACTAAGGACGACATGGTCCGCAGCCACCTCCTCCCAGCCACGTACAAGTCCATGTGTTTCTTGGGACTGATCCCTTAAAGACTGCTTCTGATGCTGAGTGCCAGGCTCCACCTCCATACTGACACAATCTTCCTCCTCCTCCTCTTCCTGTGTGATCGGCAGGCATGCAGGAACACTGTCTGGATAAAGGGGGCCTTGAGAGCTAAGGAAGTCCTCCTCTTCCTGCCTCTGTTCTGCCTCAAGTGCCCTGTCCATTATTCCATGCAGCGTGTGCTCCAACAGGTGGACAAGGGGGACAGTGTCACTGATGCATGCACTGTCACTGCTCACCATCCTCGTGGCCTCCTCAAATGGTGACAGGACAGTGCATGCATCCCTGATCATGGCCCACTGGCGTGGGGAAAAAAAAACAAGCTCCCCTGACCCTGTCCTGGTGCCATAGTCGCACAGGTACTCATTGATGGCCCTCTGCTGCGTGTGCAGCCGCTGCAGCATGGCTAAAGTTGAGTTCCACCTGGTGGGCATGTCACAGATTAGGCGGTTCTTGGGCAGGTTAAACTCCTTTTGGAGGTCAGCCAGCCAAGCACTGGCATTATATGACCGGCGGAAATGCACACAGACTTTCCTGGCCTGCCTCAGGACATCCTGTAATCCGGTACCTGCCCAAGAACCGCTGCACCACCAAGTTAAGGACGTGAGCCAATCAGGGCACATGGGTCATTTGTCCCTGTCGGAGGGCAGAGAAGAGGTTGGTGCCATTGTCGCAAACCACCATTCCTGCCTTAAGTTGGTGTGGTGTCAACCACCTCTGAACCTGCCCCTGCAGAGCTGACAGAACCTCTGCCCCAGTGTGGCTCCTGTCCCCCAAGCACACCAGCTCAAGCACCGCATGGCATCTTTTGGCCTGCGTACTTGCGTAGCCCTTTGAACGGCTACGGAGCACCGCTGGTTCCAAAGACAAAGCACAGGAAGAGGCCATGGAGGAAGAAGAAGAGGAGGGGGTGGAGGAGAGAGGTGTGTCACAATCATTAGCATTTTGGAGGCGTGGTGGCGGAACAACCTCCAACACTACTGCACCTTGTCCTGCATCCTTCCCAGCTGCCAGCAGAGTGACCCAATGCGCCGTGAGGCATGGACATTGCCTTCCACATGCCGGTAGAGAGCCAGAATCGCCTTCCGTGAGAAAAAGTGGCAATTGGGTACCTGCCACTGAGGAACCGCACATTCCACAAACTCACGGAAGGGGGCAGAGTCTACCAACTGAAAAGGCAGCAGTTGAAGTGCTAGCAATTTTGCCAAGCTAGCATTCAACCGCTGGGCATGTGGATGGCTGGGAGCAAACTTCTTTCGGCGGTGCAGCAGCTGGGGCAGGGAAATTTGCCTGGTACAATCTGACATCGGTGTACCAAAAGCAGATTGCCCACAAATACTTGGCTATGACACACCTAATTCTACACCTTCATTCCTCTCAGTGCAGGTCTCAGAGAGGACTGAAGGTCTAGTGGGGTTGGAAATCTCAGCTGATGAGGAGCAAGAAGAGGTCCTCTTTGTTCTTTGGTGTGGGTCTTTTAGATACGCTTGCCAACGAACTGCATGGCAGGTCAACATATGTCTGGTCAAGCATGTGGTACCCAAGCGGGAGATGTTTTGGCCACGCGAGATACGCTTGAGACATATGTTGCAAATAGCAGCAGTGCGATCTGATGCACTCGTCTCAAAAAAGGCCCACACCAAAGAACTTTTGGAATAACTGCAGCGTTAGTTTAGCTGAACACTGTGCAGAGCTCGCAAAAAAATAACTTGTAGCTTTTTTAGCTGCCTGCGGTAGTGATAGGATCAGGAAAACACCACCAACCTTCTACAGGTAGCTTTAGGTGAACACTGTGCAGAGCTCGCAAAAAAATAACTTGTAGGTTTAGCTGAACACTGTGAGGTGGACGCACCACACTAACTTGTAGTTTTAGCTGAACACTGTGAGCAGGATGCACCGCACTAACTTCTAGGTTTAGCTGAACACTGTGAGCAGGACGCACCGCACTAACTTGTAGTTTTAGCTGAACACTGTGAGCGGGATGCACCGCACTAACTTGTAGGTTTAGCTGAACACTGTGAGGTGGACGCACCACACTAACTTGTAGGTTTAGCTGAACACTGTGAGCAGGACGCACCCCACTAACTTGTAGGTTTAGCTGAACACTGTGAGCAGGACGCACCCGACTAACTTGTAGGTTTAGCTGAACACTGTAAGCAGGACGCACCCCACTAACTTGTAGGTTTAGCTGAACACTGTGAGCAGGATGCACCCCACTAACTTGTAGTTTTAGCTGAACACTGTGAGCAGGACGCACTGCACTAACTGTAAATAGTCTAGCTGCCTGACTGTGGTACTAATATGATCAAAAGAACACCAGCAATTTTCTTCAGGTAGCTGTAAATACTGTAACAAGACAAGCCTGCCTGTCAGTAAGAAGATAACAGGAACGGATCTAGCTGAACACTGTGAGCAGGACGCACTGCACTAACTGTAAATAGTCTAGCTGCCTGACTGTGGTACTAATAGGATCAAAAGAACACCAGCGATTTTCTTCTGGTAGCTGTAAATACTGTAACAAGACAAGCCTGCCTGTCAGTAAGAAGATAACAGGAACGGATCTAGCTGAACACTGTGAGCAGGACGCACTGCACTAACTTGTAGCTTTAGATGAACACTGTGCAGAGATCTCACTACACTAACTTGTAGGTTTAGCTGAACACTGTGAGCAGGACGCACAGCACTAGGGATGAGCCAAACACCCCCCTGTTCGGTTCGCACCAGAACATGCAAACAGGAAAAAAGTTCGCTCGAACACGCGAACACCGTTAAAGTCTATGGGACACGAACATGAATAATCAAAAGTGCTAATTTTAAAGGCTTATATGCAAGTTATTGTCATAAAAGGTGTTTGGGGACCTGTGTCCTGCCCCAGGGGACATGGATCAATGCAAAAAAAAGTTTTAAAAACGGCCGTTTTTTCAGGAGCAGTGATTTTAATAATGCTTAAAGTCAAACAATAAAAGTGTAATATCCCTTTAAATTTCATACCTGGGGGATGTCTATAGTATGCCTGTAAAGGGGCGTATGTTTCCCGTGTTTAGAACAGTCCGACAGCAAAATGACATTTCGAAGGAAAAATTCCATTTAAAACTACCCGCGGCTATTAATGCATTGCCGACAATACACATAGAAGTTCATTGATAAAAACTGCATGGGAATTCAACACAGGGAAACCCCGAACCAAAATTTAAAAAAAAAATGACGTGGGAGTCCCCCTAAATTCCATACCAGGCCCTTCAGGTCTGGTATGGATATTAAGGGGAACCCCGGCCAAAATTTGAAAAAAAAATGACGTGGGGTTCCCCCTAAATTCCATAACAGACCCTTCAGGTCTGGTATGGATTTTAAGGGGAACCCCGCGTCAAAAAAAACCCAAAAATGGCGTGGGGTCCCCCAAAAAATCCATACCAGACCCTTATCCGAGCACGCAACCTGGCAGGCCGCAGGAAAAGAGGGGGGATGAGAGTGTGGCCCCCCCCTCCTGAACCGTACCAGGCCACATGCCCTCAACATTGGGAGGGTGCTTTGGGGTAGCCCCCCAAAACACCTTGTCCCCATGTTGATGAGGACAAGGGCCTCATCCCCACAACCCTGGCCGGTGGTTGTGGGGGTCTGCGGGCGGGGGGCTTATCGGAATCTGGAAGCCCCCTTTAACCCCCCTGGCGGTATTCCCGAGTCTGGCTCGGGGTGGCTTTTTCATACCAAAAGCGGTATCCCCGAGCCAGACTCGGGATCGCATCGCAGGATCGAGGAAGAGTTTACTTACCTTGTCCCCTGGATCCTGCGATGTCTCCCCGCTGTGATCGGCGAGCCGCTGCGTCTCGCTCGATTCACAGTGCCGAGCTCCGTTCCCTGCGAGCGTTGCGACGCACGGGGACAGAGTTCGGCGGTAAATTCAAAAGTGAAACACACAGTACAGATACAGCATACTGTAATCTTACAGATTACAGTACTGTATCAAATAACTACACATCCCCTTTGTCCCTAGTGGTCTGCCCAGTGTCCTGCATGCAGTTTTATATATATAAAACTGTTCTTTCTGCCAGGAAACTGGAGATTGTCCATAGCAACCAAAACTGTCTCTTTACATCAAAAGTGGTTTTAGACCAGCTAGAAAAAAGCGATAATAAATTATAATCACTTGCAGAATTGAGCGATAGTGATTTGTGAGGAGATCCGTCATCAAACACTAAAAGTAACGAAAGCGACAATTCTGCAACTGAGCAAATTTCAGTGTTTTTGATTTGATTACATTATTATATAATTTTTATTATTATTATATTATTATTTGTTATAATTATTTATAGTTATTTATTATATTATAATTTTTTATTTCGTTTTTCAAACTTTATCATACACGGGATGTCTACTAGACTCTTGTTTGGACAGATTTAAGTGAACTATTCCTAAGAATTACAGGCCTACAATATAAAACGCCAAATTTCTGTGCAAAATAATGGTACCGCTTTCAGCACCTAAAATCTGAAATAATCATACCGCCAGGGAGGTTAACAAGGGGACCCCCAGATCCCGGCCCTCCCCCCTGTGTGAAATGGTAAGGGGGTACTTACCCCTACCATTTCACTAAAAAACTGTCAAAAATGTTAAAAATGACAAGAGACAGTTTTTGACAATTCCTTTATTTAAATGCTTCTTCTTTCTTCTATCTTCCTTCTTTTTCTTCTTCTTCTGGTTCTTCTCGCTCTTCTGGTTCTTCCTCCGGTGTTCTCGTCCAGCATCTCCCCCGCGGACTCTTCTATCTTCTTCTCCTCGGGCCGCTCCGCACCCATGGCATGGCTGGAGGCTCCCACTCTTCTCTTCATCTTCTTCTTCATCCTCTTCTCTTCTTCCTTCTTCTCTTCTTCATTTTCTTCTCCGGGCCGCTCCGCACCCATGCTGGCATGGAGGGAGGCTCCCGCTGTGTGACGGAATCTCCTCGTCTGATGGTTCTTAAATAACGGGGGGCGGGGCCACCCGGTGACCCTGCCCCCCTCTGATGCACGGTGACTTGACGGGATTTCCCTGTGACGTCACGGGGAATGCCACAGGGAAGTCCCATCATGTCCCGTGCGTCAGAGGGGGCGGGGTCACCGGTGGCCCCGCCCCCCATTATTTAAGAACCGTCAGACGAGGTGACGCCGTCACACAGCGGGAGCCTCCCTCCATGCAAGCATGGATGCGGAGCGGCCCGGAGAAGAAAATGAAGAAGAGAAGAAGAGAAGAAGGAAGAAGAGAAGAGGATGAAAAAGAAGATGAAGAGAAGAGCGGGAGCCTCCCCCCATGCCATGGGTGCGGAGCGGCCCGAGGAGAAGAAGATAGAAGACGCCGCGGAGGAGATGCTGGACGAGAACGCCGGAGGAAGAACCAGAAGAGCCAGAAGAACCAGAAGAAGATGAAGGAAGAAAGAAGAAGCATTTAAATAAAGGAATTGTCAAAAACTGTCTCTTGTCATTTTTAACATTTTTGACAGTTTTTTAGTGAAATGGTAGGGGTAAGTACCCCCTTACCATTTCACACAGGGGGGGGCGGGATCTGGGGGCTCCCTTGTTAAAGGGGGCTTCCAGATTCCGATAAGTCCCCCGCCCGCAGACCCCCACAACCACCGGCCAGGGTTGTGGGGATGAGGCCCTTGACCTCATCAACATGGGGACAAGGTGTTTTGGGGGGCTACCCCAAAGCACCCTCCCAATGTTGAGGGCATGTGGCCTGGTACGGTTCAGGAGGGGGGGGCGCACTCTCATCCCCCCTCTTTTCCTGCGGCCTCTCAGGTTGCGTGCTCGGATAAGGGTCTGGTATGGATTTTTGTGGGGGCCCCACGCCGTTTTTTTTTTTTTTGGCACAGGGTCTGGTATGGAATTAAGGGGGAACCCCACGTCATTTTTTTTTTAAAATTTTGGTTCGGGGTTTCCCTGTGTTGAATTCCCATGCCGTTTTTATCAATGAACTTCTATGTGTATTGTCAGCAATGCAATAGCCGCGGGTAGTTTTGAATGGAATTTTTCCTTCGAAATGTCATTTTGCTGTCAGACTGTTCTAACCACGGGAAACATGCGCCCCTTTACAGGCATACTATAGACACGCCCCAGCTACGAAATTTAAAGGGATATTACACTTTTATTGTTTGACTTTAAGCATTATTAAAATCACTGCTCCTGAAAAAACGGCCGTTTTTAAAACTTTTTTTTGCATTGATCCATGTCCCCTGGGGCAGGACCCGGGTCCCCAAACACTTTTTATGACAATAACTTGCATATAAGCCTTTAAAATTAGCACTTTTGATTTCTCCCATAGACTTTTAAAGGGTGTTCAGCGGCATTCGAATTTGCCGCGAACACTCCAAATTGTTCGCTGTTCTGCGAACTTGCGAACAGCCAATGTTCGAGTCGAACATGAGTTCAACTCGAACTCGCAGCTCATCCCTACACAGCACTAACTTGTAGTTTTAGCTGAACACTGTGAGCAGGACGCACCCCACTAACTTGTAGGTTTAGTTGAACACTGTGAGCAGGACGCACCCCACTAACTTGTAGTTTTAGCTGAACACTGTGAGCAGGATGCACTGCACTAACTGTAAATAGTCTAGCTGCCTGACTGTGGTACTAATAGTATCAAAAGAACACCAGCAATTTTCTTCAGATAGCTGTAAATATTGTAACAAGACAAGCCTGCCTGTCAGTAAGAAGATAACAGGAACGGATCTAGCTGAACACTGTGAGCAGGACGCACTGCACTAACTTGTAGCTTTAGATGAACACTGTGCAGAGGTCTCACTACACTAACTTGTAGGTTTAGCTGAACACTGTGAGCAGGACGCACTGCACTAACTTGTAGCTTTAGATGAACACTGTGCAGAGGTCTCACTACACTAACTTGTAGGTTTAGCTGAACACTGTGAGCAGGACGCACAGCACTAACTTGTAGTTTTAGCTGAACACTGTGAGCAGGACGCACCACACTAACTTCTAGGTTTAGCTGAACACTGTGAGGTGGACGCACCGCACTAACTTGTAGTTTTAGCTGAACACTGTGAGCAGGACGCACCGCACTAACTTGTAGGTTTAGCTGAACACTGTGAGGTGGATGCTCCACACTAACTTGTAGGTTTAGCTGAACACTGTGAGCAGGACGCACCCCACTAACTTGTAGGTTTAGCTGAATACTGTGAGCAGGACGCACCCCACTAACTTGTAGGTTTAGTTGAACACTGTGAGCAGGACGCACCCCACTAACTTGTAGGTTTAGCTGAACACTGTGAGCAGGACGCACCCCACTAACTTGTACGTTTAGCTGAACACTGTGAGCAGGACGCACCCCACTAACTTGTAGTTTTAGCTGAACACTGTGAGCAGGACGCACTGCACTAACTGTAAATAGTCTAGCTGCCTGACTGTGGTACTAATAGGATCAAAAGAACACCAGCAATTTTCTTCAGGTAGCTGTAAATACTGTAACAAGACAAGCCTGCCTGTCAGTAAGAGGATAACAGGAACGGATCTAGCTGAACACTGTGAGCAGGACGCACTGCACTAACTGTAAATAGTCTAGCTGCCTGACTGTGGTACTAATAGGATCAAAAGAACACCAGCAATTTTCTTCAGGTAGCTGTAAATACTGTAACAAGACAAGCCTGCCTGTCAGTAAGAAGATAACAGGAACGGATCTAGCTAAACAGAATACAGTGTATATATATATATATATGCAACACCTGGGATGCATATATATACACAATACACTGTAAGTGCAGCTAACTGACTGACTGTTCTGCCTAATCTATCTAACTCAAATCAAATGACACTGTCTCTCTGTCTATCTCTTTCAATGCCGGAACACACACTACACAGGGCTGCCGTGCAGGCGGCCTTATATAGTGTGGGGCGTGTACTAAATCCCCTGAGCCATAATTGGCCAAAGCCTCCTTGGCTTTGGCCAATTACGGCTCTCTGTTCAGACGGCGCTGTGATTGGCCAAGCATGCGAGTCATAGTGCATGCTTGGCCAATCATCAGCCAGCAATGCACTGCAATGCCACAGTGAATTATGGGCCGTGACACGCCACACGAATTTGGCGCGAATGGCCCATATCGTTCGCAATTCGGCGAACAGGCGAACAGACGATGTTCGAGTCGAACATGGGTTCGACTCAAACACGAAGCTCATCCCTAATTATTATGGTAATTATTTGATATTTATATTTTGGTTAATAAAACAGCTGCTATGGCCAATTTACTCCCTTTCAGTGTTGTGTGGTCCTTAGAGGGAGGGATGGGGTTTTTGGTGCAGCAGGTAACAAGCCATTGTGTTATACCATAGTCAAGTCCATTCACTCCAAAATCGAATGTTAAAAGCAAAAGTTTTTTAAGTACTTTCAAACGATATTTGTCAAGTCATTGAAAGTACTGATGAGAATTGATGCATAAAAGTTTGTACGAATGATTGTCCCAAAATCTACTAGTAAATGTCCAGTTTAAAGCCAGGGTGTGGGAATACAGGAACCAGGACTCAGTTTTCAGGAATCATGAACCTGGTCTCTTGAATCAGGAGTCAGGTCTAAGACCTCAGGGCTAGCAATACAGTAAAATACACTAGTAACAACCTACAATCAGAAAGAGGCCTATAAAAAAGTCTGCAAATGAAAAGGTTGGTTTAACTTTAATGATTTTTGCCCAAAACATCCCTATGCATTTCAGCGTCCTCAATGCTTTATTATGCATTCAGTGAAAGAATGCGAGTTCCTAGCCTGGACAAATATAGAATAGAAAAGAAGAGAACTCTGACACTTTTCAGGCACTCAATTACAGCGTGCATGTTCTAGGTCTGTGACTCAAAAACGCAGGCAACTATTATTTTCCTACATGGGGAGCAATGGCAGTCCCCACACTTTTTTTCATTACCGAATGACATTAAATGACAAATAGTCCACACACAGGCAGCATTGTAACAGAGAAGAGAAGTTTTTCACCCATTGATTGTTTCTACATTCCTAAGCATAAAGGTGAATTAACACTTTTTTACAGGCTCTTTGGTTTCCTTTTTAATATGGAGATGAAGGCTGTTTAAGATGACCAGAGAGTGCATTAGTGCCGCAAGTGCTTCTCTAGGAAAATGGGTGACATTTATCCGACTGACTTGAAATATTCTCTTCAATAAGGGACGGATCTGATGACGTGTTAAATTTACCAATAAACATGCTTAAAGGCAATTACAAATCAAATACATCCAATCTCTATATAATAAGTCAGGGCAAATCTATTGAATCTAATAGTGGTATTACATATCCTTCTTAGTGTTCTTGTTACAATAGCTTCATAATTAATTAGAAGTATTTATTACTTTTGGTGTCAAAGATCTTTAAATGGCCTGGTGGAGACTGCAGCTAAACGTGACATTTGCTGAAGTCTAGATTTCTCAAAAACATTGTGAGGTGTTTGCCTCAGTAAAGGCCAAGAAGCTTCACTTTTTAAATATAATAAGAAGTATTTAAAACTGAAGGCCTCCATTCAAGTGTTTATATTATTTATTTTTAAGATCTTCTATTTGGTGTAGGTAACATGACCCTTATTAATGTGAAAGATTAATTTGAAATATTTGTTTAAAATTATTAAGACAGATTATACTGTTTAACAGGCTATACAATGCAAGAGCTTGTTGGGTAAAGGAAGTTGTGTTGGGGGTGGGTGTAATTCACCTCCCAGTCTCCGCCAACCGCCGCCAAAAATTGACGAAATACAGATAGAACAGCCAAGTCCAAAAGTTTTAGACATGTAATTAGATGTCTCAAGAGGGGTCCTCCCTCACTCTTCGGCCCTACATCTTGTGCTTTACTAAAGGTAAACCAGTGGACCGTATGGAGGGGGTCATTATGAGTCTAAAGTATCTTGGAGAGATGGGTCAGATTGAGTTTGGTTCATCAGTAACTTATATCTATCTGTGATGCGGATGTGGGTCCAGCAGGCCCAGGTGTGGGAGAATTTGGCCGGGGCAATCTCAAGCTATGGAAATCAATTCTTCAATCTCTGCAATTTTTCCAATTCGTTTGAGCCATTCAGGGATGGTCGGAACCCGGGTTGATCCCTAATGAAGAGGAATACATATTTTGACTGCGTTTAATAAAGGTGGTACTAGTGTTTTGTGATATTGGTGTGACGGTATGTCCGTGTGGTGCAGGAGAAACTGTGCTGGAGTGTCTTCCAGAGTATATAAGGAGATCTGCGATGTCAGTTCACGGACTTGTGTACAGAACAATTGAATTAGGGGGCACAACCACCATTCGTGTAATAAAGTACCTAATTTCTCGCAGTATCTCCAGCACTTGTTAGAGAGGTCAGGGTTGTATTTGTTAAGAATTACTGGGGTTTTATACCAGCGTGATAGAACCTATAATTATTTTCCTGGACCGAGACATTAAGGTAACCTTAATAAGGTGTTATTGTGGCTATGTGCTCCCATTTGTCCCGTACCTGGTGGGTGAGCCTGACGTGTAGAGGAAGGCCTCTCGTACAGCTCCAGCTCGAGAGCCCCTAATAGTGGGACAGCAGGCTCAGGAGCGCGGTAGGGTAAGAGTGTCTAGGATCAGTCCAGAAGTCTGTATCAGCGGAAGCCAGGAACTTGCAGCAGGAAGCCGGAACACAGCAGGTAGCAGGCAGGAGAGGTGGCAGATGGCTGGCAGACTTGGCAGGAGATGGGTAGAGATGCACCACTGGACACAGGAGCTCGAAGCAGGCTGGACAGCCAGAAGCAGGGTCAGACAAATCGGGTAGGCAGCAGACAGGCAGATCAGGCAGAAGTGGCGGGCAGAAGCGTAGTCGGGTCACAGGCAGGTCTTGGCAACAGACGGGCAAATCAGGCATAGACAGCAGGCAGAGGCGTAGTCGGGTCA
This sequence comes from Lithobates septentrionalis, assembly GCA_037952835.1. Taxonomy (NCBI): domain Eukaryota; kingdom Metazoa; phylum Chordata; class Amphibia; order Anura; family Ranidae; genus Lithobates; species Lithobates septentrionalis. The sequence goes on from JBBDGP010000261.1 coordinate 1,009,164, forward strand.
CAAGCAGGTTCGGCAACAGATGCTAGGTAACAGGAACTGGAGACAGAGAATAGTCCGTGGGAAGCCAAGGGGTCAGGGCAGGAAGCAGGCAGCGGTAGTAGGGAACAAGCCGGATCGGTAGCAGAAGTCAAACAGAAAGGAATCAGGATTCAGGTAACGCTGTATACCAAGCAGCAACCAGCCAGTGTTGAAGCTCTGTTTAATTAGACCGACTGGCGCCAGTTCTGGTAACAGGTGCGCACGCGCTAACGCGCGGTCCCATTCGCGCATCAGCAGAAGCGCCCACAGTCATTCTGGACATTCTTGGTTGGCGCCTGCGCACAGGTATGTGCCTGAAAACAACAGTAGTACTTTGCAGACGTCTTCCCTGACACCATTGCTCCTCTGTCATCTCTGTTTGCAAGTCTCTCTCCCAATCTAAACACATTTTGTTGGCTTTCATTGAGCTGTCTGACAAAAGTATATTGTGAATAATGGAGATCACATGTTTCTGAGGAGCAGATTGAGCGCATAATTGTTCGAAGGGTGTAAATGGGCGGGAAACAGAGGAGCAACGGTCAGTGTCTTTGAGGAAATGTCGTATCTGGAAGCACGTCCAAAGAGGTAAAGAGTTGCAGTTCATATTAGCTGGTAGAGAAGTGCGTTCTAAAAGTGTGCCTGCTTGGAAAAATTGGTAAGCCAGAATCTCCGGGTCCTGCCAAGTGTTAAGAATTGTGCTGACATACCAGTGGGAAAGGCTGGGTTAAATTTTATAGATGTAAGGGATCTGGGGTTAGAGGAGAGGTGAAGCTTTCAGCAGGATTCTCTAAAGCAGCGGAGTGTAGAGTTAATGAGGGGGTGTTCCTTCAAGGTCAGGGGTATGTGGTGTGTCGAGTTCCAGGGCATCGATAGTAGTGGTAGGGGAGAGAAGAAATCTCTGAGCTGCACCGAGTCTTGCATTGGCCATGCAATGACCAGTCTACAATTCTGGTGAGGTGGCAGGCCCAGTAGCATTTCTTAAGGTCTGGGAGACCAATGCCACCTTTTGTTTTGGGTTTGGTCAATTGGTTGTATGATATTCTAGGTCTTTTCTGCCTCCATAAGAATCGAGTGCAAAGACGTTTATACGGAAAAAGGTCGGGGGGAGCTTAATGAGGATGATTTGTAGGATATATAAAATGCGGGGAAGGGTATTTATTTTTAAAATGTATGCCCTGCCAAACCAAGAAAAAAGGGGTTTATTCCATTTTATTCCAGTTTATTCCAGGTCATTTGCAATCATTTTAAGAATGGGTTGATAGTTTTTTGAGAAAATGTCTGAAAGCTTTGTTGTCAAGTAGATCCCAAGATATTTAATCTTATCCTGTTTCCATTGGAAGGGGAAGTTGTTCTTACATTGTGTTACCGTTTCCTGTTGGCAGGGTAGTATTAAGGGCATGGGATTTGTTAAAGTTGATCCTAAGATTGGAAATATAGTGAAAAAGTTTGAATTCTTTCAAGAGATTTGGGATCGATAAGTGCGGTTCTTTTAAGAATAACAAAATATCATGGCCAAAGGATGCTAATTTATAAGTGTGATCCGCAATGGGTATGCCTTTGATATTTTCGTTAGATCATAGGCAGCGTAGGAAAGGTTCAAGGGTTAGGACAAAAAGAATTGGGGAAGTGGGCATCCCTGTCTCGTCCCATTGCTAATGGAGAAGGCGTTCGAAAGGTGTCCGTTAACCCGGACTATGGCAGTTGGAGTCGTATAAAGGGACATAATGGAGTTAAACATCCACTTTTGGAGACCGATGTGTCGCAAGACTTCTCCCAGGTAATCCCATGCCAGCCTGTCAAACTCCTTCTCCGCATCCAATGATAGGAAGAATAGTTTATGTTTATGGGTAGTTATCTAATAGTGCAGATTCAGGGCTTTAATCGTGTTATCCCTGGCTTCTCTCCCAGGAATAATGCCAACTTGGTCATTCCCTATAAGGGAGGGTAGGAAGGGTAAGAGACGAGTAGCTAATATTTTGGCAAATAGTTTTATATCAAAATTCAGTAAAGATATTGGCCTGTAGTTGGTGACCGATGTGGCATCTTCTTTTGAGATCACTGTGATGTGGGCCTCTAGCAATCTATGAAAAGGGGGATGAAGTTAAGGAGTTAAAGGCCTTGAGAAAGTGGGGGGATAAAGTATCTGTGAAAGTTTTAACATAGACAGCTGTAAATCCATCCAGACCAGGGCTTTTGCCGTTTCTGAGCTGTTTGAGTGTGGTTTTGAATTTGTCTGCTGAAATTGGGTTTTCCAGGTGAAGGGCATCCTCTTTATCTATAGACTTAGGGCAAAATTTAAATTTCTGGAGGAAAGTTTTAATTGAGGTTGGTCTATTGTCAGTTCCCATATGTCCGGCTGGATGTTTGGGGAGGTTGTATAAATCCGAATAGTGGGTCTCAAATTGAGCCGCAATGTCTGCTGGGCTGACGTAGCCTTTCCCTTGAGGGTCTTTAATGGTGTGTATATGTGTGTGTTCTTTCTGTCTGCAGAGCTCTGGCTAGGAATTTTCCTCATTTGTTGCCAAATTCGTAAAAAAGTTTTTGCTGTAGGACAAATTTGCATCGTGTTTTATGGTTTAACTCTTCATGTAAAAGTTTCCTATGCTGGGTAAGGTCGTGATATGTTTTCTGTGCTTATGATTGCTTGTGGACAAGTTCCAGGTTTTTGATCTTATTGAGTAGGTCTGTAATTGTCTTTTGTTGGGCCTTTCTCTGTGCTGTTTTAAGTGCAAAGAATTTCCCTCTTAGGACACATTTATGAGCCTCCCATTGGGTAAGTGGGGTTGTATCAGGTGTGTCGTTTTCTACAAAGAATTCATGTATGTTCTTACAGATAGCTTTAATGTCTTCTTCTGAAGTCAGTAGTGAGGAATATAAGCTCCAAATTTTTGTTGAAGTGTTTTTGTCTGGGAATGTCAGGGTCATCATGACAAAAAAAAAAAAAAAGTAGTGGGATATGTTCACTTTACGTAACCCTAAGAATTGGCTAAATTCTGGAAGATCGTTGCCTAGTATGGCATCCTAAAAAAGGGTTGCATTGCATGGTTATCGCTTCTAGTCAACCAAAATATCTCTAAAAAGCATTTGCAGTTAAGTAGTGTCTAAAATTAGAAGTTCGGTTAAAGAAGTTCTATTATCTATAGGTCAAGGAACGTACAAGAGATACTTTTGGGGGAGGATAGGTTTGGAGGGAAGGTAAGGGGGGATATGAGATGGAGGGGGGGTTGAGGAGGAGGGAAGAAAAGGAGGAAGGGAGAGGGGTGGGGAGTAGGGGGGGGGGGGGCAGACAAGGGTAAGGAAAAATGGGGGGGTAATTTAAGTGGGAACTCAACTCTTAGGAATAAAGGCCCATCAATATTAGTATATTGGTCTCATTGTTCAGTCTTTTGGTATATGATCAAGGGGAGTGGAGTGGCCTGAAATGAGTGTCTTTTACCTTTACAACCGATAGGTCTTCATTGAGGGTCTACAAAGAGGGTCCCCTGAGATAGAGCATATGCTTACAGTTCAGGTGATTATGTCATCTCTTGTGTTGGTTCAAACTGTTGAGTAGCTGTCTCTCAGTTAGTCAGGAACAGTTAGTGGGAATAGACACTGTAAAAAAGAAAACATTATCCCTGCTGTGGATTGGTCAATCAAATGAGAACTGTCTCATGCATCGCAAGCAGGTATCAAAGAGGGGTTCCTGACTTGCTATAGAACATTTGATCCAGGGGTGTTTAGGAGTAAGAAAGTGGAGGGAAATGAAGGTCGCTCAGTCGGATCCTTCATGGCAGGCCCTCCTGTGCGCTGGAGCTGCTGGCCATGGCATTCCGAGGATTGGAGGTGTTGGTATCTCTTGGCGAGGCAGATCTATGGCGCTGTATGTGGAAGTCATCACGGACCAGGATGGCATCTGTGGACATGGTTCTTCTTATACATGGTGAACGGAGGGTGCTGTACCAATCTGGTATGTCAATGCGGGGAAAATTTAGTGTCTCGCAAAAGGAGGGCAAATCCTCCAGTAGACGCAAGTTTGCTGTGCGACCTTGAAAAGAGGCAGATAAGCAAAAGGGAAATTTCCACCGGTATTGGTTACCTTTGGTGCGCAAAAGGTCGAGAGGTGGGCGTAAGTCTCTTCTGTTCTGGAGGGTGATGGGCGAGAGATCTTGGAACATTTTTATTTCTGAACCCTGGTAGAGTAGGGATCGACGCTCTCTGGCCCTATGTAAGATTTCCTCTTTCAGCTTAACATTGACGAGACAGCAGATAACATCTCTGAGGAGGTCAGTGTTTCTGCTCCTGGGTTTTAAAGCTCTATGTAGCTGTTTGTATTCAATTAATATCATTAAAGATGGCAATAGTAGCTTTTACGATTTGGTTGTATTCAATTGTTTCAGGGATGCCTCTTACCCTTATATTGTGGCGGCGTCCTCGGTTGTCCAAATCTTCCACATGCCTCTGAATATCTCTGATTTGGGTGTTTTGGGAGTGAGAGGAGGCTTGTAGTTGCTGGATGGCAGTGTTATGTACGGTTGTTTTTTCCTCTATGTCATCCATCCACACTACCATCGTCTGGATATCTCTTCTTAGCTCTGTGATGGCAGTAGCAAGCGTGGCTTTAATGTCCTCTGTGGTAGAAAGATAAAACTGCGCTATTTTAGAAAAAAATTGGAAAAACTAGAGCAGCTACATATAAATGTGACTAAAATTTGTAAACACGAGGTGAATGGAAATGTAGCGCTAATGAGGGCTGTGTGAAATAGCTGCATGGTCTAAAAAATGTTAAAAATAAAAAAACTAAGGGGTGAATCTCAGATGAGAAGTAATGGTAGTGACAACAAATAGTCCATCAGATGATGGACAACTTCATGTGAACAATCAGAAACAAGGAAGGTAAATGTCTTGACAACTAGTGTCCTAAAAGATGAAGGTTGTAAAGAAACAAGGAGTCCGTCAGATAGTGGACATCATCATGTGGGCAATCGGAGACATCAAATATAATGTTGACAGCAGATATCACAAAGACGGATTGAAATGGGTACCCTTACCAGAACATGTGGATCTGGATGTCAGCGACACCAGATCGAACAAGCATGGATGGGAGCATCACAAGGTATCCTAGAATGATCGACAAGAAAACTGGAGCAGGTTCAGGTATCCACAGAAGATGATATCCATCCAATACGCTCATCGCAGATGGAGCAACCCTTGGGCCAATGATGGCCGGATCAGTGGAATGGATGAAAATATGGATGAAAATATGTCAAAAGAAAAAGGGCTCCAGATGGTGCAGATAAAAAGCAACTCTGGTTTTAATCTCACAAAAACAGCATACAGCAACTTAAAAATGTGATCACAATAAAAACAAAGCAATGTGGGGAGCAAAGCCCTTTAATGTCCTCTGCCACTGAGCGCAAGTCCTCCATATTGAGCGGGGCACAGGGATCGGCAGCTGAGGGTTGTGGCTGGGAGTGATTCCTGCCTGAGGGGCTGAGGCTGGAGGAGCGCTCTGTGCTTGTGTAGGCCTGATTTGAAGCCAGGGCCTCGCGTACCTGGGACCGGAAAATCTCCAGTATACTGGGCTCATCTGCGATCCAAAGCCCCTGGGTGAGCGGGATCTGTTTGGGGAGGGATCCACTGAGTTTTTACGCATATCCGCTGTGGTGGATGGCTCAGCTGGGCTTTAGTGTTTGTCTCCGTGGAAAAAACTGTGTATGTCTTCATTTCAGGCTTCAAAGCAACAAAATGTGATTCTTTTAAAGGGGGGGGGGATTATTTTCTATACCCACTGCATTTTATTGTTAAATATATTTATTGAGTTTTCACAAAAGAAAAAATAAAATGATACAGTACATGGATACATAGGATACATCAGAAGATCTTTGCAGTATGATAAAAAAATAAATAAATACATTAATAAAATAAAATAATTTTAGAGGTATCTTACAACCATATTTACTATACGCTAGTTGGGATACTAGATGTAAGATTATAGAGAAAAATCAAGTTATTAGACTAAGAATCCATAATATTTTAGGAAATAAAAAAAAAGAAAAGGAGAAAGAGGAAAGATGGAAAGAAGGAAAGAAGGGAAAAAAAAAGAGAGTTTCCCAGGACGATGATCCAGCCCTCATTAGGTATACAAATATAACACATATTAGTAATAATATGACATATATCTTAGTGTGGTAACAACAGAGATTGGTCAAAATCTGTAGGGAGGTAGTTTTTAACCCATGGTTGCCAAATTTTGCGAAATGTATTTATTTTATTTTCTTCAATAGCTGTCATCTTAGCATATAAAAGTGCTCTGTTCATTCTGTGTTTAGCTTCAGCAAGAATTAGATTTTGGGACTTCTATGCCTTAGCAATCGTTTGTTTAGCTGCAGTACTAAGTTGGATAAACAATTGGAATTGAGTATGGGTGAGTATTGTGGGTTTAAGGTTTAGGAGTGCCATTGCAGGATCTGGATGAATCGTGATTTCCAGGGCTTTAGAAGCCATAAGATATATATTCTTCCAGAATTCTTCAACTACGGGGCATTGCCACCATATGTGGAATTGTGTTCCTGCTGTGTCACATCCTCTAAAGCAATTAGGTGAATATGTGGGGACAAATTTAGCTATTCTAGCTGATACAAGGTACCAACGTGCTAGAACCTTGTAATTAGTTTCTACAGCAAAACAGTTTGGAGAGGAAGTTTTGGTGGCTGACCATATATTCGACCAATCTTGTTTATCAAACACTCGATTCATATCTTGTGCCCATTTAGTTGTGTATGAGGGTAGAAACTCACTAGATATCATATTAAGTTGGAAATATAATATTGAGATAAGTCCTCTAATGTGTGGATCGCTTATACAAATCCGCTCAAATTGAGTCATTGGATTAAGAGTTGAGCCTGTACTAAGAAGTGGTTCATAAAAAATTTTAATTTGTAAATATCGAAATATTTCAGTTTTAGGTAACCCAAAGGTTTCACATAGTACAGGAAAGGTATAAATAGTTTTAGTCAAGGAAAGATTGTATAAACGAGTCAGGTTCGTAGAGGTCCATGCAGAGAATGATCTTGGGAATTTCCAGGCAGGATAAAAGGTTGGATTATTAAGAAATGAAAGCAAGGGATTATGTGTTGATTGAAGATTATGTGCAAATTTACTTTTATCCCATACTGCTAGGGTCTGTTTCGTGATAGGATTGGAAAGATGTATTCTATCAGCAGGACAGAGCCAAAACATATTTGTCACTGAGATAGGGTCACTTTCCACTGATTTAATAGCTACCCATAGGGGAGCTTCTACAGAGGTATAATACTTGGGTATAAGTGCTAACTGTGCAGCGTAGAAATAGGAGGAAAAGTTGGGCAATCCCAAACCACCACTCAATTTACTAGGGCAAAGTGTAGATTTAGGTATACGAGGTTTGGTGGAACCCCAAATGAAGGACATAACTCTACGTTGGGTAAGTCTAAGAAAGTAGGATGGTAAAGAAATAGGGAGTACCCTAAATAAATATAAGAATTTCGGCAGGATTGACATCTTTACCGCATTAATCCTTCCCAGCCATGACAATGAAAGAAGAGCCCATTGTTTCAGGAAGCCGGAAATTTGTTTAAGGAGGGGTAAGTAATTTGCCGCAAAAAGGTCTTTAAGGGAGATTGTGTTTTATTCCTAGGTATGGAAGCTGGTTTGGAACCCAAGTAAAGGGTAAGGAAGTTTGTGCCTGCTGAAGTTCTAATTGGGATAAGGAAATATTTAATGCATTTGATTTTGTTGGATTAACATGTAGTCCTGATATTTGGGCAAAATTATCTAGTGTATTTAGTAGAGTAGGGGTGGATATATGGGGATGAGACAAAAATATGAGAATGTCATCCGCAAAGAAACATAGTTTATGGTGATAACCACCTAGTTCGATACCTTTAATATCAGGATTGGTTCTAATAAGGTGTGCCAGGGGTTCTATTATTAGGGCAAAAAGTAGGGGAGAAAGAGGGCATCCTTGTCTAGTGCCTCTTGATATCAATCATTGTTGACTTATAGCCTGCATATTTGATATATGCTCTAGGATTATTGTATAAGGAGGAGACCCAGGTTAAAAAATTGTTTCCAAATGCCCATTTACCAAGGACTTATTCCATATAAGGCCATGTAACAGAATCAAATGCTTTCCTTATGTCTAAGGATACAAGGCAAGCTGGGATTCTTCTGGTTTTAGCCGCATGGATAAGTAAGAGTGCTCTCCTGATATTATCTCCAGCTTGGCGTTTAGGCATAAAGCCTGTTTGGTCTTTATGGATTAGAAGACCAATAATATTATTCAGTCTAGTGGCCAAAATTTTAGCTATTAATTTTATATCGAGATTTAGGAGGGATATAGGACGATAATTAGTCCAGGAGGTGGAGTCAGAATGTGGTTTGGGGATCATTGCTATTATAGAGGTGAGAGTCTCTGTTCTAAATGAGTTACCCTTAAGGATCGAATTGAAGGCTTTAGTTAAGACAGGTATTAAGATATATGCAAATTGTCTATAATATGTTGCTGAGAATCCATCTGGGCCTGGTCTTTTACGTAATTTTAAAGATTTTATTGCGTTAAGGACTTCAGTATCTGTAATTGGACATTCAAGAAGATCTTTCTGTTGTAGATTAGGTTAGGAAGCGTGATATTGGAGAACAGGGTGTCTGCTTTAGCTTTATCAAAATTCGAGGCAGAAAAATATAATTTAGATAACTTAGAATGAAAAATTTCAAGTATTTTCACTGGGTTACTAGTGTATGATTCCCGGGATACTTTCAGTCTGATAGGCGTATGTATATGTTGTGAATTTTTAAAAATTCTGGCCATAGGTGTATCAGGTTTATTTGCCCTGCGATATTGAACATGCTGACGTTTACTTATAAGTTTATCTGTGGAGTCAGTAAGAAAAAGATCTAGATCCAGGCAGGCTTTTTCTAGTTTGGTGCTGTTGGTAGCATTTGGGGAGGTTTGAAAAGTTTGATGACAGTCATTAAAGGTAGATTCAAGTTTTGCAAACAACAGTTTGCGTTCTCTTTTAAGGTTAGTTGCTTGTTGTATCAGTCTACCCCTAATGACTACCTTGTGCGCCTCCCATAATGTAATAGCAGAGACATCGTCTGTATCATTGGATTTTAGGTAATCAGAAAGTGCTTTTTCAATCTCAGCATGATGGGAAGGGTGGGTCAGTATTGAATCATTTATACACCAAGTGGTATCGTGTGATCTAGGAATTGTGGAAGCAATGGTAATGAATACTGCGCAGTGGTCTGTCCAAGGAAAAGGAATGATTTTGGATGATATGATTTCTGGTAGCATACTTGACGGCATAAGAATATGGTCTATTCGTGAAAAAGAGTTATGTGGATAAGAATAATGAGTGAAGCGCCTACTAATAGGGTTCATCTCTCGCCAAGTATCTACCAGGCTATGAGTGGTAAGTAGATGTTGAAAAGTTAGATTTATTGAGTTTGTGGTAGGTCCAGGGGGACATTTATCCAAGAATGGGAAAATAGTAGCATTAGAATCCCCACAAATAACAACAGTACCAAACTTATGTACTTCTATAAGTTGAAAAAGGTGAGATAAGAAAGCAGTTGGGCGTTTGTTAGGGGCATAATAAGACACAATAGTAATAGGATTATCAGAAATAAATCCTGTTAGGAGAACATATCGTCCTTCAGGGTCTGTTATTTTTGATACAAGGTTAAACGGAGTGGAGCGGTGAAAACCAATGAGAGTTCTGCGCTGTTTAACCGTTGCAGAAGCAGTACAGAATTGTGGATATGATGATGAAAGAAATTTGGAATAAATTTTATCAGTAAAATGCGTTTCCTGCAAACATATAATATTAGCTTTTTTCATAGCAAAAGAGCGTAAAGCCTTAGTTCGCTTATGTGGAGTATTAAACCCCTATACATTTAATGGCAAGATATTTATAGGAGCCATTAAACAACAAATGCGAACATTATAGCATAACAAGCAGAGTACTCACCGAGAGCCAGGATCACCAACCCGAGAGTCAGGAGGGAATAGCAAAGATTAAAGAAAGAAGCAATAGAGTAGAAAAAGAAAAAAGGAGAGGAGAATCGTGCAAACCCAATATCAAGACAATTTAGCAGTATATAAAGGCTAAATAATAGGGTGTAGGAGCATCTCAGGAGAGTTTTTAGAACTCCCTGAGAGGGTCCAGGACCACCAACAAAGACCCCCATAATAATGGTAGGAGTCTTTAGGTGGTATAAAGGGCAACAAGGAATTCCTAAGGGATGTATAACATCGGAGGACCACAGGAACTATTCCATTACTATCATGGAAAAATTTCGTTTAAATTGTTACAAAAAAAAAGAAGATAAAGTTCAAAAACTGAGAGGAAAAAAAACAGAAAAAAGTTAATATAGAAAAATATAAAAAAATATATATTTTTGTAACATATCAGTAGTATGTAGCCATAACTCATTTTAGTCATGAATATGGCTAATTAATTAATTCTGTCAGCATACTGTGCTGGAAAAAAGTAGCAAGGATAAATAACTAGTCAGGCTTAGATTGTCAGTCCATTGAATCCTCATTGTTCGGTGGTGAATGTTCATATCGACCTCGCTTATAAAGATTTTGATGGGAAGATGTGGAATAGCTGGGTTTTGGGTCTTTATTTTGCTGTGTAGAACGAAAAGCTGAGCGCCTATGAGACTGGTCATTAGGTAAGATTGCTTCGGCTAGGCCCATATCAAATAGGGCTCACTTTAAGTCCTCTGAAGAGCGACAAACATATTTTGTTTCCAGATGAGTAAATCTGAGACAAAAAGGAAATCCCCATTGATAGGAAATTTGATTTCTCTGGAGTACCTGAAGTTGAGGTTTAAGTGCATGTCTCTTTGCAACCATTAGTGGGGACAAATCAGTAAAGAGTTGATAGGTATTGCCCTGGAAGCTAAGAGATTCTCTCCCTCTGGCAGCTGTTAGTATCTGTTCTTTGGCTCTGTAGTAGTGCAATTTAGCTATTATATCCCTCGGGGGACCATTTATTTTGCGTGGGGCTAACGCTCTATGCACTCTATCCATTTCGAGCCTGTCAATAGGGGTTCCAGGTAATAATTATTGAAAGAGCGCCGTGATATTAGTCTGCAGGTCCAGAACAGATTCAGGGATTCCCCTGATTCGCAGATTCGATCGATGATCTCTGTTCTCTTGGTCCTCTAAACGAGTTTGTAATGTAAGGTTTTCCTCCTTTAGTACCATCATCTCAGACATGTAGTTCTGTGTGAAATTATCAATTTCATCAACCCTCAGTTCTAAGTCAGCTGTTCTCTGACCTAGTTCTCTAATTTCTTTAGTCAGTTTGTCAGTTATATGATCCGAAGTCTGTTTGAGGGCTTTCTGAAGCATACATTCAAATTTTTTGAGAATGTCAGACTGTGTAGCAGCTTGTAATTCACAGTATTCATATTCAGGCTCAGACTCACCATTAGCAGCCTGTGTCTTCTGACTGTGAGGTAAAGATTTTTTAGTGTATTTACCGCTGTGCTGTGAGGGAGAGGATGCCGCCGCCATTCCAGCCGCCAGCCTGTGTGCCGTTTCCTTCATTTTGCCTGCTTTAATTTTGTTTTAGGAGCTCTCAAGACCATTGTCAGTAAAGCTGACAGTATTAGGTAGGATTTTCTGTAGTTTTGGGATATTTGCTGGTTCACTGGGACCTGTAGTCCTCCAATGAAAACTCCCGAGGAGCGGAACTCTAAGGTAACATTACCTTCACCTCAGGCTGCCGCACATGCGCCCTCTACCCACTGCATTTTAATCAGGTCTAGCAAATTACAGTTTAGATCTGAAACTTTAGCACTCATTGGTGTCTGCAAAGATTCTTAATACTGACATTGGTAACAAATGCTTCCCTTTTGGCCTAAAACTTCAAAGCACTTAAAAGTTATAGATATATAGAAAGGGGTTAAGAAGCATTAACACGGCTTGGCATCAAGCACTTTCTAGTAGGGAGTAACTGACAAAGAATTCCCATGGCTAGAACATGTTTGCTTTTTCAACTTCTTAAAGCAAATCTGAGGTGGTATTAACGCTGCTAAGTGCCAAGATCCCAAAAATAGAAAGTGGCTGAACTGTACATTATATAAACAAGGTTTGACATGTAAATGACTGGAGGCTCCAGATATTACATACTATTGTAAGCTTTAAACCTACTTCAGGTTCACAATAATTGCTAAAGAAATTGTCTAAAAAGATGAACACGGTTGAACAGCGGTGGCAACTCGACACTTCATATTTTAAGCTTGTTGCTTGATATTGTTTATGTAATACTATTATTCCATGTTTAAATTATACCATTCACTTACTTAGCTATGTGGGAATTGTTTTATGGCAATAAATAGTGTGTATGTAGTAGGAATTCTATGTACTGTACAATAGATGTATTGTGTGTACAGATGCTTACTAGACCTCTGAAAGCTATCCTTATTTATAATGCTTACAAACAGGAAAAAAAAAAACTGTTGAAATAAGCCACTGAGAAAATATGAAGAATCTGCAAATTGGTGGAGCAGTAAGAAAAGTAACCCTAATATTCTAAGCAGGGTGATTTTATCTTTTGTTACATTTTAAAGGGAAAATTTTGACTTTTCAGGTGTCACCTATACAGTTATAGAGACCAAGTACCACCCATAAACATACAGACCAAATACAAATGGTTTGTTTTATCATGTGTACTTACAAACATGATAAAAAACATTCACTTTCTTTATACATACTATAGGTGGGGATGAGTTTATGATATATTAAATAGTGGATAGTTATCTACCTGCTTATTTTGAAAACCCTATCAATCAGTAATGATTGCATATGGATGGTATTTATCATGTTTGTAAGTTCACATGATGAAACAAGACATTTGTACTCGGTCTGTACTTTTGTAAATATTTTCGTCATTATATACCTATCGCTACCCACCACTAACTCCCGAAGACGTTTGAAATCAAAGAAGCACCTAGATTAAGCTCATTGGTAATTTCCCTCCAATAATGTTGCAATTATACTATAAATGGATCTAAAAGACAGCGTTCTCATGATTTAGAATAAAAAATGAAATATGAGCATGGTGGTGTAGTATTTTATTATAATTGTCCTGTTATATATGGCTCTAGTATATACTATTTTAAGATTGTCTAAATAAAAACTACCCTTTTTAATTATATTGTATGCACTTTATGACTTTTTCCAGTACCTTAAAAAGTCCCTTACTCTTTTTTTCTTCTATATATTGTTTATGCTCGGGATGTTGGTACCATAAGATGAACTGAATAATCTCAGGTCCAGATACACTCTTTTTGGTTTCTTTAAAAGTAGAATTTTTTTTTCTACTTTTAGAAAAATTGTGGAGAGGTAAAAATACTATCAGACTTTTTATTGCTGTCTGTGTTTGTATTAATAAATGTCACCTTACTTCCTATTCTGCTGACCACATAATAGGTAAATAAATTCCCCAACAGGAATGCAAATAAAAAAAATAAAATAACTGGCAAGAGTTTTAACCTTTTACTGCGCTAAACAAAGAAATAGCAGAAGTTCTAATGTAAGTGCTTATTTTTCAAAGCATATTTAAAAACTCAAGCTATTGAAGCTTTAAAAACTAAATAAAAGAGGCATGCCATAAAATTAATTGACTGACAAACTGACTGTTTGATTATAAGCTGCCATACTTCAAATGATAAAAGGCTGTTGCTTATATGAATAGAGTGATAGGTCTCCTTGGGCTTTTTCATTTTACAGTATTTATTCATTTTGACACATCTTATGAAACTGTTACATTGTACATTCACGGGGGGGGGGGGGGGGGATATAAAACCAAAATGCAAATCCTTCTTAAAGCAGAACTACACTCTGAAAATAAAAATTGCCAGGAGTTAGATATTTTTTTTTTGCAGCAGAAACATACAAAGGGGTTGATTTACTAAAGGCAAATGGTCTAGGCACTTTGCAAGTGCAGTTGCACGCATTTTACCCAGAGTACTACTGTTTATTGATAAAACTATATAAATATGCCACCAAGAATTGCACTCACGTGATATCCAGATAAAACAGGCATGTCTCAACCCTTAGCTCCTCTTTTCCATGGCCGCTGTAAGATCCAAGGCTGTGGGAGCTCTAAATGGAGCCTCCACTTTTGAACATGTACCTACAGGTAAGCCTGTAATATAGCTTACCTGTAGGTACAGTGAATATCCCTAAACTTGCGGTGTTTAGGAGATATTCACACTGGATGCAGCCAGTGACGTCACCGGTGCATGTGCTCTGAAGGGACGGCATACCCGTGCCACCCCTTCAGAGCTCTGACCATGCGCATGTCCGAGATTTACGCCATCACGGTACAGCCATTAACAAGACCAGAGCCACCGAATCCGAAAGCCAGACGGGGAGAAGATGGAAGCCCTGTCAGCGGTGACAGAGCACCGCTGGGGGGCTTCGTTCTAAGCTAAATATTTCATAATGTGCTAGTATGCGATGCAGGGGGGGCTTTAACCATTTCCCTGCCAGAGCCGTTTTTGCGTTTTTTGCACACATTAAAAAAAATAATTTTAGGCCTGAAGATTACACAAAACCACCAAACATTATATATTTTCTGAAAGCAGATACCCTAGAGAATAAAATAGTGGTAGTTCCAATTTTTTATGTCACACAATATTACCGCAAAGGTGAATTTTAAGGCAAACAAATGCAAACAATCAACCACATTTTTGGTAAAATATAAAGGACAAGGTTGAACCAAGTAAATCGATACCCAATATGCCAAAACCTAAATTTTTGTGCACCTGGGAAATGTCAAACTTCAGTACCCTAAATTTTGAATAAGCGACGCTTCAAAAGCCCCTTATTAGGTGTCAGTGTTACAGGGGATAAAAAAGGGGAAACATAGTAAATGCCACCTACGTGCAGTATTGAAAGCATGATTTCATGGTTCTGGCCGACTTCCTGATGGTAACAGGATGTGCAGCGGACTCTCTGCTATCTCAGCCACGCATGGGTGCTGTGTTCAGACGTCAGGAGAGACCTGGATGACTATCTATACCGATGAGCTTGTTTTTAGTTTCATCTTGTGGGTGCTATTATGTACCTTGCCATTAAATCATGCTTTTATTTACCCTTTTTTATCCTGTATCACAGAGTTGGCTTTCTCTGAGGACAGCTGCCGCCATTAGAAACCAATCATTGACTCAAATGGACTTATGAACTGTATATGACAATCCTTTTAATGCTTACAGTTGCACTATCTTTTGCGCTTACAATGATCGATTTCACTAGTGTTACAGAGAAGGTCTTGTGTTACAATTATTGCTCTCACCCCGGCGTGTGTGGCGATATGTAACATGTGTATCACCAGGGCTTTTTTTCAGCTGGAACACGGGGGGAACACAGTTCCGGCACCTCTAGCACTGAATGTATGTAATGGCAAGGGGTGCTGGGGGTGTGCTGGAGGTTCTATTGATGCTCGCTGCTGGGGAATCAATTGTTGCTGGAGGATATTTATTTTTGCAGGGGGGGGGTCTATTGTTGCTGGGGAAGGATCTATTGCTGCTGGAGGTAGGTCTTATGTTGCTGGGGGGAGTCAGTCGTTGCTGGGAGGGATCTACTGTTGAGACAGAGGTCTATTGTTTCTGGCTGCTGGAGGGTCTATTGATGCTGGCTGTTGGGAGTCTAATGTTGCTGGGGTGGATCAATTGTTGCTGGAAGGTCCATTGTTGCTAGCTGCAGGGAATCTATTTCACTGTCTTTCTTGTTGCCATTAACAAATTCCATACAAATTACTTAGCACCACAAAATGATTCTTGGTTCTGTATTCTCTAAAAGGGGCGGTACTGGGAGGTGGGGTGGGGGTGGACCCAAGGAACAGTGCTCAGAGGTGAGTCGGAAGGGGTGAGTTCCTACACCTATCCTCTGAGAAAAAAAGCTCTGTGTATTGCAATCTACATTTTCACGCGTAGGCGCCCCAACGCATGCGTTTACGTTCGTGCATGTGTATATGTGGGGGTGGGAGGGCCTCAAAAAACAGTTTTTTGGGGGAGGTTTTATGTGCTTGCCTGTAACTTTATTATTATTTTTTTAAATATATTTTTTTTTACTTAACTTTTTTTTTATTACATAGGGGACAAAAAGTCTCCTATGTGATTTTTTTCGGTGACAGATTCTCTTCATTGAGATATGCAGGGTTTAAAAGACCCATGCATGTCTTCCCTTTGCTAAACTAAATGTTTTGCAATGCAGATCGCATCGCAAAACATTATTTCCCGGCTGAGCTAGCTGGGGATATGGCGAGCTTGACCCGGAAGTGACATCAGAGATGTTGCTTTGTGGTGTCACAAGAAGAAGGGGAGGAGAGCGGACATGTGTCCACTCTCCTTCTTCTCCTTCAACCCACCATGGAGCTCCTAGGCCCGCAGATGGGCAAGCGGAGCCAGGTAAGCATGAGGGGGCGCGGTGGCGGAATGGCGCAGGTACTGGGGGTGTGTAAGAAGAAATGAACACCGCTCTAGGGCCTCTTCATAGGCAAAAAGTAGATCAATCTCGGTTTGAAGGTCACAGGTGCTGGCTTAATGCTGGTCGCAATAGACATGAATAGATTCTGGACAGCCGCACTCAAATAATAGCCGAGTTTATTGAAAGATACACATCAAAATTCAAAGGATCACAGCAGACAAAAACGAGCTAACGTTTCGCACTGGCGTCAGTGCTTACTCATAGCTTATGAATAACCACTGACGCCAGTGCAAAACGTTAGCTTGCTTTTGTCTGCTGTGATCCTTTGAATTTTGATGTGTATCTTTCAATAAACTCGGCTATGATTTGACTGCGGCTGTCCAGAATCTATTCATGCCTATACCGGGGGTGTGTAAGAGCAATTGGGCTGCAGTGCCGCCACACGAATGCTCTCACCTGACAGGCTGGAGTCTGCCTGTCAGTTTCACACACAATCCTGGTGGCTGCAGCCACCGGATAGTGTGTAATACCCCCGCTGTCAGGTCCATACTAAGTACGGGCCCGGCGGAAAAAGAGTTAGAGCCCGCAGATTATTACCTTTCTTGAATAATTTGTTGTTTTCTATTGTACACTTTATATCTATCTATCTATCTATCTATCTATCTATCTATCTATCTATCTATCTATCTATCTATCTATCTATCTATCTATCTATCTAGATAGATAGATAGATAGATAGATAGATAGATAGATAGATAGATAGATAGATAGATAGATAGATAGATAGATAGATAGATAGATAGATAGATAGATAGATAGATAGATAGATAGATTAGATAGATAGATAGATATATATGGGCAAAAAAGTATTTAGTCAGCCACCAATTGTGCAAGTTCTCCCATTTAAAAAGATGAGAGAGGCCTGTAATTGTCATCATAGGTATACCTCAACTATGAAAGACAAAATGTGGAAACAAATCCAGACAATTACATTGTCTGTTTTTGTGTTTTTGAAAGAATTTATTTGCAAATTATGGTGGAAAATAAGTATATGGTCACCTACAAACAAGCAAGATTTCTGGCTCTCACAGACCTGTATCTTCTTCTTCTTCTTTAAGAGGTTCCTCTGTCCTCCACTCATTGCCTGTATTAATGGCACCTGTTTGAACTTGTTATCAGTATAAAAGACACCTGTCCACAACCTC
This sequence comes from Lithobates septentrionalis, assembly GCA_037952835.1. Classification (NCBI taxonomy): domain Eukaryota; kingdom Metazoa; phylum Chordata; class Amphibia; order Anura; family Ranidae; genus Lithobates; species Lithobates septentrionalis. Next base: position 1,026,864 of record JBBDGP010000261.1, read on the forward strand.
AAACAGTCACACTCCAAACTCCACTATGGTGAAGAGCTGTCGAAGGACACCGGAAACAAAATTGTAGACCTGCACCAGGCTGGGAAGACTAAATCTGCAATAGGCAAGCAGCTTGGTGTGAAGAAATCAACTGTGGGAGCAATAATTAGAAAATGGAAGACATACAAGACCACTGATAATCTCCCTCGATCTGGGGCTCCACCCGTGGGGTCAAAATGATCACAAGAACGGTGAGCAAAAATCCCAAAACCACACGGGGGAACTAGTGAATGACCTGCAGAGAGCTGGGACCAACGTAACAAAGGCTACCATCAGTAACACACTACGCTGCCAGGGACTCAGATCCTGCAGTGCCAGACGTGTCCCCCTGCTTAAGTCAGGTTTGCTAGAGAGCATTTGGATGATCCAGAAGAGGATTGGGAGAATGTCATATGGTCAGATGAAATCAAAGTAGAACTGTTTGGTAGAAACACAGCTCGTCATGTTTGGAGGAGAGAGAATGCTGAGTTGCAACCAAAGAACACCATACCTACTGTGAAGCATGGGGGTGGCAACATCATGCTTTGGGGCTGTTTCTCTGCAAAGGGAACAGGATGACTGATCTATGTACATGAAAGAATGAATGGGGCCATGTATCGTGAGATTTTGAGTGCAAACCTCCTCCCATCAGCAAGGGTGTCATGAATCTTGGAATACTGGATTGTCATGAAGCTTGGAATACTGAAGTATTTCTCCTTTGATTCTATTACACAGTGGGGGGTCTTCTGCCCTGTCTTAAAGCTAACCCCCTCCAGACGGCCCCATGGTCTGGAAGGAAGGCATTGTTCTGTGTTTGACCGTTTGTATATGTACTTTAATTACCCCCTGGGGCTTCTCTGTGTCATTACACATATCAGTCCTCCTATTCAAGCTATCGGACCAATCTCTGCTGACCCTGTTTCAAGCCCTCATTTGCATGGACAAGAGGACCTGACTGAAGACTAAAGTGTACTTTACAATTGACCAATAGGAAAGTGGTTGTTGGGGGCGGGGTGTTCAAACTGCTGTGTTTAAAATTGTGTTGTGTGCATCAATAAAAGTGAGATTCCTGTTTGAACTTACATACAGCCTGCCTGGTGTTTGTTCTGAGCTATTACAACTGGATTCAAACGGCACATAGCTGTAGTTCGATCCCCGGAGCATCGGATGGCCGAACCATCAGACGTTGCGATCTACAATCTGATTTAATAGCCACAGAGGAGTGTCGGGAGAGTGGAACCGAGCGAGCAGGGGCTTGTTACAAAGGGCATTGAAGATGAAATGTGGCTGGGTCTTTCAGCATGACAATGATCCCAAACACACCACCCGGGCAACTAAGGAGTGGCTTCGTAAGAAGCATTTCAAGGTCCTGGAGTGGACTAGCCAGTCTCCAGATCTCAACCCCATAGAAAACCTTTGGAGGGAGTTGAAAGTCCGTGTTGCCCAGCGACTGCCCCAAAAAAATCACTGCTTTAGAGGAGATCTGCATGGAGGAATGGGCCAACATACCAGCAACAGTGTGTGACAACCTTGTGAAGACTTACAGAAAACATTTGACCTCTGTCATTGCCAACAAAGGATATATAACAAAGTATTGAGTTGAACTTTTGATATTGACCAAATACTTATTTTCCACCATAATTTAAAAATAAATTCTTTCAAAAATCAGACAATGTGATTGTCTGGATTTGTTTCCACATTATGGGGGTCATTTACTATAGCGCCACGGCACTAATTCGTGCAAATTGCCGCGAATTAGCGCTAATCCGCGGCAATTTAGCGCAAATTAGCGCTAATAGCGCTAATTCGCGCTTAAACTGTATTCACTATAGTGCTGGTGAGAAAATTCTCCCAAAATCGAATTTACTATAGCTCCCTGAAACTAGATAGTGCCGAAACCCTTACTCTGCTAAAACCTAGAGAATTGCACATGGAAATAATGTTTAGAGCATGACATAATTGCCTAAATGGTACTGAAATATGCAGTATATTATTTAAATGTAATCTGCTTTTAAACTGTGTGAAAAGGTGATTTCTACGCTGAAATATCTTTAAAAGTCTGAAAAGTGAAAAATTCCCCATTTTGGACAACTAGGTGCCAACACAACTGAGCATGCTCAGACCTCAAAATAGCTCTCATTTTAACTCAAGTGTCTTTTTTACCCGGAGCTATAGTAAATACCAAAATGAGAGCTAAATAGAGAACACTTTTTGGGAGTTAAAATCTGCTCTATTTTAGTCCAAATGAAGTTTCAGTCATTGATTCTAATGGAACAATTCTAACTTTCACAAAAAAAAAAAACCTTTTAATGTTGAGATGAAATGTATCTTTCTGTGAAATAAATTTTCCTTTGCATCATTGTTGCTTCTACTTAAAATATTTTGATTTTAAGAATGCTACAATGTGGAATGTTTTGATGTTTTGGTAAAATATATTTTTCTGTCACTTACACTTGTTACTCTCCATCTCACAACAATCTTTACCCCAAACTCACACAGGTGTCTTTATAATCCACAAACAATACCATTGCTGATGCAAATTTAAAATGAATCACAATTTTTTATGCTTTTTATTATTTCCAAATATTCATAATTTGAGCCCAAAAAATGTGATATGTGTACCAACATCAGAAATCAAAATGTAATTCCCAAAAATTTGAGGGTAATATTTTACTCTCACCCACAAAAAAAAACCAAATATCACAGAATAAATCAAGAAGAATAACTCTTGAGTAATGTAATTCCATCACCTGTATGTCCATAGAAATGCAGTATTTATGTGTTTTTATGTCTATTTATGTCTATTTATGTGTAGTTATGTGTAGTAGGGTCTCACATGTGGCAGCTCCGTGGCTTAGAGGTTAGAACTTCTGCTTAGTATCTCTGAGGGTCTGGGTTCAAATCCCAACCATGTTACTTCATGTAGAGAAGTTGTCTCATCTCCCAGGTCCTATAACTATGTCTAAATGTAGTAGTTATGTGTAGGAGAGTTCCACCACCATTGTAAGTCTTTTCCAGATGCACTATTTAGTCAAAAATATTGGGACACCTGCCTTTACACACACATGAACTTTAATGGCAGCCCAGTTTTAGTCCGTAGGGTTAAAATTTGATTTGTCCCACCCTTTGCAGCTAGAACAGCTTCTTGTTTGATCATTCTTCCAGAAGTGCATTTGTGAGGCCAGGCACTGATGTTGGATGAGAAGGCCTGGCTCGCAGTCTCTACTCTAATTCAGCCAAAGGGTGTTCTATCGGGTTGAGGCCAGCACTCTGTACAGGCCAGTCAAGTTTCTCCACCCCAAACTTGCTCATCCATATCTTTATGGACCTTGCTTTGTACACTGGTGTGCAGTCATGTTGGAACAGGAAGGGACCATCCCCAAACTGTTCCCACAAAGTTGGGAGCATGAAATTGTCCAAAATGTCTTAGTATGCTGACGCCTTAAGAGTTCCCTTAACTGGAACTAAGAGGCCAATCCCAACCCCTGAAAAACAACCCCGCACCATAATCCCCCTCCACCAAATCATTTGGACCAGTATACAAAGCAAGGTCCATAAAGACAAGGATGAGTGATTTTGGAGTGGAGGAACTTGACTGGCCTGCACAGAGTCCTGACCTCAATACAACAGAACACCTTGGGGATGAATTAGAGAGGAGACTGTAGGTCAGGCCTTCTCGTCCAACATCAGTGCCTGTCCTCACAAATGCACTTGGAAGAATGGTCAAACATTCCAATAGACACACTCCTAAACCTTGTGGACAAGAAGAGTTGAAGCTGTTATAACTGCAAAGGGTGGGCCAAATGAGTTTTGAACCCAATACTAATACTGGGATGCCATTACAGTTCATGTGCATTTAAAGGCAGGCATCCCAATACTTAGGCCAATATATTGTATATTGCTTGTGACACTGAGCATGGCTATGGACTTAGGACTGGTTCACACCACAGAGATGCAGAAAACATGCGTGGGGCTGCCTGATGGCTAAGTGGGTAGCAGTTCTGTCTAGCAGAACCTGGGATGTTGGTTCAATTCCCCAACATGCTAATGCTTGTGTTGAAGTTTATATGTTCTCCCTGTGTGGGTTTCTCACCACAATCCAAAGACATGCTGGAATATTATTTGTCTCCTGTCGAAATAGGTTCTAATGTAAGAAAGTTAATTTTGGACTTTATATTGGAAGCTCATTGCAGCCAGGGAATGTTTATTAGCACTAATCATGCTCAGGGACTTGGACATTTCAAATTTTAGGGTTTATACTGCACGGGTACATATGCTTAGAAAACTGTTGCTTTGTTTATGTGGATGCAAATGGACTTTGATCTTTGGCCTGTAGTTGGAGATTTGATGCACATAGCCAAGGCTAACACAGTTGCAAATAGTATTATGTGTTCCTGCTCATCAGGTGCAATCACTTTAGACATAAATGAAGAGACAGATTGAAAGATACTGGTGGGCGTGTACTTCTATTGGGTGTGTCAGTGTGCTAACAATACAACCTCTCTTATATAAAGGCCTGCAGTAGGAGGGTTCGTTTGGCCTGAGAAGGTCAAGTTTTTTGCTGTGATTTGTGGTGGAAGAAGGAATGAAATTGGGAGATTTGATGAAATTCTTGTGCATTTTTTCAATCAAAAGTGGGTTTATGTGGCCATGCTGTCAATGTTGTGCGTGTATTGTTCCTGTCTGATCATGCAAACATCATTTGGAAACATCTGCTGACCTACTCTTTTTGATCTCGTTGTTTAATCGTGTACACCGAAATGCAGCTTCCAGCAGAACATGGTCACCAATGTATGTATGTGTGGATTGTGGGCTGGTGGTGGATGTTTTGAATAAGTCTTTTGTAATATTATGTGGGAATGCTTTGTAAGAATGACTGTTAAGTATGTTTCTATAATCTTGCAGATAATAATGTGATGTGTTGCCCGCTATACACTGAAATTAAAGCTGTGTCCACTCTAAGGTTTTGTCTAAGGTATATAAACATTATGGAGAGGTGTTATTCCCGGAACTACTGAAGGTTCTCAATCACGCCTTGGAATCATTTAAGCTTCCAGATTCTATGAAGGATGCCTGTATCATTGTATTGCCAAAAACTGGAAAGGACCCTTTGGCCCCCGGAATCTTACCGCCCGATATCATTGCTGAACTCGGACGCTAAGATTCTAGCCAGGGTCCTTGCCACAAGACTAAATAGACATATTCAGGGATTGATTCACCAAGACCAGTGTGGCTTTATCCCTACAAGATCTACAGCAACCAACTTGAGAAGGCTATATTTAAACATGCAATTACCATCTGATAACCCTGGGAGCAGAACGATTTTGTCACTCGATGCGGCGAAAGCTTTCGACAGCGTTGAGTGGACATACCTGTGGGAAGTGATGGGTGCGTTTGGCCTCGGGGAAAGATTCATACGGTGGATTAAAATGCTGTATTCTACCCCAAGGGCCTGTATGCAAATAAATGGTATGGTATCTGAATCTTTTTCATTATACAGAGGAACAAGACAGGGATGTCCCCTGTCTCCCCTGCTATTTGCAATGGCCATCGAACCCCTGGCTGAAGCCATCCGACAATCAGAATCAATCAGCGGATTTATTAGAGGAACGAGGAATGAAAAAATCTCTATATGCAGATGACGCTCTGCTATTTCTTGGGGATACGGATAAATCTTTAAGATCTTTATTGGCACTTATTCAAAATTTTGGCATGCTTTCGGGATATATCATTAACTGGGATAAATCTGTTTTGCTCCCTTTAGACAACCCTAGCTTGTCCATGCTAAGAGAGCCTCCTCAGGTTAAAATTGTTTCTTCATTTAAATACTTGGGAATAATGATACATTCCAAGGTAGAAAATTATTTGACAGATAACTTATCTCCTATTCTTACTAAATTCCAGCATAAGAGTACGGCATGGACTAAGTTGCCATTATCAGTGGTGGGTCGAGCAAACCTTATAAAAATGATCTGGGCCCCTCAATTATTATATATTTTTCATAACTCACCGACATGGATACCTCTCAAATGGTTCAAAAAGATTGAATCAATTTTTCGAAGGTTATTATGGAAGGGAAAAAATCCCAGGATTAGGTTATCAATTCTCCAGAGAGAAAGGGATGGGGGCGGACTTGCGATACCCCACCCCAGACTTTACTTTATAGCTGCCCAGCTTCAGCATTTTGCTGGCTGGGGTGCTGTGAACTGGGAGGACTCTATTCAGGCCCTACTGCTAAGTAACAGTTCTCACTACAACCTCTTGGCCCAGCTGGAATCTGGGGCCTTTGCTTATACCTGTAAGAGCCCAACAATGATACTCATGAATAGAGTTTGGAAGGAAATGAGCAGCATAATGAAAAATGCAGGTGCTTCTGAGTATTCACCACTCTGGGGGAATAGGCAATATAAAGAACTAGGTAAACTGAAGGGTTTTGAAAGCTGGCGATTTAAGGGCCTCCAATATATAACTCAGTTGTACTCGCACAATATTCTACGCTCCTTTCAGGATCTGCAGGAATCTTTTCACTTACCTCATCATAATTTTTTTAAATATTTACAACTACGACATGCGGTCCAATCTCAGTTTAAAGGGGAAAAGAAAGTGATACAACCAATGCCACTTATAACTTTATTAGCACGGATGACAGAAAAAAAAGGCTTGATCTCATCTCTATATGGTCAACTTACGAGATCATATCGAGATGAGGGTGCTAGCCCGGGCAGAAGAGGGTGGGAGCTAGATATAGGGGATATTTCAGATGTAACTTGGCAAACAATATTAGAAAGGGTACCCCTAGTCTCATTATCACCAGCACAATGTCTGACCCAATTATTTATAATTTACAGGGTATATAGAACACCGGTCAAACTATTTAAGTGGGGCAGGCGTAATTCCCCGGACTGTCCACGGTGCCAACAATCACCTGCTGATTTACTACATATGTTGTGGATTTGTCCTAAACTGGCTAAATATTGGCAAGAGGTGGTGAATAGGGATGAGCCGAACACCCCCCTGTTCGGTTCGCACCAGAACACGCGAACAGGAAAAAAGTTTGTTCGAACACGCGAACACCGTTAAAGTCTATGGGACACGAACATGAATAATCAAAAGTGCTAATTTTAAAGGCTTATATGCAAGTTATTGTCATAAAAAGTGTTTGGGGACCTGGGTCCTGCCCCAGGGGACATGGATCAATGCAAATTTTTTTTTTAAAACTGCCGTTTTTTCAGGAGCAGTGATTTTATTAATGCTTAAAGTAAAACAATAAAAGTGTAATATCCCTTTAAATTTCGTAGCTGGGGGGTGTCTATAGTATGCCTGTAAAGGGGCGCATGTTTCCCGTGTTTAGAACAGTCTGACAGCAAAATGACATTTTGAAGTAAAAAACACATTTAAAACTACCCGCAGCTATTGCATTGCCGACAATACACATAGAAGTTCATTGATAAAAACGGCATGGGAATTCCCCACAGGGCAACCCCGAACCAAAATTAAAAAAAAAAAATGATGTGGGAGTCCCCCTAAATTCCATACAAGGCCCTTCAGGTCTGGTATGGATATTAAGGGGAACCCCGGCCAAAATTTGAAAAAAAATGACGTGGGGTTCCCCCTAAATTCCATACCAGACCCTTCAGGTCTGGTATGGATTTTAAGGGGAACCCCGCACCAAAAAATAAAAAATAAACGGCGTGGGGTCCCCCCAAAAATCCATGCCAGACCCTTATCCGAGCACGCAACCTGGCAGGCCACAGGAAAAGAGGGCGGGACGAGAGTGCGCCCCCCCCTCCTGAACCGTACCAGGCCACATGCCCTCAACATTGGGAGGGTGCTTTGGGGTAGCCCCTCAAAACACCTTGTCCCCATGTTGATGAGGACAAGGGCCTCATCCCCACAACCCTGGCCGGTGGTTGTGGGGGTCTGGGGGCGGGGGGCTTATCGGAATCTGGAAGCCCCCTTTAACAAGGGGACCCCCAGATCCCAGCCCCCCCCTGTGTGAAATGGTAAGGGGGTACTTACCCCTACCATTTCACTAAAAAACTGTCAAAAATGTTAAAAATGACAAGAGACAGTTTTTGACAATTCCTTTATTTAAATGCTTCTTCTTTCTTCCTTCATCTTCTTCTGGTTCTTCTGGCTCTTCTGGTTCTTCCTCCGGCGTTCTCGTCCAGCATCTCCTCTGCGGCATCTTCTATCTTCTTCTCCTCGGGCCGCTCCGCACCCATGGCATGGGGGGGAGGCTCCCGCTCTTCATCTTCTTCTTCATCTCTTCTTCCTTCTTCTCTTCTTCTCTTCTTCATTTTCTTCTCCGGGCCGCTCCGCATCCATGCTGTGGCATGGAGGGAGGCTCCCGCTGTGTGACGGTGTCTCTTCGTCTGACGGTTCTTACATAACAGGGGGCGGGGCCACCCGGTGACCCCGCCCCCCTCTGACGCACAGTGACTTGACGGGACTTCCCTGTGACATCACGGGGAATGCCACAGTGAAGTCCCGTCATGGCCCGTGCGTCAGAGGGGGGCGGGGTCACCGGGTGGCCCTGCCCCCTGTTATTTAAGAACCGTCAGACGAAGAGACGCCGTCACACAGCGGGAGCCTCCCTCCATGCCACAGCATGGATGCGGAGCGGCCCGGAGAAGAAAATGAAGAAGAGAAGAAGAGAAGAAGGAAGAAGAGATGAAGAAGAAGATAAAGAGCGGGAGCCTCCCCCCCATGCCATGGGTGCGGAGCGGCCCGAGGAGAAGAAGATAGAAGACGCCGCAGAGGAGATGCTGGATGAGAATGCCGGAGGAAGAACCAGAAGAGCCAGAAGAACCAGAAGAAGATGAAGGAAGATAGAAGAAGCATTTAAATAAAGGAATTGTCAAAAACTGTCTCTTGTCATTTTTAACATTTTTGACAGTTTTTTAGTGAAATGGTAGGGGTAAGTACCCCCTTACCATTTCACACAGGGGGGGGGCCGGGATCTGGGGGTCCCCTTGTTAAAGGGGGCTTCCAGATTCCGATAAGCCCCCCGCCCGCAGCCCCCACAACCACCGGCCAGGGTTGTGGGGATGTGGCCTTTGTCCTCATCAACATGGGGACAAGGTGTTTTGGGGGGCTACCCCAAAGCACCCTCCCAATGTTAAGGGCATGTGGCCTGGTACGGTTCAGGAGGGGGGGGGGTCGCACTCTCATCCCCCCCTCTTTTCCTGTGGCCTGCCAGGTTGCGTGCTCGGATAAGGGTCTGGTATGGATCTTTGGGGGGACCCCACGCCGTTTATTTATTTTTTTTGGCGCGGGGTTCCCCTTAAAATCCATACCAGACCTGAAGGGTCTGGTATGGAATTTAGGGGGAACCCCACGTCATTTTTTTTTTAAATTTTGGCCGGGGTTCCCCTTAATATCCATACCAGACCTGAAGGGCCTTGTATGGAATTTAGGGGGACTCCCACATCATTTTTTTTTTTTTTAATTTTGGTTCGAGGTTGCCCTGTGGGGAATTCCCATGCCGTTTTTATCAATGAACTTCTATGTGTATTGTCGGCAATGCAATAGCCGCGGGTAGTTTTAAATGTGTTTTTTCCTTCAAAATGTAATTTTGCTGTCAGACTGTTCTAAACACAGGAAACATGCGCCCCTTTACAGGCATACTATAGACACCCCCCCAGCTACGAAATTTAAAGGGATATTACACTTTTATTGTTTGACTTTAAGCATTATTAAAATCACTGCTCCTGAAAAAACGGCTGTTTTTAAAACTTTTTTTGCATTGATCCATGTCCCCTGGGTCAGGACCCAGGTCCCCAAACACTTTTTATGACAATAACTTGCATATAAGCCTTTAAAATTAGCACTTTTGATTTCTCCCATAGACTTTTAAAGGGTGTTCCGCGGCATTCGAATTTGCCGCGAACACCCCAAATTGTTCGCTGTTCGGCGAACTTGCGAACAGCCAATGTTCGAGTCGAACATGAGTTCAACTCGAACTCGAAGCTCATCCCTAGTGGTGAATACAATTAATGATATATTTAAGACATATATCCATAAAGACCCTAAAACATGCTTGCTGGGCTACCTTGATGAAGAACTTATGCCCCATGAGATTCTGATACCAGTTAGCAGACTACTGTTTTTGGCACAAAAGCTAATTGCCCTAAGGTGGATATCTCCAAGTGCACCCTCCTTTGAGGAATGGCACCTTCATGTAAACGACAATATTTTGAAGGAACAACAGATCTATTGTAACAGAGGCATACCCAATTACCTGTATAAACTGTGGAAGCCATGGATCTCGGTTCCACGGTTAGCCCCATCCTCACCGGTTTTTGCGGATCTTTAGTAGGGTGGGCAAGTATAATTAGGGATAGAGAATTTGGTACCAGACAGAAAATGGAGGAAGGGCAAAATCAATGGGGAGAGAAGAATCTACTGATTTAAGCAACCAGCCGAGGTAATTTTTCACATAGGTATAGATACATAGGATATTATAGTGGGCAGGAAATGGAACAGTCACCCGAGTTGCTTGTGCTGGGGAAATTTTTTTTATTTTTTTAGTTTTTTTTTTGTGTGTGTTGTTTTGTTGTATGTTGTTATTATTTGTGGTTAAATACTTGTTATATTGATTGGAGAATATATGTAAGAAAAAGATTTCAGAAAAATTTCAGAATTTGCTGTGGATAGACCATATGTATGGTATTCGAAATAAGGAATTTATGTACAAACTGTATACGTGATAAGTACTATATCCAATAATATATTTTGGTTTGTAATGTTGAAATATTTATAATAAAAAAGTATGGAATTAAAAAAATATATAAGAAATGCTCAGTGCAACTCATGTTCTAAAAAAAAAAAAAAAAAAAAGGTTTTGTCTAATTTTAGATTGTAAGCTCCTATGAGCAGGGCCCTTAAAATTCCATTGCTAAATGTAGCACCATATATCCTGTCCAAATTTTTTTGAAGCTAGTAAATGAATGTAATTTTTTTTCTGCTGGTAAAATAAAAGTACATTATTGAGCTTTTGTTGTGGTGTTTTTTTTTCTTCTACTTTTCTTTCTCTTTAGTTTTTGTGGGTGGTGGTTTTGGGAAAGTGCAATATCTCTTATATTTTATTTCAATATGTATATTTACACCAAAAAACGAATCTCTTTGCCCTGGTTCACATTGTTGCTACTTTGAAATTGCGCTACTTCACTTGAAGTAGCATGATTTCAAAGTAGCAAGGTCAGCGTGATTTCAGGTGGCTTCATACACAAATGTCTATTGAAGTCGCACCTGAAATCGGCAAAAGTAGTGCAGGAACTACTTTAGCAAATTGGTGCGGCGCCACAAAAAAAAATGTTGCATCGATTGGAACAGTGCCTTTGCCAATAGTCATGCGATTTGATCTCTCAAATCTCATGACCAATTGCTCCAATGTAAACCTAGGCTTCTGCACAACTGCAAGTTAATGATAAAGGTTGAATCTTTATATATAACAGCTGTGGAGAATTGCAGGTAATGAATTCAGCTGGTGGATAGGCAGTGTTTGAATGTGTCAGCTCTGGTTCACATTGGTGTGATTTGACATGTCAAATCTGTGGCAATTGCACTGTTCTAATTGGTGCGATTTGTATTGATATTGGTGCAGAAACCTGCACTGATGTCTCTGATGTTGCCCCCCCACAATCGGGACTGACATGCAGGAATGAAATTGTGGGAGTTCAGCTGAACGATTTCCTCCCTCTGTCAGTGTGAACCAGGGCTCAAACTGGGCCTGCTGCTAACCCAGGGATGCCATTTCTTATCAAACTCTATTAAGTTTACCTTCAAATATATGTAGAAATACAGATTTGCATATCTGAAAATAAAAAATACTTATCATGGTTGAGATCAAATATTCGCAGCTGCAATCAAAAGCGTGGTTTCACCTTCTGACCTGGAAATTAGTCATTGTATGCGCCCGGAAGTTCCTGTGCTGGTAAGGATCTCCATCTAGGTGGACATGGCGAGGTCTCTTTAGCAAAGAGGAGGTGCTACTCATTGGCCGGGTAAGTGTAGGATATGTACTTGTACTTAATCAATGCAGGGGTGGATGTCATAGTTAGATTTGGTGTGGGTGGGGTTCATTGATTTGTTTGGCATCACCACACATTTGCTTCCATCCCATGTGCACACATCACTTCCTGCATTTGTTCTGCTGATGTAAATCAGTAAGGACTATGCAAGTATAAATGAGAGCTCCTTTTATTAAAATATATGTGACTTGTTTCACAGTTTGGTGAATTTTCCAGCAAATTTGGACCTCTGAGTTGCATGACAAGTTGTACCCCGTGATTCTCAATGATAACCATTCATATCTGTACTACTTTAAGTCGCACCAACTTCAAAGTAGTCCCTGTACTACTTTGGTGTGACTTGAGGTATATCGGGTGCAATATTACACCGGCATTCCCAGAAATTGGGGCCGAGTTGCAGCGGCAAAGTGGCAGCAAAATAGTGTGACTTTCAGGTCGCAGCAGTGTGAATGAGATTCAAGGATAACACCTTTGAATTTGGCCCTATTGTCACTTGTGCATCCTGAATGTGTAGCAAATTCGTCCCTGCACTACCATAGTTTGACTTTGATGCAATTTGAGGTCCATACACCACAAGATTACACAGACATTGCTTCAAGTCATGACAAAGCTGTGCAATTTTAAGGTCGCACAAGTGCAAATGGGGCCTTATTCAAAGGTGTTATCAATTAATCGCATTAGGTTACTTTCACACTTGGGTGACTTTTCATGGAGCTTTGGACCTCAGAGTCACATGAAAAGTTGTCCCCCTTGATTTCCATGCATATTTTTTAGAGCTGCACGATTAATCGTCATCGTGATTTTTTCCCCTTTACGATCTTGAAAAAAGCGTTTCACGATTCTTGCTATGCAAAGAACTCTCTCTGCTCTTCTGAAGCCACAGCCGAAAAACCAGGAAGTCTGCCAAGAATTAGAACATTCTTTATCAGTGAACTTAACTAGAAACCTTGTAACAATTTGTGAATGAAATAGACTTCTGTGTAAGTGAGGAAAGTTTAACCACTTAAACACAAAACATTTTTCTGACATTTGTTGGTTTCAGGTTAAAATCATTTTTTTTTTGCTAGAAAATTACTTAAAACCCCCCAACATTATATATATTTTTTTAGTAGAGACCCTAGAGAATAAAATGGTGGTTGTTACAATATTTTATGTCACACTGTATTTGCGCCTTTCAAATGCAATTTTTTTTGGAAAATATTACTTTAATTAATTAAAAAAAATAAATAAAAGTTAGCCCAATTTTTTGTGGGATAATGTGAAAGATTTTACGTCGCGGGAATCGTGATCTTTCTATTCTAAGCAAAAAAATTGTGATTCTCATTTTGGCCAGAACCGTGCAGCTCTAATATCTATGCAACTTCACCATGTTCACATAGGTCTGAATTGACATGTCAAATTGTAGGCCAAATCGGCGCCTATTGATGGCAATAGAACTGTCCAAATTGGTGCGACGCCACAACGATTCCCAAAAGTAGTTCCTGCACTACTTTGGGCGACTTCAGGGGGCGATTTCTTACCTCCCAACTTTTTGAGATGCGTATAAGGGACACCTATTAGCAAAAGTAGGTAGGCATAGGACACCTTCTTAAAGGAGAACAGTTGGGACCTATGTGATTTCACTAGACATCTGTGCAGAAAAGTGCATTGATGTCTCTGAAATCGCTGACAAAGTCGGGCTGAGTCACACTTGTGCAACTTTGGACATCAGAGTCACATGACAAGTCATACCCCATGATTTTCAATGTGTACCATTCATATCTGTGCGACTTCAAGTAACACTGACTTCAACGTAGTCCCTGTACTACTTTGGTCTGACTTTGATGCGAGTTGAGCTCCATAGACCTCAAGTTTACACAGGCATTCCCTGGAATTGCGGCAAAATTGCTGATGCAAAATCGTGGGAAAGTTGCGCGTCTTTCCCTGTGACTCCTGCATCCATAGACCTCAACATTACACAGGCATTGCTTAAAGTCGCATTAAAATCTCGCAACTTTCAGGTCGCACAAGTGTGAAAGGTGCCTAAGTCACTGTGCTGAGTACTATTTTATACCTAGTATATAAAGTAGTCCCACCATCAAACACTAGTAAACGTATGTTCTCAATATAATTGTGTTCAAATGGCTGAAAATCACACAGATGGTATCACCTACTGAAAGCTTGCATTTTACTCAGCAGCATATGCTGAAAAGAGGCGAATGCCTATTAGCCAATGCCACATCGACATGAGCATAGTTGTTACTATAATATTAATGCCTGAAGTGCAAAACATTATTGTATAGAATCAAACATTAGTAAATGTATTTTCTCTGTAGGCAAGTGCTCAGCTCTGTAGCATAGCGGTATACCCTGCTGCCCCCAAAAGTTCAAGCCATGAATTCAAATCCCACTGGCAGCATCACCTCCTGGAAGTGTGCATTGTACTCAGAAGCATAATTAGCCAAAGCAAATCAGCTTGCTTTATTACATATTTTAACTCTTCAAATGCATGCAATGGTATGTACTTATTTAATAATATTATGGTATGGAATTCCAAAATTCAAGGAAAAAAATGTTGTAGGGTCCCCCCAGTACATACCAGGCTCTTCGGTATGGACTTTAAGGGGAACCCCACACCAAAATGTAAAATAAATTTGATGTGGGGCCCCCCAAAATCCATACCAGACCCTTATCCAAGCATGCAGCATGGAGGTCAGGATAGGGGGGGACGAGTGAGCACCCTCCCCTTCTGAACCTTACCAGGCCACATGCCCCAAAGCACCTTTTCCCCATGTTGATGGGGACAAGGGCCTCTTCCCGACAACCGTGGTCGGTGGTTGCCGGTCTGCAGGCAGGGGGTTTATCAGAATCTGGAAGCCCCCTTTAACAAGGGGGCTCCCAGATCCTGCCCCCTATGTGAATAGGTATGGGGTACATTTTACATTTAGTGCAGTGCGTCCTGCTCTCAGTGTTCAGCTAGATCTGTTCCTGCTATTTACATTTAGTGCAGTGCGTCCTGCTCACAGTGTTCAGCTAGATCCGTTCCTGCTATTTACATTTAGTGCAGTGCGTCCTGCTCACAGTGTTCAGCTAGATCTGTTCCTGCTATTTACATTTAGTGCAGTGCGTCCTGCTCACAGTGTTCAGCTAGATCCGTTCCTGCTATTTACATTTAGTGCAGTCAGTGCGTCCTGCTCACAGTGTTCAGCTAGATCCGTTCCTGCTATTTACATTTAGTGCAGTCAGTGCGTCCTGCTCACAGTGTTCAGCTAGATCTGTTCCTGCTATTTACATTTAGTGCAGTGCGTCCTGCTCACAGTGTTCAGCTAGATCCGTTCCTGCTATTTACATTTAGTGCAGTGCATCCTGCTCACAGTGTTCAGCTAGATCTGTTCCTGCTATTTACATTTAGTGCAGTGCGTCCTGCTCACAGTGTTCAGCTAGATCCGTTCCTGCTATTTACATTTAGTGCAGTCAGTGCGTCCTGCTCACAGTGTTCAGCTAGATCCGTTCCTGCTATTTACATTTAGTGCAGTGCGTCCTGCTCACAGTGTTCAGCTAGATCCGTTCCTGCTATTTACATTTAGTGCAGTCAGTGCGTCCTGCTCACAGTGTTCAGCTAGATCCGTTCCTGCTATTTACATTTAGTGCAGTCAGTGCGTCCTGCTCACAGTGTTCAGCTAGATCCGTTCCTGCTATTTACATTTAGTGCAGTGCGTCCTGCTCACAGTGTTCAGCTAGATCCGTTCCTGTTATCTTCCTACTGACAGGCAGGCTTGTCTGGTTACAGTATATAAAGCTACCTGAAGAAAATTACAGGTGTTCTATCCCAGCTTAGTGCAGCTACAGGCCATTAGTATGTCTGGAAGGCCAAGAAGGAGAGGCAGACAGTCACAAGCCAATAAGAGAGGGCAAGCAGGCTCTGTGTCTAGTGCTGGTCGTGGAGACGGTGCATCCTCATCAGCACGTGGCCATGGGACACGCTTGGCCTTTTTTTCGGCAGCTGGCCGTGTTGAGCCGCAACATGCGGAAGACTTGGTCGAGTGGATGACCAAGCTGTCTTCATCCTCCTCATCCTCTCTCACCCATGCCCAGGGTGCTTTGTCTGGCAAAGCAGCGGCCTCTTCCCTCAGCTCAATGTCATCAGTGACTCCTTCCCTAGCTCCACCATGTCCTCCTGAGGATTCCCTCAAACTGTTTGACCACAGTGTTGGGTACATGCTCCAGGAGGATGCCCAGCGTTTGGAAGGCTCTGATGATGATACTGAGCTCGATGAAGGCAGTAACATGAGCACGGACAGAGGGGGTGCCCAAGAAGGACAGCAATCTGGCAGTCATGCTCCCCCTGCTGCAGCATACTGCCAGGTTTGCTCCAGTGATGAGGAGGGAGGGGATGATGAGGTCACTGACTCAACGTGGGTGCCTGATAGGAGAGAGGAGGAGGAGGAGGAGGAGGAGGCGGCACATCACCAACGAGGCAGGATGCCCTCCAGGGGCCAGCCTAAGGGCAGCACATTGACTGCATCACACCCCAAAGCTCCACATGTGCAGGGCGCTGCAGTCTCTGCGCGTTATTCAAAAAGTTCTTTGGTGTGGGCCTTTTTTGAGACGAGTGCATCAGATCGCACCGCTGCTATGTGCAACATATGTCTCAAGCGTATCTCGCGTGGCCAAAACATCTCCCGCTTGGGTACCACATGCTTGACCAGACATATGTTGACCTGCCATGCAGTTCGTTGGCAAGCATATCTAAAAGACCCACACCAAAGAACAAAGAGGATCTCTCCTTGCTCCTCATCAGCTGAGATTTCCAACCCCACTAGACCTTCAGTCCTCTCTGAGACCTGCAGTGAGAGGATTGAAGGTGTAGAATTAGGTGTGTCACAGCCAAGTACTTGTGGGCAATCTGCTTTTGGTACACCGACGTCAGATTGTACCAGGCAAATTTCCCTGCCTCAGCTGCTGCACCGCCAAAAGAAGTTTGCTCCCAGCCATCCACATGCCCAGCGGTTGAATGCTAGCTTGGCAAAATTGCTAGCACTTCAACTGCTGCCTTTTCAGTTGGTAGACTCTGCCCCCTTCCGTGAGTTTGTGGAATGTGCGGTTCCTCAGTGGCAGGTACCCAAACGCCACTTTTTCTCACGGAAGGCGATTCCGGCTCTCTACCGGCATGTGGAAGGCAATGTCCATGCCTCGCTGGACAGGGCCGTCAGCGGTAAGGTGCATATTACCGCTGACTCATGGTCCAGCAGGCATGGACAGGAACGTTACTTAAGTTTCACGGCGCATTGGGTGACTCTGCTGGCAGCTGGGAAGGATGCAGGACAAGGTGCAGTAGTGTTGGAGGTTGTTCCGCCACCACGCCTCCAAAATGCTGATTGTGACACACCTCTCTCCTCCACCCCCTCCTCTTCTTCTTCCTCCATGGCCTCTTCCTCGGAACCAGCGGTGCTCCGTAGGCGTTCAAGGGGCTACGCAAGTACGCAGGCCAAAAGATGCCATGCGGTGCTTGAGCTGGTGTGCTTGGGGGACAGGAGCCACACTGGGGCAGAGGTTCTGTCAGCTCTGCAGGGGCAGGTTCAGAGGTGGTTGACGCCACGCCAACTTAAGGCAGGAATGGTGGTTTGCGACAATGGCACCAACCTCCTCTCTGCCCTCCGACAGGGACAACTGACCCATGTGCCCTGTTTGGCTCACGTCCTTAACTTGGTGGTGCAGCGGTTCTTGGGCAGGTACCCGGGCTTACAGGATGTCCTGAGGCAGGCCAGGAAAGTCTGTGTGCATTTCCGCCGGTCATATAATGCCAGTGCTCGGCTGACGGACCTCCAAAAGGAGTTTAACCTGCCCAAGAACCGCCTAATCTGTGACATGCCCACCAGGTGGAACTCAACGTTGGCCATGCTGCAGCGGCTGCACACGCAGCAGAGGGCCATCAATGAGTACCTGTGCGACTATGGCACCAGGACAGGGTCAGGGGAGCTTGTTTTTTTTTCCCCACGCCAGTGGGCCATGATCAGGGATGCATGCACTGTCCTGTCACCATTCGAGGAGGCCACGAGGATGGTGAGCACTGACAGTGCATGCATCAGTGACACTGTCCCCCTTGTCCACCTGTTGGAGCACACGCTGCGTGGAATAATGGACAGGGCACTTGAGGCAGAACAGAGGCAGGACGAGGAGGACTTCCTTAGCTCTCAAGGCCCCCTTTATCCAGACAGTGTTCCTGCGTGCCCGCCGATCACACAGGAAGAGGACGAGGAGGAGGAGGAGGAGGAGGAAGATTGTGTCAGTATGGAGGTGGAGCCTGGCACTCAGCATCAGCAGTCTTTAAGGGATCAGTCCCAAGGAACACATGGACTTGTACGTGGCTGGGAGGAGGTGGCTGCGGACGTTGTTGTCCTTAGTGACCCAGAGGACTCCGGACCGAATGCCTCAGCAAACCTACGCTGCATGGCCTCCCTGATCCTGCAAAGCCTGCGTAAGGATCCTCGTATTCGTGGTATCAAGGAGAAGGACCAATACTGGCTGGCAACCCTCCTTGATCCACGTTACAAGGGTAAGGTTGCGGACCTTATCTTGCCATCGCAGAGGGAGCAGAGGATGAAACATCTTCGGGAGGCCTTGCAGAAAGGTCTGTGCAACGCGTTCCCAGAGACTGGGAGGTTACAAACTCCTGTTTCTGGACAACGTGTTGCTGAGGCTTCGGTCAGTCAAAGAAGGAGCGGTGGAGAAGGTGGCCGTCTGACCGATGCGTTCAGACAATTTTTTGGTCCGCAGCCCCAAGGTATGATCGGTTCCAGCAACCATCACCAGCGTCTGTTTTACATGGTGCAGGAATACCTAGGGGCAAGATCAGACTTGGACACCTTTCCCACCGAAAATCCTCTGGGTTACTGGGTCTTGAGGATGGATCACTGGCCAGAGCTTGCACAGTATGCAATTGAGCTACTGGCCTGTCCTGCATCCAGCGTTCTTTCGGAACGCACATTCAGTGCTGCTGGAGGCGTGGTAACCGATCACAGGGTGCGTCTGTCCACTGACTCGGTCGATCGGCTGACCTTCATAAAAATGAATCAGTCTTGGATCACCACCAGCTACCAAGCACCTGATGCTGATGTAACTGAATAATTTTTTTCAGATCCCTTCAAAGACTGCCTATGCTGATGCTGAGTGACTATCCCTGAGTAATTATCCTCTTCCTCCTCAATCATCACGCTGATAGCTTGTAAGAACATTTTTGGTTCTGGGCGCCACCACCAGTGCCTAAGGCACAATTTTTCAGCCCCTGTTTAACAGGGGCGTGTAATTACAATTTTTGATGTAATACTTTGCAGCAGGGCTCGTTCCTGCATTCCAACTAGAGTGTCTGTGAGGGGTTGCAGTGTTGTGGCACCAGCACCAGTGCCTAAGGCCCAATTTTTCTGCCCCTGTCTAACAGGGGCGTGTAATTACAATTTTTGATGCAATACTTTGCAGCAGGGCTCGTTCCTGCATTCCAACTAGAGTGTCTGTGAGGGGTTGCAGTGTTGTGGCACCAGCACCAGTGCCTAAGGCCCAATTTTTCTGCCCCTGTCTAACAGGGGCGTGTAATTACAATTTTTGATGCAATACTTTGCAGCAGGGCTCGTTCCTGCGTTCCAACTAGAGTGTCTGTGAGGGGTTGCAGTGTTGTGGCACCAGCACCAGTGCCTAAGGACCAATTTTTCTGCCCCTGTCTAACAGGGGCGTGTAATTACAATTTTTGATGCAATACTTTGCAGCAGGGCTCGTTCCTGCGTTCCAACTAGAGTGTCTGTGAGGGGTTGCAGTGTTGTGGCACCAGCACCAGTGCCTAAGGACCAATTTTTCTGCCCCTGTCTAACAGGGGCGTGTAATTACAATTTTTGATGCAATACTTTGCAGCAGGGCTCGTTCCTGCGTTCCAACTAGAGTGTCTGTGAGGGGTTGCAGTGTTGTGGCACCAGCACCAGTGCCTAAGGACCAATTTTTCTGCCCCTGTCTAACAGGGGCGTGTAATTACAATTTTTGATGCAATACTTTGCAGCAGGGCTCGTTCCTGCGTTCCAACTAGAGTGTCTGTGAGGGGTTGCAGTGTTGTGGCACCAGCACCAGTGCCTAAGGCCTAATTTTTCAGCTCCTGTTCAACAGGGGCATGTAATTACAATTCTTGATCTAATATTTCACAGCAGGGCCCTGTGAGGGCTTACAGTGTTGTGGCCACAGCAACACCTAAGGCCCAAATTTCTGCTGAGTATATAGGGCAGGACCCTACTTTCAAACATCTAACTTACAAACGACTCCTACTTGCAAACGGAAGGAGACAACAGGAAGTGAGATGAAATCTACCCCTAGGAAGGGAAATTCTCTCCTGTAAGAGTTAATATGGGAAAACAATTTCTCCTTTCCACTGATGCTTTCCAATCCTTGTTCCACAAAAAAACCCAAATTTTCAAAAAACATTTTTCATTGGGACAAAAAAGTGAGGTGAAATCTTCTGAAGAGGAGGAAAGACAGCAAAACAAATGTCACAGGGGTGATAACCCTTCCCTATGTTTTCCAAAAAGCTTAAAAAAGATTTTTTGGCTGGAGCTAAACACGTTAAAAATGTACCCGTTCAAAATTACAAAGAGATTCTACTTAACAACAAACCTACAGTCCCTGTCTTGTTTGCACCGCCTGTATACTGCTGTTCAGAGTATATAGGACCTGGTGGCCCCACACCTTTCCTTATTTTAATTTGGGTGCGGGGTTCCCCTTAATATCCATACAAGACCCAAAGGGCCTGGTAATGGACTGGGGGGTACCCATGCTGTTTGTCTCACTGATTTTCATCCATATTGCCATGACCCGACATTACATTAAACCCGCAAGCAGTTTTAAATGAGATTTTTTCCTTTAAAAATGAAATTTGGTGCAGGGACTGTTCTAAACATGGGAAACACGCGTCACTTTACAGGCATACTATAGACACCCCCCAGGTACGATATTTAAAGGAATATTTCACTTTTTTTTTTTACTTTAAGCATCATTAAAATCACTGCTCCCGAAAAAATGGCCGTTTTTAAAAGTTTTTTTTGCATTGATACATGTCCCCTGGGGTAGGACCCGGGTCCCCAAACCCTTTTTCGGACAATACCATGCAAATTAGCCTTTAAAATGAGCACTTTTGATTTCGAACGTTCGAGTCCCATAGACGTCAATGGGGTTCTAACGTTCGTGCGAACTTTCGGTCCGTTCGCGGGTTCTGGTGCGAACCGAACCGGGGGGTGTTCGGCTCATCCCTAGTGCTAAGTATGAGACCTGCATAATAGTGTAGTATGATTAAAGAATGAATATAAATAATTACTGCTTTATAGTCACCTAAATTAAAAAATAAAAAGCAACATACAACAAATAGGTAACCTAAATGTTTAATACATGTAACTTTAAAGAATAGCAGACATTACTATGTAATAATCATTCATAACTGCATTAGTTAGCAAAAGAAGGAAAAAACTAGGAATACTAATTGCAACATACATCAATAGATGCACACGAGGTAGAGCACATCTCACATAAAAATGTTTCTTTCACATACATGGATCGTGGTTACAGTGCAGTACTATATAACAACTTGGTAGGAATTGGCATTTGCATATACGCGGAAGTGCTAATTAGCGCCAGCTTAGAATTTACTAACATGTGTTTCTCACTAATAGCGCTAATTTTTCATTCGCATATTCGCCTGTTGAAATTTGATTTGGCTAAAATGGGAGCTATTATTTGCCATAGTGCCCAGTACTTCCTGGCGCTATAGTAAATGACCCCCGTAGACTTTAACGGTGTTCGCGTGCTCGAACAAACTTTTTTCCTGTTCACATGTTCTGGTGCGAACCGAACAGGGGGGTGTTCGGCTCATCCCTACCTAGCAGTAAAAAGGTCGCTGGTTCGTATTCCCAACCACACCACAAGACTACCTGCCTGGAGTTTGCATGTTCTCCCTGTGCCTGCATGGGTTTCCTCCGGGTACTCCGGTTTCCTCCCACACTCCAAAGACATGCTGGTAGGTTAATTGGCTTCTGTCTAAATTGGCCCTAGTATATGAATGTGAGTTAGGGACCTTAGATTGTAAGCTCCTTGAGGGTAGGGGCCCATGTGAGTGTATAATGTATATGTAAAGCACTGCGTAAATTGACGGCACTATAGAAGTACCTTAAATAAAAATAAATAAGTCTTCACGAATATTATGGTGTGAATCTCCAAAACACCATACACTAGCTAACAAGCGGTTTACATTTGATAAACTTTATTGTATGGTATATAAACCATCAAACACTAGTAAAAGTATTTTTTATATATGTATTTTGTATATATAATTGTGCTCAGCCCAATAGGCTAGCAGTTAGCACCTCTACCTTCAAAAATTCAGGTATTGAAAGACTCATGGGTTAGAATCCTAAAAGATTACTATTGGTGGAGAAAAGGAGAATTACTGTTGGCCAGTTAGCCAATTAGCCAAAGCAGCATACAGTGAATGCCAAGTAGCCAATACACTTTAATGTGGTTGATATTATTGTATTAACTCTTCAAATGCTTGCAATGGTATGTAAGTATTCACTAATATTATGGTGTGAATCTCCAAACACCACACACTAGCTAACAAGCAGTTTACATTTGATAAACTTTATTGTATAGTATATAACACATCAAACACTAGTAAAAGTATTTTGTATGTATAATTGTGCTCAGCCCAATAGGCTAGCAGTTAGCACCTCTACCTTCAAACATTCAGGTATTGAAAGACTTATGGGTTTAAATCCCACAGAAAAATCCTAAAAGATTGCATTGGTGGGAAAAGGAGAATGGCAGTTAGCCAATTAGCCAAAGCAACACAAATATACATATATATATATATATATATATATATATATATATATATATATATATATATATATATATATATATATATTCATATATATATATATATATATACTGAAAATAGGTAATTGCCAAATAGCCAATGCACTTTAATGTGAATGATTTTATTGTATTAACTCTTTAAATGCATGCAATGGTATGTAAGTATTCAATTATATTATGATGTGACATTCCAAACACCACACACTAGGTAAAGGGCAGTTTACATTTCTTTGTTTGTTTATTTTAATTCACTTGTGCACTGAAAAAATAAACACAGCTGGTGGATGGTAGGTTGGCTGTTGTTTGAACTCATACCATGAGTGGTGTGGAGATATCCAAGCAGACCACTAAGCCATTGTGCTAAGTACAAGACCTGCATAATATTGTAGTATTATTAAAGAATGAACATAAATAATTACTGCTTTATAGTCAACTAAATTAATAAATAATAAATCAAAAACATGAAAAAAAACAACATACAACAAATAGGTAACCTAAATGATTAATACATGTAACTTTACAGAATAGCACACATTACTATGTAATAATCATTCAGAACTGCATTTCTTAGCAAAAGAAGGGAAAAAAAAACTAGGAATACTAATTTCAATATAAATCAATAGATGCACGGGAACTATATATATATATATATATATATATATATATATATATATATATATATATATATATATATATATATATATATATATATATATATATATATATATATATACACACATATACACACACCCACCAGGCATTTTGTTAGGTACATCTTGTTAGTACTGAGTTGGACACCCTTTTGCCTTTAGAACTGCCTTAATTCTTTGTGGGATTGATTCAACAAGGTGTTGGAAATATTCTTTAGAATATTATTCTTTTGGTTCATACTGACATGATCGCATCATGCAGTTTCTGCAGATTTGTCGGCTGCACGACCATGATGCGAATCTCCCGTTCCACTACATCCCAAAGGTGCTCTATTGGATTGAGATCTGGTGACTGTGGAGGCCATTGGAGTACAGTGAACTTATTGTAATGTTCAGGAAAAGAGTTTGAGATGATTTGAGCTTTGTGACATGGTGCATTAGTCTGCTGGAAGTACCCATCAGAAGATGGGTCCACTGTAGTCATAAAGGAATGGACTTGGTCAGCAACAATACTCACGCAAGCCATGGCATTTAGATGATGCTTAACCACTTAAGGACCGCCTCACGCCGATGTACGTCGGCAAGGCGGCACGGGCAGGCAAAATCACGTACATGCACGTGATTTGCCTCCCGCGGGTGGGGGGTCCGATCGGACCCCCCCCCGGTGCCCGAGGCGGTACTATTTTGTCCCCCGGCGATCGGAGGTGATCACCCCCCCTCACCAGTGTCACTAAGCGATAATTTTTCTGATCGCTGTATTAGTGTCGCTGGTGACGCTAGTTAGGGACGTAAATATTTAGGTTCGCCGTCAGCGTTTTATAGCAACAGGGACCCCCATATACTACCTAATAAATGTTTTAACCCCTTGATTGCCCCCTAGTTAACCCTTTCACCACTGATCACCGTATAACTGTTACGGGTGACGCTGGTTAGTTAGTTTATTTTTTATAGTGTCAGGGCACCCGCCGTTTATTACCGAATAAAGGTTTAGCCCCCTGATCGCCCGGCGGTGATATGCGTCGCTCCAGGCAGCGTCAGATTAGCGCCAGTACCGCTAACACCCACGCATGCAGCATGCGCCTCCCTTAGTGATATAGTATCTGATCGGATCAATATCTGATCCGATCAGATCTATACTAGTGTCCCCAGCAGTTTAGGGTTCCCAAAAACGCAGTGTTAGCGGAATCAGCCCAGATACCTGCTAGCACCTGCGTTTTGCCCCTCCGCCCAGCCCACCCAAGTGCAGTATCGATCGATCACTGTCACTTACAAAACACTAAACGCATAACTGCAGCGTTTGCAGAGTCAGGCCTGATCCCTGCGATCGCTAACAGTTTTTTTGGTAGCGTTTTGGTGAACTGGCAAGCACCAGCCCCAGGCAGCGTCAGGTTAGCGCCAGTAGCGCTAACACCCACGCACGCAGCATACGCCTCCCTTAGTGGTATAGTATCTGATCGGATCAATATCTGATCCGATCAGATCTATACTAGCGTCCCCAGCAGTTTAGGGTTCCCAAAAACGCAGTGTTAGCGGGATCAGCCCAGATACCTGCTAGCACCTGCGTTTTGCCCCTCCGCCTGGCCCGGCCCAGCCCACCCAAGTGCAGTATCGATCGATCACTGACACTTACAAAACACTAAATGCATAACTGCAGCGTTCGCAGAGTCAGGCCTGATCCCTGCGATCGCTAACAGTTTTTTTGGTAGTATTTTGGTGAACTGGCAAGCACCAGCCCCAGGCAGCGTCAGGGAAGCGCCAGTACCGCTAACACCTACGCACGCAGCATACACCTCCCTTAGTGGTATAGTATCTGAACGGATCAATATCTGATCCGATCAGATCTATACTAGCGTCCCCAGCAGTTTAGGGTTCCCAAAAACGCAGTGTTAGCGGGATCAGCCCAGATACCTGCTAGCACCTGCATTTTGCCCCTCCGCCCGGCCCAGCTCAGCCCACCCAAATGCAGTATCGATCAATCACTGTCACTTACAAAACACTTAACGCATAACTGCAGCGTTCGCAGAGTCAGGCCTGATCCCTGCGATCGCTAACAGTTTTTTTGGTAGCTTTTTATTGAACTGGCAAGCACCAGCGGCCTAGTACACCCCGATCGTGGTCAAACCAGCACTGCAGTAACACTTGGTGACGTGGCGAGTCCCATAAGTGCAGTTCAAGCTGGTGAGGTGGCAAGCACAAGTAGTGTCCCGCTGCCACCAAAAAGACAAACACAGGCCCATCGTGCCCATAGTGCCCTTCCTGCTGCATTCGCCAATCCTAATTGGGAACCCACCACTTCTGCAGCACCCGTACTTCCCCCACTCACATCCCCAAACAAATGCAGTCGGCTGCATGAGAGGCATTTTCTTTATGTCCTCCCGAGTACCCCTACCCAACGAACCCCCCCAAAAAAGATGTTGTGTCCGCAGCAAGCGCGGATATAGGCCTGACATCCGCTATTATTGTCCCTCCTGTCCTGACAATCCTGGTCTTTGCATTGGTGAATGTTTTGAACGCTACCATGCACTAGTTGAGTATTAGCGTAGGGTACAGCATTGCACAGACTAGGCGCCATTTCACAGGGTCTCCCAAGATGCCATCACATTTTGAGAGACCCGAACCTGGAACCGGTTACAGTTATAAAAGTTAGTTACAAAAAAAGTGTAAAAAAAAAAATATATATATATAAAATAAAAAAAATAGTTGTCGTTTTATTGTTCTCTCTCTCTCTATTCTCTCTATTGTTCTGCTCTTTTTTACTGTATTCTATTCTGCAATGTTTTATTGTTATTATGTTTTATCATGTTTGCTTTTCAGGTATGCAATTTTTTATACTTTACCGTTTACTGTGCTTTATTGTTAACCATTTTTTTGTCTTCAGGTACGCCATTCACGACTTTGAGTGGTTATACCAGAATGATGCCTGCAGGTTTAGGTATCATCTTGGTATCATTCTTTTCAGCCAGCGGTCGGCTTTCATGTAAAAGCAATCCTAGCGGCTAATTAGCCTCTAGACTGCTTTTACAAGCCGTGGGAGGGAATGCCCCCCCCCACCGTCTTCCGTGTTTTTCTCTGGCTCTCCTGTCTCAACAGGGAACCTGAGAATGCAGCCGGTGATTCAGCCAGCTGACCATAGAGCTGATCAGAGACCAGAGTGGCTCCAAACATCTCATGTTCTTCTCAGCAGACCTATCCTCTGAAGAAGACCCCAGTCATAGGGGTTGAAACGCGTCAGATCTAATGTTCATGACATAATATTGCTATGAACAAATGTCTGCTTTTGTATGTTCAGCTAAAACTATTTTTTAGATAATACCCACTGGAGCTCATTGTTTTTAACTCTGATGATACATATTATTTATCCAATAAAAGTGCAATTTTTTTCATAAATCTTGACTACATTTTTTCTTGTGCTGCCTAAAAACCCCAATGTGGGGAAACCTTCCTTTTTGCTCTAATTTCTAAGGGGTGAGCAGCAATCCTCCCTTCCCCTCCCTAGTGTCCTTCCATTTTTTCCAAACATCTCTATGGCCTAAGAAACCGGAAGCTACGAGCATTTTATGACTTAGATTTCGCCGGATGTAAATAGCGCCATTGGGAAATTGGGGAAGCATTTTATCACACCGAGTTTTTCAAAAAAGAGTACCTGTCACTACCTATTGCTATCATAGGGGATATTTACATTCCCCGAGATAACAATAAAAATGATTAAAAAAAAATAATGAAAGGAACAGTTTAAAAATAAGATAAAACAAGATAAAAAAGCAAAAAAAAAATAAAGAAAAAAAAAAAAAAGCACCCCTGTCGCCCCCTGCTCTCGTGCTAAGGCGAACGCAAGCGGCGGTCTGTCGTCAAACGAAAACAGCAATTGCACCATGCATGTGAGGTATCACCGCGCAGGTCAGATCGAGTGCAGTAATTTTTGCAGTAGACCTCCTCTGTAAATCTAAAGTGGTAACCTGTAAAGGCTTTTAAAGGCTTTTAAAAATGTATTTATTTTGTTGCCACTGCACGTTTGTGCGCAATTGTAAAGCATGTCATGTTTGGTATCCATGTACTCGGCCTAAGATCATCTTTTTTATTTCATGAAACATTTGGGCAATATAGTGTGTTTTAGTGCATTAAAATTTAAAAAAGTGTGTTTTTTCCCCAAAAAATGCGTTTGAAAAATCGCTGCGCAAATACTGTGTGAAAAAAAAAAAATGGAACACCCACGATTTTAATCTGTAGGGCATTTGCTTTAAAAAAAATATATAATGTTTGGGGGTTCAAAGTAATTTTCTTGCAAAAAAAATAACTTTTTCATGTAAACAATAAGTGTCAGAAAGGGCTTTGTCTTCAAGTGGTTAGAAGAGTGGGTGATGTGTGACATAAGCTTCTAAATGTTGTGCATAAAATGCCAGGACAGTTCAAACCCCCCCCAAATGACCCCATTTTGGAAAGTAGACACCCCAAGCTATTTGCTGAGAGGCATTTCGAGTCCATGGAATATTTTATATTGCGACACAAGTTGCGGGAAAGAGACAATTTTTTTTTTTTTTTTGCACAAAGTTGTCACTAAATGATATATTGCTCAAACATGCCATGGGAATATGTGAAATTACACCCCAAAATACATTCTGCTGCTTCTCCTGAGTACGGGGATACCACATATGTGAGACTTTTTGGGAGCCTAGCTGCGTACGGGACCCTGAAAACCAAGCACCGCCTTCAGGCTTTCTAAGGGCGTGAATTTTTGATTTCACTCTTCACTGCCTATCACAGTTTCGGAGGCCATGGAATGCCCAGGTGGCACAACCCCCCCCCCCCCCCAAATGACCACATTTTGGAAAGTAGACACCCAAAGCTATTTGCTGAGAGGTATAGTGAGTATTTTGCAGACCTCACTTTTTGTCACAAAGTTTTGAAAATTGAAAAAAGAAAAAAAAAATGTTTTTTCTTGTCTTTCTTCATTTTCAAAAACAAATGAGAGCTGCAAAATACTCACCATGCCTCTCAGTAAATAGCTTGGGGTGTCTACTTTCCAAAATGGGGTCATTTGGGGGGTTTTGTGCCACCTGAGCATTCCATGGCCTCCGAAACTGTGATAGGCAGTAAAGAGTGAAATCAAAAATTTTCACCCTTAGAAATCCTGAAGGCGGTGATTGGATTTCGGGGCCCCGTACGCGGCTAGGCTCCCAAAAAGTCCCACACATGTGGTATCCCCATACTCAGCAGAAGCAGCTAAATGTATTTTGGGGTGCAATTCCACATATGCGCATGGCCTGTGTGAGCAATATATCATTTAGTGACAACTTTGTGCAAAAAAAAAAGTGTCACTTTCCCGCAACTTGTGTCAAAATATAAAATATTCCATGGACTCAATATGCCTCTCAGCAAATAACTTGGGGTGTCTACTTTCCAAAATAGGGTCATTTGGGGGGGTTTTGTGCCACCTGGGCATTCCATGGCCTCTGAAACTGTGATAGGCAGTGAAGAGTGAAATCAAAAATTTACACCCTTAGAAATCCTGAAGGCGGTGATTGGTTTTCGGGGCCCCGTACGCGGCTAGGCTCCCAAAAAGTCCCACACATGTGGTATCCCCATACTCAGAAGAAGCAGCTAAATGTATTTTGGGGTGCAATTCCACATAGGCCCATGGCCTGTGTGAGCAATATATAATTTAGTGACAACTTTTTGTAAATTTTTATTTTTTTTTTGTCATTATTCATTCACAAAAAAATAAATATTCAATGGGTTTAACATGCCTCTCAGCAATTTCCTTGGGGTGTCTACTTTCCAAAATGGGGTCATTTGGGGGTGTTTTGTACTGCCCTGCCATTTTAGCACCTCAAGAAATTACATAGGCAGTCATAAACTAAAAGCTGTGTAAATTACAGAAAATGTACCCTAGTTTGTAGACGCTATAACTTTTGCACAAACCGACATTTTTTTTACCAAAGACATGTGGCTGAATACATTTTGGCCTAATTGTATGACTAAAATTGAGTTTATTGGATTTTTTTTATAACAATAAGTAGAAAATATCATTTTTTTTTCAAAATTTTTGGTCTTTTTCCGTTTATAGCGCAAAAAATAAAAACCGCAGAGGTGATCAAATACCATCAAAAGAAAGCTCTATTTGTGGGAAGAAAAGGACGCAAATTTCGTTTGGGTACAGCATTGCATGACCGCGCAATTAGCAGTTAAAGCGACGCAGTGCCAAATTGGAAAAAGACCTCTGGTCCTTAGGCAGCATAATGGTCCGGGGCTCAAGTGGTTAATTAGTACTAAGGCTGAGTTCACACTGGCATTAAAAGCAGGCGTTTAACCTCCCTGATGGTTTTCCCGAGTGTGGCTCGGGGTTAAATTTCAGCACCATTAGCGGTAACCCCGAGCCACACTCGGGATTACATTGCAGGATCCTGATGTGGTGTTACCTTGTCCTCAGGATCCTGCGATGTCCCCCGCTGTGTCTGCGGGCCCTGTCTCCTCCGAAGCCTCTCTGTGCCAGGCTCCGTTCCCTGCGAGCGTCGCGACGCACGGCGGCGGAGCCTGGCGGCAAATTCAAAAAAACAGTAAAAATCATAACACATACAGTACTGTAATCTTACAGATTACAGTACTGTATGAAATTATTTCACATCTCTTTTGTCCCCAGTGCTTTGTCCAATGCCCTGCATGCAGTTTTATATTATATATACTGTTCTTTCTGCCTGGAAACTTGAGATTGTCCATAGCAACCAAAAAGTGTCCCTTTACGTCAAAAGCGGCTTTAGACCAGCTAGAAAACAGCAATAGTAAATTAGAACACTTGCAGAATTGAGCGATAGTGAATCGTGGGGAAATTTATTTTATTATTATTATATTATTATTTATTTTTAATTATTTATATTTATTTATTATATTATAATTTATGTTTTTGTGTTTCAAACTTCATCATACCCAGGATATCTACTAGACTCTTGGTGGACAGATTTAGGTGTGTTATTGTTAAGAATTACAGGCCTACAATATAAAACGCCAAATTTCCATGCAAAATAATTGTACCGCTTTAGGCACCTAAAATCCGAAATAATCATACCGCCAGGGAGGTTAAGGGGCATTAAAAATGCCCCTCAAACAATACAATGGACAGCACAATGATACAATGGATACAACAATACAACGATACAATGGACAGCACACAGTGCTGTTCACATAATAATAAAATTAAGCAATAGCATTGCTTTGCTTCAAAATTGAAGCCTCATTATGAGTCAGGAGGTGTTTGAAGCCTTTTAACGCCTCCCATTCAAGTCTATGGTAATATGCTGCAACCACACTGGTTAATACAATGAGAATTTTAGCTGGTTGTAAAGGAGCGGGTCGGGAAGCCGGCTGCCATGTCCTTAACAACCAATGAGTCCCCGCTGACAGCTGAAAGAAAGAAAAAAAATGCCCCCCCACCCCAAAACACCTTGTCCCTATGTTGATGAGTATGGGGTACATTGTACCCCTACCCATTCACCCAAAAAAAAGAGGTGTAGTGTTACAAAAAACAAAGAGACAGGTTTTGACAAGTCCTTTATTGAATAATCGCTGTAGCTTCCACGAATATTCTTCCTCCGGTCTTCTCCTTCTTCTGATGTCTTTTTCCTCTGGTCTTCTCCTTCTTCCGATGTCTTCTTCTGGTCTTCTCCTTCCACTGTCTTCTCCTTCCAGTGATGTCTTCTCCCTCCGTTGATGTAGTCGTCTTTTTCTTCTGCTGCCCCTGCCAGCCCGCTCAAAATAAAAAAACCCGGTCCTACTCTAATGATGGCTCCCACTCTTATGCCAGCTAAGCTGTCTGCCTGTCTTATATAACTATGGGGCCTGGTCACCCAGAGCATCACAAGGGGGAGGGATCTCCAGGTGACATCACTGGGTAGCCACACCCCATAGTTATATAAGAGCTGGCAGACAGGTTAGCTGATATAACAGCAGTCATCGTCGCAGCAGGACCGGATTTTTTTTTATTTTGAATGGGCTGCCAGTGGCGGACGAAGAAAAAATAGAAGATGACGACATCGACGGAGGGAGAAGACATCACCGGAAGGAGAGGACCGGAGGAAGAAGACATCAGAAGGAGGAGAAGACCGAAGGAAGAAGACATCAGAAGAAGAAGACCGGAGGAAGAAGACTTGTTGGAGCTATGATGGGGGACATTCCTCAATTAATAAAGGACGTGTCAAAAACGGTCTCTTTGTCTTTTGTAACACTGCACTTCTTTTTTTTGGTAAATGGGTAGAGGTACAATGTACCTCATACTCATTCACATGGGGGGGCCGGTATCAGGGGGGCCCTCTTATTAAAGGGGGCTTCCAGATTCCAATAAGCCCCCTGTCCCACTGGCCAGGGTTGTCGGGAAGAGGCCCTTGTCCCCATCAACATGGGGACAAGGTGCTTTGGGGAGGGGGATGCAGAGCCCCCTTGCCCCAAAGCACCCACCCCCCATGTTGAGGGCATGTAGCCTGGTATGGTCCAGGAGGTGGGGGGGAGCGCTTGCTTGTCCCCCTCTTTCCTAAACTGCCAGCTGCATGCTTGGATAAGGGTCTGGTATGGATTTTGGGGGGACCCCACGCTGTTCTTTTTTTCATTTTTTTTGGTATGGGGTTTCCCCTCAAAATCCATATCAGACTGAAGGGTCTGGTATGGTCTTTGGGGGGATCCAACGCTATTTTTTAAAAAAGATTTTGGCGTGGGGTCCCCACCAGTCCATTCCAGACTCAAAGGGCCTAGAATGGACTGGAGTGGAACCCCAAGCCATTTTTTAACCCCTATTTTTTTTCTTTTAGCTGTCAGCGGGGGAACCCAAAAGTGCTTGTCAACCGCTTTGCAAATGTACATAGGGCGTTTGAAGGGAGCGTTTTTAATGCTCACTAAAAGCTTATCAACCATATCTATAAATGTGCATTAACGCTATAGGAGCATTTGATAAGCATCAGTATTTTGAGCAAGTGTGAACGAGCCCTAAGGGGCCCAAAGTGTGCCAAAATATATGCCCCACACCATTGCAACACCAGCCTGAACCATTGATACAAGGCAGGATGGATCCATGCTTTCATTTTGCTTGCGCCTAATTCTGACCCTACCATCTGAATTTTGCTGCTGAAATCGAGACTGATCAGACCAGGCAAAGTTTTTCCAATCTGACAAGAGGGGCACCTGGTGTGATCTTCTACTGCTGTAGCCCATCTGCTTAAAAGTTTGATGTCTTGTGCTTTCAGAGATGGTATTCTGCATACCTTGGTTTTACGAGCGGTTATATGAGTTACTGTTGTCTTTCTATCATCTCAAATCACTCTGCCCATTCTCCTCTGTCATCAACAAGGCATTTTGGTCCACACGAGACACGCACTACATATTTTCTCTTTTTCGGATCATTCTCTGTAAACCCTTCAGATGGTTGTGTGTAAAAATCACAGTAGATCAGCAGTTTTTGAAATACTCAGACCAGCCCGTCTGGCACCAACAACCATTCCATGTTCTGTTCTGAAGCTCAGTTTGAACTTCAGCAAGTCATCTTCACCACGTCTAAATGCCTAAATGCATTGAGTTGCTGCCATGTGATTGGCTGATTAGCAATTTGTGTTACCAAACAATTGAACAGGTGTGCCTAATAAAGTGGCTGGTGAGTGTATGTACAGTATCTCACAAAAGTGAGTACACCCCTCACATTTTTGTAAATATTTTATTATATCTTTTCATGTGACAACACTGAAGAAATGACACTTTGCTACAATGTAAAGAAGTAAGTGCTTGTAACAGCTTGTATAACAGTGCAAATTTGCTGTCCCCTCAAAATTACTCAACACACAGCCATTAATGTCTAAACCACTGGCAACAAAAGTGAGTACACCCCTAAGTGAAAATGTCCAAATTGAGCCCAAAGTGTCAATATTTTGTGTGCCCACCATTATTTTCCAGCACTGCTTTAACCCTCTTGGGCATGGAGTTCACCAGAGCTTCACAGTTTGCGACTGGAGTCCTCTTCCACTCCTCCATGACAACATCACGGAGCTGGTGGATGTTAAAGACCTTGCGCTCCTCCACCTTCCATTTGAGGATGCCCCACAGATGCTCAATAGGGTTTAGGTCTGGAGACATGCTTGGCCAGTCCATCACCTTTACCCTCAGCTTCTTTAGCAAGACAGTGGTCGTCTTGGAGGTGTGTTTGGGGTGGTTATGTTGGAATACTGCTCTGCGACCCAGTCTCTGAAGAGAGCGGATCATGCTCTGCTTCAGTATGCCACAGTACATGTTGGCATTCATGGTTCCTTCAATTAGCTGTAGCTTCCCAGTGCTGGCAGCACTCATGCAGCCAAAGACCATGACACTCCCATCACCATGCTTGACTGTAGGCAAACCAAATAAGTTTATCTTGGTCTTATCAGACCACAGGACATGGTTCCAGTAAACCATGCCCTTAGTCTGCTTGTCTTCAGCAAACTGTTTGCGGGCATTCTTGTGCATCATCTTTAGAAGAGGCTTCCTTCTAGGATGACAGCTATGCAGACCAATTTGCAGTGTGCAGCGTATGGTCTGAGCACTGACAGGCTGACCCCCCCATCCCTTCAACCTCTGCAGCAATACTGGCAGCACTCATACATGTATTTCCCAAAGACAACTTCTGGATATGAATCTGAGCACGTTCACCTAACTCCTTTGGTCGACCATGGCGAGGTTTGTTCTGAGTAGAACCT
This sequence comes from Lithobates septentrionalis, assembly GCA_037952835.1. Taxonomy (NCBI): domain Eukaryota; kingdom Metazoa; phylum Chordata; class Amphibia; order Anura; family Ranidae; genus Lithobates; species Lithobates septentrionalis. The sequence goes on from JBBDGP010000261.1 coordinate 1,061,145, forward strand.
GTCCTGTTAAACCACTGTATGGTCTTGGCCACCATGCTGCAGCTCAGTTTTAGGGTCTTGGCAATCTTCTTATAGCATAGGCCATCTTTATGTAAAGCAACAATTATTTTTTTCAGATCCCCAGAGAGTTCTTTGCCATGAAGTGCCATGTTGAACTTCCAGTGACCAGTATGAGAGAGTGAGAGCGATAACACCAAATTTAACACACCTGCTCCCCATTCACACCTGAGACCTTGTAACACTAATAAGTCACATGACACTGGGGAGGGAAAATGGCTTATTGGCCCAATTTGGACATATTAACTTAGGGGGTGTACTCACTTTTATTGGCAGCGGTTTAGACAATAATGGCTGTGTGTTGAGTTATTTTGAGGGGACAGCAAATTTACACTGTTATACAAGCTATACACTCACTACTTTACATTGTAGCAAAGTGTAATTTCTTCAGTGTTGTCACATGAAAAGATATAATAAAATATTTACAAAATGTAAGGGGTGTACTCACTTTTGTGAGATACTGTATATATATATATATATATATATATATATATATATATATATATATATATATATATGTGTGTATATATATATATATATATATATATATATATATATATATATATATATATATATATATATATATATATATATATATATATGTGTATATATATATATATATATATATATATATATATATGTGTATATATATATATATATATGTGTATATATATATATATATATATATATATATATATATATATATATATATATATATATATATATATATATATATATATATATATATATATATATATATATAAACCTGCCAGACTCCACAGGAAACTAGTTTATTGTTTTATTGTTTCCTTTTTGTGTAGTTCAAAATTTGCAACAAAAGTAACCTGTAACTCTGGGATGCATGTAGGGGGGTGCTGGTATCACTTTTGGCCACTTCCTATAAATGAATAGTGGCTTACGCTACAGTGGGAGATGTTCAGACAGACAGTCGAAGAGGAATGAAGTGGAACTCCAGAGCTAGCCCCCTTGAATATTATTCTACAGGAATGTAATGCTTCAAATGATTGGTATTCCAGGGCTGGAAAATACCTGGAGAGGTCCCAGTACCCTGGACAGGAAAGACTTGGTAACAGGACATAGACTGCCTGACCTGAGAAAGCACTGACTACAAATTGGTGAAACTTTGTGTGCCCTAAAGTTATCTACACTGAAGTTGTGAAAGAAAAGTTTTCAAAATATGTTGGACCCGCCTCTTCTAGTAGCACTATTGGCCTATCTTTGGAACTGGTACCTGGCTTAGCCGGGAAGGTTGTGGGGTGAAGTGTCAGGTATAGTAATGTAGATGTGCTAGTGAATGTATGATATTTGGCTTCCTCTGGGAGTGGGGACTCACACAAACGGGAATGAAAAAAATATGTCCACGTTCTAATGGTCCTGCCTACATGCAGATTCTAGCACCTTTCAGTGTGGAGAATCCTGAAGTAGGAGAGGTGAGAATTCAAACAAGTGGTAAAGATGACTATGTGAAGGGATAGTGTGAAGGTTAATTTACTGAAAATATTAGTGTCAGTGTTATGCCCTGTACACACGGTCGGACATTGATCAGACATTCCAACAACAAAATCCATGGATTTTTTCCGACGGATGTTGGCTCAAACTTGTCTTGCATACACATGGTCGCACAAGTTGTCGGAATTTCCGAACGCCAAGAACGCGGTGACGTACACCACGTACGATGAGACTATAAAATGGCAGCTCAGTACCAAGCGTGGCACCCTTTGGGCTCTTTTTGCTAATCTCGTGTTAGTAAAAGTTTGGTGAAAGACGATTCACGCTTTTTCAGACTCGTGGTTTTCAGATCGTATTTCTGCTGTTTAGTTTGTGCTTGTGGGTTTGTATCTGTTCTTCAGTGCGTTCTGTTACTTTGTTTTTAGCCATGTTGCATGTACGCACTCATCGTAGAGTTCATGCTGTGCGGGGGCTTGGTGTTGGGGTCCTTACTTTGACACAAGCCCAGTCCATGAACAGGGCAAGGAGGAGTTCATGGACCAAGAATTGGTTGTTCCAGCGTGACCAGTTCTGTCATATGCCTTTGCTCCGTGAGATCCGTGAGAATAATCCTGACGATTTCAGGAACTTTCTCCGGATGACGGACCCCGTATTTCACCATTTGTTGGCTTTGCTGACCCCTTATTTTAGCAGGCAGGATACCTGCATGAGGCAAGCCATCACTCCGGAGAAGAGGCTAGTCGCCACCCTACGGTACTTGGTGACGGGGAGAAGTCTGAAGGACCTTAAGTTCTCAACAGGCATCTCCCCCCCAGGCTCTGGGGATCATTATCCTGGAGACCTGTTCTGCCATCATCCAGGTCCTGCAGAAGGAGTATATGAAGGTAAGATTTTTATCCTCTAACATCACATGTTATTGTATTTAATGTTTGGTAATATATTGTATTTCTTTCCTCATTCCCTAATTACCATGATTGTAATATGCTGTGAATGTCCCCTTTGTCCACATGCATGCTGTATTTTTTAAAACAATTTTTTTTTGTCCTTCATACATATTTGCCTGGCCCTATATCCACCTTGTCTACTCAATGAACAATGTATTTTGTCAGCTCCATAGTAGTGCTTTACCCTAAATACCCCCTAAAATGTGTAAAAATGTGATTTGTGCTTGCAATTCTGGCAGAGTGCCAGCGGTTTTTTTTTGGGTCCCAAAATCATTTGGAACCCTCCCTTCCCCCCCCAACTGCTAACTCAGCTGATACCAATCCTCTATCTATGATAAAAAAGTGATGAGAGCAAGGTGTGTACAAGGGGGGCCAATATCCTGGGAAATTTTACTGAAAAAAGAGATATGCACTATAAGTGCATTTGGGTCGCCCTTGAAGGATATTTGTACTGGCCAAAAATGAATGTTTAATCTCATAGATTGTTTTGTATAAAAGTGCACTACAGTGCCGTCTTTATTAAACATATAGAAATTCAATATATAAAAGGTAACAATAGAAAATACAAATGTATAAAGTGCAAATACAAACACTGTACATCCAATTGCATATAGAAGATATAGCACCCATGTGCCTACAGCCCGCAGCCTGTATGTAGAGGATCAAGCGGATGAGGTGTATAGCACGTAACCCGACATGTTTCGGAAATAAGTATGTATTACTCCTTCATCAAGGGATATATAATTAGGTGCTCAAGTCTATTTGTAAATTTCAAAAGACAATAAAGAAGTAGTAGAAAATATCTATATCGTCATAAATTGTATGCGACTGCACTTTTGCGATATATGCGATTTAGTAATTATTGAAAAAGTAATACAGAAAAAGTCTAATAAGGACTAGTCGTACTTACATCAATTTGATTCATAAAAGCAAGCAGGAAATGACAAAGAACAGCGGTTTAAACAGCAGAACTGGGAGCAGGCTGGTTTTTTTGGTTCACAGAGCACAAGATGGGCGGCCAGGAGTGCAGTGCAGAGCGTTGCAGCACTTTCACAAGGCATGGCCGATAGAGATCTGTGTATTTAAAAATTGGTGTTGTAAATGTACAAGGCATATAATTAAGCCAATGCTTTGCTGAAAGACCAACTAGTCGTTCAGCTATAGTAAAAGAGAAAACAAACATGTAGGGTAAGTATTCCAGTATGTGAAACAAAGTGTCTGATCAAGTTACCTTGTGGCTGTTTAGTAATCTCCTAAGACTCAGACCTCCAGGCAGCAGTTCAAAAGACTGACAGATGCCCAAGGAGTGTCTGTGTTTTAAATAGGACAGCTGATTGAACATCAGCCAATCAGTGTCCACTCCACATAATCAGCTGCATAACAAGCAGCCATGTGTGGAGATCAGGCATCCCCCAGACGACGAGGCGCGCGGCGTAGCCACGCCCCTAAGGGCGTGATGACGTCACGCGTCTCAACGTCACCGGCGGGTATGCGGTCCCGGCGCGAGTGACGAAGCTCACACAGGGAACCGTACAGGAGCTCATCCACATGCAGAAGGCCTATGGGACACGCAGGCAAGTGCTGCCCCACGGCCATGCATGTGTGGAGCTTACCCGCCGGGTGTCAGTGCGCACGCACACATTCCACATCGAGGGAAACTGCGCCACCCTGTGGATAGATTGAAAAGTGAACAGAGATGAATCACAAAACCAGCCTGCTGTACATAAATGCATAAGTAAAAAAGCAAGAAAGGAAGGAACATGATATGCAGTTGACCAGGGGTTACATATGAACAATTGTAAAATAGCAGTCAATTTCATACAGTGTTAATAAAATAAACAGAGTATTAAAGTGTTCATTAATTTACAACAAGTAGTACTTCAACGATATAAAGAACCCAGGTATATACAGTATTCAGACATATGATAGTATAACGATGATTTTAAATCAGGGACAGTCTAAATGTATATGGACATAGTGTCCCATACCTATACCTGTATCTATTTGAAAATGTCTAATATACTGATGAATAATATTTAGTGCATAGTAAAGTGTAGAAAATGACGAGGAAAGAAAAACAAGAATTAATTAGATAAAGTTGTTATTGGATTAGAAGGTAAAAGAGAACAGTAAGCTATATTGGGAAGTCCCTACAGGTCCAGTTCGCAGACCCCTGATGTGAAACCGGGAAGAAACGGTTTAAAGTTGAAGGCCCCGTTGAGGCCAGGTGGATGATTTGCCCGTAGATTATGTATCCATCTCAGTTCGCACTGGAGAAGACGCTTGTTAAAATCTCCTCCCCTCGGACTGAAGTGGATGCGATCGAGGGCTAAAAAGTATACTTTGGGAATCGATGAGGGATGAGCCATTGCCATATGACGACCAATCGGCAAGTCTGGATCGCGTTTGCGTATGGTGCCAAGATGTTGGTAAATGGTTTCCAGAACTCGTTTATGGTCTTACCAACATAGTAGCACCCGCATTCGCAAGTAAGCAGATATACTATTGCTGGGGTTTTGCAGTTAACATAGTGCTTGGGAGTGAACAACTGGCCATTAGGCAAAGTAATGTTTTTTCGTTTGTCCATATATTGGCAGTAATGGCAGCCCCCACACATATATGTTCCCAATGTTTTACACGGATCGCCTCTGCAGGCTTTATACTCACTATTAACTATTTTGTCTCCTATGGATGGTGGCCTCCTATAGGTGACTGTTGGGGCACTGGGGACAAAGGGGGCCAGAGTTTGGTCCATTGTTAGTAGGTGCCAGTATTTGTTTAGAATGCGCTTTATCTGCCTGTGTTGTGATGAATATGTTGTGATAATTCTGGTTGTTTCATCTTTACTGGGTTGTTTTTGTGCATTAAGTAAGTCACGACGGGGTTGATTAAGCGCTCGTTTATACGCTTTTTTTAAACAGGTGTTTGAGTATCCTCTTTCGAGGAGTCTCTTTTTTAAGATATTGGCTTCCATTTTGAATCCAGCATCATCGGAGCAATTGCGACGTGCTCTTAAATACTGGCTATATGGTATGGAGGCTAGAAGGGGCTTGGGATGGAAACTACTTGCATGCAGCAAGGAATTGCCAGCTGTGGGCTTACGGTATAGTTCACTAGAGAGATTGCCATCTGGTGATCTTTTGATCAGTACATCCAAAAATGTAATTTCAGACTATGGGTCATCGTGAATTTTAAATTAAAGTCGTTCTTGTTAATGCAGTTAAGAAATTCATGTAGTGATTCAATTGGCCCGTCCCATATCAGGAATATATCGTCTATGTATCGTCGCCATGTAATGACATGGCGCATATACACAGACAACGACTCCTGAACACGCAGTGAATGTTCCCACTCCCCCAGGTACAGGTTGGCGTACGATGGGGCACAACATGTCCCCATCGCCACGCCCTGTACCTGGAGGTAGTGGGAACCATCAAAGCAAAAGAAATTATGGTGGAGTATGAATTCAAGAGAAGTCATAATGAATTCAGTGTATTTGGGTTCAGAGTCGCTGTATTGTTGCAAAATGTGTTGTATAGCCACTAGCCCTTTGGCATGGGGGATAGTGCAATACAAGGATTCCACATTGATGGCTACCAATTGGGTACCTTCTTCTATGTGTATGTCCTGAATAATCTGTAAGAAATGAATTGTATCGCGTACATACGATGATAGGCAAGTAACTAGAGGCTTTAGGTGGTTGTCAACTACACGACTGAGATTTTCTGTTAAGCTTCCACAGCCTGAGATAATAGGTCTGCCCGGTGGTTTTTTCTTTTGTTTATGCAGCTTCGGTAGCGCATAGAAGGTTGCCTCTTTGGGATGGCTAGTCCTAATAAATTCCCAAAGTTGTTTTGATATTGCATTATATTGAAATGCAGTGTCAACAAGTATATAAAAGTCGTGAGTGAATTTGTCCAGTAATGATTTAGAGATAGGACGATACCACTCAAGATTTTGTAATATGTCCATGCACATCTCAGTGTATTGTGCACTGTCCATAACCATGACGTTGCCACCCTTGTCAGAGGGTTTAATGACAACGTCGTGGTTACATGACAGCGCCTCCAGAGCCAACCGTTCATCACGGCTGAGATTGGAATGTGGATGTGAAAAGTTTTTCATTTTATTGATATCTGTTGATACCAATTTGAGAAAAGCTGCAGCGTTAGGGTTGGAGCTGGGCGAGGGATATAGGGTAGATTTATTTTTCAATGTACATACTTGCGTATGTGGGGTAGATGTAACATCCATGTTCCTATTAGGGTCATGGGTGTTTTCCTGGGTCAGAGGATTTTCAGTTTCGTTTTCGTCTAGCAAAGCAACAAGGTTGTCTAGTGCTTGAATCTCTTGATTTGTAAGCTTCTGTTCCGTCATAGGTTTTTTCGCATATAGGCTTTTAAGTAGAACCTTGCGGATGAATAAATGTATGTCTTTAATGGCTCCAAATCTGTCCAAACGAGTGTCTGGGCAGAAAGTGAGGCCACGTCCTAGAACAGCTAATTCGTGTTCATTAAGTGGGTGTGATGATAAATTGACTACATTTAACGTGGTTGATGTTGATTGGTCTTGTGGGCCTTGGATGACTGTGTTTTTACTTGTTTTTGATGCGTTTGCATGCGACCTCGCATTTGGTCTAAAAAAGTTCCGGGGAGCATAGATTGTGATTGTGGTGTAGTGGGCATAATAGATGATGTATTTAGAGACGATCCGGAACAGCTAGCCGGAGTCAATCCTCTATCTATCCTCAATCCTCTATCTGCTGACTTTGCCAAACCCATACACACTATACCCACCTCTTTTGTGGTCATATTTATGGATGATTTCAGCAAAGCATGTAGCGCAAGGGCCTGCCTGAATACTTTCAAATGGTACTGTTCAAAGTTTTTGTATCCTATTATTATCTTGATAGGTAATAGCAGAATGTAAAAATGTGCTAAAATGTGTACAGTAAGTATTTATATCTTTCTATTATGACACTTCTTACCTATCCAGTGGGCTGCCAATAGTGTAAGTAAGGAGGGGCTGGCCAAAGTAATACACATTATTTAGGCATTCATCTCTCAATGAAGTGGAGAGGGTTACCTATTCAAAACATCTCCGCCCCCCCTAAAATTTATAAAATGGCCCATGAGAGGGGGGGAGGAATCTGATAGGTGAACCTTATACCTTTGTCTTTAAATACTCCCTAAAATAAATGTTATACTGATGTTGGCCAAGAATGTTTGAGTGTAATCTGATTTCCATGTTTATGTACAAAATTATTAATTTATTTTTCTTGTTTGACTCCACAGTTTCCTTCCAACCCACGGGAATGGCAGACTATGGCCTCCCACTTTGCCCAGCGGTGGGACTTTCCTAACTGCGAAGGGGCAATTGATGGGAAACACGTCCACATCGTCCCACCACCCAACTCGGGGTCATACTATTACAACTACAAGGGGTTCAATAGTATTGTGATGTTGGCGGTGGTGTCGGCTACTTACAAGTTCCTGTATGTGGATGTGGGGAAGAATGCCCGGATGTCAAATGGTGGAGTCATCGCCCACACGGAGTTCTACATGCATCTCCAGAATGGCAGCTTGGACTTTCCACCTCCAGAAGACAATGCGGAAGGACTCCCATTCATCTTCGTTGTGGATGAAGCGTTTGCGCTGGGGGACCATCTTATGCGGCCATTCCCTATGAGGACCCTCACCCCAGACCAGAGGGTTTTTAATTACCGGCTGGCCAGAGCCAGAAGAGTGGCGGAGAACAAGTTTGGAATAATGGCCAGCCAGTTCCGCCTATTTCTTACACCCATACACATGGCAGAATATAAACACAATAACATCCTCCTGGCTTGCTGTGTTCTCCACAACTTTTTAAGGAGAAATTCTGTGAACTATGCTGGCTCAGTTGGGCCTGAAGCCGGAATTAATCTCAATGAACCAACCCTGAGGGCGCTTGAAGCTGGCCGTCCTGGCTTGCCCCCCCAGAGTGCCTGCGAGATCCGTCTAAGATACATGGAATACTTTGCGGGTAGGGGGGCCATCAATATACCAGACAATGTCTGAGACATTTTTTAAATAAAAAAATATTTTAAACTGAACAAATATTCAAATATTTGCTTAGATTTCCTGCTTGTCTTTCTTTTAGCTGACCCTGACTGAAATTTGGGGAGTCCTGCAAATGGCGTGATTGTGTAAAATTAGAAAGCATTCCCAATTGCAATCCCTAGGAAGTTCTTTAGAAATATACAAATATTATTTACAAAATTCATCTGGGCACACAAACATCCTAGGATCAGGAGGACACTGTTGTCCCTACCAAAACAAAACGGGGGGCTGGCCATCCCAGATATATATAAATATTATCAGGCAGTACATCTGGGCCGCCTGTTGGATTGGTGCCGACATGGAGAACTTAAAATCTGTCCAAGATTGGAGAAAGCGCAGAGTCGGGAGTTACTGTATAGGGCCCCTTGGTGTTTTATGGACTTGGCATCTAAAACTAAGACACACCCAACAACAGGACCTACCTCCGTGCTTGTTATAATCTCTTATTTAAGGGTAAGTTATCAACACAGGAATCACCTTTAGTACCTATATTGGGGAACCCGCAATTCATATTAGGTACACAAAAAGGACCTTTTGACGTCCTGATCAAACGGGGACTGTATCAGGCATCGCATTTTTGAGATCTGGTAGATGGCCAACAGTGCAGGAATTGGTAGACAGAAATGGCCCCTTCCAATTAGATTTTTGGTCGGCGGTACAACTACGACATTATCTATGTACTAGGGTACCGCCAAGTCCTCTGGATCGGAATCTGTTACCACTCGAGAAATATTGTATGGAGACTGAACCAATAAAGCATGCTGTCTCCAGAACGTATGCGTTGTTGATTAAACCATCGGAGAACTATCAGTTACCTTTCCTCCGGAAATGGGAAACAGATTTAGGGAGGACCTTTTCGGAGGAACAAAAAACTAATATGATACATTTAATATTTAAGACAGCAATATGTACCAAAATACAGGAAACTAATTATAAAATCATTTCACAATGGTACAGAACCCCAGATAAACTTCAAAAATGTTTCCCGAATGCATCAGATAGATGCTGGCGATGCCAAATAGAACAGGAGACTTTGCTACATGTATTTTGGTCTTGTCCCAGAGTGAGGACATTTTGGATGGAGGTCCGGGAGACAATTAAAAAATTTAGCGATGTGGAAATACAGGAAGACCCAGCTTTTTTCCTTTTGCATCTGTCAGAGATTCTGGGGAAAATATATAGGAACTCTATTTTGTGTCATTTGGTGAATGCAGCTAAAGCATGCATCCCGCTTAAGTGGAAACAGGCACAACCCCCTACAGTAAGTATGTGGCTTAGGAAAGTAGAGGAAGTAAACAGGATGGAAGACCTAGTCTGGACAACTAGGAAAAAAGGGAAATTTATTTAAAAACGTGGTCACCATGGAACTGTTTTATTTCTTCAGAGGAAGGGAAAAACGAATGGATACAAATTAAAGGGGGGGGGGCAGGGGGGAGGGAGGAAAGTTCAATGTTTTTTTTTTGTTTTGTTTGTGTTTTTTGTTTTGTTTTGGGAAGGGGGGTAAGGAAAGGAGGGGGAAATGGACTATAAATAGGAACTGCAGTCGGAATACTGAGAGGTAGTTGGAGCATTATGGCCGGGTCTGGGGGAAGCGCCCCCCTCCTGACGCAGCAAGGAGTAACAACATGGAGGGCGGAAATGAGAGAGGAAGATTACTCTTCTTATTTCTTTGTCTTCTTTGCCTCTTTTGTGATTTCTTTATGTTTATTTGGGTTCATTCTTTTATCCATCTTTATTGGATAATATATTAGAAATAGACAGGAGTGGGGGGCGTGGTTTGGTGCCGGACTCTAATGGACGCCTGATCCCTGCGCTCCGGTCCTCAGAGGTTTTTCAGCAGCCTAGCAGAGCCATCCGCAGCGAAAACATGGGGAAATCTAAGGGGAACCCATCCCCATCCCGTTCCCGATCCCCGCGGGGACCCGATTCCCAAGCGGGCCGCAGTATTCCGGAGATATTCCGGACATAATCACGCGAGGCCCCGGCTTCATCTCAGGCCTACTCATCCACAGCGCGCTCCTCCAGCCTCAGCCCCTCTGGTAGACACCAGACACAATCGCCCACACCGCTCATGGCGACAGCACAGCCCCTAAACATAGGGGATCTGAGAACAGTAGCAGAGGACATTAAAGTCACTTTTGCAACGGTCATCTCGGACCTGAGGAGAGACATCCAGCCCATGACGGTCCGCATGGACAACATAGAAGAAGCAACAGCACACAGTGAGAATGCCATCCACAGGCTCCAGACTTCATCCCAAGCACACTCTGTCCAGCTCAGAGAAAATTACAGATACATGGAAGACCTGGACAATCGTGGCAGACGACACAACTTACGGGTAAGAGGCATGCCAGAGTCGATCGACCATACCCAACTTACCCAGGCAACCATAGCTGTATTCAATGATCTCCTAGGCAGACCCCCTGAGACCCCCATCGAATGTGAACGCTTACACAGGGCCCTCAGACCCAGAGATAGAGACACCGATCCTCCCAGAAATGTGGTATGCTGCCTAGTTAATTTCAAAATGAAAGAGGAAATCCTTCGCAGGGCCAGAGATCGTCGCAACCTTTCATGCCAAGGCTCAGAAATAAAAATCTTTCAAGATCTATCGCCCATCACTCTACAAAATAGAAGAGACTTGCGCCCTCTCCTTGATCTATTACGCACAAACGGAATTCTGTACCGCTGGAAATTCCCTTTTTGCCTCTCAGCATCAGCACAAGGGCGAACAGCTAACCTGAGGGTGCCAGAAGATCTCACCACATTCTGCGAAATTCTGAATATACCCTGCATTGAACTACCTGACTGGTACCGCTCTTTCAGACCTCCCCAACTCAGAAGGTCCAGCTCCATGGATGCCATCCCAGTCCGCGATGAGTTCCATATAAGAAGGCGCAGATCCAACTCACCCAGGACCAACACACCCACAGGACCCAGGAATCCCACAGACAACAGCCCCACAGCTTCTCCTGCCCACAGATGACCCCGCCACGGAGGTCCTGAATAATGGGGTAACCCCCTCCATCTCCTATTGATCACCTGAAGCCCTTTAACCCGTTACCCTATAAAGATCTATGCAAGACAGACTTCAATCAAAACTGCGACTACTCAAATACTTACAGACGGATCCCCTACAAGCCAGAAGCAAGATGTCTTATCTCGAAGGATCAACACAATTCCTTTCCCTCACTTAGTTCCTGACGGATGCTTACCACTTAGATCCACAGACTGGCCTACTTTACGAAAACATCCTCCACCCCTCCATGTCCCTTCTTGCTCGTTTTCTCATACTGCAAATTCAACGCAAGATCTACGAGCCCATCACTACGCCCAGTCCCCCCCATCTGACTCATCTAACAGTGACTTGTACTACGCAGACAGACTTCAAGCAACGAAACATTGGTCACGCAAGTATAACATGAACATGCATGAAGATGACTAATATTTGGGACCACTATATAGCTCCTCAAATAATAACCCCCCTCTTTACTCCCTTCCTACCTCCCCATCCTGTCACCCCCCTTATTTAACTCCCAAATAGGCTTGCTTGAACCTCCCTGGGCAAGTATCACTCCTTGCTGTGAAAGATGTAAGTCGTATTTCCAGGACAGAATCCCCCTATTCTAACTTGCACTCCTTTGAAAAAGGACCGGTTCTCACATTTGTTTGTTACTAATGTAGACTCCTCTCTGGAGGGGCGATTCCACAGAGAACCTAAGCTACACCCTTAATTCCACCCAATCTCTACATACCCAACCCCAATTGATGTCCCCCCAACATAAAGAGCTTATCTTTGTATGCTCAGATTCCCCCTCACCTTATCAGGCAACTAACCAACTGGTAAACGGGTACCTAAGCCCTGACATCCACTAAGATGGCAAACAAGGTATACCCTGCATACCCCAATGACCCCCGTAAAAGCACCAATCTGTGTGGACTCGCCCACCCTGTATGTGTATTGACGTAGAAAGTTATCCTGTTATCTCCAGTTGAGTTACAACCCTAAGGAGGCTACTAATCCTGCTAGAGGGTACTGTTACCATTATTGTTTCTGTTATTACACGAATATTCATTATATAGGACCTGAGATGTCTGTTGAGGCTCGATAGATCCCTCACCAACTAAATGGCTGACCCCGTTTGGGGCCTGCCTGATGCCTGGTAACATAACATGTAATGCTATGTCATTTTATTTTATTTTCTTTATTAATATTTCAACACAACAAACAATGTCTATCCTTAGCAACCAAGCAAAAGAACCCGGGTGGACCTCCGGCGTGTGTGAGCGACCCCCATGCCCCGCCTAGGTAGTGGTTTCTATATTATGACCTCTAGACGAACATACACACAGGTGGGTCGAGCTGGATTACCTTTATGGTGGACTCTCGGGCTACCTGTTCTTATACCGTGTGGGGTTCGGTCGCACAGGCTGGAGGCCTACTCTGAGGGTAAGGTGATCATAAATAACGCAAGAAATACATACTAACGATATAAGGTCTGGTTAATGTTATAAGGTAAACTGTATATTTGATTCCTTGCTTGTCTCGCTAAGCATCTGAATGACTCACAGATAGACGTCCACTTCACGCTCCCACAATGGCTAAGGTTGCCTTCCCCCAATTATGCGGATTCAATCTCCTGCCCCAAGAGACCTCACTCGATATTCTGTCTCTTGAAATGACACTACTTTAAACTCAAGATCTCCCTTGTTTAATCCACAATCCTAATACTATAACTTATTGGCTCATTCTCCCTTCTCGACCATCCACACCCCTCTGAGGACCAGAGGATTGCACTTTATTTCCAACCCGTTACTACCGGCACCCTTCACCTCTCCACACAACGGGAACCTATCTTTCCCGTTGACCTATACCGGACAACGTATTACCCCATAAGAGGGATCTCTGAACCCCTCTTTACTTCTGGAACACCTAGATCTTTCATAACTATCTTGGGTTTTTTTTTTCTTTTTTCTCTCTCCTTCTCTCTTTTTTTTTTTCTCCCCTCCGCTTCCCCTCCCCTCTATAGCCCCCTTTCCCTCCTCTGCTTCTCCCTCCTCATTCCTTAGCCACATGCAGTTTTTTTGAGCCCTCCTCTACCTCCCTCACCCCCCCTCCACTGCCCCCTCAGTCTCCGCCACCTCCACCTCGCCACCTCGATCCCTCCCGAACCAAAAACATCCCCACGAACCACCCCCAACACACTCAAGGGGGTCTATAGACTAATCCGACAAAAACCCCATCCTTTTAAAGCCTTTCCCCCCAAAAACAAAGACAGAAAAAAGGAAAAGGGAAGAGATGGGGGAAAACAAAAGAAAAAAACAATATGTCACACATAACCCCTACCACTAAACACGACACGCTAAAAGTGACATCCCTAAATGTAAAAGGGCTCAATATCCCAGAAAAACGCAGCCAAGTTCTGTCTATGATGCACAAACTAAAATCCAACATAGTCTTCCTCCAGGAAACCCATTTCCGCGCAGATAAGATTCCCAAGCTTACAAATCACTGGTTCCCACATTCCTACCACTCTACCAACCCACAGGCAAAGACTAAGGGAGTTTCAATCCTGATCTCCAAAAATCTAACCTGGGAACTCACTGATTCGCTTATTGATAAGGAAGGCAGATACATCTTTTTAAAAGGTAAGATACAGGGCCGGCCTGTAACCTTGGCTAACATTTACAGCCCTAACTCTGCACAATCTAGCTTCTTTAGACAAATCTCTCAACTTTTATCAGGCTTCTCTGTTGGTCTAACCGTGCTCGGGGGAGACTTTAATGTAGCCCTGTACCCAATTTTAGACACCTCTTCAGGCACCACATCGCTGCCATACAGAACTCTACGCCAAATCAAACTACAATTTAATGACTTGCTTTTACATGATACCTGGCGCACTCTCCATCCAAATGTCAAGGATTACACATTCTTCTCCGCCCCTCATGACAGATATTCCAGAATTGACTACCTCTTCCTTTCCCAACCAGACCTTCCATTTCTTTCCCATGCGACAATTGAACCAATGCTCCTATCTGACCACCACCCCATTACAATGACACTGACCTTCCCTGACCATCAGAATGTTTCTAAAATTTGGCGCCTAGATTCTACCCTTTTGACCTCAGAAGGAGATATCGCAGACATTAGACAAGCCATACACAATTTCTTTATCGACAATGACAACGGAGACACAACTCCACTAACACAATGGGAGGCCCACAAATGCGTCTTGAGGGGGAAACTCATTGCCCTTAAAACGTCGCGGAAAAAAGCCCATCAAGCCAGTATTTCAAACCTGATTCAGAAGATTAAAACTCTAGAGCTAGCTCACAAACAGACTCAGGCCCAGCAGACATATCGAGAACTCACACAAACCAGAGAACATCTACTCACAGAGCTATCACATAAAACGAAACGTAAATTCATCCTGCAACAGAAATTGTTCTATGAATTTGGAAATAAGAGCTGAAAATACTTAGCCCGAGCCATCCAGAAGAACAAAGCTCGTTCCAACATTTATGCGATCAATGACTCCCAAGGTAGATCGAAAGTCACAGCCCCAGACATAGCTTCCCAATTTGAGGCGTACTATTCTACGCTGTACAACCTTGGCACAACAGCTGACGGCTCCTCTAATAACAATGATAGGCGATCCTTTATTAAAAGCTTTCTAAAAGAACATTGTCCTAAACCTATTGACAGAGAAGATGCTCGCCAATTAGAACTCCCCATTTCGGAAGATGAACTTAAAAATGCAATCAAACAATTAAAAGCCGGGAAGAGTCCTGGCCCAGACGGCTTTACAGCCGTGTATTTTAAAACCTTCATAGAGACACTTACTGGTCCCTTTCTCAGAGCCTTTAACTCCCTGTCCTCCTCCACGCTTCCCTTCCACAGACTCCTCGAAGCTCACATTACAGTCATACCAAAGGAAGGGAAAGACACGGCCCTAGTAAACAACTATAGGCTGATTTCCCTACTAAATGTTGACATAAAACTCTTCGCAAAAATCCTAGCCAATCGCTTGCTTCCTCTATTGCCATCACTGATAGATAAAGACCAAGTTGGTTTTATTCCAGGCCGGGAGGCAAGGGATAACACCATTAAAGCCATAAATCTCCATCACTGGATGACAACTAATAAACATAAAGGCTTTTTCCTATCATTGGACGCGGAGAAGGCGTTTGACAGATTGGCATGGGACTACATGGGGGCAGTGCTGAGACGCCTAGGCCTCCAAAATCGCATGTTCAACTCAATCATGTCTCTATACACGACACCCACGGCCAGAGTTCAGATTAAGGGACATCTGTCAAACGCCTTCTCCATAACCAATGGAACGAGGCAAGGTTGCCCACTTTCTCCTATCCTCTTTGTACTAACCCTTGAACCTCTCTTGAATTGCCTCAGAAGAAATGAAAATATTAAAGGAATACCTATAGCAGGCCGCACTTATAAGTTGGCAGCTTTTGCTGATGACATCCTACTTTCCCTTAGCGAGCCCCACACCTCTATTCCAAACTTATTAAAAGACTTCCACCTCTTCCAGCGCATCTCCAATTTTAAAATAAACTTCACCAAATCACATGCCCTCAATGTCACCATCCCAAAAGAGACTGTTACACAGTGTGAGACTAATTTCCCCTTCCAATGGCGGCATGACGCAATTAAATACCTTGGCATTTACCTTACAACGAACCTATCAAACCTCTTCGCAAAAAACTATCTTCCCATTCTCAAAACGATCTCTGCTGATCTCAAAAATTGGAACAAACCTCAGTTTTCCTGGTTCGGACGCGCGGCTATTATTAAAATGAACATTCTTCCCCGCATCTTATATATTCTACAAGCTATCCCCATTAAACTTCCCCCCTCATTCTTCCTGTCCTATAGAAGACTTTGTACAGATTTTCTATGGAAACAAAAACATCCGAGAATCGCATTTGATCTCCTAACACGACCTAAGACGAAGGGGGGCATTGGTCTTCCAGATCTGAAAAAATATTACTGGGCCTGCCACCTTACCCGTATTGTGGACTGGTCACTACACACTCAACACAAAGATTGGGTCAGACTGGAGGGATCACTGTCTCCCTTCCCTTTGGGATCCACACCCTGGCTGGCACCTGCACATATTCCCTCCACTCTCAAAGAACACCCTCTTATTGGTCCGACCCTCAGCTGTTTCAGGGAAGCTTGCAGAAAACTACACATATCATCCTCCCCGGGCCCTTTAACTCTTATAAGACGGAACCCTGCCTTCCCCCCGGGTATGTCCGCACAATTCCTAGCAAGACAGTGGCAACTCCCCAAAATACTAGCGCATCAATTCTTCCGCGACGGTTCTTTTCTAGACCGCCTTACACTAACACCCACCATCACCAGCGACCCTTTACCATTCTGGATTTACTTTCAAATTCGACATCTTTTACAGGGAGTCAATCACGACTCTTCTATATCACGACCATTCACTCCATTTGAGCACCTATGCTCCCAATCCAATCCCCAACAACATTTAATCTCCAGTATCTATGCTATGCTATTTACTGGAACTTCCTCCAAAGGAGGGAAAGCTTGCAAAACATGGGAAAGAGAATTACAATCAGAACTAGAAGAAGACCAATGGGAACACATATTTACGATTGCCCATAAAGGCTCCCTGAACATTTCCATTCAGGAAAATAACTATAAGACCCTGACACGATGGTACAGAACCCCAGCCATCTTAAATAAAATCAACCCTTCATACCCCAATAAATGCTGGAGATGTGGTGGTGAACCGGGCACACAGCTATTCAACCATTCTGGACGCAAGTCCGAGAACTCACTGAATCAATATCGACCTATAACTTAGACCACTCCCCAGCCCAATGCCTTTTTCATCACTCAGATTTATCTACTCCATACTACCATAAGACACTAATCTTACCCCTACTGAATGCAGCGAAAATGTGCATCCCTAGACACTGGGGTACGTCTCATGCTCCGACCATCCAAGAATGGTTCACACAAATTAATAAAATAGCTGAAATGGAAGAACTCATTTCCATCTCACGAGACTCCCCAGCTAGATTCTCCAAGACGTGGGCATGCTGGACTCATTTTGGGTCAACCGACAGATACCTGACATTAATGAAATAATTTTCGACCTTGACTTGCTCACCTAGGATTACCACCCACCACCCACTATCTACACTGTTTAATCCTTTCAGCCTCACCACCCGTATACTTCTTCTTCCTCCCCAGATGACGTGGACCCCCCACCCCTAAACAAGGGACGAGTATGGGGGGTCGCACATCAAAGTTAGCCCTATATAATTCTCCGAAAATAGGGATCAGACAAACCTAACCTACTTCACCATAGAGCAACACCAGACCACATCTACACTACAAGTGGCGGAGACCGAGGAGACAACCACCCCTCTATCTCCTTTAATCTCCCCCTGTGTCCCCATTCCCCCCCCTCATGCCCCTTAGGTCACCCTTCCCCCCCCACCCCTCCCCCTTTCATATGTTTCTCACTATCCATCCACAACCCATCTTAAAACCCTGTACGGTATGGGTCTCCTAACAGAGTTCCCGACCAACATCTCTACTTTACACATGGATTGAATTGTCATACAAACCCCTACACCATCATCCAACAAGTGGGAATTTTCCCCCAGTAATTATAACAGCAACTGGGAAAAGAAAATAAATAAATACATTTTTATGCCATTGTAATCAACATCACCCTCTCGACAGTTACTTTAGTATTTTATTCGAATAGTTTAAACCCTTTTGTCATGCATATGTTGTAAAGCATCTACAAGAGATTTTCTGTTATAATCAATTCATTGTCACATTTGTCTCAATCGCAAGAATTTTTGTTTCCCACTTCTTGTACAACTGTATGATGATACTGTTATGCCGATTTATTTTTCTTTCAATAAAAATCTATTTTGGAAAAAAAAGAAATAGACAGGAGTAGATGGAATGGAATGTAACGAGTTATTATCATGTATTTTTATTTATTTATTTATTTATTTTTATTTCTTGTCTGGCTGTATGTGCAGAAATGGAATGTAATATACAGAAGGATTGTTCATTTTTCTCCTGTTATATATATATAAAAAAAAAAAAAATAGAAAGCACAGTTGGGTGTTATTTACTAAAGGCAAATACCCTTTGTACTACAAGTGCACTTGAGACTGCACTGAAACTGCACTTGTAGTGCAAACTGGATTTGCCTTTAGTAAATAACACCCAACAGTGCTTTCTAATTTTTTTTTTTTTATTTATTTATTTTTCTTTTATATAACAGGTGAAAAATTAACAATCCTTCTGTATATTACATTCCATTTCTGCACATACAGCCAGACAAGAAATACAAATAAATAAATAAATAAATAAAAATACATGATTATAACTCGTTACATTCCATTCCATCTACTCCTGTCTATTTCTAATATATTATCCAATAAAGATGGATAAAGGAATGAATCCAAATAAACATAAAGAAATCACAAAAATGGCAAAGAAGACAAAGTAATAAGAAGAGTAATCTTCCTCTCTCATTTACGCCCTCCATGTTGTTACTCCTTGCCGCGTCAGGAGGGGGGCGCTTCCCCCAGACCCAGCCATAGTGCTCCAACTACCTCTCAGTATTCCGACTGCAGTTCCTATTTACAGTCCATTTAATGTCAACATGTGCTAGCTGCCATCATGGGGGATCAATGGACGTGTTTTGTGGGTGCAACCCTTCCTCTCAGCTACTTTATTATTGAAGAAGGGGTTGCACCCCCAAAACGCGTACATTGATCTCTGAAAGCAGAAATAAGTTAGGGATTTCGAGGGGTTTTAATTTCTCCCTAAAACATCAATGATGTTCTTTATTTTGTTTTGAACATCATTGATGTTTTGCTTGATGTTTTCCAAGTCCCTATTACACCCCATTATATCCCCGATCAGGATCTGGGCACTTTCACTGGTGAAATGACCTTCATCCACAACATCGCGATCACCTAAAAATATAAAAACACCATGTATTATAAATATGCAGGCATCCATCTCTTACCTGAGCCTGTGGTTTCAGACACTCACCTGTTGTGGTGACAATTTCCACAGTGTCTCCCTCCTCCTCCTCCTGTTGTGTTTGTGGGATTTCCACTTCTTCATGAGGTGGGGGTCTGTTGTCTCCTCTGATGAGTGGTGTCCTCCGAGTCACCTGTTGTGGTGACAATTTCCATAGCGTCTCCCTCCTCCTCCTCCTGTTGTGTTTGTGGGATTTCCACTTCTTCATGAGGTGGGGGGTCTGTTGTCTCCTCTGATGAGTGGTGTCCACCGAGTCTTTTCTCCCCTGTGTATAAAAAAAATGTATACTTAGCACGCAGATATTTGATGGCAGAAATAGGAATATGAAACATTGCTTGGAAGTGGGGTACAATTGTCTATTTTGGCAGAGTTGTAAGATGAAGAAATATTTTTTTCCTTTGTCAAGCTTGAATACTTACCTGTTTTGTACAAGCTTCACAGATGGAGACACCCCTATAGTATACACTGGAGCACTGTGTGGGCCCCCTAATAAAAAGGGTGTTCTGGTGTCCCACACTAGTGCTCCAGCATCCAGATGTGTAAACAGCTGCTGAGTGTCCTCTCCTTACACAGAATCTAATTTGCATTTCATTCTAGTTACAAACCCATCTTGACAACAAAATTATTTTAGGAGAAGTAGGCCAGAAAAAAATGCATTAAACTGCATCTGGACAAAACATGGTGTTTTATTGGCCGAACGAGCAATGTTTCCTACAAACGAATAATGTGTCCGTGACCATGAAAGTTGTCATTTTAAACTGTACAACAGTAAAGAAAAGCACATGGAGCAGCACGAACGTAATAAAAATAAATAATAGGAACACAGGACAACTACTTACTTTTTTGCAGCACTCTCCTGATCCTTCTATACTGATCGTGCTCCCTTAAATTGAGGTCCGACCACCACTTCCTGAGTTGATCCTTGGATCGTCGTACCCCGAAATTACGGTGCAGACTCTTCACAACTTTCGCCATGATCTTGGCCTTTCTGACATTGGGGTTGGGGTAAGGTCCATACTTCCCGTCATAGTCGGCCCTCTTCAGTATGTCGACCATCTCCAACATCTCAACAAAGGACATATTTGATGCCTTAAATCGTCTCCTCCGGGATCGTGATGTTTCTGGCTCCAACCTTTCCTCCTCCTCGTTGCTGTAATTAGCACGCACCTGTTGTGTCTCCACCATGTGCTCTCCCCCACTGTTCCGAACGAGAAGGGGCGGGGAAAAGACTAGAAAGAACCTCAGGGGCGGGCGGAGTTTCACACATGCGCAGTGTACATAAAGCGTAACACACGTGCGTATTACGTACGATCTGTGAGCGGAGGAAGGAGTAGAGGAAGCGCCGATCGTGATAACGAAGGTAACATTTAAACTTGGGCCTATACTGCTTAGAAATTGAGGCGTATAATGGGACAAGATTAGGAGACTTTAGCCTGACATTAGGGTTTGTCTTGTGTTGTGTCTTGCAGAGAAAATGGATATATGGACTTTTTCCCCATATTCATTGATATGTTCAGGGAGCTGCCCTGTCTGTGGCAGGTAAACCACCCACATTATAAGAATCAAACAAAGAGAAAGGCAGCACTGGATAAATTGCTGGAATTTGTGAAGCCGGTGATCCCAATGGCAGACATCCCCTATTTAAAGGCCCTAATGGGTGGCATGAGGAGCACTTATCTAAGGGAGTGCAAGAAGGTCCAAGATTCCCTGAGATCAGGAGCTGCAGATGTCATTTATGTCCCCAGGCTGTGGTATTATGACAGACTGCATTTTCTGGTCAGACTGAACCCAGGCCAGCACTCTCCACTCTTCCTTCCACACTTCCTTCCACCCCAGCTGAGGGTTCTGACGTCCAACCTGGGCCTTCAAGGCAGTAATATGTGGAGGAGCCCAGCTTGAGCCAGGTATAGAATTCTTCTAAATATCTCTGTTGGACAAACTAATGATGTTAAATATATGTTAGTTTGGAGTATTAATTTCTGATTGTGATTGATGAACCAAAAACTAAAACGATGTCCCTTTTTCATACACAGGAAAGTCTCAGCCAGGAGGTGGCTGGGCCCAGTGACCTGCCCGATACCCAGGTCCCTCCCCTCCACCTTCAAACAAAAAGTGGCAGGAAGAGGAGTAACCTGGAAGAGGCAGCAATTGGCCTATTTTGGAAGGCTACTGAGGCCCTCAGAACCCCCCACAGTATTCAAGAGGACTTTTGCATACATAACAGCCTGCAAAATGCAGGAAATGGAGGAGGGCCAATGCCTAATATGTGAGTTTCTCATCTTCCAAGCCCTAAATAAGGGGTTGAGGGGCCTACTCACAAGCCAAATCCACGTTTGTGAGCTCAACCATGGTCCTCCTCCTCCTCCTCCAGGTACTTCTCCTCCTCCTCCTCCTGCCACACCAGAGCCACAGCCTGGAAGGAAGGGTCTAAAGAAGACCAGAGAGTGGATTGCCTGGGTTCAGTCTTGTCAGACAAAAGATGCAGGCTCTTGTATGACCACAGCCTGGGGACATACATGTCATCTGCTGCTGTTCATGATCTCTTGGACTTCTGGACCAGATTGTACTCCCTTATATACGGACTCCTCAGGCCACCAATTTTGCAGTAAAATAGTTGATGTGTGCCCTAGGGGCCAAAGGCTTCGCCAATTTCTGCAGTTTATCCAGCGTTGCCTCCCTCTTTGTTTGGTTATGACCCCTTAATAAAGGTATTTTTTTTTCTATTATACTCGCCTATGTGTGTTTTCATTCAAAAAGGACAGTTTGTTTGTGAGGAGGCAGGTACATTTCAAAAATACAATGTGAAATTAACAAGAGACACCAACACCAAGCAACCTCCCTGAGATTAAATAATACAAGATAATAATCGAGTTGTGGTAACTTGACACACAAAACACACCCAAAACTATTCTGGAGTTATAAAAAAAAAGAAAAAAAAACAAGATCAGGATTTTAAAAAATCCTAAAGAAAAGATTTTAATCTAAAAACATAATTTTTTTTTTTCGGTAGATGTGACAAATAAAAATATTATATTGATGAAATCAGGAAAAATAATAAAGAAAGAAGTTTGTGAGAAGTCTGTGTGAATATGAGCAGCAAAACTACTTCATTCTTCTAGCATTATAAAGAAGAAGAGAGTGCGCTGCATTAAAAAATTTAAAACATTGCAGCGTGACAAAAGTGCTATATCCATTCCGAAGGCTAATTTTACCAGACCGAGCAGTTCTGTCTCGGAATTTATTCTGAGCATGCATGGCACATTGTACATCGGAATTGGCCACACACGGTCGGAATTGACGCGATCGGATTTTGTTGTCGGAAAATTCTATGGCCTGCTCTCAAACTTTGTGTGTCGGAAATTCCGATGGAAAAAGTCCGATGGAGCCCACACATGGTCGGAATTTCCGACAACAAGCGCCGATCGCACATTTTCAGTCGGATAATCCGACCGTGTGTACGGGGCATTACAGTTATAGGACACGTTTGTGCTCATGTTACTGACATGTTTACTGTGAGGATGAGTGTTAGGGCTACAGGAAGGACTATTGCTTGTGTTACAGGGAAAGGTATGGTTTTTAAAGAGATCAGACTTTTAAGCACAACAAATTTTTACAACAAATTACTGTATTTATTGGCGTATAACACTCACTTTTTCACCATGAAAATTGGGTGCAAATAGCGTGTGAGTGTTATACGCCAATACTTCAATTTTAGCTGTCTCAGAGGGGACAGGGAGGGGGGCGGGACGAGCGGCGTCAAATTACATACAGTGAGAAATTACTGTTTACTTGGTGGCCTCTGTAATAGGAAGTCCCGTCTCCTGGGCCGCCATTGGACCACTGTTCTGTCTATCATAGGAGATTCTCACTGTATGTAATCTGTCGGCGCTCATCCCACCCCTCTCCCTGTCCCCTCTAGGCTGCAGATGGGCATCAATCAGGCTGCACTGATGGCAATGGTGAGGCTGCTGCATTGATGTTGACTGATGAGGCTGCATTGATGGCACTTGTGAGGCTGCAGATGGGCATTGATCAGGCTGCATTGAAGGCAATGGTGAGGCTGCAGATGGGCACTGACCCTTATTTTGCTTCAAAGTTCCTTATTTAAAATTTAAGTTTTTCTCCTGAAACTTCCCTCTGAAAATGAATGTGCGTGTTATACGCCTGTGCGTGTTATACGCCGATAAATACGGTATATACAATTTCAGATTTTTATCTACACAAAAGTTAAAATCACATAAGATCCAATATAATGAAAACAACATTGTTCACGACAATCTTGTTAACCTTTCCAATTCTAGGCCTTCATATTTTTTAGCATCACAGCTATCATTGACCAGCTATTATTCTATATATAACCAAAATCTTATCTCAAAACATAGAGGTATACATTTTTAAAACATCATAATGCTGGTTCAGTAACAGTGGCGGCTGGTGCTTAATTTTTTTTGGGGGTGGCAGACCTGGCCCCCTCACTCCCTCACCTCCATCGCTCGATTGATCACTTCACTCTCCCATCGCCCGACAGTCCAGCACTAACCCCACCCAGGTTGCGCCTTTGGCAACTTTAATCTGCATCTCCTCCCGAGTCATGGTGGTTGCTTCTCCTCTCAGCCAATTAAGTATTAGGACTCCGGGCCAATCGGGTCTCAGGACCCACTTCGTGATTGGCCGGGAGGAGAAGCAAGAAGACATTAGCGAAAAATAATTTGCTAATGTCACACAAGTGGGTGGGCTCGGAGCACAGTGCTCTGTGCCCCGAGCCCACACTTTTTGAAGCCAATTAGTGCCTTAGGCTCTAATCACGTGCTTCAAAAAAAAGTCCATGCGTCTGGTGCCCTGCATTGAGAGTAGGGGACTGGGCGCATGGATTAGGGGGGAGGCGCCCCTGCGCCCCTATGGCCGCCACAATTCAGTAAGATGGGGTCAACTCAGTGAGCTTTGCAGTTGCAATAATTTACTGCTTGTTCTGAGGTATTTTTGGATGTAAGTCTATAACAGATCAAATACACCATAATTTACATTCAAACATATATGTATAACATTTACCATATTATAACAATACTGTTATCCAACCATATATTTGTTTAGGTCTACCTTCTTACAATGATTGTTCATACAACCAATTGCAGCAACAGTGCAATGTCTGCTTTGCCAGTGGCAGGTTTAGGGGAACATAGAGAAGAAAGAATGCAACCCCAAGCTATCAGCTGCTGAAACAGTGTACAGGAAGAAAAGTTTGAAGATTAGCAATAAGGTTAAAGGAAGGGTTAGTGTTTGGGTTACAGGAAAGATTAGTGTGAAGGTTAGTATTGGGATTACAGGAAGGCTTACTGAAAAAGTGGCTCAGAATATGACACTGCTCTCAGCTCTGGGCCAAAAAACGAGCTTGACGCTGAAGCCTAATGTAATGAAAAGAGTTACAATAAATGATCCCAATTGCGTCTTCAAATCAAGTTACCTGAGGGCTCTGGTTTGATGGTTGGTGAAGCAGATTATGTTTATCCGATTATAAGCCATGCATTTTCATTCTGATTAATTAAAAATCTAAGAGCATTAAAGGAAGAAAAGGAAGTTTTTAGGAAGAACAACTGCCTCATTTCCATAGCATTAAATAAGATGCGCTGTAATAAAAACCCCATTAGGCTGGAAGAGCTATTTAAACGGAGAAAACATTAGCTAATATACAAAGAGCTGGGTCTGAAATATCTAGAAGCACAAAAAAATTTTCTGAATATTATTCCTGTTCAATATTTTATGGTGTATTTCAAATGCAAAAACATTACAAGGGTTGCATGAACAAACTGCCATATACAATGATCAGAGTATTCACGACAATGCTGATTTCACATTTCAGAAGCAGCTAGGCGCAAGCTCCTCATAACCAACTGGCAGTAATACACTTATGTATTGTCATTCAAATAAGACTTACACAGTAGTAGTGTGTAAAGATGGAGAAAAATAGTGGTATAGCTAGAAAAGCAGGAAGGAAGAAGTAATGGGGAATGTTAAGGGGGAGGGGAATGAGGAGTGGCCAAGGGGGATTCACAATCAACATTTTTGTTGGCTTGCAATCATCATAGATCTGCAAAAAGTGCATGATCCACAGGTTTCTTATTTAAAAGTGATTCATAAATTGCATAGGTATGGTATGGTTTTCTGTAAGAGTGTGGCTAGGATTCTGTATGCTTGGGTCCATAATCTATGGACCACCAGACAGCATCACCAAATTTGAAGAAATGTGCCTGTGTCTCGACAGCCATAAAAACAAGACAATGAGGCAGTAGTACATGGGCTAACCAAGTAGGTACCATGTACCATCTGAGCAGTATCTTGTACTTGGTTTTAGTTGCTGCTATATTGTATGAGAAAGACTAATGCCCCATACACGCGGTCAGATTTTCCGACGGAAAATGTTTGATGGGAGCTTGTTGCCGGAAATTCCGACCATGTGTAGATGCCATTGGACATTTTCCATCGGAATTTCTGTCACACAAAATTTGAGATCTGGATCTCAAATTTTCCGACAACATAATCTGTTGTCGTAAATTCCGATTGTGTGTACACAATTCCGACGCACAAAGTTCCACGCATGCTCAGAATCAAGCAGAAGAGCCGCACTGGCTATTGAACTTAATTTTCCTTGGCTCGTCCTACATGTTGTACGTCACCGCGTTCTTGACGTTCGGCATTCCCGACAAGATTTGTGTGACCGTGTGTATGCGAGACAAGTTTGAGCCAACACCCTTCGGAAAAAATCCATAGATTTTGTTGTCGGAATGTCCGATCGTGTGTACGGCACATTAATGGGCCTCAAAATTTGATCCCAATACTCTTTTTTAAGTTCTACTGTATCATGATATCCTGCTCCCATTTGTTGATCTATGAGAGAGGCTCAGAGGAGAATTTGGAAATAAGAGCGTTGTAGAAAGGAGAGGTTAAACCAGGAAAAAGAGGAGTGAAGAGTGGCTGTTCCCTTTGCAGCCGAGCTATAGATAAAATATGAGGCTTAACTTGAAAATAGTGAAATAATTCCGAGTTTGAGTATCTGACATGATCTCTGCAGTCCATCAAAGGATTTGACACCATTGGGGGAAAGAAGGGTATGAATGCGTGTAACTTTTAGCAAATCCATTGTCTAATGGCCTAAGTTGCTTTGCATCCTGAAACAAAAAAGGAATTGTGTAATATACTGTAGATAGTGAGCGTGTGGAGAGTATGCCTCCTACAGAGATATAACATTTCTGGAAATTTTGAAGACATGGGAAAAAAACATTTTTCCTGTTTTTTTCGACAAAAAAATCAGCGTGGAGTAGTTTTACAAATAAAGGTTGTTTTTTTTACACTGGGAACATGAAATACAGTGTATATAAAAGTATTATGCTTGAAATAAATGTACAGCTTATTCAGTAAATAAACTAAACTTGCTTTTTAAAATGATATTTATTATTACAAACTGAATAACTATATAACTCTATAGGTTAAGAACATTTCACCTATGCATGACAACAGGTAACCACCCCCTTTCCCTCATAATAATGTAAAAGCTTCCTGCCAATATCCATTTTCAGTTAAGGACAATTCTCATCCAGAAGCATATATTGCTCTTGCAAGAGCTTGATCAATGTTCTCCTGATATTCAAGTGTCATTTTATCTATAAATAAAGGGATTGTGTATTTTTTTTGAGGCCTTAGTTTGTAACACTTCCTTACTTGAAGATGCTGCTTGTGAAGAAACACTTTGTGATGATCCAGAAGCAGCAGAAAGAGTGTTTCTGAAATGTGAACTCTAGACTGAAAAGCTACTCGCACTTTCATTATGGTCAGTGGCGGAACTACCAGGGTCATAAAGGTTGCACTTGCAGCCAGGCCCTGGTGTTCTATCCTTGTGTGTGTGTGTGTGTGTGTGTGTGTGGAGGGGGGGCTGCCTGGAGATTCTTCTCTAGTTACACCCGGGAGTACGCTACTTACTGTCTTAATAACTGCACAGCGCCGCCCACCCAGTCTCTATTTCTATTCAGTTTGCAGCTTCTGATAGGGCATGCCGTCCTGGGGCAGAAACTAGAACAGAGTCAACTGACTCTGCTGACCTGGTGGAGTGAAGAGGTGAAGCTGGAGGAAGTCTCTGCTGTGTAAGGATACCCCCATCTCTAGATAGAGTGATACTGGAGACATGTGGAAGAGCCAAGAGACACTGTGCATAGAGGTGCATGGAGAGGGAATCGAGTAGATACTGAGAGCAAGTGAGTATCGCTGATCCCATCCCCCACCAGCACTGCTACTTATCCCATTAACCGCCCCCCCAGCACTGCCACTGATCACACCTCCACCCCAGCAGTGCCACACATCCCATTCACCCCAGTACTGCCACTCATCCTATCCCCCGCACCATAATCCTCACCATAACTGCCAGAATTATGCTGTGATGGCAGAGCACATTAATATGAATCATTTAAAGGTTATAAAGACTAATTCTCAGACAAATTTTTCCTTTCTTACCCCTCAATTAAGGCCCAAGAGGGCAGAAACATCATCATCTACTGTATCCCAAAAATTACCCAACTGTAGGAGGTACAAGATAGAGCCCACATGCAAAATAAACTATAGCCATTTCCCTGCAGTGCCCCCTAGTGGTAGAAGTTCATGCTTATCGTGTTTGATAACTGCATTAGGAAGTATAGTGTTATTTACTTGTCTTCATCTGAGAGAACTTGCAATAATATAAGACTTTATAAAGTCTCAGAAATCTTTCAATAAGGTCTTCATGTTATGCAGTTTGAATACCATGTCATAAATATAATAATTATCACTGTAAAAGAACATATTTCCCACTTTAAAATCTTTCCAGAAAAAAACCCAAAAGCAGCTTTGAAAAAAACGAAAATAACCTGTGTTTCTGCTTTTTTTTCTAGACCTTCCCATCTCTACTCCTGAATACTTAAGACTGTCCTGTATCTGCAAAGAGTGCTGTGTGTGGGTTGGATAGCTGAGCAAAGTTGTGCGACTTGGTAGTAGATGGTAGAGATGTAACATTTCCAGAAATTTTGAAGACATGGGGAAAAAACATTTTTCCCTGTTTTTTTTTTTTTTTTCAGAAGTTTGGGGCACCTGGTCCTCTCTTTAGTCTAGACTGAAACATTATATGCCTGCCTAGCCTAGGTTTGTGGTTTTGCTATATATAATGCATAAACTGATCTTAAAGTAAAGAGTAAGCTCCCATGTATGATTTTTACCAACAGACAAGCCTATAATAAGGTTTTCCTGTAGGTACTGTAAATATCTTCTAAATGTGCACTGTTTAGGAGATATATTTATTTTAGATGCGGCCAGTGACATCACCAGCACATGCGCTCTGAAGGAACGGAATACCTGTGCCATTCCTTCAGAGCTGTGTCGTAAACAGAGACTCCCATGCGCATGAGCGGGAGTGACATCACTGGCTGGCTCGGCCAATCAGACCTGGTGAATATGAAAGCAACTTCAGCGGTGACAGTGCACCGCTGAAGGGTTTTGTTTTCAGGTATGTCTGTAATAATGTGCAATGCATACTAGCACATTATGACTTAAACTGGCCGGGCCAGATTTTTTTTTTTAAGTGCAGTTTGCTACTGCGGTTTAAATGGCTCGGTTGGAATCTGAATAGGTAGAACTCTAAACAAACTTTAGATCTCGTGATCTCCTGAATAATCTTTTTTGTTTTTAAAGCCAGATCTCCATAATAATGTTTAAAATAATTTTTTATAGTCATTTTTTTAATTTTTAATCAAGATCTCCTGTTTTTTGGTTTATTTTTAAATTATTTTCTAGTGATCTTCATAATTTTTTTTTGGTGTGTCAAGTTTCCACAACAACATTATTGTCTTGTATTTTTATAAAGCTCAAGGAGGTTGGTTGGTGTCCATTGTTAATTAGACATTGTATTTTGGAAATGTACCTGCCTACTCATAAACAAACTGTCCTATTTGAAGAAAAACACATAGGCAAATATTTTCATATAAAAAAAAACATTTATTCTGGCTCATAATAACAAAATAAAGAGGAAGGCAAAGCTGGAGAAACTGCTTGAATTTGGAAATCCTTTGTACCCCAGGGCACACATCAACTCTTTGTAAATTAAAATTGGTAGCCTGAGAAGTCCATATAATAGTGAGCACAATCTGGTCCAGGACTCCCAGAGATCACAAACAGCAGCAGATGACATATATGTCCCCAGTAGGGATAAGCCAAACACCCCCCTGTTCGGTTCGCACCAGAACTTGCGAACAGGCAAAAAATTTGTTCAAACACGCGAACACCGTTAAAGTCTATGGGACACGAACATGAATAATCAAAAGTGCTCATTTTAAAGGCTTATATGCAAGTTATTGTCATAAAAAGTGTTTGGGGACCTGGGTCCTGCCCCAGGGGACATGGATCAATGCAAAAAAAAGTCTTAAAAACGGCCGTTTTTTCGGGAGCAGTGATTTTAATAATGCTTAAAGTCAAACAATAAAAGTGTAATATCCCTTTAAATTTCATACCTGGGGGGTGTCTATAGTATGCATGTAAAGGGGTGCATGTTTCCCATGTTTAGAACAGTCTGATGGCAAAATGACATTTCAAAGGAAAAAAAGTCATTTAAAACTACTCGCGGCTATTAACCACTTCAGCCCCGGAAGGTTTTACCCCCTTCCTGACCAGAGCACTTTTTACAATTCGGCACTGCGTCGCTTTAACTGCTAATTGCGCGGTCATGCAATGCTGTACCCAAACGAAATTTGCGTCCTTTTCTTCCCACAAATAGAGCTTTCTTTTGATGGTATTTGATCACCTCTGCCGTTTTTATTTTTTGCGCTATACACGGAAAAAGACCGAAAATTTTGAAAAAAAATGATATTTTCTACTTTTTGTTCTAAAAAAAATCCAATAAACTCAATTTTAGTCATACATTTAGGCCAAAATGTATTCGGCCACATGTCTTTGGTAAAAAAAATGTCAATAAGTGTATATTTATTGGTTTGCGCAAAAGTTATAGCGTCTACAAACTAGGGTACATTTTCTGGAATTTACACAGCCTTTAATTTATGACTGCCTATGTCGATTCTTGAGGTGCTAAAATGGCAGGGCAGTACAAAACCCCCACAAATGACCCCATTTTGGAAAGTAGACACCCCAAGGAATTTGCTGAGAGGCATGTTGAGCCCATTGAATATTCATTTTTTTTGTCCCAAGTGATTGAATAATGACAAAAAAAAAAAAAAAAAAAAAAAATTACAAAAAGTTGTCACTAAATGATATATTGCTCACACAGGCCATGGGCATATGTGGAATTGCACCCCAAAATACATTTAGCTGCTTCTCCTGAGTACGGGGATACCACATGTGTGGGACTTTTTGGGAGCCTAGCCGCGTACGGGGCCCCGAAAACCAATCACCGCCTTCAGGATTTCTAAGGGCGTACATTTTTGATTTTACTCCTCACTACCTATCACAGTTTTGAAGGCCATAAAATGCCCAGATGACATAAAACCCCCCCAAATGACCCCATTTTGGAAAGTAGACACCCCAAGCTATTTGCTTTGAGGCATGTTGAGTCCATGGAATGTTTTATATTTTGACACAAGTTGCGGGAAAGTGACAAATTTTTTTTTTTTTTTTTTTTTTTTTGCACAAAGTTGTCACTAAATGATATATTGCTCACACAGGCCATGGGCATATGTGGAATTGCACCCCAAAATACATTTAGCTGCTTCTCCTGAGTACGGGGATACCACATGTGTGGGACTTTTTAGGAGCCTAGCCGCGTACGGGACCCCGAAAACCAAGCACCGCCTTCAGGATTTCTAAGGGCGTACATTTTTGATTTTACTCCTCACTGCCTATCACAGTTTCGGAGGCCATGGAATGCCCAGGTGGCACAAACCCCCCCCAAATGACCCCATTTTGGAAAGCAGACACCCCAAGCTATTTGCTGAGAGGCATGGTGAGTATTTTGCAGCTCTCATTTGTTTTTGAAAATAAAGAAAGACGAGAAAAAAAATTTTTTTTTTTCTTTTTTCAATTTTCAAAACTTTGTGACAAAAAGTGAGGTCTGCAAAATACTCACTATACCTCTCATCAAATAGCTTGGGGTGTCTACTTTCCAAAATGGGGTCATTTGGGGGGGGGTTTGTGCCACCTGGGCATTCCATGGCCTCCGAAACTGTGATAGGCAGTGAAGAGTGAAATCAAAAATTTACGGCCTTAGAAAGCCTGAAGGCGGTGCTTGGTTTTCGGGGTCCCGTACGCGGCTAGGCTCCCAAAAAGTCCCACACATGTGGTATCCCCGTACTCAGGAGAAGCAACAGAATGTATTTTGGGGTGTAATTTCACATATTCCCATGGCATGTTTGAGCAATATATCATTTAGTGACAACTTTGCGCAAAAAAAAATAAAAAAAATAAAAAATTGTCTCTTTCCCGCAACTTGTGTCACAATATAAATTATTCCATGGACTCAACATGACTCTCAGCAAATAGCTTGGGGTGTCTACTTTCCAAAATGGGGTCATTTGGGGGGGTTTTGAACTGTCCTGGCATTTTATGCACAACATCTAGAAGCTTATGTCACACATCACCCACTCTTCTAACCACTTGAAGACAAAGCCCTTTCTGACACTTATTGTTTACATAAAAAAATAATTTTTTTTTGCAAGAAAATTACTTTGAACCCCCAAACATTATATATTTTTTTTAAAGCAAATGCCCTACAGATTAAAATGGTGGGTGTTTCATTTTTTTTTTTCACACAGTATTTGCGCAGCGATTTTTCAAACGCATTTTTTGGGGAAAAAACACACTTTTTTACATTTTAATGCACTAAAACACACTATATTGCCCAAATGTTTGATGAAATAAAAAAGATGATCTTAGGCCGAGTACATGGATACCAAACATGACATGCTTTAAAATTGCGCACAAACGTGCAGTGGCGACAAACTAAATACATTTTTAAAAGCCTTTAAAAGCCTTTACAGGTTACCACTTTAGATTTACAGAGGAGGTCTACTGCTAAACTTACTGCCCTCGATCTGACCTTCGCGGCGATACCTCACATGCATGGTGCAATTGCTGTTTACATTTGACGCCAGACCAACGCTTGCGTTCACCTTAGCGCGAGAGCAGGGGGGACAGGGGTGCTTTTTTTTTTTTTTTTTTTTTTTCTTTATTATTATTATTTTTTTATCTTATTTTTAAACTGTTCCTTTCATTTTTTTTTTTTTTTAAATCATTTTTATTGTTATCTCAGGGAATGTAAATATCCCCTATGATAGCAATAGGTAGTGACAGGTACTCTTTTTTGCAAAAATTGGGGTCTATTAGACCCTAGATTTCTCCTCTGCCCTCAAAGCATCTGATCACACCAAGATCGGTGTGATAAAATGCTTTCCCAATTTCCCAATGGCGCTGTTTACATCCGGCGAAATCTACGTCATAAAATGCTCGTAGCTTCCGGTTTCTTAGGTCATAGAGATGTTTGGAGCCACTCTGGTCTCTGATCAGCTCTATGGTCAGCTGGCTGAATCACCGGCTGCATTCTCAGGTTCCCTGTTGAGACAGGAGAGCCAGAGAAAAACACGGAAGATGTTGGGGGGGGGGGGGGGCATTCCCTCCCACTGCTTGTAAAAGCAGTCTAGAGGCTAATTAGCCACTAGGATTGCTTTTACATGAAAGCCGACCGCTGGCTGAAAAGAATGATACCAAGATGATACCTAAACCTGCAGGCATCATTCTGGTATAACCACTCAAAGTCGTGAATGGCATACCTGAAGACAAAAAAATGGTTAACAATAATACACAGTAAACAGTAAAGTATAAATAATTACATACCTGAAAAGCAAACGTGATAAAACATAACAACAATAAAACATTGCAGAATAGAATACAGTAAAAAAGAGCAGAACAATAGAGAGAGAATAGAGAGAGAGAGAACAATAAAACGACAACTATTTTTATTTTATATTTTTGTTTGTGTTTTTTTTTTTTTTTTTTTTACACTTTTTTTTGTAACTAACTTTTATAACTGTAACCGGTTCCAGGTTCGGGTCTCTCAAAATGCGATGGCATCTCGGGAGACCCTGTGAAAGTGTGCCTAGTCTGTGCAATGCTGTACCCTACGCTAATAGTCAACTAGTGCATGGTAGCGTTCAAAACATTCACCAATGCAAAGACCAGGATTGTCAGGACAGGAGGGACAATAATAGCGGGTGTCACGCCTATATCCGCGCTTTCTGCAGACACAACATCTTTTTTGGGGGGTTCGTTGGGTAGGGGTACTCGGGAGGACATAAAAATGCCTCTCATGCAGCCGACTGCATTTGGTTGGGGATGTGAATGGGGGAAGTACGGGCGCTGCAGAAGCGGTGGGTTCCCAATTAGGATTGGCGAATGCAGCAGGAAGGGCATTATGGGCACGACGGGCCTGTGTTTGTCTTTTTGGTGGCAGCGGGACACTACTTGTGCTTGCCACCTCACCAGCTTGAACTGCACTTATGGGACTCGCCACGTCACCAAGTGTTACTGTAGTGCTGGTTTGACTACGACCGGGGTGTACTAGGCCGCTGGCGCTTGCCAGTTCACCAAAACGCTACAAAAAAAACTGTTAGCGATCGCAGGGATCAGGCCTGACTCTGCGAACGCTGCAGTTATGCGTTTAGTGTTTTGTAAGTGACAGTGATCGATCGATACTGCACTTGGGTGGGCTGGGCCGGGCCGGGCGGAGGGGCAAAACGCAGGTGCTAGCAGGTATCTGGGCTGATCCCGCTAACACTGCGTTTTTGGGAACCCTAAACTGCTGGGGACGCTAGTATAGATCAGATCGGATCAGATATTGATGCGATCAGATACTATACCACTAAGGGAGGTGTACGGTGCGTGCGTGGGTGTTAGCGGTACTGGCGCTAATCTGACGCTGCCTGGGGCTGGTGCTTGCCAGTTCACCAAAATACTACCAAAAAAACTGTTAGCGATCGCAGGGATCAGGCCTGACTCTGCGAACGCTGCAGTTATGCGTTTAGTGTTTTGTAAGTGACAGTGATCGATCGATACTGCACTTGGGTGGGCTGGGCCGGGCGGAGGGGCAAAACGCAGGTGCTAGCAGGTATCTGGGCTGATCCCGCTAACACTGCGTTTTTGGGAACCCTAAACTGCTGGGGACGCTAGTATAGATCTGATCGGATCAGATATTGATCCGTTCAGATACTATACCACTAAGGGAGGTGTACGGTGCGTGCGTGGGTGTTAGCGCTACTGGCGCTAATCTGACGCTGCCTGGGGCTGGTGCTTGCCAGTTCACCAAAACGCTACCAAAAAAACTGTTAGCGATCGCAGGGATCAGGCCTGACTCTGCGAACGCTGCAGTTATGCGTTTAGTGTTTTGTAAGTGACAGTGATCGATCGATACTGCACTTGGGTGGGCTGGGCTGGGCTGGGCGGAGGGGCAAAACGCAGGTGCTAGCGGGTATCTGGGCTGATCCCGCTAACACTGCGTTTTCGGGAACCCTAAACTGCTGGGGACGCTAGTATAGATCTGATCGGATCAGATATTGATCCGTTGAGATACTATACCACTAAGGGAAGCGCATGCTGCGTGCGTGGGTGTTCGCGGTACTGGCGCTAATCTGACGCTGCCTGGGGCGACGCATATCACCGCCGGGCGATCAGGGGGCTAAACCTTTATTCGGTAATAAACGGCGGGTGCCCTGACACTATAAAAAATAAACAAACTAACCAGCGTCACCCGTAACAGTTATACAGTGATCAGTGGTGAAAGGGTTAACTAGGGGGCAATCAAGGGGTTAAAACATTTATTAGATAGTATATGGGGGTCCCCTGTCGCTATAAAACACTGACGGCGAACCTAAATATTTACGTTCCTAACTAGCGTCACCAGCGACACTAATACAGCGATCAGAAAAATGATCGCTTAGCGACACTGGTGACAGGGGGTGATCAAGGGGTTAAAACTTTATTAGGGGGGGTTAGGGGGGTATCCTAGACCTAAAGGGGGCCTAACACTAACTGCCCTAACACTAACTGTCACAAACTGACACTATGCAGTAATCAGAAAAAAAAAAGAAAAAAAAAAAAAAAAATACTGCTAATGTCAGTTTGTGACAGGGGGGGGGGGTGATTGGGGGGGGATCGGGGGGCGATCGGGGGGGGGATCGGGGGTGTAAATATGCCTGGCATGTTCTACTGTGTGTGTGTGTGTGTTGTGCACTCACTTGTCATCTCTCCTCGGCGCTGGAACGGAAACTGCCAGACCGGGGAGAGATGACATCACATCCTCTGCCTGTGTGAAACGACACACAGGCAGAGGAGGATTCCTATTGGCTGGGAGCGATCGCGAGGGGGGGGCCACGATCGGATGGTCTCCCCCTCGCCTCCCGACGCTCCCAGTCAGATGCCGACCGCCGATGGCACCGGGGGGGGGTCCGATCGGACCCCCCGCCCGCGGGAGGCAGATCACGTATGGGTACGTGATTTTGCCTGCCCGTGCCATTCTGCCGCAGTATATATGCGGTAGGCGGTCGGCAAGTGGTTAACCACTTCAGCCCCGGAAGGATTTACCCCCTTCCTGACCAGAGCACTTTTTACAATTTGGCACTGCGTCGCTTTAACTGCTAATTGCGCGGTCATGCAATGCTGTACCCAAACGAAATTTGCGTCCTTTTCTTCCCACAAATAGAGCTTTCTTTTGATGGTATTTGATCACCTCTGCCGTTTTTATTTTTTGCGCTATACACGGAAAAAGACAGAAAAATTTGAAAAAAAATGATATTTTCTACTTTTTGTTCTACAAAAAATCCAATAAACTCAATTTTAGTCATACATTTAGGCCAAAATGTATTCGGCCACATGTCTTTGGTAAAAAAAATGTCAATAAGTGTATATTTATTGGTTTGCGCAAAAGTAATAGCGCCTACAACTAGGGTACATTTTCTGGAATTTACACAGCCTTTAATTTATGACTGCCTATGTCGTTTCTTGAGGTGCTAAAATGGCAGGGCAGTACAAAACCCCCACAAATGACCCCATTTTGGAAAGTAGACACCCCAAGGAAATTGCTGAGAGGCATGTTGAGCCCATTGAATATTCATTTTTTTTGTCCCAAGTGATTGAATAATGACTAAAAAAAAAAAAAAAAAATTACAAAAAGTTGTCACTAAATGATATATTGCTCACACAGGCCATGGGCATATGTGGAATTGCACCCCAAAATACATTTAGCTGCTTCTCCTGAGTATGGGGATACCACATGTGTGGGACTTTTTGGGAGCCTAGCCGCGTACGGGGCCGCGAAAACCAATCACTGCCTTCTGGATTTCTAAGGGCGTACATTTTTGATTTTACTCCTCACTACCTATCACAGTTTTGAAGGCCATAAAATGCCCAGATGGCATAACCCCCCCCCCAAATGACCCCATTTTGGAAACTAGACACCCCAAGCTATTTGCTGAGAGGCATGGTGAGTATTTTGCAGCTCTCATTTGTTTTTGAAAATAAAGAAAGACGAGAAAAAAAAAATTTTTTTTTCTTTTTTCCATTTTCAAAACTTTGTGACAAAAAGTGAGGTCTGCAAAATACTCACTATACCTCTCAGCAAATAG
Organism: Lithobates septentrionalis; assembly: GCA_037952835.1. NCBI lineage: Eukaryota > Metazoa > Chordata > Amphibia > Anura > Ranidae > Lithobates > Lithobates septentrionalis. The sequence continues at coordinate 1,098,421 of JBBDGP010000261.1, forward strand.
CTTGGGGTGTTTACTTTCCAAAATGGGGTCATTTGGGTTTTTTTTTTGCCACCTGGGCATTCCATGGCCTCCGAAACTGTGATAGGCAGTGAAGAGTGAAATCAAAAATTTACGGCCTTAGAAAGCCTGAAGGCGGTGCTTGGTTTTCGAGGTCCCGTACGCGGCTAGGCTCCCAAAAAGTCCCACACATGTGGTATCCCCGTACTCAGGAGAAGCAACAGAATGTATTTTGGGGTGTAATTTCACATATTCCCATGGCATGTTTGAGCAATATATCATTTAGTGACAACTTTGCGCAAAAAAAAATAAAAAAAATAAAAAATTGTCTCTTTCCCGCAACTTGTGTCACAATATAAAATATTCCATGGACTCGACATGCCTCTCAGCAAATAGCTTGGGGTGTCTACTTTGCAAAATGGGGTCATTTGGAGGGGTTTTGAACTGTCCTGGCATTTTATGCACAACATTTAGAAGCTTATGTCACACATCACCCACTCTTCTAACCACTTGAAGACAAAGCCCTTTCTGACACTTTTTGAATACATAAAAAAATAATTTTTTTTTGCAAGAAAATTACTTTGAACCCCCAAACATTATATATATATTTTTAAAGCAAATGCCCTACAGATTAAAATGGTGGGTGTTTCATTTTTTTTTTTCACACAGTATTTGCGCAGCGATTTTTCAAACGCATTTTTTGGGGAAAAAACACACTTTTTTAAATTTTAATGCACTAAAACACACTATATTGCCCAAATGTTTGGTGAAATAAAAAAGATGATCTTAGGCCGAGTACATGGATAGCAAACATGACATGCTTTAAAATTGCGCACAAACGTGCAGTGGCGACAAACTAAATACATTTTTAAAAGCCTTTAAAAGCCTTTACAGGTTACCACTTTAGATTTACAGAGGAGGTCTACTGCTAAAATTACTGCCCTCGATCTGACGTTCGCGGTGATACCTCACATGCATGGTGCAATTGCTGTTTACATTTGACGCCAGACCGACGCTTGCGTTCGCCTTAGCGCGAGAGCAGGGGGGACAGGGGTGCTTTTTTTTTTTTTTTTTCTTTATTATTCTTATTTTTTTTTATCTTATTTTCAAACTGTTCCTTTCATTTTTTTTTTTTAATCATTTTTATTGTTATCTCAGGGAATGTAAATATCCCCTATCATAGCAATAGGTAGTGACAGGTACTCTTTTTTGAAAAAATTGGGGTCTATTAGACCCTAGATTTCTCCTCTGCCCTCAAAGCATCAGACCACACCAAGATCGGTGTGATAAAATGCTTTCCCAATTTCCCAATGGCGCTGTTTACATCCGGCGAAATCTAAGTCATAAAATGCTCGTTTCTTAGGCCATAGAGATGTTTGGAGCCACTCTGGTCTCTGATCAGCTCTATGGTCAGCTGGCTAAATCACCGGCTGCATTTTCAGGTTCCCTGTTGAGACAGGAGAGCCAGAGAAAAACACGGAAGACGTTGGGGGGGGGCATTCCCTCCCACGGCTTGTAAAAGCAGTCTAGAGGCTAATTAGCCGCTAGGATTGCTTTTACATGAAAGCCGACCGCTGGCTGAAAAGAATGATACCAAGATGATACCTAAACCTGCAGGCATCATTCTGGTATAACCACTCAAAGTCGTGAATGGCTTACCTGAAGACAAAAAAATGGTTAACAATAAAGCACAGTAAACGGTAAAGTATAAAAAATTGCATACCTGAAAAGCAAACATGATAAAACATAACAACAATAAAACATTGCAGAATAGAATACAGTAAAAAAGAGCAGAACAATAGAGAGAATAGAGAGAGAGAACAATAAAACGACAACTATTTTTTTTTATTTTATATTTTTGTATGTGTTTTTTTTTTTTACACTTTTTTTTGTAACTGTAACTTTTATAACTGTAACCGGTTCCAGGTTCGGGTCTCTCAAAATGCGATGGCATCTTGGGAGACCCTGTGAAAGTGTGCCTAGTCTGTGCAATGCTGTACCCTACGCTAATACTCAACTAGTGAATGGTAGCGTTCAAAACATTCACCAATGCAAAGACCAGGATTGTCAGGACAGGAGGGACAATAATAGCGGGTGTCACGCCTATATCCGCACGCCTATATCCGCACTTGCTGCAGACACAACATCTTTTTTGGGGGGGTTCGTTGGGTAGGGGTACTCGGGAGGACATAAAGAAAATGCCTCTCATGCAGCCGACTGCATTTGGTTGGGGATGTGAATGGGGGAAGTACGGGCGTTGCAGAAGCGGTGGGTTCACAATTAGGATTGGCGAATGCAGCAGGAAGGGCACTATGGGCACGACGGGCCTGTGTTTGTCTTTTTGGTGGCAGCGGGACACTACTTGTGCTTGCCACCTCACCAGCTTGAACTGCACTTATGGGACTCGCCACGTCACCAAGTGTTACTGCAGTGCTGGTTTGATTACGACCGGGGTGTACTAGGCCACTGCTTGCCAGTTCACCAAAACGCTACCAAAAAAACTGTTAGCGATCGCAGGATCAGGCCTGACTCTTTAGTTTAGTGTTTTGTAAGTGTCAGTGATCGATCGATACTGCACTTGGGTGGGCTGGGCCGGGCCGGGCGGAGGGGCAAAACGCAGGTGCTAGCAGGTATCTGGGCTGATCCCGCTAACACTGCGTTTTTGGGAACCCTAAACTGCTGGGGACGCCAGTATAGATCTGATCGGATCGGATCAGATATTGATCCGTTCAGATACTATACCACTAAGGGAGGTGTACGGTGCGTGCGTGGGTGTTAGCAGTACTGGCGCTAACCTGACACTGCCTGGGGCTGGTGCTTGCCAGTTCACCAAAACGCTACCAAAAAAACTGTTAGCGATCGCAGGGATCAGGCCTGACTCTGCGAATGCAGCAGTTATGCGTTTAGTGTTTTGTAAGTGACAGTGATCGATCGATACTGCACTTGGGTGGGCTGGGCTGGACCGGGCGGAGGGGAAAAACGCAGGTGCTAGCAGGTATCTGGGCTGATCCCGCTAACACTGCGTTTTTGGGAACCCTAAACTGCTGGGGACGCTAGTATAGATCTGATTGGATCAGATATTGATCCGTACAGATACTATACCACTAAGGGAGGCGTATGATGCGTGCGTGGGTGTTAGCGGTACTGGCGCTAATCTGACGCTGCCTGGGGCGACGCATATCACCGCCGGGCGATCAGGGGGCTAAACCTTTATTCGGTAATAAACGGCGGGTGCCCTGACACTATAAAAAATAAACGAACTAACCAGCGTCACCCATAATGGTTATACGGTGATCAGTGGTGAAAGGGATAACTAGGGGGCAATCAAGGGGTTAAAACATTTATTAGGTAGTATATGGGGGTCCCTGACGCTATAAAACGCTGACGGCGAACCTAAATATTTACGTCCCTAACTAGCGTCACCAGCGACACTAATACAGCGATCAGAAAAATGATCGCTTAGTGACACTGGTGACGGGGGGTGATCAAGGGGTTAAAACTTTATTAGGGGGGGTTAGTGGGGTACCCTAGACCTAAAGGGGGGTAATACTAACTGTCCCAACACTGTAACTGTCACAAACTGACACTATGCAGTAATCAGGAAAAAAAAAAAAAAAACCTGCTTGGTGTCAGTTTGTGACGGGGGGGGGGTGATTGGGGGGGATCGGAGGGTGATCGGGGGGGGATCGGGGTGTTTTGTATGCCTGGCATGTTCTACTGTGTTGTGTGTGTGTTGTGCACTCACTCACATGTCTTCTCTCCTCGGCCCGGAACGGAAAATACCGAGATGACATCATTTCCTCTGCCTCTGTGTACAATACAGAGGCAGGGAAATGATCCCATTGGCTGGGAGCGATCGCGAGGGGGGGGCACGAATGGATGGCCTCCCCCTCACCACCGATCGCCGGGGAAGATTTGCTGACCGCCGCAGGCACCGGGGGGGTCCGATCGGACCCCCCACCCGCGGGCAGGCAGGGACGTACAGGTAAGCCCTTTTGCCTGCCCGTGCCGCTCTGTCGACGTACATCTGTGTGCGGCGGTCGGCAACTGGTTAATGAATTTCCGGTCCGACAATACACATAACAGTTCATTGATAAAAACGGCATGGGAATTCCCCAGAGGGGAACCCCGAACCAAAATTTAAAAAAAAATGATATGGGGGGTCCCCCTAAATTCCATACCAGGCCCTTCAGGTCTGGTATGGATAATAAGGGGAACCCCAGCCAAAATTAAAAAAAAAATGGTGTGGGGTCCCCCTCAAAATCTATACCAGACCCTTCAGGTCTGATATGGATTTTAAGGGGAACCCCACGCCAAAATTAAAAAAAAAATGGTGTTTGGTCCCCCTAAAAATGCATACCAGACCCTTATCCGAGCACGCAACCTGGCAGGCCGCAAGAAAAGAGGGGGAGATGAGAGAGCGCCCCCCCTCCTGAACCATACCAGGCCACATGCCCTCAACATTGGGAGGGTGCCTTGGGGGTAGCCCCCCAAAACACCTTGTCCCCATGTTGATGAGGACAAGGGCCTCATCCCCACAACCCTTGGCCGGTGGTTGTGGGGGTCTGTGGGCGGGGGCTTATCAAAATCTGGAAGCCCCCTTTAACAAGGGGACCCCCAGATCCCGGCCCTCCCCCCTGTGTGAAATGGTAAGGGGGTACAAAAGTACCCCTACCATTTCACAAAAAAACTGCCAAAAATGTTAAAAGTGACAATAGACAGTTTTTGACAATTCCTTTATTTAAATGCTTCTTCTTTCTTCTTTCTTCTCTCTTCTTTCTTCTATCTTCCTTTGGTTTCTTCCTCAATTTTCTTCTTCTTCTGGTTCTTCTGGTTCTTCCTCCGGTGTTCTCGTCCGGTATCTTCCTACGCGGCATCGGCGTCTTCTTCCCTTCTTCTCCTCGGGCCGCTCCGCATCCATGATGGCATGGAGGGAGGCTTCCGCTGTGTGACGCTTCTCCTCTTCTGAGGGTTCTTAAATAATGGGGGGGGCGGGGCCACCCGTTGACCCCCCTCTGGCGCACGGGGACTTGACGGGGCTTCCCTGTGGCATTCCCCGTAACCTCAGAGGGGGCAGGGTCACCCATTATGTAACCCTGCCCCCTTCTGACATCACAGGGAATGCCACAGGGAAGTCCCCGTCAAGTCCCCATGCGTCAGAGGGGGGCGGGGTCACCGGGTGGCTCCGCCCCTGTTATTTAAGAACCGTCAGAAGAGGAGAAGCATCACACAGCAGGAGCCTCCCTCCATGCCATCATGGATGCGGAGCGGCCCTAGGAGAAGAAGATAAGAAGACGCCGCGGAGGAAGATGCCGGACGAGAACACCGGAGGAAGAACCAGCAGAACCAGAAGAACCAGAAGAAGAAGAAGATGGAGGAAGAAACCGAAGGAAGATAGAAGATAGAAGAAAGAAGATAGAAGAAAGAAGAAGCATTTAAATAAAGGAATTGTCAAAAACTGTCTCTTGTCATTTTAACATTTTTGACAGTTTTTTTGTGAAATGGTAGGGGTACTTTTGTACCCCCTTACCATTTCACACAGGGGGGAGGGCTGGGATCTGGGGGTCCCCATGTTAAAGGGGGCATCCAGATTCCGATAAGCCCCCCGCCCACAGACCCCCACAACCACCGGGCAAGGGTTGTGGGGATAAGGCCCTTGTCCCCATCAACATGGGGACAAGGTGTTTTGGGGGCTACCCCAAAGCACCCTCCCAATGTTGAGGGCATGTGGCCTGGTACGGTTAAGGGGGGAGGCGCTCTCTTGTCCCCCCTCTTTTCCTGCAGCCTGCCAGGTTGCATGCTCCGATAAGGGTCTGGTATGGATTTTTAGGGGGACCCCACGCCGTTTTTTTTAAAAATTTTGGCGCAGGGTTCCTCTTAAAATCCATACCAGACCTGAAGGGTCTGGTATAGATTTTGAGGGGGACCCCACGCCGATTTTTTTTTTAAATTTTGTCCGGGGTTCCCCTTAATATCCATACCAGACCTGAAGGGCCTGGTATGGAATTTAGGGGGACCCCCACGTCATTTTTCCCCTGTGGGGAATTCCCATGCCGTTTTTATCAATAAACTTTTATGTGTATTGTCGGACCGGCAATTCATTAATAGCCGCAAATAGTTTTAAAGGACTTTTTTTCCTTTGAAATGTCATTTTGCTGTCAGACTGTTCTAAACACGGGAAACATGCGCCCCTTTACAGGCATACTATAGACACCCCCAGGTACGAAATTTAAAGGGATATTACACTTTTCTTGTTTCACTTTAAGCATTATTAAAATCACTGCTCCCGAAAAAACGGCCCTCTTTAAAACTTTTTCTTGCATTGATCCATGTCCCCTGGGGCAGGAACCAGGTCCCCAAACACTTTTTATGACAATACCATGAATATAAGCCTTTAAAATTAGCACTTTTGATTTCTCCCATAGACTTTTAAAGGGTGTTCTGCGGCATTCGAATTTGCCGCGAACACCCCAAATTGTTCACTGTTCGGCGAACTGCCGATGTTCGAGTCGAACATGAGTTCGACTCAAAGTCGAAGCTCATCCCTAATCCCCAGGCTGTGGTGCTACGTCTTCTATCAGACCAGACTGAACCCAGGCCATCACTTTCTTGTCTTCCTTGCAGCCTTCCCTCCATGGTTTCCTGCAGCCTTCTCTGCAGCCTTCCTTGGAGGCTGTGGCTCTGGAGGTGGACTTGTGGCAGGAGGAGGAAGAGGAGGAGGATGGGCGAGCAAGTGCATGTTATCACTCATTTGGCCCCTCAACCCCTTATGAATGGCCTCAAAAATATTCTTCTCACAGATGAGGCATTGGCCCTCCTCCATTTGCTGCAATTTGGCAGCTACATAGCAGCTATATGCCTCTTCAGCGTCAGGGGGGCTTTTCAGGGCCGCATTATCCTCCTTAGTGAGTCCCAGTGCTGCTCTTCCACGTTACTCCCCTTCCTGGCCCTTTTTGTTGGAAGGCAGAGGGGAGGCACCTGGGATTGGGTGTGGCTACTGGGCCCGGCCACCTCCTGGCTGACACTTACCCCCAACTCCTCCTGTGTGCCACATTCCAGGCTGAGGTCTTCCTGTGTATGAAAAAGGGACATAGTTTTAGTTTTTGGTTCATCAATCACACACAATTTTCAGCTCATGACTGTTGCAAATTGAATGTTAATAAATAGAAAAGACTATCATTCTGAGCCCAGCATTTTTCATTCTTGCCACAATCGTTTTTGGCCCCTACTGTCTATTGATATGTAAAACACTTCTTGTTAAATCATTAATTTGTTATCAATAATAACATCTAGTTAACAACAATAATTTTCGGACAATAAATATGTTAAAAAATACTATACCTGGCTCCAGCTGGGCTCCTCCACCTCTTCCAGGATGGAAGGTCCAGGTTGGTCCTTGGAAGCCTCAGCTGGGGTTGAGTGAAGGGTTGAGGGAAGGGTGGATAGAAGTGTAGAAAGTGATTCCCTCACTTCCATCTGGTCTTCCAGAAACCGCATCTTGTTGTAGTACCACAAACTGGGTACATACACATCCACTGCTGCTGCTCCTGATCTCATGGAAGCCTGGATATTAAGCTCCTTCCTATACGTGCTTCTCAAGCTACCAATTTTCTTCTCCACAAACTTGATGTCTGCGTTGGGGACCTGCGTCTTCACAAATTGCAGCAGTTTCTCCAGCGATGCCTTCCTAGCTGGTTTATTGTGAAATAAGGAGTTTTTAACCTCCCACAAATTACACATATCCCTGTATTTGTCAATAAAATGGCCCACGAATTCAGGGTCTTTGAATTGTTTCATATTTGCTGCAAGACAAAATACAGGACAAAAACATTAATATCAGGCTAAACTCTCCTAATCTTATCCCAATATAGGCCTCAATCTCGAATCAGTATAGGCCACTGATGTCCCAAGTTAAAATGTTACCTGCGCTAGAATGTTCGGTGCTTCCGGTCCTCCTTCCTACGAACACAGAACGTAGGTACGACACATGCGTGTTAGCTTTATATACACTGCGCATGCGTGAAACTCCACCTGTGTCGGGCGCCCCTGACATTATTTCTAAAATATTCCCCACCCCGTCTCTTTCGGCGCAGTGGGAGAGGAACATGACAGAGACAGAGCAGGTGCGTGATAATAGCAGTGACGAGGAGGAAAGCCCGGAGCCAGAAACGTCCCCATCCTGGAGGAGAAGATTTAAGGCCTCAAATATGGCCTTTGTAGAGATGGTGGAGATGGTGGGCATCTTGAAGAGGGCCGACTATGATGGAAAGTATGGACCGTACCTAAACCCAAACGTGAGAAAGGCCAAGATCATGACTAAAGTTGTGAAAAGTCTGCACCGGAATTTTGGGGTACGGCGATCCAAGGAGCAATTGAGGAAACGCTGGTCAGACCTGAAATTGAGGGAGCAGGATCAGTACAGAAGGATTAAGAAAGTGCTTCTAAAAAGTAATTGTCGTGTGTTCCTATTATTATTATTATTACTTGCATGCTGCGCCATGTGCTTTTCTTTACTGTTGTACAGTTTAAAATGGCAACTTTCAGGATCGTGGGCACAGTAATTGTTCGCAGTAAACATTGTTCGTTCACCAACTAAATAGGATGTTTTAGGCAGATACAGGGTTAACTACATTTGGTCATTCTAATTTGTATTAAAAGATGTTTAGGACATTGTTGTCTAGATTTGTTTGAAACTAGAAAGAATTGCAAACTTGATTCAGTGTAATGTAAGGAGAGGACACTCAGCAGCTGTTTACACATCTGGACTCAGGAGCACTAGTGTGGGACACAAGAACAAACTTTTTAGGGTGTCCCACACAGGTACTCCAGTGGCTACTTGGGGTGTCTCCATGTGTGAATCCATGTGTGAAGTCTTTTCTCTATGGGAGAAAAGACTTGGGACGTCTGAGGACTCCAGGAACCCCCCCCCCACCTCCTGAAGAAGGGGAACAGAGGACACCACAACCTCAGGATGTGGAGGAAGGAGAGGTGGTGGAAATTGTCGGCAAAACAGGTGAGTGTCTGACACCACAGATTCCGGTAATAGATGTATGCCTGCATATTTATAATACATGGTGTGTATTTTTTCTTTTTGGTGATGTGCATGTTGTGGAAGAACAATCTACTCATTTCATAACTGACAGTGCACAAAGGCTAATCCAGGACATAATGTTTTGTAGTTAGGATTTAGACCTCATAAAGGAAAAAACCAAGGAGATTGAACAAAGAATGAAGAACATGATTGATGTATTATGGAGAATCTAAATCCAAAAAAAATTACAACTTTTTTTTTTTTTTAAAGAACATTTAAATAACCTTTTAATTTTAAAAGCCAAATTTGGAAGATGCACACAGTGTGTCAACATGTGCTATCTGCCATCAGGGGATATCAATGTACAGGTTTTGTGGGTGCAACCCCTTCCTCGCAACTCTAGTAGGTGAGTGGATGGGGTTGCACCTCCAAAACATGTCCATTGATCCCCCATGATGGGAGATAGCACATGTTGACATTAGGCATGGAATCAGGAGGGAAATCCCCAGTTTGACTCCCAATTTGTGTGCATCGTCTAAATTTGGCTTTTACAGGGGTGACATTACCCCATCTGATGAAGGCAATATCAACACATTTTTGACACTATAATGTTTGATATTGCCTTCAGTTTTTCAATGTTGAACTTTGTAAGTTCCTGAGTTGTGTATGTTATGTTTTGAAACATGCCTGTTTATGTACCAAAAAAATATTTTAAAAAGGTAAAAATTTATAAAAACAAGATGTTATTTTTTTTACAAAAAAAGGTTTTACAATGCACATGTGAATGTGCACGGAGTAAAAGGTTTTATACTCAGCAATGTGTGGCTTCTTCTTTCAATGCTCAATACTAGTTTTTGTATTAAGTTGGTGTTTAGAGTGACAATGGGTGTTATTTAAATAATGGAAAAAACACTTAGCACTACAAGTGCACTAGGAGAATCTAGGAGATAGTTAAAAGAAACACAAGCAGTAAATCAAATTCAAGATTTTATCATATTTTTTTTTTTATTTAGAAAATATAAAAAAATTTGCTGGCATAGCAATGGCCCCCTACCCGTAAAATAATCAATATATTTTTGACGCATTTCACAGGCGTTTTGGGGGGGCAAGCCAGGACGGCCACCTTCACGGGCCGTCATTGTTGTTTTATGAAGTCCGGCCTCAGGCCCAACTGAGGCTACATAATTAGTAGCATTTCGCTTTAAAAAGTTGTGCAAGATGCAGCCTGCTAACATGATGTGGTTAAGTTTGTACTCCGCCATATTTATAGCCGGTGGAACCGGCTGGCCATTATCCCAAAGGTGTTCTCCACGACTCTTCTGGCTCTGGCCAGCCAGTAATTAAAAACCCTCTTCTCCAGTGTGAGGGTCCTCTGGGGGAATGGCCTCATCATGTGATCACCCAGACCAAATGCTTCATCAGCAATAAAAACAAACGGAGTCCTTCGACAGTCTCTTCCGCAGGTGGCAATACCAAGCAACCACTCTGGAGACGTGTGTAGAACTCCGTCTGGGCAAAGACTCCACCATCCGACATCCGGCCATTCTTCCCCACGTCCACATAGAGAAACTCGTATGTCGCAGACACCACCGCCATTAACACAATACTATGAAACCCCTTATAGTTATAGTATTATGACCCTGAATGGGGTGGTGGGAAGATGTGAACGTGCTTCCCATCAATTGCCCCGCCACAGTTGGGAAAGTCCCAACGGTCGGCAAAGTGGGATGCCACAGTTTGCCATCCCTGTGGCGTTGAAGGAAACTGTGGAGTCAAAGCATAAAAAAAAATAGTACTTTTGCACATAACATTGCAAGCAGATTAGACACAAAAACATTCTTGGCCAACACCAGTATAACATTTATTTTAAGAAGTATTTAAAGACAAAAAAATAAGGTCCACATATCAGATTCCTCACCCCCTCTGATGGCCCATTGTAAAAATTTTAGGGGGGGAGGGTTATAAATGAGTTTGGGAGCCAAAAAAAAAGCCTCTTGCACTCTGCATGAATTTAAGGACAACAATAACATTTGGACACATTTTAGGGGCTGTTTAGGGTAAAGCACTACTATGTAGATGACAAAATACATTGTTAAGTGACTAGGGTAGGTGTATATGGGCCCAGGATAGCATGCTGGGAAGGTTAGTGAAGGCAAATATGCACGAAGGACAAAAAAGGAGCATTAAAAGCTTCCAGCACGCATGAGGAAAGGGGCCATTCACAGCATATTACAATCATGGTAATTAGGGAATGATGAAATAAATACAATACATTAGGAAACATTAAATACATAGAATGTGGTGTTAAAGGAGAAAACTTACCCTAATATAGTCCTTCTGCAGGACCTGTATAATGGCAGAACAGGTCTCTGGAATAATGATCCCCAGAGCCTGGGGGGAGATGCCTGTTGAGAACTTGAGGTCCTGCAGACTTCTCCCTGTTGCCAAGTCCTGCAACGTGGCGACTAGCCTTTGCTCCGGAGTGATGGCTTGCCGCATGCAGGTGTCCTGCTTTGTAATATAAGGGCACAGCAAAGCCAACAGATGGTGAAAAATGGGGTCCGTCATCCGGAATCAAATCATCAGGATTATTCTCCTGGATCTCACACAGCAAAGGCATGTGAGAGAATTGGTCACGCTGGAGCAACCAATTCTTGGGGAATGAACTCCTCCCCACCCTGTTCATGGACTGGACTTGGGTCAAAGCAATAACCCCAACACCAAGCATCCGCATAGCACGAACTCTAAGACGAGTATGTAACCGCAACATGGCTTCAAAATGGTCGGCTGGTCAGAACGAACAAACAGAACGCACTAAAAAACAGCAAGGCCTGTGAAGAGCGAGCTGAAAATCAGAAACGAGCGGACAAGAACGCACTGAAAAACAGACACAAACTGACTACACGCACTGAAAACCAGATACAAACCCACAAGCACAAACTGAAGAGCAGTAATGGACTGAAAAGCACGAAGGCTGAAAAGCGCGAATCGTCTCTCACCAAACTTCTACTAACACGAGATAAACACGAGATTAGCAGAAGGAGCCCAAAGCGTGGGGCACTGGCTATTGAACTTCCTTTTTCTAGTGCCGTCCACGTTCTTGACGGTTGGAATTTGGTGTGACCAGGTGTATGCAAGACAAGCTTGAGCGGAATCCTATCAAAAAAGCCATCATACCTTTTTCCGACCGAAATCCTGATCGTGTGTACGCGGCATAACCGGTTTTCTTCTAAGATTGCCCTGTATCTGGCTCCATCAATCTTCCCATAAACTCTGACCAGCTTCCTTCTCCCTGCTGAAGAAATGCATCCCCACAACATGATTCTGCCACCACCATGTTTCACTGTGGGGATGGTGTGTTTAGAGTGATGCGCAGTGTTTGTTTTGCATCACACATAGCGTTTCACTTTTAGTACAAATAGCTCAATTTGGTCTCACCTGACCTGAGCACCTTTTTCTACATATTTGCTGTGTCAACCACATGGCTTCTCGTAAACTGCAAACAGGATGTCTTATGGCTTTCTTTTAACAATGGCTTTCTTCTGGTCACTCTTCCATAAAGGCCAGATTTGTGCAGTGCATGACTAATAATTGTCCTGTTGACAGATTCTCCCACCTGAGCTTTGGATCTCTGCAGCTCCTCCAGAGTTACTATGGGCCTATTGGCTGCTTCTATAAAAAATGCTCTCCTTGCCTGGTCTGTCAGTTTAGGTGGACGGCCATGTCTTGGTAGGGTTGCAGTTGTGCCATACTCTTTACATTTTTCAGATGATGGATTGAACAGTGCTCCTTGAGATGTTCAAAGCTTGGGATATTTTTTTTTATAAACTAACCCTGCTTTAAACTTCTCTACAACTTTATCTCTGACCTGTCTGGTGTGTCCCTTGGCCTTCATGATGCTGTTTGGTCACTAAGGTTCTCTAACAAACCTCTGAGGGCTTTTCAGAACAGCTGTATTTATAATGAGATTAAATTACACACCGTTGGACACTATTTACTAATTAGGTGACTTCTGAAGGCAATTGATTCCACTAGATCTTAGTTAGGGGTATCAGAGTAAAGGGGGCTGAATACAAATGCACGCCACACTTTTTACATATTTATTTATTTATTTGGAAAACCATTTATAATTTTCCTTCCACTTCACAATTATGTGCCACTTTGTGTTGGTCTATCACATAAAATCCCATTAAAATACATTTACGTTTTTGGTTGCAACCAGGGCCGGCGCTTCCAGGCAAACTAGGCAGCCACCTAGGGCGCATTGCCGCCTAGGGCGCAGATAGGGCTCTGCAGCCGTGATCACACACTGAGGAGAAGGGGGGGGGGATTTGCAGTCACTCATTTAGCCTCCTCTCCTCTTCTTACCCTGGGATCTGAGCAGTATCCAGCATCCCTGTCAGCTCTCTGCTCGTCTCCCTCCCTGGGCGATGTGCAGCCACTGGAGGAGCAGGACGGGGGGCATTGTGGACGGAGACAGCCTGGATGGATTCACCCAGGCCCAGACTTGTACACGCCGGTCATCTCACCATTCCCTGTGGGGGGGCCACTTGCTCTGGTGGAGCCCAAAGCTAAGCTGCTCCTGCAGCCCACCCCGCTCACCCAGCCTCTCTCCCGTCAGGGCCTGGGGGGGTGGAACCAAGAGATCAGCTGACCTGTCATAGGGGAAAAGCTGGGGTAGATCTCCTCTGCCTGAGCTGTAACTCACAGCCTGTAGGGGACCCCATCTCCTGATCTTGGGACAGGTGACACTGGCTGCCGCTGCCTGACACGTGGAGGGATGGATGATAACCCCCAAGGTAAAAACCCCCCTCTTCTGTCCACCTGGCTGTACCCCCTCTCATGTTCACCTGGCTCTGTCCTCCTCCCCACCTGGCTACACCCCCCTCTCTTGTCCACCAGACTCTGTCCTCCCCCCACCTGGCTCCACCTCCTCTCCTGTCCGCCTGGCTCTGTCCTCCCCCCACCTGGCTGCACTCCCCCTCTCCTGTCCACTTGGCTGCACCCCCCATCGCCTGTCTACCTGGCTCTGTCCTCCCCCACCTGGCTGCACCCCCTCTCCTGTCCACCTGGCTCTGTCCTCCCTCCTGGCTGCACCCCCTATCCTGTCCACCTGGCTGCACTCCCCCTCTCCTGTCCACCTGGCTCTGTCCTCCCATCACCTGGCTGCACCCCCCCACTTCTGTCCACCTGGCTCCACCCTCCCCCCACTTGGCTACACCCCCTCTCCTGTCCACCTAGTTCTGTCCTCCCCACCTGGCTGCACCCCCCTCTCCTGTCCACCTGGCTCTGCCCCCTCCCCCCCACCTGGCTGCATCCCCCCTCTCCTGTCCACCTGGCTCTGTCTCTATGTTTACCAGGCTCCGCTATCCCACCTGCTGGCCCAGTGCGGTCATTGGGGGGGCCCTTGGAATAATGGCAGGAGCTCAACATCCATCTGCTGAGCCTCCCTTCTGAGCAAAGACCAGAAAGTGCCTTGAAATTTTCCACATTTTTTCATGTTACAGCCAAAAATGTAAATGTATTTTATTGGGATTTTATGATATAGACCAACACAAAGTGGCACATAATTGTGAAGTGGAAGGAAAATGACAAATGATTTTTACATTTTTTTACAAATAAATATCTGAAAAGTGTGGCATGCCCCCTTTACTCTGATACCCCTAACTAAAATCTAGTGGAACCAATTGCCTTTAGAAGTCACCTAATTAGTAAATAGAGTCCACCTGTGTGTAATTTAATATCATTATAAATACAGCTGTTCTGTGAAGCCCTCAGAGGTTTGTTAGAGAACCTTAGTGACCAAACAACATCATGAACGCCAAAGAACACACCAGACAGGTCAGGGATAAAGTTGTGGAGAAGTTTAAAGCAGGGTTAGGTTATAAAAAAATATCCCAAGCTTTGAACATCTCACGGAGCATTGTTCAATCCATCATCTGAAAATGTAAAGAGTATGGCACAATGGAAAACCTACCAAGACATGGCCCTCCACCTAAACTGACAGGCTGGGCAAGGAGAGCATTAATCAGAGAAGCAGCCAAGTGGCCCATGGTAACTCTGGAGGAGCTGCAGAGATCCATAGCTCAGGTGGGAGAATCTGTCCACACGACAACTATTAGTCATGCACTTCACAAATCTGGCCTTTATGGAAGAGTGGCAAGAAAAAAGTCATTGTTGAAAGAAAGCCATAAGAAGTCTCGTTTTCAGTTTGTGAGAAGCCATGTTGGGGACACAGCAAGCGTGTGGAAGAAGGTGCTCTGGTCAGATAAGACCAAAATTGAACTTTTTGGCCTAAAAGGAAAACGCTATGTGTGGCAAGAAAACTAACACTGCAAATAACCCTGAACATACCATCCCCACTGTAAAACATGGTGGTGGCAGCATCATGTTGTGGGTATGCTTTTCTTCAGCAGGGACAGGGAAGCTGGTCAGAGTTCATGGGAAGATGAATGGAGCCAAATACAGGGCAATCTTAGAAGAAAACCTGTTAAGCCGTGTACACACGGGCGGACTTTTCAGCATCAAATGTCCAATGGTCTTTCCGACGATCGTTCCAACTGACTTTTGACGGAGTTATGACTGACTTTTGGACGACCGGACTTGCCCACACACGAACGGACTAATGTCCATTCGAAAGTCCGTTGGTATGAACGTGAAGACTTACGAAGGGACTAGAATAGGGAAGTTCATAGCCAGTAGCCAATAGCTTCCCTTGCGCCCTTTTTTGTCCGTCGGACTAGCATACAGACGAACTGATTTTTCAACCAGACTTGAGTCTGTCGGAAATATTTGAAACATGTTCCAAATCTAAAGTCCATCTGATTTTCGACAGAAAAAGTCAGCTGAAGGTCAGATGAAGCCCACACATGGTCGGTTTGTCTGACGGATTCCTTCCGTCGGACCAGTCCGGTCGAAAAGTCCGCCCGTGTGTACACGGCATAAGAGTCTGCAAAAAGACTTGAAACTGGGGTGGAGGTTCACCTTCCAGCAGGACAACAACCCTAAAACATACAGCCAGAGCTATAATGGAATGGTTTAGATCAAAGCATATTCATGTGTTAGAATTGCCCAGTCAAAGTTCAGACCTAAATCCAATTGAGAGTCTTTGGCAAGACTTGAACATTGCTGTTCACAGATGCTCTCCATCCATCTGACAGAGTTTGAGCTATTTTGCAAGCAAGAATGGGCAAAAATGTCACTCTCTAGATGTGCAAAACTGGTAGAGACAAACCCAAAAAGACTTGCAGCTGTAACTGCAGTGAAGGGTGGTTCTACAAAGTATTGACTCAGGGAGGCTGAATACAATTGCACACCACAATTTTCAAATATGTATTTGTAAAAAAAAAAATTGAAAATCATTTATAATTTTCCTTCCACTTTACAATTATGTGCCACTTTGTGTTGGTCTATCACATAAAATCTCAAGAAAATACATTTGCATATATATATATATATATATATATATATATATATATATATATATATATATATATATATATATGTATAATTATATACACTGGGATTACTTGGAGGGGCTATCCAAGGATCCTGAGGGCCTTATTGGTTTGATAGTTGGGCATGACACAGCTGCACAAAATGTGTATACTCACCTTGCTGAAGTCTGAGGACCAGCCATGAGGCTGCTGTACAAGAATATGCTTGTTCTCCCTTTAAGAGGAACTGCAGTCTGTTCACATAATTTGTAATAAAAACATCTTTGCCATTCTGAAGCTTCCCCCCAACCACTTTGCATATTATTTTATGCATAGTGTGATTCTGCACTTGCCAAATATGCTGCAGAAATCTCCCTCCACCGAGTTTTACACAGACACCGCAATACAAATACCGTACTGGTGACCCCGCAATAGGGATAAAACTTTTTTGCGCAAGGGAATTTAAAAAGGCACTCGGCCATTCACTAAAATTGAAAGAGAAGCAGTTTAACCTTTGAATACGTAAAGGGTTTTTTACTGTAGGAGTGGTAAGGATGTGGAATTCTCTTCCACAAGCAGTGGTTTTAGTGTGGCACATTGATAATTTAAAAAACTATTAGATAGGCACCTAAAACGACCACAACATACAGGGATATACAATGTAATATTAACATAAAAGCACACACACAGGTTGGACTTGATGGGCTTGTGTCTTTTTTCAGCCTTACTAACTATGTAACTATGTAACACAGAGGCACACCTCCAGTTCTGTAGCTCACATTGGCCCTCTTATGACTCATTCCCCCTTCCTTCCTGGCAAACTCTCACGAGAGTGAAAGAGAGAGAGAAAGAGAGAGAGCTGTGCATGATGTCATAAGCCTAGGCTTTTCACAAGACAAGAAAGAGGAAGTGGGCTAAATAAAGTATTTACCGGCAGAAAAAAACATGTTTTACTATCCAAATTTAAAACAACAAGGGCAGAAGATTTAATAGATGGAAAGATGAAAAAAATTACTGAAGGTCTGCTTTAAGTTTGAAGAACACTCATGAGGGAGCTGCACAGGATGTGGTATGCTAACCTTGAGACTCTCCTGAATCTCTTTTACTGATCATGCTCATTTTTAAACAATTAAACTAAAGAGATAGAGCTTTCTTTTGCTGGTATTTAATAACCACAGTTTTGGTCTTATTTTTTAGTATATAAACTGAACATTTTGAAAAACAAACAACACAATTTTCCTTATTTCTAGTACAAAATGTATCAAATAAAAATGCTGGGATAATACTGTAACCCCTAACATGACCCCTTTTTGGAAAGTAAACACCCCAAGGTAATCTAATCTTTGGCACATTTTTTGGAAATGAGGAATCATGCTGATTTTGAGGTGGTTAAGAAATAAATTAAGATCCACTTAACCTTTAAAAGTCACCCACTGAAGCTAGATGCAAGTCTTTTGTTAATAGAGGAAGAAAGAATAAAGGATGAAAAGTTGAAAACTCGAAATTGCATTGCATGAATAAACCAAAACACTTTAACACAACCCGAAAACAAATTCTACAGTTAATGGTCAGTGGCATTTTATGGGCAAATCCAAAAAAACGTATTAAGCTTAGTCCTACAAGAGGATTGGTTAACCTCCACATGGCATCAACACGGTTAAGTTTTTTCAACCGTAAACTACTGTGAAGGCTATTTCCAATTAGTCATATATTAATGGTGGAAATTTAAAATTAAAAATTAGGTAAAAAAGAAGAACATTAAAGAAGACAAGGGAAACAGAATAAAAATTGTAGGATAATATTAAATAACAAGTAGGATGTTTGTCACAAAACCAACCACTAAATACACCACCAGAGGGTAGTAAAGAAATCACATTAGATGGATCTCAAAAAGGCCCATAAGGTAAAATGACACATATCAAATAAGAGCAAACCCCTTGTAGGGGAAAAAATTAGTAGAACTAGTAATCTATAGAGAGAGCTGTCACTCCACTATGGCAAGGACAAAAGGTAATTTCCTATGGCCCACATCGAGTCTAGTTCAAATACATACATAGGTCATGTAACATAATCTAGGAATACCACACGTCACAATATTCCAGTTAGATCAATTAACAAGCAGGGATAAACCATTCTTCTTATTAAAGAAAAAAGGACAATTCAAATCAGGTACAATGACAGAATAAAAATAAAAATAAAAATTATAATAAAAACACAAACCCCTAGTAAATGTGAATGTAAAATCCTCCCCCTAACCCCAGATAGAAATCACCCTCAAGAATTGTCTATGAAGGCATTTGTGTCAATGTCCACATTGAGTCCATGTGGGGTGTAGCATTTAATTTTGTGGATCCATAGCATCTCGAGTCTGGAAATACTCCTGATGAGAGAGCTACCCCTCCAATGTGGTCGATATTTATTAATCCCCAGGAAAACAGTATTAGAAGGATCCTTATTGTGTGTAGTTAAATAGTGTTTTGAAACTGAATGTTTAGGGAATCCATTTTTGATATTGGTGATGTGTTCATTTAATCTGACGGAGATGGGTCGCCTGGTCCTGCCCACATACTGCAACCCGCACGGGCACTGGAGCAGATAAACGACCCCCTCCGTCGAGCATGTAATAAATGGCTCAATATCATGTTCCATTTGTGTGCTATGGGAAGTAAACCTTTGGGTGCGTCTTTGTGTGCCTCTGTTTATAGAGCACACTCAACACCTACCACATTTATAGTACCCTGTCAGGTTACCAAAGAAACAGGGTTTAGTGACAGGGAGATCCAAAACATTGGGGGCCAATCTGTCTTTTAAACATCATGCCCCTCTGAACACCACCTGTGGTTTAGCTGGCAAGATGGATTTAAGGACAGGATCATTTTCCAAAATATACCAATGCTTGCGAATCAAGTTTTTAATGCTATTATATTGCACAGAATAAGTAGTAATAAAAGGGATACGAGAAGAGTCCCACTCACCTGATACCCAGGAGTTCATTTCTATCCAGATTGTGAACTGATTTCAAAGCAGATTTCAGGGATTCTAAGGGATAACCCTTCTCCAGAAATCTTTGAGTTAGCACATCGGCCTGTTCCAAAAATTTGGTATTATCCGAGCAGTTTCGCTTAAGACGTGTGAACTGACTTTTAGGTACAGACTGGAGCCATGATCTATGGTGGCAACTGTCAATAGATATATAGGAGTTACGGTCCGTGCTTTTGAAAAATGTAGAGGTGGTAAACTGGTTATGACAGACAGCTATATTTAAATGTAAGAAATTAATATTAGATTGGCTAGCCTCAAAATTTAGAATAATCCCCCTGGTGTTCCTATTAAGATCTTCCATAAAGAGATCTAGTTCTTTACGGGGCCCGTCCCACAGGAGGAGGACGTCGTCAATGTACCTGACCCATAGCTTAAGATGGGGCCCCTGGCCAACATTGATGACATCCTCCTCCCACAGGGCCATGAAAAGGTTAGCAAGGCTGGGGGCATATTTAGCCCCCATAGCCACTCCCCGGTCTTGACGGTAAAACTGTCCGTCAAACCAGAAATAGTTATGCGATGCCGCATATCTTAAGAGGTCCATAATAAAATTGATTTGTTCGTCAAACAGCTCTGAGTCTCCCCTCAAATAGTACTCAACAGCAAAGAGGCCTAGATCATGAGGTATTATCGTGTACAGAGATGTCACGTCTGCAGTGACCATCCACATGGACGGAGTGGGAGTATAGTTGGATAGTATGTTAATTACATGTTTCGAATCTTTGATGAGGGAAGGCATCCTATTAACCAAAGGTTGCAGGAAATAATCAATGTACTTGCCCACCCGGGACGTAAGGGAATCTATTCCACTTACAATGGGACATCCCGGGGGGCAAGTGGGATGTTTGTGAACCTTAGGTAGGTAATAAATAACAGGCGTGTGAGGTGCCTTTGGAATGAGATAGAACTTCTCTTTTTTGTTGATAATCCCTTGTGAAAAACCATTATCCACTATCTTAGTTAATTTACCCAGATAGGAGCTCTTAGGGTCTGATTTTAGAGGGATGTACGTATCCCTATCATTCAGGATCCTGTACATCTCCGCCAAATAGTCACACCTATTAAGGATAACAATCCCACCCCCCTTGTCAGCGGATCTGATGACTATCTCCTTATTATTACATAGTGAATCAAGACCAGCTTGGAATTCCCGATTGTTCCTTGCCCTCTTAATGGGCATATTTTCCAGGTCTCTCAACAAGACATCTCTGAACACTTTCACAGACTAAGCCATCGCCCCAGGGGGATTGAACAAAGAAGCGTTGGCAAGTCCGGTATGTTGATAATCATTTAAAAAAACGCTTCTTTCTGTGATCGGATTAGAAAGCATATATCTTTTGACAATAACTCTATGAATAAACTTGTGAACATCCATATAAGTTTCAAAATTATTGAGCTTACGGGGTGGGGGGGTGCAAACTTAAGACCCTTGTCAAGTACCTGTTTCTCCCTATCATTCAATATGGCTGTGCTTAAGTTGAAAATACCTTTGCCAACCAAATTTTTTTTTGCTTTTTTGTTCGAATTCGTCTACCACCTCTAGTTCCTCTCCTTGATTTGCAGTTCTCTTGGTGCCCTGACTGGGCCTGTGAAAACCCCACTGTTGTGAATCAAGGCCCACCTGGGCTAAGTTGTTAGAATTCATCCCACCACCATTATTAGGATAGAGGGGTAAACTTGGAACTTCCCTGTTTCTAATGGGGTAGGGGTTAGTACTACCTTCAGCAGGTTCCCCTACTGGACCTTCCAGGTCACGTAGAGGTAAAACTCTATTTTGCATATTGCCACCAAAACCAAAACAGTTATCGTTAGCATTAATCCCTGGTGCATTTTGGTAGTTATCAGTCTGAAATTGCTGGTAGTAGTAATCCGAATTGTTAGAGTATGGTGCCCCCTCTCTTGCTGGAAATGGCCTCCTAGGACCCCCAGAATGAGGAGGATACTGAGGACCACGGACAGTGGGGCCTCCATAGTTAAACCCAGCACCATTGTGAGAGGTATCTCGTGAGTAGGGGGTACGTCCCTAGTTTTGATTAGGGCCATAATAAGGGGGGTTAGAGTTCCGACCACCCCTATTTCCTTGGTTAGATCTCGAAGGGCGTTGTGGAGGGCCAGACTGATAGCTCTGCGATGAACCTCCTCTACCCTGATTATAATATCTATGAGGGGATTGGTAAGATCCCCTTCTCCCCCTATCATTATTCCTTTGAGGGATATTAGGGATAGGTAGTTTGCCCTGAATGGGATTAGCCACAGGGGGGGGCTGTTTCCATTGCAGTGTTGTCCTGACTGGCATTGGCTGCTAACAATTTTTTTTGCCATTCAAACACACCCCCACCATGATAATCAGCCGAGTCCCTGTTGTATTTTTTCTTCTTCTTAAATTTCTGTTCCCTGTCCTCTTTTTCTAAAACATTTAGTAAACCTTGTGACTTGTCTTTATATTCTGAAGTATCTTGAAGCGGGGTTAGTTTTTCTTTAAGAGTCTTAATTTCTTCATCTAATCGTGATAGTTTTTTTTTTATGTTCAAATAATTTTTATTTTGAAAAATGAGAGGTTCATACAAAAAACAAAAATTAACAGTCAGTTCAAAGCATGGATCTCATACAGTTTCAGAAGTTATAATCAACGAAGTGACCATCATCTACTTTCCTTTACCAAAATCTTTAAAAGCTCAAAAGTAAGGCTGCAAGGCATATATTCTACGGTAAAAAAGAGGGCCTGATGAACAAACTACAAAAAAGGAATAAAAGAAAAAAACATAAAAAAACGGAAATAAGCCTGGGGAACGACCGCAGGAACGAGAGATTCCAACTCAGACCTCAGACCGATAGACAGACCACCCCAATGGGAGCACACTGTGGCCTGTCCAGAGGGTCCCGGGTTCCCGGTTCCTGCGTCGTTGCCCAGATACTAAAACTGTGCCATACTAAGTTGTTTGTGTTTTGAGAGCTGTCCAAGGTTTTTCTCTTTTCTCTATACTAGGAGCTTTGACTGAGATCCAGCCTTACCACCTAATGATTATGGGAAAGGCAACTGCGTTAACAGTAAAAACATGAGATCAAGAAAATTAAATAATGTAACATAACCGCCCGTTCTCGGGCTTCACCTGAGAGAGCTTGATCTTTGTTAACCAACAGAGGAGACAAGAGAGTCTTCAGAAAAGAGAGGGGAAGAAGAAAGAGGGAGGAGGGGTAGATAGAGAGGGGGCGTACTCTGCAAAAGATTCTATCTTACGATGTATCTTGTGGTATGCCCTGAAACAGGGGTACCTTACAGTATTTGGCCCATGGTTCCCAGATAGTGAAAAATGTTTCATTGTTGTCATTTATTTTAGCAATGATTTGTTCCTGTGCCATTATCCACGACACCTTTCTTTTAAAACCTTGTATTGAAACGCTAGGTTTCTTCCAGGACTTTGCTACAGAAGCTTTAGCTCCTAAGAGAATAAAGAAAGTTAGCTTCTGTGAAAATTTAGAAAAAGTCCTGATCTTCCCATTAAGCAGAGCGATGGAAGGATCAGGGGAGACTGTTTGCTGTAAAACAGTACTGATCGTGCGGAAGAACTTACCCCAGAACAATCTGATTCTGGGGCACGTCCACCATATGTGTATCATTGTCCCCTCCATCTTACAGCCCCTGAAACACAGAGGGGAAGATCCTGGAAAGATAATAGCTAAACGAGCCGGTACATAGTACCATCTTGTTATGACTTTAATACTGGCTTCCATCAATGATATGTTTAGTATACCTTTAAATGATCGTTCAAACCTGGAGTACCAGTCCTGTAACGTCAAGGAGTTGTCCAAGTCCTCTTCCCAGGCCCGTGCATATCTCGGTTTCTCTGCTGAAGATTTTAAGGCGGAATAGATTATGAAGATTCCTCCCCTCTGGACCTCTGAAGTGGAGCACCATTGTTCAAATGGTGTCAAAGAGGGCCTTTCTTGATTTTGCTTCCAAATGGAGTGAAGGTAGTGGTGTATTTGAGAGAATCTGAAAAACTCAGATTGGGGCATGCTAACTCGTTTCGACAGTGGTTCAGTGTGATCGGTCCTCTCTGGGAGAGGAAATGGCCAATCCTATATAGGCCCTTGTCCGTCCACCACTTGAAGGCCCTGATTACCATCCCTGGCGGAAAAGCTGGGTTATGGAATAGGTGTGCTAAAGGTTTGAGAGGTGAGATAAGATTACGATGTGAAAAGAGTTTTGTACACAAGGCCATCGAGTGGGATAGGGTAGGTGATAGTATAGCAGGTCTATCAGTAGGGGTACACCAGAGAAGATAATCGATCGTGTTCCGAGGGGTTGCACGTCTTTCCATTGCCAGCCAACTTGGTTTCGGGCCTCGAGCAAACGCAGACGAAATTTGGGAGAGTTGAGCTGCCTGATAGTAGCCCCACAAGTCAGGGAGACCGAGGCCTCCCTGACTTTTAGGACGGCTCAGCATACTGGAGGGGCATCTATACCCTCTACGGCCCCAAATAAAGCGGATGATTTTGGATTGAAATTTGAGAAGGGTTGATTTCTTAATAGGAATAGGAAGTGAACGAAAAAGGTATAAGAGACGGGCAAGTAATGTCATCTTGACGGCGTGAATTCTGCCCAGCCAGGATAGCCCACACCTAGCCCACCTATCAAGGTCTTCCTTACATTTACGGAACAAGGGGGGGAAATTAGCGCCAAACAGTTTTTGGATGTCTGGAGTTAAGTGGATGCCTAAGTAGGGGATATCTGTGGGAGCCCAGGAGAAATTAAAGTTAGAGGAAAGCTGTTTAAGTATATCCTGTGGGACTGTAATGTTCAGCGCGATAGATTTAGACATATTGACCTTTAGGCCAGAAGCGATGCTGAAGTCTTGGAGGATCTTATAGATCATAGGAGTGGAAATGAGAGGGGAAGTGATGTAAAGAAGCAGGTCATCAGCATATAGAGCACATTTATGCTCCTGGTCACCACATTGGACCCCTTTGACATCTGGGTTGGTTCTAAGCGCTATAGTCAGTGACTCAATTGCTATCGCAAAGAGGAGGGGGGAGAGCGGGCAACCCTGCCTGGTTCCTCTGTTAATAGGGAACGAGTTTGAATACCTTCCTAGGAGGCGGACCTGAGCAGACGAGGTCGAGTATAGGGATCTAATGTAGTTCAGAAAGAAGGGACCAAATCCCCAGCGCTGTAAAATGTCAGTTAAATAATCCCAGTTAATGGATTTAAATGCCTTGTGTAGATCGATGGAAAGGAGGAAGCCCCGCTGCGGTGAGCCCCCATCCCAACCCGAATTGAGAAGGGATATAATGTCTATCGTCCTACGTATTTGGTACGGCCCCTGTCTGTCAGGGATGAAGCCCATCTGATCATTGTGAATATAATTAGCGATGAAGCTCGCCATTCTATTCGCCAGAATTTTTGTCAGGATTTTGATATCGTTATTAATAAGCGATATGTGCCTATAGTTCCCCAATTCACTTGGATCCTTCCCCGGCTTCGGTATCACCGAGATATATGCCGAGTTAAGATCAGGTCCCAGGAGGGCTCCATCCCTGAGGGAGTTAAAGCATTTAGCTAGGTGGGGGGCAAGGATAGGGGCAAATTTTTTGTAATACCCAGTGGATAGGCCATCTGGACCTGGGGCAGAACCCGTTTTAAGCGAGGCAATCGTATCCAATACTTCCTCCTCTGAGATCTTGTCCTCAAGCAACTCCCTATGTTCTTTGGTCAAGGCTGGTAGGGGTAAGTCCCTGAGGAAGCGATCCCTTTGTTGCTGTGGTGGGGGCTCAGAGGATTTATATAGGTTAGTATAGAATATGAAGAAAGCTTCCATAATTTTAGAAGGGTTCTGCATCAGGTCTCCTGATAACGTTTTGATTTTGGGGAACGCTAACGTTCGGTGTTTTGGGGTGAGTTTGGCTGCTAGTTTGGAGCCCAAACGGTCTGTTTGGTAGTAAAACTTGGCTCCTGTCTATCTCAAGTGTTTCTCTGCTGCAGAAGTTAAAGCTAGGTTAAGTGTCGTCCTAGTGCTGTCAAGGGTCTCTAAGGAGTCTGATGTGGGTAGTCTCTTATGAGCTTTAGCTGCTGCCCTGTAGTCCGCTGTGAGTTTGAGGATGTCAGCTTTATGGGCTGCTTTAAGATGTGAGGATAAGCTAATTATGTGGCCCCTTATCACCGGCTTATGAGCTGCCCAAACGGTGGAGGGGGAGACCTCTCCCGTTTGGTTAGTTCTGAAGTAATCTTTGATGGCTTCTACTATGCCCTGACAGTTGATGGGATCATTGAGGAGAGATTCTTGTAATCTCCAACGTGGCGGACCCTTGGAGGAACCTCCCTTCTGAGCTACTACCAAGACCATCGCGTGATCTGACAACGGAGAGTCAATAATTCCTAGAGTTAAGGACCAGCGGGATTGTGCGCGAGCGTGTGAAGATGTGGTCTATCCTGGCTAGGGAATTATGCGGGACCGAAAAGTGGGTGTAATCTTTTTTGTGTGGGTTAACTTCCTTCCAAATATCCACCAAACCCTCCTCAAATAGTAGAGCTGCTATTTTAGTGCTCTGTTTTGATGGGCGTTTAGATTTAGAAGTTCCATTAGCTAGTCCGTCAAGTGCGGAGTGTCCCTGTGAAAGAAGTAGAAGTTCAAGTGGGGAAATTCTCCTTCGATCACTTGGAACTTTGTTTTAGCCAGGATG
The DNA here is from genome assembly GCA_037952835.1 of Lithobates septentrionalis. Classification (NCBI taxonomy): domain Eukaryota; kingdom Metazoa; phylum Chordata; class Amphibia; order Anura; family Ranidae; genus Lithobates; species Lithobates septentrionalis. The sequence continues at coordinate 1,124,608 of JBBDGP010000261.1, forward strand.
GCTGTAGAGGGCTTGCTGGGGGGGGGGGTCTTTTGGTTGAAGATGGGGTACCCCTGCTTGACTGTGATGTTGAAGGCTCTTGAGGGATGAGGCCCAGCTGGAGAAGAATCCGTTCACCTTCCGCGAAGGTGGAGAAGCTGTAGTTTCTGCTCTTGTGTGAAAAATGAGTCTCAGCGGGAGCGACCACCTATAGGGGATCTCCTTCTCCTGCAGGAGTGGTAGTAAAGGTTTCAAGGCCCTTCTCTTCTGAACTGTGTGGGGAAACGGTCCGCAAAGATCTGAACTTTGTGGCCGAGAACAGAGACTTCATTCAGATTTCTGGCTTTTCTCATAACTTCATCCTTTACCGCGTAATGATGGGGTTTCACAATAATGTCCCGCGGGAGTCCATCTTTACGGGGGGGTTGTAGGGCTCTGTGGGCCCTGTCAAGCTCTAAGCGGTGCTCCGGTATCTCCGGGATAAGATCCTTGATGAGGGTTTTGATGACAGAGTGAACCTCCTTTTCTGCTTCTGGGACCCCCTCACCCTAAAATTATATTGTCTCGATCTGTTCTCCAAATCATCAATTTTAGTAAAAGCTATTTCAAGTTGGTCCTGCATATCTTGCAATCTCGCTCTGTTCTGGTTAATCCTAGCCCCTGCTTGATCCGCTTTTTTCTCCATGTTATCAAGCCTGAAACCAAATTGCTGCATGTCAGCGTGTATGGATGCTGTTATTTGGGCTGCGTTTTGGGCTAGGCTTTTGGATAATAGCTGAGCAAAGGCCTCCATCATGGAGGGAAAGTCTGTGGGTATGGGGGAGGCTTCTTGTGCTTCACTAACGGATATCAGAAGGCCTGTGTGAGGGTCCATCATAGGGGTGGATGGGAGGCCTGCCTGCAGGCTGAACAGGAGAGATTCTGTGGACGCTGGAGAGTGGGCCTGAGGTAGCGGGGAGTTCAGGGTACCTGGTGACTGAGGCAGGGCACAGTCTTGGTCTGCAATGGAGTCGTCAGCAGCTGCCGCCACGCTGTGTCTCGGAGGAGCGGCGGCCATCTTGGCATAACTGAGCGGTCCGGGTGCGGCCGTCATCTGGCTCGTCAGGCTCCTTCTGGCTGTCCCCACCAGCATCAATCAGTTCCCGGGGGTGTCTGGTGCCCGGTGGCATCTTTTAGGGGCTGAAATGAATGCTCTGCCTGCGCTTTGGGAACGAGCGGGCCGTGGTGTAGTGGAGCTTCAGTGGCTAGCGGCCATCTTGGAAGCTGCCGCGCATGCGCTTCTAATCGTGATAGTTTAACCACTTTTCGTTCAATCAAGAATCTCAAAAGGCCAACCCCTGCTTAATTGAAGTATTTATACCAGTCTTCTAGCTGGATATCTCCTTTTTGTGGGCTAACCTCCCACCTTAAGCTTCTGGGGACCATATTCATCTTGACGTATGTCTCCAGGTATGCAACATCCCATTTCGTATGGATCTCTGATATAGTGAGATTTGTTAATCTGGTAAAGAGGCCACTGAGGTCCCCCTCCTCATAGGGTTCAAAGACCCCATTGGTATTGACCTTTTTTGAGGCCCTATAGTCAAAAATGTCCATTCTAAGGCAAATAGATATTTCCAGGAAGAAAAAAACTAAATTAAATATATTGAATTAGAGCGAGCTGCAGTATGTGGGTATCAAACTAAACAAAATACAAACAGAAAATACCGCGCTGTGATAAGATGACCAATATACAATGTTTTGACCTAAAAAAGAATAAAATTGCACCTAGAAAAGCTGCTGCTATAAGTGAGATACACACCTATTCAGATAAATAATAATAAATAACAGCGCTAAATAAACTAAAGAATATACACCAATATTAATATATGTTGTGAAACAGTAACAGTGTATGTGACATAGACAAAAATAATAATACATAAATGTGATAAACTAGCCCATAACCTCCATTGACGTGAGTTTAAATGTAGAAACGGCAACTCTAAAATGGGCATTAATCAAGTCCATCTAGATGCAGATGTAGAAAGTCCAAAAACTTAAAACATAAACACAATATTTTTTTTTACGTGCATTTTTATTCGTCCAAGTTATCTCCATTCCCCCTTATTATCTCATTTTACTTTTTCAGATGCACCAAGTACACATTTCTTTCAGTCATTCTATCCATCCAACACGTTCAACTCTAGATTTACTTTTTTTGACACACCCTATTTTCTTTCATTTTCTGTAGATTTTCCCATTTACAACTCATTGACCAGTATTTTGAGGGCTCAGGAATCAGTCGGCTGTGGTGTCTCCTGGCCCACCCTCCAATCACTTTGGAAGGATGGTCGGTGCCCTGCCTCAACCCCGGTTGAGACAGTTATATCTCACACCCTAACAGATCCCATTGCTGGTAACTCTTCTTGACTTTTGGGCTATTTGTAAGTAGCTTCTCTATTCAAAGTAGACAATTTGGACATTTCTGATACAATTTTCTCTATTAGCCGGAGGTTTCACATGTATCAATATTTATGATATTCCTTTGTTTTTCTCAGTTAAATTATGCATCCCACCCCTGATAACTGGCAAGAAGCCAAGAAACGCGTCGGGTTCTCAAACTAAGGATGCCCTATGAAGCCTAAATCATATTCCCGATATTTATCAATTTTTTATCGAGTTTTCTCATTTCATGCGATTTTGTGATTTTGATTGGTGATTTTAATTCATGTATTTCTGTTATGAATTGCATATATGTATGTCCATTGATTTGTTTACACTACTGAGTCTTCAATGATTGTAACTGCTAAATATGTTTTTATAATAATTCACGTGACTAGGTCTGTATCTATACTACTTTATTGGTACTGTATGCATCAAAATCATGGACTTGACTATAAATTAAATCCAATCATTTTACCTAATCGCATGTATTCATTATTATACCTTCAATTGACATGCTTCATTTAAAGTCCCACTTGCCCCTCTCTTTTTCTTTTGTACACGATAATACCTCATGATCTAGGCCTCTTTGCTGTTGAGTACTATTTGAGGCGAGACTCAGAGCTGTTTGACGAACAAATCAATTTTATTATGGACCTCTTGAGATATGCGGCATCGCATAACTATTTCTGGTTTGACGGACAGTTTTATCGTCAAGACTGGGGAGTGGCTATGGGGGCTAAATATGCCCCCAGCCTTGCTAACCTTTTTATGGCCCTGTGGGAGGAGGATGTTGTCAATGTTGGCCAGAGGCCCCATCTTAAGCTATGGGCCAGGTACATTGACGACGTCCTCCTCCTGTGGGACGGGCCCCATAAAGAACTAGATCTCTTTATGGAAGATCTTAATAGGAACACCAGGGGGATTATTCTAAATCTTGAGGCTAGCCAATCTGATATTAATTTCTTACATTTAAATATAGCTATCTCTCATAACCTGTTTACCACCTCTACATTTTTCAAAAGCACGGACCATAACTTCTATATATCTATTGACAGTTGCCACCATAGATCATGGCTCCAGTCTGTACCTAAAAGTCAGTTCACGCGACTTAAGCGAAACTGCTCGGATAATACCAAATTTTTGGAACAGGCCGATGTGCTAACTCAAAGATTTCTGGAGAAGGGTTATCCCTTAGAATCCCTGAAATCTGCTTTGAAATCAGTTCACAATCTGGATAGAAATGAACTCCTGGGTATCAGGCCACCTCGTGAGTGGGACTCTTCTCGTATCCCTTTTATTATTACTTATTCTGTGCAATATAATAGCATTAAAAACTTGATTCGCAAGCATTGGTATATTTTGGAAAATGATCCTGTCCTTAAATCCATCTTGCCAGCTAAACCACAGGTGGTGTTCAGAGGGGCATCGTGTTTAAAAGACAGATTGGCCCCCAATGTTTTGGATCCCCCTGTCACTAAACCCTGTTTCTTTGGTAACCTGACAGGGTACTATAAATGTGGTAGGTGTTGAGTGTGCTCTATAAACAGGGGCACACAAAGACGCACGCAAAGGTTTACTTCCCATAGCACACAAATGGAACATGATATTGAGCCATTTATTACATGCTCGACGGAGGGGGTCGTTTATCTGCTCCAGTGCCCGTGCGGGTTGCAGTATGTGGGCAGGACTAGGCGACCCCTCTCCGTCAGATTAAATGAACACATCACCAATATCAAAAATGGATTCCCTAAACATTCAGTTTCAAAACACTATTTAACTACACACAATAAGGATCCTTCTAATACTATTTTCCTGGGGATTGATAAATATCGACCACATTGGAGGGGTAGCTCTCTCGTCAGGAGTATTTCCAGACTCGAGATGCTATGGATCCACAAAATTAAATGCTACACCCCACATGGACTCAATGTGGACATTGACACAAATGCCTTCATAGACAATTCTTGAGGGTGATTTTTATCTGGGGTTAGGGGGAGGATTTTACATTCACATTTACTAGGGGTTTGTGTTTTTATTATAATTTTTTTTTTTTTATTCTGTCATTGTACCCAATTTGAATTGTCCTTTTTTCTTTAATAAGAAGAATGGCTTATCTCTGCTTGTTAATCGATCTAACTGGAATATTGTGACGTGTGGTATTCCTAGATTATGTTACATGACCTATGTATGTATTTGAACTAGACTCGATGTGGGCCATAGGAAATTACCTTTTGTCCTTGCCATAGTGGAGTGACGGCTCTCTCTATAGATTACTAGTTCTACTCATTTTTTCCCCTACAAGGGGTTTGCTATTAGGGCCCTCTTATTTGATATGTGTCATTTTACCTTATGGGCCTTTTTGAGATCAATCTAATGTGACTTCTTTACCACCCTCTGGTGGTGTATTTAGTGGTTGGTTTTGTGACAAACATTCTACTTGTTATTTAATATTATCCTACAATTTTTATTCTGTTTCCCTTGTCCTCTTTAATGTTCTTCGTTTTTACCTAAATTTTAAATTTCCACCATTAATATATGACTAATTGGAAATAGCCTTCACGGTATTTTACGGTTGAAAAAACTTAACCGTGTTGATGCCATGTGGAGGTTAACCAATCCTCTTGTAAGACTAAGCTTAATACGTTTTTTTGGATTTGCCCATAAATTTTACTATTTGTTTGATCTGCCTACGGGTCTACTCTTCCAGTGTCCAATATGGCAGATTCACACTCCTTCCATGGGTTGAGATGGAACGCTAGATGATTTCCTTGTCCGGATCCACATCGAGGCTTGGTTTTCTTTGTTATTATTTATACGCAACACGTCAGTGCGTCGCCCGTGCCCCAGACGACGTCATTGTGTGATGAAACGCGCGTCGGGAGGAGCTGATGTGCTGACGTTTAGTGTGTTCCGTCTGCAGGACGGGTGTTCGCTTTAGCCGGCCGGCTTGATACAAATTTTATGCTGTTTTTCTTCTAAACAATGTAAGTGTGTTTCTACTTTTTTAATAAATAGCTAAATATCAGGATTACGCTATGTTGACTCCCTCTTTTCTCTTGGGGAACCCCTGAGTGGTAATTGTTCCGGTGCCTTGGAGGTGTGCATGAAGGGTTCGTTGCTGTGGCTGATCTTTCTAGGTGGTTTGGTGGATTATCGCCTTCCAATCATCCCCTCTGGTTAAAGGCCCCGACCGGGTTAAGGTCACAAGCTTATTTGAGCTTGCCTTGTGGTAAGCACATTATTTTACTGGTGTTATCACAGTGGTGCGGTGGAGGAATCAATTGGCTACTTATCAACATCACTATGAAGAATATGTTTTAAGTTTTTGGACTTTCTACATCTGCATCTAGATGGACTTGATTAATGCCCATTTTAGAGTTGCCGTTTCTACATTTAAACTCACGTCAATGGAGGTTATGGGCTAGTTTATCACATTTATGTATTATTATTTTTGTCTATGTCACATACACTGCTACTGTTTCACAACATATATTAATATTGGTGTATATTCTTTAGTTTATTTAGCGCTGTTACTAAGTATTTAATCGGAGATGTCTGTAAACTACCCAAATCCTCCCACAGACATCTAGGAAAAAATAAGAGGCGCTTTCAAACCAAAAAAAATAAAATAAATACAAATCAAGTGTATTAAACACAGTGATGGTGTGACCCTCTACACATGTGTATGTGAACACTAATGGAAAGGTGAAATCTATACACAAATCTACACAAAATGTATATAGGTGTAAATGTACCAGCCAGATCAGTGGTCAAATAAAAAATAAGAGGCGCTTTCAAACAAAAATCAAGTGTAATAAACACAGTGATGGTGTGACCCTCTACACATGTGTATGTGAGCACTAATGCAAAGGTGAAATCTATAAACAAATCTACACAAAATGTATATAGGTGTAAATGTACCAGCCAGATAAGTGGTCAAATAAAAATTAAAAGGCGCTTTCAAACAAAAATCAAGTGTATTAGACACAGTGATGGTGTGACCCTCTACACATGTGTATGTGAACACTAATGCAAAGGTGAAATCTATAAACAAATCTACACAAAATGTATATAGGTGTAAATGTACCAGCCAGATCAGTGGTCAGATAAAAAATAAGAGGCACTTTCAAACAAAAATCAAGTGTATTAAACACAGAAAAACTTGATTTTTGTTTGAAAGTGCCTCTTATTTTTTCCTAGATGTCTGTGGGAGGATTTGGGTAGTTTACAGACATCTCCGATTAAATACTTAGTATATGCATTATAATTTAAAGGGGCTGCTTCATAGTGGATGTGGGAATTCAATTCCCCACGTGCGTTATTGTATAGATTGATTTTGAGCACATTCACATTCAGTTTGTGAAACATAGTGGCGCGGTGGAGGTATTAGTTTTTGGGTGAAGGGCGGTATACCATTTATAATACCCATAGGGCCAGCTATCTCAGCTTCCCACATTGCCATTTTTAAGCCTTTTATCTGTTTGTGATCACTTACTTTTTGTACAACCTTTTGGAGTATTAAATCGCATTGATTTGCACTATGCGGAGTCCTTTTTTCTTTTCCTCCATGGATCTATTATGAATCATCTGCCTCCATTATTGGTGATTGGGTACATTGGAGATCTTCATCTTGCTTAGGATACCACCCCTCCATTGGTGGTCGGGACCTGGAGGACACTACCTGGTTGGACATCCTGGATGACCATCCCTTTTTGCCTTACTGACGCACTGCTATACGGTAGATGCGTCCTACTGATCCGGTAAGAGTACCCACCTTGTTTCTTGAAGATTGGAGTGTTAATTTATTTTGTGGTCGCCTCCTTCCAAGTGTCCACAGCCCCTTCAAGATACCATTACTCCCCTGCTTGGGAGAGGATCTTCTGGCTTATTACATATAGACTTTTGGGATTGCCAAATTCCTTCTAGAGACATTTACATGTATATTTCTGTTATGTCAATATCTTTTGGTATATCACCTATTATTTTGAATTATTCACTTTTAGATTAGCGCTGCATTTCCTTATTTTTACACTGTTTGCGACTTGGTTTGTTGTGTGCCAGCAGCTTTTGTTTTCGGTTTAGTTCACTGGTTAGCGCAGCTTTTTTCACTTTCACCATTTATAATACCTATTACTTATATATTTAGCGCTGTTATTTATTATTATTTATCTGAATAGGTGTGTATCTCACTTATAGCAGCAGCTTTTCTAGGTGCAATTTTATTCTTTTTTAGGTCAAAACATTGTATATTGGTCATCTTATCACAGCGCAGTATTTTCTGTTTGTACTATGCAACACTGATAGACTAGAATGCTTCGGAACTATCTAGATTACTTTCTAATGGAAACATTTCCCCTTGACCTCACCTGGGGTAGGTTATGTCCTGGGGCTCTGCCGAGGACCACACCCCTTGGGAGAGGAGGAGGGGAACTGACAGGGCCGTTACCGAGCTGAGCCCATAGGCAATGTTACTCCACAGTGTGAACCCATAGGGTTGAGGTATCCTAGGGGACTAGGGGGGCACGGGTCAGTCTCAGTCACTTTTACTGGAACCATCCGCTTCAGAGGGTCCTGGAGATAGGCTCAGATAAAACCCGAAGGTCTAGCCTCACAAAAGGGGACTACAATGGTTAATAGTCTTATGCATAAGAAAATCAATGCTAATTGTTATTGTGGGCCCTGTTGGCCTCCCATCTGTCTACTATAGTTCATGACAAATGTAATTGATGTCATTCTATTTATATACATTCAATAAAAATATTGAAAAGAAAAGCTAAAACTCCAGCTCAGCCCATCAGATGAAGCTTTGTATTGATTCATAGAGTACAAAGCTCCCAGTGATTAAATGAGCAGCACTCAGCACTCTGGAAGTTCCCATCCTATTTCTGGAACACAGCACTGTATACTGTATGTAGCTGATCTGCATACAGTTTATATGGCACACCCAGCCAGCCACAGCATCTATTAGTCCAAACTAACTATTTAAACTGTGCTAAAAGCTGGAGATTGGCTTTCAATCCTGCTAAACAATCCCACAATTATTGGTGATGACATTTTAAAACTCTCCTCCCCATCATTGGTGGTCACTGACACATTAAATCCCCACCAAAAAAAAATCCAGCCTCACCACCTTCAATTGTAGTTTCCTCTGTTGCAGCGGGAGGATTTATTGAATGGTTCATTTAATAATTCCTCCATTCTCTCCTTTTTTGTGAGAGAAAGGGGAAGCCTTTAAATAGTACTAAATCAACATTGGTGATCACTGCTGTTGGTCATCACAGCGATCACATGGCACAGAGCAGAACTTTAGCCAATGCTCTTCGCTGCCCAATGACATTGGGAACAGTGGCTTTGTAAAAAACAGCAAGGTCATATGGGTAAGTCCACCTGCCCTAGTATGGCGACAGTCAAGCCATTTAGTAACAATGGCTGGACTGGCCTCAATAATATTTATAAGAGATAAGGCCAGAAAAGGTCACAATAGTTAGATGCAGAATAGGCAGCATGTATGTGTCAGTTGTGCCCTCTCAGTTCTCAATATTAACATACAGAGAACATTTTTTATTGCTTTTGTACAACATCACCTTAAATAAGACGTTCAACCTGGCAAATGCCATTGTGTCAAAATGAAATCATTTAAATGCAAGATTATCTCCTACTTCTGTTCAAGCGCAAGAATTACAGTGCAAATATAAAGGTCATGCTTCTTGAACATGTGGAGATGACCCATTAGTGAGAATATGTTTAGGGAGATATACAGAATTCAATATAATATCTATCAGCAATTGCTATTCACACTTAAACCACAATACAAGTTCATAAAGCATTTCCATATACTGTATATATTGTATAATTACAATACCAAGTGCACTGGCAACAATACCAGTGGTGATTTATTTCTACTTGAAATCTTTCAAAAAACATTTCAGCTGTCTTGAAAATTTGCAGTTTCAATCAACCTAGCCAATAAACAGATTCCCCACATTCACACTAAGCACTCCACATCTGTTAAAGACCCAGGGCTCAAAATTGATATGGTCCAGAAATGTTTAAACAGAATAAAGGTGAATAAAGGGCCTGGACCAGATGGTATACACCTATAGGTCCTAAGGGCCAGTTCACACTATGCCTGCACATGAATCCCATAGAAACGCGCAGTGCGTTCCTGTGCAGTGTGATTTCAGGCTATTCATTTTGAATGGACTAAAATTGCACCGCACCAAAAAAAATGCAATGTAACTCAATCACATGGTACAAAAGTACCATGCGGGCAGGTTCAGGCACTGCGTTTGCAACCTGCGTTTGGGGTGTTGTTAGCTTTCTATGGACACCCACTGCAGATCGCAAACAGAATGCATTTAACATGTGGTCTGGATCACACAAGAACGCACAGTGCATTCCTATGCGATTCATGTGTGGGCATGGTGTGAACTGGCCCTTAAAGTGTTACTAAACCCAGGACCCTGCATTTGCTATATATCGGGTCTCCCACAGTGCATAGAACACGGAAATGCAATTATTTTAATAAATATAAACTGCTAAAAACCTTTTCTCAGCAGCAGTTAGAGGAGTCTTGTGACTTCTATCAGTGTCCAGCCAAGAACTGGTTAAAGATTGTAGGAGGAGTTTTCTGACTGTCCTATTAGACTGCAAGACCCCTGACCATCTGTCTGGACAATGCTGATTTGCCCTGTGCTGATCACATGCACTTTCCCAAGAAAAGCAATACACACCAAACTGAGCACGTGCAGCCTGACTCCATAAACACTGTGTTATCAGGAAATTATCAGGGGACAGTGGAAGGAGGGGAGGATCAGAGAAGACAGGATCAAGTAGCCTATTTACACAATGCAGAGGATTAACCCCTCAAGTTCCACAGTGAGTATAACAAGCATGCTTTACTGCATATATACTGTATATTGATTTTACTGTTGTGGGTTTAGTGACACTTTAAAGAATTGAGCTCTGTCATTTCAAAGTCATTGTTTCTAATTATAGGGACTCTTTAATGACTGCCTTTGTACCACTGGATTGGCATAAGGCCAATGTGGTGCCTATGTGTAAAAAAGGATCAAAGTATTTACCAAATAACTATAGACCTGTTAGCTGAACTTCTATAGTTGGGAAGATAATGGAGAGCTTAATAAAAGACCAGAAAAGAAAGAGGGCGCACCAACATAGTGCATTACCACTGATAAACTTTAATGCAGCATAAAAACAGTAAAAGTTATACTCACAAACGAGCTGATAAAGATAGCTTTCAAAAAAAAAGCGCTGTTTCTGTAGATCGACACCCCAGGACCTGTTGCCAAGAGGATCAGACCGGTGCAAATGGCCGATGGCTGCTTTTTTTTTTTTTTTCTTGTTTTTTTTTTTTTTCTTGAGCTTAATAAAAGACCACATAGATGAGTTTTTGCTAGAAAAAAAAACATTTTAAGCAAAAGCCAGCATGGATTCATGAAATGCAGAAGTTGTCAAACAAATTGGATTTCTTTTTATGAGGAGATAAACAAAACAAAACTTTAGACAAAGGAGTGGCTGTGGATGTGGTATACTTGGATTTTGCAAAAGCGTTTGACACAGTTCCCCAAATATGGCTTATGTGTAAGGTAAAGTCTACAGGCTTGCAAAGATCAGTTTGTAAATAGATAGAAATCTGGCTAAAAGAATGTATTCATTGAAAGGTGGTTAATAATTTAAAATCTGAATGGTCTAAGATTATAAGTGCTGTACACCAAGGTTCAGTGTTGGAACCCTTACTATATTTATAAAATGAAATAGAGTCTGGGATTGCAGATTACACCAAGCTATGCAGTGGAATAACATCCTTATAGGTTGTCTCCAATTTACAGTCCGACCTCAATGCCCTGTTTAATTGGGTAATTATGGGGTTTATTTACTAAAGCTGGAGAGTGCAAATTCACTCTCACTTCTGCATAGAAACCAATCAGCTTCCAGGTTTTATTGCCAAAGCTTAATTGAATAAGCTGAGGTTAGAAGCTGATTGGTTTCTCTGCAGAAGTGAGACTAATTTTGCACTCTCCAGCTTTAGTAAATAAACCCATATGTGGCAAATGAGGTGTAATATTGATAAATGTAAAGGTATGCACTAGGGGGCTAAGAATAAGCATGCATCATACATACTAGGGGAAGTACAACTGGGGGAATCAATGGTGGAGAAGGATCTGGATGTTCTAATAGATCATATGCTTAAAGAGAAGGTTAAGTCTGTAAAAAAATAAAAGTCAGCAGCTACAAATCCTATATCTGCTGATTTTTGATAAATAGCCACTTACCTCTCCATGGATCCAGCACCGTCCTTACCCGGGCTAGTTCTTCACTAAATTCTGTGTTCCTAGCGCTGATATTCTAACAGGGGGCAGCCGACTAAAAGCTGCACAGCTGGCTGCCTACAGCAATTTTTATCAAGACTGCGACATTGCGGCGGACAGATCGGACATTTTTTACACTTTTTTGGGACCATTGACATTTATACAGTGATCAGTGCTAAAAATAGCTACTGATTACTGTATAAATGTAATTGGCAGGGAAGGAGTTAACACTAGGGGGTGATCAAGGGGTTAAATGTATTATTTAGGGAGTGCTTCTAACTGTGGGGGGATGGGACTGCCTGGGGGAGGAGACCGATCATTCTTTCTAAGCAGTTGAACAACTAATCAGTCTCCTTACCCCTGACAGACCTCCATTCTGTCTCTCTCAGGAGTTATCGCAGATGCCCAGCGAACATCGCGACCACTGGGCATGTGCATTGGCTCTGTCGTTGCACCACGGGCGCGCCCTCTAGTCCTCTTAAACCGGTCGACTTACAACTACCACGGCTTGCCCAGGGGAGCCAACCAGCTGCAGTATAACTGCAGAGGCTGGTCCTCAAGCAGTTAAAATAACATGCAAAACCAAGCTGTGTTTTCCAAAGCGAGCAAAATCCTGTCTTGTATTAAAAGAGATATTGACTGCAGAGAGAGAGATATCATTTTGCCCCTGTACAAATTATTAGTAAGACCTCATCTGGAATATGCAGTTTAGTTTTGGGCACCAGTTCACAAAAAGGATATCAGGGAACTGGAGGAAGTGCAGAGAAAGGCAGGGGTTCGGTCAGTCACAGAAGGAGCTGTGGCCGTCTGACCGATGCGTTCAGACAATTTTTTAGTCCGCAGCCCCAAGGTCTGATTGGTTCCAGCAACCATCACCAACGTCTGTTGTACATGGTGCAGGAATACCTAGGGGCAAGATCAGACTTGAAGACCTTTCCAACCGAAAATCCACTGGGTTACTGGGTCTTGAGGATGGATCACTGGCCAGAGCTTGCACAGTATGCAATTGAGCTACTGGCCTGTCCTGCATCCAGCGTTATTTCGGAATGCACATTCAGTGCTGCTGGAGGCTTTGTAACAGATCACAGAGTGCACCTGTCCACCGACTCAGTTGATCGGCTCACCTTCATAAAAATGAATCAGTCTTGGATCACCAGCTACCAAGCACCTGATGCTGATATAACCGATTAATTTTTTTATGAATGTGAGATCCCTTCAAGACTGCCTATGCTGAGGCTGAGTGACTATCCTGTTATGCTAAGTGACTATCCTATTCCTCCTCAATATTCATGTTGATAGCTTGTAAGAACATTTTTGGTTCTGGGCACCCCCACCAGTGGCTAAGGCCCAATTTTTCTGCCCCTGTTTAACAGGGGCATGTAATTACAATTTTTGCTGTAATATTTTGCAGCAGGGCTCGTTCCTACGCTCAACAAGAGTATCTGTAAGGGGTTGCAGTGTCGTGGCACCACCACCACTGCCTAAGGCCCAATTTTTCTGCCCCTGTTTAACAGGGGCGTGTAATTACAATTTTTGATCAAATATTTAACAGCAGGGCTCATTCCTGCGCTCAACAAGAGTATCTGTAAGGCTTTACAGTGTTGTGCCACCACCACCACCGCCTAAGGCCCAATTTTTCTGCCCCTGTTTAACAGGGGCATATAATTACAATTCTTGATACAATATTTCACAGCAGGGCCCGTTCCAGCACCCACCAAGAGTAACTGTGAGGGCTTACAGTGTTCTAGTACCACCAACACCTAAGGCTCAATTTTCCACAGAGTGTATAGGGCAGGCTGTATAGTATATATAGGCGGTCCCCTATTTTCAAAAATTCGACTTACAAATGACTCCTACTTACAAACGGAGGGAGACAACAGGAAGTGAGAGGAAATCTACCCCTAGGAAGGGAAATTCTCTCCTGTAAGAGTTAATATGGGAAAAAGGTGTCTCCTCCACTGATTTATCACAAATCCTTGTTTCCCTTAAAAACCCCACATTTTCAAAATCCAATTGTCATTGGGACAGGAAGTGAGGTGAAATCTTCTGAACAGTAGCACAGACAGCAAAACAAATGTTACAGAGGTGATAACCCTTCCCTATGTTTTCCAAAAAGCTTTAAAATAGATTTTTTGGCTGAAGCTACACTTACAAAATGTACCTGTTCCAAATTACAAACAGATTCTACATAAGAACAAATCTACAGTCCCTGTCTTGTTTGCACCGCCTGTATACTGCTGTTCAGAGTATATAGGGCCTGGGGGCTCAACGCCTTTTCTTTTTTTAATTTGGGTGTGGGGTTCCTCTTAATATCCATAGAAGACCCAAAGGGTCTGGTAATGGGCTGGGGGGGGATACCCATGCCTTTTGTCTCACTGATTTTCATCTATATTGCCGGGACCCGACATTACATTAAAGCCTCAAGCATTTTAAATGACTTTTATTCCTTTAGAAATGTCATTTCGTGCAGGGACTGTTCTAAGCACGGGAAACACTTTACAGGCATACTATTGACACCCCCAGGTACGATATTTAAAGGAATATTTCACTTTTATTTTTTCAATTTAAGCATCATTAAAATCACTGCTCCTAAAAAAAAAGTCAGTTTTTAAAACTTTTTTCCATTAATACATGTCCCCTGGGGCAGCACCCGGGTCCCCAAACCCTTTTTAGGACAATAACTTGCATATTAGCCTTTAAAATTCACACTTTTGATTTCTCACGTTCGAGTCCCATAGACTTTAACAGTGTTCAAACTTTTGGTCTGTTCGCATGTTCTAGATGCGAACCAAACGGGGGGTGTTCGGCCCATCCCTAATGTATATATATATATATATATATACACACACACACTAGACTGACTGTATATATGTATCAAATATCAAATACACTGCCACTAACTGAATAACATGCCTGCTTAATCTAAATCAAGCTATGTCTCCGTCCATGCCAACAACACTACACAGGCAGCCTTATATAGTGTGGGTTGTGGACTTAGTCCCCCTGAGCCATGATTGGCCAAAGGTACCCTGCCTTTGGCCAATTATGGTCCTCTTAGCAGAGGGCGCTGGGATTGGCCAAAGCATGCAGGTCAGGTGCATGCTTTGGCCAATCATCATACAGCAATGCACTGCGATCTCGCAGTGCATTATGGGGCATTCCGTGGGCGCTCAAATTTCCCGCGAACGCTCCATAATGTTCGTTCTTCGGCGAACGGGCAAACACCTGATGTTTGAGTCAAACTCATGTTCGACCCGAACATCAAGCTCATCCCTAGGCAGAACTAATCAAGCAGTGTGTTTAAACAGCTATGAAAAGAGTTAGGTAAGCAGGTATAGAATTAATGGAAAGCTGTTTTATTTTTGCAAGATAAGTACTAAAAACTAAAATTGATAGCAAGACCTTCTTACCAGGTGTTTCCACATGGCAGTTTAAGCTAGCAAGATTTATTTTCAATTGCCCTTATTTAGCAAATAATGATTACCACTTCCCGCCCCGCCTTTAGCAGATTGACGGCCGGGAAGTTGTTCTTTTATCCTGCCTGGGCGTCATATGACGTCCAGCAGGATAACATGCTGGCACGTGCTCGCGGGGGCGCGCAGCGTGGCGATCGCGAGTACGGCATGTCAGTCTGACATGCCAAATCTCCAATCATGGTAAGAAGCCTCTGACAGAGGCTTCTTACCATGGGATCAGCTGTGACCAATCACAGCTGATAATCTCATGAACCTGGAAATGTCGGTAAATGGCATTCCTTGGTTCGTGCTGACAGGGAGAGCTGATTGGCACATTGATTATCAGCACAGCCCCATCAGATGTACCACCACAGCTGCCAAAAAGGTGCCTATCAGCTGGCAGTCAGTGCCCCCTCAGGATCACCTGTCAGGGTCCAATAAAGTGCCAATTAGTGTCCACCACAGTGCCAGTCAGTGCCCATCCCATTGCCAATCAGTGCTCTACAGTAACACCATCAAAACCTCATCAGTATCTCATCAGTGCTGCCCATCAGTGCCACCTGTCAGTGCCACCTGTCAGTGCCTATCAGTGGCAATCAGTGCCGCCTGTCAGTGCACATCACAGCCATCTGTCAGTGCCCATCACAGCCGCTTGTCAATGCCCATCAGTGCTGCCTGTCAGTGCCCATCAGTGTCACCTATCAGTGCCCATCAGTGCCGCCTGTCAGTGCCCATCAGTGCCTCCTATCAGTGCCCATCAGTGCTGCATATCAGTGCCACCTATCATTGCCCATCAATTCTACATATCAGTGCCTCCTCATCAGTGCCCATCAGTGCCACCTTATCAGTGCCCATCAGTGAAGGAGAAAACCAAATTTTATAACCGAAAATAAGAAAAACTTTTTTTTTTCAAAAATGTTTTTTTTTTTAGTTTGTTTAGCAAAAAATAAAAACCTCAGTGGTGATCAAATGCCACCAAAAGAAAGCTCTATTTGTGGGAAGCAAATGCTAAAACTTTAGTTTGGGTATAATGTTGCATGACCGCGCAATTGTCATTCAAAGTGTGACAGCACTGAAAGCTGAAAATTGTTCTGGGCAGGAAGGGGCGAAAGTGCCTGGTATTGAAGTGGTTAAACAAAATATTTAGACTCATTTTGCTTGTTACAATCTATCCTTTTTGCTTTGAGGCTGAATCGATTTCAACACCTTCTATGCATATAACATTAACATTATATGTTTCATTTTCTGTCTAATGCTTGTTTAATGAGTAAAAGCAGTTGGATGGAAAAATATATGGACTTTTATATGTGTCGTTCATTTGTATTCTTTTTCAGCTAATGTACTGCTATATATATAATGTATCTATGCGGTTCTTTTTACCTAAGGACACTATAATTGTATCATTGTATGTTTCATAATTTGATATTTTGTTCTTTATATTTTATTAGAACATAATGTCGCCTCCATTATCTTGACAGAAGAACGTTTTTCAGTGTAAATCGCAGAGGATTTTACCATCATTAGATCAGAAAGCATTTGGCAGCCTAACTGGGACAAAAATAGTTTTGAGTGAAAGCTTAACATTTTAATTAAAGATTTTTATCATGCAAAATATTCTAGCAATTCCTAACATGTGTGAGCAAACCTTAGTTATAGTCAAATGTATCAGAATAAAAAAATAGCAAATTAAAAGTGATAACAAAAACAATTTCAAGCTGCACAAAGAAAGCATTATGTACATACTGTAGGTCTCTGCATTTGTTTTTAATCTCTAGTATAGCTAGTTGTTTAACAATGAATGACTTAGATGACTAAACCATGGCAAACTTTTTCAAAATTTCTTTAACTGCCTGAGTGTGGCAGTGGTAAAGCTAAGATCACACATACTGTATATTACATTAGGCTTATAGTCATACAGAATAAAATAGGCTTGTTGTTGTGGTGGTGCCCTGGAGCTACAGCAGCATTGTATTTTTGACCATTGAGATGCATTACAGAAGAAGCCGTACATGGCTATAGGCTCGTAAACACTGCCAATTACGTTTAGAACTGTATGGGCATATTTTTTTTTTTAAAAGGAACATTTTATTTAATTCTGTATAATTTGCAATGACACTTTTTGACAAGTCCTTTTAAAAACCCATAATGTAAATCTGTCGTCAACCATATCATCTAGCTATGCAGATTCACATTAATCATGATGAACAACACTCGCCAATCTGCCAAAACACAAAAAACACCAAAACAAACTGCTCCCATTGCTAACTTACAATGGATGCGATCTCCTGACCCCCACCTTCTAAAAGTACCCAAAGAGGCAAAGTAGTCTCCCGGGTAAAACCATTGACCTAATATAGCCACGTGACCTTACTATGTCACAAGCATCCCCACCCCTTTATGTATAAACAGCTGTGAATCAAGCAATGCACTTTCTGCAGTTGATTGGTAACAGATTGCTTCCCAGTTTGGTCTGAACCCAAGTTTAGACCAAACTCCAGCTCATCCCTTTCAAACATTCAAGAACATGCACACCAACATTTGTCTATTTGTGTAATGCTGGTTTTTTTTGTACCTCTTATGCATACAGTATAGTGATAGGAGCATCTCGTTTTACGTTATTCCTGTATACATAAAGCTCAGTAGGCCTGCTTCTTAAAGGGAACCGTTGTTGGCATCCTCAAACAAACTTAAATTGGTGGTGTTGCACAAACAGAAAGCATCCTCTAGACTTGGCCTTTGAGATCTTTGACCTGGCATCACAGCTATTTCTCTCAGCAATTACAGAAACTGTAAGTCTCAAGTTAGCATCATGGCTCTTCTTGGAACTTCACAGGGGTCTCTTTCAGTCTTCAGCATTTGAATAGTACGGTAGCATCCTTGATAACTTGATAATTTGGCAGTTTAACTGGGCTTATCTCAGGACCTCCTGTGGCTTTAAAAATATTAAAGATCTCCATGCAAGTGTAGCACTAACTCACGGTAGAGCTGCTTATTTAAAGCGGGCTGTTACCGTCACCTTTGTTACCTCAATTTCACCAGAACCCGGGTCTAGGGTCTTGTTGAGTTTAATGCCAGACAGTGTAGACACCAGACACTTGAGTATTTTTTCCAATGCTTTAATAAAGAGTAACTGAAGGAAGTAGCAGGAAAGAGGTAGAAGACGAGTTGCAGGGAAGTTCAATGATGTAGTATTATGAATTGGAATCTTGTAGATGAATGTACTCTCCTTTTAGAGTTGACTCTTTGCCCGCTCGGATAGGCCTCTCTCACTAACCTAGCAACCGGCACGCAGCACGAACAAAAGTCTCTGCCACAGACTTGAATGGAATATATACGATCCTCTGCCACAGGATGTAATGGTTTACGATGGACAGCAAACACAGCACCAGAACCTCCAAGCCGACCCGGCAGTACTATGTGGCAGGCTAACCTTAGGATGCGTCCTCCAACTAAGTCACCCGTCCCCTCTCCAGACCAGCACTCTGTATGATCCTTCCATGACGGGTCCTCCCCTGGAATGTTCTCAGTTGTCCAGCTTCTTCCCGCAGGACAGACAACAAAGGACCATTCCCTCGCTGCTGAGGTAGTCCCCAGACAGTCTTCTGGGCCCACCCACATGCTGCAGCAACGTGGTCCTCCCAGTCGGAGGAACACATGGTAGTACTCCTAACACATACCTGTCGTCCAAGAGGGCCAGCAGGTGGAACGAAACAGACCCTAAAACATGGCGTCTATCCCATAAATACCCTCTCCCAGAATGCAACTCGGAGGACCACCTCCACCGAGTTATCTCCGGGACAGAAGAGCACCCATATGCTTCAGCGCTTTGTCTTTCCAACACCGACCCATGGCGACAACGACACCTACAGGCACAGTGTGAAACTACATGCAACACAGCCAAACTGGAACAGAGGCTAAATCTGACTATGTATAAAACAGATAACCCACTAAATTTACCTATAAGCGGTAGATGAAAATCTACCAGCGCTACATTCTCCTCCCACTACAATAAACGTTGTCCTCAACGTCTGTCAAATTAATTTCCAAGCCTGATAGTAGGTATTTTAACTTAGAACTTGGATAAGGAAGAAGAAAAGACAGTATAGAAATATTAGAGTTTCAACATTTATACAACATGTTCACAACCACAAAAGAAATCACATTAGAACTGTCACAAATCCCACTATCTATCTAGCTGAAAAACCTAATAGCTTGATAGGAGATCCAATTGTTCCTGAAAAAACAAACAAAGTTAAACACACTCTAGATATGTACAGTATCATCACTAAACAGTTTGGGAGCAAAGCCTCATTCCAGAAGAAGAATGACACTCTCTTCCCACATATTTTCCTTTTAATGGAAACAAACTAAAGTAACTTGAAAAGTCCATCCCTATCTTTGAGTGGATTACATCCTTTCAATAAAGAAAGTCCAGCTAGCGAAGAATCTTTGGATTTGAAAACGCTGAGGTGAATATTATCTCTTGATCTCGGAGATCTCTAGACACTGACCCTTTCTAACTACACACCCCAAAGTTCCTTTTCATAATCACTAATAAAACCGAGGATCTGGCAGTGTCAGTTTCTTTCCTAGTTTATCCACGGTAGTGATAAAGTACACAACATCATCTTTTCCGGGTCTGCAAATGACCACTTTGTCAGCATAGATGTGCCGACCATAGTTCCAATGTAGGAAACATCCATTGAAGCGTTCATCTATGGCAACAGAATACCCAGCTCTCCGGAAAGGTTTTGGCACAGACAAATAGTCCCAAACAGCTTTACGGTACCACTGTTCCCGGTTGGCCTCAATTTCCTGCATAATGTCCTGAGTAACATAGGGAAATTCCAGACCATATTCTGTAGCAGCTCGCTTGGTGAGCACTCTCTGTAAATGGGCAAGTTTAGGCAAAGGTCTATTTTTCCCCAAAACAGGAGGCACACATGAATTTGTTGATTTACTCACCATAGATCCGATGGGTGTCGAAAGCAAACTAGCAACTTTAGACAATGTCTCTTTGGTAGTACTGTGCGGCTCCACACAAGGTGATGTCTTCCCAGAATTCAGGGCTGTCCACTCTGAGAAGGTTAAAACAGAAGCAACATCTTCACCCTGGGCCCACAACAGTTTCTCATTATTCTCATTAGTTTATCATCATCACCAGAGAGATTCGACATAGAATCTCCGAGTCTCTCAACTCTTCTGCTGGCAAATATATACAAAGAGTCCCAGATATGTTCCCCTTTGAACTCTCACCCGTTCCTGACGTGGACTTCTCCGGATCCATGTATTTCTCCGGCTCCGGTTCGGGTAGTCTCTGGGGTAGGCCTTGACCATGGCCGTGGGAAGCCTTCACATATCCCACCTTCCTTGGAACAGGTGCAACGGGGATAGGTGTAGTAGACATGGAAATAAAGGTGATGTCTGCTGAGGAAGCGGTAACAGCAATATCTTCCTCGGAAGCACTCACGGTAGCAGACAAGATCACAGCCTGTTGCTCTCCAGCAGCAATGGCAGTAGTTTCCACTGTGGCAATTCCTGTGGCCCAATCCACACGATAAGCACGGGGCGACATGGTAGGTTGCTCCACCGTGAACAAATATTCTCTGCACTGCAAACATCGGACAAATAGACGGAGATGTATGGCCAGTCCTTCACACTTGTGGCAAAGCATGCCCAGCCCTTCAAACGAATGCCGGTATCTGTCAGCAGGGTTCCGGTCAGTATAGCACCCGCAGCGGTACTTGTAGGGAACATCTTAGATCCCACAGTCGACGGTATCAATGGAAAAGAAGACATGGCTGTACTCTGATCCTCTCAGCACAATCATGAGGCCTCTCTTCTCCTTTGGCGCCAACACACACACACGCGCGCGCGCGCGCGTCCCATGCGGTAACAAGTAGATTAAGCTCCTCCCACTTGTTCTTCTGATCACGTAGCTCCCGGGCTTTTACTTCTCACCCACAGCCTACGCAGTCAGAAATAAAGTCCTGCAATTTAACCCCTTCTTCTCCTGGAAAAAAGTAACAAAGTCCAGAAACCTCTTTTAACATAAACTCCCAGTGAAATACTTGAGTTGAGTTTAATGCCAGACAGTGTAGACACCTGTCACGTACCTGGTAGGTTGTGAGCCTGAAGTGCAGGAAAAGACCTCCCTTACAGCTCCCACTCCCGTTCCCCTGGAATGGAGACAGAGGGCCAGGAGTGAGGAGTGGTATGGGTGCCTGGCAGGATCAACAGTTGCTGAAAGTCCAGTAGTGGTGGCACCCTCTGGAGTCAGTAGTCTGAGGAGTAGACTGAGGACAGAGACTGGAATGCAGGACTGGAACCAGGAACAACAGCAGGTAATAGCAGACTGGAAGCTGGACTGGAACAACAGCAGAAGATAGCCTGGAACACTGGACTGGAACCAGGAACAACAGCAGGTAATAGACTGGAACGCTGGACTGGAACACAGCAGAAGGTAGCCTGGAACACTGGACTGGAACCAGGAACAACAGCAGGTAATAGACTGGAACGCTGGACTGGAACACAGCAGAAGATAGCCTGGAACGCTGGGCTGGAACACAGCAGAAGGTAGCCTGGAACGCTGGACTGGAACCAGGAACAACAGCAGGTAATAGCAGACTGGAAGCTGATGAACACAGCGGAGGGTCAACAAGCCGGTGGTCAGTAACGTTCGGACAGCAGAGGTACCAGGGGTAATGCAGAGGGATGGTCAGGCAAGCCAAGAGGGTCTGGTGCAGGCAGATAGCAGGATCGTCAAACAAGAAGCCGGGTCAGATAACAGGAAACACAGATCAGATCAGGTAACACTCACAGAATGCTGTAGAGCAGACAGCGGGGATGGAGTGTGACAGGCAGGTTTAAATAGCCCGCCTGACACCAGCGGGAGTGCGCGCGCGTGCCCGTGCGTGACCGCACCCGTGAACGCGCGCGCATGCGGAATGGGACCCGTGGCCGGGTTCCCGTGCGCCTGGGACGCCGGTTACTGGCAGGATCTTCGTGACATTGCCCCCCCAAGGGGCAGCCTCCGAATGCCTCTTTGAAAAAATTTCTCTGGATGAGCTTTTTTAAAGGCTTGTAACAGGTCTTCAGCGTGAATATTATCCTCTGGTTCCCAAGAATTCTCCTCTGGGCCAAACCCCTTCCACTTTATTAAGAATTGATTTTGGTTACCTCTTTTCCTGTGGTCCATGATAGCCTCCACCTCGAATTCCTCTTCCCCATCTACCAGGATTGGATCAGGAGGATCCGTACTTCGACCTGGAAATGGGTTAGTAATAGATGGTTTAAGCAAGGACACATGAAAAACTGGATGTACCTTTAGTGAATCCGTTAGTTCAAGTTCATATGCAACTTCATTAATTCTCCGTTTAACAGGGAATGGTCCAAGAAATTTGGGACCCAATTTCTTGGAAGGGCAGGCCAACCTGAGGTTTATGGTGGACAACCATACCTGATCCCCAGGTGCAAGTAAGAGCTCACCTCGCCTCTTTTTATCGAAGGTTGCTTTGTTGTACTCCTGGGTTCTGGTCATGGTGTCCTGTAAAACTTAGTTGTTAGAGGTAAAGAAATCCAATTTCTCCTGGACTGCGGGTACTGTGCATTCTGGAAGAGAGTTTGGTAAAAATGAGGGGTGGAAACCATAATTCGCAAAAAACGGAGTTTGCTTGATAGCAGAATGAATAGAATTGTTATAAGCGAATTCGGCCAATGGTAAAACAGCAATCCAATTATCTTGGGCAAAGGAAGAAAAATAGCGCAAATATTGTTCAAGGGTCTGGTTTGTTCTTTCTGTTTGCCCATTAGTCTGGGGGTGATAAGCCGATATAAATGAGAGTTCAATGTCCAAGGTTTTACACAAAGCCCTCCAGAATCGAGAGGTAAATTGTACCCCTCGATCTGAAACGATGTTAACTGGTACCCCATGGAGCCTGACGACCTCTTTAATGAATGCTTGTGCTGTTTCTGTAGCTGACGGGGTACCCTTCATTGGGACAAAGTGCGCCATCTTCGACAACCGGTCCACTATGACAAAGATTGAAGTGAAGCCCCCAGCCGGGGGTAGTTCTACAATAAAATCTATTGAGAGCATTTTCCAGGGTCTATCTGGGACAGGCAAGGGTTTTAGTAGACCCCATGCCTTTGTTTTGTGCCCTTTGTTCCTAAGGCAGGTGGTACAGGACTCTACAAACTCTTTACAATCTTTGCGCAGCTGAGGCCACCAGAAGGTGCGCTGAACCAAATCAGTGGTTTTAGGCACACCGAAATGCCCAGCCAGCGCATGATCGTGACAAAGCTCTAGTACTGGAACTCGTAGTGTTTCAGGTATAAAGATCC
The DNA here is from genome assembly GCA_037952835.1 of Lithobates septentrionalis. Taxonomy (NCBI): domain Eukaryota; kingdom Metazoa; phylum Chordata; class Amphibia; order Anura; family Ranidae; genus Lithobates; species Lithobates septentrionalis. The sequence continues at coordinate 1,148,141 of JBBDGP010000261.1, forward strand.
TACTCTCATGCCACAATAACCCATCCTTAACCTGGAGCTCTGTCTTAATGGAAGATTCTATTTCTGCGGAGGCCTGTTTAATCTGGGAAAGCAGGTTTCCCTGAAGTAGAAGAAAGTTCCCTGGAGACAAAATGGTGTCTGGAGGGGAAATCTCTTGAGGTTTGTGAAACATCCTAGACAGGGCGTCAGGTTTGGTATTCTTGGAGCCAGGATGGTAAGTGACATGGAAGGAGAACCCGGAGAAAAAGAGAGCCCACCTGGCCTGACGTGGTTTCAACCTCTTTGCAGACCTCAAATACTCCAGGTTCTTATGATCTGTAAAGATTAAAACTGGATGAGCGGCACCCTCCAACAGATAGCGCCACTCTTGCAATGCTGACTTGATTGCCAACAACTCTCTGTCACCTACATCATAATTTCTCTCTGCCGTGGATAATTTACGAGAAAAGAAAGCCACAGGATGCAGCAGGGCTTTGGTTCCCTGTCTCTGGGATAATACTGCTCCTACAGCAATTTCAGATGCATCCACTTCTAGAATAAATGGCAGAGAGGAATCTGGATGCTTCAGTACATAGGCGGAGGTAAAAAGGCCCATGAGAGTCTCAAAAGCCTTTTGAGCCTCGGCCGACCAATGGAAGCGTGTACCCTGTTTGGTAAGCTGTGTGATGGGTGCAATGATGGCTGAGAACCCCTTAATAAACTTGCGGTAAAAATTAGCGAATCCAACGAATCGCTGGATTCCTTTCTTATCAGTCGGGACTGGCCAATCTAGAACAGCCGTGACCTTCTGGGGGTCCATTTTAATGCCCTTACTGGAGATGACTAACCCTAAAAATGGAATACTTTCCTGTTCGAATTCACATTTTTCAGCCTTTGCATATAGACCGTGTTGTCGAAGTCGGCCCAATACACTTCTGACGTGCCTGCGATGGGATTCAAGGGAACAAGAGAAAATCAATATGTCGTCTAAATAGACGATGACAAACAGGTCTAGAAAGTCACGCAACACATCATTAATAAAGTATTGAAATGTGGCAGGGGCATTACACAGGCCGAAAGGCATCACGAGGTACTCAAAATGTCCATAACGGGTACGAAAAGCGGTCTTCCATTCGTCTCCATCTCTGATACGAACTAAATTGTAGGCCCCACGGAGATCAAGTTTGGTGAATATGGTAGCCATCCCCAGTCTCTGAAACAACTCTGGTACTAAGGGGAGAGGGTACCGATTTTTCACAGTAATTTTGTTTAGTTCGCGGTAATCCACACACGGCCTGAGGGTTTTATCTTTTTTCTGCACGAAGAAGATGCCTGCACCTGCGGGGGACATGGATGGACGAATGAAGCCTCTTTTGAGGTTTTCGTCAATGTATTCCTTCAATGCCCCTTGCTCCACCTCAGTCAGGGGAAATATTCTTCCAAAAGGAATTTCAGCACCAGGAAGTAACTCAATGGGACAGTCATAGGCCCGGTGAGGGGGTAACACCTCTGCCCTCTGTTTACTAAATACGTCCAGGAAATCATGATAGGCGGAAGGAATGGATTGAAGTAGACTAGGATCTGTATCTAGGCATAACAGAGTAGACTTCTCCTGGATGTTCTGGGTTCTGCAAAACTGTTGGCAGTAAGGAGAGGGAAAGGTCACCTCACCCGTGATCCAATTTATGTCCGGATTATGGGCCTGTAACCATGGCATGCCGAGTATTATGGGGAACAGGGGTGAAGCGATAATGTCCAGGCGCAGCTGTTCCTGATGGACGTTGGAAACGAAAACAGGTATTGGCATAGTCTCTTGGGTGACAGGTCCAGACTTGATAGCAGTCCCATCAGCTAGATGGATAGAAAGTCCATGGGCTTTAGGTGCCAAGGGTATTTTGTGTTGGATGGCAAAACGAGAATCCATGAAACAGCTGTAAGCTCCTGAGTCAATAATGGCGGTGATTCGTAGATCCTTCCCTGGAAGCTGTAGCAGAAGAGGAAGAGCAAGGTGAGTGGTATTTTTAACCGGAGATGTCACATAGTCAGTAGATAGGGATAAACACTTGCGGATTTTGAGGGGACAGTTCCTGACATAGTGCCTGGGTTCCCCACAATACAGGCACAAGTTATTTGCTCGATGACGTTGTCGTTCCTCTGGGGTGAGTGAAGGCCGCAGGACTCCTAATTGAATTGGCTCAGGTAAGTTAAGCGTGGAGGTAGGTGGTGTTGATGATGGGTGATGGGGAACCTTAGGGGTAACCCAAGTTGGACGAGAAGACCCCATAGCTCTCTCAGACCTGCGCTCTCGTAGGCGTCGATCGATCTGGATAGCTAGATCGATTAAAGCGTTTAAGGTCTGTGGTGTACCCACCCTGGCCAGTTCATCCTTCAGAGGATCAGAAAGTCCCAACCGAAATTGATAACGGAGAGCCGCATCGTTCCAGTTAGTATCCGCACTCCACTTCCTGAATTCAGCCACATAATCCTCTGCTGCTTTGCGACCTTGTTGAAGGGTGTGTAGAGCCGCCTCTGCAGTTACAGATAGCTGGAGGTCATCATATAACTGACCTAGTGTGTCAAAGAAAGTGGAGAGGTTGGTCAGAGATATGTCCTTTTGCTCTAAGAGGCGATGGGCCCAGGTTTGGGGGTCACCAGAGAGTAGAGAAATCATGTAGCCCACCTTTGTAGCCTCCAGGGAAAAGGTACGTGGCTGAAGAGCAAAAAATATTTTGCAGGAGTTGCGGAAGGCTCTGAACTTATGGCGATTTCCAAAGAAACGTTCAGGTGTGGGAACCTTAGGTTCCGGAGGGAGCATCACCACCGTTGAGGAAGGCCCAACTGAAGGAGCAGGAGCAGAGGAAGCTCCCTGGGCCCCAATGGGGTTAGACAGGGTTAACACTCGTTCCTCCAGTCTGGTGTATCCTTGCTGCAGATTTTTGACTGCTTCAGTCAATCCTGCCAGGTGTGCACAGAGTTCCTCCATGGGAGACGTTCCCTACTCAGGCTCAGACATGGCTGTCTGCTACTGTCACGTACCTGGTAGGTTGTGAGCCTGAAGTGCAGGAAAAGACCTCCCTTACAGCTCCCACTCCCGCTCCCCTGGAATGGAGACAGAGGGCCAGGAGTGAGGAGTGGTATGGGTGCCTGGCAGGATCAACAGTTGCTGAAAGTCCAGTAGTGGTGGCACCCTCTGGAGTCAGTAGTCTGAGGAGTAGACTGAGGACAGAGACTGGAATGCAGGACTGGAACCAGGAACAACAGCAGGTAATAGCAGGCTGGAAGCTGGACTGGAACAACAGCAGAAGATAGCCTGGAACACTGGACTGGAACCAGGAACAACAACAGGTAATAGACTGGAACACTGGACTGGAACACAGCAGAAGATAGCCTGGAACACTGGACTGGAACTAGGAACAACAGCAGGTAATAGCAGACTGGAAGCTGGACTGGAACAACAGCAGAAGATAGCCTGGAACACTGGACTGGAACCAGGAACAACAGCAGGTAGTAGACTGGAACGCTGGACTGGAACACAGCAGAAGATAGCCTGGAACGCTGGGCTGGAACACAGCAGAAGGTAGCCTGGAACGCTGGACTGGAACCAGGAACAACAGCAGGTAATAGCAGACTGGAAGCTGATGAACACAGCGGAGGGTCAACAAGCCGGTGGTCAGTAACGTTCGGACAGCAGAGGTACCAGGGGTAATGCAGAGGGATTAGTCAGGCAGGCCAAGAGGGTCTGGTGCAGACAGATAGCAGGATCGTCAAATAGGAAGCCGGGTCAGATAACAGGAAACACAGATCAGATCAGGTAACACTCACAGAACGCTGTAGAGCAGACAGCGGGGATGGAGTGTGATAGGCAGGTTTAAATAGCCCGCCTGACACCAGTGGGAGTGCGCGCGCACGCCCGTGCGTGACCGCACCCGTGAACGCGCGCGCATGCGCAATGGGACACGTGGCCGGGTTCCCGTGCGCCTGGGACGCCGGTTACTGGCAGGATCTTCGTGACAACACCAGACACTTGAGTATCTTTTCCAATGCTTTAATAAAGAGTAACTGAAGGAAGTAGCAGGAAAGAGGTAGAAGAAGAGTTGCAGGGAAGTTCAAATACCTTTTCTTGATGTAGTATAATGAATTGGAATCTTGTAGATGAATGTACTCTCCTTTTAGAGTTGAATCTTTGCCCGCCCGGATAGGCCTCTCTCACTAACCTAGCAACCGGCACGCAGCACGAACAAAAGTCTCTGCCACAGACTTGAATGGAATAGAAACCAGTACGATCCTCTGCCACAGGATGTAATGGTTTACGATGGACAGCAAACACAGCACCAGACCCCTCTCCAGACCAGCACTCTGCATGATCCTTCCATGACGGGTCCTCCCCTGAGATGTTCTCAGTTGTCCAGCTTCTTCCTGCAGGACAGACAGCACAGGACCATTCCCTCGCTGCTGAGGTAGGCCCCAGACAGGCTTCTGGGCACACCCACATGCTGCAGAAACGTGGTCCTCCCAGTCGGAGGACCACGTGGTAGTACTCCTAACACATACCTGTCGGCCAGGAGGGCCAGCAGGTGGAACGAAACAGACCCTAAAACATGGCGTCTATCCCATAAATACCCTCTCCCAGAATGCAACTCGGAGGACCACCTCCACCGAGTTATCTCCGGGACAGAAGAGCACCCATACGCTTCAGCGAGTTGTCTTTCCAACACCGACCCATGGCGACAACGACACCTACAGGCACAGTGTGAAACTACATGCAACACAGCCAAACTGGAACAGAGGCTAAATCTGACTATGTATAAAACAGATAACCCACTAAATTTACCTATAAGCGGTAGATGAAAATCTACCAGCGCTACACAAGGATTGTTCATTGTTTTGTCTTTTAAGACAGTCTTTGGAAACAGCCATAACAGGGACAGGGGCAAACACTCTCCAGAAAACTATGAATGAACATAATATCAAACAAAAATACTAGCAAACATCTTCAGGAAAATGTTGCTGTGACACTCATAGGATTCTGATATTGAGCATCAATTCAATATATGTACAGTTATATTAATATTATTGAAGGTCCATGCTAGTACACCTAAATTTGTAACCTACCAGCCACTGTATATATATATACATGTTAAAAGAGCTAAATGTATATGCCTTGCACTCAGTATATAGTGCTGCCCCTGCTCCTCATTGAATAACCACAAAAGGCTATGTGCTAAACACCCATTTAGTAATAAGCATACATATATAAAGTTCAGTCTTGTAACCGTCCCAATTTCATCATGTCCAACAAGAGGCATATACTGTAAATTCTGTACATAATCAAATAAACTCAAAAATGGTTATTTTGTCACAAACAAAAAATAAAGTGCAAATGTGAAACTCAAACTACTAAGTGCTGCGTGCTAAATATGTGCCAAAGTCCAAATAACACTATTTGTTCAAGAATTAAATATCTCTCTTAAATTCCATATCTCTGATCAAAGATCTCCTTTTTTTTTGTTTCCACATGAGCAAACTTCACCTTTCTTCACACAGTTATATAATCATTCAAGAAACGCATATTTTGTTTAACACCGTATTGCAAACTTATTGAAACAATAGATGGGCTCCAGGCCCAGGTTGAATCCAGAGGTCTGAGGCAGGAATTTGCATTAGCAGTTACATAGCTATTCAATAAACATATTTTTGTTAAATTCTTATTGCAAACCTCTTGAAACAATTGATGGCCTCCAGGTCCAGGTTGAATCCAGAGGTCTGAAGCAAAAGCACCATCAGTACCTATTCTCTGGACTTAAGTGGAGCTCAGTGGTCCAAGAACAACTTATCTCAGAAGTAGCCCCCACCCCAGTCCCTCCAAAATTAAGGTAGTGTCTTTTCAAAGTTCCATTCTGGGAGTTTGTTCGTAAGTCCAACAAAGATCAGTGCTTGCAGACAAATGCTGTGAGCACTGATCAGTGTGTTCTGGCAGGGAGGGAGTTCCCCTATCACAACACAATAGCACAGCTGGGGAGATCACTGCACCAACATTGTTTGTGTTGGAACGGAGATCTGTCAGCCCGCTGGGTTGAATGAAAACAAAATGTGAAAACACATTTTATATTGTGTCCAAATAAACGTTCCCATCAAGGAATCTTCCTTAACATATGACACTTGCAAGACTTTACTTTGATTGTGGACAAGATAAATAGCTGCTTGCTTTTTCGTGGCTCTTAATGTATTTAACAATTAGTCCTCTTTACTAAAATGTAAAAACCAGGCTGAGCTCCAAACCCTAGGGGAATTTTTGTAAACATATATGGGTGTGGTGGCTTTATGTACAGGCTTTTTCCAGAGTAACAGGTGTAGACCCTTTAATTTCAACTACATTCATTCCAAAGATAGAATTAGGGATGCAATAAACCCTAGGACGTAAAATACCATTTTGTGCACAATTAGGGTGTACACAGAATAGGTGGTAAAGCACCTGACAACACCACTAATAGCCTTGTCCAATGTGTTTCAAATAATTGGATGGAAAATTATCTACATCCATTAACCAAGATCCTGTGTTTTGCCAATAGTGTTGTCTTGCTGTTCTGTCTTGTTTTCCTTGATAAAGTAAAACACCTTCCCTTTCCCTGCACCCATCAGTGCCTGTCATCCAACGCTGCCCTTACTCATAAATCATCAAGTCATAATACAACACAACATTCTCTGATAAAATTGTGCTTGGATTGATTGCAGTGTAGACATGCTTCTATATTCTGGAAATGGGTATTGAAGAAAATACTGTACAAGTTAAAGGATAAGTTCACAGTTTGTAACATGTTACATGTTACACTTGTATTTGGGAATGTCTTCTGCAGGCTGTATATTTTTTTGTATCTCCTTGTGGTTTTCTCAAATCACCAGAGAGAAGGTCAAATTCTCTCAAATTAGTTAGAGAGGAGAGAATCAAAATACTACAGGTTGGGTTGTCTGTTTTGGTTTTTGCAACTGGAGAATCCTCCAGATCCACCAGTGGTGCAGACTGCAGAGTCATCTTCCAGTAAATATGGGAAAGGTTGAAGCACACCATGGCTGTCAGGAGGTCTTTCTTGGTCTCCATCTTCCTCATTATATCACTTATTCCAGTTTTCTTTTTAGCAGTTGTTTTTTTCTTCTTTTGCATGCAGTCTGGTTTTAATTGTGTAAATATTGAGAATGAAGATATTAAGGGTGCCTAGATCTGTGCACAGATTCCATTATTGCTCCACAACCTTTTTTTCATTTGGGTAGGTAATTTTTTTTCATGGCATTCCTTCTAGAGGGTTTCCCAAGCTTTAGGCTGGAAAGATCCTGCTTTGTACTATTTCATAACAGTCCACTAGTACCAGTCACCTATATATCTGACTACTAACCCTCCAGATCAGCTCACAGGGGTACAGATGTTGGGGTTCCCAATGACTTGATGACTTGACCTATTTTGATGACATATTACACATTTCTCGAAGGTTTTGGGTAGTCTTAATGGACTAATGAACCCTACTAAAGTTGATAAATTACCTAGTTGAATGAATGGGTAGACAGGCACATCCCCTGCCCACTAAACAGTCACTTGGGATGGGCCGAATACCCCCCGTTCAGTTTGCATCCAGAACATGCGAACAGGCAAAAAATTTGTTCAAACATGTGAACACCGTTAAAGTCTATCTGACACGAACATGAAAAATCAAAAGTGCTAATAAAGGTTACTATGCAAGTCATTGTCATAAAAAGTGTTTGGGGACCCAGGTCCTGCCCCAGGGGACATGTATCAATGCAAAAAAAGTTTTAAAAACGGATGTTTTTTTCGGGAGCAGTGATTTTAATAATGCTTAAAGTGAAACAATAAAAGTGAAATATTCCTTTAAATTTCTTCCTGGGGGGTGCCTATAGTATGCCTGTAAAGTAGGGCATGTTTCCCGTGTTTATAACAGTCCGAGAGCAAAATTACATTTCTAAAGGAATAAAAAGTAATTTAAAAGTACTAGTGCTAGTGCCGGTTATTAATGAATTGTCAGTCCCGACAATACACATAAAAGTCATTGAAAGTCATTGAAAAATTAAAAAAAAGGGTCTGGTCTGGTATGGATTTTAAAGGGGAACTCTCCCCCAAAAATCCACACAAGATCCTTACCCGAGCACGCAACCTGGCAGGCCGCAGGAAAAGAGAGGGGACGAGAGAGCGCCCCCCCCCCGAATCGTACCAGGCCACATGCACTCAACATGGGGAGGATGTCCCCATGTTGATAGGGACAAGGGCCTCATCCTGTCACGTACCTGGTTGGTGAGCCTGACGTGTAGAGGAAGGCCTCTCGTACAGCTCTGGCTCATAAGCCACTGATAGTGAGACAGCAGGCTCAGGAGCACGGCGGGGTAAGAGTGCCTATGATCAGTCCAGAAGTCTGTACCCAGTAGAAGCCGGGAACTCACAACAGGAAGCAAACAGCAGGCAAGCGAGCAGGCAGATGGCTGGCAGACTTGGCATCAGACAGGCAGAGGTGCACCAGAGGAGGCAGGAGCTTGTAGCAGGCTGGATGGCTAGGAGCAGGGGTCAGATGAGCCAGGTAGGCAGCAGACAGGCAGATCAAGCAATGCAGCAGGCAAAAGCATAATCAGTATTGATCCGTGACAACAAGGGAGGGTCCACCACCAGAAAATAGAAGGGGTAGCTCCTTACCAGATTGCCATGACCCCCCACTACAGAGGATCACAGCAAGCAGAAATCTTTACAGGCCAGAGTTAGGAACTGCCAACGATATCCACCAGAGGTCCTCTCAACATCAGTCACAGCAACGAACCCATGGTAAGGATCCTCCTCAGCTGCCACTTTCAGCAATGTCTTCTCTCTACTTCCTAAGGATCAAGGATAACATGTGTGAGATACAGAATATCACAACACAACAAGGAAGCAGACCAAGGTATTGAATGAGGGAAGTCTCACTAAACAGACGCGTTTCGGAAAATCCTTCATCAAGGTTTGATAAGTGAGAATTATCATCTATTGAATATTACAAAAGCAAAAGACAAATGGTTAACATCACATACATATATGAGAAGATATACCCCCCACATCCCGTGAGGGTCTGTGTGAGAATAAACTCTCTTACCCAATGCAAATGTTGTAAAAGCATTCAAGACATAGAATCAGCTCTGCTGTGGTATCCCAGGCCGTGTGCACATAGCGAAAATCCAATTGTGGGTAGGTGAAACACTATAGGTGATTGATATAAGGAGTACAGTCCCCAAAAATGCTGAAAAGCGCCACGTCCAAGAGTTTGGCGCGGCGCCTGTGCGTGGGCTGGGGTCCAAAAGGATCTTCGGACCTAGGACCAAGCATATGGTACCATGAGAAGTGGCAAATAAATAAAGATGAGCACCCATATGAATTGGGATCCAAAAAATGACGGGTCCCAGAGAAATAAATAACATGCATATATGTGGAGGCTAGCGACAGGAGACATACCTGGGAGCTGGAGCCAAAAATGACACCTATAAGATGTAACGTAGGGGAGGGGAGGAGGGCTCACAGAACGCCATTTTGGTTGCCAAGCATCTGATACTAAAGAAGAGACCTGGTATAAAGAAGAAAGTGGAGCTTGTGAAAAATGTGAGCAGGTTGTGGTATTATAAACCACACCAAAATTGAGAATAGTCTGAAGAGTAACAGTCCCAAGTGCCCCAATCAACCATAGTAACTTACTTTAGCAGCCAAGAGCGCAGCGTGAGTACAACATCCTCCTCCGATCACAAAGATCAGAGTGAATGAGCTGGAGTATTTAACTATGCTGGGTGCGCTGCCAGCTGATTGCAAAAGCAATCAGCTGTGCGCACCGAGTCTACCCTAAGTTAACTCTTCCTAGTTTCCCCCAGCTGACAAACAGTCAGCCTCTAAACGTGTATCCTGTGACCCTGGTCCAATGATGGACCCCCTGGGCGTGGACCGCGCCGCGCCCCCCCACAGGCACCAGCCCCAACCCCATAACGTGCCAGTCAGGCTGGAGCGCATCGTCGCGGCTGACGTCACGGCGCTGCGTCCCGGAGACGCGCGCCGCCGTCCACTCCCACCGGCACGGAAAGCCAGAGCTGGAATCAGCAATTGCTGATCCAGATCCGGGGAAGAGGAACAAAGGCAGTTTCCCTGATGTGTCCCGGAGGGGACAGTCTTACCGTGCCGGGTCCACGCACAGTAACAGAAAAAGGATAGGCACAGGGGAAATAATGCCATCCAGGAGTAAATATATATGTATATCAATATGTTGTACACTATAAGATCATATATTGGTTACCTGCCAGTGCACCTAGGGCGTGAGAGACCGCAGCAGAGCTGTAACATGGGGAGAAACAAAGATAAAAGCATTAAACCACAAAACAAACATGGGAGGGATCAGACCTGGTTGCCCCTCACTACTGGAGCCTGATTTTAGGGGGAAGGGGGGGACGGGGGGGACACTACCCGGATGTCTGGCAAGTCAAAGGGGATGGATGTGCAGATTGGCCCAAGGCATGACAAATGAACCCCATGATGGTATCCATTTTAAACATACAACATGGGAGGTAACAAGTCTGCACGTTATAAATGCATACACTGGGGCAGAACGGGGGCCAGAGTTAGATACCATGAGTTCAATATGGTCAACTCTGGGGCATGCACCTAAAAAGGTACCGAGGTGAAAGTCTATCTTTCCATGCCCCTGGAGTCAAAGCCCTCAAGAAAGGGCTTGAAACATGTAGTATCGTTCAGTCCAAGGGGTCTGGTCGCCCGTAAGTTATAGAGCCACCTCAATTCAAGTTGGAGGAGATCCTTGTTCCAGTCTCCCCCCCTCCAACCTGGGTGGACACGGTCCAAGATCAGAAATTTGATTCTCGGAAACTCTCCCTGATGGACCAAAGCCGTATGTCTCCCCAGTGGTAGGTCGGGGTCGCATGTCTGCATGCTTCTGATGTGGCGGTATGCCCTATGCCAGAATTCCAATTTGGTTTTCCCGACATAGAAACATCCGCAATCACACCAGAGCATGTAGACAACCCCCTTGGTCTTGCAGTTCGCAAAGTGTTTGGGCCTGAAGACACTGCCATCAGGTAAAGTAGGATTTTTAGTAGTGTACATAAATCTGCAGTATCCACAGGCCCCACACATGAATGTGCCCCTGTACTTGCAGTGCTGTGCAAATTTTTCATCCCTAAATTCACTTCTCAGCAGTCTGGAGGATAGAGAGGTGGCCCTCCTAAAGGTAAAGAGGGGACTTTCAGGGAGGAGTCTCTGTAAATTGGGGTCCATAGTGAGAATGTGCCAATACTTGGACACAATTCTCTTGACTTCAGCATGTTGATTGCAATATTTTGTGATGATACGTAGGGAAATGTCTTGAGTCTTGTTTTTTTGCGAGTAAATAAAATTCTGCCTGGTATATGTAATAGCCCGTTTGTAGGCTTTTTTGAGGGAGGTGAGTGAATATCCTCTCTCAAGGAGTCTCGCACGTAAATTGTTCGCTTCATTTTTGAAAGTTGTTTCATTGGTGCAATTTCTACGCACCCTCAAGTACTGGCTGTTAGGGATGAGCTTCGTGTTTGAGTCGAACCCATGTTCGACTCGAACATCGGCTGTTCGGTCGTTCGCCGAATTGCGAACGATATGGGCCGTTCGCGCCAAATTCGTGTGGCGCGTCACGGCCCATAATTCACTGCGGCATCGCAGTGCAATGCTGACTGATGATTGGCCAAGCATGCACTATGACCCGCATGCTTGGCCAATCACAGCGCCGCCTGAACAAAGAGCTGTAATTGGCCAAAGCCAAGGAGGCTTTGGCCAATTATGGCTCAGGGGATTTAGTACACGCCCCACACTATATAAGGCTGCCTGCACGGCGGCCCTGTGCAGTGTGTTCCGGTGTGCTGAGAGATAGAGAGAGAGAGAGAGACAGTGTCATTTCATTTGAGTTAGCTAGATTAGGCAGGACAGTCAGTCAGTTAGCTGCACTTACAGTGTATTGTGTATATATATGCATCCCAGGTGTTGCATATATATATATACACTGTATTCAGTTTAGCTAGATTCGTTCCTGTTATCTTCCTATTGACAGGCAGGCTTGTCTTGTTACAGTATTTACAGCTACCTGAAGAAAATTACTGGTGTTCTTTTGATCCTATTAGTACCACAGTCAGGCAGCTAGACTATTTACAGTTATTGCAGTGCGTCCTGCTCACAGTGTTCAGCTAGATCCGTTCCTGTTATCTTCCTACTGACAGGCAGGCTTGTCTTGTTACAGTATTTACAGCTACCTGAAGAAAATTACTGGTGTTCTTTTGATCCTATTAGTACCACAGTCAGGCAGCTAGACTATTTACAGTTAGTGCAGTGCGTCCTGCTCACAGTGTTCAGCTAGTGTTCCTGTTATCTTCTTACTGACAGGCAGGCTTGTCTTGTTACAGTATTTACAGCTACCTGAAGAAAATTACTGGTGTTCTTTTGATCCTATTAGTACCACAGTCAGGCAGCTAGACTATTTACAGTTAGTGCAGTGCGTCCTGCTCACAGTGTTCAGCTAGATCCGTTCCTGTTATCTTCTTACTGACAGGCAGGCTTGTCTTGTTACAGTATTTACAGCTCCCTGAAGAAAATTACTGGTGTTCTTTTGATCCTATTAGTACCACAGTCAGGCAGCTAGACTATTTACAGTTAGTGCAGTGCGTCCTGCTCACAGTGTTCAGCTAGATCCGTTCCTGTTATCTTCTTACTGACAGGCAGGCTTGTCTTGTTACAGTATATAAAGCTACCTGAAGAAAATTACTGGTGTTCTTTTGATCCTATTAGTACCACAGTCAGGCAGCTAGACTATTTACAGTTAGTGCAGTGCGTCCTGCTCACAGTGTTCAGCTAGATCCGTTCCTGTTATCTTCTTACTGACAGGCAGGCTTGTCTTGTTACAGTATATAAAGCTACCTGAAGAAAATTACTGGTGTTCTTTTGATCCTATTAGTACCACAGTCAGGCAGCTAGACTATTTACAGTTAGTGCAGTGCGTCCTGCTCACAGTGTTCAGCTAGATCCGTTCCTGTTATCTTCTTACTGACAGGCAGGCTTGTCTTGTTACAGTATTTACAGCTACCTGAAGAAAATTACTGGTGTTCTTTTGATCCTATTAGTACCACAGTCAGGCAGCTAGACTATTTACAGTTAGTGCAGTGCGTCCTGCTCACAGTGTTCAGCTAGATCCGTTCCTGTTATCTTCTTACTGACAGGCAGGCTTGTCTTGTTACAGTATATAAAGCTACCTGAAGAAAATTGCTGGTGTTCTTTTGATCCTATTAGTACCACAGTCAGGCAGCTAGACTATTTACAGTTAGTGCAGTGCGTCCTGCTCACAGTGTTCAGCTAGATCCGTTCCTGTTATCTTCTTACTGACAGGCAGGCTTGTCTTGTTACAGTATATAAAGCTACCTAAAGAAAATTACTGGTGTTCTTTTGATCCTATTAGTACCACGGTCAGGCAGCTAGACTATTTACATTTAGTACAGTTCGTCCTGCTCACAGTGTTCAGCTAGATCCGTTCCTGTTATCTTCCTACTGACAGGCAGGCTTGTCTTGTTACAGTATATAAAGCTACCTGAAGAAAATTACTGGTGTTCTTTTGATCCTATTAGTACCACGGTCAGGCAGCTAGACTATTTACATTTAGTACAGTGCATCCTGCTCACAGTGTTCAGCTAGATCCGTTCCTGTTATCTTCCTACTGACAGGCAGTCTTGTCTTGTTACAGTATATAAAGCTACCTGAAGAAAATTACTGGTGTTCTTTTGATCCTATTAGTACCACGGTCAGGCAGCTAGACTATTTACATTTAGTGCAGTGCGTCCTGCTCACAGTGTTCAGCTAGATCCGTTCCTGTTATCTTCCTACTGACAGGCAGGCTTGTCTTGTTACAGTATATAAAGCTACCTGAAGAAAATTACTGGTGTTCTTTTGATCCTATTAGTACCACGGTCAGGCAGCTAGACTATTTACATTTAGTACAGTGCGTCCTGCTTCACAGTGTTCAGCTAGATCCGTTCCTGTTATCTTCCTACTGACAGGCAGGCTTGTCTTGTTACAGTATATAAAGCTACCTGAAGAAAATTACTGGTGTTCTTTTGATCCTATTAGTACCACGGTCAGGCAGCTAGACTATTTACATTTAGTGCAGTGCGTCCTGCTCACAGTGTTCAGCTAGATCCGTTCCTGTTATCTTCCTACTGACAGGCAGGCTTGTCTTGTTACAGTATATAAAGCTACCTGAAGAAAATTACTGGTGTTCTTTTGATCCTATTAGTACCACGGTCAGGCAGCTAGACTATTTACATTTAGTGCAGTGCGTCCTGCTCACAGTGTTCAGCTAGATCTGTTCCTGTTATCTTCCTACTGACAGGCAGGCTTGTCTTGTTACAGTATATAAAGCTACCTGAAGAAAATTACTGGTGTTCTTTTGATCCTATTAGTACCACGGTCAGGCAGCTAGACTATTTGCAGTTAGTGCAGTGAGTCCTGCTCACAGTGTTCAGCTAAACCTACAAGTTAGTGGGGTGCGTCCACCTCACAGTGTTCAGCTAAAGCTACCTGTAGAAGGTTGGTGGTGTTCTCATACTACAGGCAGGCAGTTGATTTTGCTAGCTGCAGTATCAGTACATATATATATATATATATATATATATATATATATATATATATATCCCAGCTTAGTGCAGCTACAGGCCATTAGTATGTCTGGAAGGCCAAGAAGGAGAGGCAGACAGTCACAAGCCAATAAGAGAGGGCAAGCAGGCTCTGTGTCTAGTGCTGGTCGTGGAGATGGTGCATCCTCATCAGCACGTGGCCGTGGGACACGCTTGGCCTTTTTTTCGGCAGCTGGCCGTGTTGAGCCGCAACATGCGGAAGACTTGGTAGAGTGGATGACCAAGCCGTCCTCATCCTCCTCATCCTCTCTCACCCATGCCCAGGGTACTTTGTCTGGCAAAGCAGCGGCCTCTTCCCTCGGCTCAATGTCATCAGTGACTCCTTCCCTAGCCCCACCATGTCCTCCTGAGGAGTCCCTCAAACTGTTTGACCACAGTGTTGGGTACATGCTCCAGGAGGATGCCCAGCGTTTGGAAGGCTCTGATAATGATACTGAGCTCGATGAAGGCAGTAACATGAGCACGGACAGAGGGGGTGCCCAAGAAGGACAGCAATCTGGCAGTCATGCTCCCCCTGCTGCAGCATACTGCCAGGTTTGCTCAGTGATGAGGAGGGAAGGGATAATGAGGTCACTGACTCAAAGTGGGTGCCTGATAGGAGAGAGGAGGAGGAGGAGGAGGAGGCGGCACATCACCAACGAGGCAGGATGCCCTCCAGGGGCCAGCCTAAGGGCAGCACATTGACTGCATCACACCCCAAAGCTCCACATGTGCAGGGCGCTGCAGTCTCTGTGCGTTATTCAAAAAGTTCTTTGGTGTGGGCCTTTTTTGAGACGAGTGCATCAGATCGCACCGCTGCTATTTGCAACATATGTCTCAAGCGTATCTCGCGTGGCCAAAACATCTCCCGCTTGGGTACCACATGCTTGACCAGACATATGTTGACCTGCCATGCAGTTCGTTGGCAAGCGTATCTAAAAGACCCACACCAAAGAACAAAGAGGACCTCTCCTTGCTCCTCATCAGCTGAGATTTCCAACCCCACTAGACCTTCAGTCCTCTCTGAGACCTGCACTGAGGGGAATGAAGGTGTAGAATTAGGTGTGTCACAGCCAAGTACTTGTGGGCAATCTGCTTTTGGTACACCGACGTCAGATTGTACCAGGCAAATTTCCCTGCCCCAGCTGCTGCACCGCCGCAAGAAGTTTGCTCCCAGCCATCCACATGCCCAGCGGTTGAATGCTAGCTTGGCAAAATTGCTAGCACTTCAACTACTGCCTTTTCAGTTGGTAGACTCTGCCCCTTCCGTGAGTTTGTGGAATGTGCGGTTCCTCAGTGGCAGGTACCCAAACGCCACTTTTTCTCACGGAAGGCGATTCCGGCTCTCTACCGGCATGTGGAAGGCAATGTCCATGCCTCGCTGGACAGGGCGGTCAGTGGTAAGGTGCATATTACCGCTGACTCATGGTCCAGCAGGCATGGACAGGGACGTTACCTAAGTTTCACGGCGCATTGGGTGACTCTGCTGGCAGCTGGGAAGGATGCGGGACAAGGTGCAGTAGTGTTGGAGGTTGTTCCGCCACCACGCCTCCAAAATGCTAATGATTGTGACACACCTCTCTCCTCCACCCCCTCCTCTTCTTCTTCCTCCATGGCCTCTTCCTGTGCTTTGTCCTCAGAACCAGCGGTGCTCCGTAGCCATTCAAGGGGCTACGCAAGTACGCAGGCCAAAAGATGCCATGCGGTGCTTGAGCTGGTGTGCTTGGGGGACAGGAGCCACACTGGGGCAGAGGTTCTGTCAGCTCTGCAGGGGCAGGTTCAGAGGTGGTTGACGCCACGCCAACTTAAGGCAGGAATGGTGGTTTGCGACAATGGCACCAACCTCCTCTCTGCCCTCCGACAGGGACAAATGACCCATGTGCCCTGTTTGGCTCACGTCCTTAACTTGGTGGTGCAGCGGTTCTTGGGCAGGTACCCGGGCTTACAATGTAACAGGTAAAAGTGAGCGCTGAACCCAACACAGTAATAGATTGATACCAGTGTAAAAGATATAAGGAATTAAAATAAAAATTAAAAATAAAATATAAAATTAAAATATAAAAGCAATGTCAATAGTAAATGTGGATAGATAAACATGAAACTCTCAGCAAAAATTTAAATTAAATGTCCATATAGACTGAAGAAATGTCCATGTTAATTTTGTAATCCACTAACCACATTAGAAGGCTGCCCTGCTTGGAGAAAAGAAGTAGTCCTCTAGGTGCTGTAACATAAGAACACAAGGCGCCACTCTAAGTGCAGAATGCCATAAAATTTATTTAAACAAAATGTGAAAAGGTGGTACTCACAATGGTACATGTTAAAGAAAGCATATAGGTAGTGTTGCTGCTGTATCCTTGGCGGTTCTTAGTCCGGATCGAGTTGTGCTGGTGTCCGGTGGACAGGCTCGGCGGTGGATGCCGTCGCTTCCTGCCGCTGGAACGCACGCTGTAACCCAGGAACCACGGCTATGAGATCACTTCCGGATGCAGGGGACGTAAAGGCGACACGTTTGCGGAGCTACGCTCCTTCCTCAGGCCTAACGGATGATCTGATTGGGCTGTAGTTAAAGGCTTGTAGATGGCGCTGATTGGTGGAAACAGGGCGCTGCATTTTAACTCTATCTGCGATCACTCAGGCTGACTAGTATTTGGCCAATGTATCAGGCAACGATTAGATAAATATATGTGTATATCTCTCTGGAGTAACTTCATGAGAACATCATAAATAATGTTTAAAAAATAATAATAAAATATAATTGTATAAAAGAATCTATAGATGTTATGGTATTTTGAAGTGATAATATGTGTAACCACATAGCTTGCTGGACCAACACTAACAATGGAAGATGGCACACAAGAATTCTAAACAAGGAACTCTAAAAAACTACAAGAAAACACAACAAAAAATTGGAGCTTATTCATCTTCTATGTGTGTAATGAAAATGATGCTGAAATGAATTGATAATGTAAATAATAACAATCAGGAGTGGAGAAAAAAGAAAAATTGAAGAAAAATTAAATTAAAAAAAAACTAACAGAAACAAAAAATTAAAAATAATAATAATAATTGATGGGTGGAAATGAATTGTGAAAAATTATATATAAATGAATAATCGATGATAAAGGGATGGAATAAATGGTAATAATAAATTAATAATAATAAATAAAAGATGAAAAAATAAAAATAAAAATAAAAATAAATAATAAACATAAAAATAAATAAAAAATTATAAAAAGATAGTGTTTGATGTACTAATAGAATGTAAATATGAACATATGCTGTATGAACAATAAATAGTGGAACGATTTACTTGGAAAAAGAGAAAATTGAAATGTGAAATAATGACTAAAAAGGGGGGGGAGGGGGGGAAAGAGGGAACCCATTAGATAAGGCTGCTCACCTCTATTTCCTCGTTTAATCCACCAGGGGCAAGGGAGTCCAAAGTATATATCCAGTACGTTTCCCTCTGGCAGAGACGTTTAAAACGCTCTGCCAGTGGTAACGTACCGGATATGGACTCAATGATCCAGACCCTGAGGCCTGAAGACGAATGTTGATGGTTTTTTAGAAAATGTAAGGGAACACTGTGAGTGTCGTCTCCCGCCTCTACGAGACGACGGTGCTCCCCAAATCTTTTCCTCAATATACGTATAGTTCTTCCTACATAATAGAGCCCACAAGGACAAGTTAAGCAGTAAATGACAAATTCAGTAGAACAATTGAAAAAACTGCTGATCTGATATGTTTTGTCCTTGTGGGTAAACTCCTTTTGGCCATGTGTGACATGATTGCATGTTAAACACAATTTTTTACGACATTGATACATCCCAATAAGAGGGATAAGACATGGGAATGCTATCTTGGGGCCTGACTCGGATTTGAGCTTACTAGGTGCTATCAAATTTTTAATGTTCCTGGTTTTCCGGTATGTGAATTTCGGTCTCGGTGTGATAGTTGATTTTAATTGTGGATCCTGAAGTAGAATAGGCCAATGTCTGTTAAAAATACGTTCCATGGTTTTATATCGAGTGTGGAACTGGGTCACAAATCTGACAGGTTGTGTCGTAGGTTGGTCTAGATCTGTGGTACATATAGGACGCTCTGACATATAAAAATCGAAAGCCTCATCAATAACTTTTGGTGGGAAAGCCTTATCAATAAATTTTTGTTTTAAGAGGGACCCTTCTGTGATGTAGTCTGATTGCCTAGGGCAGTTCCCGAGTCAGGCCCCAAGATAGCATTCCCATGTCTTATCCCTCCTATTGGGATGTATCAATGTCGTAAAAAATTGTGTTTAACATGCAATCATGTCACACATGGCCAAAAGGAGTTTACCCACAAGGACAAAACATATCAGATCAGCAGTTTTTTCAATTGTTCTACTGAATTTGTCATTTACTGCTTAACTTGTCCTTGTGGGCTCTATTATGTAGGAAGAACTATACGTACATTGAGGAAAAGATTTGGGGAGCACCGTCGTCTCGTAGAGGCGGGAGACGACACTCACAGTGTTTCCTTACATTTTCTAAAAAACCATCAACATTCGTCTTCAGGCCTCAGGGTCTGGATCATTGAGTCCATATCCGGTACGTTCCCACTGGCAGAGCGTTTTAAACGTCTCTGCCAGAGGGAAACGTACTGGATATATACTTTGGACTCCCTTGCCCCTGGTGGATTAAACGAGGAAATAGAGGTGAGCAGCCTTATCTAATGGGTTCCCTCTTTCCCCCCCCCCCCCCCTTTTTAGTCATTATTTCACATTTCAATTTTCTCTTTTTCCAAGTAAATCGTTTCACTATTTATTGTTCATACAGCATATGTTCATATTTACATTCTATTAGTACATCAAACACTATCTTTTTATAATTTTTTATTTATTTTTTATGTTTATTATTTATTTTTATTTTTATTTTTTCATCTTTTATTTATTATTATTAATTTATTATTACCATTTATTCCATCCCTTTATCATCTATTATTCATTTATATATAATTTTTTCACAATTCATTTCCACCCATCAATTATTATTATTATTTTTAATTTTTTGTTTCTGTTAATTTTTAATTTAATTTTTCTTCAATTTTTCTTTTTTCTCCACTCCTGATTGTTATTATTTACATTATCAATTCATTTCAGCATCATTTTCGTTACACACATAGAAGATGAATAAGCTCCAATTTTTTGTTGTGTTTTCTTGTAGTTTTTTAGAGTTCCTTGTTTAGAATTCTTGTGTGCCATCTTCCATTGTTAGTGTTGGTCCAGCAAGCTATGTGGTTACACATATTATCACTTCAAAATACCATAACATCTATAGATTCTTTTATACAATTATATTTTATTATTATTTTTTAAACATTATTTATGATGTTCTCATGAAGTTACTCCAGAGAGATATACACATATATTTATCTAATCGTTGCCTGATACATTGGCCAAATACTAGTCAGCCTGAGTGATCGCAGATAGAGTTAAAATGCAGCGCCCTGTTTCCACCAATCAGCGCCACCTACAAGCCTTTAACTACAGCCCAATCAGATCATCCGTTAGGCCTGAGGAAGGAGCGTAGCTCCGCAAACGCGTCGCCTTTACGTCCCCTGCATCCGGAAGTGATCTCATAGCCGTGGTTCCTGGGTTACAGCGTGCGTTCCAGCGGCAGGAAGCGACGGCATCCACCGCCGAGCCTGTCCACCGGACACCAGCACAACTCGAACCGGACTAAGAACCGCCAAGGATACAGCAGCAACACTACCTATATGCTTTCTTTAACATGTACCATTGTGAGTACCACCTTTTCACATTTTGTTTAAATAAATTTTATGGCATTCTGCACTTAGAGTGGCGCCTTGTGTTCTTATGTTACCCGGGCTTACAGGATGTCCTGAGGCAGGCCAGGAAAGTCTGTGTGCATTTCCGCCGGTCATATAATGCCAGTGCTCGGCTGACGGACCTCCAAAATGAGTTTAACCTGCCCAAGAACCGCCTAATCTGTGACATGCCCACCAGGTGGAACTCAACGTTGGCCATGCTGCAGCGGCTGTACACGCAGCATAGGGCCATCAATGAGTACCTGTGCGACTATGGCACCAGGACAGGGTCAGGGGAGCTTGTTTTTTTTTCCCCACGCCAGTGGGTCATGATCAGGGATGCTTGCACTATCCTGTCACCATTTGAGGAGGCCACGAGGATGGTGAGCAGTGACAGTGCATGCATCAGTGACACTGTCCCCCTTGTCCACCTGTTGGAACACACGCTGCATGGAATAATGGACAGGGCACTTGAGGCAGAACAGAGGCAGGAAGAGGAGGACTTCCTTAGCTCTCAAGGCCCCCTTTATGCAGACAGTGTTCCTGCGTGCCCGCCGATCACACAGGAAGAGGACGAGGAGGAGGAGGAGGAGGAGGAAGATTGTGTCAGTATGGAGGTGGAGCCTGGCACTCAGCATCAGCAGCAGTCTTTAAGGGATCAGTCCCAAGAAACACATGGACTTGTACGTGGCTGGGAGGAGGTGGCTGCGGACCATGTCGTCCTTAGTGACCCAGAGGACTCCGGACCGAATGCCTCAGCAAACCTACGCTGCGTGGCCTCCCTGATCCTGCAAAGCCTGCGGAAGAGTCCTCGTATTCGTGGTATCAAGGAGAAGGACCAATACTGGCTGGCAACCCTCCTTGATCCACGTTACAAGGGTAAGGTTGCAGACCTTATCTTGCCATCGCAGAGGGAGCAGAGGATGAAACATCTTCGGGAGGCCTTGCAGAAAGGTCTGTGCAACGCGTTCCCAGAGACTGGGAGGTTACAAACTCCTGTTTCTGGACAACGTGTTGCTGAGGCTTCGGTCAGTCAAAGAAAGAGCGGTGGAGAAGGTGGCCGTCTGACCGATGCGTTCAGACAATTTTTTGGTCCGCAGCCCCAAGGTATGATCGGTTCCAGCAACCATCGCCAGCGTCTGTTTTACATGGTGCAGGAATACCTAGGGGCAAGATCAGACTTGGACACCTTTCCCACCGAAAATCCTCTGGGTTACTGGGTCTTCAGGATGGATCACTGGCCAGAGCTTGCACAGTATGCAATTGAGCTACTGGCCTGTCCTGCATCCAGCGTTCTTTCGGAACGCACATTCAGTGCTGCTGGAGGCGTGGTAACCGATCACAGGGTGCGACTGTCCACCGACTCGGTCGATCGACTGACCTTCATAAAAATGAATCAGTCTTAGATCACCACCAGCTACCAAGCACCTGATGCTGATGTAACCGAATATTTTTTTTTGAAATCTCAGATCCCTTCAAAGACTGCCTATGCTGATGCTGAGTGACTATCCCTGAGTAATTATCCTCTTCCTCCTCAATCATCACGCTGATAGCTTGTAAGTAGGGATGAGCTTCGAGTTCGAGTCGAACTCATGTTCTACTCGAACATTGGCTGTTCGCAAGTTCGCCGAACAGCGAACAATTTGGGGTGTTCGCGGCAAATTCGAATGCCGCGGAACACCCTTTAAAAGTCTATGGGAGAAATCAAAAGTGCTAATTTTAAAGGCTTATATGCAAGTTATTGTCATAAAAAGTGTTTGGGGACCCGGGTCCTGCCCCAGGGGACATGGATCAATGCAAAAAAAAGTTTTAAAAACGGACGTTTTTTCAGGAACAGTGATTTTATTAATGCTTAAAGTCAAACAATAAAAGTGTAATATCCCTTTAAATTTCGTACCTGGGGGGTGTCTATAGTATGCCTGTAAAGGGGCGCATGTTTCCTGTGTTTAGAACAGTCTGACAGCAAAATGACATTTGGAAGGAAAAAACTCATTTAAAACTACCCGCGGCTATTGCATTGCCGACAATACACATAGAAGTTCATTGATAAAAACGGCATGGGAATTCCCCACAGGGCAACCCCGAACCAAAATAAAAAAAAAAAAATGATGTGGGGGTCCCCCTAAATTCCATACAAGGCCCTTCAGGTCTGGTATGGATATTAAGGGGAACCCCAGCCAAAATTTTAAAAAAAAATTGACGTGGGGTTCCCCCTAAATTCCATACCAGACCCTTCAGGTCTGGTATGGATTTTAAGGGGAACCCCGCGCCAAAAAAAAAAAAAAAAACGGCGTGGGGTCCCCCTAAAAATCCATACCAGACCCTTATCCGAGCACGCAACCTGGCAGGCCGCAGGAAAAGAGGGGGGGACGAGAGTGCGCCCCCCCCCTCCTGAACCGTACCAGGCCACATGCCCTCAACATTGGGAGGGTGCTTTGGGGTAGCCCCCCAAAACACCTTGTCCCCATGTTGATGAAGACAAGGGCCTCATCCCCACAACCCTGGCCGGTGGTTGTGGGGGTCTGTGGGCGGGGGGCTTATCAGAATCTGGAAGCCCCCTTTAACAAGGGGACCCCCAGATCCCAGCCCCCCCCCTGTGTGAAATGGTAAGGGGGTACTTACCCCTACCATTTCACAAAAAAACTGTCAAAAATGTTAAAAATGACAAGAGACAGTTTTTGACAATTCCTTTATTTAAATGCTTCTTCTTTCTTCCTTCATCTTCTTCTTCTTCTGGTTCTTCTGGCTCTTCTGGTTCTTCCTCCGGCGTTCTCGTCCAGCATCTCCTCCGCGGTGTCTTCTATCTTCTTCTCCTCGGGCCGCTCCGCACCCATGGCATGGGGGGAGGCTCCCGCTCTTCTGTTCATCTTCTTCTCTTCTTCATCTTCTTCTTCATCTTCTTCTTCTTCTCTTCTTCCTTCTTCTCTTCTTCATTTCTTCTCCGGGCCGCTCCGCAGCCATGCTGGCATGGTGGGAGGCTCCCGCTGTGTGACGGCGTCTCTTCGTCTGACGGTTCTTAAATAACGGGGGCGGGGCCACCCGGTGACCCCGCCCCCCTCTGACGCACGGTGACTTGACGGGACTTCCCTGTGACGTCACGGGGAATGCCACAGGGAAGTCCCGTCATGTCCCGTGCGTCAGAGGGGGGGCCCGTTATTTAAGAACCGTCAGACGAAGAGACGCCGTCACACAGCGGGAGCCTCCCACCATGCCAGCATGGCTGCGGAGCGGCCCGGAGAAGAAATGAAGAAGAGAAGAAGGAAGAAGAGAAGAAGAAGAAGAAGATGAAGAAGAAGATGAAGAAGAGAAGAAGATGAAGAGAAGAGCGGGAGCCTCCCCCCATGCCATGGGTGCGGAGCGGCCCGAGGAGAAGAAGATAGAAGACGCCGCGGATAAGATGCTGGACGAGAACGCCGGAGGAAGAACCAAAAGAGCCAGAAGAACCAGAAGAAGAAGAAGATGAAGGAAGAAAGAAGAAGCATTTAAATAAAGGAATTGTCAAAAACTGTCTCTTGTCATTTTTAACATTTTTGACAGTTTTTTTGTGAAATGGTAGGGGTAAGTACCCCCTTACCATTTCACACAGGGGGGGGCGGGATCTGGGGGTCCCCTTGTTAAAGGGGGCTTCCAGATTCCGATAAGCCCCCCGCCCGCAGACCCCCACAACCACCGGCCAGGGTTGTGGGGATGAGGCCCTTGTCTTCATCAACATGGGGACAAGGTGTTTTGGGGGGCTACCCCAAAGCACCCTCCCAATGTTGAGGGCATGTGGCCTGGTACGGTTCAGGAGGGGGGGGGCGCACTCTCGTCCCCCCTCTTTTCCTGCGGCCTGCCAGGTTGCGTGCTCGGATAAGGGTCTGGTATGGATTTTTAGGGGGACCCCACGCCGTTTTTTTTTTTTTTTTTTGGCGCGGGGTTCCCCTTAAAATCCATACCAGACCTGAAGGGTCTGGTATGGAATTTAGGGGGAACCCCACGTCAATTTTTTAAAAAAATTTTGGCTGGGGTTCCCCTTAATATCCATACCAGACCTGAAGGGCCTTGTATGGAATTTAGGGGGACTCCCACATCATTTTTTTTTTTAATTTTGGTTCGGGGTTGCCCTGTGGGGAATTCCCATGCCGTTTTTATCAATGAACTTCTATGTGTATTGTCGGCAATGCAATAGCCGCGGTAGTTTTAAATGTGTTTTTTCCTTCAAAATGTCATTTTGCTGTCAGACTGTTCTAAACACGGGAAACATGCGCCCCTTTACAGGCATACTATAGACACCCCCCAGGTATGAAATTTAAAGGGATATTACACTTTTATTGTTTGACTTTAAGCATTAATAAAATCACTGCTCCTGAAAAAACGGCCGTTTTTAAAACTTTTTTTTGCATTGATTCATGTCCCCTGGGGCAGGACCCAGGTCCCCAAACACTTTTATTGACAATAACTTGCATATTAGCCTTTAAAATTAGCACTTTTGATTATTCATGTTCGTGTCCCATAGACTTTAACGGTGTTCGCGTGTTCGAACGAATTTTTTTCCTGTTCGCATGTTCTGGTGCGAACCGAACAGGGGGGTGTTCGGCTCATCCCTACTTGTAAGAACATTTTTGGTTCTGGGCGCCACCACCAGTGCCTAAGGCACAATTTTTCAGCCCCTGTTTAACAGAGGCGTGTAATTACAATTTTTGATGCAATACTTTGCAGCAGGGCTCGTTCCTGCGTTCCAACTAGAGTGTCTGTGAGGGGTTGCAGTGTTGTGGCACCAGCACCAGTGCCTAAGGCCCAATTTTTCTGCCCCGTTTAACAGGGGCGTGTAATTACAATTTTTGATGCAATACTTTGCAGCAGGGCTCGTTCTCGTTCCTGCGTTCCAACTAGAGTGTCTCTGAGGGGTTGCAGTGTTGTGGCACCAGCACCAGTGCCTAAGGCCCAATTTTTCTGCCCCTGTTTAACAGGGGCGTGTAATTACAATTTTTGATGCAATACTTTGCAGCAGGGCTCGTTCTCATTCCTGCGTTCCAACTAGAGTGTCTGTGAGGGGTTGCAGTGTTGTGGCACCAGCACCAGTGCCTAAGGCCCAATTTTTCTGCCCCTGTTTAACAGGGGCATGTAATTACAATTTTTGATGCAATACTTTGCAGCAGGGCTCGTTCCTGCATTCCAACTAGAGTGTCTGTGAGGGGTTGCAGTGTTGTGGCACCAGCCCCAGTGCCTAAGGCCCAATTTTTCTGCCCCTGCGTGTAATTACAATTTTTGATGCAATACTTTGCAGCAGGGCTCGTTCCTGCGTTCCAAATAGAGTGTCTGTGAGGGGTTGCAGTGTTGTGGCACCAGCACCACCACCAAAGGCCCAATTGTTCTGCCCCTGTTCAACAGGGGCATGTAATTACAATTCTTGATCTAATATTTCACAGCAGGTCCCATTTCTGCACCCACCAAGAGCGAGTGAGGACTTACAGTGTTGTGGCACCAGCACCACCACCACCACCAAAGGCCCACTTTTTCTGCCCCTGTTCAACAGGGGCATGTAATTACAATTCTTGATCTAATATTTCACAGCAGGGCCCTGTGAGGGCTTACAGTGTTGTGGCCACAACAACACCTAAGGCCCAAATTTCTGCTGAGTATATAGGGCAGGCCCCTACTTTCAAACATCTAACTTACAAACGACTCCTACTTGCAAATGGAAGGAGACAACAGGAAGTGAGATGAAATTCTCTCCTGTAAGAGTTAATATGGGAAAAACATTTCTCCTTTCCACTGATGCTTTCCAATCCTTGTTCCACAAAAAAAAACAAATTCTCAAAAAGCATTTGTCATTGGGACAAAAAGTGAGGTGAAATCTTCTAAAGAGGAGGAAAGACAGCAAAACAAATGTCACAGAGGTGATAACCCTTCCCTATGTTTTCCAAAAAGCTTAACCACTTGACATCCGCGCTATGGCCGAATGACGGCCACAGCGCGGACCTACATTCCCGGGAGGCCGTCATATGACGGCCTCCCCTGTGCACGCTCCCTGCGCGCGCCCTGCAGGGCGCGCGCCGGGCGCGGTGTGATCACCGAGTCACTGAGACTCGGCTGATCACCGATCTGAGTAAGGGGCCGGTCCCGGCCCCTTACCATGTGATCAGCTGTCAGCCAATGACAGCTGATCACATGATGTAAACAGGAAGATCGGTAATCGGTTTTTTTTTTACTCGCGCTGACAGCGCGAGTAGAGAAAAAAGCCGATCACCGGCTCAGATGCCAGGGACATCAGTCCCAAAGTAAGAGCACAAAACATTCTCATCAGTGCCACCCAAAAGTGCCACCTAACAGTGCCACCTAACAGTGCCCACAGTGCCACCTAACAGTGCCCACAGTGCCACCTAACAGTGCCCACAGTGCCACCTATCAATGCCAACAAGTGCCACCTATCAATGCTCACAAGTGCCACCTACCAATGCCCACCTGTAGTGCCAATCAGTGCCACCTGTCAGTGCTGCCCATCACTGCCACCCATCAGTGCCCATCACTGCCACCCATCAGTGCCCATCACTGCCACCTATCAGTGCCCATCACTGCCGCCTCATCAACGTACATCAATGAAGTAGAAAAATTACCCGTTAAAAATTTTTTCTAACAAAATATAAAAAAAAAATTTTTTTTTTAAAAAAAAATTCAGGTTTTTAAATTTTTTTAACAAAAAGTAAAAACCGCAGAGGTGATCAAATACCACTAAAAGAAAGCTCTATTTGTGGGAAAAAAATGATAAAAATTTCATTTGGGTACAGCGTTGTATGACCGCGCAATTGTCATTCAAAATGCGTTAGCGCTGAAAGCTAAAAATTGGTCTGGATAGGAGGGGGGTTTAAGTGCTCGGTAAGCAAGTGGTTAAAAAAGATTTTTTGGCTGGAGCTAAACACGTTAAAAATGTACCCGTTCAAAATGACAAACAGATTCTACTTAACAACAAACCTACAGTCCCTGTCTTGTTTGCACCGCCTGTATACTGCTGTTCAGAGTATATAGGGCCTGGTGGCCCCACACCTTTCCTTATTTTAATTTGGGTGCGGGGTTCCCCTTAATATCCATACAAGACCCAAAAGGCCTGGTAATGGACTGGGGGGTACCCATGGTGTTTGTCTTACTGATTTTCATCCATATTGCCAGGACCGGACATTACATTAAACCCGCAAGCAGTTTTAAATTAGATTTTTTCCTTGAAAAATGACATTTGGTGCAGGGAATGTTCTAAACACGGGCAACACATGCCACTTTACAGGCATACTATAGACACCCCCCAGGTACGATATTTAAAGGAATATTTCACTTTTTTTTTTTACTTTAAGCATCATTAACCACTTGCCGCCCGCCCTATTACAGAATGACGGCGGCAAAGTGGTTTGATATTCCTGATCGGACGTCATATGACGTGATCAGGAATATCG
This sequence comes from Lithobates septentrionalis, assembly GCA_037952835.1. Classification (NCBI taxonomy): domain Eukaryota; kingdom Metazoa; phylum Chordata; class Amphibia; order Anura; family Ranidae; genus Lithobates; species Lithobates septentrionalis. Next base: position 1,176,049 of record JBBDGP010000261.1, read on the forward strand.
AGCCGCTGCGCGCCCCCGGGGGCGCGCATCGCGGCGATCGTTGTTGCGGGGTGTCAGTCTGACACCCTGCAACACCGATCTAGGTAAAGAGTCTCCGTCTGAGACTCTTTACCACGTGATCAGCCGTGTCCAATCACGGCTGATCACGATGTAACTAGGAAGAGCCGATGATCGGCTTTTCCTCACTCGCGTCTGACAGACGCGAGTAGAGGAGAGCCGATCGGCTGCTCTCCTGACAGGGGGGGTCTGTGCTGATTGTTTATCAGCACAGCCCCCCCTCGGATCCTACCCAGGACCACCAGGGAAGCCGCCCAGGACCACCAGGGAAGCGATCCACATTAGACCACCAGGGAAATGTCACTGTTTGCCCAGGCAGCTGCCAATCTGTGCCCAGGCAGCTGCCAGTCGGTGCCCACTTCAATGCCTACCACTGCCAGTGCCACCAGGGATGCCCATCAGTGCCTAGTATCAGTACCGCGTATCAGTGCCCATCGGTGCCACGTATTAGTGCCCATCAGTGCCGAGCAGTGCCGCCTATCAGTGCCCAGCAGTGCCGCCTATCAGTGCCACCTATCAGCGCCACCCTATCAGTGCCCAGCAGTGCCCAGCAGTGCCGCCTTTGATTGCCCATCAGTGTCGCCTATCAGTGCCAACCAGTGCCACCCAGTGCCACCCATCAGTGCTCATCAGTGCCGCCTATCAATGCCCATCAGTGCTGCATATGAGTGCCACCCATCAGTGCCGCCTACCAGTGCCCATCAGTGCCGCATACCAGTGCCCATCAGTGCCGCCTACCAGTGCCCATCGTCAGTGCCCGCTCATTGGTGCCACCTCATCGGTGCCGCCGTATCAGTGCCTGTCAGTGCCGCCTTATCAGTGCCCATCAGTGAAAGAGAAAACTTACTTATTTACAATTTTTTTTAACAGAAACAAAAGCAAAACTTTTATTTTTTTCAAAATTTTCGGTCTTTTTTTATTTGTTTAGCAAAAAAAAAAAACCGCAGAGGTGATCAAATACCACCAAAAGAAAGCTCTATTTGTGGGAACAAAATGATAAAAATTTAGATTGGGTACAGTGTAGCATGACCGCGCAATTGTCATTCAAACTGCGACAGCGCTGAAAGCTGAAAAATGGTCTGGGCAGGAAGGTGTCTAAGTGCCCTGTATTGAAGTGGTTAAAATCACTGCTCCCGAAAAAACGGACGTTTTTAAAAGTTTTTTTTGCATTGATACATGTCCCCTGGGGTAGGACCCGGGTCCCCAAACCCTTTTTAGGACAATACCATGCCAATTAGCCTTTAAAATGAGCACTTTTGATTTCGAACGTTCGAGTCCCATAGACGTCAATGGGGTTCTAACGTTCTTGCGAACTTTCGGTCCGTTCGCAGGTTCTGGTTCTGTTCGGCTCATCCCTACTGGCTGTATGGTATTGACTTAATGAGACTAGGTGGGTGAAAGCTGGAGGCATGTAGGATGGTGTTCCCAGCACTGGCCTTCCGAAAGAGGCCACTGCTGAGTCCACCATCCCGATCCCTGTGGACCATAACATCCAGAAATGCAATCTCACTACGACTCAATGCCATAGTAAAATTGAGATTGAAGCAGTTCTTATTCATGCAAACAAGGCATGACTGTAGAAGCTCTATAGGACCATCCCAGATGGTGAAAATGTCGTCGATGTATCTGAACCACAACAAAAAGTGGTTCGTATACATCGACGAGTTTTCATCACTGAGGAAGGTGGTTTCCCATTCCCCCAGGTACAGGTTGGTTTAGGACGGGGCACAACACGTCCCCATCGCCACCCCCTGTACCTGGAGGAAATGGGAGCCATCAAAGGTAAAAACATTGTGATACAAAATATATTCCAGCAGCTGTAAAATGAAGTCATTGTAGGCCCAGTCACCGTCCCGTCTCTGAAAGATGGCCTTCTTGACAGCCCTCAGTCCCCCAGCATGGGGAATAGAGCTGTACAAGGCCTCTACGTCAATTATCACAAGATATGCATTATCTGGTATAGTGAGATTTTCTATAATTTTGAGGAAGTGTATGGTATCTTTTACATACGACCGTAAGCTGGTAACGTGGGGTTTGAGATGTTCATCAATCAGACGATTCACGTGTTCGCTGATGGACCCTTTACCCGAGACAATAGGTCTCCCCGTGGGGTTCTGGCTGTCTTTATGAATTTTTGGTAGTGAATATAAAGTTGGTACAATTGGGAATTTCACTCTGATATATTCCCAAACAGTCTTGTTAATAACTTTGTTGTTATATGCAGAATCCACCAGGGAATAATATTCCTGGTGGAACCTGTTGACCAACTCCCTAGAGATTTTTTTTGTACCAGTTCTTATTCATTAGAATTTTTTGGCACATTGAGATGTATTGAGCATTGTCCATCAGGACAATGTTCCCCCCCTTGTCCGAGGGTTTGATGACTATAGATTTGTTATCACTGAGTTCCTTGAGTGCCTGTCTGTCCACCAAGTTGGTATTAATCTCTCTGGGGGTACGGATGTGCAGCCTCTCAATCTCTTTATGTACCAGTTTAAGAAATGTAGAGATGTTTGGATTAGAGTTGGGGGGTGGGAACTGGACCGATTTCTTTTTAAGTTTGGACCCCTGGACAGGCTCCCGAGCCGGCCCCTCCCTACTATCCAAGGGAGGGGAAAGTACAGAGGGCAAGTCAATGTGATCAATAAGATCAGTTGTGTTGCTCTCCTCCAGGAGCGACACCAGCTGATCTATTGCCTGGTTTTCCTGAGGTGTGAGATCTGTAGACCCCTGGGGTTTGTAATACATGTTCTTTAACATAAGTTTTCGTGCGAACAATTCGAGATCCTTGACAACCTCAAACCTGTCCATGTTCTCATTAGGGCAAAACCCTAGTCCCTTCTGGAGTATGCTTGTTTCCCCTTCTGTGAGGATATGGGAGGAGAGGTTGACAATTCTGAAAGCCCCTAGGGGCCGATCAGCCCCGTCCGGCGAACTCACCTCCCCAACCCCAACTAAGTCCTGTTTGTGAGTTTGTTTAAAAGTGTCTCTGCTAAAGGGACAATGTCCTGTCTATCAGCTCCCTGATGAGTGGTTTTAGATCTAGTAACCGGAGGTGAATTTGTGTTATTCACCGGGGGTAAGGGGGGGGGGCAGCGGTGGAACAACCGCTAGTCCCTCCCAATGATCTACCTGCTACCGAAGATATATTTTGTGGACCGTCCATTGTGTTCACATTGTGAGTCCTTGTTCCCTGGGATCTATTTTCACTTTGGTTGGAACGTGTTCCCTTTTTGGTTTTAGAGGAAACCTGTGAGGAAACAGAGGAGACACTTGAAGAGGAATTGGAAATGGTGGAGTAGTGATCCCTCCGGTTTCTAAATCTATTGAGATTTTTGGGCTGTGGTTGATTCCATCTGTAGGCCCTGTTTTCCTCAAAGGCACCACGGTCCCTGCTGAATTTGGTTTCTTTTTTAATAAGGATGTCTTTATTGAAGTCCTCAAGATGTTTTTTAAGTTTGGTCTCCCTATCTATGTATGTTTTATGGGTTTGGAGTGGTTTAAGTTTTGAACAAATGGCCTGTATATCGCAATCCAATGCATTCGACCGCTTTTGATATTCGGTAATAAGAAGTTCCATTATGTCCTTGGAACAAGTGCGTAGGATTTTTTCCCAGGCATTTTTAAACTCAGTGTCCAAACCCTCTAGATTAGGGAAGATCTGGACCCTGAGTCCCAATGGGTTCATATTATCATTAATATAATCCCGAAAGGATCTAATGTGCCAATACAGGGACGATTTTTTCTCAAGGAATTTGGTGAGTTTCAAAAACAGTCCATTAATTTCAGATTCAATATGTTCATTCTTACCATACTCATCCAGATAGCCGGACATGAGGTTGTCCCAATTACTCCCCATGTAATTAGCCATGATCTACAGATTTATAATCAAACAGTAGACAAAAAGGATATAATAGTTAACTAAGAAAAAACTAGTACAAAAAAGCACAATCAATGTTAGTGTCTCCAAAGTGAGCGAGCATAACAGCCCAAATGTAAGTACTGATTGTGGTTTACTGCTGCTCGTCAAAAGCAAAAGACAAATGGTTAACATCACATACATATATGAGAAGATATACCCCCCACATCCCGTGAGGGTCTGTGTGAGAATAAACTCTCTTACCCAATGCAAATGTTGTAAAAGCATTCAAGACATAGAATCAGCTCTGCTGTGGTATCCCAGGCCGTGTGCACATAGCGAAAATCCAATTGTGGGTAGGTGAAACACTATAGGTGATTGATATAAGGAGTACAGTCCCCAAAAATGCTGAAAAGCGCCACGTCCAAGAGTTTGGCGCGGCGCCTGTGCGTGGGCTGGGGTCCAAAAGGATCCAGACCTAGGACCAAGCATATGGTACCATGAGAAGTGGCAAATAAATAAAGATGAGCACCCATATGAATTGGGATCCAAAAAATGACGGGTCCCAGAGAAATAAATAACATGCATATATGTGGAGGCTAGTGACAGGAGACATACCTGGGAGCTAGAGCCAAAAATGACACCTACAAGATGTAACGTAGGGGAGGGGAGAAGGGCTCACAGAACGCCATGTTGGTTGCCAAGCATCTGATACTAAAGAAGAGACCTGGTATAAAGAAGAAAGTGGAGCTTGTGAAAAATGTGAGCAGGTTGTGGTATTATAAACCACACCAAAATTGAGAATAGTCTGAAGAGTAACAGTCCCAAGTGCCCCCAATCAACCATAGTAACTTACTTTAGCAGCCAAGAGTGCAGCGTGAGTACAACATCCTCCTCCGATCACAAAGATCAGAGTGAATGAGCTGGAGTATTTAACTATGCTGGGTGCACTGCCAGCTGATTGCAAAAGCAATCAGCTGTGCGCACCGAGTCTACCCTAAGTTAACTCCTCCTAGTTTCCCCCAGCTGACAAACAGTCAGCCTCTAAACGTGTATCCTGTGACCCTGGTTCAATGATGGACCCCCTGGGCGTGGACCGCGCCGCGCCTCCCCACAGGCGCCGACCCCAACCCCATACCGTGCATGCGCGCCAGTCACGCTGGAGCGCATCATCACGGCTGACGTCTCGGCGCTGCGTCCCGGAGACACGCGCCGCCGTCCACTCCCACCGGCACGGAAAGCCGGAGCTGGAATCAGCAATTGCTGATCCAGATCCGGAGAAGAGGAACAAAGGCAGTTCCCCTGATGTGTCTCGGAGGGGACAGCCTTACCGCTTGTTTCCCCTTCCTCACAGAAGGGGAAACAAGCATACTCCAGAAGGGACTAGGGTTTTGCCCTAATGAGAACATGGACAGGTTCGAGGTTGTCAAGGATCTCGAATTGTTCGCACGAAAACTTATGTTAAAGAACATGTATTACAAACCCCAGGGGTCTACAGATCTCACATCGCAGGAAAACCAGGCAATAGATCAGCTGGTGTCGCTCCTGGAGGAGAGTGTCACAATTGATCTTATTGATCGCATTGACTTGCCCTCTGTACTTTCCCCTCCCTTGGATAGTAGGGAGGGGCCGGCTCGGGAGCCTGTCCAGGGGTCCAAACTTAAAAAGAAATCGGTCCAGTTCCCACCCCCTAGCTCTAATCCAAAAATCTCTACATTTCTTAAACTGGTACATAAAGAGATTGAGAGGCTGCACATCCGTACCCCCAGAGAGATTAATACCAACTTGGCTGACAGACAGGCACTCAAGGAACTCAGTGATAACAAATCTATAGTCATCAAACCCTCGGACAAGGGGGGGAACATTGTCCTGATGGACAATGCTCAATACATCTCAATGTGCCAAAAAATTTTAATGAATAAGAACTGGTACAAAAAAATCTCTAGGGAGTTGGTCAACAGGTTCCACAAGGAATATTATTCCCTGGTGGATTCTGCATATAACAACAAAGTTATTAACAAGACTTTTTGGGAATATATCAGAGTGAAATTCCCAATTGTACCAACTTTCTATTCACTACCAAAAATTCATAAAGGCAGTCAGAACCCCACGGGGAGACCTATTGTCTCGGGTAGAGGGTCCATCAGCGAACACGCGAGTCGTCTGATTGATGAACATCTCAAACCCCATGTTACCAGCTTACGGTCGTATGTAAAAGATACCATACACTTCCTCAAAATTATAGAAAATCTCACTATACCAGATAATGCATATCTTGTGACAATTGACGTAGAGGGCTTGTACAGCTCTAATTCCCATGCTGGGGGACTGAGGGCTGTCAAGAAGGCCATCTTTCAGAGACGGGACGGTGACTGGGCCTACAGTGACTTAATTTTACAGCTGCTGGAATATATTTTGTATCACAATGTTTTTACCTTTGATGGCTCCCATTTCCTCCAGGTACAGGGGGTGGCGATGGGGACGTGTTGTGCCCCGTCCTACGCCAACCTGTACCTGGGGGGAATGGGAAACCACCTTCCTCAGTGATGAAAACTCGTCGATGTATAGGAGCCACTTTTTGTTGTGGTTCAGATACATCAATGACATTTTCACCATCTGGGATGGTCCTATAGAGCTTCTACAGTCATGCCTTGTTTGCATGAATAAGAACTGCTTCAATCTCAATTTTACTATGGCATTGAGTCGTAGTGAGATTGCATTTCTGGATGTTATGGTCCACAGGGATCGGGATGGTGGACTCAGCAGTGGCCTCTTTCGGAAGGCCACTGCTGGGAACACCATCCTACATGCCTCCAGCTTTCACCCACCTAGTCTCATTAAGTCAAAACCATATAGCCAGTACTTGAGGGTGCGTAGAAATTGCACCGATGAAACAACTTTCAAAAATGAAGCGAACAATTTACGTGCGAGACTCCTTGAGAGAGGATATTCACGCACCTCCCTCAAAAAAGCCTAAAAACGGGCTATTACATATACCAGGCAGACTCTTATTTACTTGCAAAAAAACAAGACTCAGGACAATTCCCTACGTATCATCACAAAATATTGCAATCAACATGCTGAAGTCAAGAGAATTGTGTCGAAGTATTGGCACATTCTCACTATGGACCCCAATTTACAGAGACTCCTCCCTGAAAGTCCCCTCTTTACCTTTAGGAGGGCCACCTCTCTATCCTCCAGACTGCTGAGAAGTGAATTTAGGGATGAAAAATTTGCACAGGACTGCAAGTACAGGGGCAAATTCATGTGTGGGGCCTGTGGTTAGTGCAGATTTATGTACACTACTAAAAATCCTACTTTACCTGATGGCAGTGTCTTCAGGCCCAAACACTTTGCGAACTGCAAGACCAAGGGGGTTGTCTACATGCTCTTGTGTGATTGCGGATGTTTCTATGTCGGGAAAACCAAATTGGAATTCTGGCATAGGGCATACCGCCACATCAGAAGCATGCAGACATGCGACCCTGACCTACCACTGGGGAGACATACGGCTTTGGTCCATCAGGGAGAGTTTCCGAGAATCAAATTTCTGATCTTGGACCGTGTCCACCCAGGTTGGAGGGGGGGAGACTGGAACAAGGATCTCCTCCAACTTGAATTGAGGTGGATCTATAACTTACGGGCGACCAGACCCCCTGGACTGAACGATACTACATGTTTCAAGCCCTTTCTTGAGGGCTTTGACTCCGGGGGCATGGAAAGATAGACTTTCACCTCGGTACCTTTTTAGGTGCATGCCCCAGAGTTGACCATATTGAACTCATGGTATCTAACTCTGGCCGCCGTTCTGCCCCAGTGTATGCATTTATAATGTGCAGACTTGTTACCTCCCATGTTGTATGTTTAAAATGGATACCATCATGGGGTTCATTTGTCATGCCTTGGGCCAATCTGCACATCCATCCCCTTTGACTTGCCAGACATCCGGGTAGTGTCCCCCCCGTCCCCCCCGTCCCTCCCTTCCCCCTAAAATCAGGCTCCAGTAGTGAGGGGCAACCAGGTCTGATCCCTCCCATGTTTGTTTTGTGGTTTAATGCTTTTATCTTTGTTTCTCCCCATGTTACAGCTCTGCTGCGGTCTCTCACGCCCTAGGTGCACTGGCAGGTAACCAATATATGATCTCATAGTGTACAACATATTGATATACATATATATTTACTCCTGGATGGCATTATTTCCCCTGTGCCTATCCTTTTTCTGTTACTGTGCGTGGACCCAGCACTGTAAGGCTGTCCCCTTCGGGACACATCAGGGGAACTGCCTTTGTTCCTCTTCTCTGGATCAGCAATTGCTGATTCCAGCTCCAGGTTTCCGTGCCGGTGGGAGTGGACGGCGGCGCGCGTCTCCGGGACGCAGCGCCGCGACGTCAGCCGTGACGATGCGTTCCAGCCTGACTGGCGCGCATGCGCGGTATGGGGTTGGGGCCTGGCGCCTGTTGGGAGGCGCGGCGCGGTCCACGCCCAGGGGGTCCATCATTGGACCAGGGTCACAGAATACATGTTTAGAGGCTGACTGTTTGTCAGCTGGGGGAAACTAGGAGGAGTTAACTTAGGGTAGACTCGGTGCGCACAGCTGATTGCTTTTGCAATCAGCTGGCAGCGCACCCAGCATAGTTAAATACTCCAGCTCATTCACTCTGATCTTTGTGATCGGAGGAGGATGTTGTACTCACGCTGCGCTCTTGGCTGTTAAAGTAAGTTACTATGGTTGATTGGGGGCACTTGGGACTGTTACTCTTCAGACTATTCTCAATTTTGGTGTGGTTTATATAACCACAACCTGCTCACATTTTTCACAAGCTCCACTTTCTTCTTTATACCAGGTCTCTTCTTTAGAATCAGATGCTTGGCAACCAACATGGCGTTCTGTGAGTCCTCCTCCCCTCCCCTACGTTACATCTTGTAGGTGTCATTTTTGGCTCTAGCTCCCAGGTATGTCTCCTGTCGCTAGCCTCCACATATATGCATGTTATTTATTTCTCTGGGACCCGTCATTTTTTGGATCCCAATACATATGGGTGCTCATCTTTATTTATTTGCCACTTCTCATGGTACCATATGCTTGTCCTAGGTCCGAAGATCCTTTTGGACCCCAGCCCACGCACAGGCGCCACGCCAAACTCTTGGACGTGGCGCTTTTCAGCATTTTTGGGGACTGTACTCCTTATATCAATCACCTATAGTGTTTCACCTACCCACAATTGGATTTTCACTATGTGCACACGGCCTGGGATACCACAGCAGAGCTGATTCTATGTCTTGAATGCTTTTACAAAATTTGCATTGGGAAAGAGAGTTTATTCTCACACAGACCCTCACGGGATGTGGGGGGTATATCTTCTCATATATGTATGTGATGTTAACCATTTGTCTTTTGCTTTTGTAATATTCAATAGATGATAATTCTCACTTATCAAACCTTGATGAAGGATTTTCCGAAACGCATCGGTTTAGTGAGACTTCCCTCATTCAATACCTTGGTCTGCTTCCTTTTTGTGTTGTGATATTCTGTATCTCACACATGTTATCCTTGATGCAATTGTTTGTATGTATCATTTGTATCTGATTCAACTATTTTATATGGCGTATTTTCTGTTATGTGTCTGTACTTTGTAATAAAATTTTCTTTTTTACCTACTATGTATTTTTTATGGTAATGCCCCCAAAATCCCACCCTAGGGGAACCCCTTGTTCTTTTTCTTTGTTATGGGATGTGGCATACCTTTTTTGTTTGCTACTTCTGGTCAGAGCCCTCTCGATGCACCATGTGAATCAGACGCTGGCAAAGGTTGCTGGAACCGATCAGACCTTGGGGCTGCGGACTAAAAAATTGTCGGAACGCATCGGACAGACAGCCACCTTCTCCACCGCTCCTTCTGTGACTGACCAAAGCCTCAGCAACACATTGTCCAGGAGGACCAGGAAATTGTAACCTCCCAGGCTCTGGAAACGTGTTGCACAAACCTTTCTGCAAGGCCTTCCAAAGATGTTTCATCCTCTGCTCCCTCTGCGATGGCAAGATAAGGTCCGCAACCTTACCCTTGTAACATGGATCAAGGAGGGTTGCCAGCCAGTAATCATCTCTCCCCTTGATACCACGAATATGAGGATCCTTCCGCAGGCTTTGCAAGATCAGGAAGGCCATGCAGCGTAGGTTTGCTGAGGCATTCCGTCCAGAGTCCTCTGGGGCACTAAGGACAACATGATCTGCAGCCACCTCCTCACAGCCACATACAAGTCCATGGGTTTCTTCGGACTGTAAATGATCCCTTGAAGACTGCTGCTAATGCTGAGTGCCAGGCTCCACCTTCATGCTGACACAATCCTCCTCCTCCTCCTGCTCGTCCTCTTCATGTGTGATCGGCAGGCATGCAGGGGGCCTTGAGAGGTAAGGAATTCCTTCTCGTCCTCCCTCTGTTCTGCCACAAGTGCCCTGTCCATTATTCCATGCAGCGTGTGCTCCAACAGGTAGACAAGAGGGACAGTGTCACTGATGCATGCACTGTCACTGCTCACCATCCTCTTGGCCTCCTCAAATGGTGACAGGACAGTGCATGCATCCCTGATCATGGCCCACTGGCATGGGGAAAAAAAACAAGGTCCCCTGACCCTGTCCTGGTGCCATAGTCGCATAGGTACTCATTGATGTCCCTCTGCTGCGTGTGCAGCCGCTGCAGCATGGCCAACGTTGAGTTCCACCTGGTGGGCATGTCACAGATTAGGCGGTTCTTGGGCAGGTTAAATTCCTTTTGGAGGTCAGCCAGCCGAGCACTGGCATTATATGATCTGCGGAAATGAACACAGACTTTCCTGGCCTGCCTCAGGACATCCTGTAAGCCCGGGTACCTGCCCAAGAACCGCTGAACCACCAAGTTAAGGACGTGAGCCAAACAGGGCACATGGGTCAGTTGTCCCTGTCAGAGGGCGGAGAGGAGGTTAGTGCCATTGTCGCAAACCACCATTCCTGGTCTAAGCTGGCGTGACATCAACAACCTCTGAACCTGCCCCTGCAGAGCTGACAGAATCTCTGCCCCAGTGTGGCTCCTGTCCCCCAAGCACACCAGCTCAAGCACCGCATGGCATCTTTTTGCCTGCGTGCTTGCATAGCCCCTTGAACACCTAAGGAGCACCGCTGGTTCCGAGGACAAATCAGCACATGAAGAGGCCATGGTGGAAGAAGAAGAGGAAGGGGTGGGGGAGAGAGGTGTGGAAGAATCACCACTAGTAGAATTTTGGAGGCATGGTGGCGGAACAACCTCCAACACTACCGCACCCTGTCCTGCATCCTTCCCATCTGCCAGAAGAGTTACCCAATGTGCGGTGAAAAATAGGTAACGTCCCTGTCCATGCCTGCTGGACCATGAATCAGCGGTAATATGCACCTTACCGCTGACTGCCCTGTCCAGCGAGGCCAAGACATTGCCTTCCACATGACGGTAGAGAGCCTGAATCAACTTCCGTGAGAAAAAGTGGCGTTTGGGAACCTGCCACTAAGGAACCGCACATTCCACAAACTCACGGAAGGGGGCAGAGTCTACCAACTGAAAAGGCAGCAGTTGAAGTGCTACCAATTTAGCCAAGCTAGCATTCAACCACAGGGCATGTGGATGGTAGGGCGCAAACTTCTTTTGGCTGTGCATCAGCTGGGGCAGGGAAAGTTGCCTGGTACAATCTGACATCGGTGTACCGATAGCAGGTTGCCCGCAAGTACTTGGCTGTGACACACCTAATTCTACACCTTCATTCCTCTCAGTGCAGGTTTCAGAGAGGACTGAAAGTATAGTGGGGTTGGAGATCCCAGCTGATGAGGAGCAAGGAGAGGTCCGCTTTGTTCTTTGGTGTGGGTCTTTTAGGTACGCTTGCCAATGAACTGAATGCAGGTCAACATATGTCTGGTCAAGCTTGTGCTGCCCAAGCGGGAGATGTTTTGGCCACGCGAGATACGCTTGAGAGATATGTTGCAAATAGCAGCAGTGGAATCTGATGCACTCGTCTCAAAAAAGGCCCACACCAAACAACTTTTGAAATAACGTGCAGAGACAGCAGCGCCCTGCACATGTGGAGCTCTGCGGTGTGATTCAGTCGGTGTGCTGCCCTTAAGCCGGCCCCTGGAGGGCAGCCTGCCTCGTTGGAGATGTGCTTCCTCCTCCTCCTCCTCCTCCTCTCTCCTATCAGGAACCCACGTGGAGTCAGTGACCTCATCATCCCCTCCCTCCTCATCACTGGAGCAAAGTTGGCAGTATGCTGCAGCTGGGGGAACATGACTGCCAGATTGCTGTCCCTCTTGGGCACCCCCTCTCTCTGGGCTCACGTTACTGCCTTCCTCTTGCTGGGTACCATCATCGGAGCCTTCAAAATGCTGGGCATCCTCCTGGAGCATGTACCCAACACTGTGGTCAAACAGTTTGGGGGGCTCCTCAGGAGGACATGGTGGGGCTAGGGAAGGAGTGACTGATGCCATTGAGCCGAGGGAAGAGGCCGCGTTGGCAGCTGCTTTGCCAGACAAAGTACCCTGAGCCTGGGTGAGAGAGGATGAGGAGGATGAGGACGGCTTGGTCATCCACTCTACCAAGTCTTCCACATGTTGCGGCTCAACACAGCCAGCTGCCAAAAAAAGGAATAGCGTGTCCCACAGCCACGTGCTGATGAGGATGTACCATCTCCACGACCAGCGCTGTTGCCTCTAGACACAGAGCCTGTTTGCCCTCTTTTATTGGCTTGTGACTGTCTGCCTCTCCTTGTTGACCTTCCAGACATACTAATGGCCTGCAGTGAGATATAACTGCACAAAGCTGGGATGTATATATATACTGATACTGCAGCTAGCAGAATCAACTGCCTGCCTGTGGTATTAATAGGAGCAGAACAACAGCAATTGTCTTCAGGTAGCTTTAGGTGCACACTGTGCAGAGGACACACTACACTAACTTATAAATACTACAGCTGCCTGTGGTACTAATAGGATCAGAAGAACACCACCAATTTTCTTCTGGTTGCTTTAGGTGCACACTGAGCAGAGGACACAGTACACTAACTGTAAATAATGTAGCTGCCTGCCTGTGGTATTAATAGGAGCAGAACACTACCAATTTTCTTCAGGTAGCTTTAGGTGCACACTGTGCAAAGGACACACTACACTAACTTGTAAATACTACAGCCGCCTGCGGTACTAATAGGATCAGAAGAACACCACCAATTTTCTTCAGGTAGCTTTAGGTGCACACTGTGCAGAGGACAAAGTACACTAACTTGTAAATACTACAGCTGCCTGCGGTACTAATAGGATCAGAAGAACACCTCCAATTTTCTTCAGGTAGCTTCAGGTGCACACTGTGCAGAGGACGCAGTACACTAACTGTAAATACTGCAGCTGCCTGCCTGTGGTACTAACAGGTTTAGAAGAACACAACCAATTTTCTTCAGGTAGCTTTAGGTGCACACTGAGCAGAGGATACAGTATAATAACTGTAAATACTGCAACTGCCTACCTGTGGTACTAATAGGATCATAAGAACACCACCAATTTTCTTCAGGTAGCTTTAGGTGCACACTGTGCAGAGGACACAGTACACTAACTGTAAATACTGTAGCTGCCTGCCTGTGGTATTAATAGGAGCAGAACAACAGCAATTGTCTTCAGATAGCTTTAGGTGCACACTGTGCAGAGGACACACTACACAAACTTGTAAATACTGCAGCTGCCTGCGGTACTAATATTATCAGAAGAACACCACCAATTTTCTTCAGGTAGCTTTAGGTGCACACTGAGCAGATGACACAGTACAATAACTGTAAATACTGCAGCTGCCTACCTGTGGTAATAATAGGATCATAAGAACACCACCAATTTTCTTCAGGTAGCTTTAGGTGCACACTGTGCAGAGGACACAGTACACTAACTGTAAATACTGTAGCTACCTGCCTGTGGTATTAAAAGGATCAGAACAACAGCAATTGTTTTCAGGTAGCTTTAGGTGCACACTGTGCAGAGGACGCAGAACACTAACTGTAAATACTGCAGCTGCCTGCCTGTGGTACTAATAGGATCATTAGAACACCACCAATTGTCTTCAGGTAGCTTTAGGTGCACACTGTGCAGAGGACACAGTACACTAACTGTAAATACTGTAGCCTCCTGCCTGTGGTATTAATAGGCGCAAAACAACAATTGTCTTCAGGTAGCTTTAGGTGCACACTGTGCAGAGGACGCAGTGCACTAACTGTAAATACTGCAGCTGCCTGCCTGTGGTACTAATAGGTTTAGAAGAACACCACCAATTTACTTCAGGTAGCTTTAGGTGCACACTGTGCAGAGGACACAGTACGCTAAATGCAAATACTGCAGCTGCCTGCCTGTGGTACTAATAGGATCATAAGAACACCACCAAATTTCGTCAGGTAGCTTTAGGTGCACACTGTGCAGAGGACACAGTACACTAACTGTAAATACTGTAGCTGCCTGCCTGTGGTATTAATAGGAGCAGAACAACAGCAATTGTCTTCAGGTAGCTTTAGGTGCACACTGTGCAGAGGACACACTACACTAACTTATAAATACTACAGCTGCCTGTGCTACTAATAGGATCAGAAGAACACCACCAATTTTCTTCTGGTTGCTTTAGGTGCACACTGAGCAGAGGATACAGTACACTAACTGTAAATACTGTAGCTGCCTGCCTGTGGTATTAATAGGAGCAGAACACCACCAATTTTCTTCAGGTAGCTTTAGGTGCACACTGTGCAAAGGACACACTACACTAACTTGTAAATACTACAGCCGCCTGCAGTACTAATAGGATCAGAAGAACACCACCAATTTTCTTCAGGTAGCTTTAGGTGCACACTGTGCAGAGGACACACTACACTAATTTGTAAATACTACAGCTGCCTGCGGTACTAATAGGATCAGAAGAACACCTCCAATTTTCTTCAGGTAGCTTTAGGTGCACACTGTGCAGAGGACGCACTGCACTAACTTTTTAAATACTGCAGCTGCCTGCGGTACTAATAGGATCAGAAGAACACCATCAATTTTCTTCAGGTAGCTTTAGGTGCACACTGTGCAGAGGACGCACTACACTAACTTGTAAATACTGCAGCTGCCTGCAGTACTAATAGGATCAGAAGAACACCACCAAATTTGTTTAGGTAGATTTAGGTGCACACTGTTCAGAGGATGCAGTACACTAACTGTAAATACTGCAGCTGCCTGCCTGTGGTACTAATAGGATCATAAGAACACCACCAATTTTCTTCAGGTAGCTTTAGGTGCACACTGTGCATAGGACACAGTACACTAACTGTAAATACTTTAGCTGCCTGCCTGTGGTATTAATAGGAGCAGAACAACAGGAATTGTCTTCAGATATCTTTAGGTGCACACTGTGCAGAGGACGCACTACACTAACTTGTAAATACTACAGCTGCCTGCGCTACTAATAGGATCAGAAGAACACCACCAATTTTCTTCAGGTAGCTTTAGGTGCACACTGAGCAGAGGGCACAGTACACTAACTGTAAATACTGTAGCTGCCTGCCTGTGGTATTAAAAGGATCAGAAGAACACCACCAAATGTTTTTAGGTAGCTTTAGGTGCACACTGTGCAGAAGACGCACTACACTAACTTGTAAATACTGCAGCTGCCTGCAGTACTAATAGGATCATAAGAACACCACCAATTTTCTTCAGGTAGCTTTAGGTGCACACTGTGCAGAGGACGCACTACACTAACTTGTAAATATTACAGCTGCCTGCAGTGCTAATAGGATCAGAAGAACACCACCAATTTTCTTCAGGTAGCTTTAGGTGCACACTGTGCAGAGGACGCACTACACTAACTTGTAAATACTACAGCTGCCTGCGGTACTAAAAGGACCAGTAGAACACCACCAATTTTCTTCAGGTAGCTTTAGGTGCACACTGTTCAGAGGACGCACTACACTAACTTGTAAATACTGTAGCTGCCTGCAGTACTAATAGGATCAGAAGAACACCACCAATTGTTTTTAGGTAGCTTTAGGTGCACATTGTGCAGAGGATGCTAGCTGATCTATTGCTTGGTTTTCCTGAGGTGTGAGATCTGTAGACCCCTGGGGTTTGTAATACATGTTCTTTAACATAAGTTTTCGTGCGAACAATTCGAACAATTCGAGATCCTTAACCTCGAACCTGTCCATGTTCTCATTAGGGCAAAACCCTAGTCCCTTCTGGAGTATGCTTGTTTCCCCTTCTGTGAGGAAGGGGAAACAAGCGGTAAGGCTGTCCCCTCCGGGACACATCAGGGGAACTGCCTTTGTTCCTCTTCTCCGGATCTGGATCAGCAATTGCTGATTCCAGCTCCGGCTTTCCGTGCCAGTGGGAGTGGACGGCGGCGCGCGTCTCCGGGATGCAGCGCCGTGACATCAGCCATGACGATGCACTCCAGCCTGACTGGCGCGCATGCGCGGTATGGGGTTGGGGCCGGCGCCTGTGGGGAGGCGCGGCGCGGTCCACGCCCAGGGGGTCCATCATTGAACCAGGGTCACAGGATACACGTTTAGAGGCTGACTGTTTGTCAGCTGGGGGAAACTAGGAGGAGTTAACTTAGGGTAGACTCGGTGTGCACAGCTGATTGCTTTTGCAATCAGCTGGCAGCGCACCCAGCATAGTTAAATACTCCAGCTCATTCACTCTGATCTTTGTGATCGGAGGAGGATGTTGTACTCACGCTGCACTCTTGGCTGCTAAAGTAAGTTACTATGGTTGATTGGGGGCACTTGGGACTGTTACTCTTCAGACTATTCTCAATTTTGGTGTGGTTTATAATACCACAACCTGCTCACATTTTTCACAAGCTCCACTTTCTTCTTTATACCAGGTCTCTTCTTTAGTATCAGATGCTTGGCAACCAACATGGCGTTCTGTGAGTCCTCCTCCCCTCCCCTACGTTACATCTTGTAGGTGTCATTTTTGGCTCTAGCTCCCAGGTATGTCTCCTGTCGCTAGCCTCCTCATATATGCATGTTATTTATTTCTCTGGGACCCGTCATTTTTTGGATCCCAATTCATATGGGTGCTCATCTTTATTTATTTGCCACTTCTCATGGTACCATATGCTTGGTCCTAGGTCCGAAGATCCTTTTGGACCCCAGCCCACGCACAGGCGCCGCGCCAAACTCTTGGACGTGGCGCTTTTCAGCATTTTTGGGGACTGTACTCCTTATATCAATCACCTATAGTGTTTCACCTACCCACAATTGGATTTTCGCTATGTGCACACGGCCTGGGATACCACAGCAGAGCTGATTCTATGTCTTGAATGCTTTTACAACATTTGCATTGGGTAAGAGAGTTTATTCTCACACAGACCCTCACGGGATGTGGGGGGTATATCTTCTCATATATGTATGTGATGTTAACCATTTGTCTTTTGCTTTTGTAATATTCAATAGATGATAATTCTCACTTATCAAACCTTGATGAAGGATTTTCCGAAACGCGTCGGTTTAGTGAGACTTCCCTCATTCAATACCTTGGTCTGCTTCCTTTTTGTGTTGTGATATTCTGTATCTCACAAATGTTATCCTTGATGCAATTGTTTGTATGTATCATTTGTATCTGATTCAACTATTTTATATGGCGTATTTTCTGTTATGTGTCTGTACTTTGTAATAAAATTTTCTTTTTTACCTACTATGTATTTTTTATGGTAATGCCCCCAAAATCCCACCCTAGGGGAACCCCTTGTTCTTTTTCTTTGTTATGGGATGTGGCATACCTTTTTTGTTTGCTACTTCTGGTCAGAGCCCTCTCGATGCACCATGTGAATCAGACGCTGGCAAAGGTTGCTGGAACCGATCAGACCTTGGGGCTGCGGACTAAAAAATTGTCGGAACGCATCGGACAGACAGCCACCTTCTCCACCGCTCCTTCTGTGACTGACCAAAGCCTCAGCAACACATTGTCCAGGAGGACCAGGAAATTGTAACCTCCCAGGCTCTGGAAACGTGTTGCACAAACCTTTCTGCAAGGCCTTCCAAAGATGTTTCATCCTCTGCTCCCTCTGCGATGGCAAGATAAGGTCCGCAACCTTACCCTTGTAACATGGATCAAGGAGGGTTGCCAGCCAGTAATCATCTCTCCCCTTGATACCACAAATATGAGGATCCTTCTGCAGGCTTTGCAGGATCAGGGAGGCCATGCAGCGTAGGTTTGCTGAGGCATTCCGTCCAGAGTCCTCTGGGGCACTAAGGACAACATGATCTGCAGCCACCTCCTCCCAGCCACATACAAGTCCATGGGTTTCTTCGGACTGTAAATGATCCCTTGAAGACTGCTGCTAATGCTGAGTGCCAGGCTCCACCTCCATGCTGACACAATCATCCTCCTCCTCCTGCCCGTCCTCTTCATGTGTGATCGGCAGGCATGCAGGGGGCCTTGAGAGGTAAGGAAGTCCTTCTCTTCCTCCCTCTGTTCTGCCACAAGTGCCCTGTCCATTATTCCATGCAGCGTGTGCTCCAACAGGTAGACAAGAGGGACAGTGTCACTGATGCATGCACTGTCACTGCTCACCATCCTCTTGGCCTCCTCAAATGGTGACAGGACAGTGCATGCATCCCTGATCATGGCCCACTGGCATGGGGAAAAAAACAAGGTCCCCTGACCCTGTCCTGGTGCCATAGTCGCATAGGTACTCATTGATGTCCCTCTGCTGCGTGTGCAGCTGCTGCAGCATGGCCAACGTTGAGTTCCACCTGGTGGGCATGTCACAGATTAGGCGGTTCTTGGGCAGGTTAAATTCCTTTTGGAGGTCAGCCAGCCGAGCACTGGAATTATATGATCTGTGGAAATGAACACAGACTTTCCTGGCCTGCCTCAGGACATCCTGTAAGCCCGGGTACCTGCCCAAGAACTGCTGAACCACCAAGTTAAGGACGTGAGCCAAACAGGGCACATGGGTCAGTTGTCCCTGTCAGAGGGAGGAGAGGAGGTTAGTGCCATTGTCGCAAACCACCATTCCTGGTCTAAGCTGGCGTGACGTCAGCTACCTCTGAACCTGCCCCTGCAGAGCTGACAGAATCTCTGCCCCAGTGTGGCTCCTGTCCCCCAAGCACACCAGCTCAAGCACCGCATGGCATCTTTTTGCCTGCGTGCTTGCATAGCCCCTTGAACGCCTAAGGAGCACCGCTGGTTCCGAGGACAAATCAGCACATGAAGAGGCCATGGTGAAAGAAGAAGAGGAAGGGGTGGGGGAGAGAGGTGTGGAAGAATCACCACTAGTAGAATTTTGGAGGCATGGTGGTGGAACAACCTCCAACACTACCGCACCCTGTCCTGCATCCTTCCCAGCTGCCAGAAGAGTTACCCAATGTGTGGTGAAAAATAGGTAACGTCCCTGTCCGTGCCTGCTGGACCATGAATCAGCGGTAATATGCACCTTACCGCTGACTGCCCTGTCCAGCGAGGCCAAGACATTGCCTTCCACATGACGGTAGAGAGCCTGAATCAACTTCTGTGAGAAAAAGTGGCGTTTGGGAACCTGCCACTGAGGAACCGCACATTCCACAAACTCACGGAAGGGGGCAGAGTCTACCAACTGAAAAGGCAGCAGTTGAAGTGCTAGCAATTTAGCCAAGCTAGCATTCAACCACAGGGCATGTGGATGGCTGGGAGCAAACTTCTTTTGGCGGTGCATCAGCTGGGGCAGGGAAAGTTGCCTGGTACAATCTGACATCGGTGTACCGATAGCAGGTTGCCCGCAAGTACTTGGCTGTGACACACCTAATTCTACACCTTCATTCCTCTCAGTGCAGGTTTCAGAGAGGACTGAAAGTATAGTGGGGTTGGAGATCCCAGCTGATGAGGAGCAAGGAGAGGTCCGCTTTGTTCTTTGGTGTGGGTCTTTTAGGTACGCTTGTCAATGAACTGAATGCAGGTCAACATATGTCTGGTCAAGCTTGTGCTGCCAAGGGGGTGATGTTTTGGCCACGCGAGATACGCTTGAGAGATATGTTGCAAATAGCAGCAGTGGAATCTGATGCACTCGTCTCAAAAAAGGCCCACACCAAACAACTTTTGAAATAACGTGCAGAGACAGCAGCGCCCTGCACATGTGGAGCTCTGCAGTGTGATTCAGTCGGTGTGCTGCCCTTAAGCCGGCCCCTGGAGGGCAGCCTGCCTCGTTGGAGATGTGCTTCCTCCTCCTCCTCCTCTCTCCTATCAGGAACCCACGTGGAGTCAGTGACCTCATCATCCCTCCCTCCTCATCACTGGAGCAAAGTTGGCAGTATGCTGCAGCTGGGGGGACATGACTGCCAGATTGTTGTCCCTCTTGGGCACCCCCTCTCTCTGGGCTCACGTTACTGCCTTCCTCTTGCTGGGTACCATCATCGGAGCCTTCAAAATGCTGGGCATCCTCCTGGAGCATGTACCCAACACTGTGGTCAAACAGTTTGGGGGGCTCCTCAGGAGGACATGGTGGGGCTAGGGAAGGAGTGACTGATGCCATTGAGCCGAGGGAAGAGGCCGCGTTGGCAGCTGCTTTGCCAGACAAAGTACCCTGAGCCTGGGTGAGAGAGGATGAGGAGGATGAGGACGGCTTGGTCATCCACTCTACCAAGTCTTCCACATGTTGCGGCTCAACACAGCCAGGTGCCAAAAAAAAGGAATAGCGTGTCCCACAGCCACGTGCTGATGAGGATGTACCATCTCCACGACCAGCGCTGTTGCCTCTAGACACAGAGCCTGTTTGCCCTCTTTTATTGGCTTGTGACTGTCTGCCTCTCCTTGTTGGCCTTCCAGACACACTAATGGCCTGCAGTGAGATATAACTGCACAAAGCTGGGATGTATATATATACTGATACTGCAGCTAGCAGAATCAACTGCCTGCCTGTGGTACTAATAAGATCAGAAGAACATCACCAATTTTCTTCAGGTAGCTTTAGGTGCACACTGTGCAGAGGACACAGTACACTAACTGTAAATACTGTAGCCTCCTGCCTGTGTTATTAATAGGAGCAGAACAATAACAATTGTCTTCAGGTAGCTTCAGGTGCACACTGGGCAGAGGATGCAGTACACTAACAGTAAATACTGTAGCTGCCTGCCTGTGGTACTAACAGGTTTAGGAGAACACAACCAATTTTCTTCAGGTAGCTTTAGGTGCACATTGAGCAGAGGACACAGTATAATAACTGTAAATACTGCAGCTGTATACCTGTGGTACTAATAGGATCCTAAGAACACCACCAATTTTCTTCAGGTAGCTTTAGGTGCACACTGAGCAGAGGACACAGTACAACAACTGTAAATACTGCAGCTGAATACCTGTGGTAATAATAGGATCATAAGAACACCACCAATTTTCTTCAGGTAGCTTTAGGTGCACACTGTGCAGAGGACACAGTACACTAACTGTAAATGCTGTAGCTGCCTGACTGTGGTATAAAAAGGATCAGAACAACAGCAATTGTTTTCAGGTAGCTTTAGGTGCACACTGTGCAGAGGACGCAGAACACTAACTGTAAATACTGCAGCTGCCTGCCTGTGGTACTAATAGGATCATTCGAACACCACCAATTGTCTTCAGGTAGCTTTAGGTGCACACTGTGCAGAGGACACAGTACACTAACTGTAAATACTGTAGCTGCCTGCCTGTGGTATTAATAGGAGCAGAACAACAACAATTGTCTTCAGGTAGCTTCAGGTGCACACTGTGCAGAGGACGCAGTACACTAACTGTAAATACTGCAGCTGCCTGCCTGTGGTACTAACAGGTTTAAAAGAACACAACCAATTTTCTTCAGGTAGCTTTAGGTGCACACTGAGCAGAGGACACAGTATAATAACTGTAAATACTGCAGCTGCCTACCTGTGGTACTAATAGGATCATAAGAACACCACCAATTTTCTTCAGGTAGCTTTAGGTGCACACTGTGCAGAGGACACAGTACACTAACTGTAAATACTGTAGCTGCCTGCCTGTGGTATTAATAGGAGCAGAACAACAGCAATTGTCTTCAGATAGCTTTAGGTGCACACTGTGCAGAGGACGCAATACACAAACTTGTAAATACTGCAGCTGCCTGCGGTACTAATATTATCAGAAGAACACCACCAATTTTCTTCAGGTAGCTTTAGGTGCACACTGAGCACAGGACACAGTACAATAACTGTAAATACTGCAGCTGCCTACCTGTGGTAATAATAGGATCATAAGAACACCACCAATTTTCTTCAGGTAGCTTTAGGTGCACACTGTGCAGAGGACACAGTACACTAACTGTAAATACTGTAGCTGCCTGCCTGTGGTATTAAAAGGATCAGAACAACAGCAATTGTTTTCAGGTAGCTTTAGCTGCACACTGTGCAGAGGACGCAGAACACTACTTGTAAATACTGCAGCTGCCTGCCTGTGGTACTAATAGGATCATTAGAACACCACCAATTGTCTTCAGGTAGCTTTAGGTGCACACTGTGCAGAGGACACAGTACACTAACTGTAAATACTGTAGCCTCCTGCCTGTGGTATTAATAGGCGCAAAACAACAATTGTCTTCAGGTAGCTTTAGGTGCACACTGTGCAGAGGACGCAGTGCACTAACTGTAAATACTGCAGCTGCCTGCCTGTGGTACTAATAGGTTTAGAAGAACACCACCAATTTACTTCAGGTAGCTTTAGGTGCACACTGTGCAGAGGACACAGTACACTAAATGCAAATACTGCAGCTGCCTGCCTGTGGTACTAATAGGATCATAAGAACACCACCAATTTTCGTCAGGTAGCTTTAGGTGCACACTGTGCAGAGGACACAGTACACTAACTGTAAATACTGTAGCTGCCTGCCTGTGGTATTAATAGGAGCAGAACAACAGCAATTGTCTTCAGGTAGCTTTAGGTGCACACTGTGCAGAGGACACACTACACTAACTTATAAATACTTCAGCTGCCTGTGGTACTAATAGGATCAGAAGAACACCACCAATTTTCTTCTGGTTGCTTTAGGTGCACACTGAGCAGAGGACACAGTACACTAACTGTAAATACTGTAGCTGCCTGCCTGTGCTATTAATAGGAGCAGAACACCACCAATTTTCTTCAGGTAGCTTTAGGTGCACACTGTGCAAAGGACACACTACACTAACTTGTAAATACTACAGCCGCCTGCGGTACTAATAGGATCAGAAGAACACCACCAATTTTCTTCAGGTAGCTTTAGGTGCACACTGTGCAGAGGACAAAGTAGACTAACTTGTAAATACTACAGCTGCCTGCGGTACTAATAGGATCACAAGAACACCTCCAATTTTCTTCAGGTAGCTTTAGGTGCACACTGTGCAGAGGACGCACTGCACTAACTTGTAAATACTGCAGCTGCCTGCGGTACTAATAGGATCAGAAGAACACCATCAATTTTCTTCAGGTAGCTTTAGGTGCACACTGTGCAGAGGACGCACTACACTAACTTGTAAATACTGCAGCTGCCTGCAGTACTAATAGGATCAGAAGAACACCACCAAATTTTTTTAGGTAGATTTAGGTCCACACTGTTCAGAGGATGCAGTACACTAACTGTAAATACTGCAGCTGCCTGCCTGTGGTACTAATAGGATCATAAGAACACCACCAATTTTCTTCAGGTAGCTTTAGGTGCACACTGTGCATAGGACACAGTACACTAACTGTAAATACTGTAGCTGCCTGCCTGTGGTATTAATAGGAGCAGAACAACAGGAATTGTCTTGAGGTATCTTTAGGTGCACACTGTGCAGAGGACGCACTACACTAACTTGTAAATACTACAGCTGCCTGCGCTACTAATAGGATCAGAAGAACACCACCAATTTTCTTCAGGTAGCTTTAGGTGCACACTGAGCAGAGGACACAGTACACTAACTGTAAATACTGTAGCTGCCTGCCTGTGGTATTAAAAGGATCAGAAGAACACCACCAAATGTTTTTAGGTAGCTTTAGGTGCACACTGTGCAGAAGACGCACTACACTAACTTGTAAATACTGCAGCTGCCTGCAGTACTAATAGGATCAGAAGAACACCACCAATTTTCTTCAGGTAGCTTTAGGTGCACACTGTGCAGAGGACGCACTACACTAACTTGTAAATATTACAGCTGCCTGCAGTGCTAATAGGATCAGAAGAACACCACCAATTTTCTTCAGGTAGCTTTAAGTGCACACTGTGCAGAGGACGCACTACAGCAAATTGTAAATACTACAGCTGCCTGCGGTACTAATAGGATCAGTAGAACACCACCAATTTTCTTCAGGTAGCTTTAGGTGCACACTGTGCAGAGGACGCACTACACTAACTTGTAAATACTGCAGCTGCCTGCAGTACTAATAGGATCAGAAGAACACCACCAATTGTTTTTAGGTAGCTTTAGGTGCACATTGTGCAGAGGATGCCAGCTGATCTATTGCCTGGTTTTCCTGAGGTGTGAGATCTGTAGACCCCTGGGGTTTGTAATACATGTTCTTTACCATAAGTTTTTGTGCGAACAATTCGAACAATTCGAGATCCTTGACAACCTCGAACCTGTCCATGTTCTCATTAGGGCAAAACCCTAGTCCCTTCTGGAGTATGCTTGTTTCCCCTTCTGTGAGGAAGGGGAAACAAGCGGTAAGGCTGTCCCCTCCGGAACACATCAGGGGAACTGCCTTTGTTCCTCTTCTCCGGATCTGGATCAGCAATTGCTGATTCCAGCTCCGGCTTTCCGTGCCAGTGGGAGTGGACGGCGGCGCGCGTCTCCGGGACGCAGCGCCGTGATGTCAGCCGTGACGATGCGCCCCAGCCTGACTGGTGCGCATGCGCGGTATGGGGTTGGGGCCGGCGCCTGTGGGGAGGCGCGGCGCGGTCCACGCCCAGGGGGTCCATCATTGAACCAGGGTCACAGGATACACGTTTAGAGGCTGACTGTTTGTCAGCTGGGGGAAACTAGGAGGAGTTAACTTAGGGTAGACTCGGTGCGCACAGCTGATTGCTTTTGCAATCAGCTGGCAGCGCACCCAGCATAGTTAAATACTCCAGCTCATTCACTCTGATCTTTGTGATCGGAGGAGGATGTTGTACTCACGCTGCACTCTTGGCTGCTAGAGTAAGTTACTATTGTTGATTGGGGGCACTTGGGACTGTTACTCTTCAGACTATTCTCAATTTTGGTGTGGTTTATAATACCACAACCTGCTCACATTTTTCACAAGCTCCACTTTCTTCTTTATACCAGGTCTCTTCTTTAGTATCAGATGCTTGGCAACCAACATGGCATTCTGTGAGCCCTCCTCCCCTCCCCTACATTACATCTTGTAGGTGTCATTTTTGGCTCTAGCTCCCAGGTATGTCTCCTGTCGCTAGCCTCCACATATATGCATGTTATTTATTTCTCTGGGACCCGTCATGTTTTGGATCCCAATTCATATGGGTGCTCATCTTTATTTATTTGCCACTTCTCATGGTACCATATGCTTGGTCCTAGGTCCGAAGATCCTTTTGGACCCCAGCCCACGCACAGGCGCCACACCAAACTCTTGGACGTGGCGCTTTTCAGCATTTTTGGGGACTGTACTCCTTATATCAATCACCTATAGTGTTTCACCTACCCACAATTGGATTTTCGCTATGTGCACAAGGCCTGGGATACCACAGCAGAGCTGATTCTATGTCTTGAATGCTTTTACAACATTTGCATTGGATAAGAGAGTTTATTCTCACACAGACCCTCACAGGATGTGGGGGGTATATCTTCTCATATATGTATGTGATGTTAACCATTTGTCTTTTGCTTTTGTAATATTCAATATATGATAATTCTCACTTATCAAACGTTGATGAAGGATTTTCCGAAACGCGTCGGTTTAGTGAGACTTCCTTCATTCAATACCTTGGTCTACTTCCTTGTTGTGTTGTGATATTCTGTTTCTCACACATGTTATCCTTGATGCAATTGTTTGTATTTATTTGTATCTGATTCAACTATTTTATATGTCATATTTTCTGTTATGTGTCTGTACTTTGTAATAAAATTTTCTTTTTTACCTACTATGTATTTTTTATGGTAATGCCCCCAAAATCCCACCCTAGGGGAACCCCTTGTTCTGATTCACATGGTGCAGGATTAACTGGGGCAAGCTCAGACTTGGACACCTTTCCTACCAAAAATCCTCTGGGTTACTGGGTCTTGAGGATGGATCACTGGCCAGAGCTTGCACAGTATGCAATTAAGCTACTGACCTGTCCTGCATCCAGCGTTCTTTCGGAACGCACATTCAGTGCTGCTGGAGGCTTTGTAACCAATCACAGGGTGCACCTGTCCACTAATTTGGTCGATCGGCTGACCTTCATAAAAATGAATCAGTCTTGGATCACTAGCTACCAAGCACCTGATGCTGATGTAACCGATTGATTTTTTTTTAATGTGAGATCCCTTCAAGACTGCCTATGCTGATGCTGAGTGACTATCCTGTTATGCTGAGTCACAATCATCTTCCTCCTCAATTTTCATGCTGATCCCACCCTAGGGGAACCCCTTGTTCTTTTTCTTTGTTATGGGATGTGGCATACCTTTTTTGTTTGCTACTTCTGGTCAGAGCCCTCTCGATGCACCATGTGAATCAGACGCTGGCAAAGGTTGCTGGAACCGATCAGACCTTGGGGCTGCGGACTAAAAAATTGTCGGAACGCATCGGACAGACAGCCACCTTCTCCACCGCTCCTTCTGTGACTGACCAAAGCCTCAGCAACACATTGTCCAGGAGGACCAGGAAATTGTAACCTCCCAGGCTCTGGAAACGTGTTGCACAAACCTTTCTGCAAGGCCTTCCAAAGATGTTTCATCCTCTGCTCCCTCTGCGATGGCAAGATAAGGTCCGCAACCTTACCCTTGTAACATAGATCAAGGAGGGTTGCCAGCCAGTAATCATCTCTCCCCTTGATACCACGAATATGAGGATCCTTCCGCAGGCTTTGCAGGATCAGGGAGGCCATGCAGCGTAGGTTTGCTGAGGCATTCCGTCCAGAGTCCTCTGGGGCACTAAGGACAACATGATCTGCAGCCACCTCCTCCCAGCCACATACAAGTCCATGGGTTTCTTCGGACTGTAAATGATCCCTTGAAGATTGCTGCTAATGCTGAGTGCCAGGCTCCACCTCCATGCTGACACAATCCTCCTCCTCCTCCTGCTCGTCCTCTTCATGTGTGATTGGCAGGCATGCAGGGGGCCTTGAGAGGTAAGGAAGTCCTTCTCTTCCTCCCTCTGTTCTGCCACAAGTGCCCTGTCCATTATTCCATGCAGCGTGTGCTCCAACAGGTAGACAAGAGGGACAGTGTCACTGATGCCTGCACTGTCACTGCTCACCATCCTCTTGGCCTCCTCAAATGGTGACAGGACAGTGCATGCATCCCTGATCATGGCCCACTGGCATGGGGAAAAAAAACAAGGTCCCCTGACCCTGTCCTGGTGCCATAGTCGCATAGGTACTCATTGATGTCCCTCTGCTGCGTGTGCAGCCGCTGCAGCATGGCTAACGTTGAGTTCCACCTGGTGGGCATGTCACAGATTAGGCTGTTCTTGGGCAGGTTAAATTCCTTTTGGAGGTCAGCCAGCCGAGCACTGGCATTATATGACCTGCGGAAATGAACACAGACTTTCCTGGCCTGCCTCAGGACATCCTGTAAGCCCGGGTACCTGCCCAAGAACCGCTGAACCACCAAGTTAAGGACGTGAGCCAAACAGGGCACATGGGTCAGTTGTCCCTGTCAGAGGGCGGAGAGGAGGTTAGTGCCATTGTCGCAAACCACCATTCCTGGCTTAAGCTGGCGTGACGTCAACTACCTCTGAACCTGCCCCTGCAGAGCTGACAGAATCTCTGCCCCAGTGTGGCTCCTGTCCCCCAAGCACACCAGCTCAAGCACCGCATGGCATCTTTTTGCCTGCGTGCTTGCATAGCCCCTTGAACGCCTAAGGAACACCTCTGGTTCCGAGGACAAATCAGCACATGAAGAGGCCATGGTGAAAGAAGAAGAGGAAGGGGTGGGGGAGAGAGGTGTGGAAGAATGACCACTAGTAGAATTTTGGAGGCATGGTTGCGGAACAACCTCCAACACTACCGCACCCTGTCCTGCATCTTTCCCAGCTGCCAGAAGAGTTACCCAATGTGTGGTGAAAAATAGGTAACGTCCCTGTGCGTGCCTGCTGGACCATGAATCAGCGGTAATATGCACCTTGCCGCTGACTGCCCTGTCCAGCGAGGCCAAGACATTGCCTTCCACATGATGGTAGAGAGCCGGAATCGCCTTCCGTGAGAAAAAGTGGCGTTTGGGTACCTGCCACTGAGGAACCGCACATTCCACAAACTCACGGAAGGGGGCAGAGTCTACCAACTGAAAAGGCAGCAGTTGAAGTGCTAGCAATTTTGCCAAGCTAGCATTCAACCGCTGGGCATGTGGATGGCTGGGAGCAAACTTCTTTCGGCGGTGCAGCAGCTGGGGCAGGGAAATTTGCCTGGTACAATCTGACGTCGGTGTACCAAAAGCAGATTGCCCACAAGGCTGTGACACACCTAATTCTACACCTTCATTCCTCTCAGTGCAGGTCTCAGAGAGGACTGGAGGTCTAGTGGGGTTGGAAATCTCAGCTGATGAGGAGCAAGGAGAGGTCCTCTTTGTTCTTTGGTGTGGGTCTTTTAGATACGCTTGCCAACGAACTGCATGGCAGGTCAACATATGTCTGGTCAAGCATGTGGTACCCAAGCGGGAGATGTTTTGGCCACGTGAGATACGCTTGAGACATATGTTGCAAATAGCAGCGGTGCGATCTGATGCACTCGTCTCAAAAAAGGCCCACACCAAAGAACTTTTTGAATAACGCGCAGAGACTGCAGCGCCCTGCACATGTGGAGCTTTGGGGTGTGATGCAGTCAATGTGCTGCCCTTAGGCTGGCCCCTGGAGGGCATCCTGCTCGTTGGTGATGTGCCGCCTCCTCCTCCTCCTCCTCCTCTCTCCTATCAGGCACCCACGTTGAGTCAGTGACCTCATCATCCCCTCCCTCCTCATCACTGGAGCAAACCTGGCAGTATGCTGCAGCAGGGGGAGCATGACTGCCAGATTGCTGTCCTTCTTGGGCACCCCCTCTGTCCGTGCTCATGTTACTGCCTTCATTGAGCTCAGTATCATCATCAGAGCCTTCCAAATGCTGGGCATCCTCCTGGAGCATGTACCCAACACTGTGGTCAAACAGTTCGAGAGACTCCTCATGAGGACATGGTGGAGCTAGGGAAGGAGTCACTGATGACATTGAGCCGAGGGAAGAGGCCGCTGCTTTGCCAGACAAAGCACCCTGGGCATGGGTGAGAGAGGATGAGGAGGATGAGGACGGCTGGGTCATCCACTCGACCAAGTCTTCCGCATGTTGCGGCTCAACACGGCCAGCTGCCGAAAAAAAGCCCAAGCGTGTCCCATGGCCACGTGCTGATGAGGATGCACCGTCTCCACGACCAGAACTAGACACAGAGCCTATGTACTGATACTGCAGCTAGCAAAATCAACTGCCTGCCTGTAGTATGAGAACACCACCAACCTTCTACAGGTAGCTTTAGCTAAACACTGTGAGGTGGACGCACCCCACTAACTTGTAGGTTTAGCTGAACACTGTGAGCAGGACGCACTGCACTAACTGTAAATAGTCTAGCTGCCTGACCGTGGTACTAATAGGATCAAAAGAACACCAGTAATTTTCTTCAGGTAGCTTTATATACTGTAACAAGACAAGCCTGCCTGTCAGTAGGAAGATAACAGGAGTGGATCTAGCTGAACACTGTGAGCAGGACGCACTGCACTAAATGTAAATAGTCTAGCTGCCTGACCGTGGTACTAATAGGAACAAAAGAACACCAGTAATTTTCTTCAGGTAGCTTTATATACTGTAACAAGACAAGCCTGCCTGTCAGTAGGAAGATAACAGGAACGGATCTAGCTGAACACTGTGAGCAGGACGCACTGCACTAAATGTAAATAGTCTAGCTGCCTGACCGTGGTACTAATAGGATCAAAAGAACACCAGTAATTTTCTTCAGGTAGCTTTATATATTGTAACAAGACAAGCCTGCCTGTCAGTAGGAAGATAATAGGAACGGATCTAGCTGAACACTGTGAGCAGGACGCACTGCACTAAATGTAAATAGTCTAGCTGCCTGACCGTGGTACTAATAGGATCAAAAGAACACCAGTAATTTTCTTCAGGTAGCTTTATATACTGTAACAAGACAAGCCTGCCTGTCAGTAGGAAGATAACAGGAACGGATCTAGCTGAACACTGTGAGCAGGACGCACTGCACTAAGTGTAAATAGTCTAGCTGCCTGACCGTGGTACTAATAGGATCAAAAGAACACCAGTAATTTTCTTCAGGTAGCTTTATATACTGTAACAAGACAAGCCTGCCTGTCAGTAGGAAGATAACAGGAACGGATCTAGCTGAACACTGTGAGCAGGACGCACTGTACTAAATGTAAATAGTCTAGCTGCCTGACCGTGGTACTAATAGGATCAAAAGAACACCAGTCATTTTCTTCAGGTAGCTTTATATACTGTAACAAGACAAGCCTGCCTGTCAGTAGGAAGATAACAGGAACGGATCTAGCTGAACACTGTGAGCAGGACGCACTGTACTAAATGTAAATAGTCTAGCTGCCTGACCGTGGTACTAATAGGATCAAAAGAACACCAGTCATTTTCTTCAGGTAGCTTTATATACTGTAACAAGACAAGCCTGCCTGTCAGTAGGAAGATAACAGGAACGGATCTAGCTAAACACTGTGAGCAGGACGCACTGTACTAAATGTAAATAGTTTAGCTGCCTGACCGTGGTACTAATAGGATCAAAAGAACACCAGTCATTTTCTTTAGGTAGCTTTATATACTGTAACAAGACAAGCCTGCCTGTCAGTAGGAAGATAACAGGAACGGATCTAGCTGAACACTGTGAGCAGGACGCACTATACTAAATGTAAATAGTCTAGCTGCCTGACCGTGGTACTAATAGTATCAAAAGAACACCAGTAATTTTCTTTAGGTAGCTGTAAATACTGTAACAAGACACGCCTGCCTGTCAGTAGGAAGATAACAGGAACGGATCTAGCTGAACACTGTGAGCAGGACGCACTGCACTAAATGTAAATAGTCTAGAAGATAACAGGAACGGATCTAGCTAAACTGAATACAGTGTATATATATATATGCAACACCTGGGATGCATATATATACACAATACACTTTAAGTGCAGCTAACTGACTAACTGTCCTGCCTAATCTAGCTAACTCAAATGAAATGACACTGTCTCTCTCTCTCTCTAAGCACACCGGAACACACTGCACAGGGCCGCCGTGCAGGCGGCCTTATATAGTGTGGGGCGTGTACTAAATCCCCTGAGCCATAATTGGCCAAAGCCTCCTTGGCTTTGGCCAATTACGGCTCTCTGTTCAGGCGGCACTGTGATTGGCCAAGCATGCGGGTCATAGTGCATGCTTGGCCAATCATCAGCAAGCAATGCACTGCGATGCCGCAGTGAATTATGGGCCATGACGCGCCACACGAATTTGTCGCGAACGGCCCATATCGTTCGCAATTCGGCGAACGACCGAACAGCCAATGTTCGAGTCGAACATGGGTTCAACTCGAACATGAAGCTCATCCCTATTGGGCACACCCTCTCTCTGGGCTCACGTTACTGCCTTCCTCTAGCTGGGTACCATCATCGGAGCCTTCAAAATGCTGGGCATCCTCCTGGAGCATGTACCCAACACTGTGGTCAAACAGTTTGGGGGGCTCCTCAGGAGGACATGGTGGGGCTAGGGAAGGAGTGACTGATGCCATTGAGCCGAGGGAAGAGGCCGCGTTGGCAGCTGCTTTGCCAGACAAAGTACCCTGAGCCTGGGTGAGAGAGGATGAGGAGGATGAGGACGGCTTGGTCATCCACTCTACCAAGTCTTCCACATGTTGCGGCTCAACACAGCCAGCTGCCAAAAAAAGGAATAGCGTGTCCCACAGCCACGTGCTGATGAGGATGTACCATCTCCACGACCAGCGCTGTTGCCTCTAGACACAGAGCCTGTTTGCCCTATTTTATTGGCTTGTGACTGTCTGCCTCTCCTTGTTGGCCTTCCAGACATACTAATGGCCTGCAGTGAGATATAACTGCACAAAGCTGGGATGTATATATATACTGATACTGCAGCTAGCAGAATCAACTGCCTGCCTGTGGTTCTAATAAGATCAGAAAAACATCACCAATTTTCTTCAGGTAGCTTTAGGTGCACACTGTGCAGAGGACACAGTACACTAACTATAAATACTGTAGCCTCCTGCCTGTGATATTAATAGGAGCAGAACAACAACAATTGTCTTCAGGTAGCTTCAGGTGCACACTGGGCAGAGGACGCAGTACACTAACTGTAAATACTGAAGCTGCCTGCCTGGGGTACTAACAGGTTTAGGAGAACACAACCAATTTTCTTCAGGTAGCTTTAGGTGCACACTGAGCAGAGGACACAATATAACTGTAAATACTGCAGCTGTATACCTGTGGTACTAATAGGATCATAAGAACACCACCAATTTTCTTCAGGTAGCTTTAGGTGCACACTGAGCAGAGGACACAGTACAATAATTGTAAATACTGCAGCTGCCTACCTGTGGTAATAATAGGATCATAAGAACACCACCAATTTTCTTCAGGTAGCTTTTTTTTTATTTTATTTTTTTTTTTCCTTTCAATAAATTTTTATTAGTAGTAGCAAGAAAAATTTCTTACATAACCTTTGTAAAAGACATTACATGGTGCAAAGATATGAAGATACATAAGAAGCAAAATAATTTGAGGAAAAACCTCTCAATGCAAGACGTAAAACGAATGGTCCGAACAGCAGAATTCTTAGTTACAGTTTAAAGTAAATCAAAATTTCTAAACTAAAATAGACATATCTCTGGTGATAGGACAATGAAGGATGTGTAATCTGCCAGAGCAAAAACCTACATGAGTCAGGTATAACTCATTTACCGGATTAAATGAGGAGTGGTTGTAATGAGTAAGGAAGACTTTATTACATTATTTGCCAGGGAACCGGGATCAGGGGAGACGCCCACCACCCGCCCCTATGGGAACACACTGCGGGCTTAGGGCCACTCCCCTCTCCCAGAACCCCAACCTCAGTCGAGTCTAATATAAATGGGGTAGCCCAATATCAATATCTAAATGTGGCTATTAGACCTGTCCTATCCCGCAGAAGGTTATCTACGGGTGGTCGGACTAACCTAGGGCCATAGATGTCCTCATAGAGGGAGTTATTTAAACAATCAGGATAGCTCTGGGGCTTTGGGGCCAGAGGGTGTTAGGGTTTTACTATGTCCCACCGGAAAGGGGTAAAAAAAAGAAGTATACAAAAAATTAAATAAATCTCAGGGTTGAATATTTTACATAGAGAACAATCAGAGAGTCTGAGGTACTAAAGGGAGAGGGTAGTCAAGGAGACTGATGGAGTGGGAGGTAGGTGGGGGAATTCCCATCGCATTTAATGAGGGATGATGTCGGAGTCTCTCAGAGAGCCTGTTGCCCTGGTAGGCTAATGCCAGGGCGTAAGGAAATATGGCAAAAGTTGGCCCAAGGTTCCCAGATAAACTCAAACTTATTAACTTTATCTTGGATAATGCTCACTATCTTTTCTTGTGCCATAATCCAGGAAATTTTATGCTTCACCGCTGTGAATGGGACTCTGTGTTTTTTCCAGCAAGAGGCTATTGTTATTTTGGTGCCCAATAGAACGAAGAAGATCAGTTGTTGGGTGTATTTATCAACCCTATCTACTTTCAGATTCAATAAGGCTATCTCCGGAATTTGAGGGATCTGAGCGGTGGATATTTTGCAGATCACTGAGAATACTTTGTTCCATAAGCCCATTATCCGTGGACATGTCCACCATACATGGAGCAGAGTCCCAATGTGGTTGCAACCACGGAAGCACAGCGGGGAAGCATCAGGATTTATCTTAGCCAAAAGATAGGGTACCCTGTACCATCTCATGAGCACCTTAATGCTGCCCTCCATGAGGGAAACATTAAGGATTCCCTTAAATGAGCGATGAAAGCAGTAGAACCATTGATCACTTTCCCATGAGATATCAAGGTCTTTTTCCCAAAACAAGGCGTACGGAGGCTTGGACACAGCAGAGGCAAGTGAAGCATATATGATGGAGATCCCCCCTCTCTGATCCACTGCACCCGCACACCATGATTCATAGTTAGTTATTGAAGGGGGCTCTGGTTTGTTTGGCCAAATGGAATGAAGGAAATGTTGGATCTGCATAAAGCGAAAGCGTTCGGCAGGGGGCATTTCGAGCTTACTTGTACAGAGGGCTAAGGAGAGTGGGCCTGTGGAGGAGAAGTAGTTCCCTATTCTGAGTAATCCTTTATTCAACCACCAACTAAACGCTAAAATGTTCATTCCCGGCGGGAAGTTAGGGTTATGAAAAATATGTGTCAGGGTTTTAGGGGAGAAATCAGGGAGGGATTTTTATAGAGTCGGTCACATAATGCAAGAGAGTGTGATAATGTGGGGGCTAGAATGGGTGGTCTCAATTTGGACGGAGACCAAAGTAAGAAGTCAATTGTGTGGTGAGGGACTGCATGGCGTTCCGTTGATACCCAATCAGGTTTCTGGCCCTTTGAATAAACGATGGATATCTGGGCTAGCTGGGCAGCCTGATAATACCACCAAATGTTGGGAAGAGCTAGACCCCCTTGTGATTTGGGGCGGAATAGAATGTGTTGTGCACAACGACTTCCCCTTGATCCCCATATGAATTTTATGATTTTGGATTGGAGTAATTGAACTTGTGATTTTTGGATGGGGATGGGCAAGGATCTGAATAGGTAAAGAATACGGGGTAGGAGGGTCATTTTGACTGCATTAATACGGCCAAGCCAAGATAAGTTATGGTTATAGCAATTGGATAGGTCCAAAATCAATTTACGGAAGGTGGCAGGGTAGTTGGAAGAGTAGAGAGAGGCTATATTTGCTGTGAGATTGACCCCTAGGTATGGAAGTGCGACCTCGTTCCAGGAAAACGGGAAGTGGTTTTGAAGGCTACTTAGAACATTAAGAGGAACCAAGATGTTCAGGGCGGAAGATTTGGCAACGTTAACTCGTAGGCCCGAAATCTCCCCAAACTTATCTAGCAAAGTGAAGATATTAGGAGTAGAGACTAGGGGGGAAGTTACAAAGAGTAACAAATCGTCGGCAAAGAGGGCGCATTTGTGCTCGTTTTTACCACACACCACCCCTTTGATGTCAGGGTGAGTTCTGACTGCGATAGCCAGAGATTCCATGGCTATGGCAAACAGAAGGGGGGAGAGCGGGCACCCCTGTCTGGTGCCCCTTTCTATTGTAAAAGGTTCAGAATAGTAGCCCTGAAATCTGACCTGTGCAGTAGGGCCGGAGTACAGGGCTCTAAGGATGTTCATGAAACGTTGACCAAAACCCCAGCGTTCTAATACATGGAATAAGTAGGGCCAGGTGACTGTGTCAAAAGCCTTTTGCAAATCGATGGATAACAAATAGCCGTGTTGCGGGGGGCCTCCGTCCCATTGAGATTTAAGAAGAGAGATAATGTTAATTGCTCTTCGGATCTGGTCAGGTCCTTGTCTCCCCGGGATAAAGCCCACTTGGTCCTTGTTGATATAAACTGCTATGCAGGAAGCTAACCGGTTGGAAAGAACTTTAGTTAATATTTTGAGATCATTGTTAATTAAGGAAATAGGACGGTAATTGGAGACCGTAGTCGTGTCTTTGCCAGGTTTTGGAATGACCGAGATGAAGGCCAGATTGAGGGCTTTATCCAGGGGAGATGCAGACCTGAGGGAGTTAAAGAATTTGACCAAATACGGAGTTAAGATAGGTCCGAATTTTTTGTAATAGCCCGCGGAAAAGCCGTCAGGTCCCGGGGCCGAGTTTTGTTTCAGATGTTTAATTACCCCAAGTACTTCTACTTCTGATATGGGATCGTCCATAAGGTCAGAGTGCTCAGACGATAATTTGGGAAGGGGTAAGCTAGTCAGGAAATCCGAGGTAGAATGGTCAGATGTTGATTGTTCCTGTTTATATTAAGATGTATAAAACTTGTGGAATGTTTCCATTATATTTTTGGGGTTTTGGGAAAGTTCGCCGGAATGAGTGCGAATTTTGGGGAAAGCAGCTGATCGAGGTCTTGGAGACAATTTGGTGGCTAATTTAGTTCCTATTTTGTCAGTCTGGTAGTAAAAGCGTGCGCCTGACCACCGGAGCTGTTTCTCAGCCTCGGAGGTGAGGGCTAGGTTTAAAGAAGTCCGCGCATTTTCCAGCGCCTCTAGAGAATCCTTAGTGGGGTTCTTCTTATGGGCTCTAGACAGGGATTGGTATCGTAACTTAAGGTTGTTAGTGTCAGCCGTGCGTTCCTTTTTAAGGTTGGAGGAGATTTGAATAATCTTCCCTCTGAGAACTGCCTTATGGGCCGCCCACAGCGTTTCCGGAGAAACTTCTCCCGTGTCATTAAGACGGAAATATTCCTGAATTTCTTTAGCTAGAATCGAGCATTGTATTGGGTCACTAAGGAGCCCTTCATTAAGGCGCCATATGAATTTATTTCCCGGGTTAGGAGATTGTTGGAGATATAGGAGAACCAAGGAGTGGTCCGAAATGGGGGAGTCTCTAATAACTGCTTTGTGAGCCCTGGGGATGTTATGTGATTGTATGAAAATATGGTTGATTCTAGAATAGAGGTGATGTGGGGCAGAGTAATGGGTAAAGTCTTTGGACCTAGGGTTCATTTCTCTCCATATGTCTACCAGGCCTAGAGAATGCAGAGTGGATGCTATTTTAGTACTATGTTTTGGGGGTTTTCTGGAGCGAGAAGGTCCCGACCCCGATTTGTCAAGGAAAGTATCAAAAGGGAGGTTCGTGTCTCCTCCCATTATTATTTTCCCCTCGAGTTTTGGGCCTAAAGTGGACAACATTGTGGAGAAAAAGGAAGCCTGGCCTTTATTTGGGGCGTAGTAAGAGATAAATGAGTATAATAAACCCTCAATCGTCCCTTTTACCAATAGAAACCTGCCTGCCTGGTCTTTAATGACTTCGGAGGGAGAAAATTTGAGGTGTTTTGAAAAACAGATGGCTACCCCTTTAGACTTATTTTCAGCATTGGAAAGAAAAAACTGAGTGTAGTTGCCATTTAAAAAGGAGGGGTTGTATGAGGCTGGGAAGTGAGTTTCTAGCAATAGGAGAACTGCGATTTTTTGTGATTTGTAGTGATTAAATAGTTTGCGCCATTTGACAGGGGAGTTCATGCCTTGTACATTATGCGTGGCTATACAGATTTGGGGAGGAGGAACGTGTGTGTCAGGGAGCATGGATCAGAGGGGGGGATGTGCTCATCACACAACAAGAGCCTACCTGAGACATCAAAATTTGTGCTCGTGTCCAAGCCTCCGTTGCCCGAGGGTCCTGGAATCCGGGATGTAGCGACATGGTTAGGCCCCTGAGAGACTCCGATAGTAGGTGAGGTGGGGAGGGGAGAACGTGGGGGAGGATCGACCCTGAGAAAGAGAAACAGGTCATGTCAAAAACAATGTAAAACAAATGATATAAACGATCGGACATATTTAGTGTAACTAAATAAGAATCTAAGAACCCTAACAGGGGGGAGGGCAGTCAGCCACCCTCTAAAAAGGTTTTTCCCAAAAAACGGGTACCCCGGAACAGGGGTTGTGAAGGTGTTTCTGAGTGGGGGAAAATACCACTCAGGAACTCGTGGAGGCGAAGTGCAGCCACTCCGGCCAAACCGCCATATAGAAAAACAAAAAGTGGAACCGTAAAAGCAAAAATTGTAGGAGACCTGAGAGAAGTGAAGCAACAAAAAAAAACAAAAAAAAAAAAAACAAAGCAAATGTCTCAGTGTCCCAACAGGGTCTGGCTAAAAGCCAGGCAAAAGAGAATGGGGGCTAGGGGTGTCAGCGTCCCATAGCCTAAAGGTTGCTCCAGGGAGACCTGGAGAGGAGAAGGCACTGTTGATAGCAGACTTTCCGTTAAGGGGGGCGTCCATCTTTGGATCTCTTGGCATGTTGTTTATGCAATAAGGGTTGGATGGGGCTCGAGGGTGGTGGTCTCTTCGCAGACTGAGGTGTTCTGGAATTCGTGGCAGCCAATGATGTTGGCGAGTGAGATATAAGGCCCAGTTGTAGCAGCAGACGTTCCCCATCTCCGAAATTTGTGAAGCTGTAAGACTTGTTTAGGTAGGCAAAGTTGAGGCGAAAGGGGAACGACCATCTATAGGTGATCGATTTTTGCGATAGGATGCTCAATAGAGGCTTTAATGATCTCCGTCTCTGAATCGTGAAGGGGGAAAGGTCCGCAAAAATTTGAATCGAGTGTCCCTGGAAGGAGAGATTTTCAGATTCTCTCGCTCTGTGCATGACTTCTTCTTTGACTCTGAAAAAATGGGGTTTAACCACAATATCTCTGGGTAGGACATCTTGGCGTGGGGGTTGCAAGGCCCTATGCGCCCGGTCTAGTTCCAGCCTGTAATCTGGTATATCCGGGATTAAATGTTTGATAAAAGAACAAACGATTTTCTCCGTGTCCTTAAAGGATTCTGGAAGGCCTCTTAGTCTGAAGTTATATCTTCGAGACCTGTTCTCGAGGTCATCGAGTTTTGAGTATGCCATATCCAGTTGGTCATGTAATTCTTGAATCCTGTCAGTGTTCTGGTTGGCAACTGCAGCAATTTGATCAGTCTTTGATTCGATTGCTTCAATGCGTGCACCCAGCTGTTGCAGATCAGCCTGTATAGTCGTGGTAATTTGTGAGGCATTGTGTGCCAAACCTCTTGTAAGCATATTGGAGAAAGTGATCATTAGGGCTGCAAAGTCAGTAGGGATGGGGGCAGAGAGATCATCCTGAGGGCTGGGCGGGGGGGCAGCTTTCCTCCATCTGGGATAGGGGGGGTGATTCCATAGGGTTGCAGCCTAAGGAGTTCGTGTGGGATCCTGTAAATAGCCCATCCTGGGGATTACTCACAGTTTGCGGTTTCATCATGGAGCTGGGGGAGGGCAGGGGAGGAAAGTCTTCTAAGGATGCTTCCAGATTCCCTGAGGAGCCTCGTGTGGCGCCGGCCGCCGCCATTTTTGTGGAGGCCGCAATCCGCGGGCCGGAGTATAGGAATCGGGATAGGTCCCGTCTTTCCGAGCCCCCGGTCATGCGAGGGGGTCCCTCAGGACTCCAGGAAGTGAGGAGGGGGTCCGATGGTCCGGTTCTGCCGCTATTTGTAGCTGTGGCAGGGTTAGTAGGCCGGAGTGGAGCGGAGCTCTCAGAACGAGCGACCGTTCATGGGGCTGACGCGCATGCGCCTCCTCTTCAGGTAGCTTTAGGTGCACACTGTGCAGAGGACACAGTACGCTAACTGTAAATGCTGTAGCTGCCTGCCTGTGGTATTAATAGGAGCAGAACAACAGCAATTGTCTTCAGGTAGCTTTAGGTGCACACTGTGCAGAGGACGCAGTACACTAACTGTAAATACTGTAGCTGCCTGCCTATGGTATTAAAAGGATCAGAACAACAGCAATTGTTTTCAGGTAGCTTTAGGTGCACACTGTGCAGAGGACGCAGAACACTAACTGTAAATACTGCAGCTGCCTGCCTGTTGTACTAATAGGATCATAAGAACACCACCAATTGTCTTCAGGTAGCTTTAGGTGCACACTGTGCAGAGGACACAGTACACTAACTGTAAATACTGTAGCTGCCTGCCTGTGGTATTAATAGGAGCAGAACAACAACAATTGTCTTCAGGTAGCTTCAGGTGCACACTGTGCAGAGGACGCAGTACACTAACTGTAAATACTGCAGCTGCCTGCCTGTGGTACTAACAGGTTTAGAAGAACACAACCAATTTTCTTCAGGTAGCTTTAGGTGCACACTGAGCAGAGGACACAGTATAATAACTGTAAATACTGCAGCTGCCTACCTGTGGTACTAATAGGATCATAAGAACACCACCAATTTTCTTCAGGTAGCTTTAGGCGCACACTGTGCAGAGGACACAGGACACTAACTGTAAATACTGTAGCTGCCTAGCTGTGGTATTAATAGGAGCAGAACAACAGCAATTGTCTTCAGATAGCTTTAGGTGCACACTGTGCAGAGGACGCACTACACAAACTTGTAAATACTGCAGCTGCCTGCGGTACTAATATTATCAAAAGAACACCACCAATTTTCTTCAGGTAGCTTTTGGTGCACACAGAGCAGAGGACACAGTACAATAACTGTAAATACTGCAGCTGCCTACCTGTGGTAATAATAGCATCATAAGAACACCACCAATTTTCTTCAGGTAGCTTTAGGTGCACACTGTGCAGAGGACACAGTACACTAACTGTAAATACTGTAGCTGCCTGCCTGTGGTATTAATAGGAGCAGAACAACAGCAATTGTCTTCAGGTAGCTTTAGGTGCACACTGTGCAGAGGACGCAGTACACTAACTGTAAATACTGTAGCTGCCTGCCTGTGGTATTAAACTGATCAGAACAACAGCAATTGTTTTCAGGTAGCTTTAGGTGCACACTGTGCAGAGGACGCAGAACACTAACTGTAAATACTGCAGCTGCCTGCCTGTGGTACTAATAGGATCATAAGAACACCACCAATTGTCTTCAGGTAGCTTTAGGTGCACACTGTGCAGAGGACACAGTACACTAACTGTAAATACTGTAGCCTCCTGCCTGTGGTATTAATAGGCGCAGAACAACAACAATTGTCTTCAGGTAGCTTTAGGTGCGCACTGTGCAGAGGACGCAGTGCACTAACTGTAAATACTGCAGCTGCCTGACTGTGGTACTAATAGGTTTAGAAGAACACCACCAATTTACTTCAGGTAGCTTTAGGTGCACACTGTGCAGAGGACACAGTACACTAAATGCAAATACTGCAACTGCCTGCCTGTGGTACTAATAGGATCATAAGAACACCACCAATTTTCTTCAGGTAGCTTTAGGTGCACACTGTGCAGAGGACACAGTACACTAACTGTAAATACTGTAGCTGCCTGCCTGTGGTATTAAAAGGATCAGAAGAACAACACCAATTGTTTTTAGGTAGCTTTAGGTGCACACTGTGCAGAAGATGCACTGCACTAACTTGTAAATACTGCAGCTGCCTGCAGTACTAATAGTATCATAAGAACACCACCAATTTTCTTCAGGTAGCTTTAGGTGCACACTGTGCAGAGGACGCACTACACTAACTTGTAAATACTACAGCTGCCTGCGGTACTAAGATCAGAAGAACACCTCCAACATTCTTCAGGTAGCTTTAGGTGCACACTGTGCAGAGGACGCACTGCACTAACTTGTAAATAATACAGCTGCCTGCGGTACTAATAGGATCAGAAGAACACCACCAATTGTTTTTAGGTAGCTTTAGGTGCACACTGTGCAGAGGACGCACTACACTAACTTGTAAATATTACAGCTGCCTGCAGTACTAATAGGATCAGAAGAACACCACCGATTTTCTTCAGGTAGCTTTAGGTGCACACTGTGCAGAGGACGCACTACACTAACTTGTATATACTGCAGCTGCCTGCGGTACTAATAGGATCAGAAGAACACCACCAATTTTCTTCAGGTAGCTTTAGGTGCACACTGTGCAGAGGACGCACTACACTAACTTGTAAATAATACAGCTGCCTGCGGTACTAATAGGATCAGAAGAACACCACCATTTTTCTTCAGGTAGCTTTAGGTGCACACTGTGCATAGGACGCACTGCACTAACTTGTAAATACTGCAGCTGCCTGCAGTACTGATAGGATCAGAAGAACACCACCAATTGTTTTTAGGTAGCTTCAGGTGCACATTGTGCAGAGGACACAGTACACTAACTGTAAATACTGTAGCCTCCTGCCTGTGGTATTAATAGGCGCAGAACAACAGCAATTGTCTTCAGGTAGCTTTAGGTGCGCACTGTGCAGAGGACGCAGTGCACTAACTGTAAATACTGCAGCTGCCTGCCTGTGGTACTAATAGGTTTAGAAGAACACCACCAATTTACTTCAGGTAGCTTTAGGTGCACACTGTGCAGAGGACACAGTACACTAAATGCAAATACTGCAACTGCCTGCCTGTGGTACTAATAGGATCATAAGAACACCACCAATTTTCTTCAGGTAGCTTTAGGTGCACACTGTGCAGAGGACACAGTACACTAACTGTAAATACTGTAGCTGCCTGCCTGTGGTATTAAAAGGATCAGAAGAACAACACCAATTGTTTTTAGGTAGCTTTAGGTGCACACTGTGCAGAAGATGCACTGCACTAACTTGTAAATACTGCAGCTGCCTGCAGTACTAATAGTATCATAAGAACACCACCAATTTTCTTCAGGTAGCTTTAGGTGCACACTGTGCAGAGGACGCACTACACTAACTTGTAAATACTACAGCTGCCTGCGGTACTAAGATCAGAAGAACACCTCCAACATTCTTCAGGTAGCTTTAGGTGCACACTGTGCAGAGGACGCACTGCACTAACTTGTAAATAATACAGCTGCCTGCGGTACTAATAGGATCAGAAGAACACCACCAATTGTTTTTAGGTAGCTTTAGGTGCACACTGTGCAGAGGACGCACTACACTAACTTGTAAATATTACAGCTGCCTGCAGTACTAATAGGATCAGAAGAACACCACCAAATTTCTTCAGGTAGCTTTAGGTGCACACTGTGCAGAGGACGCACTACACTAACTTGTATATACTGCAGCTGCCTGCGGTACTAATAGGATCAGAAGAACACCACCAATTTTCTTCAGGTAGCTTTAGGTGCACACTGTGCAGAGGACGCACTACACTAACTTGTAAATAATACAGCTGCCTGCGGTACTAATAGGATCAGAAGAACACCACCATTTTTCTTCAGGTAGCTTTAGGTGCACACTGTGCAGAGGACGCACTGCACTAACTTGTAAATACTGCAGCTACCTGCGGTACTGATAGGATCAGAAGAACACCACCAATTGTTTTTAGGTAGCTTCAGGTGCACATTGTGCAGAGGACGCACTACACTAACTTGTAAATATTACAGCTGCCTGCGGTACTAATAGGATCAGAAGAACACCACCAATTGTTTTTAGGTAGCTTTAGGTGCACACTGTGCAGAGGACGCACTACACAAACTTGTAAATACTGCAGCTGCCTGCGGTGCTAATATTATCAGAAGAACACCACCAATTTTCTTCAGGTAGCTTTAGGTGCACACTGTGCAGAGGACGCACTATACTAACTTGTAAATACTACAGTTGCCTGCGGTACTAATAGGATCAGTAGAACACCACCAATTTTCTTCAGGTAGCTTTAGGTGCACACTGTGCAGAGGACGCACTACACTAACTTGTAAATACTGCAGCTGCCTGCAGTACTAATCGGATCAGAAGAACACCACCAATTTTTTTTAGGTAGCTTTAGGTGCACACTGTTCAGAAGACGCAGTACAATAACTGTGAATACTGCAGCTGCCTGCCTGTGGTACTAATAGGATCATAAGAAAACCACCAATTTTCTTCAGGTAGCTTTAGGGGCACACTGTCCAGAGGACACAGCACACTAACTGTAAATACTGTAGCTGCCTGCCTGTGGTATTAATAGGATCAGAACAACACCACCAATTGTTTTTAGGTAACTTTAGGTGCACATTGTGCAGAGGATGCACTGCACTAACTTGTAAATACTGCAGCTGACGGCGAATACTAATAGGATCAGAAGAACACCACCAATTTTCTTCAGGTAGCTTTAGGTGCACACTGTGCAGAGGCCGCACTACACTAACTTGTATATACTGCAGCTGCCTGCGGTACTAATAGGATCAGAAGAACACCACCAATTTTCTTCAGGTAGCTTTAGGTGCACACTGTGCAGAGGACACACTG
This sequence comes from Lithobates septentrionalis, assembly GCA_037952835.1. Lineage (NCBI taxonomy): Eukaryota > Metazoa > Chordata > Amphibia > Anura > Ranidae > Lithobates > Lithobates septentrionalis. The sequence continues at coordinate 1,219,981 of JBBDGP010000261.1, forward strand.
CACTAACTTGTAAATACTGCAGCTGCCTGCGTTACTTATAGGATCTGAAGAACATCACCAATTTTCTACAGGTAGCTTGAGGTGCACACTGTGCAGAGGACGCACTACACTAACTTGTAAATACTGCAGCTGCCTGTGGTACTAATAGGATCAGAAGAACACCATACATTTTCTTCAGGTAGCTTTAGGTGCACACTGTGCAGAGGACGCACTACACTAACTTGTATATACTACAGCTGCCTCCGGTACTAAGATCAGAACACCTCCAATATTCTTCAGGTAGCTTTAGGTGCACACTGTGCAGAGGACGCACTACACTAACTTGTAAATACTACAGCTGCCTGCGGTACTAATAGGATCAGAAGAACACCAACAATTTTCATCAGGTAGCTTTAGGTGCACACTGAGCAGAGGACACAGTACACTAACTGTAAATACTGTAGCTGCCTGTCCCTGGTATTAATAGGATCAGAAGAACACAACCAATCGTTTTTAGGTAGCTTTAGGTGCACATTGTGCAGAGGATGCACTGCACTAACTTGTAAATACTGCAGCTGACGGCGAATACTAATAGGATCAGAAGAACACCACCAATTTTCTTCAGGTAGCTTAAGGTGCACACTGTGCAGAGGACGCACTACACTAACTTGTAAATACTGCAGCTGCCTGCGGTACTAATAAGGTCATAGGAACACCACCAATTTTCTTCAGGTAGCTTTAGGTGCACACTGTGCAGAGGATGCACTACACTAACTTGTAAATACTACAGCTCCCTTCGTTACTAATAGGATCAGAAGAACACCACCAATTTTCTTCAGGTAGCTTGAGGTGCACACTGTGCAGAGGACGCACTACACTAACTTGTAAATAATACAGCTGCCTGTGGTACTAATAGGATCAGAAGAACACCACCATTTTTCTTCATGTAGCTTTAGGTGCACACTGTGCAGAGGACGCACTGCACTAACTTGTAAATAATGCAGATGCCTGCGGTACTAATAGGATCAGAAGAACACCAACAATTTTCATCAGGTAGCTTTAGGTGCACACTGAGCAGAGGACACAGTACACTAACTGTAAATACTGCAGCTGCCTGCCCCTGGTATTAATAGGATCAGAAGAACGCAACCAATCGTTTTTAGGTAGCTTTAGGTGCACATTGTGCAGAGGATGCACTGCACTAACTTGTAAATACTGCAGCTGACGGCGAATACTAATAGGATCAGAAGAACACCACCAATTTTCTTCAGGTAGCTTTAGGTGCACACCTTGCAGAGGACGCACTACACTAACTTGTAAATACTGCAGCTGCCTGCGGTACTAATAGGATCAGAAGAACACCACCAATTTTCTTCAGGTAGCTTTAGGTGCACACTGTGCAGAGGATGCACTACACTAACTTGTAAATACTACAGCTCCCTTCGTTACTAATAGGATAAGAAGAACACCACCAATTTTCTTCAGGTAGCTTGAGGTGCACACTATGCAGAGGACGCACTACACTAACTTGTAAATACTGCAGCTGCCTGTGGTACTAATAGGATCAGAAGAACACCATAAATTTTCTTCAGGTAGCTTTAGGTGCACACTGTGCAGAGGACGCACTACACTAACTTGTAAATACTACAGCTGCCTGCGGTACTAAGATCAGAAGAACACCTCCAATATTCTTCAGGTAGCTTTAGGTGCACAATGTGAAGAGGACGCACTAGACTAACTTGTAAATACTGCAGCTGCCTGTGGTACTAATAGGATCAGAAGAACACCACCAATTTTCTTCAGGTAGCTTTAGGTGCACACTGTGCAGAGGACGCACTACACTAACTTGTAAATAATACAGCTGCCTGCGGTACTAATAGGATCAGAAGAACACCATCAATTTTCTTTAGGTAGCTTTAGGTGCACACTATGCAGAGGACGCACTGCACTAACTTGTAAATACTGCAGCTGCATGCGGTACTAATAGTATCAGAAGAACACCACCAATTGTTTTTAGGTAGCTTTAGGTGCACATTGTGCAGAGGACGCACTACACTAACTTGTAAATACTGCAGCTGCCTGCGGTACAAATAGGATCAGAATAACACCACCAATTTTCTTCAGGTAGCTTTAGGTGCACACTGTGCAGAGGACGCACTACACTAACTTGTAAATATTACAGCTGCCTGCAGTACTAATAGGATCAGAAGAACACCCCCAATTTTCTTCAGGTAGCTTTAGGTGCACACTGTGCAGAGGACGCACTGCACTAACTTGTAAATACTGCAGCTGCCTGCAGTACTGATAGGATCAGAAGAACACCACCAAATTTTTTTAGGTAGCTTTAGGTGCACACTGTTCAGAGGAGCAGTAGGCTAACTGTAAATTCTGCAGCTGCCTGCCTGTGGTACTAATAGGATCATAAGAACACCACCAATTTTCTTCAGGTAGCTTTAGGTGCACACTGTGCAGAGGACACAGTACACTAACTGTAAATACTGTAGCTGCCTGCCTGTGGTATTAATTTGAGCAGAACAAAAGGAATTGTCTTCAGGTATCTTTAGGTGCACACTGTGCAGAGGACGCACTACACTAACTTGTAAATACTACAGCTGCCTGTGCTACTAATAGGATCAGAAGAACACCACCAATTTTCTTCAGGTAGCTTTAGGTGCACACTGAGCAGAGGACACAGTACAAAAACTGTAAATACTGTAGCTGCCTGCCTGTGGTATTAATAGGATCAGAAGAACACCACCAATTGTTTTTAGGTAGCTTTAGGTGCACATTGTGCAGAGGACGCACTACACTAACTTGTAAATACTGCAGCTGCCGGTGCTACTAAAAGGATCAGAATAACACCACCAATTTTCTTCAGGTAGCTTTAGGTGCACACTGTGCAGAGGACGCACTACACTAACTTGTAAATACTTCTGATGCCTGCGGTACTAAAAGGATCATAAGAACACCACCAATTTTCTTGAGGTAGTTTTAGGTGAACACTGTGCAGAGGACGCACTACACTAACTTGTAAATACTGCAGCTGCCTGCAGTACTAATAGGATCAGAAGAACACCACCAATTTTCTTTAGGTAGCTTTAGGTGCACACTGTGCAGAGGACGCACTACGCTAACTTGCAAATACTGCAGATGCCTGCGGTACTAATAGGATCATAAGAACACCACCAATTTTCTTCAGGTAGCTTTAGGTGCACACTGTGCAGAGGACGCACTACACTAACTTATAAATAATACAGCTGCCTACGTTACTAATAGGATCAGAAGAACACCACCAATTTTTTTCAGGTAGCTTTAGGTGCACACTGTGCAAAGGACGCACTACACTAACTTGTAAATATTACAGCTGCCTGCAGTACTAATAGGATCAGAAGAACACCCCCAATTTTCTTCAGGTAGCTTTAGGTGCACACTGTGCAGAGGACGCACTGCACTAACTTGTAAATACTGCAGCTGCCTGCAGTACTGATAGGATCAGAAGAACACCACCAAATTTTTTTAGGTAGCTTTAGGTGCACACTGTTCAGAGGAGCAGTAGGCTAACTGTAAATTCTGCAGCTGCCTGCCTGTGGTACTAATAGGATCATAAGAACACCACCAATTTTCTTCAGGTAGCTTTAGGTGCACACTGTGCAGAGGACACAGTACACTAACTGTAAATACTGTAGCTGCCTGCCTGTGGTATTAATTTGAGCAGAACAAAAGGAATTGTCTTCAGGTATCTTTAGGTGCACACTGTGCAGAGGACGCACTACACTAACTTGTAAATACTACAGCTGCCTGTGCTACTAATAGGATCAGAAGAACACCACCAATTTTCTTCAGGTAGCTTTAGGTGCACACTGAGCAGAGGACACAGTACAAAAACTGTAAATACTGTAGCTGCCTGCCTGTGGTATTAATAGGATCAGAAGAACACCACCAATTGTTTTTAGGTAGCTTTAGGTGCACATTGTGCAGAGGACGCACTACACTAACTTGTAAATACTGCAGCTGCCGGTGCTACTAAAAGGATCAGAATAACACCACCAATTTTCTTCAGGTAGCTTTAGGTGCACACTGTGCAGAGGACGCACTACACTAACTTGTAAATACTTCTGATGCCTGCGGTACTAAAAGGATCATAAGAACACCACCAATTTTCTTGAGGTAGTTTTAGGTGAACACTGTGCAGAGGACGCACTACACTAACTTGTAAATACTGCAGCTGCCTGCAGTACTAATAGGATCAGAAGAACACCACCAATTTTCTTTAGGTAGCTTTAGGTGCACACTGTGCAGAGGACGCACTACGCTAACTTGCAAATACTGCAGATGCCTGCGGTACTAATAGGATCATAAGAACACCACCAATTTTCTTCAGGTAGCTTTAGGTGCACACTGTGCAGAGGACGCACTACACTAACTTATAAATAATACAGCTGCCTACGTTACTAATAGGATCAGAAGAACACCACCAATTTTTTTCAGGTAGCTTTAGGTGCACACTGTGCAAAGGACGCACTACACTAACTTGTAAATATTACAGCTGCCTGCGGTACTAATAGGATCAGAAGAACACCACCAATTTTCTTCAGGTAGCTTTAGGTGCACACTGTGCAGAGGACACACTGCACTAACTTGTAAATACTGCAGCTGCCTGCGGTACTAATAGGATCAGAAGAACTCCACCAATTGTTTTTAGGTAGCTTTAGGTGCACATTGTGCAGAGGACGCACTGCACTAACTTGTAAATACTGCAGCTGCCGGCGAATACTAATAGGATCAGAAGAACACCAGCAATTTTCTTCAGGTAGCTTTAGGTGCACACTGTGCAGAGGACGCACTACACTAACTTCTAAATACTGCAGCTGCCTGCGGTACTAATAAGATCAGAAGAACACCATCAATTTTCTTCAGGTAGCTTTAGGTGCACATTGTGCAGAGGACGCAGTACACTAACTGTAAATACTACAGCTGCCTGCATGTGGTACTAATAGGAGCAGAACAACAGCAATTGTCTTCAGGTAGCTTTAGGTGCACACTGTGCAGAGAACGCACTACACTAACTTGTAAATACTACAGCTGCCTGCGGTACTAATAGGATCAGAAGAACACCAACAATTTTCATCAGGTAGCTTTAGGTGCACACTGAGCAGAGGACACAGTACACTAACTGTAAATACTGTAGCTGCCTGCCCCTGGTATTAATAGGATCAGAAGAACACAACCAATCGTTTTTAGGTAGCTTTAGGTGCACATTGTGCAGAGGATGCACTGCACTAACTTGTAAATACTGCAGCTGACGGCGAATACTAATAGGATCAGAAGAACACCACCAATTTTCTTCAGGTAGCTTTAGGTGCACACTGTGCAGAGGACGCACTACACTAACTTGTAAATACTGCAGCTGCCTGCGGTACTAATAGGGTCATAGGAACACCACCAATTTTCTTCAGGTAGCTTTAGGTGCACACTGTGCAGAGGATGCACTACACTAACTTGTAAATACTACAGCTCCCTTCGTTACTAATAGGATCAGAAGAACACCACCAATTTTCTTCAGGTAGCTTTAGGTGCACACTGTGCAGAGGACGCACTACACTAACTTGTAAATACTACAGCTGCCTGCGTTACTAAGATCAGAAGAACACCTCCAACATTCTTCAGGTAGCTTTAGGTGCACAATGTGCAGAGGACGCACTAGACTAACTTGTAAATACTGCAGCTGCCTGCGGTACTAATAGGATCAGAAGAACACCAGCAATTTTCTTCAGGTAGCTTTAGGTGCACACTGTGCAGAGGACGCACTACACTAACTTGTAAATAATACAGCTGCCTGCGGCACTAATAGGATCAGAAGAACACCACCAATTTTCTTTAGGTAGCTTTAGGTGCACACTATGCAGAGGACGCACTGCACTAACTTGTAAATACTGCAGCTGCCTGCGGTACTAATAGTATCAGAAGAACATCACTAATTTTCTACAGGTAGCTTTAGGTGCACACTGTGCAGAGGACGCACTACATAAACTTGTAAATACTGCAGCTGCCTGCGGTACTAATATTATCAGAAGAACACCACCAATTTTCTTCAGGTAGCTTTAGGTGCACACTGTGCATAGGACGCACTACACTAACTTGTAAATATTACAGCTGCCTGCAGTACTAATAGGATCAGAAGAACACCCCCAATTTTCTTCAGGTAGCTTTAGGTGCACACTGTGCAGAGGACGCACTACACTAACTTGTAAATATTGCAGCTGCCTGCAGTACTGATAGGATCAGAAGAACACCACCAAATTTTTTTAGGTAGCTTTAGGTGCACACTGTTCAGAGGAGCAGTACACTAACTGTAAATACTGCAGCTGCCTGCCTGTGGTACTAATAGGATCATAAGAACACCACCAATTTTCTTCAGGTAGCTTTAGGTGCACACTGTGCAGAGGACAAAGTACACTAACTGTAAATACTGTAGCTGCCTGCCTGTGGTATTAATAGGAGCAGAACAACAGCAATTGTCTTCAGGTAGCTTTAGGTGCACACTGTGCAGAGGACACACTACACTAACTTATAAATACTACAGCTGCCTGCGGTACTAATAGGATCAGAAGAACACCACCAATTTTCTTCTGGTAGCTTTAGGTGCACACTGAGCAGAGGACCCAGTACACTAACTGTAAATACTGTAGCTGCCTGCCTGTGGTATTAATAGGAGCAGAACACCACCAATTTTCTTCAGGTAGCTTTAGGTGCACACTGTGCAGAGGACACACTACACTAACTTGTAAATACTACAGCCGCCTGCGGTACTAATAGGATCAGAAGAACACCAATTTTCTTCAGGTAGCTTTAGGTGCACACCGTGCAGAGGACAAAGTACACTAACTTGTAAATACTACAGCTACCTGCGGTACTAATAGGATCAGAAGAACAACACCAATTTTCTTCAGGTAGCTTTAGGTGCACACTGTGCAGAGGACGCACTGCACTAACTTGTAAATACTGCAGCTGCCTGCGGTACTAATAGGATCAGAAGAACACCATCAATTTTCTTCAGGTAGCTTTAGGTGCACACTGTTCAGAGGATGCAGTACACTAACTGTAAATACTGCAGATGCCTGCCAGTGGTACTAATAGGATCATAAGAACACCACCAATTTTCTTCAGGTAGCTTTAGGTGCACACTGTGCAGAGGACGCACTACACTAACTTGTAAATAATACAGCTGCCTGCGGTACTAATAGGATCAGAAGAACACCACCAATTTTCTTTAGGTAGCTTTAGGTGCACACTATGCAGAGGACGCACTGCACTAATTTGTAAATACTGCAGCTGCCTGCGGTACTAATAGTATCAGAAGAACATCACTAATTTTCTACAGGTAGCTTTAGGTGCACACTGTGCAGAGGACGCACTACATAAACTTGTAAATACTGCAGCTGCCTGCGGTACTAATATTATCAGAAGAACACCACCAATTTTCTTCAGGTAGCTTTAGGTGCACACTGTGCATAGGACGCACTACACTAACTTGTAAATATTACAGCTGCCTGCAGTACTAATAGGATCAGAAGAACACCCCCAATTTTCTTCAGGTAGCTTTAGGTGCACACTGTGCAGAGGATGCACTACACTAACTTGTAAATATTGCAGCTGCCTGCAGTACTGATAGGATCAGAAGAACACCACCAATTTTTTTTAGGTAGCTTTAGGTGCACACTGTTCAGAGGAGCAGTACACTAAGTGTAAATACTGCAGCTGCCTGCCTGTGGTACTAATAGGATCATAAGAACACCACCAATTTTCTTCAGGTAGCTTTAGGTGCACACTGTGCAGAGGACAAAGTACACTAACTGTAAATACTGTAGCTGCCTGCCTGTGGTATTAATAGGAGCAGAACAACAGCAATTGTCTTCAGGTAGCTTTAGGTGCACACTGTGCAGAGGACACACTACACTTACTTATAAATACTACAGCTGCCTGCGGTACTAATAGGATCAGAAGAACACCACCAATTTTCTTCTGGTAGCTTTAGGTGCACACTGAGCAGAGGACCCAGTACACTAACTGTAAATACTGTAGCTGCCTGCCTGTGGTATTAATAGGAGCAGAACACCACCAATTTTCTTCAGGTAGCTTTAGGTGCACACTGTGCAGAGGACACACTACACTAACTTGTAAATACTACAGCCGCCTGCGGTACTAATAGGATCAGAAGAACACCAATTTTCTTCAGGTAGCTTTAGGTGCACACCGTGCAGAGGACAAAGTACACTAACTTGTAAATACTACAGCTACCTGCGGTACTAATAGGATCAGAAGAACAACACCAATTTTCTTCAGGTAGCTTTAGGTGCACACTGTGCAGAGGACGCACTGCACTAACTTGTAAATACTGCAGCTGCCTGCGGTACTAATAGGATCAGAAGAACACCATCAATTTTCTTCAGGTAGCTTTAGGTGCACACTGTTCAGAGGATGCAGTACACTAACTGTAAATACTGCAGATGCCTGCCAGTGGTACTAATAGGATCATAAGAACACCACCAATTTTCTTCAGGTAGCTTTAGGTGCACACTGTGCAGAGGACACAGTACACTAACTGTAAATACTGTAGCTGCCTGCCTGTGGTATTAATAGGAGCAGAACAACAGGAATTGTCTTCAGGTATCTTTAGGTGCACACTGTGCAGAGGACGCACTACACTAACTTGTAAATACTACAGCTGCCTGCGCTACTAATAGGATCAGAAGAACACCACCAATTTTCTTCAGGTAGCTTTAGGTGCACACTGAGCAGAGGACACAGTACACTAACTGTAAATACTGTAGCTGTCTGCCTGTGGTATTAAAAGGATCAGAAGAACACCACCAATTGTTTTTAGGTAGCTTTAGGTGCACACTGTGCAGAAGACGCACTGCACTAACTTGTAAATACTGCAGCTGCCTGCAGTACTAATAGGATCATAAGAACACCACCAATTTTCTTCAGGTAGCTTTAGGTGCACACTGTGCAGAGGACGCACTACACTAACTTGTAAATACTACAGCTGCCTGCGGTACTAAGATCAGAAGAACACCTCCAACATTCTTCAGGTAGCTTTAGGTGCACACTGTGCAGAGGACACACTACACTAACTTGTAAATACTGCAGCTGCCTGCGGTACTAATAGGATCAGAAGAACACCACCAATTTTCTTCAGGGAGCTTTAGGTGCACACTGTGCAGAGGACGCACTACACTAACTTGTAAATAATACAGCTGCCTGTGGTACTAATAGGATCAGAAGAACACCACCATTTTTCTTCAGGTAGCTTTAGGTGCACACTGTGCAGAGGACGCACTGCACTAACTTGTAAATAATGCAGATGCCTGCGGTACTAATAGGATCAGAAGAACACCAACAATTTTCATCAGGTGCACACTGAGCAGAGGACACAGTACACTAACTGTAAATACTGCAGCTGCCAGCCCCTGGTATTAATAGGATCAGAAGAACGCAACCAATCGTTTTTAGGTAGCTTTAGGTGCACATTGTGCAGAGGAGGCACTGCACTAACTTGTAAATACTGCAGCTGACGGCGAATACTAATAGGATCAGAAGAACACCACCAATTTTCTTCAGGTAGCTTTAGGTGCACACCTTGCAGAGGACGCACTACACTAACTTGTAAATACTGCAGCTGCCTGCGGTACTAATAGGATCAGAAGAACACCACCAATTTTCTTCAGGTAGCTTTAGGTGCACACTGTGCAGAGGATGCACTACACTAACTTGTAAATACTACAGCTCCCTTCGTTACTAATAGGATCAGAAGAACACCACCAATTTTCTTCAGGTAGCTTGAGGTGCACACTGTGCAGAGGACGCACTACACTAACTTGTAAATACTGCAGCTGCCTGTGGTACTAATAGGATCAGAAGAACACCATAAATTTTCTTCAGGTAGCTTTAGGTGCACACTGTGCAGAGGACGCACTACACTAACTTGTAAATACTACAGCTGCCTGCGGTACTAAGATCAGAAGAACACCTCCAATATTCTTCAGGTAGCTTTAGTTGCACAATGTGAAGAGGACGCACTAGACTAACTTGTAAATACTGCAGCTGCCTGCGGTACTAATAGGATCAGAAGAACACCACCAATTTTCTTCAGGTAGCTTTAGGTGCACACTGTGCAGAGGACGCACTGCACTAACTTGTAAATACTGCAGCTGCATGCGGTACTAATAGTATCAGAAGAACACCACCAATTGTTTTTAGGTAGCTTTAGGTGCACATTGTGCAGAGGACGCACTACACTAACTTGTAAATACTGCAGCTGCCTGCGGTACAAATAGGATCAGAAGAACATCACCAATTTTCTACAGGTAGCTTTAGGTGCACACTGTGCAGAGGACGCACTTCACAAACTTGTAAATACTGCAGCTGCCTGCGGTACTAATATTATCAAAAGAACACCACCAATTTTCTTCAGGTAGCTTTAGGTGCACACTGTGCAGAGGACGCACTACACTAACTTGTAAATATTACAGCTGCCTGCAGTACTAATAGGATCAGAAGAACACCCCCAATTTTCTTCTGGTAGCTTTAGGTGCACACTGTGCAGAGGACGCACTGCACTAACTTGTAAATACTGCAGCTGCCTGCAGTACTGATAGGATCAGAAGAACACCACCAAATTTTTTTAGGTAGCTTTAGGTGCACACTGTTCAGAGGAGCAGTAGGCTAACTGTAAATTCTGCAGCTGCCTGCCTGTGGTACTAATAGGATCAAAAGAACACCACCAATTTTCTTCAGATAGCTTTAGGTGCACACTGTGCAGAGGACACAGTGCACTAACTGTAAATGCTGTAGCTGCCTGCCTGTGGTATTAATTTGAGCAGAACAAAAGGAATTGTCTTCAGGTATCTTTAGGTGCACACTGTGCAGAGGACGCACTACACTAACTTGTAAATACTACAGCTGCCTGTGCTACTAATAGGATCAGAAGAACACCACCAATTTTCTTCAGGTAGCTTTAGGTGCACACTGAGCAGAGGACACAGTACAAAAACTGTAAATACTGTAGCTGCCTGCCTGTGGTATTAATAGGATCAGAAGAACACCACCAATTGTTTTTAGGTAGCTTTAGGTGCACATTGTGCAGAGGACGCACTACACTAACTTTTAAATACTGCAGCTGCCGGTGCTACTAATAGGATCAGAATAACACCACCAATTTTCTTCAGGTAGCTTTAGGTGCACACTGTGCAGAGGACGCACTACACTAACTTGTAAATACTTCTGATGCCTGCGGTACTAAAAGGATCATAAGAACACCACCAATTTTCTTGAGGTAGCTTTAGGTGCACACTGTGCAGAGGACGCACTACACTAACTTGTAAATACTGCAGCTGCCTGCAGTACAAATAGGATCAGAAGAACACCACCAATTTTCTTTAGGTAGCTTTAGGTGCACACTGTGCAGAGGACGCACTACGCTAACTTGCAAATACTGCAGATGCCTGCGGTACTAATAGGATCATAAGAACACCACCAATTTTCTTCAGGTAGCTTTAGGTGCACACTGTGCAGAGGACGCACTACACTAACTTATAAATAATACAGCTGCCTACGTTACTAATAGGATCAGAAGAACACCACCAATTTTTTTCAGGTAGCTTTAGGTGCACACTGTGCAAAGGACGCACTACACTAACTTGTAAATATTACAGCTGCCTGCGGTACTAATAGGATCAGAAGAACACCACCAATTTTCTTCAGGTAGCTTTAGGTGCACACTGTGCAGAGGACACACTGCACTAACTTGTAAATACTGCAGCTGCCTGCGGTACTAATAGGATTAGAAGAACTCCACCAATTGTTTTTAGGTAGCTTTAGGTGCACATCGTGCAGAGGACGCACTACACTAACTTGTAAATACTGCAGCTGCCTGCGGTACTAATAGGATCCTGAAGAACATCACCAATTTTCTACAGGTAGCTTTAGGTGCACACTGTGCAGAGGACGAACTACACTAACTTGTAAATACTGCAGCAGCCTGCGGTACTAATAGAATCAGAAGAACACCACCAATTTTCTTCAGGTAGCTTTAGGTGCACACTGTGCAGAGGACGCACTACACTAACTTGTAAATACTGCAGCTGCCTGCGGTAGTAATAGGATCAGAATAACACCACCAATTTTTTTCAGGTAGCTTTAGGTGCACATTGTGCAGAGGACGCACTAAACTAACTTGTAAATACTGCAGCTGCCTGCAGTACTAATAGGAACAGAATAACACCACCAATTTTCTTTAGGTAGCTTTAGGTGCACACTGTGCAGAGGACGCACTACACTAACTTGTAAATACTACAGCTGCCTATGTTACTAATAGGATCAGAAGAACACCACCAATTTTTTTCAGGTTTCTTTAGGTGCACACTGTGCAAAGGACGCACTACACTAACTTGTAAATATTACAGCTGCCTGCGGTACTAATAGGATCATAAGAACATCACCAATTTTCTTCAGGTAGCTTTAGGTGCACACTGTGCAGAGGACACAGTACACTAACTGTAAATACTGTATCTGCCTGCCTGTGGTATTAATAGGAGCAGAACAACAGCAATTGTCTTCAGGTAGCTTTATGTGCACACTGTGCAGAGGACGCACTACGCCAACTTGCAAATACTACAGCTGCCTGCGGTACTAATAGGATCAGAAGAACACCAACAATTTTCATCAGGTAGCTTTAGGTGCACACTGAGCAGAGGACACAGTACACTAACTGTAAATACTGTAGCTGCCTGCCCCTGGTATTAATAGGATCAGAAGAACACAACCAATTGTTTTTAGGTAGCTTTAGGTGCACATTGTGCAGAGGATGCACTGCACTAACTTGTAAATACTGCAGCTGCCGGCGAATACTAATAGGATCAGAAGAACACCACCAATTTTCTTCAGGTAGCTTTAGGTGCACACTGTGCAGAGGACGCACTACACTAACTTGTAAATACTGCAGCTGCCTGCGGTACTAATAGGATCATAAGAACACCACCAATTTTCTTCAGGTAGCTTTAGGTGCACACTGTGCAGAGGATGCACTACATTAACTTGTAAATACTACAGCTGCCTGCGTTACTAATAGGATCAGAAGAACACCACCAATTTTCTTCAGGTAGCTTTAGGTGCACACTGTGCAGAGGACGCACTACACTAACTTGTAAATACTGCAGCTGCCTGCAGTACTAATAGGATCAGAATAACACCACCAATTTTTTTCAGGTAGCTTTAGGTGCACACTGTGCAGAGGACGCACTACACTAACTTGTAAATACTACAGCTGCCTGCGGTACTAATAGGATCAGAAGAACACCACCAATTTTCTTCAGGTAGCTATAGGTGCACACTGTGCAGAGGACACACTGCACTAACTTGTAAATACTGCAGCTGCCTGCGGTACTAATAGGATCAGAAGAACACCACCAATTTTCTTCAGGAAGCTATAGGTGCACACTGTGCAGAGGACACACTGCACTAACTTGTAAATACTGCAGCTGTCTGCGGTACTAATATTATCAGAAGAATACCACCAATTTTCTTCAGGTAGCTTTAGGTGCACACTGTGCAGAGGATGCACTACACTAACTTGTAAATATTACAGCTGCCTGCGGTACTAATAGGATCAGAAGAACACCAACAATTTTATTCAGGTAGTTTTAGCTGCACACTGTGCAGAGGACGCAGTACACTAACTGTAAATACTGCAGCTTCCTGCCTATGGTACTAATAGGATCATAAGAACACCACCAATTTTCTTCAGGTAGCTTTAGGTGCACACTGTGCAGAGGACACAGTACACTAACTTTTAAATACTGCAGCTTCCTGCCTATGGTACTAATAGGATCATAAGAACACCACCAATTTTCTTCAGGTAGCTTTAGGTGCACACTGTGCAGAGGACACAGTACTCTAACTGTAAATACTGTAGCTGCCTGCCTGTGGCATTAATAGGCGCAGAACAACAGCAATTGTCTTCAGGTAGCTTTAGGTGCACATTGTGCAGAGGACGCACTACACTAACTTGTAAATACTGCAGCTGCCTGCGGTACTAATAGGATCATAAGAACACCACCAATTTTCTTCAGGTAGCTTTAGGTGCACACTGTGCAGAGGACGTACTACACTAACTTGTAAATATTACAGCTGCCTGCGGTACTAATAGGATCAGAAGAACACCACCAATTTTCTTCAGGTAGCTTTAGGTGCACACTGTGCAGAGGACACACTGCACTAACCTTTAAATACTGCAGCTGCATGCGGTACTAATAGGATCAGAAGAACACCATGTCACGGACAAATACTCACCGAGGCCGAGATGCCGAGAGCGGCTCGCCCTTACGACCACGCGCACCCAGACACCCGAAATGGGTACAGAAGGCTGAGGGCACGCGGAGGCACGGGCTTCCGGTAGGATAGTAGGTACAGAAGCTGGAAGCGGGTGTCCTGGAATCCGCAGGGAGCAAGGCTGAAAACACAAGCAGAGGTTAGGGAACAAGCAGGTAATAATCAGGGTATCACAAGATCCAGCAGAGCGGTGGTTAAGCAGGCCAGGGGTCGGTGCACAGATCAGGCGGGTATAATCAAGATAGTCCAGCAGAGTAGTAGTTAAACAGGCCAGGGGTTTGGTACACAGATCAGGCAGGTTATGACAGGATTGTCCAGCAGAGTAGTGGTTAAACAGGCCAGGGTTCGGTACACAGATCAGGCAGTAGTACAGGGGCAATCCGGGAGAGTAGTGGTTAACAGTCCAGCAGAGATTCGGTACACAGATCAGGCAATAGTACAGGGTAACACAGGCTCAGAGAACAGGGAGAGCTGACGACAAACCAGCAACCCGACTGGGCGCTGGAGCCGTCAGATATAGCCCCCCTGCCCGGCGAGCGCGTCAGTGTGACGCGCTACCGGGCACCCGCATGGGCTACGGCGCGCACACGGGGACCGCCGTGCACCCGCGCGCGCCGCACCATCAGGCCGCGGACGGGTGTGCGGCGAAGCGCTCATCCCGTGCGCATGCGCACCGGAGCCCGGCGAGCGGAGACGCTCCCTGGCTCCTGACAGTGCCCCCCTCCTAAGGGCGGACACTGGACGCCAAGGCTGGCCATCAATTCTGGATGATCTTGATGAAACGTTTGAATTAACTGTGGGGCGTGCAGATTCCTGGCGGGCTCCCAGGAATTATCTTCGGGGGGATATCCCTTCCATTGAATCAGGTACTGTAACTGTCTGCCCCTCTTTCTGCAACCAAGAATGGATTCCACTTCAAATTCATTCTCGCCATCGATTCTGACTGGCGGAGGAGGGGGTTCTCTTCTTCCCGGAAAAGGGCTGGGCACCACAGGCTTCAATAGTGACACATGGAAAACGGGTTGAATCCGATATGTCTGGGGAAGTGTCAACTCCACAGCCACAGGGTTGATGATCCTCCTGACTTGAAAAGGCCCAATGAATTTAGGCCCGAGCTTTCGAGATGGCAGCGGTAATCTCAGATTAACGGTGGACAGCCAGACCTCGTCTCCTACGTCGAATCTTGGGTTTGCCTTTCTGCCCCGGTCGTACTGTTTCTTGTAGTCCTCCTGGGTTTTGCGTAGTGTGTCTTGAATTCTCTGAAAGTTGGATTGTAACAAAATTATCCTATCCTGGACTGCAGGGACTGCCGTTTCGGGAATGTTGTTAGCAAAGGATGTGGGATGGAACCCGCAATTGGTCCAGAAAGGAGTCTGGTTGGTGGAGGCATGGATTGAGTTATTGTACGCAAATTCAGCGTAGGAGAGGAGGCTCGCCCAATCATCCTGAGAACCCGAGCAGAAGCAGCGGAGGTATTGCTCTAGCGTCTGATTGGTCCTCTCCGTCTGGCCATTGCTTTGGGGATGATAAGCTGAAGAAAGACAAATGTTGATACCCAGAGCCTTGCATAGTTCCCTCCAGAATTTGGACGTGAACTGGACGCCTCTGTCCGACACGATGCTCCTTGGTATCCCATGGAGCCTAACAACCTCCTTTAGAAAGATGTTGGCCGTGTCTACGGCAGAGGGAGTACCCCTCATGGGCAGGAAGTGGGCCATTTTGGAAAGGCGGTCGACAACAACAAGGATGGTGGAAAAATTCTCTGAGCTGGGTAGGTCAACGATGAAGTCCATGGACACATCAACCCATGGTCTTTCCGGAATGGGCAAAGGTCTGAGCAGACCCCAGGATTTGGTGTTTTGGCCCTTGTTTCTCTGGCACAGGGAACAGGACGCCACATATTCTTTACAATCCCTTCTCCATCCTGGCCACCAAAAAGAACGAGAAAGGAGTTCAGCCGTCTTCTTATTCCCAAAATGTCCTGCCATCTTGTGATCATGACACATCTGAAGGGCTAAGGGCCGAGTCACTTGTGGTACAAATATTTTTCCTTTAATCCAGAAAAGATCTTCGTATCTTTTCAGGGAATGCACAGCTGGTTCTGTACATGCGCCTGATGAAGATTTGATGGATGATATTAAGTCTGCCTGAGTTAGTCCGAGGAAATTTTGAGGAGAGAGGATCGTGCTGGGTGTTGGTATTTGAGAGTCTGCGGAAAACATCCGTGAAAGGGCATCAGCCTTCCCGTTCTTTGCCCCAGGTCTGTATGCTATATGGAAATTGAAGCGGGAGAAGAAGAGGGCCCAACGGGCTTGGCGGGGTTTTAACCGTCTTGCTGTTCTGAGGTACTCGAGATTCTTGTGATCCGTAAAGATCATCACCGGATGAACTGCCCCCTCCAGCAGATACCTCCATTCTTCCAAAGCGAACTTTATAGCCAGCAGCTCTCTGTCACCCACGTCATAATTGAGTTCCGGTGGACTGAGTTTCCAAGAAGCGAAAGCTACTGGGTGTAGGATGGCCTTTGGTCCCTGTCTCTGGGAAAGAATTGCTCCAGTTGCGATTTCCGATGCGTCCACCTCCAGTACGAAGGGTTGAGTCGGGTCAGGATGGCAGAGGATTGGAGCGGAACTGAACAGTTTTTTTAACTTAAGGAAAGCCTCTTGAGCAGCCGCGGACCACTGGAAAGAAATGTGTTGCTGAGTTAATTGGGTAATAGGTGCCACGATGGCCGAGACTCCAACAATAAATTTCCGATAGAAATTGGCGAATCCTATAAACCTCTGTACCCCTTTTTTATTAGATGGGGCTGGCCACTCCTGAATTGCCTGAATCTTCTGTGGGTCCATTGCAACCCCATTGGTAGAGAGTATGAATCCCAGGAATTGTATGGTTGATTTCTCAAACTCGCACTTTTCGGCTTTCAGGTATAGCTTGTGTTGTAGAAGAATAGCAAGAACCGTTTTAACGTGCCTCTTGTGCATTTCTAGCATAGGGGAGAAGATAAGGATATCGTCCAGGTATACCACAAGGAAGTCATCTAGATATTGTCGAAATATGTCATTCACTAGATGCTGGAAGGTGGCTGGAGCGTTGCGAGTCCGAATGGCATCACTAAATACTCGAAGTGCCCGAATCTGGATCTAAAAGCCGTCTTCCATTCGTCTCCAGCCCTGATCCTGACGAGATTGTAGGCCCCTCGGAGGTCAAGTTTAGAGAACACCTTGGCTGATCGGAACCTCTGGAATAACTCGGGAATGAGCGGTAACGGGTACCGGTTCTTAATTGTGATGTTGTTAAGTTGTCGATAATCTACGCAGGGTCTTAGGGTACCATCTTTCTTCCCAACGAAAAAGATACCCGCTCCGGCGGGTGAGGATGAAGGGCGGATGAAACCTTTCTCAAGATTTTCATCTATGTACTGCTTTAGAGCCTCCAGCTCAGTTTCAGAAAGGGGAAATATCCGGCCAAATGGAATCTCGGATCCAGGAAGAAGGTCAATTGGACAGTCGTAGGCCCTGTGAGGTGGTAGGCGGTCAGCCATTTGTTTACTGAAAACCTCTTGAAACTCGAGGTACTCGGAGGGGACGTGTTGGAGATTGCCTGGTGGTGCCACCATTGTGGCGCAAACTTTGGAATCCGGGAGCAGGCAGTGCTGAGAGCAATAATGAGAAGAGAAGGATACTGTCTTGGTGCTCCATTTGATTAGTGGATCGTGAGCTTGTAACCATGGTAGGCCAAGTATGATGGGAAAGATTGGTGAACGAATTAGGTCAAGCCGTAAGAACTCCCGATGGCCGGAGTCTGTGATTACTGGAATAGGTTGGGTCTCCTGGGTGATGGGACCAGAGCAAGGAAGGGATCCATCGGCCAAATGTATTTGTAGATCCTGCTCTTTGGTTTGTAGAGGGATCTTCAACCTGTGTGCCAAGGTGGAATCTATGAAACAACTGCAGGCTCCGGAATCAACGATGGCCTGCAGGCGAGTCTCCCTTTCCAGAAGCTGTAGAGAAACAAACAACATCACATAAGCCTTGGGAATGTTATTGTTTGGAAAGTTCAATACGTTTGACTGAGGGAACTTACTGGGCCTCATCGGACAGCTGCGTAGGAAGTGTCCGGTTCCTCCGCAATAGAGGCAAAGGTTGGACTGCCGCCTGCGCTGCTTCTCTTCGGAGGTTAACGGACCTCGGACCAAGCCGAGCTGCATTGGTTCGACCTCAGGGACCGATGCATTGGTAACTGAAGATGAGGT
Source organism: Lithobates septentrionalis (assembly GCA_037952835.1). NCBI lineage: Eukaryota > Metazoa > Chordata > Amphibia > Anura > Ranidae > Lithobates > Lithobates septentrionalis. The sequence goes on from JBBDGP010000261.1 coordinate 1,238,606, forward strand.
TGAGGGTACCATGGAGTGAGGTCTTGGCGACGCCCAGGCAGGGCGAGGCAGCTGAAACCGTTCTGAGCGCCGTTCCCGAAGACGCCGATCGAGCTTCGTAGCTGCTTGAATGAGTTCCTCTAGTGAAGCAGGGGTCTCCATCCTAGCTAACTCATCTTTGAGTAATTCAGACAAGCCTTGATGGTATTGATAACGTAGGGCCGGCTCGTTCCAGTTTGTGTCGGCCGCCAACTTACGGAATTCCACTGTATAGTCCTCAATAGGTCTTCTTCCTTGAGACAAATGGTGCAAGATAGCTTCGGCTGTAGCCATACGTTGCGGATCATCGTAGAGCTGGGTCATGCTCTCAAAGAAGGCCTCGATAGTGTTCAGGGCAGGACAGCTCTGTTCCATTAGGCTGTGGGCCCAAGCCTGGGGTTCTTCGGATAGCAGGGAAATCACAAACCCCACCTTTTTTTAAAAGCCCGAAACTTCTTGCGGTCTCCCGAGAACCGTTCAGGTGTAGGGACCCTGGGCTCGGGAAGGGCCATGACCACAGTGGGGTTGGCCGGAGCTTGGGGAAGTGAACCCCCACTGCTGGGTGCAGGAGCTGCGGCTGCGGAAGGTAGTAACCCGGTGATCTGCTGCAGACGGTTATCAATTTGTGTATAACCTTCTTGTAACTTCTGTACGGAGTCCGCGAGGGTAGATACTTGTTGGCACAGGATCTCCAGAGGAGAGCACGCTCTGTCGGCCTCGGACATCTGGCTGGTTTGTACTGTCACGGACAAATACTCACCGAGGCCGAGATGCCGAGAGCGGCTCGCCCTTACGACCACGCGCACCCAGACCCCCGAAATGGGTACAGAAGGCTGAGGGCACGCGGAGGCATGGGCTTCCGGTAGGATAGTAGGTACAGAAGCTGGAAGCGGGTGTCCTGGAATCCGCAGGGAGCAGGGCTGAAAACACAAGCAGAGGTTAGGGAACAAGCAGGTAATAATCAGGGTATCACAAGATCCAGCAGAGCGGTGGTTAAGCAGGCCAGGGGTCGGTGCACAGATCAGGCAGGTATAATCAAGATAGTCCAGCAGAGTAGTAGTTAAACAGGCCAGGGGTTTGGTACACAGATCAGGCAGGTTATGACAGGATTGTCCAGCAGAGTAGTGGTTAAACAGGCCAGGGTTCGGTGCACAGATCAGGCAGTAGTACAGGGGCAATCCGGGAGAGTAGTGGTTAACAGTCCAGCAGAGATTCGGTACACAGATCAGGCAATAGTACAGGGTAACACAGGCTCAGGGAACAGGGAGAGCTGACGACAAACCAGCAACCCGACTGGGCGCTGGAGCCGTCAGGTATAGCCCCCCTGCCCGACGCGCTACCGGGCACCCGCACAGGCTATGGCGCGCACACGGGGACCGCCGTGCACCCGCGCGCGCCGCACCATCAGGCCGCGGACGGGTGTGCGGCGAAGCGCTCGTCCCGTGCGCATGCGCACCGGAGCCCGGCGAGCGGAGACGCTCCCTGGCTCCTGACACACCACCAATTGTTTTTAGGTAGCTTTAGGTGCACATTGTGCAGAGGACGCACTACACTAACTTTTAAATACTGCAGCTGCCTGCGGTACTAATAGGATCCGAAGAACATCACCAATTTTCTACAGGTAGCTTTAGGTGCACACTGTGCAGAGGACGCACTACACTAACTTGTAAATACTGCAGCAGCCTGCGGTACTAATAGGATCAGAAGAACACCAACAATTTTCTTCAGGTAGCTTTAGGTGCACACTGTGCAGAGGACGCACTACACTAACTTGTAAATACTGCAGCTGCCTGCGGTACTAATAGGATCAGAATAACACCACCAATTTTTTTCAGGTAGCTTTAGGTTCACACTGTGCAGAGGACGCACTACACTAACTTGTAAATACTGCAGCTGCCTGCAGTACTAATAGGATCAGAATAATACCACCAATTTTCTTTAGGTAGCTTTAGGTGCACACTGTGCAGAGGACGCACTACGCTAACTTGTAAATACTGCAGATGCCTGCGGTACTAATAGGATCATAAGAACACCACCAATTTTCTTCAGGTAGCTTTAGGTGCACACTGTGCAAAGGACGCACTGCACTAACTTGTAAATACTGCAGCTGTCTGTGGTACTAATAGGATCAGAAAAACACCACCAATTGTTTTTAGGTAGCTTTAGGTGCACATTGTGCAGAGGACGCACTACACTAAATTGTAAATACTGCAGCTGCCTGCGGTACTAATAGGATCAGAAGAACATCACCAATTTTTTACAGGTAGCTTTAGGTGCACACTGTGCAGAGGACGCACTACACTAACTTGTAAATACTGCAGCAGCCTGCAGTACTAAAAGGATCAGAAGAACACCACCAATTTTCTTCAGGTAGCTTTAGGTGCACACTGTGCAGAGGATGCACTACACTAACTTGTAAATACTGCAGCTGCCTGCGGTACTAATAGGATCAGAATAACACCACCAATTTTTTTCAGGTAGCTTTAGGTGCACACTGTGCAGAGGACGCACTACACTAACTTGTAAATACTACAGCTGCCTGCGGTACTAATAGGATCAGAAGAACACCACCAATTTTCTTTAGGTAGCTATAGGTGCACACTGTGCAGAGGACACACTGCACTAACTTGTAAATACTGCAGCTGCCTGCGGTACTAGTAGGATCAGAAGAACACCACCAATTTTCTTCAGGTAGCTTTAGGTGCCCACTGTGCAGAGGACGCACTACACTAACTTGTAAATACTGCAGCTTCCTGCGGTACTAATAGGATCAGAAGAACACCACCAAATTTCTTCAGGTAGCTTTAGGTGCACACTGTGCAGAGGGCGCACTACACTAACTTGTAAATACTACAGCTGCCTGCGGTACTATTAGATCAGAAGAACACCACAAATTTTCTTCAGGTAGCTTTAGGTGCACACTGTGCGGAGGACGCACTACACTAACTTGTAAATACTGCAGCTTCCTGCGGTACTAATAGGATCAGAAGAACAACAACAATTTTCTTCAGGTAGCTTTAGGTGCACACTGTGCAGATGACGCACTACACTAACTTGTAAATACTACAGCTGCCTGCGGTACTAATAGGATCAGAAGAACACCACCAATTTTCTTCAGGTAGGTATAGGTGCACACTGTGCAGAGGACACACTGCACTAACTTGTAAATACTGCAGCTGCCTGCGGTTCTAATATTATCAGAAGAATACCACCAATTTTCTTCAGGTAGCTTTAGGTGCACACTGTGCAGAGGACGCACTACACTAACTTGTAAATATTACAGCTGCCTGCGGTACTAATAGGATCAGAAGAACACCACCAATTTTATTCAGGTAGCTTTAGGTGCACACTGTGCAGAGGACGCAGTACACTAACTGTAAATACTGCAGCTTCCTGCCTATGGTACTAATAGGATCATAAGAACACCACCAATTTTCTTCAGGTAGCTTTAGGTGCACACTGTGCAGAGGACACAGTACACTAACTGTAAATACTGCAGCTTCCTGCCTATGGTACTAATAGGATCATAAGAACACCACCAATTTTCTTCAGGTAGCTTTAGGTGCACACTGTGCAGAGGACACAGTACTCTAACTGTAAATACTGTAGCTGCCTGCCTGTGGTATTAATAGGAGCAGAACAACAGCAATTGTCTTCAGGTAGCTTTAGGTGCACATTGTGCAGAGGGCGCACTACACTAACCTGTAAATATTACAGCTGCCTGCGGTACTAATAGGATCAGAAGAACACCACCAATTTTCTTCAGGTAGCTTTAGGTGCACACTGTGCAGAGGACACACTGCACTAACTTGTAAATACTGCAGCTGCCTGCGGTACTAATAGGATCAGAAGAACACCACCAATTGTTTTTAGGTAGCTTTAGGTGCACATTGTGCAGAGGACGCACTACACTAACTTGTAAATACTGCAGCTGCCTGCGGTACTAATAGGATCCGAAGAACATCACCAATTTTCTACAGGTAGCTTTAGGTGCACACTGTGCAGAGGACGCACTACACTAACTTGTAAATACTGCAGCAGCCTGCGGTACTAATAGGATCAGAAGAACACCACCAATTTTCTTCAGGTAGCTTTAGGTGCACACTGTGCAGAGGACGCACTACACTAACTTGTAAATACTGCAGCTGCCTGCGGTACTAATAGGATCAGAATAACACCACCAATTTTTTTCAGGTAGCTTTAGGTGCACACTGTGCAGAGGATGCACTACACTAACTTGTAAATACTGCAGCTGCCTGCAGTACTAATAGGATCAGAATAATACCACCAATTTTCTTTAGGTAGCTTTAGGTGCACACTGTGCAGAGGACGCACTACGCTAACTTGTAAATACTGCAGATGCCTGCGGTACTAATAGGATCATAAGAACACCACCAATTTTCTTCAGGTAGCTTTAGGTGCACACTGTGCAAAGGACGCACTGCACTAACTTGTAAATACTGCAGCTGCCTGTGGTACTAATAGGATCAGAAGAACACCACCAATTGTTTTTAGGTAGCTTTAGGTGCACATTGTGCAGAGGACGCACTACACTAAATTGTAAATACTGCAGCTGCCTGCGGTACTAATAGGATCAGAAGAACATCACCAATTTTTTACAGGTAGCTTTAGGTGCACACTGTGCAGAGGACGCACTACACTAACTTGTAAATACTGCAGCAGCCTGCGGTACTAAAAGGATCAGAAAAACACCACCAATTTTCTTCACGTAGCTTTAGGTGCACACTGTGCAGAGGACACAGTACTCTAACTGTAAATACTGTAGCTGCCTGCCTGTGGTATTAATAGGAGCAGAACAACAGCAATTGTCTTCAGGTAGCTTTAGGTGCACATTCTGCAGAGGACGCACTACACTAACTTGTAAATACTGCAGCTGCCTGCGGTACTAATAGGATCATAAGAACACCACCAATTTTCTTCAGGTAGCTTTAGGTGCACACTGTGCAGAGGACGCACACACTAACTTGTAAATATTACAGCTGCCTGCGGTACTAATAGGATCAGAAGAACACCACCAATTTTCTTCAGGTAGCTTTAGGTGCACACTGTGCAGAGGACACACTGCACTAACTTGTAAATACTGCAGCTGCCTGCGGTACTAATAGGATCAGAAGAACACCACCAATTGTTTTTAGGTAGCTTTAGGTGCACATTGTGCAGAGGACGCACTACACTAACTTGTAAATACTGCAGCAGCCTGCGGTACTAATAGGATCAGAAGAACACCACCAATTTTCTTCAGGTAGCTTTAGGTGCACACTGTGCAGAGGACACACTACACTAACTTGTAAATACTGCAGCTGCCTGCGGTACTAATAGGATCAGAATAACACCACCAATTTTTTTCAGGTAGCTTTAGGTGCACACTGTGCAGAGGACGCACTACACTAACTTGTAAATACTGCAGCTGCCTGCAGTACTAATAGGATCAGAATAATACCACCAATTTTCTTTAGGTAGCTTTAGGTGCACACTGTGCAGAGGACGCACTACGCTAACTTGTAAATACTGCAGATTCCTGCGGTACTAATAGGATCAGAATAACACCACCAATTTTTTTCAGGTAGCTTTAGGTGCACACTGTGCAAAGGACGCACTGCACTAACTTGTAAATACTGCAGCTGCCTGTGGTACTAATAGGATCAGAAGAACACCACCAATTGTTTTTATTTAGCTTTAGGTGCACATAGTGCAGAGGACGCACTACACTAAATTGTAAATACTGCAGCTGCCTGCGGTACTAATAGGATCAGAAGAACATCACCAATTTTTTACAGGTAGCTTTAGGTGCACACTGTGCAGAGGACGCACTACACTAACTTGTAAATACTGCAGCTGCCTGCGGTACTAATAGGATCAGAATAACACCACCAATTTTTTTCAGGTAGCTTTAGGTGCACACTGTGCAGAGGACGCACTACACTAACTTGTAAATACTACAGCTGCCTGCGGTACTAATAGGATCAGAAGAACACCACCAATTTTCTTCAGGTAGCTTTAGGTGCACACTGTGCAGAGGACGCACTACACTAACTTGTAAATACTGCAGGTGCCTGCGGTACTAATAGGATCAGAATAACACCACCAATTTTTTTCAGGTAGCTTTAGGTGCACACTGTGCAGAGGACGCACTACACTAACTTGTAAATACTACAGCTGCCTACGGTAGTAATAGGATCAGAAGAACACCACCAATTTTCTTCAGGGAGCTTTAGGTACACACTGAGCAGAGGACACAGTACACTAACTGTAAATACTGTAGCTGCCTGCTGTGGAATTAATAGGATCAGAAGAACACCACCAATTGTTTTTAGGTAGCTTTAGGTGCACATTGTGCAGAGGACGCGCTACACTAACTTGTAAATACTGCAGCTGCCTGCAGTACTAATAGGATCATAAGAACACCACCAATTTTCTTCAGGTAGCTTTAGGTGCACACTGTGCAGAGGATGCACTACACTAACTTGTAAATACTACAGCTGCCTACGATACTAATAGTATCAGAAGAACACCACCAATTTTATTCAGGTTGCCTTAGGTGCACACTGTGCAGAGGACGCACTACACTAACTTGTAAATACTGCAGATGCCTGCGGTACTAATAGGATCAAAAGAACACCACCAATTTTCTTCAGGTAGCTTTAGGTGTACACTGTGCAGAAGACCCACTACACTAACTTGTAAATACTACAGCTGCCTGCGGTACTAATAGGATCAGTAGAACACCACCAATTTTCTTCAGGTAGCTTTAGGTGCACACTGTGCAGAGGACGCACCACACTAACTTTTAAATACTGAAGCTGCCTGCAGTACTGATAGGATCAGAAGAACACCACCAAATTTTTTTAGGTAGCTTTAGGTGCACACTGTTCAGAGGAGCAGTACACTAACTGTAAATACTGCAGCTGCCTGCCTGTGGTACTAATAGGATCATAAGAACACCACCAATTTTCTTCAGGTAGCTTTAGGTGCACACTGTGCAGAGGACACAGTACACTAACTGTAAATACTGTAGCTGCCTGCCTGTGGTATTAATAGGAGCAGAACAAAAGGAATTGTCTTCAGGTATCTTTAGGTGCACACTGTGCAGAGGACGCACTACACTAACTTGTAAATACTACAGCTGCCTGCTCTACTAATAGGATCAGAAGAACACCACCAATTTTCTTCAGGTAGCTTTAGGTGCACACTGTGCAGAGGACGCACTACACTAACTTGTAAATACTGCTGCTGCTGGCGGTACTAATAGGATCAGAATAACACCACCAATTTTCTTCAGGTAGCTTTAGGTGCACACTGTGCAGAGGACGCACTACACTAACTTGTAAATACTGAAGCTGCTGGCGGTACTAATAGGATCAGAATAACACCACCAATTTTCTTCAGGTAGCTTTAGGTGCACACTGTGCAGAGAACGCACTACACTAACTTGTAAATACTGCAGATGCCTGCGGTACTAATAGGATCATAAGAACACCACCAATTTTCTTCAGGTAGCTTTAGGTGCACACTGTGCAGAGGACGCACTACACTAACTTGTAAATACTGCAGCTGCCTGCAGTACTAATAGGATCAGAATAACACCACCAATTTTCTTTAGGTAGCTTTAGGTGCACACTGTGCAGAGGACGCACTACGCTAACTTGTAAATACTGCAGATGCCTGCGGTACTAATAGAATCATAAGAACACCACCAATTTTCTTCAGGTAGCTTTAGGTGCACACTGTGCAAAGGACGCACTAAACTAAGTTATAAATAATACAGCTGCCTACGTTACTAATAGGATCAGAAGAACAGCACCAATTTTTTTTAGGTAGCTTTAGGTGCACACTGTGCAGAGGACACACTGCACTAACTTGTAAATACATCAGCTGCCTGCGGTACTAATAGGATCAGAAGAACACCACCAATTGTTTTTAGGTAGCTTTAGGTGCACATTGTGCAGAGGACGCACTACACTAAATTGTAAATACTGCAGCTGCCTGCGGTACTAAAAGGATCAGAAGAACACCACCAATTTTCTTCAGGTAGCTTTAGGTGCACACTGTGCAGAGGACGCACTACACTAACTTGTAAATACTGCAGCTGCCTGCGGTACTAATAGGATCAGAATAACACCACCAATTTTTGTTTTCAAAAGGTTTTTATTGAGATTATTGAAAAGAAAACACGTATATATAAGGTATCATTAGGAACAATATCCTACAGTGACATATGAAAAACATAAGAGATCAAATCCAGAATGTACATTCACAGTGAAGTCAATGTGAAGGATATATCATAATGAAACTAAGCTGAATCACATTCGGTATTGGTAGGAAATCATAATTCAGCAAAATAAACATAATAAAACCAGAGGGGGGGGGGACCAAAGGCAAATTATAAAAAAAGAAAAAAAAAAAAGAAAAAAACAAAAAAAAAAAAAACAAAAAAAAAAAAAGGGGGGGGCGTGTCCAAGATGTCGGCTTGAGCAGACGTGCTTCCCGGAGCTCTGCTAGAGATTAATCCTGTGACCCTATCCTGCCTGGTTTGTTTGCCGCTGAACCGAACACAGGTACCCCTCTATGCCGTCCCGATCATCCGCCCGACAGAGGAGCGGTAAGCAGCTCCGATTCCCCCCACTTACAGCTGTGCTTGCTGAGGCCGCAGTGTCCGGTGTGAAAAGCCCGCGCAGCCATTCCAACATGGCCACTCAGACGGCGGCTGATGAGACTCCCTCCCTGTCCCTCCCTGGTATACCAGAAGTTATGGCAGCTATATCGGCGTGTCAAGCCACCCTGTCAGGGAAGATGGAGGCAGTGCAAACTGATATAGGGCTGATTAGACAGGACTTGGAGAAGTTCCGTGGTCGGCTGGGGGTGGCTGAGCAGAGAGTGGGGCAGGTGGAGGATACTACGGAGGAGCACTCAGTGGCGATCCGGACCTTACAAAACAAAGTAAAGGTCCTTGAATATCGCGCTGAAGACGCCGAGAATAGAAGCAGACGCAACAATCTGAGGATAGTTGGACTTGCAGAAGGAACAGAGGGGCAGAATTCAACTGTGTTTGTGGAAGACCTCCTGAGATCCCTGTTTCCTGGTGCCCAGCTTTCCCCCTATTTCACTGTGGAGAGGGCGCACAGAGTACCGCCGCAGCGAGGACCGGCGGGTTCCCCACCCCGCACACTGATTCTCCGTCTATTAAATTTCAGAGATAGGGATGAGCTGTTGAGAGCTGCAAGAGGCACAAAAGAAATCACCTATCAAAATAACAAGTTGCTACTGTTCCCTGACTACACCATCGAAACCCAGAAGCAACGCAGATCTTTTGATGCGGTTAAAGCGGCCATGAGGGCGAAGGGGATTAAATACAGCATCCTTTTTCCAGCAAAGTTAAGAGTGGTGGATGGTGAGACAGTGCGTTTTTTCACCAATCCCAGGGAAGCTTCCTCGTGGTTGGAGAAATTGCCTTCCCTGAAGTGAACGCTTCATTATATTCAAGTGCCTGAAACACCTTTACTCTCAGTTGTTTTGAGCTGGTGAGGGTCACACATATTTGATTAGATCCTGAAGTTACCACGCTCCCAATGCCCTCCTAGTTTGAAGAGCGGCCTTTATTGGGAAAGCAGACACTTCAAGATGACAACTTAAATAGATTGGATGGCTATGGAGTCCTGACGTTTGTTGCAGAGGGTGGTTACAGCCCTTATGTCGGTTCGAAGGCAAACCATCTTAGGTTTGACATCCACAAGCATTCCAGGACGTAATTGATCTAAAAAGCTTAAGTTTTATGCCCCTGGTTATACCAGGAGAACTATGTATACTTTTTTTTTTCTAGGTTTGGACTAAGTTACTTCTCTAGCATCTCCTATTGGGAGGTAGGGTGGCCCCCTGGCGGACTTGGATTGCAGTTTCCCCTCTGTGTAATTGAGGTGAGGGGCGGCTGACTTTCTGACAGCTGGACCGGGACGCGCCTCCTTGAGTGAGATACTCTAGTGGACTTGGGAGTTTGGGGGAAATATGCATGATCCCAGTTCTGGGGGTCTGCGGGGTGGGGGGTGGGGCGGGCGGCAGTTGCTGACCCTTGTTGGTTTTGATTTTGGTTTAGTTTTTTTGTTTTTCACGGTACATTTTTCACACACTACCTTTATGGAATTAATACATATCTCTGGTTGTGGTACAGAGTTAATTGATGAGAGAGATACGCAACTCATGTGGCTGTGGATGGGGGTATCATGTCTTCCGCCTGGGTGGTTTACCCTCCCCCTGGTTATGGGGCGGGAGGGCGGTTCATGCTCCTGCATTCCTCCTCTATACACACAATATGGCTAGCTTTTCAATCCTTTCCTGGAATGTCCGAGGCCTGAATTCGGCTGTTAAACGTTCTCTGGTCTTCAATTATCTTAAAAAATACACCCCACATATCTGTATATTTCAGGAGACCCACCTGGTGGGATCCCGAGTCCTCGGCCTCAAAAGGGCCTGGGTGAGCTCACATTACCATGCCACATACTCAAACTACTCTCGGGGAGTAAGTATTCTAATACACCGGTCCCTTTCTTGTCAAATTCAGGACGTGAGGACTGACCCAGGCGGAAGATATGTCATTATGCATGTGGTAATTGATAATACAACATATGTGATTGTGGGGCTTTATCTCCCGCCCCCTGCAGATATGTCCCTCTTATATGATATCATGCGTATTGTTATAAAATATGATACTCCATTTGTTATGTTACTGGGGGACTATAATTTGGTCCCGTCTCCGGATGCTGACAGACTCCACCAGTCAAACCGCAGAACTCCTGATCTTATGCAGTGGGCCGATACATTTGAACTCATTGACGCATGGAGGCACTATAACCCTTCTGCTAGAATGTTCACATGTCATTCGTCTACATTCCAGACCCTCTCCCGCATTGACCTGGGGTTTGTTACGCGGGCGGTGCTGCAGAGGGTCTCAAAAGTGCAAATTTTACCTAGAGGAATATCTGATCATGCCCCTATTCTGTTGACGGTGAGATCGGGCTCCACTGCTGGGAGGAGGCTGTGGAGACTGTCGGGACACTGGATTGCAGACCCTAAGGTGCAGGAGGACATAGCAGAGGCATTGTGCCATTATTGGCTTGAAAATGGTGATTCAGTGGGGACCTTGATGAGCTGGGATGCGTTTAAGGGATGGCTGAGGGGTGAATATATTTCCCGCATTGCCAATAGTCAGAAACAGGCTGTGCGGTCGCTGAAAGAATTGGAGGATGAGCTTCGAGAAAAAGAGGCCTGCTATGTTGCCACCCCTACCCCCCTTAATTATGGAAATTGGCAGTTTGCTTTACGGTCGGTTGAGCTCCTTAGAATAGACATGACAAAAAAATCTATGCTTAGCACTGCCCAGAGGATCTTCGAATACGGAGACAAAAATGGCAAGCTACTGTCATGGTTGTCCCGGGGCCAGAACCCTAGCACCCATATTGGATGTGTCAGGGATGAAGGAGGTGTTCCTCTCACGAACAGGGACGACATTCTTGCTAGGTTTGTGAGATATTATGGTTCCCTTTATTCTACTAGGGTGGATTATGACTCGGAGGAACTTGGGGCCTACTTGGATAGGGTTGAATTTCCGTCCCTGTCCCGGGAGGCCAGGGAGAACTTGGAAAAAAACATCACATTGGAAGAGGTCCAGATCGCTATGGCCCAGATGCAACCTGGGAAGACTCCTGGTGCAGATGGCATTCCGATCGAATTTTATACCACTTATCAAGAGTTTCTGGCTCCTAGGCTCACGGGGTTGTTTGCCCAATTTGCTGAACTCGGGTCATTACCAGAGTCTATGTCTGAAGCGGTAATTGTGCTGGTGCCCAAGCCGGGTAAGGATCCCGAGGACTGCGCGTCGTATCGACCGATTTCCTTAATCAACGTCGATGCTAAGCTGTTGGCCAAGGTACTGGCCAATCGCCTGGCGCAGGTCCTGGATGACCTGGTACATGTGGACCAGACGGGATTCATGCCCGGTAAGGGCACTGACATAAACTTAAGGAGACTACAGCTTAACCTGTCCATCCCTCATGAGAATGCTGGATCCAGGGTGATTGCCTCACTCGACGCCGAGAAGGCGTTCGACTCGGTCGAGTGGGGCTACCTCTGGGAGGTCCTGGGTAGATTCGGGTTTGGCCCCCATTTTTTGCACTGGCTACGGCTGCTTTATGATAGACCTTCTGCTTGTGTTAGGACCAATGGGGGAGTTTCCGAGGGGTTTCGACTACAACGGGGTACGCGTCAGGGTTGCCCCCTCTCCCCGTCCCTGTTTGCCCTGGCACTGGAACCCCTGGCCATCTTGCTCAGGGCGTCCCCGGGGGTGGAGGGGCTGCGTATAGGCTCCTTGGAGGAGAAGGTGTCTCTATACGCCGATGACGCCTTGTTATACCTGCACGACGCGGACTCCTCCTTGCGCGCTGCTCTGGAGCTCTTCGACGGGTTTGGTCGGTTTTCGGGAGTGAGAATAAATTGGACCAAGTCTGTGTTGTTTCCTCTCGACCCCCTGGCGCGGGCCACGGCGGCCCCCACTCAGTTGCAATGGGTTTCGAGTTTCAAATACTTGGGCATTCAAATAAGTCGGGACCCCTCGGAATTCTTTGAACTAAATCTTCGCCCTGTTCTAACGCAACTTAGATCTAAGTGTGCCTCCTGGGGAAACCTTCCACTCAATTTGTTAGGACGCATAAACTTGATAAAGATGGTCTTCCTTCCCAAATTTAATTATTTATTTCGAAATTCTCCAGTGTTGATTCCTAACACATTCTTCAGAGAACTGGATAGTTGTATTGGGTCCTTTATTTGGGGAGGCTCCACCCCTAGACTAGCACGATTCACCCTATGTCTTCCGGTGCGGTGTGGGGGACTGGCGTTGCCCAATTTCCGGGTGTATTACTGGGCAGCCATCTTGGTATCGGTCAGATGGTGGTTTCTTCGTTCTAGAGCCAACGCGGCAGTCTGCCTTGAGGCGGCTTTTCTGGGCTCCCTGGGAGATCTTGGGAATCTAGTGTATAGAGGATCTGGGGCATATGTTAATCTGCCACTTCCAACTAGGACGACACTTAGAGTGTGGGTGGTGGCTAGAAGGAGGTTTATCAAGCCAAACCGCTGGTCACCCTTTCAACCCTTGTGGGGTAATATTAGTTTGCCACACTTCCGTACAATTCCGGACCCACAACTCTGGGCAAAGTATGGGGTGAAGACTATTCGAGACATTATGCCTGCCGGGAAATTACTGACATTTAAAGCACTTTCAGACAAATTTAAGCTTCCCAAGTGGATGTACTTCCGGTATCACCAACTACGCCATGCAGCGAGAGCACAGTTTCCGGGACCTGTTACCCTGGCCATGGACCCTATAGAGGAGCTCTTGACCCAGGAATCACTTTCCAAGCCTCTCTCCTCCCTGTACCTGTCTCTGCTCAGCTTGGACTCTCCCAAACTGGAGAGGCTGTGGGAGACCTGGAAGGCGGACATTCCCGCCTTGGAGAGAGAGGAATGGAACGATTGTTTTGAGGAGGGATTTGGGTTGGTAATCTCATCCCGAGATAAAGTAATACAGGCCAAGTTTCTTCATAGGGTGTATTACACCCCTCAGCGACTGCACAGACTGTACCCCTTGAGAGACCCCTTGTGTGGTCGATGTAGGAGGGATGAGGGAACATATTTCCATATGTTTTGGACGTGTCCTGAAGTGACCAAGTTTTGGGCAGCAGTATTTGAAGCCATTAATGAGCGTCTCGGGTTAACATTGAGGCCATTGCCAGAGCTGGCGCTACTGGGGGTACAGGAAGATGATCAAACGCCAAGATATACTAAACTCCTAATTGCTTTTTTGCTTTATTATGCAAAGAAAACTATTCTGCTTAGGTGGACGTCTGCAGCCCCCCCCACCATGACGCTCTGGGAGGAGACCATTAATAAGGCTCTTCCACTGTACAAAATGACATATTTGAATAGAAAATGTCCCAAAAAATTCGAGGGTATTTGGTCACCCTGGACAGCTTAAGGGTTTAGCCTAAACTACATGATGGTTGGTGTACATGACTGCTGTCTGGGAGGCTCTGGTCCGTCCCCCCCCCCCCCCTCTCCTTCCTCCCTCCCCCCCGCCCCTCCCCCCTTCCTCTGCCCCGCCCTTTCCTTCCCCCTTCCCCCCCCCCCCCCCCTCCCACCCTGTGGGACTCTATCCGGGTGTATGATGGTAAAAAATTGGGGAATTCTTCCCTTATATTTTTGTTTTCCAATTGACTAAAATAAATTACGCTTTCTGAAAGTTAAAACTGCTAAATTACATGATAGGTGACTAGATGGGTACCAATGCTTGTATTCTTTGATTTTTCCAACCATTTATGACATGTATGATATACCGTTTCTTTCTTTCTGTCTGTACCATGTTGATTTTTTTATCAATAAAATGAGATCTTTTGACCGTGAAAAAAAAAAAAGGGGAGAAAAGTGAAAGCTAATGATATACAAAAAAAACGAAACAGAGATATCAGAGATAAGGTGTAGCATAGTCATGTATAATGTAACATGGTCAATCTGGTAGCCTGAAGAGGAACCAGGGGTTCCATTTAGCATCAAAGACAGGTATGGAGTCATGAAGGGTGTGAAATTTTTTTTCAGTTTTCTTCATAGAATCTATACGAGCAATAATTTGTGCAAAAGGTATTGAAGGAGATTTCCAGTTAAGAGCAATACACCAAAGCGTAGCGATACATATTGAGTGGATTAACCTCAGCTGGGGTTTGGTGATTTCAGGAACATCTTGAAATAGGATGCAATGTTGAAAGGTGAGATTGACAGGGTTTCCCACTAACTTGTCTATCAGTTTAAGTACCTCTTTCCAGGTGGGTTGTAATTTTTCACATTCCCAGAAGGTGTGCAGGTAGGTGCCTAATTGGGCGCAGCCCCTGAAGCAGTGGGGAGATGACTGCGGGTAGATTTTTTGAATGCGTGTAGGGGTATAATACCATCTTGTTGTGAGTTTAATGGCTGTTTCTTTTATGGAAAGGGATTTCGAGCTTTTACAAATGTTCACCCATCCTCTGTCCCAGTCTATGGTGTCTTGATCAAGTGCTAGGTCTTGTTCCCATTGTGACCTGTACCTCAGGGGGGGAGAATCTTCCGTTGCGACCAGGGAGCTATGGATCTGCGAGATAAGGCCCCTTTGGCGAGGAGCAGTATGACACAAATCCTCATATAGAGTCGAGTGATCAGAGAGGTGGGTGGGATAGTGGTGTTGAAAGAAATGTCTTATCTGGAGGAAGTGATAAAATTCCCTATCAGGAATAAGATGACGAGATTTGAGGGAAGCAAATGAGATGAATTTAGAGTTTTCCAAGAAGTCATTTAAGGTGATCAGGTTGTGTTGGGTCCATATTTCAAATACTTCCGGGTGGGAAAAGGCAGTTGGGAATCTTGGGTCACCTATAAAGGCGGCACCTAGGGATGGTTGGGAGATGAGGTTGTATTTTTCCTTATACGTGTTCCAGAGTGCTAAGCTGACTGTAACTATTAGGTTCTTGTTAGAAACTTCTGTAAGGAGGGGGCCGGAAGACCACATCAGGCCCGGTAGATATAATGGGGAGATAGAGTCTTGTTCGAACTTTACCCAAGGGACCCTGGAATCCCTGATGTTCCACTGTGCTTGTTGTGCAATTCTGCAAGCTATATAGTAAAGCCAAATTCGGGGGACCCCTAAGCCCCCCCTTTTAGAGGAACGGTAGAGAACCTCTTTAGCAAATCTAGGTGGTTTATCTTGCCAAATGAATTTATTTATAAATGCTTGAATGGTGAGGAGATAAGATTTAGACACTCTGATTGGGAGGGACCGAAAGAGATACAACAATCTGGGAAGTATCACCATTCTAAGAGCTGTGATTCTGCCTAAGAAGGAGATACGAAGCTGAGACCAGGAGTGGAGCGTTTTCTTCAGTTTAGATACCATGGGGGGGTAATTGTAGTCAAAGAGTTTGCTAAAGTCTCCTGCCAGATCAATGCCCAGATATGACAGACATGATTCTTTCCATAAAAAATGAAAAGTCTGTTTAAATTGTTGTACTTCGGCTGGAGAAAAGCCCAGTGGGAGGGCGATCAATTTCGAGACATTGATCTTAAGGCCAGAGACACCGGCAAAATGTGATAGCCTTTGGAGTAGGTTTGGTATGGAAATGAGAGGGTTTGTTAGAAACAGAAGGACGTCGTCTGCGTACATGCAGAACTTATAGGACGAGGGGCCTTTGGTGTATCCTGAAATGTTTTGATTATTCAGAATCGCTATGGCCAGGGGTTCCAGGGCCAGGGCAAAGATTAGGGGGGAAACTGGGCAACCTTGGCGAGTGCCTCTACCTATGGGGAAGAACTCCGAGCTACAGCCTGGGATTTTAATACGGGTTTTTGGGTTTACATAAAGGGCACGGAACCCCTGTAAAAACTCTTCTCGGAATCCCATACGTTGAAGGAGTGAATTAAGATAGCTCCAGGAAACGCTATCGAACGCCTTGTGTATGTCTAGGCTAAGTAAAAATAATTTACGGGAGTTTAAATTGGAGTCTTGGATAATGTTAGTGGCTAATCTAATGTTATCTGTTATGAATCTGTGTGGGATGAATCCTGATTGGAAGGGTGAGATAAGGGTGGAAATTATAGAGGCTAATCTGTCTGCAAGGATTCTGCTAAAAATTTTTACATCAATATTCATGACTGAAATTGGCCTATAATTTTGTGGGAGTAAATGATTTTTGTTAGGTTTGGGGATCAGGGACATATTTGCCAGTAACATCTCTGCTGGGAAATCACCTCCTTGTAGGACCCAATTAAATAATTGGACTAGGCTGGGGGAAAGTAAAGTGGCGAATTTTTTGTAGTAAATGGCTGAAAAGCCATCAGGGCCTGGAGCAGAGCCTGATCTTAGGGATTTAATGACATTAAGAACCTTGGTGGCTGTAACGGGGGCATTGAGCTTCTCAACTTGTGAAGTTGAGAGAGAGGGGATGTGCAGGTCCTGAAACCATGTGTCATCTGCTGGGGAAGGGAGATTCGGGTTCGGAGAGAGTAGGGAGGAATAAAATTGTTCGAATATTCGGAGTACTTCCTTGGGATGAGAGGTGGGTAGGCCTGTACTAGAAGAGAGTTTATATACATGCGTGGGTCGAGTTGACTGATTTAACTTTCTGGCGAATAAGGTGGAGGAGGTGTTATTATGTAATAAAATTTTAGCTTTGGACCAACGGAGGTCCTTTTCAATTTTAGAGGATAGAAGGGAATCTAATTCAAGGCGTTTTTGGTCTATTGTTTTCCTAGTGGATTCTAGGTCTAGCTGTTTAGTGTCTTTGTATATGCGATCCAGTTCAGTGGTAAGGGTCAAAATCCTTTGTCTGTGAATCTTATTGTGGGAAGAGGCTATGCTGATTAATTTACCCCTTATGACGGCTTTCTGAGCAGTCCATAGAATAGAGGGGGGGGTGTCTGGGAGAGCATTAAGGGAGAAGTATTCTTCTATCGATTCAGCAGTTTCAGATTTGATTAGGATGTCTGACAGCAATGCTTCATTCAGTCTCCAAATGTATGGTGTCGGGGCCAAACCAATAAATTCAGTAGAAAAAGAGGTCACATGATGGTCCGACCAAACACAAGGGTAAATTTTCGCTTTGATGGAGTTCGCCAGTATTATCGGGGTGGTATATATGTAATCTAACCTAGCGTAACTATTGTGGGGATGAGAGTAAAAGGTGAACTCCTTGTGACTGATGTTGTGGGCTCTCCAAGTATCAACAAGCTGGTGATCCAAGAGGCCTTGGGTGAGAGACCTGGGGAATGCCTTTGAGATCTTGGTGGAAGAGGATCTATCCAGAGTGGGGTTGGCCACTAGGTTGAAGTCTCCTCCTATTATAATGTGAGGGGAGTTCAAGCAGGTCAGTTTGTCAAAGAAGGTTTTGAAAAAGGAGGCGGGAGCATCATTAGGTTCGTAAACACTGGCAATAGTAATTTCCTTATTGTGTAGTAAACCCTTAATGATCACAAATCTACTATCCTTGTCTTTGAAACACTGTGTGACCTCCATGGGGATGGAAGCATGTAAGAAGATGGCGGCACCCCTGCTTTTGGATGAATAGAGGGTATAGAACGATTGTGGGTAGTTTCTGTGGAAGAATTTAGGGTGTGAGAAATGGGCAAAGTGCATCTCCTGTAACAGGAGAATCTTGGCCCCAATCTTCCCATACATATCAAAGGCTTTACGTCTCTTCATGGGGGAATTAAATCCCTTCACATTATGTGAAATACATGTAATAGCCATTTTTGATAATTTGGATCCTATTTGGTGTGTGAGGGCTAAGGAAAAACCCTCCTAGGAGACAATAGTGTAAATTTAGACTAGAAAACAACTCATCCAGCAGGAGTACCTCCACATACCAGCCCAGCCAACCCCCCGCCCCGAAAGCATATATAGAAGGTTGAAAAACAACAAAAGCATTATTTGTATTTTCATAGAAGAGCCATAGTTTGGGAAAAAGTTTCAGGCTGTGAATTGTCTGACTAGCTAGAAAAAAGCAGCTATTATCACTTAAAAACCAAAAAAACAGAAAAAAAAAAATAACAGAAATGATAAGGAAAAAGGGACATGGAAGACCACATCCAACCTGGGTCAGGTAGAGTAAAAAATAAAAAAAAAGGTACTCTTCCTGACCCAAAAATCAACAACTTGCGAGACAACTAGGTCTCGATCCCAGCGAAACTGTGAGAGAAAAATAGACTTCTCTTGCTGGGAGGGGAACACATCGAACAGCTCCAAGGGACAGTCGCACTAAAAGTACGGAGCAAATTAGGTGCAGGGTGATCAGAGCTTATGGGAGGCAGCAGTTCATCAGCGTAGTGGAACGATGGGGTTCTCTCCGATGTCGTATCGAATCCTTCTTCTGTCTCTTCTGGGTGGTGGTGTTTGCCAGATAGGCGCTTGACGGGGTGTAGAAGGTGGGCGTCTGATTGCAGCAGCGTCAAGGAGACCCAATTTTACCAGGATTTCATGGCCCTCATGTAGGGTGGTAGCAGAGAGAGTGGTGCCGTTATGAGGGACTTGCAATTTAAATGGAAATCCCCACCTATAGCGAATGTGTGCAGATTGTAATGCAGTGGTGATTTCCTTCAGGCCTCTTCTTCTGTCCAGGGTTGTCGGGGAAATGTCCGGGTAGATCTGGATAAGATGGTCATCCAACGATATTCGTGGCTTGTTCTGGGCAGCTCTTAAGATTTTCTCCTTGATGAGAAAGTCCTTCATGCAGAGGACAATATCCCTGGGGGGTTTGTCGTCCGGGGGTTTCGGGCGTAGGGCCCTGTGAATACGATCACATTTAAAAGCAGAGGAGTCCAGGTCTGGAAGGAGTGACTTGAAAAGTCTGATAACAGTTGGTATCAGGTCGGTATCGGTCTCGGGGATGCCTCTCAGGCGCAGATTATTGCGCCTATTTCTGTTGTCGAGATCTTCGACTTGGGTTTGGATAGCTGACAAGGCCAGGGTCAGGGATTCATGTTCTCGACTTAGATCGTTGTATGCTAAAGCAAGCTCGTCATGTTTCGTTTCCAGGAGCTCGGTCCGTGAGCCTAAGGCCGCGATTTCCTGGGATAATGTGTGGGAAGTCTTATGCAGCTCAGTTTGGAATTTCGTGGCCAGTCTGGTATACATGGCTTCTAGGCTGACATCCAAATCTGCCTTAGAGAGAGCAGTAGGGGACTCACCCATCAAGTTTGCAGAGGGAGAAGGACTCGGTCGAGGCGGAGAGGCTGGAGCAGGAGGTTTTCCTTTCCCGGCGGCGCCATCTTGAGACATGCTGAGCCGTTCCCTCGTGCGGAGGAGGTAGTGGGTTAGGGTGTTTTGAGAGGCTCCTCTGGATTTTTTTTTCTTTGAAGGCATGCACCGATAGTTGTAGGCTTGAGGGGTGCTAAATTAGGGATTGTTATCGCTGTGTATGGCCCTCAGGAAGCCGTTATAGTCCCGAGCGGAGCGGAGCTACAGATTCAAGCGTCCATCTTCCTTGAAGCCGCGCATGCGCCCCCACACCACCAAATTTTTTCAGGTAGCTTTAGGTGCACACTGTGCAGAGGACGCACTACACTAACTTGTAAATACTACAGCTGCCTGCCGTACTAATAGGATCAGAAGAACACCACCAATTTTCTTCAGGTAGCTATAGGTGCACACTGTGCAGAGGACACACTGCACTAACTTGTAAATACTGCAGCTGCCTGCGGTACTAATAGGATCAGAAGAACACCACCAATTTTCTTCAGGTAGCTTTAGGTGCCCACTGTGCAGAGGACGCACTACACTAATTTGTAAATACTGCAGCTTCCTGCGGTACTAATAGGATCAGAAGAACACCACCAAATTTCTTCAGGTAGCTTTAGGTGCACACTGTGCAGAGGGCGCACTACACTAACTTGTAAATACTACAGCTGCCTGCGGTACTATTAGATCAGAAGAACACCACAAATTTTCTTCAGGTAGCTTTAGGTGCACACTGTGCGGAGGACGTACTACACTAACTTGTAAATAGTGCAGCTTCCTGCGGTACTAATAGGATCAGAAGAACAACACCAATTTTCTTCAGGTAGCTTTAGGTGCACACTGTGCAGATGACGCACTACACTAACTTGTAAATATTAGAACTGCCTGCGGTACTAATAGGATCAGAAGAACACCACCAATTTTCTTCAGGTAGCTAAAGGTGCACACTGTGCAGAGGACACACTGCACTAACTTGTAAATACTGCAGCTGCCTGCGGTTCTAATATTATCAGAAGAATACCACCAATTTTCTTCAGGTAGCTTTAGGTGCACACTGTGCAGAGGACGCACTATACTAACTTGTAAATATTACAGCTGCCTGCGGTACTAATAGGATCAGAAGAACACCACCAATTTTATTCAGGTAGCTTTAGGTGCACACTGTGCAGAGGACGCAGTGCACTAACTGTAAATACTGCAGCTTCCTGCCTATGGTACTAATAGGATCATAAGAACACCACCAATTTTCTTCAGGTAGCTTTAGGTGCACACTGTGCAGAGGACACAGTACACTAACTGTAAATACTGGAGCTTCCTGCCTATGGTACTAATAGGATCATAAGAACACCACCAATTTTCTTCAGGTAGCTTTAGGTGCACACTGTGCAGAGGACACAGTACTCTAACTGTAAATACTGTGGCTGCCTGCCTGTGGTATTAATAGGAGCAGAATAACAGCAATTGTCTTCAGGTAGCTTTAGGTGCACATTGTGCAGAGGACGCACTACACTAACTTGTAAATACTGCAGCTGCCTGCGGTACTAATAGGATCATAAGAACACCACCAATTTTCTTCAGGTAGCTTTAGGTGCACACTGTGCAGAGGACGCACTACACTAACTTGTAAATATTACAGCTGCCTGCGGTACTAATAGGATCAGAAGAACACCACCAATTTTCTTCAGGTAGCTTTAGGTGCACACTGTGCAGAGGACACACTGCACTAACTTGTAAATACTGCAGCTGCCTGCGGTACTAATAGGATCATAAGAACACCACCAATTTTCTTCAGGTAGCTTTAGGTGCACACTGTGCAGAGGACGCACTACACTAACTTGTAAATATTACAGCTACCTGCGGTACTAATAGGATCAGAAGAACACCACCAATTTTCTTCAGGTAGCTTTAGGTGCACACTGTGCAGAGGACACACTGCACTAACTTGTAAATACTGCAGCTGCCTGCGGTACTAATAGGATCAGAAGAACACCACCAATTGTTTTTAGGTAGCTTTAGGTGCACATTGTGCAGAGGACGCACTACACTAACTTGTAAATACTGCAGCTGCCTGCGGTACTAATAGGATCCGAAGAACATCACCAATTTTCTACAGGTAGCTTTAGGTGCACACTGTGCAGAGGACGCACTACACTAACTTGTAAATACTGCAACTGCCTGCGGTACTAATAGGATCAGAATAACACCACCAATTTTTTTCAGGTAGCTTTAGGTGCACACTGTGCAGAGGACGCACTACACTAACTTGTAAATACTGCAGCTGCCTGCAGTACTAATAGGATCAGAATAATACCACCAATTTTCTTTAGGTAGCTTTAGGTGCACACTGTGCAGAGGACGCACTACGCTAACTTGTAAATACTGCAGATGCCTGCGGTACTAATAGGATCATAAGAACACCACCAATTTTCTTCAGGTAGCTTTAGGTGCACACTGTGCAAAGGACGCACTGCACTAACTTGTAAATACTGCAGCTGTCTGTTGTACTAATAGGATCAGAAGAACACCACCAATTGTTTTTAGGTAGCTTTAGGTGCACATTGTACAGAGGACGCACTACACTAAATTGTAAATACTGCAGCTGCCTGCGGTACTAATAGGATCAGAAGAACATCACCAATTTTTTACAGGTAGCTTTAGGTGCACACTGTGCAGAGGACGCACTACACTAACTTGTAAATACTGCAGCAGCCTGCGGTACTAAAAGGATCAGAAGAACACCACCAATTTTCTTCAGGTAGCTTTAGGTGCACACTGTGCAGAGGACGCACTACACTAACTTGTAAATATTACAGCTGCCTGCGGTACTAATAGGATCAGAAGAACACCACCAATTTTATTCAGGTAGCTTTAGGTGCACACTGTGCAGAGGACGCAGTACACCAACTGTAAATACTGCAGCTTCCTGCCTATGGTACTAATAGGATCATAAGAACACCACCAATTTTCTTCAGGTAGCTTTAGGTGCACACTGTGCAGAGGACACAGTACACTAACTGTAAATACTGCAGCTTCCTGCCTATGGTACTAATAGGATCATAAGGACACCACCAATTTTCTTCAGGTAGCTTTAGGTGCACACTGTGCAGAGGACACAGTACTCTAACTGTAAATACTGTAGCTACCTCCCTGTGGTATTAATAGGAGCAGAACAACAGCAATTGTCTTCAGGTAGCTTTAGGTGCACATTGTGCAGAGGACGCACTACACTAACTTGTAAATACTGCAGCTGCCTGCGGTACTAATAGGATCATAAGAACACCACCAATTTTCTTCAGGTAGCTTTAGGTGCACACTGTGCAGAGGACGCACTACACTAACTTGTAAATACTGCAGCAGCCTGCGGTACTAATAGGATCAGAAGAACACCACCAATTGTTTTTAGGTAGCATTAGGTGCACATTGTGCAGAGGACGCACTACACTAACTTGTAAATACTGCAGCTGCCTGCGGTACTAATAGGATCCGAAGAACATCACCAATTTTCTACAGGTAGCTTTAGGTGCACACTGTGCAGAGGACGCACTACACTAACTTGTAAATACTGCAGCAGCCTGCGGTACTAATAGGATCAGAAGAACACCACCAATTTTCTTCAGGTAGCTTTAGGTGCACACTGTGCAGAGGACGCACTACACTAACTTGTAAATACTGCAGCTGCCTGCGGTACTAATAGGATCAGAATAACACCACCAATTTTTTTCAGGTAGCTTTAGGTGCACACTGTGCAGAGGACGCACTACACTAACTTGTAAATACTGCAGCTGCCTGCAGTACTAATAGGATCAGAATAGTACCACCAATTTTCTTTAGGTAGCTTTAGGTGCACACTGTGCAGAGGATGCACTACGCTAACTTGTAAATACTGCAGATGCCTGCGGTACTAATAGGATAATAAGAACACCACCAATTTTCTTCAGGTAGCTTTAGGTGCACACTGTGCAAAGGACGCACTGCACTAACTTGTAAATACTGCAGCTGCCTGTGGTACTAATAGGATCAGAAGAACACCACCAATTGTTTTTAGGTAGCTTTAAGTGCACATTGTGCAGAGGACGCACTACACTAAATTGTAAATACTGCAGCTGCCTGCAGTACTAATAGGATCAGAAGAACATCACCAATTTTTTACAGGTAGCTTTAGGTGCACACTGTGCAGAGGACGCAATACACTAACTTGTAAATACTGCAGCTTCCTGCGGTACTAATAGGATCAGAAGAACACCACCAAATTTCTTCAGGTAGCTTTAGGTGCACACTGTGCAGAGGGCGCACTACACTAACTTGTAAATACTACAGCTGCCTGCGGTACTATTAGATCAGAAGAACACCAGAAATTTTCTTCAGGTAGCTTTAGGTGCACACTGTGCGGAGGACGCACTACACTAACTTGTAAATACTGCGGCTTCCTGCGGTACTAATAGGATCAGAAGAACACCACCAATTTTCTTCAGGTAGCTATAGGTGCACACTGTGCAGAGGACACACTGCACTAACTTGCAAATACTGCAGCTGCCTGCGGTACCAATATTATCAGAAGAATACCACCAATTTTCTTCAGGTAGCTTTAGGTGCACACTGTGCAGAGGACGCACTACACTAACTTGTAAATATTACAGCTGCCTGCGGTACTAATAGGATCAGAAGAACACCACCAATTTTATTCAGGTAGCTTTAGGTGCACACTGTGCAGAGGACGCAGTACACTAACTGTAAATACTGCAGCTTCCTGCCTATGGTACTAATAGGATCATAAGAACACCACCAATTTTCTTCAGGTAGCTTTAGGTGCACACTGTGCAGAGGACACAGTACTCTAACTGTAAATACTGTAGCTGCCTGCCTGTGGTATTAATAGGAGCAGAACAACAGCAATTGTATTCAGGTAGCTTTAGGTGCACATTGTGCATAGGACGCACTACACTAACTTGTAAATACTGCAGCTGCCTGCGGTACTAATAGGATCATAAGAACACCACCAATTTTCTTCAGGTAGCTTTAGGTGCACACTGTGCAGAGGATGCACTACACTAACTTGTAAATACTACAGCTGCCTACGGTAGTAATAGGATCAGAAGAACACCACCAATTTTCTTCAGGGAGCTTTAGGTACACACTGAGCAGAGGACACAGTACACTAACTGTAAATACTGTAGCTGCCTGATGTGGTATTAATAGGATCAGAAGAACACCACCAATTGTTTTTAGGTAGCTTTAGGTGCACATTGTGCAGAGGACGCGCTACACTAACTTGTAAATACTGAAGCTGCCTGCAGTACTAATAGGATCATAAGAACACCACCAATTTTCTTCAGGTAGCTTTAGGTGCACACTGTGCAGAGGATGCACTAGACTAACTTGTAAATACTACAGCTACCTACGATACTAATAGTATCAGAAGAACACCACCAATTTTATTCAGGTAGCTTTAGGTGCACACTGTGCAGAGGACGCACTACACTAACTTGTAAATACTACAGCTGCCTGCGGTACTAATAGGATCAAAAGAACACCACCAATTTTCTTCAGGTAGCTTTAGGTGCACACTGTGCAGAAGACCCACTACACTAACTTGTAAATACTACAGCTGACTGCGGTACTAATAGGATCAGTAGAACACCACCAATTTTCTTCAGGTAGCTTTAGGTGCACACTGTGCAGAGGACGCACTACACTAACTTGTAAATACTGAAGCTGCCTGCAGTACTGATAGGATCAGAAGAACACCACCATTTTTTTTTAGGTAGCTTTAGGTGCACACTGTTCAGAGGAGCAGTACACTAACTGTAAATACTGCAGCTGCCTGCCTGTGGTACTAATAGGATCATAAGAACACTACCAATTTTCTTCAGGTAGCTTTAGGTGCACACTGTGCAGAGGACACAGTACACTAACTGTAAATACTGTAGCTGCCTGCCTGTGGTATTAATAGGAGCAGAACAAAAGGAATTGTCTTCAGGTATCTTTAGGTGCACACTGTGCAGAGGACGCACTACATTAACTTGTAAATACTACAGCTGCCTGCTCTACTAATAGGATCAGAAGAACACCACCAATTTTCTTCAGGTAGCTTTAGGTGCACACTGTGCAGAGGACGCACTACACTAACTTGTAAATACTGCAGCTGCTGGCGGTACTAATAGGATCAGAATAACACCACCAATTTTCTTCAGGTAGCTTTAGGTGCACACTGTGCAGAGGACGCACTACACTAACTTGTAAATACTGAAGCTGCTGGCGGTACTAATAGGATCAGAATAACACCACCAATTTTCTTCAGGTAGCTTTAGGTGCACACTGTGCAGAGAGCGCACTACACTAACTTGTAAATACTGCAGATGCCTGCGGTACTAATAGGATCATAAGAACACCACCAATTTTCTTCAGGTAGCTTTAGGTGCACACTGTGCAGAGGACGCACTACACTAACTTGTAAATACTACAGCTGCCTGCAGTACTAATAGGATCAGAATAACACCACCAATTTTCTTTAGGTAGCTTTAGGTGCACACTGTTCAGAAGACGCACTATGCTAACTTGTAAATACTGCAGATGCCTGCGGTACTAATAGAATCATAAGAACACCACCAATTTTCTTCAGGTAGCTTTAGGTGCACACTGTGCAAAGGACGCACTACACTAACTTATAAATAATACAGCTGCCTACGTTACTAATAGGATCAGAAGAACAACACCAATTTTTTTTAGGTAGCTTTAGGTGCACACTGTGCAGAGGACACACTGCACTAACTTGTAAATACTGCAGCTGCCTGCGGTACTAATAGGATCAGAAGAACACCACCAATTGTTTTTATGTAGCTTTAGGTGCACATTGTGCAGAGGACGCACTACACTAACTTGTAAATACTGCAGCTGCCTGCGGTACTAATAGGATCTGAAGAACATCACCAATTTTCTACAGGTAGCTTTAGGTGCACACTGTGCAGAGGACGCACTACACTAACTTGTAAATACTGCAGCAGCCTGCGGTTCTAATAGGATCAGAAGAACACCACCAATTCTCTTCAGGTAGCTTTAGGTGCACACTGTGCAGAGGACGCACTACACTAACTTGTAAATACTGCAGCTGCCTGCGGTACTAATAGGATCAGAATAGCACCACCAATTTTTTTCAGGTAGCTTTAGGTGCACACTGTGCAGAGGACGCACTACACTAACTTGTAAATACTGCAGCTGCCTGCAGTACTAATAGTATCAGAATAACACCACCAATTTTCTTTAGGTAGCTTTAGGTGCACACTGTGCAGAGGACGCACTACGCTAACTTGTAAATACTGCAGATGCCTGCGGTACTAATAGGATCATAAGAACACCAACAATTTTCTTCAGGTAGCTTTAGGTGCACACTGTGCAGACGACGCACTACACTAACTTGTAAATACTACAGCTGCCTATGTTACTAATAGGATCAGAATAACAGCATCAATTTTTTTCAGGTAGCTTTAGGTGCACACTGTGCAGAGGACGCACTACACTAACTTGAAAATACTGCAGCTGACTGCGGTACTAATAGGATCAGAATAACACCACCAATTTTTTTCAGGTAGCTTTAGGTGCACACTGTGCAGAGGACGCACTACACTAACTTGTAAATACTGCAGCTGCCTGCAGTACTAATAGGATCAGAATAACACCACGAATTTTCTTTAGGTAGCTTTAGGTGCACACTGTTCAGAGGACGCACTATGCTAACTTGTAAATACTACAGCTGCCTATGTTACTAAAAGGATCAGAAGAACACCACCAATTTTATTCAGGTAGCTTTAGGTGCACACTCTGCAGAGGACACAGTACACTAACTGTAAATACTGCAGCTTCCTGCCTATGGTACTAATAGGATCATAAGAACACCACCAATTTTCTTCAGGTAGCTTTAGGTGCACACTGTGCAGAGGACACAGTACTCTAACTGTAAATACTGTAGCTGCCTGCCTGTGGTATTAATAGGAGCAGAACAACAGCAATTGTCTTCAGGTAGCTTTAGGTGCACATTGTGCAGAGGACGCACTACACTAACTTGTAAATACTGCAGCTGCCTGCAGTACTAATAGGATCATTAGAACACCACCAATTTTCTTCAGGTAGTTTTAGGTGCACACTGTGCAGAGGATGCACTAAACTAACTTGTAAATACTACAGCTGCCTACGGTAGTAATAGGATCAGAAGAACACCACCAATTTTCTTCAGGGAGCTTTAGGTACACACTGAGCAGAGGACACAGTACACTAACTGTAAATACTGTAGCTGCCTGCTGTGGTATTAATAGGATCAGAAGAACACCACCAATTGTTTTTAGGTAGCTTTAGGTGCACATTGTGCAGAGGACGCGCTACACTAACTTGTAAATACTGCAGCTGCCTGCAGTACTAATAGGATCAGAATAACACCACCAATTTTTTTCAGGTAGCTTTAGGTGCACACTGTGCAGAGGACGCACTACACTAACTTGTAAATACTGCAGCTGCCTGCGGTACTAATAGGATCAGAAGAACACCAACAATTTTCATCAGGTAGCTTTAGGTGCACACTGAGCAGAGGACACAGTACACTAACTGTAAATACTGTAGCTGCCTGCCCCTGGTATTAATAGGATCAGAAGAACACAGCCAATTGTTTTTAGGTAGCTTTAGGTGCACATTGTGCAGAGGATGCACTTCACTAAATTGTAAATACTGCAGCTGCCGGCGAATACTAATAGGATCAGAAGAACACCACCAATTTTCTTCAGGTAGCTTTAGGTGCACACTGTGCAGAGGACGCACTACACTAACTTGTAAGCACTGCAGCTGCCTGCGGTACTAATAGGATCATAAGAACACCACCGATTTTCTTCAGGTAGCTTTAGGTGCACACTGTGCAGAGGATGCACTACACTAACTTGTAAATACTACAGCTGCCTGCGTTACTAATAGGATCAGAAGAACACCACCAATTTTCTTCAGGTAGCTTGAGGTGCACACTGTGTAGAGGACGCTTTACACTAACTTGTAAATACTGCAGCTGCCTGTGGTACTAATAGGATCAGAAGAACACCATAAACTTTCTTCAGGTAGCTTTAGGTGCACACTGTGCAGAGGACGAACTACACTAACTTGTGAATACTACAGCTGCCTGCGGTACTAAGATCAGAAGAACACCTCCAACATTCTTCAGGTAGCTTTAGGTGCACACTGTGCAGAGGACGCACTACACTAACTTGTAAATAATACAGCTGCCTGCGGTACTAATAGGATCAGAAGAACACCACCAATTTTCTTCAGGTAGCTTTAGGTGCACACTATGCAGAAGACGCACTGCACTAACTTGTAAATACTGCAGCTGCCTGCGGTACTAATAGTATCAGAAGAAAACCACCAATTGTTTTTAGGTAGCTTTAGGTGCACATTGTGCAGAAGACGCACTACACTAACTTGTAAATACTGCAGCTGCCTGCAGTACTAATAGGATCAGAAGAACATCACCAATTTTCTACAGGTAGCTTTAGGTGCACACTGTGCAGAGGACGCACTACACTAACTTGTAAATACTGCAGCTGCCTGCGGTACTAATATTATCAGAAGAACACCACCAATTTTCTTCAGGTAGCTTTAGGTGCACACTGTGCAGAGGACGCACTACACTAACTTGTAAATATTACAGCTGCCTGCAGTACTAATAGGATCAGAAGAACACCACCAACTTTCTTCAGGTAGCTTTAGGTGCACACTGTGCAGAGGACGCACTACACTAACTTGTAAATACTGCAGCTGCCTGCAGTACTGATAGGATCATAAGAACACCACCAATTATCTTCAGGTAGCTTTAGGTGCACACTGTGCAGAGGACGCACTACAATAACTTATAAATAATACAGCTGCCTACGTTACTAATAGGATCAGAAGAACACCACCAATTTTCTTCAGGTAGCTTTAGGTGCACACTGTGCAGAGGACACACTGCACTAACTTGTAAATACTGCAGCTGCCTGCGGTACTAATAGGATCAGAAGAACACCACCAATTGTTTTTAGGTAGCTTTAGGTGCACATTGTGCAGAGGACGCACTACACTAACTTGTAAATACTGCAGCAGCCTG
This sequence comes from Lithobates septentrionalis, assembly GCA_037952835.1. Lineage (NCBI taxonomy): Eukaryota > Metazoa > Chordata > Amphibia > Anura > Ranidae > Lithobates > Lithobates septentrionalis. The sequence goes on from JBBDGP010000261.1 coordinate 1,268,551, forward strand.
CGGCACTAAAAGGATCAGGAGAACACCACCAATTTTCTTCAGGTAGCTTTAGGTGCACACTGTGCAGAGGACGCACTACACTAACTTGTAAATGCTGCAGCTGCCTGCGGTACTAATAGGATCAGAATAACACCACCAATTTTTTTCAGGTAGCTTTAGGTGCACACTGTGCAGAGGACGCACTACACTAACTTGTAAATACTACAGCTGCCTGCGGTACTAATAGGATCAGAATAACACCACCAATTTTTTTCAGGTAGCTTTAGGTGAACACTGTGCAGAGGACGCACTACACTAACTTGTAAATACTGCAGCTGCCTGCAGTACTAATAGGATCAGAATAATACCACCAATTTTCTTTAGGTAGCTTTAGGTGCACACTGTGCAGAGGACGCACTACGCTAACTTGTAAATACTGCAGATGCCTGTGGTACTAATAGGATCAGAAGAACACTACCAATTTTCTTCAGGTAGCTTTAGGTGCACACTGTGCAGAGAACACACTGCACTAACTTGTAAATACTGCAGCTGCCTGCGGTACTAATAGGATCAGAAGAACACCACCAATTGTTTTTAGGTAGCTTTAGGTGCACATTGTGCAGAGGACGCACTACACTAACTTGTAAATACTGCAGCTGCCTGCGGTACTAATAGGATCCGAAGAACATCACCAATTTTCTACAGGTAGCTTTAGGTGAACACTGTGCAGAGGACGCACTACACTAACTTGTAAATACTGCAGCAGCCTGCGGTACTAATAGGATCAGAAGAACACCACCAATTTTCTTCAGGTAGCTTTAGGTGCACACTGTGCAGAGGATGCACTACACTAACTTGTAAATACTGCAGCTGCCTGCGGTACTAATAGGATCAGAATAACACCACCAATTTTTTTCAGGTAGCTTTAGGTGCACACTGTGCAGAGGACGCACTACACTAACTTGTAAATACTGCAGCTGCCTGCAGTACTAATAGGATAAGAATAATACCACCAATTTTCTTTAGGTAGCTTTAGGTGCACACTGTGCAGAGGACGCACTACACTAACTTGTAAATACTGCAGCAGCCTGCGGTACTAATAGGATCAGAAGAACAACACCAATTTTCTTCAGGTAGCTTTAGGTGCACACTGTGCAGATGACGCACTACACTAACTTGTAAATACTACAGCTGCCTGCGGTACTATTAGATCAGAAGAACACCACAAATTTTCTTCAGGTAGCTTGAGGTGCACACTGTGTGGAGGACGCACTACACTAACTTGTAAATACTGCAGCTTCCTGCGGTACTAATAGGATCAGAAGAACAACACCAATTTTCTTCAGGTAGCTTTAGGTGCACACTGTGCAGATGACGCACTACACTAACTTGTAAATACTACAGCTGCCTGCGGTACTAATAGGATCAGAAGAACACCACCAATTTTCTTCAGGTAGCTATAGGTGCACACTGTGCAGAGGACGCACTACACTAACTTGTAAATATTACAGCTGCCTGCGGTACTATTAGAATCAGAAGAACACCACCAATTTTATTCAGGTAGCTTTAGGTGCACACTGTGCAGAGGACGCAGTACACTAACTGTAAATACTGCAGCTTCCTGCCTATGGTACTAATAGGATCATAAGAAAACCACCAATTTTCTTCAGGTAGCTTTAGGTGCACACTGTGCAGAGGACACAGTACACTAACTGTAAATACTGCAGCTTCCTGCCTATGGTACTAATAGGATCATAAGAACACCACCAATTTTCTTCAGGTAGCTTTAGGCGCACACTGTGCAGAGGACACAGTACTCTAACTGTAAATACTGTAGCTGCCTGCCTGTGGTATTAATAGGAGCAGAACAACAGCAATTGTCTTCAGGTAGCTTTAGGTGCACATTGTGTAGAGGACGCGCTACGCTAACTTGTAAATACTGCAGATGCCTGCGGTACTAATAGGATCATAAGAACACCACCAATTTTCTACAGGTAGCTTTAGGTGCACATTGTGCAGAGGATGCACTGCACTAACTTGTAAATACTGCAGCTGCCGGCGAATACTAATAGGATCAGAAGAACACCACAAATTTTCTTCAGGTAGCTTTAGGTGCACACTGTGCGGAGGACGCACTACACTAACTTGTAAATACTGCAGCTGCCTGCGGTACTAATAGGATCATAAGAACACCACCAATTTTCTTCAGGTAGCTTTAGGTGCACACTGTGCAGAGGACGCACTACACTAACTTGTAAATATTACAGCTACCTGCGGTACTAATAGGATCAGAAGAACACCACCAATTTTCTTCAGGTAGCTTTAGGTGCACACTGTGCAGAGGACACACTACACTAACTTGTAAATACTGCACCTGCCTGCAGTACTAATAGGATCAGAAGAACACCACCAATTGTTTTTAGGTAGCTTTAGGTGCACATTGTGCAGAGGACGCACTACACTAACTTGTAAATACTGCAGCAGCCTGCGGTACTAAAAGGATCAGAAGAACACCACCAATTTTCTTCAGGTAGCTTTAGGTGCACACTGTGCAGAGGACGCACTACACTAACTTGTAAATGCTGCAGCTGCCTGCGGTACTAATAGGATCAGAATAACACCACCAATTTTTTTCAGGTAGCTTTAGGTGCACACTGTGCAGAGGACGCACTACACTAACTTGTAAATACTACAGCTGCCTGCGGTACTAATAGGATCAGAATAACACCACCAATTTTTTTCAGGTAGCTTTAGGTGCACACTGTGCAGAGGACGCACTACACTAACTTGTAAATACTGCAGCTGCCTGCAGTACTAATAGGATCAGAATAATACCACCAATTTTCTTTAGGTAGCTTTAGGTGCACACTGTGCAGAGGACGCACTACGCTAACTTGTAAATACTGCAGATGCCTGTGGTACTAATAGGATCAGAAGAACACCACCAATTTTCTTCAGGTAGCTTTAGGTGCACACTGTGCAGAGAACACACTGCACTAAGTTGTAAATACTGCAGCTGCCTGCGGTACTAATAGGATCAGAAGAACACCACCAATTGTTTTTAGGTAGCTTTAGGTGCACATTGTGCAGAGGACGCACTACACTAACTTGTAAATACTGCAGCTGCCTGCGGTACTAATAGGATCCGAAGAACATCACCAATTTTCTACAGGTAGCTTTAGGTGCACACTGTGCAGAGGACGCACTACACTAACTTGTAAATACTGCAGCAGCCTGCGGTACTAATAGGATCAGAAGAACACCACCAATTTTCTTCAGGTAGCTTTAGGTGCACACTGTGCAGAGGATGCACTACACTAACTTGTAAATACTGCAGCTGCCTGCGGTACTAATAGGATCAGAATAACACCACCAATTTTTTTCAGGTAGCTTTAGGTGCACACTGTGCAGAGGACGCACTACACTAACTTGTAAATACTGCAGCTGCCTGCAGTACTAATAGGATAAGAATAATACCACCAATTTTCTTTAGGTAGCTTTAGGTGCACACTGTGCAGAGGACGCACTGCACTAACTTGTAAATACTGCAGCAGCCTGCGGTACTAATAGGATCAGAAGAACAACACCAATTTTCTTCAGGTAGCTTTAGGTGCACACTGTGCAGATGACGCACTACACTAACTTGTAAATACTACAGCTGCCTGCGGTACTATTAGATCAGAAGAACACCACAAATTTTCTTCAGGTAGCTTGAGGTGCACACTGTGCGGAGGACGCACTACACTAACTTGTAAATACTGCAGCTTCCTGCGGTACTAATAGGATCAGAAGAACAACACCAATTTTCTTCAGGTAGCTTTAGGTGCACACTGTGCAGATGACGCACTACACTAACTTGTAAATACTACAGCTGCCTGCGGTACTAATAGGATCAGAAGAACACCACCAATTTTCTTCAGGTAGCTATAGGTGCACACTGTGCAGAGGACGCACTACACTAACTTGTAAATATTACAGCTGCCTGCGGTACTATTAGAATCAGAAGAACACCACCAATTTTATTCAGGTAGCTTTAGGTGCACACTGTGCAGAGGACGCAGTACACTAACTGTAAATACTGCAGCTTCCTGCCTATGGTACTAATAGGATCATAAGAAAACCACCAATTTTCTTCAGGTAGCTTTAGGTGCACACTGTGCAGAGGACACAGTACACTAACTGTAAATACTGCAGCTTCCTGCCTATGGTACTAATAGGATCATAAGAACACCACCAATTTTCTTCAGGTAGCTTTAGGCGCACACTGTGCAGAGGACACAGTACTCTAACTGTAAATACTGTAGCTGCCTGCCTGTGGTATTAATAGGAGCAGAACAACAGCAATTGTCTTCAGGTAGCTTTAGGTGCACATTGTGCAGAGGACGCACTACACTAACTTGTAAATACTGCAGCTGCCTGCGGTACTAATAGGATCATAAGAACACCACCAATTTTCTTCAGGTAGCTTTAGGTGCACACTGTGCAGAGGATGCACTACACTAACTTGTAAATACTACAGCTGCCTAAGGTAGTAATAGGATCAGAAGAACACCACCAATTTTCTTCAGGGAGCTTTAGGTACACACTGAGCAGAGGACACAGTACACTAACTGTAAATACTGTAGCTGCCTGCTGTGGTATTAATGGGATCAGAAGAACACCACCAATTGTTTTTAGGTAGCTTTAGGTGCACATTGTGCAGAGGACGCGCTACACTAACTTGTAAATACTGCAGCTGCCTGCATTACTAATAGGATCATAAGAACACCACCAATTTTCTTCAGGTAGCTTTAGGTGCACACTGTGCAGAGGATGCACTACACTAACTTGTAAATACTACAGCTGCCTGCGGTACTAATAGGATCAGAAGAACACCACCAATTTTCTTCAGGTAGCTTTAGGTGCGCACTGTGCAGAGGATGCACTACATTAACTTGTAGATACTACAGCTGCCTGCGTTACTAATAGGATCAGAAGAACACCACCAATTTTCTTCAGGTAGCTTTAGGTGCACACTGTGCAGAGGACGCACTACACTAACTTGTAAATAATACAGCTGCCTGCGGTACTAATAGGATCAGAAGAACACCACCAATTTTCTTCAGGTAGCTTTAGGTGCACACTATGCAGAGGACGCACAGCACTAACTTGTAAATACTGCAGCTGCCTGCGGTACTAATAGTATCAGAAGAACACCACCAATTGTTTTTAGGTAGCTTTAGGTGCACATTGTGCAGAGGACGCACTACACTAACTTGTAAATACTGCAGCTGCCTGCGGTACTAATATTATCAGAAGAACACCACCAATTTTCTTCAGGTAGCTTTAGGTGCACACTGTGCAGAGGACGCACTACACTAACTTGTAAATACTGCAGCTGCCTGCAGTACTGATAGGATCAGAAGAACACCACCACATTTTTTTAGGTAGCTTTAGGTGCACACTGTTCAGAGGAGCAGTACACTAACTGTAAATACTGCAGCTGCATGCCTGTGGTACTAATAGGATCATAAGAACACCACCAATTTTCTTCAGGTAGCTTTAGGTGCACACTGTGCAGAGGACACAGTACACTAACTGTAAATACTGTAGCTGCCTGCCTGTGGTATTAATAGGAGCAGAACAAAAGGAATTGTCTTCAGGTATCTTTAGGTGCACACTGTGCAGAGGACGCACTACACTAACTTGTAAATACTGCAGCAGCCTGCAGTACTAATAGGATCAGAAGAACACCACCAATTTTCTTCAGGTAGCTTTAGGTGCACACTGTGCAGAGGACGCACTACACTAACGTGTAAATACTGCAGCTGACTGCGGTACTAATAGGATCAGAATAACACCACCAATTTTTTTCAGGTAGCTTTAGGTGCACACTGTGCAGAGGATGCAGTACACTAACTGTAAATACTGCAGCTGCCTGCGGTACTAAAAGGATCAGAAGAACACCACCAATTTTCTTCAGGTAGCTTTAGGTGCACACTGTGCAGAGGACGCACTACACTAACTTGTAAATACTTCAGCTGCCTGCGTTACTAATAGGATCAGAAGAACACCACCAATTTTCTTCAGGTAGCTTTAGGTGCGCACTGTGCAGAGGATGCACTACATTAACTTGTAGATACTACAGCTGCCTGCGTTACTAATAGGATCAGAAGAACACCACCAATTTTCTTCAGGTAGCTTTAGGTGCACACTGTGCAGAGGACGCACTACACTAACTTGTAAATAATACAGCTGCCTGCGGTACTAATAGGATCAGAAGAACACCACCAATTTTCTTCAGGTAGCTTTAGGTGCACACTATGCAGAGGACGCACAGCACTAACTTGTAAATACTGCAGCTGCCTGCGGTACTAATAGTATCAGAAGAACACCACCAATTGTTTTTAGGTAGCTTTAGGTGCACATTGTGCAGAGGACGCACTACACTAACTTGTAAATACTGCAGCTGCCTGCGGTACTAATATTATCAGAAGAACACCACCAATTTTCTTCAGGTAGCTTTAGGTGCACACTGTGCAGAGGACGCACTACACTAACTTGTAAATACTGCAGCTGCCTGCAGTACTGATAGGATCAGAAGAACACCACCACATTTTTTTAGGTAGCTTTAGGTGCACACTGTTCAGAGGAGCAGTACACTAACTGTAAATACTGCAGCTGCATGCCTGTGGTACTAATAGGATCATAAGAACACCACCAATTGTCTTCAGGTATCTTTAGGTGCACACTGTGCAGAGGACGCACTACACTAACTTGTAAATACTACAGCTGCCTGCGCTACTAATAGGATCAGAAGAACACCACCAATTTTCTTCAGGTAGCTTTAGGTGCACACTGAGCAGAGGACACAGTACACTAACTGTAAATACTGTAGCTGCCTGCCTGTGGTATTAATAGGATAAGAAGAACACCACCAATTGTTTTTAGGTAGCTTTAGGTGCACATTGTGCAGAGGACGCACTACACTAACTTGTAAATACTGCAGCTGCCTGCGGTACTAATAGGATCCAAAGAACATCACCAATTTTCTACAGGTAGCTTTAGGTGCACACTGTGCAGAGGACGCACTACACTAACTTGTAAATACTGCAGCAGCCTGCAGTACTAATAGGATCAGAAGAACACCACCAATTTTCTTCAGGTAGCTTTAGGTGCACACTGTGCAGAGGACGCACTACACTAACGTGTAAATACTGCAGCTGACTGCGGTACTAATAGGATCAGAATAACACCACCAATTTTTTTCAGGTAGCTTTAGGTGCACACTGTGCAGAGGATGCAGTACACTAACTGTAAATACTGCAGCTGCCTGCGGTACTAAAAGGATCAGAAGAACACCACCAATTTTCTTCAGGTAGCTTTAGGTGCACACTGTGCAGAGGACGCACTACACTAACTTGTAAATACTTCAGCTGCCTGCGTTACTAATAGGATCAGAAGAACACCACCAATTTTCTTCAGGTAGCTTTAGGTGCACACTGTGCAGAGGACGCACTACACTAACTTGTAAATACTACAGCTGCCTGCGGTACTAATAGGATCAGAAGAACACCACCAATTTTCTTCAGGTAGCTTTAGGTGCACACTGTGCAGAGGACGCACTACACTAACTTGTAAATACTGCAGCTGCCTGTGGTACTAATAGGATCAATAGAACACCACCAATTTTCTTCAGGTAGCTTTAGGTGCACACTGTGCAGAGGATGCACTACACTAACTTGTAAATACTACAGCTGCCTGCGGTACTAATAGGATCAGAACACCACCAATTTTCTTCATGTAGCTTTAGGTGCACACTGTGCAGAGGACGAACTACACTAACTGTAAATACTGTAGGTAATAGGACTAATAGGATCAGAAGAACACCAGCAATTTTCTTCAGGTAGCTGTAAATACTGTAAAAACTCCTGCCTACCTGTCAGTAGGAAGAGAATAACAGGAACGGATCTAGCTAAACTGAATACAGTGTATATATACATATACAACATCTAGGATGCATATATATACACAATACACTGTAAGTGCAGCTAACTGACTCGCCTGCCTACTCTATCTAACTTAAATCAAATTACACTGTCTCTCTCTATATCTCTCTCTCTCAACGCCAGAACACACTACACAGGGCCGATGTGCAGGCGGCCTTATATATTGTGGGGCGTGTACTAAACCCCCTGAGCCATAAATGGCCAAAGCCACCCTGGCTTTGGGCAATCATGGCTCTCTCTACAGACAGCTCTGTGGTTGGCCAAGCATGCAGCATGCAGGTCATAGTGTACTATGATGCTGCAGTGAATTATGGGCCGTGACGTGACACTCGAATTTGGAGTAAACGGCCCATATCGTTCGCAAATCGATTAACGGTCGAACATGCGATGTTCGAGTCGAACATGGGTTCGACTTGAACTCGAAGCTCATCCCTAGTTCCCAGGAATTCTCCTCTGGCCCATAACCCTTCCACCTAATTAGGTATTGCAGATGATACCTTCTCCTTCTGCAGTCTACTATTGCCTCCACCTCAAATTCCTTGTCCCCATTGATGATCACCGGTTCAGGTGGTCTAGACTTCCGATTAGGAAAAGGATCCTGCACTGTGGGTTTTAATAGAGACACATGGAACACTGGATGTATTCTGAAGGAATCCGTTAAAGACAGTTCATAGGAAACAATGTTAATCTTCCTTTTTACAGGAAATGGTCCCAGAAACTTTGGAGCAAGCCTTTTTGATAACAAGCCAATCTCAGATTGGTTGTGGCCAACCAAACCTGGTCTCCAGGCTGCAGGATCAGTTCCCCCCTCCTTCTTCTGTTGAAAGCCTTTTTATTGTCTTCCTGCACTTTAGTTACAGCTACTTGCAACAATTTATTGTTACAACTGAAAAAGTCCACCATATTCTGGATGGCTGGAACTGAGGACTCGGGAACAATGTCGGGCAAGAAGGTGGGGTGGAAGCCATAATTTGCGAAGAACGAGTACTGCTTAGTGGCTGTATGACAGGAATTGTTATAAGCAAACTCAGCTAATGGTAGGAGAGATACCCAGTCATCCCGGACAAAGGATGTGAAGCAACGGATATATTGTTCTAATGTCTATCTAGTCCGTTCGGTTTGTCCATTAGACTGTGGGTGGTATGCGGATGACATAGATAGTTTGATTTTCAGGGTCTCGCAGAGTGATTTCCAGAACCTGTACTTAAATTGGAACCCTCAGTCAGATACAATGTCAATAGGTACCCCATGGAGTCTCATACCTTCCCTGTTGAACACTCGAGCAGTCTCTGCATCAGATGGCGTACCCTTTAACGGTACGAAGTGGGCCATTTTGGACAGATGATCAACAATAACAAAGATGGCCGTGCAATCTTCAGAAGGGGGTAATTCTACTATAAAGTCCGTAGAAATCATGGATTGTGGCCTGTCGGGAACAGGCAGAGGTCTGAGCAAGCCCCAGTCTTTGTTTCGGGTGCTTTTATTTCGGATACAGGTGGTGCATGCATTTACATAGTTTTTACAGTCTCTTTCCAGATTAGGCCACCAGAATGTGCGTTGCACCAGTTCTGTTGTCCTGCGGATCCCGAAGTGCCCTGCTAAAGGATGATCATGGCAGAAACCCAACACCGTCACCCGAACTCGTTCCGGAACAAAACTCGGTCCCCCTTCCAAAGAACACCCTCCCTTGCCTGAAGGGTATCCCGGTGGGAGCAGAGGTAACTGTAGATGCTTGTTTTAGTTGTGACACAAGGTCGGTCTATAGTAACAGAAAGTTTCCTGCTGACAGAATAGTGTCTGATACTGGCAGTTTCTTAGAATCTTCGAACATGCGCAACAGCGCATCGGGCTTGACCTTCTTAGATCCAGATCTGTAGGTTATATGGAATAGAAACCTCGAGAAGAAAAGTGCCTGGCGAGGTTTCAGCCGTTTAGCAGTCTGTAAATACTCCAGGTTCTTATGATTTGTGTATATCAATATTGGATGTGCTGCTCCTTCTAGCAAATACCTCCATTCCTCAAGGGCGACTTTTATGGCAAGAAGCTCACGGTCACCGACATCGTAGTTTCTCTCAGCAGGGGTGAGCTCCATGAGAAAAAGGCTATCGGGTGAATCAGATTCTTGAGACCTTGGCGCTGGGACAGAACATCTCCGACAGCACTCTCAGAAGTGTCTACCTCCAGGATGTAGGGCAGCGCCGGGTCTGGATGGCTTAGTACAAGAGCAGACGTAAACAGTCCTTTAAGAGTCTCAAAGGCAACCCGGGCTTCGGAAGACCAGTGGAAACGAACACCCTGCCTAATAAGTTGTGTGATGGGTGTGATAGTAGCTGGAAAGTTCTTTATGAATCTGCAATAAAAATTAGCAAACCCCACGTATCGCTGGACTCCCTTCTTATCAGTGGGGGCTGGCCAGGTTAGAATTGCTGAGACTTTCTGTGGATCCATCTCAATTCCACTGGAGGAGATGATTAGTCCCAAGAACTGGATGCTTTGTTGCTCAAACTCACACTTCTCTGGTTTGGCATAGAGTCAGTGTAAGCGGAGATGGTAGAGAACATGTTGACATGTTCGCAATGACTTGCAAGAGAAGTGGAGAACACAAGTATGTCGTCTAAGTAGATGATAACAAAGATGTCTAGATAGTCTTTAAAGACGTCGTTAATGAAATGCTGGAATGTAGCTGGCGCTTTGCACAGACCAAAGGGCATGACAAGGTACTCGTAATGGCCAAAACGGGTATGAAAGGCAGTCTTCCACTCATCTCCCTTACGTATGCGGATAAGTTTGTAAGCACCCCTCAAGTCTAGTTTGGTAAAGATGGAAGCAGAGCGGAGTCTTTGGAAGAGTTCTGGAACCAGGGGAAGGGGTAATGATTCTTCAAGATCATGGTAACGATTTTATTTAGTTTGCGATAATCTATGCATGGCCGTAGAGAATGGTCCTTCTTCTCTACAAAGAATATTCTCGCCCCGGCAGGCGAAGGGTGGATGAACCCCTTCCGAAGACTCTTGTCAATGTACTCTTTCAGGGCGCCAAGTTCTTTTTCAGACAGTGGGAAGATCCGACCGAACGGGATGGCAGCCCCTGACAAGAGCTCAATGGGGCAATCGTAAGCTCTGTACGGAGGTAGGGTGTCTGCTCCCCACTTACTGAAAACTTCCAGATACTCATGATAGGCCTCAGGCACCTTTTGGTAGTTCAGCATCAATGTCCATACAAAGTAGCGCAGTGGGTGGCATAATGGGCTCAGACAGACAGTGCTCCTGACAGTAAGATGACTAGTACTTGATGCTGCCAGAGCTCCAATCAATCAATGGATTATGGGCCTGAAGCCATGGTAGGCCCAGGATGACAGGAAACAGCGGTGGGGAAATTGTGTCTAGACGTAAAAGTTCCTTATGATTGGTAATGGTCACAGTCAGCAATGGAGGGGTCTCCTTCGTCACCAGTCCAGACTTAACACAGGAGCCATCAGCCAAGAATACAGTCCCTGCTTCTTGGGTAGGAGAGGATTGTGTTGTTGATCTGCGAATGCCAAATTGATGAAGCAACTGCAGGCCCCAGAGTCCACAATTGCTGTTGTAGGCACGTTTCTTCCTGGAAGCTAGAAAGTGATGGGAAGCACCAGATGAGTGGAAGTTGCTGGCAGGACACCCTGGGTAAATGAGGAGGTGGTGAGGCATCTTCATATCTCAGCTGGGCAATTCCGTACATAACGGCCGGCCCCTCTGCAGTAGAGACAGAGATTGCCCTGACAGCATCATGATCGTTCTTCAAGGGAGAGTGACGGGCGGATCAGGCCAAGTTGTGTGGATGTCTCTGTTGCCGGTTCGGAGGAAGACAACTTAACAGGTGTTGGCTGGGCACGAACTGAAACTTTAGCCATCATCCACACAGGCTGAGATGGACCCGTTGACTCGCCTGCATTCTTGAAGACGACGGTCAACCTGGATGGATAAGGAAATTAAGTCCTCCAGTGAACTTGGCTCCCCCCAGGAGCCAACTCATCCTTCAGGTCCTCTGCTAACCCCAGGCGGAACTGATGTCACAATGCTGCATTGTTCCAACCTGTGTCTGCACTCCAGCATCGGAAGTCCGTAACATAGTCCTCGACCACTCGGCGGCCTTGCTGGAGTGCATGGAGAGAGGACCCTGCCCCCCTCTGATGCAACGGGAATCCTTTCACCCATACACGTCACTGGGAAACCCCCGGCATTTCTCCTTGTCAGAGGGGGACGGCCTCAGCTACATAAGAGCTGTCAAGGTGGAGGCAGGATCCTGTGCGTGTTCCTCGCTGGAGATCATTCATCACTGGAGATCGAGAATTGGATTATATCGCTGGAGTAGGAGCATGGATTTATTGGATTACATCGCTCAAATCTCTTTTTTATTTTTTTATTTTTAATAAAGGACTTGTCCCAAGCCATCTCCTGTGGTTTTTTAATATTTTGACACTTTCTTTTTGTGAAATGGTAGGGGTACAATGTACCCCTTACCAATTCACATGGGGGTCGGGATCTGGGTGTCCCCTTTGTTAAAGGGGGCTTCCAGATTCAAATGAGCCCCCCACCCGCAGACCCCCACAACCACCGGGCAAGGGTTGTGGGAATGAGGCCCTTTTCGCCATCAACAAATCCTCCCCATGTTGAGGGCATGTGGCCTGGTATGGTTCAGGGAGGGTGCTCTCTCGTCCCCCCCTCTTTTCCTGCGGCCTACCAGGTTGCGTGCTCAGATAAGGGTCTGGTGTGGATTTTTGGGGGAAACCCACGCCATTTTTTTTTTAAATTCTGGCACGGAGTTCCCCTTAATATCCATACCAGACCTGAGGGGTCGGGACCAACAATTCATTAATAGCTGGCACCAGCGCTAGTACTTTTAAATGACTTTTTTTTCCTTTAGGAATGTCATTTTGCTCTCGGACTATTATAAACACAGGAAACATGCGCTACTTTACAGGCATACTATAGACAATATTTCACTTTTATTGTTTCACTTTAGGCATTATTAAAATCACTGCTCCCGAAAAAATGGTCGTTTTTAAAACTTTTTTTTGCATTGATACATGTCCCCTGGGGCAGGACCGGGTCCCCAAACACTTTTTATGACAATAACTTGCATATTAACCTTTAAAATTAGCACTTTAGATTTCTCCCATAGATTTTTAAAGGGTGTTCCACGGCTTTTCGAATTTGCCACAAACACCCCGAATTGTTCGCTGTTCAGCGAACGAGCAAACAGCCAATGTTCGAGTCTAACACTTCTAACAATTTGAAGACAAAGCCCTTTCTGACACTTTTTGTTTACATGAAAAAATATTTTTCCTTTGCTAGAAAATTACTTTGAACCCCCAAACATTATATATATTTATTTATATATATATATATTTATTTAAAGCAAAGGCCTACAGATTAAAATAGTGGGTGTTGCAGTTTTTCTTTTTCACACAATATTTGCACAGCGATTTTTCAAACGCAATTTTTTTGGAGAAAAAACATTTTTTTGAATTTTAATGCACTAAAACACACTATATTGCCCAAATGTTTGGTAAAATATAAAATATGATCTTATACCAAGTACATTGATACCAAACAATTAAAATTGCGCACAACCGTGCAGCGGCGACAAACTACATACATTTTTAAAAGCCTTTAGAAGCCTTTACAGGTTACCACTTTAGATTTACAGAGGAGTAGGGATGAGCTTCGAGTTCGAGTCAAACTCATGTTCGACTCGAACATTGGCTGTTCACAAGTTCGCCGAACAGCGAACAATTTGGGGTGTTCGCGGCAAATTCGAATACCGCGGAACACCCTTTAAAAGTCTATGGGAGAAATCAAAAGTGCTAATTTTAAAGGCTTATATGCAAGTTATTGTCATAAATAGTGTTTGGGGACCTGGGTCCTGCCCCAGGGGACATGGATCAATTAAAAAAAAAGTTTTAAAAACTGCCGTTTTTTCAGGAGCAGTGATTTTAATAATGCTTAAAGTCAAACAATAAAAGTGTAATAACCCTTTAAATTTCGTAGCTGGGGGGTGTCTATAGTATGCCTGTAAAGGGGCGCATGTTTCCCGTGTTTAGAACAGTCTGACAGCAAAATGACATTTCGAAGGAAAAAACCCATTTAAAACTACCCGTGGCCATTGCATTGCCGACAATACACATAGAAGTTCATTGATAAAAACGGCATGGGAATTCCCCACAGGGCAACCCGAACCAAAATTTAGAAAAAAAATGACGTGGGAGTCCCCCTAAATTCCATACAAGGCCCTTCAGGTCTGGTATGGATATTAAGGGGAACCCCGGTCAAAAATCCATACCAGACCCTTATCTGAGCACGCAACCTGGCAGGCCGCAGGAAAAGAGGGGGGGACGAGAGTGCGCCCCCCCCTCCTGAACCGTACCAGGTCACATGCCCTCAACATTGGGAGGGTGCTTTGGGGTAGCCCCCCAAAACACCTTGTCCCCATGTTGATGAGGACAAGGGCCTCATCCCCACAACCCTGGCTGGTGGTTGTGGGGGTCTGCGGGCGGGGGGCTTATCGGAATCTGGAAGCCCCCTTTAACAAGGGGACCCCCAGATCCCGGCCCCCCCCTGTGTGAAATGGTAAGGGGGTAGTTACCCCTACCATTTCACTAAAAAACTGTCAAAAATGTTAAAAATTACAAGAGACAGTTTTTGACAATTCCTTTATTTAAATGCATCTTCTTTCTTCTATCTTCCTTCATCTTCTGGTTCTTCTGGTTCTTCCTCCGGCTTTCTCCTCCAGCATCTCCTCCGCGGCGTCATCTATCTTCTTCTACTCGGGCCGCTCCGCACCCACGGCATGGGGGGAGGCTCCCGCTCTTCTCTTCATCTTCTTCTTCTTCTCTTCTTCCTTCTTCTCTTCTTCTCTTCATTTTCTTTTCCGGGCCACTCCGCACCCATGCTGGCATGGAGGGAGGCTCCCGCTGTGTGACGGCGTCTCCTCGTCTGACGGTTCTTAAATAACGGGGGGGCGGGGCCACCCGGTGACTCCGCCCCCTCTGACGCATGGGACATGACGGGACTTCCCTGTGGCATTCCCCGTGACGTCACAGGGAAGTGCCGTCAAGTCACTGTGCGTCAGAGGGGGGCGGGGTCACCGGGTGGCCCCGTTATTTAAGAACCGTCAGACGAAGAGACACCATCACACAGCGGGAGCCTCCCTCCATGCCAGCATGGGTGCGGAGCAGGCCAGAGAAGAAAACGAAGAAGAGAAGAAGGAAGAAGAGAAGAAGATGAAGAAGAAGATGAAGAGAAGAGCGGGAGCCTCCTCCCATGCCATGGGTGCGGAGCGGCCCGAGGAGAAGAAGATAGATGTTCAGGTGTTCAGGTGTTTTTAACTAGCCCTGCAGGAAATGTCATTCTTGTATGTGTGCGCTGTAAAATATTTTGTACTGTTTGTAGGTCTTATAGCAGCACCATCTTGAATTTAAATGCATTGTAGGGTGTGCCCCCCAAATATGTTCTTGTATGTTGTAATAGGCCCTGACCAGGTTTTTGGGCTGGAGCACCCCTCCCCCTCCTCATTACCTCCTATTTAGTGGCCACCAGTGTTTAGGATGTATCCCTTTCAGTTCTCCCACATAGAGGAGTTCAGCTCCCATGGTTGAGACAAAGGATCTTCCATTCTATTACTAGTGTAGGACCCACTAATTCGGTGTACTTTGTCGCAGTAAGTGGGCTTAGCACTATATGACCATATAGTGTGACCAAACCCCCGTATTTTTGAATATGTTCAGGTGTTCAGGTGTTTTTAACTAGCCCTGCAGGAAATGTCATTCTTGTATGTGTGCGCTGTAAAATATTTTGTACTGTTTGTAGGTCTTATAGCAGCACCATCTTGAATTTAAATGCATTGTAGGGTGTGCCCCCCAAATATGTTCTTGTATGTTGTAATAGGCCCTGACCAGGTTTTTGGGCTGGAGCACCCCTCCCCCTCCTCATCACCTCCTATTTAGTGGCCACCAGTGTTTAGGATGTATCCCTTTCAGTTCTCCCATATAGAGGAGTTCAGCTCCCATGGTTGAGACAAAGGATCTTCCATTCTATTACTAGTGTAGGACCCACTAATTCGGGGTACTTTGTCGCAGTAAGTGGGCTTAGCACTATATGACCATATAGTGTGACCAAACCCCCGTATTTTTGAATATGTTCAGGTGTTCAGGTGTTTTTAACTAGCCCTGCAGGAAATCTCATTCTTGTATGTGTGCGCTGTAAAATATTTTGTACTGTTTGTAGGTCTTATAGCAGCACCATCTTGAATTTAAATGCATTGTAGGGTGTGCCCCCCAAATATGTTCTTGTATGTTGTAATAGGCCCTGACCAGGTTTTTGGGCTGGAGCACCCCTCCCCCTCCTCATCACCTCCTATTTAGTGGCCACCAGTGTTTAGGATGTATCCCTTTCAGTTCTCCCATATAGAGGAGTTCAGCTCCCATGGTTGAGACAAAGGATCTTCCATTCTATTACTAGTGTAGGACCCACTAATTCGGGGTACTTTGTCGCAGTAAGTGGGCTTAGCACTATATGACCATATAGTGTGACCAAACCCCCGTATTTTTGAATATGTTCAGGTGTTCAGGTGTTTTTAACTAGCCCTGCAGGAAATGTCATTCTTGTATGTGTGCGCTGTAAAATATTTTGTACTGTTTGTAGGTCTTATAGCAGCACCATCTTGAATTTAAATGCATTGTAGGGTGTGCCCCCCAAATATGTTCTTGAGAAGAAGATAGAAGACATCGCGGAGAAGATGCTGGACGAGAACGCCGGAGGAAGAACCAGAAGAGCCGGAAGAACCAGAAGAAGAAGATGAAGGAAGAAAGAAGAAGCATTTAAATAAAGGAATTGTCAAAAACTGTCTCTTGTCATTTTTAACATTTTTGACAGTTTTTTAGTGAAATGGTAGGGGTAAGTACCCCCTTACCATTTCACACAGGGGGGCGGAATCTGGGGGTCCCCTTGTTAAAGGGGGCTTCCAGATTCCGATAAGCCCCCCCCGCCCGCAGACCCCCACAACCACCGGCCAGGGTTGTGGGGATGAGGCCCTTGTCCTCATCAACATGGGGACAAGGTGTTTTGGGGGGCTAACCCAAAGCACCCTCCCAATGTTGAGGGCATGTGGCCTGGTACGGTTCAGGAGGGGGGGGGCGCACTCTCGTCCCCCCTCTTTTCCTGCGGCCTGCCAGGTTGCGTGCTCGGATAAGGGTCTGGTAAGGATTTTTGGGGGGACTCCACGTCATTTTTTTAAAAAATTTTAGTTCGGGGTTTCCCTGTGGGGAATTCCCATGCCGTTTTTATCAATGAACTTCTATGTGTATTGTCGGCAATGCAATAGCCGCGAGTAGTTTTAAATGGGTTTTTTCCTTCAAAATGTCATTTTGCTATCAGACTGTTCTAAACACGGGAAACATGCGCCCCTTTACAGGCATACTATAGACACCCCCCAGCTACAAAATTTAAAGGGATATTACACTTTTATTGTTTGACTTTAAGCATTATTAAAATCACTGCTCCTGAAAAAACGGCCGTTTTTAAAACTTTTTTTTGCATTGATCCATGTCCTGTGGGGCAGGACCCAGGTCCCCAAACACTTTTTATGACAATAACTTGCATATAAGCCTTTAAAATTAGCACTTTTGATTATTCATGTTCGTGTCCCATAGACTTTAACGGTGTTCGCGTGTTCGAACAAACTTTTTTCCTGTTCGCATGTTCTGGTGCAAACCGAACAGGGGGGTGTTCGGCTCATCCCTACAGAGGAGGTCTACTGCTAAAATTACTGTCCTCGATCTGACGTTCCCGGTGATACCTCACATGCATGATGCAATTGCTGTTTACAATTCGGTGTAATCGGTGTGATAAGATGCTTTCCCAATTTCCCAATGTCGCTGTACATGTCTGGTAAAACCAAAGTCATGAAATGCTTGTAGCTTTTGGTTTCTTAGGCCATAGAGATGATTGGAGCCATTCTGGTCTTCGATCAGCTCTTTGGTTAACTGGCAGAACCACCGGCTGCATTCTCAGGTTCCCCAGTGGGACATGGAAGATGGCAGGTGGAGGGATGTTCCCTCCCACTGCTTGTAAAACCAGTCTAGCGACTAATTAGCTTCTAGGATTGCTTAAACATGAAAGCCGACTGCTGGCTGAAAAGAGCAATACCAAGATGATACCTAAACCTGCAAGCATTATTCTGGTATAACCACTCAAAATCCAGCAACATACCAGTATGTTGCTGGTCCTTGTTGGGCATAAATTGTAATGTTCTTTTATTTCATGCAGCCTGTGGGCAGAACGAAAATAGAGATTGGTCGGTGGGTATGCCCACCATTAGATTACCACCCTGCATCCACCCACTTCTAATGATGGGCATACATGCACTTTTTTTTTTTTTATAACTATAGTGGTGAAATCACCTCCTACAGCGCTGGAGTCGCTGATTTACGTATCGTGAGAGCAAACGCTGTTGCTGTCAAGATAAATAAATCAGTGCTGAAGCTGAATTGCATACCTGAAAAGCAAACAACGGTGACAATTAAACATTAACTTAATAAAACAACAACAATCTGTGCCAAAAAAAGAGTAAAAAATATATGCTGAAGCATGGGGGCAATTCGCCCCTAGAGTTAAGGGCAAATCGCCTCTCTACCCCTGCCCCCATGCTTCTGCATATATGCTCTTTTTTTTCTTAACTGTAGTTAAGCTGGAGTCGCTGATTTACATATCATGAGAGCAAACGCTGTTGCTGTCAAGATAAATAAATCAGTGTTGCAGCTGAATGGCGTACCTGAGAAGAGAATAATTGTTAACAATAAAACACAGTAAACAGTAAAGTATAAAAGAATTACATACCTGAAAAGCAAACATGATAAAACAACATAGTAACAATAATACATTGCAGTTAAAAAATACAGTAAAACAGAGCAGAACAATAGGGAGAGAACAATAGAGATAGAATAGAGAGAGAACAATAAAACAACAACTATTTTTTGCTTTTTTATTTTATATATATATATTTTTTTTTTTTACACTTTTATTGGTAACTGTAATGGTTCCAGGTTTGGGTCTCTCAAAATGCGATGGCATCTTTGGAGACCCTGTGAAAGTGTGTCCTAGAATGTGCAGTGCTGTACCCTATGCTAACACTCCACTAGTGTGTGGTAGCGTTCGAAATATTCACTGATGCAAAGACCAGGTTGGCCAGGACAGGAGGGACAATAATAGCAGGTGTCACACCTATATCCGTGTTTTCCACAGAAATGAAATCTTCTTTGGGGTGATCAATTGGTGGGGTACCAGGAAGGGCATACGGAAAATACCTCTCATGCAGCCGGCTCACTGCATTTGCATTGGGAAGTTGGGCCACAGCACCGTCTGGAAACAAAAGGGCTGTGATGATCTCTTGCTGAAATTTAAGGAAGGATCCAGTTTTTCCTGACGCTTTGTATAGGAGATTAGTGTTCAGTAGAGCCAATTGGATTAAATATACAGACACTTTTTTGTACCTTAAGGGCAATTAAGTACGGCGCCATCAACTGGTCATTGAGGTCCACCCCTCCCATATTAAGGTTGTATTTGTGGACACAGTGGGGTTTCTCCTCAACACCAGTCTCTGTTGGAATTTGGACTGTCGTATCTGTGTGAAGGGAGGACAGAAAGAAAACATTCCGATTATCCCTCCACTTCACTGTGAGCAAATTATTACTTCTCAAGCAGACTCTCTCCCCCAGTCTAAGTCAGGACTGGGGGAGCCACTGGGGTAAACCCTGGTGATTAGATCGCACGGTGCCACATGCGCCAATTCCACGCTCAAACAAGTGACTAAAAAGTGTCACTCTTTTGTAATATTTGTCCATGTACAACTGGTACCCCTTTCCGAATAAGGGTGACACCAAGTCCCACACAATCTTACCAGCGCTCCCTAGGTAGTTTGGGCAGTTTTCAGGCTCCATGTGACTATCTTTTCCCTCGTAAACCATAAAACTATATGTATAGTCTGTTGCTCTGTCACAGAGCTTATACATCTTGACCCCATATCTGGCATGCTTGTTGGGAAGATACTGTTTGAATGACAAGCGTCCAGATCAGGGACTCATCAGCGCAGACAACTTGATCGGGATTAAACAAGGCTGCAAACTGTTGGTTGAAGTGGTTTAGGAGGGGCAGAATTTTGTAGAGCAGATCAAATTCAGGGTCACTCTGAGGACGACAGAGTTCATTGTCATTAAAATGCATGAAGCGCAAGACCTGCTCGTATTGTGTCCTGCTCATGGAGGCAGAGAACACGGGCATATGGTGAATTGGTTCAGTGGACCAATATGACCACAACTCACTTTTTTTTGTTATGCCCATGAGAAGGGATAGGCCCAGGAAGGTCTCCAATCTCTGGCAAGGGTTATCTGGGGATTAGCGGGGATGAATTGACCAGCATACAAATTGCTTTGGTTCACAATAAATCTATAGAGCGCCTCCATGAAAAACAGCGAATAGAAATCAAGTGACGTAAAATCAACTGTTTCCACCAGAAATCCAGGTTGCCCAGTGAATGAGGGAAGTACAGGTGCTGCAGAAATGGTGGGCTCCCTATTAGGATTGGCAAATGCAGGAGGAAGGGCACTATGGGCTTGATGAGACTGTGTTTGTCTTCTTGGTGGCTGCGGGACACTACTTGTGCTAGCCACCGCACCGGCTTGAACTGCACTTATTGGACTCGCCACGTCACCACGTGATACTGCAGTGCTGGATGTACGACCAGGATGTACTAGGCTGCTGGTGCTTGCCAGTTCACCAGAAGGATGAGAGGCACTAGGACTGGCTCTCTGCTCCATACAGGAGCCCTGTGGTTCTTGCACCTCAACAACAGTAGAAAAACGGGGTCGGGTACGCCTGACTTTAGATGGGGACCACTACTCCGTCATCAGAGCTATCTGTCAGGGTGCCGCTGCTGTCTACTGGTTCATATTCTGAGCTTGAATCTGACAGATGGGTGACTTCCTCTTCACTCTCATCTGTCATGCTCAGAAACGTGTAGGCCTCTTCACTAGAGTACGTTCGATTGGACATTTTGGCCTCTAAATTTACTGGCACAACTAGTGAAACTCGCAGACAAAAAGAGCACCTGATTGTCAGAGCCTGCTTCAATCGCTACAAATAAAACTTTTAGCATTTGCAGGGATCAGGCCTGACTCTGCAAACGCTGCAGTTATGTGTTTTGTGTTTTGTAAGTGACAGTAATCGATTGATACTGCACTTTGGTGGGCTGGGGTGGGCTGGGCTGGGCTGGGCTGGACTAGGTGGGGGGGCTAAATGCAGGTGCTAGCAGGTATCTGAGCTGATCCCACTAACGCTGCATTTTTGGGAACCCTAAACTATTGGGGACACTAGTATAGATCTGATCAGATCAAAGATATTGATCCGTTCAGACACTACACTACTAAGGGAGGTGTATGGTGCTTGCATGGGTGTTAGCACTACTGGCACTAATCTGACGCTGCCTGGGGCTGACGCTGACCTAACTGACACTAAAACATAACTGATGTCACCTGCCGGGTGATCAGGGGGTTAAACCTTTATTGGGTAATATACGGCGGGTACCCTGACTCTATATAAAAATAACTAACTAACCAGAGTCACCCGTAACACTAATCAGAAACTAGATTTACTAGTGACACTGGTGACAGGGGGTGAAAGGGTTAACTGGGGGCGATCAAGGGGTTAAACCTTTATTAGGGGGGGTTAGGGTGTTACCCTAGACTTACCTGGGTCTACTACTACTACTAACTGTCCTAATGCTTACTAGAGTCACAAATGACACCAGTACAGTGATCAGTAAAAAAATCGGAAAACTGCACTTGGTGACACTGCCAGGGGGTGAAGGGGTTAACTGGGGGGGTTATTCGGGGTGATCCAGGGTGAAAAGTTTGCCTACGTGTACTGGTGTTTAGTGTAGTGTTTTTGCAACTTAGTTAGATGTCCTCTCTCTGGAACTGAAAATAATTCCACGAGGGGAGATGACATCACTTCTCCTGCCTGTGTTTACACTTACAGGCAGGAAAAGCTTTTCCTTTCGCCAGAACCGATAAGCAGGTCCAGGCCAGAAATCATTGCCTGGACCAAAAGATTGATCGGTTCTGGAACGAATCAGATGGTCGCGCACCCCCTGCCGGTGAGAGCACACCCCGTACAGATACAGGGTTTCGCACAGCGGTGCCATTGTGCCGCAGTAAAAGTATGTGAGCCGGTTGGGAACCGGTTAAAAATAATACTTATTTTAGGTTAAATAATACTTATTGTAGGTGCCTTGCCTGGCCTGATCTCACTCTCCTTCACCGGGTTGTCACTCATCTGGGTTCTCAGTTTTCCTCACACGGACACTGGGATGGATTCTTCTCCTTTACTGGAACAACGGCTTCTCACTATAATAGTAAATAGCAAGAAGAGTGTTTAGGTAAGAACTTTCTAACTCAACTTGATTTACCACTTTAGCCCCGGACCATTTGGCTGGCCAAAGACCAGAGCACTTTTTGCGATTTGGCACTGCGTCGCTTTAACAATTGTGCGGTCGTGCGACGTGGCTCCCAAACAAAATTGAGGTCCTTTTCTTCCCACAAATAGAGCTTTCTTTTGGTGGTATTTGATCACCTCTGCGGTTTTTATTTTTTGCGCTATAAACTAAAAACGACAATTTTGAAAAAAAAGCAATATTTTTTACTTTTTGCTAAAATAAATATCCCCAAAAAATATATAATTTTTTTTTTCCCCCTCAGTTTAGGTCGATACATATTCTTCTACATATTTTTGGTAAAAAACTGCAATAAGTGTTTATTGATTGGTTTGCGCAAAAGTTATAGCGTCTACAAAATAGGGGATAGTTTTATGGCACTTTTATTAATGTTTTTTTTTACTAGAAATGGCGTAGATCAGTGATTTTTATCGTGACTGCGACATTATGGCGGACAGATCGGACACTTTTGACGCTATTTTGGGACCATTTACATTTATACAGCGATAAGTGCGATTAAAAATGCATTGATTACTGTGTAAATGTGACTGGCAGTGAAGGCGTTAACACTACACTTTTTTATGATTTATCTAGATCCATTTTATGTTGAAGCTAGCTGAATGGCTGCTGTTAGTGTATCTTTCACAAAGCTGATTAATATAATAAGGTCAGAGAATAGTCTTGCTAGTTGCTGCTGTTCTGTAGAATTTATCCTGGTATGTGTGTAGTGTTTTAAAAGAATTCTCAGCATGAATGTTCATTGTCAAGTCACCTCCTGGCAGTTAGGATCCAATTTATCAGCTCCCTCTTTCTATGTATACGTACATATAACAGAGTATTCACCGAAATAGGGCATCATAGGGTACATGCGGGTCTGGTAACAAATTCTTGTTGAAAAATGATCTGTTTTCTGCCTATAATGGCAAACTTGCCAATGGCTCCTGATGCTGTCTCTGAAGCAATGAGGAGGGAGAGAACCAAGAGAGCCTCTCAGCACATTGCTGAATCAAGATGGGACTCAGGTGTGTGTGTGTGTGTGGGGGGGTTGGGGCTGCATTCAGAAGGGTTTGCATATAATGCATTTAGGGAAAAAACACTTTGGCCTTTAGAACCACTTTAACCACTTGCCACCTGCCCACAGTCAAATGTCGGCTGGGCGGTGCGGCTCTTGTTCTGGGTGGACGTCATATGATAGCTTCCCAGAACGACCGTTCTCACGTGCCCCCAATCTGTGTAAAGACCCGCAACCTCAGCTTTTTAGTCATGTGATCAGCTGTGGCCAATCACAGCCGGCCCCAGTAAACACAGAGATACCACTATTCGGCACTCCTCGCCTCACACTAATGCCCCGTACACACGGTCGGATTTTCCGATGGAAAATGTCCGATCGGAGCGTGTTGTTGGAAATTCCGACCGTGTGTGGGCTCCATCGGACATTTTCCATCGGATTTTCCGACACACAAAGTTGGAGAGCAGGAGATAAAATTTTCCGACAACAAAATCCGTTGTCGGAAATTCCGATCGTGTGTACACAAATCCGACGGACAAAGTGCCACGCATGCTCAGAATAAATAAAGAGATGAAAGCTATTGGCCACTGCCCCGTTTATAGTCCCGACGTACGTGTTTTACATCACCGCGCTCAGAACGATCGGATTTTCCGACAACTTTGTGTGACCGTGTGTATGCAAGACAAGTTTGAGCCAACATCCGTCGGAAAAAATCCATGGATTTTGTTGTCGGAATGTCCGAACAAAGTCCGACCGTGTGTACGCCCTATGACAGTGTGTGAGGAGAGGAGAGCCGATCAGCGGCATCTCCTCACAGGGGACAGCTAGGTATGTAATCAGGGCACTGGTCATCACAATTACAATTAAGTGCCAACCAGTGCCAGCAATGATTGCCTACCACTGCCAGCAATCAGTGCCAACCAGTGCCCACAATTGCCACCAATCTGTTCCCACAAGTGCCAGCAATCAGTGCCCACAAGTGCCAGCAATCAGTGGCTATTAGTGATGCCAGTCAGTGCTGGCTATTAGTGCTGCCCATCAATGCCGATCACTGCTGCCCATCAATGCCACTCATCAATGCCATCAGTTCTGCCTATCCGTGCCGCCTATCTGTGCCAACCAGTGCTGCCTATCTGTGACCACCAGTGCCACCTATCTGTGCCCACCAGTGCCACATATCTGTGTCCAGTGCCCACCAGTGCCACCTATCAGTGCTCATCAGTGCCACATATCAGTGCCACCTATCAGTGCCCATAAGTGTGGCATATCAGTGCCACCTAATCAGTGCCACCTATCGGTGCCCATAAGTGTAGCATATCAGTGCCACCTAATCAATGCCATCTCATCAGTGCCCATAAGTGCCACCTCATCAGTGCCCATCAGTGCCGCCTCATCAGCACCCATCAGTGAAGGATAAAAATTACTTACTTGCAAAATTTACTGACAGAAACAAAGAAAAACGTTTTTTTTAAAAAAAAATTTTTTTAGGAAAAAATAAAAAACCCAGGAGTGATTAAATACCACCAAAAGAAAGGCCTATTTGTGTGAAGAAAATTATAACAATTTCACATGGTTACAGGGTAGTAGGGATGAGCCGAACAACCCCCTGTTCGGTTCGCACCAGAACATGTGAACAGGCAAAAAATTTGTTCGTACACGCGAACACCGTTAAAGTCTATAGGACACGAACAGGAATAATCAAAAGTGCTAATTTTAAAGGCTTATATGCAAGCTATTGCCATAAAAAGTGTTTGGGGACCTGGGTCCTGCCCCAGGGGACATGGATCAATGCAAAAAAAAGTTTTAAAAACGGCCGTTTTTTCGGGAGCAGTGATTTTAATAATACTTAAAGTGAAACAATAAAAGTGTAATATTCCTTTAAATTTCGTAGCTGGGGGTTGTCTATAGTATGCCTGTAAAGGGGCGCATGTTTCCCGTGTTTAGAACAGTCTGAGAGCAAAATGACATTTCAAAGGAAAAAAAGTAATTTAAAACTACTTGCGGCTATTAATGAATTGCCGGTCCGACAATACACATAAAAGTTCATTGATAAAAACGGCATGGGAATTCCCCACAGGGGAACCCCGAACCACAATTTAAAAAAAAAAATGACGTGGGGGTCCCCCTAAATTCCATACCAGGTCCTTCAGGTCTAGTATGGATATTAAGGGGAACCCCGGACATTTTTTTTTTAAAAATGGCGTGGGGTCCCCCTCAAAATCTATACCAGACCCTTATCCGAGCATGCAACCTGGCAGGCCGCAGGAAAAGAGGGGGGGATGAGAGAGTGGACCCCCCTTCCTGAACCGTACCAGGCCACATGCCCTCAACATTGGGAGGGTGCTTTGGGGTAGCCCCCCAAAGTACCTTGTCTCCATGTTGATGGGGACAAGGGCCCCATCCCCACAACCCTTGCCTGGTGGTTGTGGGGGTCTACGGGCGGGGGGCTTATCGGAATCTGGAAGCCCCCTTTAACAAGGGGACCCCCCAGATCCCGGCCCTCCCCCCTGTGTGAAATGGTAAGGGAGTACAAAAGTACCCCTACCATTTCACAAAAAAAGTGTCAAAAATGTTAAAAATGACAAGAGACAGTTTGTGACAAATCCTTTATTTAAATGCTTCTTCTTTCTTTTATCTTCTTTCTTCTATCTTCTATCTTCCTTCAGTTTCTTCCTCCATCTTCTTCGGGTTCTTCTGGTTCTTCCTCCGGTGTTCTCAACCGGCATCTTTCTCCGCGGCGCCGGCGTCTTCTTCCCTTCGTCTTCTGGGCCGCTCTGCATACAGCATGGTGGGAGGCTCCCGCTGTGTGACGCTTCTCCTCTTCTAATGGTTCTTAAAGAGGAGTTCCACCCAGGGGGGCCATTAAAAAAAATAAAAAATAAAAGTCAGCAGCTACAAATACTGCAGCTGCTGACTTTTAATTGGACACTCACCTGTCCCTGGGTCCAGCGGTGCGGGGGATCGAAGCCCCGCTCGTCCCCCCCCTCCGCTCGTCGGCGCCGGCATTTCAACTGTGGGCGCCGGGCTGTGACTTCACAGCCTGGCACCCACTGCGCATGCGCGAGCGGCGCCGAGCGCCGTGATTGGCCGCTCAATCACCTGGGACCTGCAATGGGTCCCAGATGATTGACAGGAGGAAGGGAGAAGAGCCGAGCCCTTCCTGTGCCAGGGGGAAGTGATGTCATCAGCCCAGGCAGACGAAGGGGCAGATTACGAGGGACCACCTAGCAACAGGCATTTAGAGGTAAGTAAAAAAAAAAAAATATCCAAATGTTTTTTTGTTTTTTTTTTTAGAATTTTTTAGATATGTTTGTTTTTTTGGGTGGAACCCCACTTTAAATAATGGAGGGCGGGCCACCCAAGACTCAGCCCCCCTCTGACGCACGGGGACTTGACAGGGACTTCCCTGTGGCATTCCCCGTGATGTCAGAGGGGGCGGACAGGGAAGTCACCATGCGTCAGAGGGGGGCGGGGTCACCGGGTGGCCTCGCCCTCCGTTATTTAAGAACCGTCAGAAGAGGAGAAGCGTCATACAGCGGGAGCCTCCCACCATGCTGGGTGCGGAGCGGCCCAGAAGACGAAGGGAAGAAGACGCCGGCACTGCGGAGGAAGATGCCGGACGAGAAAACCGGAGAAAGAACGAAAAGAAGAAGAAGATGGAGGAAGAAACTGAAGGAAGATAGAAGATAGAAGAAAGAAGATAGAAGAAAGAAGAAGCATTTAAATAAAGGAATTGTCAAAAACTCTCTTGCCATTTTTAACATTTATGATACTTTTTTTGTGAAATGGTAGGGGTACTTTTGTACCCCCTTACCATTTCACACAGGGGGGAGGGCCGAGATCTGGGGGTCCCCTTGTTAAAGGGGTCTTCCAGATTCTGATAAACCCCCCACCCGCAGACCCCCACAACCACCGGGCAAGGGGATGAGGCCCTTGTCCCCATCAACATGGGGACAAGGTGTTTTGGGGGCTACCCCAAAGCACCCTCCCAATGTTGAGGGCATGTGGCCTGGTATGGTTCAGGAGGGGGGGGGCGCTCTCTCGTCCCCTCCTCTTCTGCCAGGTTGCATGCTCGGATAAGGGTCTGGTATGGAATTTAGGGGGACCCCCATGTCATTTTTTTTTTTTTTTTAATTTTGGTTCGGGGTTCCCCTGTGGGGAATTCCCATGCCGTTTTTATCAATCAACTTTTATGTGTATTGTCGGACCCGCAATTCATTAATAGCCGCGAGTAGTTTTAAATGACTTTTTTTTCTTAGAAATGTCATTTTGCTGTCAGACTGTTATAAACATGGGAAACATGCGCCCCTTTACAGGCATACTATAAACACCCCCCAGGTACTAAATTTAAAGGAATATTACACTTTTATTGTTTCACTTTAAGCATTATTAAAATCACTGCTCCTGAAAAAACTGCAGTTTTTAAAACTTTTTTTTGCATTGATCCATGTCCCCAGGTCCCCAAACACTTTTTATGAAAATAACTTGCATATAAGCCTTTAAAATTAGCACTTTTGATTTCTCCCATAGACTTTTAAAGGGTGTTCCGCGGCTTTCGAATTTGCTGTGAACACCCCAAATTGGTATTCTTGAGAAAGTCACGTGATGGTGATGCAACGTGTGGGAGGAGCCTAGGACGCACTCTGCAGTCTGTCATTCTGGCTGCGCACTGCAGCGATCCTTTTCTCGTCCACAGCAGCTGTCTGCTACTCACATCTCCATATGTTTTCTTACTATGGAGCGCACGTGAGTGTATCTCATAGCGTTTTGCTGGTGTACTATATTTAGTTCATTGCACAATGAAGTTTTCCTTGTTTATTTGCTTTACATATAACACACGGTGTTGAGAACCACATCTTATGAGGCTGGAGTTGGATGGCATTATCGCTCACGAATGACAAGCGAATACTCCAATTAAGCATTTAAAGAACCTCAACTACTGGGACTATTTTTTATTTTTCATTAGAATTAGCTGTCTTTTCTCTCTCCATATTCAAACCACATCATTAGTGTGTTTATTTAACTATAATCACTTGTCTATTTAAAATCATTATATTCATTATTTATTTACACTTATGTTTTGATGGGGGAGAGAGAAATCAAATCACTATAGTAAACAAGCTGTTAAAGGGTAATTTTATAATTTTATTCAGTTTCAACATGGAAACAGCAACATACAAACAGGATACTACACCACAACATTATATATCAGAGAAGAAAGATCCATTACAGGATTGTTATTTACGAATGGATGGAGCAGGCAACCCTGTATTCCATATTGCAAGTTTATTGACTACATAAGAGTGATAATAAAATAAGAAGCTGGTGCATTTCAGCAAGAACCTTAGTCGGATTGTCATATAGTCTAAAATCTCAACAACGTGTACAAAAAGCACATGATATTGGAAATGCTGTAGTAGCCATCTTATTGAAAACAACATAAAACACACAGAACACAAAAAACAAAAAAAAAGAGTAACCTAAGCCAAACCGCTGGCATACGGGTGTAAGTCTGTACTTTACAACTGCATGAGTATCTCAGAACTCAACATATCCCTGGAGTTCAGTAGTAGCACATGCACCAATCAGACATCAATATCACCTGAAGTAAGCCATCCAGTCCAGATTTTTGCTTTTTGGGACAACCCCTAGAGCAGTGGTTCTCAACCTTACTAGTGCCGTGACCCCTTGATAACATTTCTCCAGTTGTGGGGACCCCTAACAGTAAAATTATTTTCGTAGCGTGGGTTGTCAGCATCCAAGGCAAGACAAGTATATTGCGCCCCTAACCCACGGACATATAGCGCCCCTGAGTCCCTTCCACTTGTACAGTATTAAAACCCCTTATGGTGCATTTTAGGAGTTACTATTCTTTCTCTTTGTTCTCCATTCTTTCCCTTTTATCTCTCTCTATCCTAATTTTTTTGGTTTTTTTTCCCATCCCTCTCTCTAGCCGTCTTTCATGTTCTTTCTCTTATTCTTTCTCCCCCTTTTTTGTTTGTCCCTCCCCCTCTTTTCCTCTCCCTTCCATGTATTCTCAATTTTTTTTCCTTCTCTTACTCCTTGGTGGGGGGGGGGGGGGGAGATGGGTTGAGTGACAGTGCTGGTGGGGGGATGGGATCAGTGGCAGTGCTGGGGGGAGTTCTGATCAGCCAACTTAGTTGCTCTTGATCAAGGTGATCTGCTGATTTGAGAACTGTAGTGGGGACTTTTAATGGCAACTATAATCACAGGTAGTGTTACTCACTGTGTCTCCGGCTTCACTATGTCTCTGACTTTGTGGTGTCTCGTAGCAGTGACACCTATGGTGAAATCAAGAGATAGGGTCTCCTCCAGCCCCTCCCACTTCACATTCCTCACCAGTCAGCTGACCTCTAGTCTCTGCCTCCCAGCCATGCGGTGGGCGGTCGCGGGCTCCAGGAACAGCCCAGCTGGGTGGCCACAGGCTCCAGGGGCAGCCCTGCTGGGCGACTGCAAAAAGGCTGGAGAATGGTGCGGGCTTCAGGAACAGCCCAGGATTCGGTGACCCCTGGCAAATCGTCATTCGACCCCCGAGGGGGTCCCAACCCCCAGGTTGAGAACCACTGCCCTAGAGGAATATGTCAACTTATATAATGGCAATGACTTATTAATTAATTCAACCCAAAATCGAAGAGTAGGAAGGGAGGGATCCTTCCATTTAAGTGCTAAGGTTTTTTTAGCATAGAAAAACACCATCTGTAATAGAGTCTTCTGCAAGCTACTCAGGTCTTCCTCAGCAAAATCACCCAAAACACACCTAGCTGGGTAGCAGATGTTTGGAAGAGCTAATTTTTTTCCTCTAGAAACCTTAGAGGTTATAGCTGATAAAAAGTTCCTGACTCTGGGGCATGCCAAAATCATGTGGAAATAATCATTCCGATCAGAATGGCAGTGGGGGCAGTCTGGAGAATCCACTCTACCCATGTTATATAAACAACAGGGGGTATAGTAGATTCTGTGAAAATGTTTAAGTTGTATTAGTTTTTCTCAGGCAGATATAACTATAGAGAGCTGAGAATCAACCATATCCACCCATGCCTCTTCAGTCAGGGATGGGATATCTGCCTTCAACTGCCACGGAGCAATATTTACACTGATGCCGTTCAATACAACACAGAAAAAATACATATAAGTGGGACAGGCCAATTATCCACATGAGTAGAATACTTTACAAAGCATAACCTGTAAATGCATTCAGACTGAAGTTAAAAAAAAATTCAACAGCTTTAGTGACATTACTTCCCTGTAATGAAATATGTCCCATATAGAAATTTTCTTTGGATCCTGTAAAAATCTTCTTTACAGGGAAGCCCACCATACTGGTATAATAAACATTTATGTGGTGTGATAATATCAGTGTGCAGCCTCTTTTGGATGTTTGCTAAGGAGCGCTGGGTGAGTATGGTCTGCTTGGCCCAGCACCAGCTTCATTGCTGACAAGAGAGGGAGATGAAGTTTGGAGTGGCACATGTTTCTGGGATCTTCAATAGTGCACTTAGCATATTTGACAGCCAAGGCAGATTACTTTTATGACACGCTCTCTCAAATACATTAAATTTAGTTTTAGTAATATTCATGCAATTAAACATTTACTAATAAAAAAACAGAAACTGAAACAATACACATTTTCTTCATCTTATATATTATCAATAAAAAAAAAAATATTAGTGGTGGACACAGTGCCACACAGCAAAACATAAAAGCAGCGTAGTGTGACAGTAACAGGCCTGCAATGAAATAAATTATAGTCATATGTTCCTCTGAACAGGGGTGACTTGACAATACAGGTAAAAAAATGTCTTTGTATATGATTGTCAATGGCAATCATATACAATACCTGTGTATAACAAAGGGACAATTGTGGTAATACACAGGGAACAAAGAGCCAGTTGTTACAATATGTGGGCAGAAAATAGCCAATTTTTACATTGGTAATGATGATTACAGTGACAATACCTTGAGTAAAATCAGTGGGAACAAAGCTGTGCGGTCAGTGGAAATAATGGTCCTTACATTGGGGGGGGGGTCAGTTGGAAAAAAATTCCCCTATATATTACTTGCCAGCATGAAAAAGTCTACCCCTTACATTGGTGGTCAGCAAGAAAATTTTGCCTGCCAACAATTGGTCTGGCTGGTGTCTACAGACATAACGACCCTTACCTTTTCTTGGATGAAATCTTCCAGCCCTTACAACAACTAACCATCTTTTGTCTACTGATACCTAAGTCAGTTGCAATAAACAAAACCCATATTGCCCTCTGCACAAGATCTGGCAGTGTACAAGAATAAGGAAGTACAAAGAGCAGACATAATGATCAATATCTTACAAGATCCAGACAGCCATCAATCAGCCTACTATAAAATAAAAGAACATTTCTCCATGGTTTCTGTGGTGCCATTTGCACTACTTTACTGAATAAGTCATTGTGTATTTTAACATTTCAGAGAGTCTGAAGAAACTTTTGTAACTGTTGTTCAGTAAACCGCACAAGAACAAAAGAGGTATGGAGGGTCTGCATGCTGAAGAATCGATTCTCATATTTGCCTAATAGGCTGCTCATTTCCAGCTGGGTTTCCAGTGGCAAGGAGAAGATTCTTTCTAACTTCCCAGAAGAAAGAGACTTTGCACTGTAATGAGGAAAATATTTATCCCGGCAGCCCTTCTACTTTAATAACCTAAATGCATTTCCTTTGAACTGAGTAATCATTGGGAGTACTTTACTGTAGACCGCAGGCAGCAAAAGGCCTTGTAATATCTAAGTGGACACCGCAGAGCTTAGAAGGGAACATACACATGAAAGAACGAGCAAAAATAATAATTATTAAGATGACAAAAGATCAAGTGGAGGGAGATAGGAAACTACTGTATGTGGCATCTCAATATGATTCAACAGAAAAAAACTCAGCTAAATGCTGTTTTTAACATATGCTCCCTGGCATGATGGTTCAAGAAAAAAACTTGCACTAGTAAGCAAAGAAAACTTTATTTAAACAAAATATGATGTAAAAAAAAAAAAGGAGAAACTATCACTTGAATAAGAGAGAAGACACTTTTCTGGTTAATACAAGATGACCAGGCTCCTTTCCCTGAACATTTCATGCAAATACAAACCATCTCATGTTAGAGCAGAGGCACACCCACACCCCATTACTGCTTTTTGGATGCCAAAATGGATGTTACTAAAACCAGAACACTGCATTCATTATATCCATTCTTCCAGAGTATGCTGAACATTGAAATGCAATTATTTTAGTAAATATAAACTGCTAAATTCCATTTCTTATCAGCATATATAGCAGTCTTGTTACTTCTATCAGTGTCTGGCCAAGCACTGGTTAATCTTGTAGGAGGAGTTTTCATTCTCCTTTGACTGTCCTATGAGGCTGCATGACCCCTCACCCTCTGTCTAGACAGCACTGATTGGCCCTGTGCCGGTCACATACACCCTCCCAAAATAAAAGAAAAAAACAAACACTCTAGCAATACAAACCAAACTGAGCATGTGCAGAGTGCCCCCAAGGCTCTGTATTAACAGCAAATGGATTGGGGAGTGTAGAAGAAGGGGAGGATCAGAGAAGACAGAATCAAATAGCCTTTTTATACAATGCAGAGGATTACCTGATTTTACGGTTGTTGGTTTAGTAACACTTTGAGCATATAATTTCTTGTAAATCTATTGTAAAGTTTCTTATGTAAAGATCCTGCCATTTCCAGTTGTAGGTTGACAATACAAAGTTACCACCTTTAAATTAGAAGCAGCATTCTAAATATGGACATGCATGGTTCAGTTTTTTATAATTCAGCCCACTGGCTTAAAAAAATTGAACCGTTTCCCATTATTTTCTGATGTTCTTGATGAGATTAACTTAGAATGCTTGCTGTAAAAAAAAAAGATTCTCTACACAAATTCCACTGTATATGGGACAACTGGCTTACACATCCTTTTTGTAATATGTAATGGCTGTTTATATAATATTTATTTGCAATTTATATTTACTGTTGGCACCTCCCCCCTGCCCATAGTACCTTTGCACCTGTGCCTTTTGGTTTCCTGATGATTCAAACTTAAAGTGTCATTGAACCCACATCATAAAAAACTATTAATAAATGCTGTATTACATGCTGTTCTTGTCCCCAATTCAGCTAGTAATTTTTCAGCTATTGAAGCAGCTCTGCACATGCTCAGTTTTCAGTGAGATTTTATGCTGGACATTTTCATCCCTATCACATCTGAGCAGCCCATGTGACTATCACACATGTGGGCATACACATAGTGGTGAATGACAGTCCACTGCCTCCCTCCTCCTCCATAACCACTAACCATCTAAACACAATGGGGGTGGAATATTACATGTAGATTAATGGTGGCTTCACCTCCCTCTTATTCTAAGACACAGGCTGGAGGGGCATGACACAGCCTGTGACCCACAACATGTTATGTCCACAAAATAATAAAGATTTGATTTCAAATATATAGTTGTATGACAATTTAAAACAGTTTAATATTATTTATTTATTTTTACTCTGTATTCCAAAGGCTGTATTGTTTTACTTTGAACATGTGACCAGCAGTAGAGGACTAGAAGCTCCTCCGGCTTATGTTTCTCTACAGACAGGCTGGGAAAGATCTGGATCATGTGACAGCTGTATATCAATTAAGAAAAAGGTACTTAGATATTTTTTATATTAAAATAATTACAGTGCCATCAACCACATACAGAAATAGAAGGGGCAATGTAAATTAAAAGGGGGCGTTTAGTATCACTTTAATCTGTTAACATTTTTGGTAGTTTTTACCAACTTTTGTAACTATAGCTATCACCCTGATATTTCCCTATGTTTTGGCTCTTTCCCTTTCTGTTGGAAGAATATCAATGTATGCATGTTCTCTTGAATCAATTCAATAAAGAACTGTTTGAATTAATAATTGAACTGTTTCCCCCATCCACACATTCCAAGTGGATGCGTGAATCTTCCCTGCTGAGTCATTATATTCTTACAGCAGGACTCCCCACCATCAGAGTACACTGATCAGCGCTTCAGCCAATTGGCTGCATGCACTGATTGATGCAAACATTTCCAACAAACCAGTTCATAAGAAGTTGATCTATCATTCGACTTCTCATGAAGAGGAATGGCTATCAATGGGTTCCTGCTGAACCGGCTGAATTTTGGTCCATGTATGGCCAGCTTAAACCTGTAGTTTATCTAATAAGGCATCCCAATGGCCAAAAGAAGGAGTTTGCACAGCAGGATGACAATACTGCTGCTTACTGCAAGGCAGTGGTTTTGTAATGTCAACCTGCAACAGAAAATGCTGTTGCTGGCAGAATCTCCAGGTAAGAACCTTTGAAAAAAATTCACAAAATAGATTTGGTTTTAAAAAAACTGTATACAGTGGGACACACACTCAAAGTAGATTTAGGTTTTACATACACTTTACATGAAAGGTATGTACTGACACTTTTGATGTCACCAAAGGATGCATTTAAATAATTGGCATCAATGTCATTATTAAGTACTGTACTAAGCAGTCAGCTCATCAGATGATAAGAAAACAAAGTAGATATGGCGCTGTTCTACTGCTAGCAAATAGTGGTGTAAAAATACATAGGTTGCTTCCTTTGGAAATATCCTAAAGACTAAGAAGATATTGTACAGTGTAATTATAAATGTTACCAATGTATATCAATTGTGTAATATCAAATAAAACCAAACCAAAAAATACTTATACAGTGTGGTCTTGCATTAAAACTAAAATCAAACAAAGTGTGTGATCCTTGGTGTAGAAAGTTAATATATATAGTACTCAGGATAAAAATAAAACCACTAAATAAAATTGTTGTGCATACTGAAACAATCTAAGGTGCAAATGCAATTAATATGCATGCTGAAACATTCTGAAGTGCTATTATTATTGTTTTTGAAACCAAACAACAGGCAGATCTCCTATGTCTACATTACTATAATGTCCATTTCAAAATAAAACTAATAGAAAAACCATCGAAAAAAACACCAAATACTAAAAAATAAAATAAAATAGTTTATAAATTATAAAGTGCTCTTGTGCCCGTGAAGAAAATCCTCTTTCTAGTCTGATGGACTTTTCAGTGAGTGAACACACCGTGCATATCTTACTTCCTGCTCCTATTCCGGCAGCACTCACCAGATTCTTCTCCCCCTCCTGGGGTAAAAAGCATCCACAGTATGTGCTACTGTGTAGCAATATAGAAAGAAGACCGTCCTTAGTACTGGCTATGAGGAGATTCCATTTATACTGTATCAAACTGTTTTATTAACAAACGCATGGAAAGGTACTCACATACGGTAGAATTAACAAAGGCATTTGTTGCTGACACCAACGCCTGTGACAGGAAGTAATGCAAGGAAGTATGCTGTACGTCATCTGGAGCGTCATATTAATTGCAATTGCAATTGCACCTTAGATTGTTTCAGTATGCACAACAATTTTATTTAGTGGTTTTATTTTTATCCTAACGAGTACTATTTATATTGACTTTCTACACCAAGGATGACACACTTTGTTTGATTTTAGTTTTAATGCAAGACCACACTGTATAAGTATTTTTTGGGTTGGTTTTATTTGATATTACACAATTGATACACATTGGTAACATTTGTAATTACACTGTACAATATCTTCCTAGTCTTTAGGATTTTTCCAAAGGAAGCAACTTATGTATTTTTACACCACTATTTGCTAGCAGTAGAACAGTGCTATATTTTGTTTTCTTATCATGTGATATTGCTCCACTTAGTGGTAGTAATTGGTAGAGGCAGCAGTTCTATTAACCCCCTCCAACTCTTTATTCAATACCTAGTCCTTTGCGCTGAGACTTTTCCTTTTTTTTTAGTCAGCTCATCAGAGTTTTGGGTTCAGGCACTGCAGAGTCCCTGAGGGATATACAATGTATAAAGCTAGGATAGACTGAAATTCAAGCAATTTATGTACATTACTATAAACATTCACTTTGTCTAACCAATGTCTCACAAACTTTACTTCACTTCAAAAATAAACGCATACACAAAACTATGTACCGTAAATAACTGTTTGCCTGGATTTTAGCCTGCATTGCCCTTTCGCTGCAGGACCATACACCAAATGGACCTGACAGTGGGTGGTTTTACACACAATCTGGTGGCTGCAATTGTGTGTAAAACTTGGTCAAGGCATCATTTCCTGTTGTCGGTTTTTGGATTGAGCTAACAATCCTTTATGCTGAGGAAGATACATTTGTTTTTAAATGTAATGACATGTCAAGTGCATTACTTGCAATAAAGCCTAATTTAAAGAATTTTACACTATCTGGCATCTTATCTCTTTGCTGGCATATTCCACTGAGCGCTATGGTCGGAGGGAAGAGGTGTATCGTCTCTATATGATGGCTGGATGATCCCCCTTGTCTACCCAACATTGAGGTGTGAACGTGGATACAGCAGATGAGAGATACAGTATGAGCCTTTTTTACCCCCGTAATAGGTGGTCAATACACTCTGGTAGGAATGAGCCGAACACCCCCCTGTTCGGTTCGCACCAGAACATGCGAACAGGAAAAAAGTTCGCTCGAACACGCGAATACCGTTAAAGTCTATGGGACACGAACATGAATAATCAAAAGTGCTAATTTTAAAGGCTTATATGCAAGTTATTGTCATAAAAAGTGTTTGGGGACCCGGGTCCTGCCCCAGGGGACATGGATCAATGCAAAAAAAGTTTTAAAAACGGCCGTTTTTTCAGGAGCAGTGATTTTAATAATGCTTAAAGTCAAACAAAAAAAGTGTAATATCCCTTTAAATTTCGTACCTGGGGGGTGTCCATAGTATGCCTGTAAAGGGGCGCATGTTTCCCATGTTTAGAACAGTCTGACAGCAAAATGACATTTCGAAGGAAAAATTCCATTTAAAACTACCCGCGGCTATTAATGCATTGCCGACAATACACATAGAAGTTCATTGATAAAAACAGCATGGGAATTCATCACAGGGAAACCCTGAACCAAAATTTAAAAAAAAAAAATGTGGGAGTCCCCCTAAATTCCATACCAGGTCCTTCGTGTCTGGTATGGATATTAAGGGGAACCCCGGCCAAATTTTTTTTTAAAAATGACGTGGGGTTCCCCCTAAATTCCATACCAGACCCTTCAGGTTTGGTATGGATTTTAAGGGGAACCCCGCACCAAAAAAAAACAAAAACGGCGTGGGGTCCCCCCAAAAGTCCATACCAGACCCTTATCCGAGCACGCAACCTGGCAGGCCGCAGGAAAAGAGGGGGGATGAGAGTGCGCCCCCCCATCCTGAACTGTACCAGGCCACATGCCCTCAACATTGGGAGGGTGCTTTGGGGTAGCCCCCCCAAAACACCTTGTCCCCATGTTGATGAGGACAAGGGCCTCATCCCCACAACCCAGGCCGGTGGTTGTGGGGGTCTGCGGGTGGGGGGCTTATCGGAATCTGGAAGCCCCCTTTAACAAGGGGACCCCCAGATTCCACCCCCCCCTGTGTGAAATGGTAAGGGGGTACTTACCCCTACCATTTCACTAAAAAACTGTCAAAAATGTTTAAAATGACAAGAGACAGTTTTTGACAATTCCTTTATTTAAATGCTTCTTCTTTCTTCTATCTTCCTTCATCTTCTTCTTCTTCTGGTTCTTCTGGCTCTTCTGGTTCTTCCTCCGGCATTCTCGTCCAGCATCTCCTCTGCGGCGTCTTCTATCTTCTTCTCCTCTGGCCGCTCTGAACCCATGGCATGGGGGGAGGCTCCTGCTCTTCTCTTCATCTTCTTCTTCATCCTCTTCTCTTCTTCCTTCTTCTCTTCTTCATTTTCTTCTCCGGGCCGCTCCGCACCCATGCTGGCATGGAGGGAGGCTCCCGCTGTGTGACGGAGTCTCCTCGTCTGACGGTTCTTAAATAACGGGGGGCGGGGCCACCCGGTGACCTCGCCCCCCTCTGACGCACGGTGACTTGACGGGACTTCCCTGTGACGTCACGGGGAATGCCACAGGGAAGTCCCGTCATGTCCCATGCGTCAGAGGGGGGTGAGGTCACCGGGTGGCCCTGCCCCCCATTATTTAAGAACCGTCAGGCGAGGAGACTCCGTCACACAGCGGGAGCCTCCCTCCATGCCAGCATGGGTGCGGAGCGGCCCGGAGAAGAAAATGAAGAAGAGAAGAAGGAAGAAGAGAAGAGGATGAAGAAGAAGATGAAGAGAAGAGCAGGAGCCTCCCCCCATGCCAGTTTTTAAAACTTTTTTTGCATTGATCCATGTCCCCTGGGGCAGGACCCGGGTCCCCAAATACTTTTTATGACAATAACTTGCATATAAGCCTTTAAAATTAGCACTTTTGATTTCTCCCATAGACTTTTAAAGGGTGTTCTGCGGCATTCGAATTTGCCGCGAACACCCCAAATTGTTCGCTGTTCGGCGAACTTGCGAACAGCCAATGTTCGAGTCGAACATGAGTTCGACTCGAACTCGAAGCTCATCCCTACTGGCGAATGTGAAAACATATATAGGCATTTAGGGACTATTATACTTTTAATCAAATTTATTCTTTCTATTACTGATAATGGCATTTTAGACCATATCCCCAATTTATATTTAATGTGCTCTGTTAGAGGATTTACATTAGCTTTCAATGCCTCCTTCGCTTGTGAGGTAATATAAATTCCCGGATAGTTAAAGGACTGTACTATTTTTAATGAGGGTTCTACCCCCATCTTCCATCTGTATTTCCTGTCTTAATGGCATCAATGCAGAATTCTGCCAATTTATCTTCAGGCCAGAGAAATCTCCAAATGTCTCTTATCTTCATGGCTTCATTTAATGTACTCTGAGCATCCGACATATATAATATGATGTCATCTGCATACAATCCAATAAAATATTACAGCACACATGCAAAAAAGACATTTACCTCCTGCAAGGCTTATTTAAAACACCAACACTTTGTCGCAGTAAGTGGGCTTAAGCACCATATAGCAATATGGTGTGACCAAATACCCATATTTTTTGATAATGTTTTTTGAAAATGTCTAGGTGTTTTAAATAAGCCTTGCAGGAGGTAAATGTCTTTTTTGCATGTGTGCGCTGTAATATTTTGTTCTGTTGTATGGTCTTATGGCTGCACCATCTTTAATGCATCTTTTAGAGTGTGCCCCCCAAATATCTTGTTTGTCTATTGTATGGATTCTGACCAAATCCTTTTGGGCAGGAGCACCCCACTCCCTTATCAGTGCCTCTCATTAGTGTCCACCTGTGTCATGGGTGGAGACCTCTAGTTCTCCCGTATAGAGGAGTGTATTGCTCCCATGGTTCAGAGAAGCAGGATCTCCCAGTCTATGGATAGTGTGGGACCCACTAATCATGGGGTACTTTATCGCAGTAAGTGGGCTTAAGCACCATATAGCAATATGGTGTGACCAAATCCCCATATTTTTTGATGTTTTTTGAAAATGTCTAGGTGTTTTAAATAAGCCTTGCAGGAGGTAAATGTCTTTTTTGCATGTGTGCGCTGTAATATTTTGTTCTGTTGTATGGTCTTAGGGCTGCACCATCTTTAATGCATCTTTTAGGGTGTGCCCCCCAAATATCTTGTTGGTCTATAAGGAGGCATCCAGTTTCGGTAATAATACTACTGTAGCCTCGTACATAGAGATTGGGAGTACTCCATGCACAAAGGCCTCTGTATACACTCTGGATAAAACTGGTGCTGTAATATCTATATATCTTAAATATAGCTCTAAGGTTATACCATCTGGACCGGATGATTTCCCGGTTGCCATCTGTGAGATACCCTCTCTCACTTCCTCCTCAGCAATCTCTTCTTCCAACATTGAGATCTGCTCTTCCATAAATTCAGGAAACTCCAAATCATTGAGATATTTCTCTATATCTTCCTATGCACAAATCAAGGTTGATGTATACATTGTAATGTAGTATTCATAAAATCTTTCTATTATTTCTTCTACCATATAAACCTTTTCTCCACTACTACTTTTTAATTTTTGAGATTACTGAGGAGGGAGTCTGCTGTCTCATTAGAAGTGCTAATAACTTACTTGGCTATTCTCCCTGTTCAAAATTCTGCTGTTTTTGAAAAAAAAGTTTACGTTTGGCATTAGCCATCAGGTGGTTTTTATACTGACGAGTAAGGTTTTCCCATTTTTGCTGATTGAAATTTGAATTATTAATTATAAATTATGCTTCTGTTCGGGCACATGCCCGCTCTAGCTCTTGCTCTTGTTGCCTACTATTCTGTTTTATGTATGAGATTGTGGATTTCAGAGCTCCCCTTAAGTATGCCTTAAAAGTGTCCCATAAATTCCCATCCATCTCTGTCTCTCTTTGGGCCTCAGGGAACACCTCCAGTTGTTCTGGTATACGATCATTAGCTCCTATCTGCAACAGCCAGTGAGGGTGCACTCTCCATCCTAAACGTTTTCCCATAGGGCTTATTAAAAGCTTACATACCATAGGTGAATGGTCCGATGCTCCCCTGGGAAGATAGACTACTGAGTCTACTAATGATATTATTTTCTCATTCCCCAATATTAAATCAATCCTGGACATACTTCCCCTCCCTGGTGTCAAGCATGAATAAACCCTAGTTTGAGGATTTTTAATTCTCCATATATCTACCCATCCAACCTCCTCAACAAACTTCCCAAATTTACTCTTTCCACCCACTTGATCCCTAGGAATCTTTCCATGTTTATCCATACCTGGATTCATTAACATATTAAAATTCCACATGCATATAACATATGCCTCTGGATATTGTGGCATAAATAACACTGCTTCCTTTAATACCTTCATATTAGCCGGGGGTGGGTTATACAGTCCTATAATCACAAATGGTAATGTGTACAGTCTAGAATATTCAAATATACATCTCCCCTCTGGGTCTCTTTTTACCCGCATACATTCCCAGGATACCATCTGGTGTACCATTCAGGTAACTCCCCTCGAATAAGTTGTATGGTACGCATGGTCTAACCACTGAACCCATGTTTTTTTTAACTGGGTTAGAAAATACTCTTTTATCACATGTGTTTCCTTTAAGCATATTATTTTGACCTGGGCCTTATGTATAACATCAAATACTTGAGTCAGTTTCACTGCTGTTCCTAGGCCTCTTACATTCCATGTCAATACTGCACACTGCTCAGCCATATTCGGCCTTTCCTATATTTAACCTGTTCTTTAATTCCCCTGCCAATAAGTGCCACTCAGCAGCAGTCCTTATATTTGGTATATTATTCTCTTAATTGTATAACCTTGATTCTTACCATCCATCCTACCTCACACATACACCAACAAATTAATATCGGGTCATTGCCACCATACAGCACTATCTTGTATGGAAGCAATACGTAGTGTTCTCAGCCTATCTGGCTCTGCGAAACCCCAAAAATATTTCTCAGCTAACTTTACATATCTTTCAATATACTTCTCTTCTATTTCTCAACGGTAGGGAGAGGCACACAACAAACCCTTTTTCTTCCCCCTTTCTTTCCTTCCTTCCTCCTTCGATCCCCTCTCTTCTTCTTCTTTCCTCCTCTTCTCCCCCTCCCCCCTCCCTCTCCCTTCCCCCCCTTCCCCCATCCTCCCCTCCCCTCCCCCCCTTCCCTTATCCCTCCCCTCCCCTCCCTTTCCTCTCTTCTCCCCTCCCCTAAACAAACAAAAATAAAGAATAAGAATAACAATATTTTAACTATAATAATAATTTAAAATATCCTATCCCATATTTTATAATGTAGGGGGTTTGGGCAAGTCTATATCCATATACTCCGAATGTGTTTATCTACTTCCCATGTGATACCCTTTACGAATGCATATTCCATACTCTCTGTCTATAACTCGTATATTATCAAATCTTATGCATATCCAAAGCAGCAAAAAAGAACAAAAAAAAATATTCCGTGTAGTCATCTTAAAATGCATGTGCTAAAAAAAAGGGGGGGGATGTTTCAACCCTACCTCTCAATG
This sequence comes from Lithobates septentrionalis, assembly GCA_037952835.1. Taxonomy (NCBI): domain Eukaryota; kingdom Metazoa; phylum Chordata; class Amphibia; order Anura; family Ranidae; genus Lithobates; species Lithobates septentrionalis. Next base: position 1,311,081 of record JBBDGP010000261.1, read on the forward strand.
TGCATTTATTCAAAATACCAGAATCTTTTATCAATTGCACCCTTTATCCCGCCCCCCCCCAAAAAAAAAAAGGAAAGAAGAGAAAAAAAAAAAAAAAAGAACAACCAATCCAACAATCGCCCATCCACCAAGTTACATCAATCAAATTGCATTAATCACTATTCAAAGTTCAACTCTATAATGTGTCGTAATTATCGTGATATATCATAATTAATCGTTGTTTTCCAATCTTCATGTGCATGTGCTATACACCCCCCCCCCCACAAAAAAAAAGGAAAAACCCATCTCCCCCCCACAGTCTCAAGCCCACTTTATGCAGACACCATTGTTCCTACACCACAGAACACACAAGAAGAAAGGGAGGAGAAGGAGGATGAGGAGGAGGATTCTGGTAGTTTTGGAGGCATTGATGCAGAGGAAGACATACGTCAAACAGTAAGAGATGGTTTTCCCCAGAACCCTTGGGAGTGGTACGTGGCTGGTACGAGGCAGTTTGGATACTGTAATCCTCAGTGACCCCGAGGTGTCTGCTTCTAATGCCTCTGCAAATTTGCAGTGCATGGGCTCCCTCATGGTTCAAAGCCTGCAAAAGGACCCAAGAATACCTGGCGTAGTGGAGAAAGATTACTATTGGATGGCAACCCTCCTTGACCACTGTAACAAGGGGAAAGTCTCAAAACCCATCCCATCCCCACAAAGAGTGCAGAAGATGAAATCTCTTGAGGACACCTTAAAGAGGAGTTTATCTAATGCTTTTCCTGACTCTGGTAGGTTACAGCGGCGTGGAAAACATCGTTTTGAGGCTTCTGTTGGTCAAGAGAGGAGTGGCTGCCTAAATGATGCATTTCACAATTTTTTTAGCCCTCGCCGCCCAGGGCTGTCAACTTCCACATCCCATCGGCAGCATCTGTATCACATAGTGGACAATTATCCAGGGGTGAAAACAGAGATGGAGAGCTTTACAGTCGACGATCCACTGGATTACTGGGTCATGTGACTAGACCACTGGCCAGAACTTGCCCAGTATGCAATTGAGCTGCTGGGCTGCCCTGCATCAGGGTGCTTTCTGAACGGGTATTCAGTGCTGCTGGAGGTTTTGTTACTGACAATAGAATGTGTGTGTTCATAGACTCCGTGGGCCATCTGACATTTAGCAAAATGAATCAGTCATGGATTACCAGCAGCTATGAAGCACCTGATGCTAATGTCACCAATTAAGTGTTTTTAGGATGTGGAATCTCTACAGGACGTCTAGGCTGCCTAGCATAGTGGGTGTTGATTTAATCTGGAAGTATGTTTTTGGTGTAGGATTCATGGGCACAAATAACACTCAAAGACCAATTTTTCTGCACCTGTTTGACATATCACTGCATTTGCAGTGCATGGGCTCCCTCATGGTTCAAAGCCTGCAAAAGGACCCAAGAATACCTGGCGTAGTGGAGAAGGATTACTATTGGATGGCAACCCTCCTTGACCACTGTAACAAGAGGAAAGTCTCAAAACCCATCCCATCCCCACAAAGAGTGCAGAAGATGAAATCTCTTGAGGACACCTTAAAGAGGAGTTTATCTAATGCTTTTCCTGACTCTGGTAGGTTACAGCGGCGTGGAAAACATAGTTTTGAGGCTTCTGTTGGTCAAGAGAGGAGCGGCTGCCTAAGTAATGCATTTCACAATTTTTTTAGCCCTCGCTGCCCAGGGCTGTCAACTTCCACATCCCATCGGCAGCATCTGTATCACATAGTGGACAATTATCCAGGGGTGAAAACAGAGATGGAGAGCTTTACAGTCGACGATCCACTGGCTTACTGGGTCTTGAGACTAGACCACTGGCCAGAACTTGCCCAGTATGCAATTGAGCTGCTGGGCTGCCCTGCATCAGGGTGCTTTCTGAACGCGTATTCAGTGCTGCTGGAGGTTTTGTTACTGACAATAGATTGTGTGTGTTCATAGACTCCGTGGGCCATCTGACATTTAGCAAAATGAATCAGTCATGGATTACCAGCAGCTATGAAGCACCTGATGCTAATGTCACCGATTAAGTGTTTTTGGGATGTGGAATCTCTACAGGACTTCTAGGCTGCCTAGCATAGTGGGTGTTGATTTCATCTGGAAGTATGTTTTTGGTGTAGGATTCATGGGCACAATTAACACTCAAAGACCAATTTTTCTGCACCTGTTTGACATATCACTGCATTTTTTGTCAGCTAGGCCAATTCTTGCTTTCATCAAAAGTACCTCTTATAAGGTTACGGTGTGAAGGGGCCACCCACATCCAAAGACCAATTTTTCCACACCTGTTTGACAGGTGCATATGATTGCAATTTTTGACTGCAAAGCCAATTCTTCCTTTCATTAAGAGTACCTCTTATAGGGCTATGGTGTGAAGGCATCACCGACACCCAAAGACCAATTTTTCCACACCTGTTTGACAGGTGCATATCATTGTAATTTTTGACAGCAAGGCCAATTCTTGCTTTCATCAAGAGTACCAAAACCTAATGCTTAAAAACCGGATTTGACTCAACCATCACCCTATTATTAGTAATATATATATATATATATATATATATATATATATATATATATATATATATATATATATATAGTGATATTGGGGGATGTCTAGCTCAGTGGTAGAGGCATTTTCATTGAGTTCAACAGGAACTTCAATTTGACGGGCGTTCTTCTCCCAAAAATTACAACAAAAGCGAAAATGCCAAGCCACCTTCCACCACCACCTTCCTCTGACGTCATGTGGCATCAAAGGGGGGGGCGGGGTTACCCGTTTACGTCACCGGGTGGCCCCGCCCTCAGCTATATATAACAGCTGTCACCGAGAGTCCCAGGGAGGCGGAGCTGTTGCAGCTTTTTTTTTTTTTTTCGGCTCGTTGGGCGATGTGAGATGGATTTACATCATGGGACATTTTTATTTTTTTTATTTTTTAATAAAGGACTTGTCTCAAAGTGTCTCCTGTCTTTTTTACTATTTTTGACACTTTTTTTGTAAAATGGTAGGGGTAGGGGTACAATGCACCAATTCACATAGGGGGGAGGCCGGGATTTGGGGGTCCCCTTGTTAAAGGGGGCTTCCAGATTCTGATAAGCCCCCCACCCGCAGACCTCCACAACCACCGTGCAAGGGTTTTAGGGATGAGGCTTTTGTCCCCATCATCATGGGGACAAGGTGCTTTGGGGGGCTACTCCAAAGCACCCTCCCCATGTTAAGCGCATGTGGCCTGGTACGGTTCAGGAGGGGGGACGCTCTCTCATCCCCCCTCTTTTCCTGCAGCCTGCCAGGTTGCGTGCTCAGATAAGGGTCTGGTATGGATTTTGGGGGACCCCTATGCCATTTTTTTTGCATTTTGTCGCAGGGTTCCCCTTAATACACCCATACCAGACCTGAAGGACCTGGTATGGATTTTGGGGTACCCCCACGCAATTTTTTAAACATTTTTGGTTTGGGGTTCCCCTTAATATTCATACCAGACCTGAAGGGCCTGGTAATGGACAGGGGGGGGAGAATCCATGCCATTTTTTTAATGAGTTTTACCTATATTGCCAAGACTCGACAATTCTTTAGAGCTGCAATCAGTTTTAAATTACTTTTTTTTTCTTTAGAAATGCCATTTTGCTGTGGTACTGTTCTAAACATGAGAAAACTGTGCCACTTTACAGACATACTATAGACACCCCCAGGCACAATATTTAAAGGAATATTTAATTGTTATTGTTTTACTTTAAGCATTATTAAAATCACTGCTCCTGAAAAAACAGCCATTTTTAAAACTTTTTTTGCATTGATACATGTCCTAAACACTTTTATGACAATAACTTGCATATAAGCCTTTAAAATGAGTACTTTTGGTTTTTCATGTTAGTGTCCCATAGACTTTAACGGGGTTCCTCGGCTTTCGAATTTGCCGCGAACACCGCATATTGTTTGTTGTTCGCCGAACAACCAAAGGTCAGCCCAAACTTATGCTCAGGCCGAACTGTTCACCCATCCCTAAAGTGCATATATGAGGCCAAATAGTAAGGCTACAAATTGGTAGTGTTGTGTACCCACAGTAAAATGTACACACTGTACAGGTAGAAAGATGGAGACATACTGCACGTTTTCATCCTCTCTCCCAAGGCTAGGAAGTTTCCCTGATGGAGGGAGGCTATGGCAGACTTGATGGATTCCATGCAAAACTCTAACTCAAGTGAAAACATTTAAAACCTTTAAGTGCAAGATAGGACAGATACCTATTTTTGCTTCTAGAACAATGAAGGCTGGAATAGAGCCTCTGGAACCATTGGTACAATTGCAGTAACTTCTTGGTGTAAAAGGTCTGCAAGAGTAGAGTGGAGGTGTGCTAACTGCTGCTGAGATACGGGTGGGCTGCATAACATGAAGCGAGGTTAGAGTAGAGAGAGTGAAACTCTACCTCATATTCCCTGGATATCATGTTTCTTACCTAGACATCAAAGATTTTTTTATGACCAGGTGTCTGCAAAGGCCAATGGATGTCCCCTCATTTTGAAATGTGGGGCCGCCACTTCATGATGCAGAGAACATGTCTGCAGACTTGGAAAACTTAACGATACAAAGTTTGCAGCTGTACTGGGCTTTTTCTTTGGCTTCAGAAGGGGAGAGGACTTTGTAATTTGAAGCCTAGGCTTCTTCTGTTGGGAGACAGTGGGTACTCTTATTCAAAAGCACCAAAAAGATATTCATTAAAAGGGAATGAGAAAAAAAACAAAAACATTTGTTACATTGCTGTTCTGCAGACAAACATTTTAGCCAGAGTTCTTCATATGTTGACAGACAGGCCACTCATTCAGAAGTCAAATAATATCATCTGGACCATAAACACAATAATACAGGGCTGAAGGTAAAAGATCTAATATCTCTACAAGTAAGGGGTCAGTAAGTACAGTAGCCAGATCCATTGTTTTTATAAAATTGGACCCTTTCAGTGATCCCAGGCTGGTAACAGCATTAGTACAAGCTACAGGCTGTTGTGTTATAAATGTGATGACCACAGCATCAATAGAGTCAATATGGTATTGTTTAGTCTGGGAGCTATTTTAGCTGGCTGAGGCTAATCTGTAACATAGTTATCCATTTAAGATTTGTTAGACTGTCAGACGCAGACAATATGTCCACAGCAAGAGGTGCAAAGGCTGCTAAAGCTGCAGAAATGTCAAAGAAAGATTCAGGAGGAGAAAGTGTAGAAAGAAGCTCACAGCCTCTGCTTCAGCAATCATAAAGTATTTGCAAGTCGGCTTATAAAATCTAACATAACTACAGAGAACTCTTCCAAAGAGGAAACTGACCCATGTAGAGGGCAAAGATCAAGGCTATTGATTTCAGAAACTTTGTGATGAAAACTCTAGGCCACTTGGAATTATTAGTGAATAATGATGAGTAGGAGCACCTGATGCTGTAGGACTATATCCCCTGTGCTTCAGATCCAACATGTTGTACTGTGTTAACAGTGACAGCTAAGAGAAAGCACCAGGTAAACCATGTTCAACTCAGAAGTAACTTCTTATTCAGAAGAGTTTAATTAACGGAAGTGACCAGGTCATTGTAAGAGGCAGCAAGAACCAACCAGTGTAAAACTGCATGTCATTTGCAGAGAGAAGCAATCACAGGGAAAAAGATGCAGAGTGGGGAACATGTACACAACACTCAAACTAATGATATGGCATATAATTCCTCAGCATGTTAATTATGCCCACAGAAACTGATGCAATAGGGGAGTAATGGTGTAGTTCTGTCAGAAACCATGAAATCAGACCGTGACAGAAGTACAGTTGAATCACACTTGTTTAATAATAAAAGTAAAAAGAACAAAAATAGTCAAAACATAGCCAAAGTTCAGTAACCGGAACGGATAGTAAGCCAAGCCAGGAGTTAGGGATAAAAGTAGTGGAACTGACTACCCCTGACTACTGACTACCCCTGTCCGAAACAATCACCTTGAGTAGCCCATGTAAGCGAAAGATCTCCCGAGCAAAAATGGAGGCCAGTACCTTTAGAAGTGCGCAACTGGAAGTGGAATACAATGACACATCTTTGAGAACCGGTCAACTACCATAAGGATAACAGTGTTGCCTTGGGAGTTGGGTAACTCCACAATGAAATCCATAGACAGGTGGGTCAAGGGCCTCTCTCAATTGGGTATGGGTTTTAGAAGGCCCACTGGAAGGTGTCGTGGAGTCTTACTCTGAGCACACACGGGACAGGCAGCTACGAAGGCAGTTACATCAGCACATAGACTAGGCCACCAGAATTGTTGGGAAATGGCCCAAACGAGTTGATTCTTCCCAGGGTGGTCAGCTGCCTTGGGAGAATGGTAAATCTGGAGCACGGCAGCACAGAGACTCTCTGGGACAAAGCAGTGGTCACAAGGTTTCTCAGGAGGAGCATGGACCTGAGCAGCAAGAATTTTGTCACCCAAAGGAGAAGTGAGACTGGTGCTAACCATAGCCAGAATACAATCAGGAGGAATCACAGGAACCGGAACCGACTCCAACTTGGAAGAGGAGGAAAATTGTTGTGACAAGGCATCAGCCCTTACATTCTTAGTACCGGGTAAGAATGAGACAATGTAATTGAAACTTGACAAGAAAGTGCCCATCACGTCCTTCTGGGAGAGAGGCGTTTAGCCTCAGACATGTGAGATTCTTATGGTCAGTAAGAATGAGAACTTGCACAGTGGTACCTTCGAGGAGATGTCTCCATTCTTTCAGGGCTAAAATGATCGCCAACAGCTCTCTGTCACCAATCTCGTAATTGCACTCCGCAGATGTCAATTTCTTGGAAAAGTAGCCACAAGGATGCATAGCGCTCTCAGAGGTAGGACATTGAGAAAGAAGGGCACCAATACCAGTCTCAGAAGTATCAGCCCAAGGATAAAAGGTAACGTAGGATCAGGATGTGCCAACACAGGAGCAGAAACAAAGGCAGCCTTGAGACTCTCAAAGGCCTAATGGACTCCGGAGACAAATTCTGTGGGTTACCGTCCTTTCTGGTCATATCAGTCGGGGGCTTGACCAGAGATGAGAAGTTACGAATAAACTTCCGATAATAGTTGACAAAGCCCAGTAAACACTGCAGAGGAAGTAAACCTACGGGTCGGGGCCACTGTAGGACTGCCTGTTTCTCTGGGTCCATCGAAAAACCAGCAGTGGAAATGACATAGCCCAGGAATTTAACCTGTTGATGATGGAACTCGCAATTCTCCAGTTTACAATAGAGATTGTTCTCTCTTAGTTTCTGAAGCACACGACAGACATCTGTGTAGTGGCTCTCCAGAGACTTGGAAAATTTGAGGATATCATCGAGATAAACTGCCACAATAACTGCAACAAATCTCGGAGGAAATCGTTAATAAATTCCTGGACAACTGCCCGGGCTTTACAAAGGCCAAAAGAAACCTCGAGAAAGTGCGTCTGCAACATACTCCTCCGTGGCCTTATCCTCCAAGACTGACAAAGGGTAAACACGGCCATGAGGGAGTATGGCACCAGGTGGAAGGTCAATTGCGCAATCATACGGCCAGTGTGGAGGCAAACTACCGGCTTTACCTTTGTCAAAGACATCGCTAAAATCGTGGTACTTCGGCAGAGAGGAGAGTGAAGAGGTGCACAGTACCTTGGCTACCTTCTGGAAGCATGTCTCACTGCATTGTGGTGACCAGGAGAGAACCTCAGCACGGATCCAATCAAAAGAGGGGTTGTGCCTCTGTATATTGGATTATCTCATGGTAAAGAGCCACTACGGCCATGGACAAGGAAACCGTCTCATGAGTCACATGAGCAGGCTGTAGAGGTCTCCCATCAAGAGCCTCAATGGCAAGTGGAGTGTCACGCAGCTGCAGCAGAATCGAGTGCTTCGATACAAAGGCAGCATCAATGAAAAGGCCTGCAGCCTCAGAGTCGATTAGAGCCTGTATCTCGATGGATGACTCAGCCCATAAAAAAGGGTAACTGAAACCAGGGGCTTATCCTTCTGGATAACTGGGGAAGAAACAACACCACCTAAGGTCTTTCTGTGACAGGACCTCAAGGTTCAGGCGTTCACTGGACGGGTAGGACAAGACTTCAAAAAGTGACCTGTCTGGCCACAATAAAGGCACAATCTCTCCCTCCTCCTAAAGGTTCTCTCATCTGCAGAGAAACACGTGAAACCCAAGTGCATGGGTTCACCTTCACTGACCGACTCGGTACTGGGAGGCATGGGAGGTTAGGGAGGCACGGGTGGGACTGCAAAGCTCGGAGACAAACGTACAGGAGGCTTCCGCAAGCGTTCCTTAAAAGAGAGTCTTTCTCTGAGTCTGGAGTCAATGAGGATGGCAAACATGATTAACTTCTCCAGCTCAGTGGGTATATCTCGGGTTGCTATCTCATCCTTGATGGTATCCGAGAGACCATGAGAAAAAGCAGCTATGAGGGCCTCATTGTTCCAGACAACCTCTGCTGCCAGAATACGGAATTCAATGGCGTAGTCAGCAACAGTTCTCGTACTCTGTTTGATGGACATGAGGCACTTGGCAGCAGAAGCGGAGCGTGCGGGAACATCAAATACACTTTTAAATAAAGCCACAAGCTCAGGTTAGCTCAAAACAACAGGTTTTTGCGTCTCCCATAAAGGGTTTGCCCAGGCCAAGGATCTCTCAAAAAGCAAAGATATCATGAAACCTACTTTGCTTCTGTCCGTGGGAAACGCCTGAGGCAGCATCTCAAAGTATATCTTAACCTGGATGAGAAACCCTCTGCATTGGACTGGATGACTCCCAAATGGCTAGGGAAGCGGAGCGGAACCAGACATACCTCTTATAGAAGTAAGACTCGAGGTGGGTGCCTGCACAGAGACTGGCGCAGCAGCAGGGTCGGCCTGCAACATAGATTGTACCGGGATGGCCACATTGGGAGATTCCAGGTGAGCCGAGCAACTCAGGAGCATTTGTAACACCATGGCAAACTGATCCGTGCGGTGATCCAGTTCATTCAATCTGGAAAAAATATTACCAACAAGTGGATTGACTGTATCTTCTGAATTTATGACCTTCGTCTACTGTCAGAAACCATGAAATCAGACCAAGACAGAAGCACAGTTAAATCACAATTGTTTAATAATAAAAGTAAAAAGAACAAACGTAGTCAAAACATAGCCAAAGTTCAGTAACCGGAACGGATAGTAAGCCAAGCCAGGAGTCAGGGACCAAAGTAGTAGAACAACAAGCAGGATCTGTAGCCAGAAGGGATGTCAGCAAAGCCAGTCTTTAAACAGGAATGCAGGAGATAGTTTCTTGTGATGTGACCAAGGCGAAGGCAGAGCTCCTCTGGACTGGACGGTTTAAGTAGGCAGGACTGATGAGCAGGATCATCAAGAGCTGGGTAACTGTGGAGAGAGATGGGAGCTGGCAATTAGCCAACAGCTGAGCGGCCAGCTCAGAGAAGGAAGGGCTGAGCCCAGCCCTGACAAATTCAATGTTACCAATAATTGTAGTTGCTCCTGTTGCTCAGTCCAAATAGCCTAATCATTGAAGTAGAGCTAAAGGCAAAATGTTGTTTTAGTTTTGGATAGAGTGGAGAGGAATTAGAACACTTGTCATTTTTAGTTGCTGTCTGTGTCCCCGTTAAAGATTCACCCTCTCTATTTGTCCTGTTTACCATTATCTTTGAAAATGTAAAAGAAAATCCCAAATTTAGATTGTCCCCAGAAAAGTAATAGGGGGGAAATCTTCCAATGGGAACACTAGTTGTGGTGACTTGGGGTCCCCAAGGAAATCCCTTAATTTGCTGGGATTTCCTCTCACTTCCTGTTTGGCTATGGGACAGGAAGTAAAGGAAAATCTCCTTAATGGGCCACAGGTGGCAAAAAAAACAAAAAAACAAATCTGACAGGCTTTATAACCCTCCCTTGCTCTATCCAAAAAATTTTTTAAAAGTCTTGCCAATAGTTCTACTTTAAGAGTCTGTAGAGACTGGAAGAAACCAGGAGCTGTTTCAGGGTTCTGGACCAAAAAGTGCACTGCAGTTCTGGGTACAGATCCTACAGATTAGGTTATCTGGATAACTGCATAGAGCACCAAATGTAGTAGCATGTAGATGATGATCTTGATTGAAGAAAACCTATTTTTATAAAAATTAAAGTAAAGAAAATGAAATGGCTAGTAAAAATGGGGTAAATCTTTCCCAAAAAGGTATAGGCGTTCATTCTCCTAGGACAGGGGTCACCAAACTTTCTAAACAAAGGGCCAGTTTACTGTCCTTCAGACTTTGTGGGGGCCAGACTGTGGCTAGTAGGAGTAGAAAATGCCCTAGCATCAATGAGAGTAAACAAAGCCTCATCATTGGTATTAGTGAGAGGAATATTGTCCCATTGTTGATATCAGGGAAAGGAAAAGTGCCCCACCATTGGTGTCAATGGTAGGAATAGTGCCCCATCATTGGTGTCAGTGGAGGAATAGTGCCCCATCATTGGTGTCATTGGGAGAAATAGTGCCCCATCATTGGTATCGGGGAAAGGAATAGTGCCCCATCCCTGGTGTCAGTGGGAAGAATAATGCCGTATTGATGGGGTCAGTGGGAGGAATAGTGCCCCAAGAACTGGATAAAGGCAAGCAAAGGGCCACATCTGGCACTCGGGCCACAGTTTGGATACCACTGTTCTAGAACAACAACAAAAAACTGAAGAATGCCGAGAGTAGGAGGAGTTACTACTGTACCCTCTGATGATACAACATAGCGCATGTACCTAAAGTCCTCTTTAGGGTGTATGTCATGGTAACCCAGGAGGCTGCAGGTTACTGGGAAAGTCATTCTTGCCTATGCAAGAATCCTGGAAGTGCAGTGACAGTTCCTAAAAAATAAGTATAAAAAAATTAATAAACACACGAAGGAAGGAGTAAGAGTGAAATGATGGAAAGTAGATGGGATACAACATTCACAATACATTTAAAATGTTAAGTTGAATAATGGATTGCATGGCTAATATTTATTTATTTATTTATTATTATTTTTTTTGCAAAGGGGAGTTGTCTTTTAGGATTGACACACTTTTCCCTTTAACCTCTATTAGTTTGTATAACTGAGCATAGAAGATAAATGTTTATTTCACAAGATACATTTACTCCATTAATTGGAGTTGTGAAATACTCTTGGCTGAGAAACCAGTGCTGTTTAAACACTTGCATGGTTCATTGCACTGTGAGATTATAGTTAATTTGATTAAATAAAAGATGACCAGAGAGGAAGTACAGGCAGTGTTCTGCTTCTGGCTATTAGATATTTTCATGCACTAACACTAGCTACAAAGAAAAATTCAGCCAAACAGAATATATGAAAGCAACACAATGGCATTTTCTTGACTGTTCTTTGGTTTCTAGTGAGTTTCTCACTTTTTCCCCAATTCAAGCACATACCCCTTGTGCTTTGTAGAGAACAACCAACAAAATGACAATAAACTTTGTTACCCTATATTAATCATGGGCCATGCTTTGAAAGCCTCTACAGGTCATCAGTTTAGAGTTAACTATGCATAATGGATAAAAATTTCTACCTCTCACTGTGCACGATGATATATGCAAGCAATACTTTCTTACGTAGGTGACCCCAACAGATACATTTACATTTATGTGTATGTATGTGGGGTGGCCTAAAAAAAATGTGTGGTAGTTTTAATTGCTTGGGTTTAATTTATTTGTTTACTTTTTTTTTTACTTTTACAAAAATGTTTTCCGATTACTTTTTACACATCACTTCTAGTTTTATTTTAGATAGGGGTCTCTCTCCTCTCTACCCAGCAACACACATGATATGGGTTCCCAGCCCACTGGGAGTGTGTGTAAAACCCCCAGCTACCACCACCATAAAACTTACAGTGGTGGCCGCAAAAGGGTTAAAACCTAACCAATAATAAGCAAGCCCCACCCACCACTACTGGATTTTTTATTTTTTATTGCATGGGGAAGATGGCAACTAGGTGGTGGAGATACAGTTGTTTTCCTTATGACACAATAGGGATTAATTCAAATACAGTATAACAATCGTAACAATAAATATACAGTAAAACTTTGGATTGCAAGCATAATTCATTCCGGAAGCATACTTGTAATCCAAAGCACTTGTATATCAAAGCAAATTTCCCCATAAGAAATAATGGAAGTCCATATAAAAAGATTATAGCAATGTGACCAAGTTGTGTAACCGTAAGATGTCCATCCACAAATGGAAGCCTCCACAAGGGGATTAGAAGCTAAATCCAGCAGGAGCTACAAAGTATAAAAGAGAAGAGATGTGCCTTTAAGTGTAGCAATATGGTTACATTTAATGAAGGTACAACATTTAGCAACTCACATGGTTGATGATTAAAAGGGGCACATCTAAGTATGCAAGCATCTGGGGTAGAGCTGTCCACATAGACCATTGTCCGCACCACCGGCTCTCACCACTGTCAGTCTGCAATCGTGACCAGGAAGACTAACCTGCAGTAGGGCGATCTGAAAGTGAGGCTTGAGGCACTTGTGAAGCGCATCGTGGAAGGGACGACGTCAAATTCACTGTGGAGGATGGTCTATCTGGACAGCTTTACCCCAGATGCCTGCATACTTAGATGTGCCTGTTTTAATCATGATCCATGTGAGTTTCTAAATGTTGTACCTTCATTAAATGTAACCATATTGCTACACTTAGAGGCATCTCTCTTCTCTTTTATACCCGGTTGTGACATGACTCTACTTGTATATCAAGGCATCGCTTGTATATCAAGTAAAAATGTATTTAAAAATGTTGCTTGTCTTGCAAAACGCTCTCAAACCAAGTTACTCTCAAACCAAGGTTGTATTGTATATTAAAAAACACATTCAAAATTAATAAATTGTCCAGAAAGTGCATGATTGGAATTTCCAGTAACTAATTTTAAAAAGCATCTCTGTATTGATATTTGGTTCAATATCTGACTTTCTATTAATTAGTGGTCAGAGAATCTGGTAAGTTTGTAATTCTAAAGGATACCTTATGTTACACAAAGATATAATTTGGAATTACTTGCTGGATATTACAGTCTAAATCACAAAATCTTTACTTTTGGATGGACTTTTTATTCACTTTACACAGAAGTACTGAAGGACTTTTTTTTTTGGAAATCTATATAGTTTTTTTTTTTTTTTTAAATCATAAAAAGTTTTATTGTGTCAATCTAGGTGAATTACATGTTGCATACCTAAAGCAAAATGGAAATAAAAAAGACGTAAGCAATTCACATATCCAAAAAACTATGCGTAATATAAATCAATAGTGTGAATCCTTGACACAACATAAAGTAAAATGACATATTATGAGAAGAGAAGAAAATGAAACTGTGCCAAGTGGGCAAGGTTACCCCCCTCCCACTCTACACAACAAAACTGAGCTGGGCTCAGCCCTTCTTTCTCTGAGCTGGCCGCTCAGCTGTCGGCTAATTGCCAGCTCCTTTCTCTCCACAGTGACTCAGCTGTTAATGATCTGCTCGTCAGTCCTGGCTACTTAAAGCCATCCAGCTCACTTCATCTCTGCCTTCGCCTTTGGTCACATCTCAGAGACTTTCTCCTGCGTTCCTGTTGAAGACTTCCTTGGCTGATGTCCCTTCTGGCTCCTGATCCTGCTTGCTGTACTACTACGTTGATCTCTGGCTCTCTGACATTGGCATTGGCTGACTACCCGATCTGGTTACTGAACTCTGGCTATGTATTGACTACACTTACTCTGTTTACCTTTTTATTATTATTAAACAAGTGTGATTAACTGTACTTCTGTCTCGGTCTGATTCATGGTTTCTGACACAAACAGAGAGCATTAACGCTCATAGTTTATCTGCTCTCGTGGGAATTCCCCTTCAATTATCCTACAGGGTTTAATTGTACCTGATAGGGGAGAGCTGCATCGACTCAGTACTTATGTCCTTCCCACAGTTTCGAATCAGCTTTCATTTGACCATTTTTTTTCATACCTGTAGCAGCTGATGCAGAACCAGTTGCGGAGGTGCTAGTCCTGGAGTTTCCAACCAGGCCTGCCATATAGAGTAAAATTTGCGAGATGTGTTTCTGTGCTATGTTAGGTGCTCCCTGATAAGGATGTAATTAACCTTCTCCACCCATTGTTTTTTCATGGGGGGCGAGGGGAGAGCCAAAATCTGGCCACTAATTTTCTGGCAAAATATAATAATCTGATCACTGCTATATAGGAAAGTAAGGGATATATTTTGTCATCAATAGCTCCTAATACGCAAACCATGGGGTCCAAAGGGACCCTGACATGGTAAACTGTGGAGATGGCTTTGGTTAATTCAATCCAGTATCGGTGCAGTTTGGGGCAGCGCCAGATTAGATGGATTAGAGATCCCTCCTCTCTATTGCACTTAGGGCACAGAGGAGGATCCCTCCTGCCCCAATGATGCAATTAAATAGAGGTACGGTAAGCCCTATGTAACAAGAATAACTGAGATAGCCTGTGTGATTGTGACACTGATGTGATTGGCCCAGCTTGTAAGCATAATTCCCATGTTTCTTCAGTTATCTCCCCTAGATCCTCTGTCCATCCCCATCTAGCACGATAAAGCTGCAGGGTCTTGTGTAGTGTAGTGATATAATACCTTCAAAGAATGGGTCTCAGCACCAATGTAGTGATATAATATATATTGGGTGGATAGTAGTATCGTGGGTATGATAATTAATTAGTAAGTACTCTTCCGCAGCAACCCAATTCTTCCAGAGAGATGCACTTTATTCTTCTAACACAGAACAAAGTCCAAAGTCCACAGATGACAAAAATATCTAGCAGAGTATATCATTCAGAGTCCCATGTTCCTAGGTCTGCCTTAATACACAGACAAGCCTAACTTAAAACTATAGACTGAATGCCGTGTTAAATTCACTAGACTTTTATTTGCTTCAGTCTTTCAGACAGACAACAACCCCCAGCCTTGAACAGCTGTAGTCATAAACTGCCCCAATTTGCACTCCCGCATATCAACATCAACAAGTCCCCTTAGATATGTGTAATTAAATTAGATTAACATATACCACCTGAACACCCTTTGAAATGTTCAATTAGGTTTAACACATCAAAGGGTCTTCAGCTGTCCCTTTGCTATGTTAAAATTCAGTTGGCTTGGACAAATCAACCATTGTCAATTGAATTCTGGCCTGGTCAATATTGACTGTATGTGTACATACATATAATAATATAATGTCCCACATAAATCGGTGAACATATTACAACATATACAACATGTAGACGCTAGTAAGTTTGAATAAATGTGAGATATCAGGCCCTTTTTCTCCTGTCCATAAAAAATGTCCTTTACCAAAGAGTGACTAGAGAGTATTAGTGCACATTCACAGCCCTGGGCTTGGAGAGCATGTCTTAATTGGAAGTATTTATAGAATTAATGTCTGGGTAAATTAAAATCTATTTGGATGTCCATGAAGGATTTTAACACATTTTGATTATATAGTTGGAAGGAGTTTCAAATACCAGCCAGTCTCCATAGTTGGAAACCCTCTAGTTTGCACATTTCCACCAGATTAGGATTGCACCACAGCAGAGTTTCTTCAAGGAATCCCGACACCCCCAAGCTATTCTTAACAGCAGTCCAGAGTTTTTTTAGGAGAATGACGGTTGGCACCGTTTGTGGCAGAGGAGATATGCTTGCCTTCAAACACGCCAAAACAGAGGTGATACGCGTTCCAGTCCGCAGCAGGCTATCAATCGGTTCAGACTCATCCTTTGTACCAAAACCACTCAGGTGTTGTAATTGAGAGGCATAGAAATAGAGCCTAGGATTAAGTACTGCTGCTCCTCCCCGATCTTTGCTGCACTGCAGTGTGGAAAGGCGGATCCTAGCTACCTGCTTTTTCCATATCAAAGATCTGAACAAGGTATCTATACGCATAAACCATTTACGAGGTATCCACTGAGGGGAGTTGTGCATAATGTATAACAGTTGGGGGCCCCAGACCATTTTAATTAGATTTATTCTTCCTATTACCGTCAGTGGCAATTTACACCAAGAGTTACAGGTCATTTGGAATCTTTTAAATAGAGGCAGTAGGTTGTCTTCCAGATAGGTCAGCGGGTTCGCAGAAACCTGCACTCCTAAGTATTTTTGAATTCAGTACTTTTTTTATTCTTTTCATAGCAGTACAAGTTATACATTTCTCCATACATTTTATTCCAGATACATAATCTTGCTTCTAACATTCACCCGCCCCCAAAATAAATAAATAAATAAATAAAAAAAAAAAAAAAAAAAAATTAAAAAAGAAGGGGGCAACAAAAATAGATTTCCTCCCCCTGCTGTATCTCTCCCCCCCCGCGACCCCAAAAGCCCTCCCCCATCCTCCCATCCTCTACCCAGACCCAACATTGTCCCTCTCCCATATTGATTCATCTTTTATTTTCATTGTCCCAGGCCTCTACCCAGCTTTTCCAGATAGCGTCAAATTTATCTTGGCTCCCTCTATGTGTATAAATAAATTCCTCCTTTATCATGGCTTCTTTTATTTGTGTTCTCCATTCTTCGACCGTTGGGGGCTATATAGATATCCACTTCTGAGCAATTAGCTTTCGTGCCTGAAACAAGCCTCTCGTCATTGCGGTATGGGTATGTTTTGAAATATTTGGTTCCTCCACTATATTTAATAAACATAAATTTGGATCTAGTGAAATTTCTATACCCAATGCGCTATTTATGTTTTTAATTATATCCTGCCAGTAACGATGGAGTTTGGGGCATTTCCACAACATGTGTATTAGATTAGCCGGTGCACCACTGCATCGGGGGCATAAGGGGGATTCCCTGCGTTTCCATTTAAGTAGTTTTTCGGGGGTATAGTATGATCTATGTGTAATAAAAAGTTGTGTTAATTTTTGAGTAGCTGACAGAGATACCTTTGGGATCGCAGACAAGACCTCCGACCACTGAGCGTCAGTCAGTGCTCCCAGGTCTCGTTCCCACTGCGACCTGGCCGGTACCACTACCCCTTCCTTAAATTTACACTGCAATATCTCATATATTTCAGAGATAAGTCCCTTCTTTTGATCCCTTTTCTTCAACAATATTTTTATTTTAGAGACATTAAGCTTAAATACAGATGTACGGGCCTGGACATGAAAAGCATGTCTAAGCTGGAGATACTGAAAGAACCTCTGTCTTGGAATCCCGAATTCCTCAGATATTTGCGCGAATGATTTTATCTTATCGTTCCAAAACAGTTGTTCCACATATCTCAGCCCCTGAGTTTGCCAAAGCCCAAATCCCCCCAATCTCTGCACTTCCTCATAATTTGCGTTATTCCATATTGGTGTATAGGAAGTATAACCTGTAATGTTAGTAATCTTTTTTATTGCTAGCCATACCTTACTGAATAGCTCACCTGTCATGAATTTCTTATCTTTTTGAAAGGTTTTTGTCTCTAGTAGGGACATCATTGAATATCCCTTACCCAGTGGAAGTAATAACCCCTGTATGGGATCATTCTCATCTACCTCTGTCCAGCCAAAAAATTGCTGGGTTTGTGAAGCCAAAAAATAATTTTTTGGATGTGGGATAGAGAGTCCCCCCTCATCTTTAGCCAGCATTAAGGTTGTTAATTTAATACGTGCATATTTTTTCTTCCAAATGAGTTCGCGAAAGAGCGATTCTATCCTTTTAAACCAAAATGCGGCTATCCACATCGGGCAATTATGAACAATAATTGTGGGGCCCAGATCATCTTTATAAGATTGGCTCTGCCAATCACAGTTAGTGGGAGTTTGCACCAGGTCCGACATTTATCTTTAAGCCTAGTCAATAGTGGTCTAAGGTTAAGGTCCACATAGTCCCCCACTTTTCGAGTTACCTGGATCCCTAAATACTTCATTTTATGTTTTATTTGAATTTGTTTTGCACAGTCTGGTAATGAAATTTTGGCTTTATATAGTGGCATCAATACCGACTTCTCCCAGTTGATGCGAAACCCAGAAAACTGTCCAAATGCAGATACAAGTGCCATGAGTTCCTCTAAGGATTTTGTGGGGTCGCTCAGAAAGATTAAGACATCATCTGCATATAAGGATATTTTGTCCTCTCTTCCTGCACGTCGGAATCCCTCTATCCCCGAAGACTGTCTAACTGCGGCGACCAATGGTTCCACCGCCAATGCAAACAGCAACGGGGATAGAGGGCAGCCTTGTCTAGTTCCCCGGGATAACGGGAAAGCTGGTGACATAGTGTCATTGATACGCAGCCTTGCCCTAGGGTCTTTATATAATGATTTTAGCCAGGTTATAAAGCCTGGACCTATACCAAAGGCAATCAATACCATCCATAGATACTCCCATTCTACCATGTCAAATGCCTTCTGGGCATCCAATGACAAAATGGCACCAGCTCCCCCGTTGTCCATTGGCAATTGCAGATTCAAAAAGAGCCTGCAAATATTTTTTGCTGCTGATCTGGAGGGGATGAAACCTGTTTGGTCCCTATGGATCAAAGTATCAATATGTCTGGATAACCTATTTGCCAAGACCTTAGCTAGTATTTTAACATCAGATGTAAGGAGAGATATTGGGCGATAAGAACCGGGCTTTAGTGGATCTTTATCCGGTTTTAGAATTATGATTACTATTGTTTCCATCATCGATTTAGGGAGTTCCCGTGTGACATATGCTTCATTGAGTACTTCGAGGAGTTCTGGGATCAGGATCTGACCGTATAATTTATATATCTCCACGGGGAGTCCATCCATCCCTGGAGCTTTGTTGTTTTGAATTTGTCCCACCGCTTCCTCCAGCTCTGCCATTGTTATAGGAATATCCAAGGATTCCCTTTCTATTGAGGTCAGCTTGGGCATAGTTAGATTATCTAAGAATTGTTCAGTCTTTTCCTTTACATTTAAGTTTTCAGATTCATACAACTGTGAATAGAAATCTACAAATATCTTTTGGATGCCCTCTGTATCATACTTTACTGTCCCCTTTCTGTCTTCAATAGCAGTTATAGTGGATGGGCCTTCCTGGTTCCGTGTTATCATTGCTAACATATGACCCACCTGTTCCCCCATTTCATAGTGCTTTTGGTTCTGCAAGAATCTATTATTCTCTGCCTTGGTTAAGACCAGATTTTTATATAGATTCTGCGCATCCTGCCATGCTCCAAATTTCTCCCTATTGGGATCTGATGTGTATTCTTGTTCTGTTTGCTTAACTCTCTGGGTTAACTCTTCCTCCCGCTGTCTTCTGGCTAATTTAATTTTAGATTCCTAAGTATTTAAACGAGGTAACTACTACCAATTGACAACGCGATCAGTGGATCATCCAAAGGCATGACCAGTGTAGACCAAATGTCCCCTACATTCAGTCACCATAATACTCCAACCCAATATCTTACCCACCTGAAATAATGAGACCACACCTTCTCTTTGTTGGAGTAAAATGGCCATTTATTAATACACTTCCAAATAATAACTCCAATAAATAATCAATAAATAACCACTAACATAAATAATAATGTAAGAACATAAACTGTTAACCCCAGTCTGATGGCCTCTGATGGTGACCCACCTTTCCAATATAACCAATGTATACCATCGTATAACACCAACGCACTGCGGGACATTTACCAAACTAATAGGCCTCCAGCTGTAGCCGCTCGGAGACAACCGCTTCCCGCAGCACCACAAAATGCAGTATTCCCTCCAACTTTCAGGAATACACTGGAGGGGCACATGCTAACGATGAGCCCCCCACCCCTTATTTTATCCCTCCTTTTACTGCCCCCGTCAAAGACCACAAGAAGAACACAGCCCCTACCCAAAATGGACCATCCGCGCTGTCATGACGACCCTCACCCATTCCTGAAAAACAGAAAAACAACAAACAACACACAACATACAACACATGGCACATACATAACATATATATATATATATATATATATATATATATATATATATATATATATATATATATAGGGAGGGAGGGTGGGAAAAACTGCCTCCTCCGTCTAACTTTTTCTCACACTGACCCTTTGCTCCACCCCTCCTTTAAATATAACTCCTCCCCCTTCCTTCCAAAAGACTATTTTCTTACCTCCCCTTTTCTTACCACGTTTTCCTTCCAATATTAACCCCTTCAGTGTCTCCCTTAGCCACACTGTCATGCCCGGTCTTACACTACCCCTCATTTTTGTCATTATCGCTCTGGGCCTCACTTGATTAGTGTAGACCAAATGTCCCCTACATTCAGTCACCATAATACTCCAACCTAATATCTTACCCACCTGAAATAATGAGACCACACCTTCTCTTTGTTGAAGTAAAATGGCCATAACAGCCTCTTTTATTAAAACACTTCCAAATAATAACGCCAATAAATAACCAATAAATAACCAATAACATAAACTGTTAACCCCAGTCTGATGGACTCTGACGGTGACCCACCTTTCCAATATAACCAACGTATACCATTGTATAACACCAACGCACTGCGGGACATTTACCAAACTAATAGGCCTCCAGCTGTAGCCACTCGGAGACAACCGCTTCCCGCAGCGCCACAAAATCCAGTATTCCCTCCAACTTTCAGGAATACACTGGAGGGGCACATGCTAACGATGAGCCCCCAACCCCTTATTTTATCCCTCCTTTTGCTGCCCCCGTCAAAGACCACCAGAAGAACACAACCCCTACCCAAAATGGACCATCCGCGCTGTCATGACGACCCTCACCCATTCCTGAAAAACAGAAAAACAACAAACAACACACAACATACAACACATGGCACATACATAATATATATATATATATATATATATATATATATATATATATATATATATATATATATATATATATATATATAGGGAGGGAGGGTGGGAAAAACTGCCTCCTCCGTCTAACTTTTTCTCACACTGACCCTTTGCTCCACCCCTCCTTTAAATATAACTCCTCCCCCTTCCTTCCAAAAGACTATTTTCTTACCTCCCCTTTTCTTACCACTTTTCCTTCCAATATTAACCCCTTCAGTGTCTCCCTTAGCCACACAGTCATGCGCGGTCCTACACTACCCCTCCTTTTAGTCATTATCGCTCCGGGCCTCACTTGACCAGTGTAGACCAAATGTCCCCTACATTCAGTCACCATAATACTCCAACCCAATATCTTACCCACCTGAAATAATGAGACCACACCTTCTCTTTGTTGGAGTAAAATGGCCATAACAGCCTCTTTTATTAAAACACTTCCAAATAATAACTCCAATAAATAACCAATAACATAAACTGTTAACCCCAGTCTGATGGTCTCTGACGGTGACCCACCTTTCCAATATAACCAACGTATACCATCGTAAAACACCAACGCACTGCGGGACATTTACCAAACTAATAGGCCTCCAGCTGTAGCCGCTCAGAGACAACCGCTTCCCGCAGCGCCACAAAATCCAGTATTCCCTCCAACGTTCAGGAATACACATGCTAACGATGAGCCCCCCTCCCCTTATTTTATCCCTCCTTTTACTGCCCCCGTCAAAGACCACCAGAAGAACACAACCACAGCCCAAAAGTGTGACAACCTTACACTTGGGGGCCCGTCCACACCCTCTGGGCCTGTTGAATCCCCTCCTGCAAACCCATAGACCATAAGTAAATCCCTACATCGGATAGATGAACACCATCCTTCCGTAAATAGAGACCTACATTCACTTCCAGCTCTCTGTGCCGTATAACAATCCCTCCATTCTGCACCACAAACCTCCCCACTACTTTGTTGACTCGTATACGGGTCTTACTAATGCTCGCTATTGACCTAGCCCAGCGCCCCTGGCGTTCGAGATACTATGTCAGACCATACCAAAAGTGTCCCCGGGAATTCTACGCGCAACTGCATAAAATCCCTCTTTATGTCTGCAAGCAGGTCCCTGACTGGCCGGATCCCCAAGTCGTTACCACTCGCATGAATCACCAACACGTCAGGAGCTCTGTTCAATCTTACGAACCTTTCCACTTCCACCATTACTCTACCCCACAACATCCCTGGTCTCCCCATCCAGCCTCCCTCCTGGAAATCCCCAACTGTCTGCCATCTGGACATACATCACCTCTCCTGGCCCCCCAACAAACGTAGGAGTGACCCATGATTAAGACGAGGCGTACTGAACCTCCATCTGAAACGAAAAATAAAACACAAAGATAGCAACACACCCATTCCAAACACTGAAATGGCACAACTATTCAACCACACTCACCCCCCCCCCCCCCCATTTTTTTTTTTTAAATATTTTAATCTACAACCAAATTAGGTCTAATATAAGACCGGAATCTTCTGGACTCCCATCTCCCAATTCTGCGAACAGCAGCCTCATCCAAACCGCATCTGGCAGCTCCAGTGGCTGCCCCTATGCGAAAGGAGTGTGAAGCGTACTCCGCCTCAGCCAACCCAGCCCTTTTTAAACATTTCCTAAAAATCAATATGAATTGAAATTTGGACAAATAAGACCCATCCTCATGCCTCAAGAAGGGACCCGCTCCATCCACCCTGACCGCCCTAAATTTGCGCACCGCCTCCACTGGGCACACCCTTGACCCCGTTAACGCAAATAAGGACACCTCCACCCCTTTCCCTTGCTGGTCAGTTTTTGACCTTTGCAACCTCAAACACACCCTATCTGTCTCCAACCTCACATCCTGATCTAATAAACCCCCCCACCAAATACTTTGATGGGCTAACTAACTCTCCTATCCGAAATGCCCCATAAAAGGCCAGCGGAAATGCCGCTGTAAACAACTTTTACATAATGTTATATACATACGTACCTCAAAACATCACATATTGACATCAAGTTCCTGAATGTGACAGGCCGTCTCGTGTCCTTTCTCTTATGCTGTTTGCAACAACCCTTTAAAGCCTGCCGTACCCAAAAATCTTTGGTCCAATCTTCCCATCCCATTAATTTAAACAGAAATGACAGGCCTGCCAATTTCCGATCAATGGAAGATACCACACATCCCACTTCCAAGTTCCTAGCTACCAAGTACAACACCAGTAACCACCCATCCGACCTGATTGTCCCAGCCCCAGCTTCCTATACCAGAGCCGACCATTCTTTCCATACCTTCCTGTAGGCTGACCAAGTGGAAT
Source organism: Lithobates septentrionalis (assembly GCA_037952835.1). NCBI lineage: Eukaryota > Metazoa > Chordata > Amphibia > Anura > Ranidae > Lithobates > Lithobates septentrionalis. The sequence goes on from JBBDGP010000261.1 coordinate 1,334,239, forward strand.
CACTCACTAACTACCGAGTACATCCAGCGGTGACTCCAAGGGCAGCTCCCAAATCCAAGCCGGGCAAGAAACTCCTTCCTTGTATGCTCCTCGAGCCAGCTCCCTGAACTTGTCCCACTGAAACCGAGACAAGGAGTCAGCCAGCAAATTGTCAACACCTGGGATGTGCACGGCGTAAATAAAAATATTCAGACGCAAGCACCTAAACACCAGCTGTCTCAGGAGCCGTATAACCGGTTGCGAAGATGCTGACATGCGGTTAACCACCTGCACTACACCCATGTTATCACAATTTATCCTCAGCTTTAAATTCCGGCATGCCTCTCCCCATAGTTCCAAGGCCAGTACCACCGGAAACAGTTCCAGCAGCACCAAATTCCCTAGGAAACCTGCCCTCTCCCAGGACTGTGGCCAGGGTTCAGCGCTCCATCGCCCCTGAAAAAATGCGCCGTAGCCCGTGGAGCCCGCTGCGTCAGTAACCAATTCCACAGAAAAATTGCTCACCGGGCCAGACATCCACACCGCCCTCCCATTGTACGAGGCTAAAAACTCATACCAAACTTTTAGATCTTCCCTGTGATCCCTTGTCAGGCGATAAAAGTGAGTCCGGACTTGTACCCCCACTGTAGCTGCCGACAGCCGTCGGCAAAAAACCCGCCCCATGGGGATAATTCTGCAGGCGAAATTCAACTTACCCAACAACGATTGCAGAGCTTGTAGCTGAACTTTCCGCAATCCGTGGATCTCCCGAATTTCCTTCTGCAAGTCCTCCAACTGACCTCTGGGCAAGCGGCACTCCATCGCAATTGAGTCTATCACTATCTCCAAAAAACTAATCTCTGACGCTGGACCTTCCGTTTTATCAGCCGCCAAAGGCACTCCAAACCTGCCTGCGATGTGCTGCAACGAGGAAAGCAGAATCGCACACACAGCGGAAGCAGGGGGGCCTATACACAAAAAATCGTCTAGATAGTGTATGACTGAGTCCAGGCCTGATACCTCCCTTACCACCCATTCCAAAATTGAGCTAAACACCTCAAACATGGCACATGAAACAGAACAGCCCATGGGCAAACATTTGTCAACATAAAACTGCTCCTGCCAGTGACATCCCAGCAGCCTGAAGCTCTCCGGATGCACTGGTAACAAGCGGAACGCAGTTTCTATATCCGCTTTTGCCATGAGTGCACCTTGACCAAACCTCCTCACCCACTTGACTGCCGCATCAAATGAAGTGTAGGACACTGTGCACTCTTCAGGGTCAATGAAATCATTGACTGAACCTCCCTTTGGAAAAGACAAGTGGTGTATCAATCGGAACTTGTTTGGTTCCTTCTTGGGCACCACCTCCAAAGGTGACACCACCAAGTCTGGCCAAGGTTTTTTGGCAAACGGCCCCCCCATGCGCCCCAGTGCCATTTCCTTGTGTAACTTTTCCCCAACCACCTCCTGATGCTGCATTGCCGATTTCAGATTCCTTGCCATAGGCGGAACCGTCGCCAATGAACAAGGGATCCTAAAACCATCCGTAAAACCAGCCGCCAACAACCTCGCTGCTCCCCGATCCGGATACCTACTTAGAAAAGGCAGCATCTTTTCCACCTTCACCGGCGTCTTCCCTCTTTGACGTAGAGTCACTGGCACGCTTTCTCCTCTTAAAACATTTTGACAACTCATGGGTTCCCCCACACCCTGGGCACTTGTGCTTAAACTTACAAGCCCCCCCAAATTTACAGGAACCTTCGTTAAATTGCCAGCACACTCCCCACTTTTTTCTGGCCGGCAGTCCTGAGGCATTTGTACCCCTGGCCCCCCCTGAAAAAACTGAGGCCGGGTCCGCGCTGAAGACATAAGCCTCATCCAGAGGCTAATATCCTTGTAATCCCAACGTAATGATGGGCAGACAGCTCTTCGCTGTCTAAACTGCTCGTCATAACGCAGCCAAGCCGACCCCCCGTACACCCTATGCGCCTCACCAATCGCGTCCAAGAACCAGAACAATGCCGAGCAATGTTCTGGATTCTTTTCGCCCACCACGCTCGCCATGATGGCGAACTCTTGCAGCCAATTAACAAATGTATCAACCGGTACCTCCTCTTTTCTTCATCCTCTTTTTTGGAATCCGCAGGTTTTACCCTATCCAAGTTAAACTTTTCCAAAGGCAGTAGTGAAAATATCTCCACATACTCACCCTTGTGAATCTTGTCACGGACCTCCTGTTTTAGATGAGCTCCCAAGGGGCCCTCGAAGCAGACGTAAACCTCACATTTTGCCGCATCTGCAATCCTGACCAAGTCAGTCCTTTCCGTGGCCCCCTTTTCCCCTGCCTTCTCTGTGCCATCTCCAGACTGGCTGGGGACCACACTTACCGGCGGCACTCCCACCCCGGCACCCCCAGTACCCCCCACCAAACCATTCACCGGTGCTGTCCATAGGGCCACTTAAGGTGGCTGCCCCTGTCCCCTTTCAAATCTGCCGAGTAGTGCACGCAGTTCCTGAAATAAGTCTGACAGTTGTGTGCCAGACCCCGCACTGGCAGGCATATTCCCCGCCAATTGCTGGTCCGGCAGGACCCCTCCTGATTGCACCCCAGTACCCCCTGGCCCTACCGCACCTGCTGTAACCACCCCCAACAAATCCTGCAAAGCATCAGATAAAGACAACTTAGTGTTTGACTTGCCGGGCTGACCGGGAACTCGCCCCACAGCCGCCACGCTGGTCTCCCTTGCTGGCACCTGTTGTTCTTCCTCCTCAGACACTTCTCCTTCCGACTGCTCCTCTTGTTCCAGGATGGGTAGCGTTGCAAGCCTCCCCAGAGACGATGTCCCTGAGGCCGTATTGTGCAATGATGGTGGGGCCCTCTTCATCCCCGAAACTCCGCCCCCTGCAGACAGGCGTCGCTGACCTGACCTGGCAGTTTCCTGGCTAGCGTTCTGAAGTCCCACACCATCAGACAGGCGTCTATTACCTGACCTGACGGGCTCCTGGCTGGCAGGTATGAGTTCCTCTCCACCATTCTGTCCTGTTGCACATTGTGCCGGTAGGCCCCGCCCCCCCCCGAGTCTTCTGTTCATCCTGGCATCTCCTGCACCGCTCCTGCTCGTCTCACCATCCCACCTTGCCCCCCCTGTCTGATCGCTGTTCTGAGGGTGGGATGCTCTGCGACATGACCCATGATCCACAGGAGGGGAACCGGCAACATCGCGGCACGTGGCCCCGCCCTCCGACACCGGCCGGCGGCGTGTAGACCACCCAGGGGCTGCTGCTACTTCCCGCTGTTGTCTCTTAGCCGGGGGGACCGAACGATCCTCCACCAAACTTCGGCCTAACGGGCCGAGGTACAGGCCCTGGTGAAAGGCGCGCCGGATGTCGTGACCTCCGCGTGCAATGGGACACCTCACCTAAAGTGGATCTGCCCGCTTCATCAGCGATTAAGTCCCTGACCTGACTCTGTAGCCATTCCGGACCTTTTTCAGCAGCTGCCCTTCTCAGTCTAGCCAGGATTAAATCTATGTCGGCCATTTTGTGGAGGAGCAGTGAGAAAAAACTGCCTCCTCCGTCTAACTCTTTCTCACACTGACCCTTTGCTCCACCCCTCCTTTAAATATAACTCCTCCCCCTTCCTTCCAAAAGACTATTTTCTTACCTCCCCTTTTCTTACAAAGTTTTCCTTCCAATATTAACCCCTTCAGTGTCTCCCTTATCCACACTGTCATGCCCGGCCCTACACTACCCCTCCTTTTAGTCATTATCACTCCGGGCCTCACTGGAGAACCGATTTGCTCCAATTGATGGAGAATCCCGACAAAGAGCCGAAGTGTTGAATCACCGCCATTGCATTGGTGTGGGATGTGCCCGCATCCCCCAAATAAAGGAGGCTGTCATCCGCGTAATGAGAGATCTTCTCAGTGCCCGATGTTCTGTTGAATCCTGCAATATTCGTGGACAACCGTATGGTAGCCGCGAGCGGCTCTAGAGCCAACGCAAATAGCAGGGGTGACAATGGGCACACCTGTCTCGAGCCCCTAAAAAGGGAAAGGGATCGTCATTCACTCGTATCCTAGCCATAGGGGCCGCATACAACAGCCTCATCCATGCAATAAAGGTATGCCCTAGTCCAAAGCGTTTCAGCAACTCCCACAGGTAAGGCCATTTGACGCTGTCAAAGGCCTTAGCTGCATCTAATGATAAAATTACTCTCTGGCCTGGATTATCGACAGGTAGCTGGAGGTTAAGAAACAACTGTCTAATGTTAAGGGCTGTGGACCTAGTGGGAGTAAACCCCGATTGATCTTTTATTAACATTTTTGCATATAACATTTTCTCCAGTCTAGTGGCCAGAACCCTGGCCAGCAATTTCACATTTGTTGTTAACAATGAAATGGGCCTTTAGAAATCTGGGGAGATAGAGGGCACTATTTGACAGGACACCGGCAGAGGGTGAGTGCCCATCACCCACAAATCAGCTTCTGCTGTGAATAATTACAGCAGAAGCGGCACGCCGGAGGCTGGCGGAAGTGCGGGATCATGTATAGCTGCCGATTTGTAGCAGTAAAATTGCTATAGGGCTGTCAGCAAGTGGTTAAAGAGAACATAACCAAAATAACAGGGACACCTATCTCCTGTCCAGGATGCATCGCCGGCATCCTGTACAGGGGTTATTTTTTTTTGCTGGTTTCCAAGAAACCACTTGCAATCCCATGTTCTTGTCATTTGCAAAATCAATGAAAGATATGTTGGTGCACTAGTACAGTGTAATCCTATTCGGAAACCTAGTGCACAAATGTTGAAATTTACCAAATAAAAGATCACTTCCTTAGTGTTCTGTGATATTTTGTTAGCTCAGTATGTGCAGGAGGATTGTGAGTACAAAATACCTGCATATCTGCTTTAAACTAACACACTTGTTATTATCAATATGACATGATTTATTATTCAGCATATACTCCTACCCAGTCAAAAGCCCACAGAATACTTGTCAACAATGTATAAACGCTGCATCATGGGAAACACACTTTGTTAAAAACGAATGCAGTTTGGAACTTATGTTCTATGGTGGGATTATACAGAGGGAAATTACAGTACGAAATGCATTTCATTTAAGTGCCTAAAGAACAGAAGGTATCAAAAGCTTTTATGATTTGCTATAATTTATTTTCTTTTTCTAGTATATTTGATTTAGCTTGTTATTGCTCTCTCTGATAATAACTATACTTTAGAGTGTTCAAGCAATGCAACAATTCAAATAGTCGGTTAGCCTGAGAGCAGAAAATTATCTTTAAAGCTGAACTTTGAGTGAAGTAAACATCCTCTCTTGCAGTGTAGCTCCCAATTGCCCCCCCCCCCCCACACACACACACACACTGCAAGGGTTACATACTTGTTTACATCTAGGGGACTTGGAAAAGCAGTTTTAGTTTCCTAATCCTTCACTCTGCAAGTCCCTTGGAGCTGCAAGTTCAGTACACTCAGCCTCTTTGTCCCTTATGCCATCAAGACCAATGCAGTGGGGAAGGATACCAAGGAATAGTTCATGGCTGGAGCATGCTGAGGGAGCAGAGGATCTAGTATGTAAATCTGCTTTTCTGTCCCCTAGATCTAAATTAGACTTTAACTCTTGTAGTGAGGGAGACAGCCCCCACCACAAGGGAGGATTTTTACGTTCCCTGGAGTTGGGCTTTAAATGAAAAATCCAAGCAATAAATAAGGTCTGTGTAGCCGGGTGCTCTGCAGCTGTGTGCTATCCTCTGTTTCTTTTTTGTTTCTCCCCTTCAAGTGGTTGTGTGTGTTTCTATGCCCATTTCGCCCCCCTCTCTACTGGCGTTGAATAGTGGTGAGCTTGTAAGTGTTAAGTAGACTTACTAGCGCAGCAACTCCACCCCTCCCTCCTGGATGAGGAAATCACACAAGACTCTGGGAAATGTAGTTCAAAATGAGATCTGCACTATGAAAATGATAAGGGCTGTGAACTACAAGAGCTAAGGCCACTTTCTATAGGAGAGGAGGTGAACACTTTTTTCTTTTGGGCTTTTCTTTTGAGAAGAACTTCCTCTTGCTACTGGGGACTGGAGCTATACAGACCTGTTTTCCTGTGTGCCAGTGCCTCCACCAGAGGAAGAGGTGTGCAGGGACTGGAGTTGGAAAGACCTGTGTGCTGTATGTACAGAGGCTGAGCCACTGAGATCATCATGCTGCTGTGGACTATAAGGTACAGACCTGCTGTTTGAACCATCTAATGTCTATGCCTACATCAGAGAGCCAGAGCCTTTGAGGAACCGAGTGCTGGAGACAATCCACCAAGGATTGGAATCCTGAGAACTGCAGCCCGACAAATGTCCAGAACAAGGTTCACTGTGCATGAAGACTGGTGAGCAGTTGCAACTGTGCTTATTTTACCACTGTTTAGCAAGTTCAGTACATCAGAAGACTGTTCATTTACCTAACAGCCCAAAAGTAGCTCACTGCATGCAGTCTTAAAAAGATGGTAATAAGTGCATAACTGTACGGATGGAGCCCCACCGTTAGCCGGCTAAAGGGACAAATCAGTCATCATATACTGAACAGGTACTTTATAGGGGCAACCAGGTCTCAGGATAATTTATACTGAGTGCACTTTGATACAGCTACTAGTAGTTTACTGCATAAAAGGTACTTTAATGTTTACGTTGTTCTTGATTCAAATGGTTCACAGTTTACAGTTTATGCTGCACCATTGCCTGTGCTGCCGATATATAGTAGTTAGATTTAGCTTAAGTGCCACAGTGATCTGAACTAACTGCCATATCATAGTCTGGTATTTGTGTCAGTTAGCTCATTGCATTCAAACAGACTTATATGCCTATTGTACATACTGTTCTTGTTTTTTTACTTGTTGCCTTTTAATAATATACCTACAGTACTTTGTTTACAGTCAATTAGTCTTGTGTCAAATTTCTTATGCTGCTAGTTGTGGTAGTAAACTAATACCTAAGTTAACATAGTTTCATTACGCATCACAATTGCATAACATTGCAGTACACATTTATAAGGCTATTAAGGCTAAGGATCTATTGTAAAAGTGTTATGCCCTGTACACACGATAGGATTTTCTGATGGAAAATGTGTGATAGGACCTTGTTGTCAGAAACTCCGACCGTGTGTTGGCTCCATCACACATTTTCCATAGGAATTTCCGACACACAAAGTTTGAGAGCTTGCTATAAAATTTTCCGACAACAAAATCCGTTGTCGGAAATTCCGATCGTGTGTACACAAATCCACAAAGTGCCACGCATGCTCAGAATAAATTAAGAGATGAAAGCTATTGGCTACTGCCACGTTTATAGTCCCGACGTATGTGTTTTACGTCACCGCGTTCAGAACGATCAGATTTTCTGACAACTTTGTGTGACCGTGTGTATGCAAGACAAGTTTGAGCCAACATCCGTCAGAAAAAATCCTAGGATTTTGTTGTCGGAATGTCCGATCAATGTCCGACTGTGTGTACAGGGCATCAGTCTCACAGCCTCCCCAGATTACCTTTAAATCATGTCTAAACCTTAGGACAGGAAGTGTTTTAGGACTAAGGGTTACCTCCCTATTTCCTTGTCTACCATAAGTGGGAGTTGTTCTATAGTTTAGCGGCGAACCCTATTGAAGTCTATGGGAGTCAAACAGGAAAAATCAAAAGGCCTATATGCAAGTAATTGGCCATACAAGGGGTATGGGGGTCTGGGTACTGCCCTGAGCGACATGTATCATTGCAAAAACTTTGTTAAAACAATAGTTTTTTCAGGAGCAGTGATATTAATGATGCCTAAAGTGTAACAATGAAAATGAAACATTCCTCTAAATATAGTGCCTGGGGGTCCCCTTAGTCTGCCTGTAAAGTGGTGCATCTGCAGCACATATAGCAGCAAAAATGAAATTTCTAAAGAAAAAAAAAGAGTCAATTCCCATTTAAAATGCCTCATGGTTGCAATTGCCGACACCCTTCTTTTGAAAAAATAAAGAAAAAAATGGCCACCCCAAAGCACCTTGTCCCCATGTTGATGGGGACAAGGGCCTCATCCCCACAACCATGGCCGGTGGTTGTGGGGGTCTGCAGCCGAGGTGCTTTAACAAGGGGGCCCCCAGATTCTGCCTCCCCATGTGAATGAGTATCGGGTACTGTCAGGAAATGTTACATCCGCTGGTAATACCTGTTATTTGGCATGCAGTACTGAGGTCCACCAGCAGGTGTCTCCTGGCAGTTTGGAACTGTCAGGAGAGCTTTTCCCTGTTAATAGTATATCATCTTTGGGCCGCAGTACTGGCGTCCACCAGCGGATGGATCCTGGCACTGTGGAGCAGACAGTACCTCCTACAACCAGGTGTCACTTGAGGCCAATCACAGGCCTATAAATACCCGGCAAATATTCACATGTTTGCCTTGATTTCTTCATTGCCTCCTGACCTGCTAGTGATCTGATCCTGTGCCCTGAACCTGATCCTGTCTCCCTGTCTCTGACCCTATCCTGTCCCACCTGTTACCTTGCATCCCTGCCTGCAGTCTGACCCATCCATCCTCTCCCTGTCCTGTGTTCCATACCCCATCTGCTGACCTCCCTGTGTATGACCTTGGCCTGGCTTACGTTTATGTCTCTGGAACATCCCCTGTCCATCTGCTGATCTGCTGTGTATGACCCTGGCCTGGCTATTGTTTATGATCCTGGTATTTCCCATTTATTGCACTTATCAGTCTGTTGTTATTTGTGGGTCTCTGTCTGTGGTTGGTTATTGCACTGTGTCATATTGGAGTTGGTTGTATTCTATTACTCACTTTCTTTAATAAACTATTATATTTTCACGTATATACGTTTGGGTGTCCTCTGTCGCAGATCACACGGTTCTGGTCACACCGGTTCATGACAGTAAATCAAGGCCATCTCTGACCAGAAGTGACTGCGCAGAGGAACCATTGTAGTGCTATTAAAATGCAATCAGAAACAGTTGTTCTCCTTGCCTCACTGGTGTTGGAGGATAACAATTACTGTCGTCTGGTATTGAAAGAGTGGGCCAGGGATCAGCTCCTGGAGTGTATCCGTCTGGCCCATTCTCTGGTTGATCAGGGTAGATTTCTGTTTGAAAAGGTTCAGCCCCTGATACACGTGTGTGCTGAGCTAGCCTTGTCTAGCAGTCCTAAAGGAAGTGATGATTTTTCTCCCCCCTTCAGTAGTGATCAGGTCGAGTCTCTGGTGTGGCTGTTAGAGGATGATGCTGTATACTTTCTGGAGCATTATTCAGCTTGTCCTAAACAGGTGCTAGTGGATTGTATAGATTCGGTGCAGTCCCTGGTTAGACAGGCAGTATGTGAACCCACGTTTGTTCAACCTGTACTACAGGCATGGTCAGACTTATTATCTCCAGCTTCGGTCAGCTCTGCACCACGCAGACCTGCTATTAGACACCTGCCTGCCCAGGAGTCTTTTTTCCCTTCACCCATGGCAACCTCCGTTTCGGCCCAATATACCCTGCTTCCCACCAAATATCGATACCCTGTCCCTACCCGCTGCACTTATCCTGCATTCAACTCTGCTGCATACCTCACCTACAGAGCTTCAGTGGCTAAGCCAAAGAAAAAACGAAAGCTTTTTCCAACCAAGACGATCCTGCCAGTAACCCAACCTGCCTCCGCACCACCTAATCCAACCCATACCATCATGCCAGTGTCCAATCCTGCCTCCCCGCCAGCTGATCTGTTCCAGCCTGATGTGTTCCTGTGTGTCGCCCAGCCTGATGTTCCGATGCCTGCTGATGTGCCAGCACCCGTGCCCACTGTCCAGTCTGAAGTTCCAGTACCAGCTGCCCGGTTTGAAGTTCCAGTACCTGCTATCCAGTCCGATGTACCTGCTGTTCTGCCCGATGTGCCAGCACCTGTGCCCACTGTCCAGTCTGAAGTTCCAGTACCTGCTATCCAGTCCGATGTACCTGCTGTTCAGCCTGTTGTGCCAGTACCTGCTGTTCCGCCTGATGTGCCAGCACCTGTGCCCACTGTCCAGTCTGAAGTTCCAGTACCGGCTGCCCGGTTTGAAGTTCCAGTACCTGCTATTCAGTCCACTGCACCTGCTGTTCTGCCTGATGTGCCAGCACCTGTGCGCACCGTCCAGTCTGAAGTTCCAGTACCAGCTGCCTGGTTTGAAGTTCCAGTACCTGCTATCCAGTCCAATGTACCTGCTGTTCAGCCTATTGTGCCAGTACCTGCTGTTCTGCCTGATGTGCCAGCACCTGTGCCCACTGTCCAGTCTGAAGTTCCAGTACCAGCTGCCTGGTTTGAAGTTCCAGTACCTGCTATCCAGTCTGATGTACCTGCTGTTCAGCCTGTTGTGCCAGTACCTGCTGTTCTGCCTGATGTGACAGCACCTGTGCCCACTGTCCAATCTGAAGTTCCAGTACCGGCTGACCGGTTTGAAGTTCCAGTACCTGCTATCCAGTCCGATGCACCTGCTCTTCAGCCTGTTGTGCCAGCACCTTCTGTTTTGCCTGATGTGCCAGTGCCTGCTGCCCAGTCTAAAGTTCCAGTACCGGCTGCCCGGTTTGAATTTCCAGTACCTGCTATCCAGTCCGATGTGCCTGCTGTTCAGCTTGTTGTGCCAGCACCTGCTGTTCTGCCTGATGTGCCTACTGCCCAGTCTGAAGTTCTAGCACCTGTTGCCTGGCCTGATGTCTCAGTGCCAGCCCTCCAGCCTGATGTCTCGGTGCCAGCCCTCCAGCCTGATGTCTCGGTGCCAGCCCTCCAGCCTGATGTCTCAGGGCCAGCCCTCCAGCCTGATGTCTCGGTGCCAGCCTTCCAGCCTGATGTCTCAGTGCCAGCCCTCCAGCCTGATGTCTCGGTGCCAGCCCTCCAGCCTGATGTCTCGGTGCCTGCCCTCCAGCCTGATGTCTCGGTGCCTGCCCTCCAGCCTGATGTCTCTGTGCCTGTCCTCCAGCCTGATGTCTCAGGGCCTGCCCTCCAGCCTGATGTCTCGGTGCCTGCCCTCCAGCCTGATGTCTCGGTGCCTGCACTCCAGCCTGATGTCTCGGTGCCTGCCCTCCAGCCTGATGTCTCGATGCCTGCCCTCCAGCCTGATGTCTCTGTGCCTGCCCTCCAGCCTGATGTCTCGGTGCCTGCCCTCCAGCCTGATGTCTCGTGCCTGCCCTCCAGCCTGATGTCTCGTGCCTGCCCTCCAGCCTGATGTCTCGTGCCTGCCCTCCAGCCTGATGTCTCGGTGCCAGCCCACCAGCTTGATGTCTCGGTGACAGCCCCCCAGGTTGATGTCTCGGTGCCTGCCCTCCAGCTTGATGAGCCCGCTGCCCAGCTTGATGAGCCCGCTGCCCAGCTTGAAGTGCCCATGCCTGCTGCCCAGCTTGAAGTGCCCATGCCTGCTGTGCCACCACCTGTTCTGCCTGTTGTGCCACCATCTGTTGTTCTGCTTGATGCCATAGACTATGGACAATTACAACCAATTGGAGCGTCCGGAGGCCGCTCCTTTGAGGGGGGTACTGTCAGGAAATGTTCCATCCGCTGGTAATACCTGTTATTTGGCATGCAGTACTGAGGTCCACCAGCAGGTGTCTCCTGGCAGTTTGGAATTGTCAGGAGAGCTTTTCCCTGTTAATAGTATATCATATTTGGGCCGCAGTACTGGCGTCCACCAGCGGATGGATCCTGGCAGTGTGGAGCAGACAGTACCTCCTACAATCAGGTGTCACTTGAGGCCAATCACAGGCCTATAAATACCCGGCAAATATTCACATGTTTGCCTTGATTTCTTCATTGCCTCCTGACCTGCTAGTGATCTGATCCTGTGCCCTGAACCTGATCCTGTCTCCCTGTCTCTGACCCTATCCTGTCCCACCTGTTACCTTGCATCCCTGCCTGCAGTCTGACCCATCCATCCTCTCCCTGTCCTGTGTTCCATACCCCATCTGCTGACCTCCCTGTGTATGACCTTGGCCTGGCTTACGTTTATGTCTCTGGAACATCCCCTGTCCATCTGCTGATCTGCTGTGTATGACCCTGGCCTGGCTATTGTTTATGATCCTGGTATTTCCCATTTATTGCACTTGTCTGTCTGTTGTTATTTGTGGGTCTCTGTCTGTGGTTGGTTATTGCACTGTGTCATATTGGAGTTGGTTGTATTCTATTACTCACTTTCTTTAATAAATTATTATATTTTCACGTATATACGTTTAGGTGTCCTCTGTCGCAGATCATGCGGTTCTGGTCACACCGGTTCATGACAGGTACATAGTACCCCTCACCTACTGCAGGCTCCTCCATTTGACAGTTCTTGAATAGGTAAGGAATGAGACCACCTGGCTACATTGACTACATCACCTGGTGGCACCCCCACCCTTCTAAAGTCACGGACTGGTGAATGCTGTGTCGGCAACGTCACAAGGGGCAGTGCCACCAGGAGATGTAGCCAGTTGCCCCCCGCCCATTACCTACATAAGAACTGCCAAATGAGCCTGTAGTAGGCAGCTAGCCTTCATGTTGGTGGGACCGTTTTTAATTTTTTTATTTTTCGGGTGCAGCGTGATTGATGATGAATTTACATCCAGGGACACTATTTTATAATTTTTTAATAAAGAAATTGTCAAAAACTGTGTGTGTTTTTATTACTTATGACACTATTTTGGTGAATGGGTAGAGGTACTATGTAGCCAATACTCATTCACATGGGCAGGTTGGATCTGGGAACCCCCTTGTTAAACATGGGGACAAGGTGCTGTGGGGTGGGGGGGCTGGTATGGTTCAGGAGGGGGGCGCTTGCTCATCCCCCCTTTCCTGACTTGCCAGGCTGAATGATCAGTTAAGAGTCTGGTATGGACTTTGGGGGGCCCACATCATTTTTAAAAACATTTTGTCGTTTTTTTTTAAACCAGCTATTTTTTTCTTTTTTTTTCAGCTGTCAGCGGGGAAACCCATTCACAGCTGATGACTCATCGGTTGTTAATGATATGTGGCTGGCTGCCCTCAACATGGGGGGGTGGATGCTTTGGAGCAGGGGGGCTGAACATCCCCCACCCCAAAGCACATTGTCCCCATGTTGATGGGGACAAGGGCCTCATCCCCACAACCCTGGCCAGTGGTTGTGGGGGTCTGCGAGCAGGGGGATTATCAGAATCTGGAAGCCCCCTTTAACAAGGGGGGCCCCCAGATCCCCCCTTGACAACCAGCTTATACTTCGCCCTGATTGGGCAAAGCTTTGTTAAATCTTGTTTGCACGGTATGTAAGAATATGATGTTTACACATCAATGGAGAACAATAGAGTTTCCTGGGGTTAAAAAAACTCATCTAAAATGGTCAGTAAATGTATTGTGCCCTTCAACCAACTAGATAATCGCTCCAAACGTGGCTGTAAAAAATCATCAATCAATTTACTTTGCTAATAAAACTCCCAACACCTAAGACTATGGGGGGTTTACTAAAACTTGTGCACTGAGAATCTGGTGCAGCTGTGCGTGGTAGCCAATCATCTTCTAACTTCAGCTTGTTCAAATAAGCTTTGACAAATAAAAGCTGGAAGCTGACTGTTTTCCATGCAGAGCTGCACTAGATTTGCACTCTCCGGTTTTAGTAAATCAACCCCGGTGTTTTTTTTTAGTAGCTGGATAACAATGGCTGCCTATATATTCCTCATATTACAGGTTCCTGCTTTATTGTCCAAATTTTCATTGATAATGTATGATTACTCTTTAAGAGGTGTGGGCAGCTTTGCAACCTGACAAAAAGTTGGTGTCTGTTGCTGTACCATACATAGGATTTTAAGATTAAATTGCCCAGGAGGAAAGCGGGTTTCTTTTTTTTTTATTTATTTATTTTTCTTTTATATAACAGGAGAAACATGAACAATCCTTCTGTGTATATTACATTCCATTTCTGCACATACAGCCAGACAAGAAATAAAAAAAAACAAAAACATGATAACTCGTTACATTCCATTCCATCTACTCCTGTCTGTTTCTAATATATTATCCAATAAAGATGGATAAAAGAATGAACCCAAATAAACATAAAGAAGTCACAAAAGAGGCAAAGAAGACAAAGAAATAAGAAGAGTAATTTTCCTCTCTCATTTCCACCCTCCATGTTGTTACTCCTTGCCGCATCAGGAGGGGGGCGCTTCCCCCAGACCCGGCCATAATACTCCAACTACCTCTCAGTATTCCGACTGCAGTTCCTGTTTATAGTCCATTTCCCCCTCCTTTCCTCACCCCCCCTCCCAAAAAAAAAATAAAAACCCCATTTAACTTTCCCCACTCTGCGCTTGCTCCAATCTTGGCCAGATTTTAGGTTCTCCATGTCGGCACCAATCCAGATATACTGCCTGGTAATATTTATATATATCTGGGACCGCCAGATAGCTGGACACCCGGATATAGTCCATTACGTGCCTGTTTTGTTCATCATCTGTTACGCTGCTCAGAGGGATGCTTCATTGTTAGCCGCACACCTGGATTTGGGTTCACATACGTGCCTGTTGTGCTTGCAATCTGGTAAGCGCATATTTTAGGTGGTGGAGGATCACTGTGAGGGGTGTTTTATTTACTACCTTTCCACACTGGCTTTCATGGAGAGCTATTGGGGACTCTTCCCATCTCCATAGAAGATTCTCTGGCTTTCTGAGTTTATGGACTTTGTTATCATTTTTACATTTATGATTTGATGATTTTGATGTTTTTTCATATATTTTTAATTTATTTTGCATTGATTGATTTCTATGCACTTTTTTTCATTCATGGTATAGCGCATTTAAATTTATAATTTGCTTTTTATGACATCATCATTTCTTTCAGGACAGCTACCGCCAATGCCTCTGATTTAGAGAAATTTATTTTGAAAAAGGATAGTGTACTGTATGTCTCAATTTCTCTAAATAAGTTTGGGAGCGAAATTATGGAATTGGTCATTGGGAAGAGCATATCATCTGCATATGCTGCAACTTTATGTTGAGTTCCTCCTACCGTTATTCCCCAAATATCCTTATTAAGCCAAATTCTACATAACAGAGGTTCCAGTATCAGTGCAAACAATAAAGGGGACAATGGGCATCCCTGCCTTGTCCCATTCCTTATCACAAATGGGGGGGGAGACTACTCCGATTACCTTCACTTGAGCTTTAGGTTCTTTATACATGCCTGCAATCCATCTAATCATTTTCCCTCCCAGTTTTATGTGACGAAGGACTGCAAACATGAACCCCCATCCCACCCTATCAAATGCCTTCTCCGCGTCTGTTCCTAGGAACACACATGGAGTCTTAATTGAGTTTGCTATATGCATCAGATTCAGGGTTTTGATGGTATTATCCCTTGCTTCTCTTGTTGGAACAAACCCTACCTGATCCTAATGGATCAGGAAGGGTAGTTGCTGTTGTAGTCTTAAGGCTATAATCTTACTGAATATCTTTAGATCCGCATTCAATAAGGATATTGGCCTATAACTTCCACATTGCTTTGGATTCTTTCCCTCTTTTGGAATCACCGCTATCATAGCTCTTAATGTCTCTGGATGGAAAGAGGCTCCCTCCCCCAGCTCATTAAACATTTTACCAGATAGGGTCCCAGTATTGATGAGAATAACTTGTAGTACTGGACCGAGAGCCCATCTGGTCCTGGTGCCTTCCCCATTTTTTCTAATCTTATTCCTCTCTGTACCTCTTCTAAAGTAATTGGCGAGTCCAACTCCTCCTGCACACTAGTTGTCAGGCACGGCATTCCACTTGCTTTTAGATACTCCTCCATCACTGTTCGATCTGGTGCGTCTATATTCAAATTGTAAAGTGAAGAGTAAAACTCGCCAAACACCTCGGCTATCTGTCCAGGCATCCCAACCTCCTCCCCATCTCTTTTCCTCACTGAGGGAATAAACGTCCTTGCATGCATTTCACGTAATGCGCCTGCAAGTTGCCTGCCACATTAATTGCCCGACTCGTAGCTACATTTACGTCCTATTTGTAATGCCATTTTGGCTCTATATTGTAATAGGTCAGTTACTTGTCTACAGGCATTTAATAATTCTAGTTCCACTTCTGCAGTCTGAGCATGTTTATGTTGTGCCTCTAAACCTTGGATTTTGGACAGTAGCGTAATTAATTTGGCTTCCCTCTCCTTTATTCTTGCTCCGTGTTTTATCAGTACTCCCCGTATTACTGCTTTATGTGTTTCCCAGATTACTCCCGGGGGGCTATCTGAATTATCGTTCATCTGGAAAAAACATTCTATTTGCCTCTGGACGTCCTCCCTTACTATGGGATCCTGAAGAAGGCTTTCATTAAGTTTCCATAGCCTTGTGGATGTAAGGTGTCTGTCTGTCAAGTTGTATTTTAAAAAGATTGGTGCCTGATCTGACCATGTGATTAAACCAATAGAGGCCTCACTTACTGAGTGTAATTGTTTGTGTGGTACAAAAAAAAAATCAATACGTGAGTATACTCTATGTGGGTTGGAAAAGAAGATATATCCTTTTTCCCTTGGATGGAATAATCGCCACAAATCTACCATTCTTGCCTCTGCCATTGCTTGGGAAATCCCCTTCCTTACTTTAGGTGTCACTGAAGATACTCCTGATGAAGTATCTTCTTTGGGTATCAGGGGCACATTTAGATCTCCTCCCATGATCAACTGTCCTTCTTTGAACCCCATAAGTTTTTCTAATATATTTTTAACAAAAATATTTTGCTGGGAGTTTGGGGCATAGTATGAAGTCAGCGTCACTGCCTCCCTACCAATGGTTCCCTTTATGAACAAATATCTTCCCTTTACATCTATCATGGAATCTTTATAATTCCAGGCCACTGTATTCGATATAATAGATACTCCCTTGGTTTTGGATTCAGCATTACAAGTGTGGTACACCATCGAATAATCTCTACTTCTTAACAGAGGAAGATTATTTTCTCTAAAGTGTGTTTCTTGTATTAATGCAATATCTATATGCAGTCTCCTTAAGTCCTGAAGTAATGTACGTCTTTTTTCCAGGATATTTAGTCCCTTAACGTTAAAGGACATTACAGAAAGGTTTTCCATTTTCTCCTACTCCACCACCAACTCCAGAATACTTGTACCCAAGAAGTAGGTTCTTTCCTCACTAATCCCCTATGAGGGCCTGCGTTCCAAAGATGCAGGCGATAGTAAGGGAGATGGAGGGAGGAGGGGAGAGGAGGGGGGTAGGAGAGGGGGGAGGGGAGAGGAGGAGGGGGGGAGAGGTGGAGGGGGAGGAGGGGAGAGGAGGTGGGGGAAGGAGGGGAAAAAAAATTTGCAATTTACAAAAAATTTAAAATAATTCCTTTCCCACTAAAGGGTCTCGAGACGGTCATTTACCTTCGACCCCCCCGAAGATCCCTAAAGTGCTACTGCTTTTAGCACTCAATTTCCGGATCTACGGCACTTTGAGTGCTGGCCTATTAGAGAGTTATGGTTGAGCACAGCTGCTCCAGTCCGAGCCTTCTGAGCCTACTTCACCAATATTAAAATAGCGCACTTTGCTTATACTCTGTACCCTTTCCACTATAACTTCCTAATGAGTCAAAAAAAAAAAAAAAAAAAGAGGGGGGGGGGGGGGGCGGTGAGGCTGGAGCAGAGGAAAAGTAACAATTTACCACTTCAATAATTCCTTACATCCTCTGTATTCCTCCATCCCTCTCTCTTGTACATCAGCCCATGTCTTATTTTACCCCCTTATCTTATATCTCCATTTTATAATATGGGCACATGGACTCTTTATTATCTGTTCATTCCTTCCCTTCCCTTATATTCAACATTCACCTAATTACATTACAGTGGGGTGCTCAATAAAAAGAAGATGGGAGGAACATTTAACAACAGTCCCACCACTCTCTTAAATAGGTAGGGGTGGTGGGAGTAGGGCACAGGTACTCCTCCCCCTCTACAATTGTGTATTATTATGTATTCTTTTATATATTCTATTCATTGTGTACCACTAACACAAAAAAAAAACACCAGTTACCCAAATGAAATATTAAATTAATTCCTTGTGACCCCCCCTTACCCTACCCCCCAATACTCCCAGTCTCTACTTACATTCCCTACCACTCCCTTCCCTTCCCTTCTCTTCCCTTTATATTAGTGTCTACCCCTGTGTTTCATTCCCCTCGTGCATTGATCCCATCTCCTCCTCTTCCTGTTATACCTACCTCCTATCCTTTCTATTGTTCGGATTCCCCTAAGTACGATCACTGTACGTACTGTACATACAGTGAATACAGTGAGAAAAAAAAAAGTGACCTAACAGTGATATAACAGTGATAAAACATTCCAAACCAGCTTAATCAAATCACACCTTGCTAATTATCCCTTACCCCTTATGTGTCAAGAGAAAAAAAAATAATAATAGGAAAAAAAGGGTATGTTCCCTAAACCCCCACCCTCACCACTCCACCAATTCCCCCCATTAATTGTTCTATCTCTTCACCAATTCATTCTTTACCCTCTCTCTCTTCCATACTTCAACATCTCCTTCCTTGTTCCCTCCCTCTCCCATCCGCCTATTTTATCTACCCCCCCTCTTTTATTTAATCTACTCCCTCCTACCCCATCTCCCTTTCCCAAACCAACCTCCATTCACTTACATCCATTTATCTACTTCCTTCCTTAAATTATTCCCAATGATTCTACCTATTTCTTTCATTCCTCACTCAATCTTCCAATCACATTCTTCTACCTTTCATACTACTTATATTCCCTGTATTATTAATTATTTTTATATTATTTTCATGTGCATGTGTCCATATATCTTCCCCATTCTCTTCATGGGTAGCCTTGGCTTAGTCTCTAATGGATTTGTTAATTCAATCAGTCCACTAACCCAAATATATGGAAAAAAAGGGGTGTTCAAAATATTCAGGATACACACTTCCTTTCTCTACAAAAAAAAAAAAAAAAAGGAAAAAGTGTATACAGTCAGGTCCATAAATATTGGGACATCGACACAATTCTAATCTTTTTGGCTCTATACACCACCACAATGAATTTGAAATGAAACGAACAAGATGTTCTTTAACTGCAGACTTTCAGCTTTAATTTGAGGGTATTTACATCCAAATCAGATGAACGGTGTAGGAATTACAACAGTTTGTACATGTGCCTCCCACTTTTCAAGGGACCAAAAGTAATGGGACAATTGGCTGCTCAGCTGTTCCATGGCCAGGTGTGTGTTATTTCCTCATTATCCCATTTACAAGGAGCAAATAAAAGGTCCAGAGTTCATTTCAAGTGTGCTATTTGTATTTGGAATCTGTTGCTGTCAACTCTCAATATGAGATCCAAAGAGCTGTCACTATCAGTGAAGCAAGCCATCATTAGGCTGAAAAAACAAAACAAACCCATCAGAGAGATAGCAAAAACATTAGGTGTGGCCAAATCAACTGTTTGGAACATCCTTAAAAGGAAAGAACACACCGGTGAGCTCAGCAACACGAAAAGACCCTGAAGACCACGGAAAACAACTGTGGTGGATGACTGAAAAATTCTTTCCCTGGTGAAGAAAACACCCTTCACAACAGTTGGCCAGATCAAGAACACTCTCCAGGAGGTAGGTGTATGTGTGTCAAAGTCAACAATCAAGAGAAGACTTCACTAGAGTGAATACATGGGGTTCACCACAAGATGTAAACCATTGGTGAGCCTCAAAAACAGGAAGACCAAATTAGAGTTTGCCAAACAACATCTAAAAAGCCTTCACAGTTCTGCAACAACATCCTATGGACAGATGAGACCAAGATCAACTTGTACCAGATGAGAAGAGAAGAGTATGGAGAAGGAAAGGAACTGCTCATGATCCAAAGCATACCACCCCATCAGTGAAGCATGGTGGTGGTAGTATCATGGCGTGGGCATGTATGGCTGCCAATGGAATTGGTTCTCTTGTATTTATTGATGATGTGACTGCTGACAAAAGCAGCAGGATGAATTCTGAAATGTTTTGGGCAATGTTAACTGCTCATATTCAGCAAAATGCTTCATAACTCATTGGACGGCGCTTCACAGTGCAGATGGACAATGACCCGAAGCATACTGTGAAAGGAACCAAAGGGTTTTTTAAGGGAAAGAAGTGGAATGTTATGCAATGGCCAAGTCAATCACCTGACCTGAATCCGATTGAGCATGCAATTCACTTGCTGAAGACAAAACTGAAGGGAAAATGCCCCAAGAACAAGCAGGAACTGAAGACAGTTGCAGTAGAGGCCTGGCAAAGCATCACCAGGGATGAAACCCAGCATCTGGTGATGTCTATGCGTTCCAGACTTCAGGCTGTAATTGACTGCAAAGGATTTGTAACCAAGTATAAAAAAGTGAAAGTTTGATGGATGATTGTTAATCTGTCCCATTACTTTTGGTCCCTTAAAAAGTGTGAGGCACATGTACAAACTGTTGTAATTCCTACACCGTTCACCTGATTTGGATGTAAATACCCTCAAATTAAATTTGAAAGTCTGCAGTTAAAGCACATCTTGTTTGTTTCATTTCAAATCCATTGTGGTGGTGTATAGAGCCAAAAAGATTAGAATTGTGTTGATGTCCCAATATTTATGGACCTGACTGTATATATATACCCTGTTTCGCTGAAAATAAGACCTAGCGTGATTGTCAGTGATGGCTGCAATATAAGCCCTACCCCCCAAATAAACCCTAGTTAAAGTCCTTGTAGGTCTTATTTTCAGGGTAGGGCTTATTTTCGGGGAAACAGGGTAGGGCTTATTTGGGGGGTAGGGCTTATATTGCAGCCATCACCGACAATCACGCTAGGTCTTATTTTCGGGGAAACAGGGTATATGTCCAGGGATAAAAGGAAGAAAACAAAGACGTGGGTGGTTCCTGCAGTTTCTTCTGGAGTTCCTGGAGTACCTAAAGCTGCTACCTCCTCATACTAATGCCAGAAAAAACAAAGATACTATTGTCTCTCCCCACCGGTCTTCCTGTATGGCATCAGTATGGCATTAGTTTTATGTCTGCGGCAATGGTAATCGCCAATTCGGTACCTCAAACGGTTCCACATTTAAGAAAGCAAACAATTTTGGGAGGTCACTATGTACTCGTAAGGTAGATGTTAGCAGGCCCTTCCTTATTGCTACTGCCAAAGGATACTTCCATCTATACGTGCACCCTTCTTTCCGTACACTGTCTAACATAGGACGGAGCAGAGCTCTGCGTTGCAGTGCCGCTAGAGATAGATCAGGTAATATCTTCACCACAGTCCCTTCTATTTCAATAGTACCTGCCTCCCATGCCTTCCGAAGCAGGGTCTCCATATGTGTATATCGGTGGAGGCGGCAAATAATGTCTCGGGGTCTCTGAGGGTCTGATGATCTTGTGCCTATCGCCCTATGCACCATATCCAAGTCCATGTTGGCAGGGATTTTACTCTCTAATATTTTATGGAAAATACCCATTACCTTCTCCTGGAGGTTCTCCTGTTCTATGGCTTCTGAGGCCCCTCTGAGCCGCAAATTGCATCGGCGGCTTCAGTCCTCAAGATCTTTGATCTGCAGCTGCATATCTGCCACCGTCTCCTCATGTGCCTCTCTCTCCCACTCCAACGCCTCCACTCTTTCCTCTAAAGAGGATACTGTTTCCTCACCTATTGTAAGGCGGTCTGTTATCTGTTGTATCTCGGTGTGTACCTGTTGCATCTCCATTCGGTGTGCTTCTTCCACTTTGTGGATGAGGACCTCAATGTCTATTTTCATAGGGAGGGCTTGTATTAGGGACCTTAAATCATCCTCCATAACATGCTGCTCCTGCCAGGGGAGTACCATTATCAGGGGCTCCTCCGACCTTCCGTGCTTGTGGTGTACGCGCCATTCCCCTGCCTCCTTCTCCCGGGATGGCTTTGTCCGCTCTTACTTGCTCTGCACTTACTGGCCCCACTCCCTGCAGGCTTGCTAATCTGGTATCCGGTTTCTGTTCCTGTAAGTCTGAGAAATGTTGTTTGATTCCTGGCTGTGTATCACTATTCCTCGCTGCCTTGCGGGAGGTCTTGTTGTCCCACTGTTTAGCCGAGCTCATGTCGGAGAATACGGCCTCGTTAACACCATATAGTGCTTTATAATACTGTTAAAATAAATTTCAGAGTTTTCAGAGTGGTCTCCAGGGTAACACTATATGGTGCTAGATAGCACTGAATAACGAATCCGATATGTTCTGAGTTCACTGACACAGCTTATATAACAGCATGTATGATAACATTGCCAGTCTATAGAGTATTATGTAAATTAAATTATGAAAATTTTATGAGTCACTAACTTTTCACAGCCTGAAACCACTGCTCCAAGCACTGCTTTTAGCACAGGCGATCACACATGCTGGAACCTTGTCCTCAGATAACAGCTAATCAAGCAGGCAGACGGGCAGCTTCTCTCTTCACTTTCCCTCGCCTCCTGACATCAGAGACCAGCTTCAGATTCCAAGGGACTGCATATAATTAAAGCAAAGTCCGATGTTGTAGAGAATACAAGTAAAGGCGCAGAGAACTGGAAATGACAATAAGAACAACAAAAACAGGGGGGTGGGGAGAGAACTGAAGTCTTCCCTGTCTTACAATAAATTAAATAAATAGTGTCCACATGTATACATCCATAGAGAAAAAATGTATCACATTATCACATGTGGGGCATGATCTCACAGTCTTATGCAGATAAAGGGATTCAAAGATCCAAGCGATGTTGTAGAGATAAGGAGGGTGCAGGGAGACAGGTAGTTAGGCACACCGCACAAAACACAGGGTTCAAAGCTCACAGTCAGTGTTAGTATCCCCTCCGCTCCGCTCTGCTCTGCTAGGAATTCTAAGAATGCAATCCACTCCACTGCACTTCTCTGTTCTCTGGACTTATTCCGGACGTAATCCGGATATCTTACCAGTCCGCTGTGTTGCCATTCCTCTCTAACCCCTAGATAACTCCAAGCTGATCCACAAGCAGTTTTCCAGGCGAGATCCACAAACGATCCCACAGACGGTCCCCTCAGCGTCTGCTCAGGCTGTGCACCCGGCTGATCAGTCAGGAAGATTTTTAGATAGGCTGCATCAAGTTAAGAGTCAGTAGTCAGGTTGGAGTAATGCTCCGGTGGTGTTCATCTCTCCAGTTTCCGGTTGTTTAGCTGTGCTCATGCCAGGATCTCCAACCGTACTAGTTCTGGTGGAGTGCTCGGAGCTCGTGTGCTGTGCATCCTCACTCAGTCATGCTCAGACCACATCCCTCAAGGTTCTGTTCGGGTTTCTTTTTTTAAAAGTAAAACATTATAGCTTTTGGACAACACATTAAAAGGAATTCTAGATCTTACACTCAGTGAGTTTAAAAAATAACACACTAGAGTAGTGGTTCTCAACCCCTGTCCTCAGGACCCACTAACAGGCCAGATTTTAAGTATTACCTTGGGGAGATGCAGACTAGAGTACTGCAATCACTGAGCAGCAAATTATATCACCTGTGATGTATTTCAGTTATCTTGCAAACCTGGCCTGTTAGTGGGTCCTGAGGACAGGAGTTGGGTACCACTGCACTAGACAGTTTGTCTGTAACTTCCACATCTGCCTTATATAGGTCTATTCTGTCCAGACTATTACTAGGATATTTATGCATTTCCTTGCATGAACTGCCCATTTCAAATGCCCCTAGAACATTGAAAAGAAGAATAAATAACTAAAGTTTAAAAGAGCTGTGTACCTGGTTCAGTTATGTCATTTCTGTAAAATGGCATCTTTTGTCTTTTTGTGTGTATTGCACAATCTGCCCAAAGTTGGAGGTCATCAGTTAACAATCAGGGTATTACCAATTCAGTTTTGGGAAGCTGTAATTTTAGTAATACTTCTATTAGCTTAGTGGGTTTTAGTAGTTAAAGTCTCGTTTTGTTTTAAATGAAAAATAACAAACATGTTATACTTACTTGCTCTGTTGCAGTGGATTTGCACAGAGCAGCCTGGATCCTCCTCTTTTCGGGTCCCTCTTCGGTTCTCCTGGCTCCTCCCTCCTGTTGGGTGCCCCCACAGCAAGCAGCTTGCTATGAGGACATCTGAGCCGAGTCACAGCTCCGTGTATCCATTCAAACACGGAGTTGGGTCCCGGGCCACGCCCCCTTTCTATTCTCATTGGCTGACTTACTTTGATTGACAGCAGTGGGAGCCAATGGCGCCGCACTGCTGTCTCAGCCAATGAGGATGGAGCGCCCCAGACATTCCTACAACATCACTGGAGCTAGAGGGACCTCAGGTAAGTATTAGGGGGGCTGAGGGGGGCTGCTGCACACAGAAGGCTTTTTATCTTAATGCATAGAATGCATTACGATAAAAAACCTTCTGCATTTACAAACACTTTAACTCTTTAAAGGCAGGTTCACACCACCATTCTGGCTTTCCCAGATGCATTCCTGCATGTGTGTTTTTGATGTGTTGTCATGCATTTTTGATGAATTCTAGTGCTTTTCCCCCTCTTTTTACATCATCTCAATTGAGGACATGTGCATTCCAGATGCATTCCATTCAGAAAAAAGGAAACATGTTCTCTTTTTGTTGACTGCACTGAAACATACTGCAGTGGTGTGAACTAGGGCCTTTGGAATCCATGTTAAACAGAATGCAGAATAAAAACTTACTGGACTGCATCTGGTGTGAACCAGCCCTAATTTGGTTCTAAAGGCAAATATTTTTTTTTACCTTATTATATTTTCTGCATAAAGGTAAAAACCTTTCAATGTCAGCTCCCCCCAGCCCCCCTAAAGTGCAATTCCAGTCAACAATGAAAATCTCCTACAGATTTTCTCCCACATGCTTTCTGACATTCAAATTTGTATTATCCACTTTTTTTGTTTCTTGAATGCATGATTAGATACATCTATCTAATCAAGCCATTCAGAACCCCCCCTCTCCTTTACTGACAACATTTGATGTGTGCAGATGAAAGTTCCTGCACACTGTCACTTCCGTGTTCCATTGTCTGTCCTGATTAGGCCAGTCAGCCAGCACCACGCTCTTGTAAGTGTGATTCTGTGGTTTTATGAGCCTATTTTAATAAAGGGGTAAGTGATTATGGAAGCTCTGGTCTGTGTCTCCTATATTTTCTGAGCAAATTAAGGTGCACTGCAAGGCTCCTGGGGAAAAATCATCTATGTTTACTGTGGTAGTTGGAGGAGGATTTTAGAGATACCCATTCTGTTACAAAGCGCTGTTTGACCTACTTTTTATAGTAATTATAAGAGTTCAAATAGTTCTGATGTGTGAGCACTTTGAAGGGAGTTGATGGAGTATGTGTGTAGTGTTGAAGCGTTGACATGTTTCTTTAATCCCAAGAAGTGGAAATTTGTGCTGATGCTTTGAATTGGGGACACTTTTTATGCACTTTCTGGCCACAGCATGGTGTCTTGCATTGGAGTCGTCTAGGCAATTTAATAATGTGTAAAGTCAGAGCCCTGTGCACATTTCTAGTAAACTTTGGTCTACAACATGCAGGAGGTGTGTGTCAGGCACTGCAGCTGGGCTGATATGTAGGTTTATCACATTTTTGTTTCTTTAGCTACATTTTTGTTTCTTTAGTTACATTTACTGTTTCTTAAGTTCATGTAGTTTTGCTAGTCACAAACATCAGCATAGGTTTCAATTGATCAATTTTTTTTTATGTTGTTCCCCTCCAGCAGGTGTGTAATTCCCCTGTGAAATCAGAGAAAGAATTAATCCATCAATCTTAATGTTCACTATATACGCACAATGTCAATGTAATTAGGAAATTGAAATGGAATAGGTTGTGGTGGATGCCAAGGTGGTGGAGGGTGGACCCCGTGTGCCATCTCCACAGCAAACAAAGGTTTAAAGCTATCTTTGGCAAAGGTTGTAATCGGTCACTGTTCTATAAAATCAACCAGATTTTTCCCTTCCATGCATTTTGAGATCCTTATAACTTGCACATGATTTCTACATTATCTGTTTTCCATGTCTTCTAGTTTTGTTAGACTGAGCATAGCGAACATTTTTTTGAAGGGGTGCCAGGTCATCCTTTATTATTAAGACACGGGCCTCTTAGGCAGTGGCATTTTCCCTTCATTCCTACATGTCACGTCTGACTACAGTAATTCCCTTGATTTTAGTAGTAAGGTCAGATAAGGACGTACAACATTAACAATTGCAAGTGATTACAAATATCACAGAGAGTGGGCTATGGCTCTGCTTTCCCTTTCATAACCACAAGCTTATCAATGCCCCTAGGAGTGGGTTCAGGGGTATTGGTGGTGTCTAAGGCCTGGCAGCTCAAGGTTCCCTCCTCAGCCACAAGTCTGGAGTCTGTGTCAGCTAGTATAGGAGCTGAAGGACACTGCTCCAAAATGTCATGGGGGGAACAGGGCAGGACATGCTGTGGATATGAGTAGAAAATATACTATGGATGGGATTTAAAGGCACCATAAGACAAAATATCATGAATAAAATGCTTATTGCACAAATATGTTAAAAACAGGAAAAAACTGTTAAAAACAATACATAGTTGTATCTGTATACATAGTGATCACATCATGAACCATAAGAATACCCATCAATCAAGGATCAAACAAGATCATAAATAGAAAAATGAATCCCAGCACGTTTCAACTTACGTAATAACAGGAGAAATTGTTGCAATTACAACATAACATTATAGGATAACACAGAAATACATAATTAGAACACACACAATGTTAATGGTGAGTGTTCTAAATTGTGACCAAGAAAAGACACCCCAGAATTCCCTCAGGCAACACGGTGCACAAAGGGGCATTCAAGGGACAATAGCCACTGTTAAAAATTATACACAAATATCTCAGTCATCTCAAATCAAAAATGAACAGAAAAAATGGGACTTTAAATGAAATTGCGCCGGGTAAGGTCGCACATTTCCATCCCTATGACTACAATATAATATAAAAACCCACAAGCATTAGCGAGCGAGTAAAGAAGGAGGGAGTGGGACTTTAAATGAAGCCAATGGTTTGCAAGCCGACACATAACGGTGGGTCAATAAGCTTTATTGCATATTCATACAAACAATGGTATCAAACAATGTCAAAATTAACACTTGGTAAAATGTTAGCATTGATAACCAAAGATCAACATAGGGATCATTAGCATTGTTATCAAGGGTATAGCAGATAAAATGAATAATAACATGGGTATGAGCAATATTACTAAGTAAAAACAAGGGATCACCAGGTGTCAGAATAAGTAGATGGTTAATACAAGGTAATGCCTACCTGATATCTGGCCTCAAAATCCTGTTAAAAGGTAATAGCCTGTGTAGCGTGGGTTGAAAAAGTAGAAGGAGACTGGTAGCTCAACGCGTTTCGTAGTTCACGACCACTCATCAGGAGCAGACATGTCATGTTTCTGGAATTTAAGATATTAACATGGGTCAAAAGGGTTGAAGTGGGTACATGAGGGCAGGTAATCCCCCAAAAGTAAAAGTACTCACAACAGACATAGGTTGACGGTGAATGGCCAGCTGCGGCAAGCCGTCCGGAAATACTGCAACCGGGAGTTGAGGCGGGCATCCCCGCTGCGGCGACAAACACAGGCACCCCCCGAGGAGATACAAAGCCACGAGGCACCCTAGAGATAAAAGTGGCAGATGAGTCATGGTGAATGAGGGAATTGAAGTGCAAGGAGGGGAGGTGGGGGAGGTGGGAGTGGGGGGGAGGGGGGTGAAGATCCGTGATAAGGGAAGTGAAATTGGGTAAAAGAGTGAAGGGGAGAGAGGTGAGTGAGGCTGGGGAGAGGCCAGCAAGTGATGAACCAGCAAATCATGGGGGTGGAATGGGTGGTGAGTAGGGTGAGGAGGGTATTACCTGTGTGACATACGGTTAAGTGGCATAGAGAGTGAACCACCGACCACACAATAGTGTGCCTCAAGCGCCGCACCGCCCCAGGTAACCAAGAGCGCCCATATATAGGCGCCGCCGTGGGGAAGCCCTCCAAAGTCAAGCACGCAGAGCGATGAATGGGAGGAGCCCCAGCGGGATGCCGACCAATGATCAGCAGCAGCCAGGGCAGTCCCATTGAAGCCCGCGAGCATGGAAACAACAACGCAACAGGCGCGGCGGCAAGCCCCGCCCTCACACACGCCCACCGAAGGGGGCGGGCGGGGGGGAAGGCCAACAGTGCCCATCGCAGCTCCCGGGCAAGGCAGAGGCCAGACGGCCCCACAGGCCAGCCAAGGCCATCAACCCAGGGTAAAGCATTGCTTGAATATCTCAGAAGGAGGTTAACAAATTAGAATTAAAGCATAGACCACAAGGTCAGAGACATGACAGGTCATAATGAAACTGGTATAAATTAAACAAGGGTAAAAACAGGTGAGGCTATCAAGAAATCGATAGGGGCAGAATAATAACGATTGTTGATAATATCAAGGTTAAACAGTAGAGCAAACCATGGGCTTCCATCCCTATTAATCTGAACAGAAAGAGGGGAGGGGGAAAAACTCATCTGCCACTTTTATCTCTAGGGTGCCTCGTGGCTTTGTATCTCCTCGGGGGGGGTGCCTGTGTTTGTCGCCACGGCGGGGATGCCCGCCTCAGCTCCCGGTTGCAGTATTTCCGGACGGCTTGCCGCAGCTGGCCATTCACCGTCAACCTATGCCTGTTGTGAGTACTTTTACTTTTGGGGGATTACCTGCCCTCATGTACCCACTTCAACCCTTTTGACCCATGTTAATATCTTAAATTCCAGAAACATGACATGTCTGCTCCTGATGAGTGGTCGTGAACCACGAAACGCGTCGAGCTACCAGTCTCCTACTTTTTCAACCCACGCTACACAGGCTATTACCTTTTAACAGGATTTTGAGGCCAGATATCAGGCAGGCATTACCTTGTATTAACCATCTACTTATTCTGACACCTGGTGATCCCTTGTTTTTACTTAGTAAAATTGCTCATACCCATGTTATTATTCATTTTATCTGCTATACCCTTGATAACAATGCTAATGATCCCTATGTTGATCTTTGGTTATCAATGCTAACATTTTACCAAGTGTTAATTTTGACATTGTTTGATACCATTGTTTGTATGAATATGCAATAAAGCTTATTGACCCACTGTTATGTGTCGGCTTGCAAACCATTGGCTTCATTTAAAGTCCCACTCCCTCCTTCTTTACTCGCTCGCTAATGCTTGTGGGTTCAACTCAAAAATGGCATATCCCACTCCAGTTAAATACTCAAATTCATGACTTACTTAATCCATGAACTGGAACACCACAGTAAACCCAAGATAAAAAAGTATTATAATCAATTATTAAAGTTTCCCAGACATCCACTATAAAGGGATGTGCATGAAATGAACATATAGAATAAGTAGCACAGATTATAAATACATAGTAGAGATATTTACCAGGGTTCATAAGTGTGACGGGAGGGCCAGTGGAACCCAGAATCCCTTGGAAAGGTTGGGAAAGCCTTGTTTCACCTCCCCATGCACCTCTTATGTCTAAGTCATCCTGTGCCAGGATCTGACAAAATAGATCTTGGATTACTTAAAATGGAACAGTAATATTTATCCACAATATCTCCCATTTGAACAGGGAATGCACGCATTCCTGTTCCTTCGGTGGTGGCGTGTCAGGGAGACACCGCTCGCCACCGAGGGGGGTGAACAGCCATTGGACATGGCTGTTTACCACGTGATCGGTCGTGATGAAGTCACAGCCGATCACAGATAGGTCCACCCCATTGTGCACAGCACATGCGCGGGATCGCGAGCGCGCTGCACGTGCACGCCAGTGGCGGTGTGTTCCTGGGAACACTACTCGTCACCGACGCCGGTAAACAGCCATTGGCCGGCTGTTTACCCACGTGATCGGCTGTGATCCTTTCACAGCCGATCATAAATGTAAACACAGAGCGGTAACTAGCTGTTACCAGCTCTTCTCTCCTCACACACAGTTTTCAGTGTGAGGAGAGAAGAGCCAGAAGCAGTGAGTTACCGATCCGTGTTCTGTAGTGTCTGCACCAACACCACACCTGTCCCATCGCCCCCCCAATTGTCATCTGTCACCCAACAGTCACCACAGTCACTTAATAAAGTGCACCTGTCGCATAAGGGACTGCTATCAGTGACCGTCAGCGGTGCACCTGTCACACATCAGTGACCGTCAGTGGTGCACCTGTCACCCGTCACAAATCAGTGACCGTCAGTGGTGCACCTGTCACCCGTCAGCCATCACCCGTCACCCATCAGTGACCGCCAGCCATCGCCTGTCACCCATCAGTGACCGCCAGCCATCACCCGTCACCCATCAGTGACCGCCAGCCATCACCCGTCACCCATCAGTGACCGCCAGCCATCACCCGTCACCCATCACCCGTCACCCATCAGTGACCACCAGCCATCACCCGTCACTCATCAGTGACCGCCAGCCATCACCCATCACCCATCAGTGACCACCAGCCATCACCCGTCACCCATCACCTGTCACCCATCAGTGACCGTCAGCCATCACCCATCACCTGTCACCCTTTAGTGACCGCCAGCCATCACCCATCACATGTCAACCATCACCCGTCACTGCCCGTGGCCTGTCACCCATCAGTGACCATCGCCTGTCACACCTTCATCACCTATCAGTGAATGTCAGCTGCCACCCATCGCACAGCCCAACAGTGACCGTCACCTGCCACCTGTCACACCGCGTCATGTCCAAAAGAGTATACAGCAGTGAGGAGGCGTTCCAGATCCTCTCCATGACCGATGAGAGCAACGGGGAGTTCTCATCAGAT
Organism: Lithobates septentrionalis; assembly: GCA_037952835.1. NCBI lineage: Eukaryota > Metazoa > Chordata > Amphibia > Anura > Ranidae > Lithobates > Lithobates septentrionalis. Next base: position 1,364,995 of record JBBDGP010000261.1, read on the forward strand.
TCCAATTCTGATTCTGAATCCAATTCGGCATTTGAACCGAATAGTGAATCAGCAAATGATTCGGAGGAAGAATGGGTCCCTCCCAAAAGGGCACGGCACTCTGGAAACCAGGATTATATTCCCAGGCCCAGTACCAGCGCTGCCACCACCAATAGGCCCTAGGAACAAATTCCCAGGCCCAGTACCAGCGCTGCCGCCAGCGTTAGGCCCCGGGAACAAATGCCCAGTACCAGCGCTACCGCCAGTGATAGGCCCCAGGAACAAATGACCAGACCCAGTACCAGTCCTGCCACATCATGCCTGAGTACCAGCACAGGAAATTCCAATCCAACTACTGGAGTGTCACACCCCCCCAAGAGTCAGGACCTCTACATACATGCCAGATGGTCTTGCCAACCCAACATGGATGCCTTCCAACTCGGCATCACCAATTATTCCCCCTTTCACAACACTGCCAGGTGTGCAGACCAACACTCAAAATTTCTCAGAGATGAATTTCTTTCATATGTTTTTGCCCGACACTATGCTGCAATTTATTGTAGACCAGACAAATTTATATGCCCAGCAATATATTGTCAACAACCCCCAATCTTCATATGCCCGTCCTTTTGAGTGGAGAGATCTGAATTTGGAGGAGTCCAAAGTGTTTAAGGGGCTCACCCTAAACATGGGGATTACAAAAAAAAAAATGAAGGACATGAATAATTGGTCCACCAACCCTGTCCACAACATGCCCATTTATTCTGCCGTAATGTCCAGGTCCCGATACAAGATGATAATGCGCTTTCTTCACTTCAGCGACAACACCCAGTGCCCTCCCTACAATCATCCAAATTACGACAAGTTATACAAGATTCGCCCACTGATAAATTTCTTTTCCCAACAATTTGCAGAACTCTATGTCCCCGATCAGAATATATGTGTCGATGAGTCCCTGGTACCCTTTTCAGGCCGGCTAGGAATAAAGCAATATATTCCTAGCAAAAGGGCCAGATACGGAGTAAAGTTATACAAGCTATGTGAGAGAGCCACGGGATATCTGTATGCGTTCCGCATACATGAAGGAAGAGATTCCCAGCTCCAGCCCCCTGAATGCCCTTCCTACATGGGCACAACTGGAAAGATTGTATGGGACATGGCATACCCACTTCTGAACAAAGGATATCACATATACGTTGACAACTTTTACATGAGCCTGCCCCTTTTCAAACACTTATACATTGCAAAAACCCTGGCCTGTGGAACCTCCAGAAAAAATAGGAAGGGCTTCCCACAATCTCTAGTGAACAAAAAGCTGCGAAGGGGGGAAAGAGCATCATTGAGATGCAACGATGTGCTGGCCTTGAGGTGGAAGGATAAGAGGGACGTGCACATGATGTCCATCATCCATGACGACACTACAATTGAGGTACAAAGAAGACGAGGTCCCTTTGAAAAGCCAACATGTGTCCAAGATTATAATCTCTACATGGGGGGGGTGGATTTTAATGATCAAATCATTCAGCCCTATTTGTCAATAAGGAGGTCCCGATTCTGGTATAAGAAGGTAGCAATTTATCTCATCCATTTGGCCATTTACAATTCCTATGTAGTCTACACCAAATCCATTGAAAGCCCCGCCCCCTTCCTAAAATTTATAGAACAAGTTGTCACGTCCCTCATCTATCACCAAAGACCCCCCCCCCCCCCAGAAGACCTTCGCTCTGAGGCTGTTTGCCGACTTCATGAGCGCCACTTCCCCTTCAGCATTCCACCATCTGAAGCAGGCCGAAGACGGCAAAAAAAATGTCGCGTGTGCACCAAAAGAGGATTTAGAAAAGATACCAGCTACCATTGTCCCCAGTGTCCCTCCCAACCTGGCCTTTGCATTGGTGAATGCTTCCAACTTTATCATACATCCCTAAAATATTAGCCCATATTTTTAACCATTTCCCCATTTTCATCATCTGTGCTGACCATTTTCCATTCTTCCCCAAATAACTATGCCACTGCCTTCCACGTGAACTGACCCTGTCCTGTTTTTTGACTATGCCTCTGCCTACCGTTTGGACTGCTTCCACGTGAACTGACCCTGGCCTGTTTTGTGACTATGCCTCTGTCTACCGTTTGGACTGCTTCCACGTGAACTGACCCTGGCCTGTTTTATTAACTACGCTACTGCCTACCGTTTGGACTGCTTGCACATGAACTCACCCTGGCCTGTTTTATGGACTATGCTTTTGCCTACTGCTTGGACTGATCTGTTGCCCTGCTACTGTAGTACACAGGGGTCTCACATATGTGAGGGGCTCCAGAATTGTTTTTCCGGATGGAGAAAACAATTTTTTTTGTTTTCTCCGGGTTTCGGAATTTCCAGATTAGGGTCTGGAGTCCAGAGGCTTCATAGAGATTTGGGTGGGTCGAAGCCTCTACCCCTGTGCCCCTGTGCACAGGTCTTACCTGATTGTGGCCCTCAGCCTGCTGCTGACTTACTGCCACCATGCCTCTGCCTGTCGCATTATTGGACCACACCGCTACCTGGACTATGCAAATAATTACCTGTAGCAGTATGTTTATGATGGGCTGGAGAGTGGTACAATAATGAGTGTCTGCAGGTAACAGTGTACCAGGACCAATATTATGGCTGTGCTGGATGTCTCTGCCTGGACAATTTCTATGGACTGTGCTGTGCTGACTACAGACACTATTCCTGCCTGCTGCCTGGATAATTTCTATTGCTGTCGCTAAGCACATCCCTGCCTGCTGCCTGGACCAGTGCTCTCCTCTGTGGATACTACTAAAAGCACAGGTAATGCTTTTTTTTTTACCCTTATGTATGTGCATGCTATGTGTAAGAAATATGAAGGGTTTTCAAAAATGATAGGTTGCCAGGAAATTATATATGTCATTTATGCTTCTAAAACGCCTGATGGTGCTACTTGGATGTTGGGCCTCTGTATGTGGCCAGGCTGTGTAAAAGTCTCACACATGTGGTATCGCCATACTCAGGAGGAGTAGCAGAATGTATTTTGTGGTGTCATCTTTGCTATGTACATGCTATGTGTTGGAAATATCTGATAAATGAACAACTTTGTGTAAAAAAATGCGTTTTCATTATTTTTTCACATTTTCCAAAAACTTCTGGAAAAAAATGAACCGTTCAAAAGACTCATTATGCCTCATAGATTATATGTTGGGGTGTTTGCTTTCCAAAATGGGGTCATTTTGGGGGCAATTTCATTGTGCTGGTGCCCCAGGCCCTCCAAAAGTTTAAATGGTGGTTGAGAAATGAGATGTGTCATTTATGCTCGTAGAACGCATGAAGATGCTACTTCAATGTTGGGCCTTTGTATGTGGCCAGGCTGTGTAAAAGTCTCACACATGTGGTATCGTTATACTAAGGAGGAGTAGCAGAATGTATTTTTGGGTGTCATCTTTGCTACGTACATGCTATGTGTTGGAAATATCTGATAAATTGACAACTTTTTGTAAAAAAAAATGCGTTTTAATTTTTTTCCACATTTTCCAAAAACTTCTGGAAAAAAATGAACCGTTCAAAAGACTCATTATGCCTCATAGATTATACGTTGGGGTGTTTGTTTTCCAAAATGGGGTCATTTTGGGGGCAATTCCATTGTGCTGGTGCTCCAGGGCGTTCAAAAATGTAAATGGTAGTTGAGAAATGAGATGTGTCATTTATGCTCATAGAACGCATGAAGATGCTACTTCAATGTTGGGCATTTGTATGTGGTCAGGCTGTGTAAAAGTCTCACACATGTGGTATTGCCATACTCGGGAAGAGTAACAGAATGTATTTTGGGGTGTAATTTGTTGTATGCATATGCTCTGAGAGAGAAATAACCTGTTAATATGACAATTTTGTAAAAAAAAAAAAAATCTTCATTTTGCAAAGAATTGTGGGAAAAAATTGCAACCTAAAAAAATTCACCATGCTACTTACTTAATACCTTGGTATGTCTACTTTCTAAAAAGGGGACATTTAGGGGGTATTTGTACTTTCCTGACTTGTTAGTTTCCCAAGAAATGAAAGAGACCGTCAGTACATCAGGTGTGATCAGATGTGATCAATTTTCAGTGATTGGCACCATAGTTTGTAGACTCTATAACTTTCACAAAGACCAAATAATTTACACTAACTTGGGTTTTTTTTACCAAAGATATGTAGCAGTATAAATTTTGGCCAAAATTTATGAAGAAAATTTACTAATTTGCAAAATTTTATGACAGAAACTAAGAAAAAGGGCATTTTTTTCACAAAATTTACGGACTTTTTAATTTATAGCACAAAAAATAAAAAACCACTAGTGATTAAATACCACCAAAAGAAAGCTCTATTTGTGTGAAAAAAAGGACGCAAATTTTATATGGGTACAGTGTTGCTTGACTGAGTAATTGCAATTTAAATTGTGAGAGCGCTGAAAGCTGAAAATTGGTCTGGGCAGGAAGGGGGTGAGAGTGCACTGTATTGAAGTGGTTAAACACACAGTATGATAAAGCAACTATAGCCCAATGTTGACCTTAATGTTCATTTGACCTTAATGTTCATTTGTGAACTCTTTGAAATGGTTCTATGTAACCTGTAAAACACCGTGGATGGTGTCTGTTTATATTAATAAATAAATTAAATATCTTGACAAAACCTTTTGCTGTGTTAAATCATTCAAAATGCACAATAAATTAATCAGATAATATCATTTACAATAGCAGTGCATTTCCTCTGAATACATGCAGCATAGCTCATATGGATTGCATTCAGAACACTACATGAAAATGCTATGGGGCATTCATACACCAACTGCTAATGAGAAACAGATGAAGGAACTAAAATTAGAAAGGTGCTTGCATGAGATCTAGAAAAGCCACTGGAAAGTATACAACTGGGAATATAAAAGCAATCCATTTTAATCTCATACACAAGTTGCATGAAGGGTGAACGCCTGCTGAATGCATAAGCGGCCACTGTTCATTAGCCCATGTCAAGTGAAAATATGCCTAAGTGTTCCTTTCTAAAGATTTCTCAGACATGATTAAGCCTTAACCCAATAACTGCTTAGAAGCTCAGCAATACATTTTAATCATTAAAGCAGAGTTCCAGCTGCAAATTTTTTTTTTTAAAGTCAGCAGCTACAAGTACGGTAGCTGCTCACTTTTAATAAGGACACTTACCTGTCCAGGGAGCCTGCAATGTCGGCCCCCCGAGCCCAATTGGTCCACCAGCTCGGGTGCAGGCGCTGCCATTCCAACTAAGGGAAACCGGCAGAGGAGCCTTCAGGCTTCACAGTCGGTTTCCTAGTGCGCGTGGCGTTTTGTGACCAGCCAGCTCGTCTTCTGGGACACACACACACAGGTCCCAGAAGGCAGCGGGGGAGAAGGAGGGCTCACTGCAGAAGAGGACATGATGCACTGCGCTGCGGCCGAGCTAGGACAGAAGTAAAATTCTTTCTAAAAAGGTAGAAAAGGAAAAACGAAAATAGATATCCAAAAACGAGGGGTATAAAAGTGGGTGGAACTTTGCTTCAAGCAAGTCAGGCCTCCTCCATAGTAAATGATATGAATGACTAGCCAGTGAACACAAAATGTTTACTCCCTTAGAAAAACAGACCAAAACAGATACCACAGGAGCTGTTGTCTGTAATTAAGGAGTAACATGTCTACAAATGCATAATTACAGTTAAAGGCATCACACAACAGATGCCCAGGGAGAGGCCGGAACCCCCCAAATTCAATGAAGATATAAAAAAAGTGCATATTTATACCAAAATATGATGTGTACAATCAATCCACCCAATGAAGTGCAATCATAGCAAATGAAACAAATAATAGATGATGTGAAATCCCACACTGCCATCTAGTGATAGTGATGTTTAAAAGCATAATTTTCACAATCCAGTAGTATGAAAGATTAAACCATATGTAAACCCAATCACTAAAATCTCACGCTTAACATGTAAACTGTCAATACTTTTAAATCTGCAGCTTTCATTAAAAAAAAAAAATGAGTTACTGACATGAAGGTCCTTGTTCAGGCACTTGCTTTAATAAGGTGACAACTGTCTCCCTGTAGTGCTCCTATATTGTCACCTTGTCACATGCACCCCCCGATGAAGGCTACAAACAGATGTGCCAATACACATTGTGCAGGCATGGTCTACTGTTGCCATATTAGTAAGCTGGTCAGTGATGTACAGAAGACACTGAAGCAAGTGCAAGTAACTAAAAAAAGGCTGTAGGACAGGGGCGCCCAACCTTTTGAAGAACGAGGGCCACTTAAGTGACTTGGTAACCGGTCACGGGCCACAATGAGTGGAGCGGGCGGATGACAGGTCCTTGTCCACTCTGCATATGCAGAGCGGACACAGCCCACTCTACAGGCCCTCCAATCCGATCCACCCAGACTGAAGGGGACAGGTCCGTTTACATCTGCCGCAGGATCTGATTGGGTCGGATTGATCATGAGCAAGAGGCCTAAGGTTTCTTTTACATTGATGTACTGCGGTTTACCCACACCACGGGTGCAGCGCAGTGCATCTGTGGCTTTCCTGCAGGTTAGCTGCACTTTGCCAAAGACTTCTATTATATCCTGCAGGTGTGGTGCACTTTCTGAAAGCGCACCAAACCCGCAGGTAATAACAGAAATCTATGGCTCAGTGCAGGTAACCTGCAGTAAACTGCGCTGCACCTGCGAATCAGTTTGAAAGCAGACCCGTAACCACTGCAGAAAAAATATGCCCATATACTGTATACACTGTGGTTTTAGTAATAAACTTTAATAAGTCTTTAAAGCCTTTAATAAGTCTTCCATTCAGGCATCACCTGTTGTTGCTGTACCAGGCAGAGTGCATTTGGTATCACTCCACTTGTGACAGAAGCCGACGCTATACAGGAAGCATTGGCTTATGAAGATCTGCTCCACAGCCGCTTGTTTTCTCTACCGCTGGCTTCATTCACAACACTGATGCTCTGGGATGGCACTCTGGCTTGCAACTCTGCCATCCTAGAGCAGGAGGTCATGGGCCACATCAGAGGGCTCAGCGAGCCACATGTGTAAAGTAAACTGAGATCAGGCAACACAAAGTGGGCACCCCTTGAACTGGATAGAACTCCACCACAAAATAACGTTTTTTAATGGGATTTCTGTCACATTCCCTGGAAAATTCCTGTATTGATAAAAAAAATATGGATTTTGGTGGCATTCTGACCAATCTAGATGATCCCAGTCTTAAAAACACCCCTGGATGCTGGTATGATTATTTAAGGATTTTATATGGTTTGATGCAATGGAGATGTTTTTGGTATACCATTATATTCAGTACCTCTATTGTGTTTATTCCTCTTTATTTAACCACTTGCTTACTGGGCACTTATACCCCCTTCCTGCCCAGGCCAATTTTCAGCTTTCAGCGCTCTCACACTTTGAATGACAATTGTGTGGTCATACAACACTGTATCCATATGACATTTTTTTCACACAAATGGAGCTTTCTTTTGGTGATATTTAATCACCACTGGGATTTTTATTTTTTGCTAAACAAACAAAAAAAGACTGAAAATTTTGAAAAAAACATTTTTCATATTTTGTTTGGCAACACTGATGGGCACTGATTAGCAGTACTGATGGGAACTGATAGATGGCACTGGTGGGCAATGATTAGCAGCACTGAATGACATTGATTAGCAGCACTTGTGGGCACTAAGGGGACAGATGTCCCTCTAACAGAAGCTGGATACCGGCTTTCTTCTTTTCTTCACACTGACAGCGTGAAGGGAAAAAAAAGGCGGTAAGCGGCTTTTGTTTACTTCCGCAATCAGCTGTCATTGGCTGGCAGCTGATCACGTGGTAAAGGGCCCACTGTGATTGGCCCTTTACCCCGATCAGTGATCAGCCGAGTCCCAAGGACTCTGTTTTTACAGACAGAGGTGAGCTGGGCCAGGGGGCAGGGTGGCAATTGCCCCCCAGGCTGCCCTAACTTAAAACGTCCAGCGGACGCTGCCCGCTGACAATTTTTTTTCTTGTGAAGGAAGGTGGGCCAGGGTCACAGCCGCAGCAGCCGGCAACTAGATATTGTATTCTGGGACCATCCACCGTGGTCAAGCTCCTGGTGGGTGGAGAGAACTGAGAGCAGTGCAGCCAGGAAATTACAACTCCCGGAGTCTTGGAGGCAGGGTGCATCAGGGACGCACGCACATAACTGGCTTGGACTGGACGCTGGCTGCAACTTGACCCCAGGAGCATCTTCTCCCCAGGAGGCCGTGCAAGGACCTGCTGAGCTGAGCTGCCATCACTAAGGTGAGAAACCCTGACATCCCACCCCCCCATACACCCCATTTACCCTGCCCTTTTACCCTGCCCCAGTACCTACCCAGTAACCTTAAATATCCTCAAAACTGTCTGGCTGTCAGGTCCTGCTGACCATGGTCTGTAGGTCCTGCTGGGAGCTGGCCATGGCCTGTAACTCCTGCTCGGAGCTGGCCATGGCCTGTGGATCCTGCTGGCCACTAGCCTAGGGTGACCAGACGTCCCTGGTTTCTGTGGTTCCATGGATTCAGTGGTTCAATGGGCCCCATGACTGGACTTGCCTCCCAGGCCTAAGGGTGCCAGCCCTCCCCTAAACACAGAGCGCAGCACGCAGGCAGCATGAGAATAGGGGGATATCGATGTACGCCCTCCTGGCATTTTAAGCCCATGCAATTGGAATCCTGCGTTGCATCAGAGGGGGGCCGGGTCACCCGTACACGTCACTGGGAAACCCCGGCATTTTCCCTTGTCAGAGGGGGACGGGGTCATGTGACAGGTGGCCCCGCCATTAGCTACATAAGAGCTGTCAAGCTAGCCCCACATCATTGGCTGGGTGCCTTCGGTGGAGGCAGGATCCTGTGTGTGTTCCTCGCTGGAGATCATCCATCGCTGGAGATCAAGAATTGGATTACATCGCTGGAGTAGGAGCATGGATTTATTGGATTACATCGCTGGAATCTCTTTATTATTTTTAATAAAGGACTTGTCCCAAGCCATCTCCTGTGGTTTTTTAACATTTTGACACTTTCTTTTTGTGAAATTGTAGAGGTACAATGTACCCCTTACCAATTCACATGGGGGGGCGGGATCTGGGTGTCCCCTTTGCTGAAGGGGGCTTCCAGATTCCGATAAGCCCCCCCGCCCGCAGACCCCCACAACAACCACCGGGCAAGGGTTGTGGGGATGAGGCCCTTGTCCCCATCATAATGGGGACATCCTCCCCATGTTGAGGGCATGTGGCCTGGTATGGTTCAGGGGGGGGCACTCTCTCGTCCTCCCTCTTTTCCTGCGGCCTGCCAGGTTGCATGCTTGGATAAGGGTCTGGTGTGGATTTTTGGGGGAACCCCACGCCATTTTTTTAAAATGTTGGCGTGGAGTTCCCCTTAAAATCCATACCAGAAGTGAAGGGTCTGGTATGGATTTTTGGGGGGGAACCCCCACACCATTTTTTTTTAATTTTGGCGCGGAGTTCCCCTTAATATCCACACCAGACCTGAAGGGCCTGGCAATGGAATTTTGGGGGACCCCCACGCATTTTTTTTTCAATGACTTTTATGTGTATTGTCGGGACCGACAATTCATTAATAGCCGGCACTAGCGCTAGGACTTTTAAATGACTTTTTTTTCCTTTAGAAATGTCACTTTGCTCTCGGACTGTTATAAACACGGAAAACATGCGCTACTTTACAAGCATACTATAGACACCCCCCAGGTACAAAATTTAAAGGAATATTTCACTTTTATTGTTTCACTTTAAGTGTTATTAAAATCACTGCTCCCGAAAAAAAACGTCCGTTTTTAAAACTTTTTTTGCATTGATACATGTCCCCTGGGGCAGGACCCGGGTCCCCAAACACTTTTTTTGACAATAACTTGCTTTTTAACCTTTAAAATTAGCACTTTTGATTTTTCATATTCGTGTCCCATAGACTTTAACAGTGTTTGCGTGTTCAAACGAATTCTTTGCCTGTTCGCATGTTCTGGATGTGAACCGAACAGGGGGTGTTCGGCCCATCCCTATTGGGCATCATTCAACTTGGAAATGGAGTGATGTTGGATAATAGATCAGGTACGTCTGTGGAGGATAGCATCAGAGAAGAGGTGAGTATTGCTGGGAAAGCTGTTTTTTATCTTTTACAGTAAATTGTATAGCCAATATGTAAGGTAAAATATACAGGCTCGAAAAAATCAGTTTGTAAATGGATAGAAAACTGTCTAAAAGATGGAATTCAGAGAGTAGTGGTTATATATACAGTATATATATTCAAAAGGCCAAACTTTAAATGTAAAAAATAAAACAAAAGAAGAAACAGAACACCCTGGATAATGCAGATAAAACTACTGATGATTGTAAAGGTTCTTTAACAAAAATGTTATACTTACCTGCTCTGCGCAATGGTTTTGCAAAGAGTGGCCCCAATCCCCCTAATCTGGGGTCCCCCGCTGATGCTCTGGACTCCTACTTTTCTCCATATGCCACCATATTAACCAATTCCTATAGTGGCACACGTGCAGGTTTGTTCCAAAGCAATGCTGTGTGTGTTTATTGACACACACAGTGTGGCTCAGCTGCATGAGAGCAGTTGCTCTCCTGGGTCTCTCTCTCCTCAGTGGGGAGCGAGTCTGCTTGAGTGCCCCCAAAGCAAGAGGTTTGCTAGTGGGGGCACTGGGCAGGGGGGAGGAGTCAGGACCGACGACGGGGGACCCAAAAAGAAGAGGGTCGGGTTTGCTTTGTGAAAAACCATTGCACAGAGTAGGCAAGTATAATATGTTTGTTATATTTAAAAAAATTACAACCTGTACAATCACTTTAGGCTTTTTATGTTTGCTGCTGAAAGCACTGTTTTTATTCACATTTTATATGTTTATGAAAAATGGCTTTGCATGTGATCCTGAAGCACTATCACTGTAGCGATTACCCCTGAACCTTACAACTGGTAATGTAAAAAAGACTATTATCAAAACACGTACCATGTCAAGACAATGGAGAGAAATTTCCTTTTGAAAGTTCAGAGCAGAACATAATGGGGAAAGAACAATGTCCTGACTGAGGTGAAAGGAGAAACCACCTTAGGAGGAAAAGAGACTTTAGGCCTCAGGAAAACCTTGTCCTTATGAGGAGTGCTTTACAGAATAATGCTGCTAACTCAGAGACAGTGACTCTCCATGTAGAGGTGATAGCAACAAGAAGTAAGATCAGATAAGGGAATATGCATAATACATTCCAGGGGCAACCACAGAAGGCCCAAAAAAAACAGGTTTAGAGGGTCATACAGGGGAAAGGTGTGTGCAACACCTTGCACAGATGTCTTAACCAGAGAATGAGTAGCCAATGATATCTGAAACAGATGATACACAAGGCCAGAACCTTATCTAGACCAGACTGGGAGAAGGGCAGGCTGTGTCTCATGGAAAATGGACTAGAATTAAATTTTCTGGACTTGCACCATGCAAATTAAGAGTTCAAGGTATGATGATAGAGTTTGCAAAAAGTCAATTTCTTAGTGTATAAGAGGGAAGGGATAACTGAATATGATAGCCCCCATGAGACCTGGGCTTCAACAGCCAAGCCAGTGACTGAGAAGTAAGCTGGTGGACAGGCACTTTGGACAGAAGACCTAGACAATCCACAAGGGCCCATGGAGAGTGTGCCAGGAGTCTGAGTATATCCGAGTATCACAATCTCATGGGCCTGTTCTGTGCAATGAGAATCACCGAAATACCCTCCATCAAGATTCTGCGGAACAGACAAGGCGCTAATCTAGAGAGGCAAAAAGGCATAGATCAAGTGGAACTGATACCATGTGTTCACAAGAGCACCCACTGTGAAAGCCCAAGGGTGCCTGGGCCTGGCAACAAACATGTCTATATTGTTTTTGAATAGGGATGCCACAAGATCCATGTCTGGTGTCCCCCACCTGTGGCAAAGGGCTTAGAACACCTCTGGATGCAGAGCCAGTTTCCCTGAGTCCAGACACTGAGAAAATCTGCCTGCCAATTTTTCACACCTGAGATGTGAATAGCAGATGGAGATTAAACATGCAGTTCTGCCCAAGTAAGGATCAAGTCTACTTCACTTTGAGAGGCATAATTTCTTTTGCCTCCCTGATGGTTTATGTAGGCCATTGATGTAACGTTGTCCAACTGGATTCTTGTTGGGTGACCCCACAACTTCCAGTGTTAAAAGTACAACTGAGCTACAATGATTTCTAGGATCTTGATGGGAAGACAGGCTTCTTCCAAAGATAAAGTCTCATGAACTGAGAGGGCATTCAGGCTCCCTCCCTAGTCTGAAAGGCATCCATCCTGAGAACTTTAAACATCTTTAGAAAAAAAAGGTTTCCCTGACTCCAGCACTGGTTTGGAAATCCATCACACCAAGGAGAGTTTGGCCTTGCAGGTAAGATGCATGAGGCAGTCCAAGGACTGAGTTTGTTTGTCTTATGCTGCCAGAATGTCAAGTTGCAACAATCTGGAGAGATGCTTGGTCTTTGGCACTGGTATGAAAGAAGATACGATCAGGCCCAAGACCCTTATGCAGGCATGAATTGAAGATTTACCCTGGGACCAAAGGGCCAGGGCACAAAAGCAGAGGAACAGAAGTTTGTCCCGGAACAAGTTCCTAGACAGGGCTGCACTCAATGTGAGGCTCAAGTTCTCAAATCAGGGAGTCAGTTCCATGATGATTTTCATATGTTGATGTTTCAAACATATCTGCAATGCCTGCTGTACATTGGCTTGCAAGGGAGGACTAATCTGGCTAGATCTAATTTTAATACCACCTGGCTCACAGGCTACTAGTCACTCACCACATGGCATATTTCCCTGTGGCCAAGTCCTTGACTACTGTATAACAGATGTCACTTGTTTATCGCCTTTCAACTCACACCATCAAACACCACTGCTACATACCCCTTCCTTTTACCCCAATAATTGAGACCACACCCATCTGGAGTAAAATATTGGCCGTAGCAGCCAATTATCTTTATTAATAATAACCGATAATAATAATTTAACATCAACATAAAACATAACTGTATAAACACCTGAAATATCATTTAACTACTCCCGTTGGTGTTTGCAGGGAAAAACCCACCAATCTTAAAACTCAATCCACTCCGGCACTGCGGTACTATAACTAAAAAATAGGCCTCCAGCTGACACGCTAGCTCGGAGACAACCAACCAATAGCCCGCAGTGCACACAATAACCAATTCAAGCTAAAACCCTTGTTAGCTGAAATCCCACCAACGGGCCTCATACTAGCGATGGGTCCCGATCTCTTCCATATCTGGGGTTTAATCCTTCACCCGCAAAGACCAACATCATGCCACAGCACACACCAGGGTAAAACCTTACCCTTGTGTGCCCTGCCAAACCCTCAATGCTCGCTGGATCCCATCCTGCAGACCCAACGCCCATAGATCGATCCCCACATCGTTCAGGTGTACTCCATCTCTCCTCAAGTATCGCCAAGTATCCACCTCCAATTCCAGGTGCCGTATGGCCAACCCCCCATTTCTCACCACAAAACTGCTAATTTCCTTGTTAACCTTCTTCCTGGCCCGGTTAATCTTATCCACCGACCTGGCCAGTCTCCAAGTGGTACGTGCCGCGATGTCCGAACACACAATAAGCATATGTGGAAAGGACATCCTAAGTTGCCAAAAATCAAATTTGATGTCTCGCACCAAATCTAACATTGACCGTAGCCCCAGATCGTTGCCACCTACATGTAACACCAACACATCCGGAGGTCTGTCCAGACGTGCAAATTTGCTCACCTCCGACACCGTCCTTCCCCAAAGCATGCCCGGCACACCAAACCACCTAAGACAAGCTTCCTGCTTGGAAAAACCCAGTTGTCTCCCATCCCGTCTTGCATCTCCTCTCCTGGCCCCCCAACAAACATAAGGGTGACCAACTATCAATACCAGGCATTGTGTCCGACCTGAAAGAAAAGAAAACAAACCCCCCAACAAATCAATAGACTCCAAGCACATAATAAACAATCAATGTACTACCTCAACCTGCCCTTACTGTATATATATTTATATATAAACATTTATTTTTTAAACATTTAATAGCTGCTGGCGAACATAAGACCTAAACCGTTGAGATTCCCATCTCCCAATCCTTTTTACCGCTGCCTCGTCCAATCCCCAACGAACCGCTTCAGTAGCCGCCCCTATCCTCAATGAATGGGATGAAAACTTTTCACCCCCCAAACCCAATGCCCCCAAACATTTTTTGAAAATTGCAATAAATTGAAAGCGAGATAAAAACAACCCGCCCTGATGTATTAAAAGGGGGGCCTCCCCCCCGGGCGTATAGCTAAAAACCCCCGCACCAACATTACTGGGCACAAGGGAGAACCAGGCAGCGAAAAAACCTGCACCGTCTTACCCTTGCCCCGCTGATCTGTTTTAGATTTCCTAACCAATATGGACAACCTGTCTTCCTCACATCTGACATCCGTCACCCCCAACCCCCCTTTTTCTTTTTTGGGGGGACTAACTAATTCACTAATCCTAAAAGCCCCAAAAAACGCCAAGGCGAATGCCGCCTTGAACAACACCACCTCATACTCTGACGAACATGTAGTGTCTAAACACGCTACTATCTGTCCCAACATCTGGAATGAAACAGGGCGCCTAGCGTCCCTCCCCGGCTTAACACGCCAGTAACCCTTCAGTGCCTGCCTAACCCAAAAATCTTTTGTTAGGTCAGGGAAACCTTGAAACTTTAACCAAAATGCCAAACCTGCCAACTTCTTCTCCAGCCCAGACACCGACACCCCATCCTCCAAGTTCCTGGAAACGAAATAAAAAAATAGCAACCTGAGATCTTGGTCCTCATGTCCTTCCGTCACCTGTCGCAGCAGAGATACCCATTCCTGCCATACCCTGTTGTATGCAGACCACGTTGTGTCGCTCACCGACCGTTTTATCCAGCCTGCTAATCCTCCAAGGCAATCCTCCACAGCCACTTGGGACAAGGGACCCCTTCTCGCTCCACCCCTGGCGCCGTTTCCCGGAATCTGTCCCACTGAAAGCGAGATAGTGCATCAGCAATGACATTTTCCACTCCTGGGAGGTGAACAGCATAGATAAACACGTTCAGCTGTAGACATCTCAATACAAGGTGTCTAAGCAACCTGATCACCGGCGGTGACGCCGCTGACATCTTGTTAATCACCTGCACCACCCCCAAGTTGTCCCCGTGAAACCTAACTTTTAAATTCCTGAATGATTCACCCCATACCTCTACCGGTAATACCACCGGGAACAGTTCCAACAGTAACATGTTCTTCACCATCCCTGCATCCTTCCACGACTGTGGCCATGGCCCTGCACTCCACTTACCTTGGAAAAAGGCTCCAAACCCCGCAGAACCCGCCGCATCCATGTACAGCTCCAGATCAAAGTTGCTAACTGGCCCTGACATCCACAGTGCCCTGCCATTGAAATTAGCCAGGAACGTGTGCCATACCTTCAGGTCTTCCCTATGAGCCTTCAGCAAACGCACATAGTGCGTTGGAGACTCCACCCCCGCCGTACTTGCAGACAGCCGCCTGCAAAATACCCTTCCCATGGGCAGGATGCGACACGCAAAGTTCAACTTACCTAGCAATGATTGTAAAGTGCGTAACTGAACTTTTCGCAGTCCCATGATCCCCCGAATTTCCGCCTGCAACACCGTCAACTTATCCTCTGGTGAAATACACTTCATGGCCTCAGTGTCCAGAACAATGCCCAAGAAGCTCAACACCGTCTTTGGACCCTCCGTCTTCTCCGGGGCCAGCGGGATGCCAAACTTCTCTGCAATATGTTCCAGTGTGGCCAACAGGATCGCACAGACTTCTGACACAGGTGGGCCCACACAGAGGAAATCATCCAAATAGTGAATGATGGAGTTTAATCCCGCGACGTCCCGTACCACCCACTCAATGAAGGAACTAAATTGTTCAAACAAACAAAGCACAGGATATCGAACACCCCATAGGCAAACAGCGATCTACGTAATATTCATCCTGCCAACAACAACCCAACAAACGAAAACTCTCTGGATGAACCGGTAAAAAGCGAAAAGCCGTCTCTTTGTTCGTTTTTGCCATGAGTGCCCCCCGCCCATACCGCCTAACCCAAACCACCGCTGCATCAAATGATTTGTATGATACTGCCCACACCTCTGGGTTGATGGCATCATTCACCGAACTTCCTTTCGGGTAAGACAAGTGGTGTATCAGCCTAAATTTGTTAGGCTCTTTCTTTGGCACCACACCTAGCGGTGACACAACCCAATCCGGTATTGGCAAAAATTCAAAAGGACCACTCATGCGGCCTAACATAACTTCCTTCTGCAATTTTTCACCCACCACCTCTGCATGTAGCGAAACTGACCTCAAATTGCGTGACATCGGGGGCGTGTCAACCAGGCGAGAAGGGATTCTAAAACCCTCCAAAAAACCCCGGCCTAGCAACCGTGCTGCTTCCCTGTCTGGGTACCTATCTAGGAAGGGTTGCATCCTTCCCACTTTCACCGGCGTTGTCCCCTTTACTAACAGACTCGCCGGTACGGCCTTTGTCCTGTTTAAAACACCGTGATACAGGGTGTCCACTTCCGCAACCTGAACATTCATGTTTGTATTTGCACGACCCCCCAAATCTGCAGGACCCTTCATTACATTGCCAACAAACCCCTTTTTTTCTTGTGGCCGATTGTCCGGAATTGGCATATCCACTGCCCCCCCCTGAAAAAACGGACCCTTTGGCCTAGCCGAAGTCATAAGGCGCATCCATAGGCTGATGTCCTTATGATCCCACCTCAAGGACAGGCGGATAGCCCTCCGCTGCCTAAATTGCTAATCATACCGCAGCCACGCTGTGCCCCCGCAGACTCTGTAAGAATCTCCCACGGTGTCCAAATAGCAAAACAATGCCGGGCACCTCAAAACACACATAAACTTAACATTTTGCTGCATCCGCCAGCCTCACTAAGTCTTGTTTTGTCGCCTCTTCTCCTGTTACCCCTGCAGGTGTCTCAGGAACCACCGCCTGAACTGCCACCCCAGCGACCTCTGTCACGGGCACCACTTGCTCTGCACTAGGCCAGGGGGAATCCCCGTGCCCGTTGCCAAACCAGCCAGTGTCCCCCCTCCGACCCCAGGATCCACCCATGCCGCCGAAGGAGACTGAATCCCACTTGGCCCTGGCTCGAACCTTTATACTAAGTCCCTCAAACCCGCTAAAAACCCTTGTAACCCTGCTTCCGCTGTGGCGTGGTCTGCGACCTGCGTGACCGGATTGGGAGGCACGGTCGCTTCCGACCGCCCCGCCGAGCCCTGACCACTACTACCCACCTCCCCCACATCCCTACCCACAATACATGAATTATTACATATCGTCTTACCATGATGCCTGGAAGGGGTCCCACCAGCCGAAGGTCCCGTCTCCACCGCCGCCGGACTTCCTCACTGCCCATCTTCGTCCGACTGCGACAGCTCCCCCTCAGATCGGTCTTCTCCCATCTCCTCACTGGCCGATGGCCCTCCAGCAGCTTCCTCACTGGATGCCGAAGATCGTCGATCCTCCCCGCTCCTCCTTCGCGCTGTGGATCCACCCACCAATTTGTGGGTCGCTTTCTTAGGCCCACCGACTTCCATCCTGCAGTGCCGTGCCAAGCCACTGCCTATAGCTAGCTTCTGCCCATCCCTCACCGTGGGGCCACCGGCCCCTGAATTGGAGTGACCGGCTGCCATTGCTGGGTTCTTCCCCCGCCGTAACAAGCACTTACAGTGCTTGTTCTAACAGCCCCAGCATCCGCCCTAGGACTGCAGGTGCTGCTCCCTGATGCTCCACCGCCGGACTTCTTCTGATGCCCCATCCTCCCCAACTCATGCGCCGCCACGCGCTTCGTGGGCGGCCCTGCAAACGACCGACCCGCCCTGCCCTGCTGTCTCTGAACACTGGAAGATAGTGGGGGAGGGGGATCCGAAGAGCAGTGAGCTCCCCCTTGCTGCACCGCCACGCGCTTCGCTGGTGGACCTGCAAACGACCGACCCACCTTGCCCTGCTGTCTCTGCACACTGGAAGATAGTGGGGGAGGGGGATCCGAAGAGCAGTGAGCTCCCCCTTGCTGCGCCACCACATGCTTCGCGAGCGGCCCAGAAACCAGCTGACCCGCACGGCTCCGCTGACCCTGTAGCCTGGTAGGGAGGGGCAGAAGGGGGTCAGGGGAGAAGCGAGCAGGCGGCCTGGACCGCCTGCCTCTCGCAGACTCACCCACCGCAGACGTGGCCGCTGGGGCAGTCTCACCCAGCACCGCAGCCAGCCGACTCTCTAGCCATCCAGGTCCCCTAGACGCCGCCTCGGCCTTCAGCCGCACAAATAGGTCCTCCACAGCGGCCTTGCTACCCAAGCTCGTTCCTCCTGACCAACTGAGCTGAGGAGGGATCTCTCCCCTAGCTCAGTTAACTCTGCTCCACCCCTATTACCCCATCCCACCAATCCCCACTCTCCTTAACATACCTACCTAATTCCAAGCTCCCCTATTAACCCAGTCATGCCCGCCCTTTGCCTATTCTTTTTTATTTCTTTGCTCCAGGCTTCCTTTTTCAGCTGTTCTAGTCAGAATGTTTATGTACATCAATTAAAGCTTATTTCCACTTTTGCTGTCGAATTTGAGAAAGCCCAACTATATGTTTTTTATGTTATCCTATTCACACATCTTGCCTATTTTTTATTTTTTTTTCTAATATATATATTGCCTACATTTTAGATGTTTTTCAGGAGAAGGTATCATGGCTGACTGCAAGATTTTATGAACAATGTTAGAGTGAGCTTGTCCCAAGTTTGTAATCAATAACATACAATGCAAGAAGCCCATCTTCTACACCTTTAACTCTTTGTTAAGAGAGATGAGAGTTCAAACAATATAATAGTAAGTAGATAATGAAGATAGGTCCGTACAGTACAGATAAGGTTAATTGTGGCAAACCCAGCTTCCCAGCCCCCAACAAACAAAATAAAACTATGTAGGATGTTTCCTTGCTTAAGGGCTCAGAATAAAGCATCTTTTTGTTTTATGCTATGTGAATGGAGACATGTAACAAATATAAAGTAGCTGTTTTCGTAATTTGAATATGAAGATAGGAAAACACTTTAAGCATGGTTACTCTTGTTTTATATACATTTATCTTTTGTCTCTCGGTGGGAGTGATAGTTCTTTACTCTGCACTGGTCCTCTTACCCAGGTTTGCTTGTCTAGAATTCAAGATTTGTTTCTCCACTCTGCTGTTGTTTATTTCTATGTAAATATAGAATGATTCTCTGCAAGAGGAGCTGCTGAACAACAGCTAGAAGATATGCTTATCTTTTGCAAGAAAAGAGGCAAATTTGAGAGCATGAAGCAGGGAGGAAGCAGAGTCTGAAACTATAGTTTGTAGCCCCTTTAAATGAAACTGGACCCAAAACATCTGAGATTTCCTGGAACCAAAAAGCCAAAAAGACCAACAGACATCTCAAAATTATGATAACAGGGGGTGCCCCATCATTGATAAGAGAGCTTGGAGACAGATAGGCCTGGCTTGGAGAACTACATCTCTGGATGAAAGATGGTTCCAGACTCCACTTTGGAGCTGGAGGCCTGAAGGGAATGAATGGAACTTTCCCAAGCCTTTAAAGTAGAAGGCCTACTCATGAAACACAAGTCTTTTTTCCCAAGGGAGGAGAGTACTCTTACCCCTGTAATCTCCTTGATGTACTTATCCAAGACACGACCAAACAGGTATTCTTCCTCAAAGGACAGGCACCTAAGGGTTGTCTTGCACAGGAAATCCTCTAACCAGCAGTTAAGCCCAAGAATCCCCTGCATGTTGATGGAGAAGAGGCTCATCTCGAAGATTTGGAGAAGTGCATCTGCCAAGATGTTCATAAAGTGACCTAATGCCATAGGTAAAATCTCTAATTGTTGATGAAAAGAGGGATAAGTTAAGATGGACCTAGGGTCTCAGGCCTTCTGCTTAATCCAGACAGCAAGAGTTTGGCAGACTAATAGAAAAGCAAGTGCAGGTTGTATTGGCGAGGCCTGTAAAGGAAAGAGGACTTCTAACCTTTTGTCCACTGGACCTTTGAAAACAGGATTATCCTCTTCAAGGACCATTAGTGTCTTGCTAAGACAAGAGAAGGCAAGATTCCCCACAAAGACTGTCTTTTTTTGCACAAGGATCTCTTCAATAGGATATTGCTGAGCAAAATGTTTTGGAGAGGTAAATAGCTTTTCAGAGAGAGATTAATAGTCACCATCATTAATAATTTTCCTTTGGTATTAATAACGTATTCTGCATCTGAATCTGAATATTGGACAGGCTCTTAGAACGAGTGGACTGGGATTATATGAATAGGTTTGGGCAATTGTAGGGACTTCTGTGTCGGCTTTCTCCTCAGGCAGTATTTCTGCATGAAAGGAAAAGCCAGAGACCCGAGGATGGCCCCAATTTTGACAGTAATGGTATTGTCTTATTGATTGTTTATATAAGTACACTTGCTAATCTTCTCTTCTTTTAGGCTATGCTTAGTCTAATAAATCCTTTGAAATACCTCAAGGTGTGTCGGTAAGTGCTGGGTGAGTGAAGTGTGTCATCTTCAGGTGTGCAGAGTAATCACAAAACAATTCAGTGACTCCTCTGGGGGTACCACTACACTATTACTGTTTTTTTCAGGTATGTGGAGCATACATAATATTACAGCCCTATTTCTGATTGTCATGCCCAACAGAATGCATGCACAAATTGAATGATCAGACTGTAACACTACATTCCCTATTTCTTCATGTTGCAAAACATTGCCTAGCAGAAATCAGTTTTTGGAGTGAGCGCTCTAGATAATTACAGGGCAAAGAATGTCTCAAGAGGTTGTACAACATGCTTAGCTAGCTAGAATTATGTAGAATTCACAGTATATGTATGTAGATTCCCTATCTTTCCTTTCTTTCCTGTGCTGAACAGGAATCTTGAAAGCAGCAAATATACATGCATTTTAATTGTGGTTTTCTAGGATTGTATCTCAGACATACAGTACTGTAATTGAAAAGCATAATACCTTAGATTGTAAGCTCCTTGAGGGCAGGGACTGATGTGAATGTACATTATATATGTAAAGCTCTGTGTAAATTGACGGCGCTATAAAAGTACATGTAATAAATAAATAAAAGTTATAGTAATGTGTGCCCTTTGTTTGGCAAGTTCTATAACACCGTTTCATAAGAGCTAGAGCTCTTTAGCAAACAAGGGATATGGGATTTGCTGACTGGAAATCTCTAGCTCTTATTAAGCAGGAGGTGTGTTAGACCTCTGCAGTGAGACCACTGCTTCCATACAGAAAGCAGTATGCTATTGAGAAATAGAGTTTTCTACTTTGGTTGTGGCTGCTTTTAAAATAAAACAAATTGTACTATTGCACGTGCAAATTCTTCATAAACAGTTCCAAGCAAAAATGAAAAAAATGTACATATACATAAATCTTTCAAAATTAAACCATTTTATTTCAGACTATGGTGGTATACCTTTAGGATTTATTTACATCAGTCATTATTTATATTATTGGAGCCATTATGTGTTCTCTTATTGATGCTGTATAAACATGGCCATGCCCCTCTGGCATGTTTCACCCACATTGGGCTTAATCTTCAATGGCTATTGTTACACCCCTGGCTTTGTGACACAACCCTTCTTGAAATGTTGTTGGACTGAACAGTAAAAGACACAATGGAAATTGGAGGGCTCCAAGCACCTTGGAGGTCGCTGCCAAACATAGGCCCATCTTTCCACTCTAATATTCGCATTGTGCCCCACACTACACAGCAGGCAGCCTCACACAAAAAGCACACTGTATACAGAATTAAGAAATATATATATTGTACTTCATGATCAAAAATGTCAATCTATGTTGATAAAATAAAGGGAAAAAAACACAAATCATGTATATCATAGAATGGCAAAAGGGAGAGGTTTGGGTTTTGCTGGCCCACCAAATCTTTGACAAGTGCAAAAAGAAATAATTTAAGAAAATCTGAAACAAGGACGCTTGCAAAAAGTGTCAGATCAGGATAAGATTAATTAGGCATTCACTTGTTGGGAAAAAAAAGGGTTCCCAACTCTGAAATTCATCCCTAAACATATTACACGCAAATATTGTGAGTTCAATAAAGTTTGCTGTTACGCTATGCAGGTGCGCAATGCCTCTACCCTATTTTTTTTTATAGATCCTGTTTGCTCCTACATGTTCACATTCTCATTTGCAGAAAGGATTTGTATATGACAATTCTCTCTCTCTCTCTCTCTCGCTCTTCTAGATTTTTTTGATTCTTTACTTTTTAGCTTCTTATTTTAATCTTATCTTTTATTTTTTTGTTCATTGTATGCGTGTTTATATGAATCATATAGTAACTTTAATGCCCCAAGTTCTCTTACCCGTAATCACTTTTTATTACTGCATAATTGTTGCCAACGGTTCCCTATATGCTGAAAATAGTGAGTAGACCTATAAAATCATTTTGGGTTATTAAAAAAAAAAAAACATTATTAAAAAAAGTTCCTGTTATAGGAACACTGGGTGTTTTTTTGTTATGTGCTCCTATGAATTCTGCTGACCAATGCACTATGCTCACAGAAAGACTCAAAAAGTGCATTCAGACTGCCTCATGCACTATTCAATAAGGGCACCTAATCTATAGTCCAGACTATGTGCATCTTTTTATACCATTACAGAACTAATAAAGACAAATTGGACTGTAGATTTAGTTGGTGATCCCTGTGTTATTATTATACATCATTTATATACAAGAGTTTACAATCTAATAGGCTGTGTTTAATACCGGAAGTTCTCAAATGAATCCTGTAAATGAAAGGCACATGATCTTCTAAATTCAATCGCAATATCTCCTTTGCAGTGGACATACAATAATATTTTGCATTATAGAATTTGAAGTCAATGGAAGAGCATCAAAACATACAGTATATCAATGGGCATTGTAATGGGGGTTAAAATGCCCATCAGTGAACACTGCCACACATCAGCATGATGCACATCAAGATGTGTACATGTGCTTTCGATAGTTACTTCATTGCCAGTGGCTATTTTTTGACATCTAAAATGTGCAGCAACAAATTATTGATTTTAAAATGCAAGTAAGTAAACTGAAGCAATTATGTATTGTAAGGGATGACACTGCTGCATATTTCTTTTTTGCCTCAAGATGGCAGTATAAAACTATTAATGCATTTATTGTATATTGCTAAATATAAAATACTCCTAAATATTGTTAATCAATGTAGCTACAGCAAAACATTCTAATTCATGCAAAAACTGTGTTAATTAAAAATCTACCTTTAAGATGATT
Source organism: Lithobates septentrionalis (assembly GCA_037952835.1). Lineage (NCBI taxonomy): Eukaryota > Metazoa > Chordata > Amphibia > Anura > Ranidae > Lithobates > Lithobates septentrionalis. Next base: position 1,388,411 of record JBBDGP010000261.1, read on the forward strand.
AAACGCTGGCAAATGTAACTATTTATTGCTAAATTCTAAAAAAATATTGCTTGTTTTAGTAAAGCAGTTATTAATTGTTTAATAATAGCACTGATACTGCTACATCTAGATCATAATCATCACTAACAAAAAAACTGAAATCTCTATTTTGTAACGGTGACTGTATTTTGCAGCCTATACTGATATTTATTTTCTGTACTATGTAAATGGAACATTTTTTAACCTGCCCCTTTAAAATCGAGCAGTGAGGTGATGACAATCATCCACAGTCTGGAGTCTAGTTTTTTTCTCCCTATATCTGTATCTGTTGCCGTCTTGGGCGTAACTTTGACAAAGCGCATTTGCGCGAATCATGTAAAGCCTCGTACACACGATCGGATTTTCCACAGACAACGCCTTGGACTTTTGTCCGAAGGCGTGTGCCTGGATTTTGTCTTGCATACAAATGGTACGTAATTGTCGGCCAACAAACACAAATGTAGTGATGTACTAAATGTACTATGAGCCGAAAAAGAGGAAGTTCATTTGTCAGGCACCACCCTTTGGGCTCCTTCTGCTAATTTCGTGTTAGTAGAAGTTCGGTGAGTGTTGATTCGCACTTTTCATTTTGAGCTTTTCAGTTTGTTTCGTCAACCAGCCATGTTGCGGAATCAGAGGAGATAACGTGTTATTTATTATTGGCCTTGGAGTTATTGCTTTGACCCAAGTCCAATCCAGGAACAGGAGGAGGAGGATTTCTTGGACCAAAAATTGGTTGCTTTTTTAATCGTGACCAATTATGTCATATACAAGAACAGAAATGGAAGGCGCGCACACCTAGTGCATTACCAAAGATAATTTAATAATAACTGACAAAAGGCCATAAAAACAATGCATGGACATGCACAGAACACAGGGTACATCTAACGCGTTTCGGGGGCGCACCCCCTTCCTCAGAGCTAGGCTAGTCTCGTACAGCATGGGCAAGTGCTTTTATAGGGAATGGTGGAATTGAAAATTGTGTGTCAAAAAGAGCCACGCCCTCAAGGGGGTGGGAAAAGGAAAAAAGGAAAAAATAAAAGTATATATATATATACACATACATACATATACATACACACACACACAAATAGTTGCACCAATGAAAAAACAACAGAATCCATATCAAAAACCTATAACCAAAAACAAAACAAAAACAAAACAAAAAACTCCATCACAAATACACAAATTAACCACTTCAATACCAGGCACTTATGCACCTTCCCGCCCAGACCAATTTTCAGCTTTCAGCGCTCTCACATTTTGAATGACAATTACTCAGTCATGCTACACTGTATCCAAACAAAATTTTTATCATTTTCTTCTCACAAATAGAGCTTTCTTTTGGCGGTATTTAATCACCACTGGTTTTTTTTATTTTTTGCGATATAAGTGAAAAAACAGCGAAAATTTTGAAGAAAACACACTTTTTTTTAGTTTCTATTGAAAAATTTTGCAAATAAGTCATTTTTCTTCATAAATTTGTGGCAAAATTTATACTGCTACATATCTTTGGTAAAAATAATCCAAATTAATGTATATTATTTGGTCTTTGTGAAAGTTATAGAGTCTACAAACTATGGTGCCAATCATCTGATCACACCTAATGTACTGAAGGCCTATCTCATTTCTTGAGACACTAAGAAGCCAGGAAAGTACAAATACCCCCCAAATGACCCCTTTTTGGAAAGTAGACAGTCCAAGGTATATAATAGGCATGGTGAGTTTTTTGAAGTTGTAATTTTTTCACACAATTCTTGGGAAAATTAAGATTTTTTTTTTTAATTTTTTTTTACACAAACTGGTCATATTAACAGGTTATTTCTCTCACACAGCATATGCATAATTGCAACTGCACCCCAAAATACATTCTGCTACTCCTCCCGAGTATGGCGATACCACATGTGTGAGACTTTTACACAGCCTGGCCATATACAAAGGCCCAACATTGAAGTAGCACTTTTAGGTGTTCTACAAGCATAAATTGCACATATCTTTTCTCAACCGTCTATTACACTTTTGAAGGCCCTGGAGCACCAGGACAATGGAATTGTCCACAAAATGACCCCATTTTGGAAAGCAAACACCCCAACTTATAATCTATGAGGCATAATGAGTCTTTTGAACTTTGCATTTTTTTTCCAGAAGTTTTTGGAAAATGTGGAAAAAAAATGAAAATGCATTTTTTTTACACAAAGTTGTCCATTTTTGAGATATTTCTAACACATAGCATGTACATAGCAAAAATGACACCCCAAAATGAATTCCGCTACTCCTCCTGAGTATTGCGATACCACATGTGTGAGACTTTTACACAGCCTGGCCACATACAAAGGCCCAACAGTGAACTAGCACTTTCAGACGTTCTACAAGCATAAATTGCACATATCCTTTCTCAACCACCTATTACACTTTTGAAGGCCCTGGAGTACCATGACAATGGAATTGTCCACAAAATGACCCCATTTTGGAAAGCAAACACCCCAACGTATAATCTATGAGGCATAATGAGTCTTTTGAAAGTTTCATTTTTTTCCAGAAGTTTTTGGAAAATGTGGAAAAAAAAAGAAAATGCATTTTTTTTACACAAAGTTGTCCATTTTTAAGATATTTCTAACACATAGCATGTACATAGCAAAAATGACACCCCAAAATGAATTCCGCTACTCCTCCTGAGTATTGCGATACCACATGTGTGAGACTTTTACACAGCCTGGCCACATACAAAGGCCCAACAGTGAAGTAGCACTTTCAGACGTTCTACTAGCATAAATTGCACATATCCTTTCTCAACCACCTATTACACTTTTAAAGGCCCTGGAGTACCATGACAATGGAATTGTCCACAAAATGACCCCATTTTGGAAAGCAAACACCCCAACGTATAATCTATGAGGCATAATGAGTCTTTTGAACCCCTTTATAAGATATTTCTAACACATAGCATGTACATAGCAAAAATGACACCCCAAAATACATTCTGCTAATCCTTCTGAGTATGGCGATACCACATGTTTGAGACTTTTACACAGCCTGACCACATACAGAGGCCCAACAGTGATGTAGCACCTCCAGGCATTCTAGCAGCATTAATTACACATATCATTTTCTGACTACCGATCACATTTTTGAAGGCCCTTCATATTTCTAACACATAGCAGATACATACCAAATAACAAAAGATTACCTGTGGTTTTAGAAGTGCAGTGGTCCAGAGGAGAGCATCGGTCTAGGCAGCAGGCAGGAGTAAGGTCAGCGACAGCAAAAGCAATCATCCAGGCAGCAGGCAGGAATACTGTCCATAGCTCAGTAGATACTGTCAGCACAGCCAGAGCACAGCCAAAGCACAGCCAGAGCCCAGCCAGAGCACAGCCAAAGTACAGGTCCAGGTAGCAGGCAGAGGTGTCCTGGCAGAAATACTGTCCATAGTTCGTACAGGCAGAGATACTGTCAGCACAGCCAGAGCACAGCCAAAGCACAGCCAAAGCACAGCCAAAGCACAGGTCCAGGTAGCAGGCAGAGGTGTCCTGGCAGAAATACTGTCCAAAGTCAGTAGAGGCAGCAGGCAGATATATGGTCAACACAGCCAAAGTATTGGTCCAGGCAGTAGGAAGGACCATCAAGCTTAGGGCCAGGGGGACAGGGGTAGAGGCTTCTCCCACCCAAATCGCTTTGAAGCCTCCGGGCAACCAGACCCTGTTTTGGGAGCACAGAAAATGAAAAACTGGTTTTCTCCACTCAGAACGCTATTCTGAAGCCCCTCACATATGTGAGATCCCTGTGTACTGAAGTAGATGGCCAAAAGATCAGTCCAAGTAGCAGGCAAAAACATGGTCGATTAACAGGCCAAGGTCGGTGCACGTGGAAGTCATAAACATGGTTTAAATCGGCAGGCAGAGACATCGTCGGTAAACAGGCTGAGGTTGGTGCACGTTGAAATCAGAAACGTGGTTTAAATCGGCAAGCAAAGACATCGTCGGTAAACAGGCCAGGGTCAGTTAATTAACATGGTAGCAGGCAAATGGGGAAATGGCAGTCTGTTAATAATAAGGGGAACTAATATTGGATGGATGTATGATAATTTTTGAAGCAATCTCCGATGCACAGGCCAGGTTGGGAGGGACATTGGGGACAATAATAGCTGGTATCTCTTCTTACTCCTCCTCTGCTGCATACACGGCATTTCTTTTGGTGTCTTCTTCCAGATTCTGTGAGGGGAATGGGATAGGGAAAGTGTTGCTCGTGAAGTTGACTCACACTATCAGAACGAATGCTTACTGGGGCGGGACTTTGTTGGTAAATGAGGGCAGTGACGATATCTTCAAAATACTTCAGGTAGGTGATTTGTTGGTTTTGAGTTGCTTTTTGGTAGCAGACAAACGAATTAAAAAGGGCCATGTGAAACAGGTGAAACGCAACTTTCTTATACCAATAACGGGACTTTCTGGTTGATAAATAGGGCTGTAGCATTTGATCGTTTAAATCCACCCCCCCCATGTACATATTATAATCGTGGACACATTCGGGCTTTACAATGGAGCTGCCTCTTCTTTGGGTCTCCACCACGGTGTCATTGTGGATGGTAGAGAGGATGTGGACATCTTTCTTGTCCCTCCACTTCATGGCCTCATAAATGCCGATTCTCCGTTTTGCAATTTTTTGGTCAACAAATTTTGTGGGAATCCCTTCCGTTTTTTTTTTTAAAGTACCGCAGGCCGGGTTTTTTTTACTATAAAGGTGACGAAAAAGGGGCAGGCTGGTATAATAGTTGTCGACATATAAATGGTATCCTTTGTTGAACAGGGGGTACGCCAGCTCCCAGACAATTTTACCACTTGTTCCAATATATGTGGGGCAATCATGGGGCTGGAGCTGGGAGTCTTTGCCTTCGTAGATCCGGAATGTGAAGACATATCCAGTGGCTCGATCGCATAATTTATTTAATTTCACCCCATACCTGAATCTCTTGCTTGGTATATACTGCTTGAAGTGCAGTCGGCCAGTGAAATGTATGAGGGACTCGTCCACACAAATTTTTTGGTCTGGGACAAAAACGTCTCTAAATCGCTGGGAAAAGGAATTGATTAGGGGGCGTATCTTGTACAATTTGTCGTGGTTGGGATGATCTCGGGGAGGGCACTGTGAATTGTCATTGAAATGGAGAAAACGCATAATCATGTCGTATCTTGTCCTGGACATGACAGCGGAATATATGGGCATGTGGTGGATGGGGTTGGTGGACCAATATGCATGGACTTCGTTCTTTTATGTAAGCCCCATATTGAACGTAAGGCCCAAAAATAATTTAAATTCGTCCATTGTTAGACGTCGCCACTGGAACATGCGGGCATAGGAAGAATTGGGGTTGGCAGCAATAAATTGGGATGCATACAGGTTAGTTTGATCCACCATATTCTGCAGCAAATCTTGAGGGAAAAATAAAGAAAAATAATCAAATTGAGAAAAATTTGTAGTGTCGGGCTGCACACCTGGCTGTGCAGTGAAAGGGGGGATGATAGCAGATCCTGAGTTGGCAGGCAACCATAAGGGGTTGGCCAGGGCATCGGGAAGGTAGGATTGGGGCTGGGTTCTTCGGGTTGGGCGTGTAATTCCAGTGCTTGTACTGGGCTCCTCTTCCTGGGGTCTGGCGCTGCTGGTGGTGGGCAGATCTCCTGATCTTGGTCCTGATCTTGGTCCTGATCTTGGTCCTGATCTCGGTCCTGATCTCATTCTTTTGGGAGGGACGGTTTCCTCCGAGGACTCGGACTCCGATCCACTATCCTCCACTGGCTCGTATTCTGAACCAGAATCGGATGATGTGAGCTCCCCGCTGCTCTCATCATCTGACATGGTAAGAAGGGCATATGCCTCCTCAGGTGTGTAAACCCTTTGCGACATTATTGGTAGTGCTTTTTGGCGGGCCTATGTAATGGTACTGCTGACGGTAGTGGTGGTACCGATGTGGTATTAAAGGCGGGCCTGTGTGGCGGTACCGATTGCTGTACAGGTGGCGGTACGGGTGATGGTGGTACCGATCGTGGTACAGGTAGCGGTACGTGTGGTGGTGGCGGTACCAATGGCGGTATGGGTGGCAGTACTGATAGCAGGCCTGTGTGGCGGGCCTGTGTGGTGGTATAGATGGTGGGCCTGATGGCGGAACTGGCGGTGGTACCGATGGCGGTACTGGTAGTCTGTGTGGCGGTACTGATGGCGGTGGGCCTGATGGCGGTACTGCTAGTGGGCCTGATGGCAGGACTGGCTGTGGTACCGATGGCGGTACTGGTAGCCTGTGTGGCATTACCAATGGTGGTACTGATAGCGGTGGGCCTGTGACAGATGATTAACAGATGGGCTGATTGATTGGGTGACTGACAGATGGGCTGATTGGCTGGGCTGATTGATCAGATGGGCTGATTGACAGATGGGCGGATTGACAGATGGGCTGACTGACAGGTGGGCTGACTGACAGATGGGCTGATTGACAGATGGGCTGGGCTGTGTGACAGGTCCTCTTTATTGGGGGGGGGTCGTGTTGTGCACAGTATACAGTATACAGACAGAACACTACACTGATCTCACTTACTGATCCCTGCTCTCTCTTCACACGATCGGTGTGTGAGGAGAGAGCAGAGATCAGATGGTAACTGCTCCTCTGTTTACATTTGTGACCGGCTGTGATTGGACACAGCCGGTCACATGGTAAACAGCCAATTTCATTGGCTGTTTACCTTGATCGGGAAAGCGCTGTGTCCAAGGGACACCCGCCTTCCTCGATCCCTGCCCTGCACTCCTCCGGCAGCACGCACGGTGTGCGCCGCCGAGTTTGTTGACATGTGATCGGCTGTGACGTTGACACAGCCGATCACGTGGTAAACGTCTGGTGCCAATTGACGCTAGGGGCGTGCTCCTGCTCGTGCACGCTGGACGCCACGCATGCGCATAAGCACACATGGCCATCTGTAGGCGCCCATGAGCATGCGCATGTGCGCCATCACGCGCCAGGTGATTTCTACTTGTTTCCTTACAGATCTATTCAATTCCAATGGGATTATTCTGACAATGGGCCAAAATGCCTCCAACTGGCTATCATCACCATCCCAGATGATCAAGATATCATCAATATAGCGAGCATAAAGGACCAGTTTTGCCCCAAAGGGATTATTGGACCAGATGTGAAACTGCTCACAATACCCCATAAAGGGATTGGCATAACTTGGGGCGAACCTGGCCCCCATGGCTGTGCCCTTGATTTGCCTGTAACACACATCCTGAAACACAAAGTAATTGTGTGTGAGGGTGCATTCGATGGAACACACAATAAAGGAAGCTTTCCGGGGATGTAAATGATTTTCACGAGCCAAAAAGTATTGTACAGCCTGCAGTCCAAATTGGTGCTGTATAGACATGTACAAGGAGGCCACGTCCAGTGATAGCCAACGATAACCTGTTTGCCAAGGATAGTGGGCCAAAAAATCCAACCTATGCCCTGAATCACGAACATACGATGGAAGCTGGACCACCAAATCCTGGAGAAAATATTTAATATAGCTTCCCATAGGGCTAGTGAGGCTGTCTTTGCCCGAAATGATGGACCGACCAGGGGGGTTAGAATTGTCCTTATGGACAAAAAAAAGGGAAGAAGAACCAACTTTCATACCATAAAAATCTTTAATTTGTCCTCCGTAACTTTTAGTGAATCGGAACTTGAGTTACTACGTAAAGGCCTTAACTTTGCCCCGCCCAATCCCCCGGACCTATTTGAGTTATTTATAGATTTAAATTGAATTACACGCAACCTTACCCTCAAACGTTTTTTTTTTCTATCAAAAAGGATAAGAAGGAGCCTGGGAATACCACTTATCCTTCTGCCACCCCAGAGTATATCAGCACTGACCATGACTATGAGGCATTGCAAATGCTAGAGGAGTTGTGGTCTGAAGGAGCACAGTGTACTGACTTGTCGGCAGCTGCAATTCCATCCAGTTATGCCAGTTTGGCTCCCATGGCTCATACTCATTTCAAGGCAAGATCTGTTTTCCATCCCCACTGGGCCAAGGGCAAGCACATTTCTACCTTTTATGACGTGGCTTATTCTGAATTGATACAACTTTGTCATGGTGCCAAAAAGGATTATTCTTCCTCCATGTCCTTGTCTGACAAAAGAGCTTTGGACTCTTTAAAGAACAACGATTAAGTGATCATTAGATAAGCAGATAAGGGGGGTAGTCTTGTCATACAGGAAAGCCTTGATTACTTAGCTGAAGCATCCAGACTCCTTGGGGACACCAGCACCTACAAGAAGTTGGATGGTGATCCGGTTAGTCCATATAAAGAAGCCCTGAAATTATTAGTGCATGAAGCATACAATGATGGGGTCATTTCAAAGTCCGAATGGCATTTCTTATTTCGTCCATACCCATTTACACCATTTCTGTATCACATCCCAAAAATCCATAAGGACAATACCAACCCCACTGGTCGGTCCATCATTTCGAGCATAGACAGCCTCACTAGCCCTATGGGAAGCTATAATGATCATTTTCTCCAAGATTTGGTGGTCCAGCTTCCATCCTATGTTCGTGATTCAGGGCATATATTGGATATTTTGGCCCACTATCCTTGGCAAACAGGTTATCATTGGCTGTCACTGGACGTGGCCTCCTTGTACACATCTATACAGCACCAATTTGGACTGCAGGCTGTACAATATTTTTTGGCTCGTGAAAATCACTTACATCCCAGGCAATCTTCCTTTATCGTGCGTTTCATCGAATACACTCTCACACACAATTACTTTGTGTTTCAGGATTAAGGATGAGCCGAACACCCCCCTGTTTGGAACATGCAAACAAGCAAAAAATCTGTTCGAACACACGAACACCATTAAAGTCTATGGGACACGAACATGAATAATCAAAAGTGCTAATTTTAAAGGCTTATATGCAAGTTATTGTCATAAAAAGTGTTTGGGGACCTGGGTCCTGCCCCAGGGGACATGGATCAATGCAAAAAAAAGTTTTAAAAACGGCTGTTTTTTCAGGAGCAGTGATTTTAATAATGCTTAAAGTGAAACAATAAAAGTGTAATATTCCTTTAAATTTCATACCAGGGGGGTGTCTATAGTATGCCTGTAAAGGGGAGCATGTTTCCCGTGTTTAAAACAGTCTGACAGCAAAATGACATTGCTAAGGAAAAAAAGTAATTTAAAACTACTCGCGGCTATTAATGAATTGCCGGTCCGACAATACACATAAAAGTTCATTGATAAAAACGGCATGGGAATTCATCACAGGGGAACCCCGAACCAAAATTTAAAAAAAAAATGGCATGGGGGTCCCCCTAAATTCCATACCAGGCCCTTCAGGTCTGGTATGGATATTAAGAGGAACCCCGGACAAAATTTTTTAAAAAAATGGCGTGGGGTCCCCCTAAAAATCTATACCAGACCCTTTAGGTCTGGTATGGATTTTAAGGAGAACCCCGCACCAAATTTTTTTTAAAAATGGCGTGGGGTCCCCCCCAAAAATCCATACCAGACCCTTATCTGAGCACGCAACCTAGCAGGTCGCAGGAAAAGAGGGGGGACGAGAGAGCGCCCCCCTACTGAACCATACCAGGCCACATGCCCTCAACATTGGGAGAGTGCTTTGGGGTAGCACGGGACTTACCTGTGGCATTCCCCGTGATGTCAGAGAGGGTGGGGTCACCGGGTGGCCCCACCCTCTATTATTTAAGAACCGTCAGAAGAGGAGAAGTGTCACACAGCGGGAGCCTCCCATCATGGTGGATGCGGAGTGGCCCTAGAAGAAAAAGGGAATAAGACGCCGCGGAGGAAGATGGAGGACGAAACCGAAGGAGGATAGAAGATAGAAGAAAGAAGCATTTAAATAAAGGAATTGTCAAAAACTGTCTCTTGTCATTTTTAACATTTTTGACACTTTTTTTGTGAAATCATTGGGGTACTTTTGTACCCCCTTACCATTTCACACAGGGGGGAGGGCTGGGATCTGGGGGTCCCCTTGTTAAAGGGGGCTTCCAGATTCCGATAAGCCCCCCGCCCGCAGACCACCCACAACCACCAGGCAAGGCTTGTGGGGATGAGCCCCTTTTCCCCATCAACATGGGGACAAGGTGTTTTGGGGGGCTACCCCAAAGCACCCTCCCAATGTTGAGGGCATGTGGCCTGGTACGGTTCAGGAGGGAGGGCCGCTCTCTCATCCCCCTCTCTTTTCCTGCAGCCTGCAGGAAAATATGTATATATGTATTAATATTTTTTTTCCTTTTTTTCCTTTTTTCCTTTTCCCACCCCCTTGAGCGCGTGGCTCTTTTTTGACACACAATTTTCAATTCCACCATTCCCTATAAAAGCACTTGCCCATGGTGTATGAGACTAGCCTAGCTCTGAGGAAGGGGGTGCGCCCCGAAACGCGTTAGCTGTACCCCGTGTTCTGTGCATGTCCATGCATTGTTTTTATGGCCTTTTGTCAGTTGCATTTTGTGAGTACCCACTTTTATATAAAACATTTTTATTATTAAATTATCTTTGGTAATGCACTAGGTGTGCGCGTCTTCCATTTCTGTTTTTCTTGTAGTTCCTTTCGGATTACCCCATCTGAGGAAGGCAGCATCCACCCAGTTTTAGATACCTTTCATGCCACCATTTTATTTGACATGTGTTACTCCACACCTTGGAAGACCTATTACAGCTGGAAGTGACTATGTCAATTATGTCATATGCCTTTGCTGCGGGAGCTCCAGGAGAATAATCCGGATGATTTTTAGAATTATCTCCAGATGACGGACCCCTGATTTCACCAATTCTTGGCATTGTTGACCACCTATATTAAGAAGCAGGACACATGCAGGAGGCTTTTATTTTATTTTTTGGTTGAATAATGATTTGATTTGGTATATTTTCTATATTTTTGGATGCATAGAATGCACTTTTTGGTTAAGTTCTATTGGCAGATAGCATGACTAATTTTATTTCTTTTCTTTTTTTAATGCACAATAAAAAAAATTGTGGAGAATAATACTTGGCTATGTGTTTTACTTCAAATGACAGTTTGGGAGTAGGCAGTTACATTTTAACCACTTGCCGCCCGCCATATAGCAGAATGACGGCTGCAAATGGTTTCAATATCCTGACTGGGCGTCATATGACGTCCGCAGGATATTGAGCCGCTGCGTGCCCCCCGGGGGCGTGCATCGCGGCGATTGTTGTTGCAGGGTGTCAGTCTGCCAACCCGCAACACCGATCTAGGTAAAGAGTCTCTGACGGAGACTCTTTACCACGTGATCAGCCGTGTCCAATCACGGCTGATCACAATGTAAATAGGAAGAGCCGGTGATCAGCTTTTCCTCACTCGCGTCTGACAGACGCGAGTAGAGGAGAGCCAATTGGCTGCTCTCCTAACAGGGGGGTCTGTGCTGATTGTTTATCAGCACAGCCCCCCTCGGATCCCACCCAGGACCACCAGGGAAGCCGCCCAGGCAGCTGCCAATCAATGCCCAGGCAGCTGCCAATCAGTGCCCACTCACAATGCCTACCACTGCCAGTGCCACCAGGGATGCCTATCAGTGCCACGTATCAGTGCCACGTATCAGTGACCATCAGTGCCACCTATCAGTGCCCAGCAGTGACACCCATAAGAACCCATCTTTGCAGCCTTTCAGTGCCCATCAGTGTCGCCTATCAGTGCCCACCAGTGCCACCCATGAGTGCCCATCAGTGCCGCCTATCAATGCCCATCAGTGCTGCATATCAGTGCCACCCATCAGTGCCGCCTAGCAGTGCCCATCGTCAGTGCCCCTCTATTGGTGCCACCTCATTGGTGCTGTCTTATCAGTGCCTGTCAGTGCTGCCTTATCAGTGCCCATCAGTGAAAGAGAAAACTTACTTATTTATAAAGTTTTTTAACAGAAACAAAAGCAAAACTTATTTTTTTCAAAATTTTCGGTCTTTTTTTATTTGTTTAGCAAAAAATAAAAACCGCAGAGGTGATCAAATACCACCAAAAGAAAGCTCTATTTGTGGGAACAAAATAATAAAAATTTAGTTTGGGTACAGTGTTGTATGACCGCGCAATTGTCTTTCAAACTGCGACAGCACTGAAAGCTGAAAATTGGTCTCGGCAGAAAGGTGTATAAGTGCCCTGTATTAAAGTGGTTAAAAAATACAATGTAAAATTAACAAGGGACACCAACATAGTTGTATCTTTGATCTTAAAAACTACGGGATAATGGTGTTGTGGTAACTTGCACCAAAAAAAAAAAAAAAATGAATAACAAGCATAATAATATTATTCTTGATATCACTAGAAAAAAAAAGCCTTTAAACATTAGTTTGCAATAACTCCATCAGTATCACCAGCAAAGCAAGTTCATTATTATCCCATTAAAGAAGAAGCGAATGTGCGCTGCATTTCGAGATTTTATAATTTGTCATGAATGTTAATTCTCCAATACGAACGCTAGTTTACAAGACCGACCGCTTCTGGCTCGTCCTTGCTTCCAAGCATGCGTGTTTGTACCTTGGTCTTTTGTCTGATGGACTTGTGTACACACGCTTGGAAAATCTGACAACAGACATTTGTCCGTGGAAAATTTTAAAGCCTACCATCTAACATTTGTCCGCGGAAAATCCGACAACAATTGTCCGATGGAGCGTACAAACGGTCGCATTTTCCACCAATAGCCTGACATCACACATTTCCCATCGGAAAATCCGATCGTGTGTACACGGCTTAAGTTATGGCAACAGAACAGAACAGTGGACATTTGAAGCAATTAACCTCAGTGATTCCCCTTCCCTCTCCGGCACTTCATTCATGTCACAGGAGGCGCGCAGGCACGCTGAGAGTATCGACTCTGCTCAGGTTGTTCCCCCTGGAGCGGCCACCATCACACAGGCTGCCTAGTCTATTCCTCCATCCAGCCACAAAAACTCACCCTGGAGCTAGCGGTTCCAGCTAGCAGCCAGTACGCTCCCCTTCTGGGACCCGGAATTTCTCTCCACTCTTCCGGGTGCTGATTGGTTCTTTACCACTCCCAAGTAAGCCTCCGGATGATTGTTTTCCCCACTATCTATCCTGAGGTCACTGGTAACGTTTACCACCATCAGTCATTTTTATTTTGATTGTTATGTTTTTCTTTGACTTTTATTAATCCTATTGAATAAACAGCTTTATTCATTCACTCATTTAACTGGTAGCAAGCTTTATTTGAGCACATAGCATTACTTTGGATTACAATCAATTTTTCAGAGCGCTGTATTTTGTTTTTTCTTTGACTATTAGAATTTTTCCATGCTGTGCTGGCAGCACTGACTTTGATCCATCCATTCGGCTACCTTCAATTAGATTATTTGATCTTACCTGGCCCCTAGACTTGCAGCGCTTCAGGTTTTCTGTGTGTTTTAACTGATAACCACAGCCGGACATTGGGGGTGATTTATGAAAGGCGCAATGCACATTTCCATATTTACTAAATGATGCGCCGGTAACAGAGCTTGAATCCCCCATTTACTATAATGATCTCGGCGCACAGGAGAATGTAATCTTTACACCATTATGGACATGGCGCACTGCATCTCTAATTGAATATTGACAGAAGATGGAGGTGCAAAAATTATGGGGTGATGTGGGGTGATGTGAGGAAGTTTAGTAACAATTGCCCAAATAACAAATATGCCCAAAATAGAATGAGAACGTAACTTTTTCAGAGAAAGCCTGCTGTGCCTGCAAGTACGTTTAGAACTGCGTGAGATCAATGTAAGCAGTGCGCATGTGCAAGCGGCTCTTGCGCTCGGTCTCATGAGTTTGTTCACTGCATGGCCCAAATCTTAGCAAATATTAAGCAATATAGATGCAATTGCATGGGTTGAACGGGCGCACCTCTAATCTTGACATTTTTTTTTTACACTGGTTCACCTCTATGTTTTTTTTTTTTAAGGAGATTTGCACACAGGTCATGTTATCATGTTACGTTGCCAACATGTGACATGCACCTTGTTAAAATTATGTAAAAAGGCTCTCACTCCTCTAGCTCCTCATAAAAGGGTATTTAACCTTCCCCTCTAATGAAAGAGAAGGGGATTGGAGTAAGGTTACCCCTGGGACTTTTAAGGTGCTTATCAAGTGTCAAATTGGACCAAATAAATAATGTATGCAAAATACCAAACTGTCTAAAATTGATCTTTTATTCAAAACTTTATTACAAGTATCACCAAGACATCTAAAAACAAACAATCTTTCAATCTGAGTCAATCAATAGTGATATGATATTTGAATAAACCACTTAATGAATACCACTCAACATGTTTCGCTCAGTTCATGAGCTTCATCAGGAGTTTTTGGTACATATGTGGCATACTATGAATAAGAGAGAAAGAAAGAATATACAAGTCAGATAATGCAAGGACGTTTCAAAATTAAATTTAAGAATAAAAATGAAATAATAAAAATAATAATAATGAAGAACAAAAATTGATTGCATACATAAGGAATGAATATAATCATATAATGAAAAACAAATGTCTCTGGTTATGAAACCAATAATCAAATAATTTAAACAATTTAAACAATTAATTATGATAATTGTATTGTATGTATTATAGGTTGACTTATATGTCCACAATTAGTGAGCAAGCCATCAGTATAAAGAAAGGATTAAATCATCAAAAAGTGGGATTTGCTTACCAAGCCCATTTAAGTTTGAAGAAAAGTAGCAGACAAACAGATTGTAGGTGTAAACAAAATTTAGTGGTTCATATTCACAGGTGAACTGGATACGTCTCACCCGCCTAGGACCTCCGGGCAGACCTATAGTATCGGGGAATGGTTCCCTTACTGAAAAGGCAAGCAAACTGGTGGATGACTTTTTGAGACCCCATGTGGAAGGCCTCACTTCCTACCTTCAGGACACGGGGGATCTCCTCCGTGCGCTAGATGGTATTTCCATACCCCCTGACTCTTGGCTGGTGGCCCTGGATGTGGAGGCCCTCTACAACTCCATTCCCCATGACTTGGGGGTGGAGGTTGTGGGGGGCTTCCTATCCGAAGATCCAGATACCTCGGTGGATTACAATCAATTTATCTTGGATCTCCTTCTCTTTATCCTGTCCAATAATGTTTTCTTGTTCGGGGGCTCCCACTACCTCCAGATGCAGGGAGTGACTATGGGGACCAAGTGTGCCCCAGCTTATGCCAACCTGTATCTGGGGGGGTGGGAGCGGGAGCTATTTTACAGAGAAGATATGCAGGTGTTTTTTGAGCATATTTTAGTATGGAGACGATTCATCGACGACATTTTCTTTATTTGGCATGGTAGTAAACATACTCTTCTTTCCTTTTTAGAAAGTCTGAAAGTCAAGAAATATAATTTGAACTTTACGTTTGAAATGAGCCAACATCAATTGACTTTTCTAGACGTCCAAGTACTAGTGGATGAGGAAGGAAACATTGGAACTACCCTATACCGAAAGCCATCGGCCGGTAACTCAGTACTACATGCCACTAGCTCACACCCCGCCTCCCTCATCAACAATTTACCATTTGGGCAATATCTTAGAATTAGGCGCAATTGCAGTACTGAATCAGATTTTGAACATCAAGCAAAGTTGCTTCAATCTCGTTTACGCCAACGAGGCTATAGTAATAAATGCTTGAAGAAGGCTTATTCAAAAGCCAAGAACCAAAGGAGATCCTTACTCATACATCAAGCGAGACCCAGTAAAGTAGATTCAAGTGTCAGGTTAATTACCATTATTTTCTGGCCAACAAAAACAAGTACGTGATATCATCCAAAAATACTGGTATCTCTTAATGGGGGACGAAAAAGTATCCAAGCACTTAAAATCCTACCCGGAGATCACATTCAGGCGGTCCAGATCTTTGAGGGACACTTTGGTACATAGTCATTATGACACATGTGCACAACCAGTGACAGAATCCAGAAAGGGTTGTAGGCCTTGTCACAAATGCCATTTTTGCAGATTCATTTATTCTGCGAGAGGCATTATACTCCCCAATGGCCGCTACTTTAAACCAAAGTTCTCTGTTACATGTCAATCCATTGGGATTGTATACATTATGATCTGTGAGTGCCAAAGGTTTTATGTGGGCAAAACCAAACGCCCCTTTTTCTGCAGGGTCAGAGACCATGTATCTCTGATTCTGAAGAAAAAATGGAGACGCCAATCAGCCAGCACATGGGTCTACACCATAATTTCGATAGCAGTAAAATGCACTTTTACGCATTGGAACATGTCCCCCCAGGGGATCGTGGGGGAGATTATGATAAGATACTCTTGCAACGCGAGACCCGCTGGATACACACCTTATCAGCTTTAAAACCTCCAGGCCTCAATGATGCGTTCAGTTTCAAACCATTCCTTTAGAATTTTAGTTTATCAGATTATTTTTCACAAATGATATATTGGTTTTGATGTCTACCCGAGCTTGTAAAAAATTTCATGATACACAATCACATCATTTGTATTTTATTATGTTTTATTCATGCTGTGTTTATTCTGTGGTTTTTCCTTTTTATCATAATATGCAGTGGTGTTTCTTCCCAAGCCCATATATGCATGGTAATTGAATATCCATAAAAAATCTAGATATGATTAGATCATTGGATAACTAATTCCCCCCGCTGAATAAGGTCCTCTTCTTTCCTTCTTTTTTGGTCCACACGGACGCCAGGGGCACCTAGGGGCTGGAGTGAGTAATCAATCGCCCACCCCTAGGGGCCCTAGAGGTATTAGACTCCCAATGAGGTGCATGGGTGGCTTTTGGTCAAACCAGCGATATGAACTAGCATCAGTATTCCCCTATCATGAATATTATATATTAATTTAATTTACTAATTTCTGGGATTATGTCAAACATACTCAATTAAATTGCTTATCCTTGGGATAACTTTAATCTTACTAAATCCAGAATTTAGAGACATTTACGTTCTTACGTTGTTTCTTTTTCCGTTTTTTGTTATATTTTTTCCCTTTTCCTTTCCCCCAACTAAGATGGCTGACACGGGCTTCCTGATTGAAGCACTGCCTATTCTATTTCCCATAGGTGGTGATCGGCGCATGCGCGTTGACTTTTTTCACGCTGTGTACGCCTGGATTCTATGCGCCTGCGTAATAGGCAGGCTAGAGCGGAGTTTGGCTGTGACTGGCGCATGCGCCCCAGGGGGGCTCTGTCAGCGCTGTGAGCGCTGGGGGACCGGCGCATCTACGTGGCGGGCGGAGCGGGGATGGGATCCTGGCTTCGTTCCCTTGCTCGCCATTGGCCACATGTATCTATGGGAGGACCTCACTTCACGTCCGCATCCCGGCGGTGACGTCAGACGCCGCCGGGTTGGAGGGACATATATAGTGCGGCTCTATGGCCACTACTCTCTGACAGTGGCTCTGAGGCTCTAAGGGGAGGTGTATGCCTTTCTCCCCCTCCGTGTGCATCCACTCCATCATCCAGGTAATGGAACTTACTCACCAGTTCAGGTATATTCACTGATGGTGATTAGTAGTGTGACTATGAGTGTTCTTATACTATTGTTCATTTTTTATAGCTTATTGGGGCTGTTTGAACATGGATCTCCCTTTCTGACATGTAAGGGTTGCCAGTTGGAGTACCACCTAGTGGAGATTTTTGAGCATTGCTCTCCCTTCAATTCAATTTTTTGTTTATAAGGCTATATTAGCCCTTAACAATACTCCTTGATTCAACTCAAAGGTAAACTAAACCCTTAATCTTTTGTGATAGTTGCCCCTCTATTTTTCTATGAACAACTCAGAAACAATTTGTTAATAATCTGTTTTCCTTTCTAATATCTAGCTTTCGGCTATTTTACTCCACACATTGGCCCCTCTGTGGACCATAATGGTTTGTCTGCTACTTTTCTTCAAACTTAAATGGGCTTGGTAAGCAAATCCCACTTTTTGATGATTTAATCCTTTCTTTATACTGATGGCTTGCTCACTAATTGTGGACATATAAGTCAACCTATAATACATACAATACAATTATCATAATTAATTGTTTAAATTGTTTAAATTATTTGATTATTGGTTTCATAACCACAGACATTTGTTTTTCATTATATGATTATATTCATTCCTTATGTATGCAATCAATTTTTGTTCTTCATTATTATTATTTTTATTATTTCATTTTTATTCTTAAATTTAATTTTGAAACGTCCTTGAATTATCTGACTTGTATATTCTTTCTTTCTCTCTTATTCATAGTATGCCACATATGTACCAAAAACTCCTGATGAAGCTCATGAACTGAGCGAAACATGTTGAGTGGTATTCATTAAGTGGTTTATTCAAATATCATATCACTATTGATTGATTCAGATTGAAAGATTGTTTGTTTTTAGATGTCTTGGTGATACTTGTAATAAAGTTTTGAATAAAAGATCAATTTTAGACAGTTTGGTATTTTGCATACATTATTTATTTGGTCCAATTTGACACTTGATAAGCACCTTAAAAGTCCCAGGGGTAACCTTACCCCAATCCCCTTCTCTTTCATTCTTATCTAATAGGGATGTGGTGCTAAGGGTTAACTGTCCCTGCCCTCTTAATATATGCTTCCCCTCTAATGAATATGATTTCCTTGGGCTAGCTTTTGCTTTTAAAGTGGAACTCCACACTCCATTCTCCAATGCTCTAGTCTCCCCCCTCTAATCCCTTGGATTTGTATGGGCTAGCTTTTACTTTTAAAGGGGAACTCCACAATCCAGTCCATTCTCAAAAGGCTGTGAGCTGTCTTCATCAATCCAAACCACATTCTTTTTCAGAGCATACAACAGGGCCAGCTAGGAAAGAGGCGAGAAGAGCGATCGCCCAACCCCCTCCTGAACCCTACAAGGCCACATGCACTCAACATAGCTGGCTGACTTTGGGGCATGTTGGGCTCAGCCCAATACCAACCACAAAGCACCTTGTACCCACTAGTTTAAAGAGGCTTTCCACATTCCGTAAAGCTCCCTGTCTGCAGCCCCTTACAACCCCAGCCTAGGGTTGTGTGGAAGAGGCCCTTGTCTCCCTGAATATGGGAACAAGGTGGTTGACTTTTGGGGTGCCCAAGCTCCTCCTGCACCCAATCATCCACCCCCCCTTTCATGGGCTGGCTTGCTGTGTGTTTGGCTAGGGGTTTGTTAGTGTGTAGAAGGGGCACAATCGTTTTTTAGTTTTGGGGTGGTATTTTTCACGTGGGAATTCTCATTTTAAGCAGGCTTTTTTTTTGGGGGGGGGGGGTTAAAATCTTGCAGCTGCAATGTAGATTTGTAAGTTTTATGTAAAGCCGTACATCTTTGAAGCAGCATTTTGGATACATGCTACAGATGCACCACTTTACAGGCAGAGTAAGCCCCCCCCCCAAGTTACTAGCTTTTAAGCAATTTTGCATTTTTAAAGGCACTTCTCCTTGTTTTGTTTTTGGGGTTGTCCAAATTGGTGACATTGATATATGTCCCTCAGGGTGGGACCTGGGCCCCCATACCCATTTTAAGGCCAATAACTAGAATATAACCCAGCCAAGTGGGGACTAGCAAAATTAACAAGTCAGTTCCCATAGACTGCAATGGTATTTGTTGTATAACTTTTGCCCATGTTAGGCTCTTTGTTTGCTCCCCGGACCGGTGGGTGTTTGTCCCATCTGTAATTTTGTAGCCTGCTGGATGATGTGCTTAATTTTGGACAGGGGGTGGCTTATTTTGTGCTAGCTGCATTTGGGTTGGTCTGTGCATGGTAAGGGACTTTATTTTTTTGCTGTGGCTTTTGGTGTGTGAAATGCATTTGGGTTGGTCTGTGCATGCTCAGGGACTTTGGGGGGTTTTTTTTGTGCTTTTTGTGTGTGAACAGCACTTGGATTTTTCTGGGCATGCTCAGAGAGTGTGTTTTTGGTTTAGTAATTTAAAGACATCTTTAACAGGTGTATCCACTTTGAAGTTCTATCTCTACACTGGGTGACCTTGCATTTTGTGTGTTTCATGGACTGTGCATGTGTTTTCAATTACCTCATTAGCACACAAACCTATGTTATATAAAGCTTGCAGATAGCACTCTTTACCTTGCCCTGAAAAGAAGCAAGATTGCTTCATGGCCTGCATTTTCTTTGCTGAGCTCGATGGAGTGAAGGGGGATTCAGAACACCTTGCGGTTTCAGGTTATGCCTGGTCATTTGCATAAAGTGAGTTTGGAGTTCCTTGTGCAGGATTTGCTGGAGAAATTGGTTGGAGTGGAACCACTCCACACTCCGTACATCTATTGTATCCAGGACTATGCAGCACCAAGGTACTATGATGTTTCTTTTGTGCATAGCAATTTTTGCACAGGAGTTATTGAGAAGTGTAAGGAATTGGAAAAAGCTAACCATTAGTCTATAAGGCCTTTATAGTGGAACCCTTGTATGCTATGGAGGAGAAGCCATTGGTTGCACACCTGTTTAACCCTTTCACGGACATTGCCTTGGCAGTGGCCTTTTTGAAGAGATACTGCTCTTCAGTGAAGGGAGGCTTCAGGCTGACTAATCGTCTGAGGATCTTTAATGGCAAATTAAAGTTTTTTTGTCAAACTGAAGGTGGATTCTGAAGGGATTGGTGGAGTGCGGCATCCACCAGAGGGTTTCTCTACTATCCTGGTCAACCAACATACTGCAGGAGATGTCATAAGTTTGGGCATACCAGAGATGAATATAATGTGGAGATGCACTGCCGGAACTGTGGGTAGGAGGGACATGAGGCTGGGGCTTGCTTGGTTAAGCGGGCCTGTGATATATGTGGACAGCGTGATCACACAGTGAAGAATTGTCCAAAAGTAAGTAAGGGCTTATGTCTCTTATGCTGAAGCTGTCAGGCGCACTGCTGAGAGTGGACGACCAGTGTCCACACAGGTGCTGTCTGACTCTCCTGAAAGACAGGGAGAGGAGGGGGAGGTGGAGGTGGAAGAGGAAGAGAGTGGACACCAGGGTGTAAAGGAGAGAGTAGAAGTGCCGCCCACCAGTGTGGAGCCATTAACAGTGGAGAGGGCAGTGGAGGAGGCTATGGAGGAGTTGGCAGCAACCTTACAGTGGGAGCCGGAGGTGCAGAAAGCCCAAGAAGAGGAGGTGGAAAAGATGGAGACACTGGGTGCCAAGACCAAGGTGGACACTTTGGAGAGCCCTAAGAAAACAAGGGCTAAGAAACTGAAAGTAGAAGCAGCTGGAATTGAAACAAGTAACCCCTTTGAGGTCCTGGTTTGTGTCAAACAACAGATGTGTCTATAAATTAAAAATAATAATAACAGTCATAAACCAATTGTAAGGGAGTTGTAATTAATATACATCACCATAAAACATATAAACAGAGAGATAATGGTTAGAAATGCGAGTATACATTATATATGAAAAGACACAGTGAATACTGACCATGTAGTATTGCTTGGAGGGCATGTATCTAATGCTGCATCCATAAAAAAGGAAAGAAGGGGGGGCGTAACACCACCGGACGTAGGTCCTGCTCCTGGTCCACAACCCGCAAGGCCTATGTGCCCACCCAAGGCACGGCCACCCGGGAAGCAATCCCCAACAGAGGGCGTCAAAAAGGCCACCGGTAAGTAGAATGGTCCTGGAAAGGCTCCAGTCTGTAAGGAGCAAGAGGTGGGAAGGGGGTAGAGTAATGAAGAGGCAAAAGGAGGTAATATAGAGTTGGTGGGACCCCTAGGGGTATGACACCCCACTAATAGGGTGATAGCCAAACAAAATTAGAGTAGCATACCTGAGTGGGCCCGGGAGGCGGGAGGTTAGAGGAGGTATGAGTGGAGGACGTCTGGGCCTGGGTCCTATGTGGCTGGGTGTAGTACCCCGGCTGCTGAGTGACCCCCGAAGTCGGGGGGTCCTTGGTATTGCAGGCCGGGAGTAATGTAGTGCCGGCCAGCAGATGTTGAGGCACTGGAGAGGTTGAGCAATGGGGCCCGGCCAGGGGGAGCTAGCAGAGTCCAGTCTGCGAAGGAGTTGAAAAAGAAACAGTGAGTAAAAAGTGTGTCCCTGGAGTGATATGCGTCCAGAGTGTGGCTGTCTTACCTGATGGGGTCCCTGGTGCGGAATAATGTAACGAAGGATGGCGTTCTAAATGTAGAGGACGCCGTGGTGGTGACGGAGTCGCAGCCTCTTCATATGGTGAAGTCGCGCCCGCAATTGGTTGCGGGCGCGACCAATGGGTGGGAAGGTAGACGCCCCCCGAGCCTGGGGCGTGCGCACTGGCCCCATTGGACACCGCCACCAGAGTGCATGTGAGCGGTGACGCATACCCCGGGCGTGATGACGTACGCTGCATGGGGCGGAGCCGAGGAACGCCACCCGCAGCAACGTAGTTGCGTCGGGTGCCCCCCCCGCGCCGAGTGGGGAGAGAAACCCAGGCGCCACGCGTCGGAGCGGGGCGGCCCCGCAGCGTGAGGAGGAGGGGCAGGACATGCCCAGCGGTGAGTGGATGTCAGGGACTGTAAACAGGAAATCACACAGGGAAAAAGACAGCAGTGAGTGAAGATGAACTGGGAGAAAAGGACAAGTGGGAAGAGATTGTAGGAATGAGATGGTAGTCAATGGGAACAGTAATCCATAACATGCATAAAATATATACAGGGTATACCCCAGCAAATCTTCTGGGCAAAAATCTGAGGAGTAAGAAATCTTGCTATATACAAAATGTACACTATATACACAATATGCAACTATGTACAGAGGGGGATGATGAGAAAGAGTCTGATCGTGGTGAATGGAGGGGGAGAAAGGAAAAAGGAGGAAGGAGAAGACATGTGAATGGACGTACATATGAGTTAGTGGGGTGTCTAATCAGGTTCCCATTCAGGGCCCCCCGATGAGAAACCCTCCAGGAAGGGTCTGAAAGATATGCACGTATTTAACCCAGGGGGTTGGGTGGCCCTGAGTCTAAAGATCCACCTCTGTTCCAATTGCAAAAGTATTTTGTTCATATCTCCTCCACGTATGCCGGTATGTACGCGATCAAGGATGATGAACCAAAATTTGGGGCAAATGCCTTCATGTATATTCGTAACATGGCGACCCAGGGGTAGGTTGGGGTTGCAGGTTTGCATGGCGGTGATGTGTCTGTAGGCCCTGCGCCAGAACTCCTGGATGGTTTTTCCTATGTAAAAACATGTACACTCACATGTAAGTAGATAGACTACCCCACATGTTTTGCAGTTGGCATAGTGTCTGGGTTTAAAGAGTTCACCATTGGGCAGGGTGATGTGTTTGGAAGTGTTAAGAAACCTGCAGTAATTGCATCCACCACATGTGAAAGTACCTTTGTTTTTACATGGGTCATGTTTTCCCCTGCCTTTGAACTCACTGCAGACCAGCTGGTCTCGGAGAGAACCAGCCCGTCTGTAAGTGAATGCCGGTGTGGGGGGTACGAAGGGGCCAATGGACGGATCCATGGTAAGCATGTGCCAGTATTTGGATATGGTTTTATTGATAGCCACGTGTTGGTTTGAAAACCTAGTAATGATGGAGATAGGTTGGGGTTTGGGTTTTTTTGTAGAGGGATTGTATAGTATGTCATTACGTGTTCTGGTGCAGACCCTCCTATATGCTTTTTTGAGGCAAGAGTTGGAGTAACCTCTAGCGCGTAATCGTGTTTGTAAGATTTTAGCTTCTCTGATGAAAGTAGTGTCATCCGTACAGTTCCTTCTAGTGCGGAGGTACTGGCTGTACGGAATGGAAGCTATGAGTGGCTGGGGGTGGAAACTGCTGGCATGAAGTATGGAGTTGCCTGCAGATGATTTCCTGAAGAGGCTGGTGCTGAGGGAGCCCTCGCTATCCTTGTAGATGGTGACATCAAGGAATGTGATCGACTTGTGGTCCCAGGTCATGGTGAATGATAGGTTAAAGTCGTTATTGTTGAGTGAAAGGAGGAATGCGGGTAGTAGAGATGTGGGCCCATTCCACACTAGGAGAACGTCGTCAATGTAGCGATACCACATGACGACGTTCTCCATGTACGGGGCAAGGTGCGTAGATGCCTGTATCATGTGCTCCCACTCCCCCAGGTACAGGTTGGCGTACGACGGGGCACATGAAGTCCCCATCGCAATGCCCTGCACCTGGAGGTAGTGGGAGCCATTAAATGTGAAAAAGTTGTGGGTCAGAATGAATTCAAGTGCTGCTAGTAAGAACTCGTTGGTCTTTTGGTTGTACTGACTGTTGAGTGAGAAAATATGTCTTATACATGAGAGGCCCTTGTCGTGTGGTATAGAACTGTAGAGGGCCTCCACATCCACTGCCACGAGTACTGACTCGGGAGGAATGCAGAGGCCATCAATGTTTTGTAAAAGGTGTGGGGTGTCCCGGACATAACTGGGGAGTTTGAGGACGTGGGGGCGTAAGTATCCGTCTATAAATTGGCTAAGTCGCTCAGTAAGGGAGCCGTTGCCCGAAATGATCGGTCTCCCAGGTGGGCATGTGAGGCTTTTGTGCACCTTGGGTAGGGCATAAAAAGTGGGAGTGCGTGGATGTGGGGTACGTAGAAAGTCCCATTCGGCCTTGTTGATAATGCCCTCACTGTAGGCGCAGTCAATCAAACTGTAAAACTCCCTGTGATATCTTTCAATTTTAATTGCTGGTATCTTACAGTACCAGTCGTGGTTGTCAAGTATTTGAGTGCACATGTTGATGTACAGCTCATTGTCCATCACCACAATATTTCCTCCTTTGTCGGAGGGTTTGATAGTGATTGTGGGGTGGTCCTTGAGTAAGCGGAGGGCCTCCCTTTCGGGTCTCGTTAGGTTGTCCTTTCTAGGGTCTGGGGATTTGATTTTGCAGATATCCCTGGTGGCGAGTTTGACAAAGGCGGCAACATTGGGGTTGGTGTTAAGGTTGGGAAATTTATCAGATTTGTTTTTGAGTACACATGGTGGTGGGGGGGGGGTCCGATTGATCAAAGCAGGCCAAGCAGCTGTTCCAGGTCGATACGATCAATTAGGTCTGGTGTGTCGTTCTCCTCGAGGAGTTCAACAAGAGTGTCAAGGGCTTTGAGTTCATGTTGCTCAAAATTAGGTTTTGTAGGTGTCTCTTTGGTGTACATTTGCTTCAGTATTAAGTTTCTGGCAAAAAGTTGAATGTCTTTGATGACCTCAAACTGGTCTAGATCCTGGTTGGGACAAAAGCTTAGACCCTTGGCAAGGACTTTGGTCTGTGTGTCTGATAGGGGGTAAGATGACAAGTTGATGACGTTGAGGTTGTCTAAAGTAGGTGCAGTGGTGGAAAAAGGTTCAGTTCTTACCTGATCCGTGAGTCATAATGGCTCGGAGTTCGATGGAAGTCCACCGCTGCGATTGTCAGGGTGGACTTGTAATGGTGGTGCTTTGGTACCTGAGGATACAATCCTAGGAAGCAGGGTGTTAGTCTCAGATTGAAATGACGGAGTGGGATTACTGCTAGGTATAGGGGTGTCATGTCTATCTAGGAGAGGTTCTGTAATGCGTATTTTATGTGATTTTTCTTGGGAGCTGTGACCTTGTGAGTCTCTCTTAGTTTTCCTTGACTTGTTGTGGTAAAAGGGTTTGCGGGAGGAAGTAGATGATGCAGAGGATGCATCAGAGAACCCTGGGTCCTGAGTGTTATATTTGGTTTTGGGGTGAGGTCTATTTCTGGGGTTGGGGTTCTTCCAGTGATAGGCTTTAAGTTCCTGGAAGGCCCTTGAGTCCCTGAGGAATTTATTTTCTTTTTTTATTAAAACATCACGGTTAAACCGTTCAAGATGTTCATTGAGTTCTTTGTCTTGTTGGTTGTATTGGGCATGGGTCTTCAAGGTGGATAGTTTGGTATAGAGGGGTTCCAATTCTTTGTCTATTTGTGTGATAGTGGTCTTATATTCATCAATGAGGAGCAACATCATCCTATTGGAGCATGTGGAAAGGTTGTCCTCCCAGTCCCTTTTGAACTTGGATCCGATGCTCTCCATTGTGGGGAAAATCTGGATCCTAAGGCCAAAGGGGTTGATATGGTTGCTAAGGTATTGTTGAAAAGAATGGATGTGCCAATAGTTAAGGGATTTTTTCTCCAGTAATTTTCTCAATTCAGAGAAAGTGGAGAATAGTTCAGAGTCAATTTTTTCTCTCTGTGTGAAATTCCTGTAGTGTCCTGACATTACACTGTCCCAATTTTGGTGGGTATAGTTGGTCATAGTGGTGGTGCAAAACCGTAGTTTGCAATAATAAAATGTAGGTTCGTAAGGTTGGATAGGCCAACCGGGCACCTGGAGAGGAATCGTGGGTATTTGCTACCCGGAAAGTTTGAATAAGCAGGGGTTGGTGCTAGGTTGGTCTAGGGGTAGGTGAACCCACATCCCAAGTTAAACTTGCTTTGTGGAAATTGATCCTCTAATGGGACTTTAGAAGGAAACACCTACTCATAGGTTATAAAGAGTATGGAGGATATAAGGATTGTATGATAAAGTGTTTATTAATAGTATAGATCTTTAGATGGATCTGTGGTACAAGGGGTAAATATGCAGCAAGCGTGATACATACAAAAATTGGCAATACAAACATGCATAGAATAATTCACAATCCTAGAACTCCAATACACATAGAACACATATGCGGGGAGTACCCGACGCGTTTCGAGCTATGCTCTTCCTCAGGGGTATCAGATTGGAATCAGCAAACAAGAGATGTGTCTATAAATTAAAAATAATAATAACAGTCATAAACCAATTGTAAGGGAGTTGTAATTAATATACATCGCCATAAAACATATAAACAGAGAGATAATGGTTAGAAATGCGAGTATACATTATATATGAAAAGACACAGTGAATACTGACCATGTAGTATTGCTTGGAGGGCATGTATCTAATGCTGCATCCATAAAAAAGGAAAGAAGGGGGGGGACGTAACACCACCGGACGTAGGTCCTGCTCCTGGTCCGCAACCCGCAAGGCCTATGTGCCCACCCAAGGCACGGCCACCCGGGAAGCAATCCCCAACAGAGGGCGCCAAAAAGGCCACCGGTAAGTAGAATGGTCCTGGAAAGGCTCCAGTCTGTAAGGAGCAAGAGGTGGGAAGGGGGTAGAGTAATGAAGAGGCAAAAGGAGGTAATATAGAGTTGGTGGGAACCCCTAGGGTTATGACACCCCACTAATAGGGTGATAGCCCAAACAAAATTAGAGTAGCATACCTGAGTGGGCCCGTCAATTTTTTGAAGGTGGGAGGTTAGAGGAGGTATAAGTGGAGGACGTCTGGGCCTGGGTCCTATGTGGCTGGGTGTAGTACCCCGGCTGCTGAGTGACCCCCGAAGTCGGGGGGTCCTTGGTATTGCAGGCCGGGGGTAATGTAGTGCCGGCCAGCAGATGTTGAGGCACTGGAGAGGTTGAGCAATGGGGCCCGGCCAGGGGGAGCTAGCAGAGTCCAGTCTGCGAAGGAGTTGAAAAAGAAACAGTGAGTAAAAAGTGTGTCCCTGGAGTGATATGCGTCCAGAGTTTGGCTGTCTTACCTGATGGGGTCCCCGGTGCGGAATAGTGTAACGAAGGATGGCATTCTAAATGTAGAGGACGCCGTGGTGGTGACGGAGTCACAGCCTCTTCATATGGTGAAGTCGCGCCCGCGATTGGTTGCGGGCGCGACCAATGGGTGGGAAGGTAGACGCCCCCCGAGCCTGGGGCGCGTGCATCGGCCCCATTGGATACCGCCACCAGAGTGCATGTGAGCGGTGACGCATACCCCGGGCGTGATGACGTACGCTACATGGGGCGGAGCCAAGGCCCGCGCCGAAGGCCCGCGGCACGGGAGTCGGGAGAAGCCGGACCGAATTCGGATCAGGCGTCTCCTGGTTACAGGAACGCCACCTGCAGCAACGTAGTTGCGTCGGGCGGCCCCCCCACGCCGAGTGGGGAGAGAAACCCAGGCGCCACGTGTCGGAGCGGGGCGGCCCCGCAGCGTGAGGAGGAGGGGCAGGACACGCCCAGCGGTGAGTGGATGTCAGGGACTGTAAACAGGAAATCACACAGGGAAAAAGACAGCAGAGTGAAGATGAACTGGGAGAAAAGGACAAGTGGGAAGAGATTGTAGGAATGAGATGGTAGTCAATGGGAACAGTAATCCATAACATGCATAAAATATATACAGGGTATACCCCAGCGAATCTTCTGGGCAAAAATCTGAGGAGTAAGAAATCTTGCTATATACAAAACGTACACTATATACACAATATACAACTATGTACAGAGGGGGATGATGAGAAAGAGTCTGATTGTGGTGAATGGAGGGGGAGAAAGGAAAAAGGAGGAGGGAGAAGACATGTGAATGGACGTACATATGAGTTAGTGGGGTGTCTAATTAGGTTCCCATTCAGGGCCCCCCGACGAGAAACCCTCCAGGAAGGGTCTGAAAGATATGCACGTATTTAACCCAGGGGGTTGGGTGGCCCTGAGTCTAAAGATCCACCTCTGTTCCAATTGCAAAAGTATTTTGTTCATATCTCCTCCACGTATGCCGGTATGTATGCGATCAAGGATGATGAACCAAAATTTGGGGCAAATGCCTTCATGTATATTCTTAACATGGTGACCCAGGGGTAGGTTGGGGTTGCAGGTTTGCATGGCGGTGATGTGTCTGTAGGCCCTGCGCCAGAACTCCTGGATGGTTTTCCCTATGTAAAAACATGTACACTCACATGTAAGTAGATAGACTACCCCACATGTTTTGCAGTTGGCATAGTGTCTGGGTTTAAAGAGTTCACCATTGGGCAGGGTGATGTGTTTGGAAGTGTTAAGAAACCTGCAGGTCCTGGGGGATGTTGGAGTGGTGGTAGAATCACCAGCACTAAGCCTGGGGACTCCAGGAATTTTTCAGCTGGCCACAATGTCAGGAGATTCTGGATGATGAAAGCGTTGCGGCCCTGAGGAATGTATGTCAGTTTTCTGGCTTACGTTATAGGACTGGGAACATCTTCATGTGAATGAGCATCAAGCTGGTGTCCCTCAATGTGAGGGGTTTTGTGTCTCCTGCTAGACAGAGTGCCATATTTGAGGACTTGAGGGTCAATGGAGGAGACATCACCTGTCTACAGGAATGTTTTTTTAAGCGACTGCCCAAGCCTCCGGAAGGTAGGCAGTTGGGGTCAATAGGAATGCTGGGGTAGGCATAATCCTTACAAATAGAAATATTCACATTATGTCACATGTTGTATAAGTGCTAGGAAGATTAATTATGGCAGATTTCGTTTTGTTTAACCAGAAGTTTAGGCTTTTTCATTTATATGCTCCTGTGAATAGACAAGAACGTCTTGAGTTTTTTTAAGTTTTGAAGTTACATGCAGTGGGAAGGAGACTTAGTGTGATCATGGGTGATTTTAATACAATCTGTTTTGTGAGAGATCGGATAGGAGTAGCGGAGACTACGTTAGATGTAGGTAGCACCATGATGAATAGGGTAATTTAGGACGTATATCTCAATGGTGCTCATATTGTTCTGGGTTTGGTGGATCCGTATTTCACTTTTTTTTTGGAGAGTGGGCACACCAAATCCAGAATTGATTTATGTTTGTTTTCTGATGCATTCAAATGTGCTAATGTTAAGCACAGGCCGGTAATTTTTTCAGATCATGTGGCAGTGTATGTTGATTTGAGTATGGGGGATAGTATTAAGTTTGGTTTAGGGTTATGGAGGTTAAATTGTTTATTGTTGCAGGACGAGCATGCCAAAGCCCATTTTAGTAATGTATATAGTAGATGGGTTAATAGGAAAAAAGATTTCAGTAATATTTTGGGGTGGTGAGATTGGGTCAAACGGAAAATTAAATTATTTTTTCAAAAAAAGAGTAGGCATAAAAGTAGCAGTGAGAAAAGGAGATATTCTAGGTTACAAGTCAGGTTGGCTACATGCTTGCCAGACTGCAGACAATATTCAGATGCTTTTTCCCTAGCAAGTTCCTTGTCGTTTTTTTCCATATGGTCCATGTATGCGGATAAAGACGGTGATCATGCAGACCTTCAGGACAGGCTCCGGGCCCCCCATCTAAGGAGGATATCTTCTGGTGTATAACCCATCTTTACACTGTCATTTATCACAAGACAGTACAAGCTCGTTTGACTCACCGCCCATGGCTTGTGAGTCCACCGAAGTTGGTAAGAGTATTCTACCTTTCACTTTTTGGAGTCTCTTTATTGTGAGGATATCTGCCTTGGGTCCCCCTCGGTTTCAACTGCACTATGCAATATATGGACTACTTTAATAAGTCTTTATCATTTATATGGGATTAATACTTCCCCACTATTATTTTGGACATTTTCCATATTTCATCATTATCAAAATGTGGACTTTTGAGATTACCATTTGTTGATTTACTTTCACTTCATTTTACTCTTTTATGTATGTTCGCACTTTTCTCAAAAGAAAGAGCACTGCACCTTTTTGATTTAGGTGATGATATTACACTGTTTGTGTACACATATATTTGTTTTTGACCTGGTTGAGGTTACGTGCCACTTGGAAGGTGGTTTCACCTCTCCCTGTTCTAAAACCTTTTTTTTCACTGTATTTACCTTAGCGCTACACTTTTTTGTTTACATATTCCACACAGTCTCAGTCGTTCTGTAGTGTTGGCTGCTGTTTCAATTTATTAGATTGGCGCGGTATTTTATTTATTCATTGGCTACATTATATTCATTTAGGAATATGGGCTTTGACATGGCCGATGAAATAGACCATGTTAGGAAGAGGATTAAAGAGGTATTAACTGAAAGAGGAAAACAAATTATTTTTCAAGCGAGAGTAAAACATCTGGAGCAGGATGAATTTTTATTTTTCAAGAAGGCTTGTAAGAAAAATGGAGTGTTTGAGGGTGTGTATAATAAAGAAGGGAGGGAATGTAAGGGAGAGAATGTGCTGGAATGCGTGACTAAATTTTATGAACAGTTGTATGAGGGCCTGTGTGTTGATGAGTCAGATACTAGAATGAGTGATATGGTAGAGGATAATTTAGATGAGGATGATAAGGTTTTTTTGCAGAAAGAGGTGAACGAGGAGGAGGTGTGGGAAGCTGTGACAAGCATGGGGGCTAACAAAACCCCGGGAGGGATGGCTTACCAAGTGAGTTTTTTAAATTGTTTTGGGATATTATTAAGGGGGAAGTGTTTGAGTTATTTAGTTACATGATGAGGTAAGGTATTATACCCGAATCTATGAGAGAAGGGGTAGTGGTATTAATTTATAAGAAGGGGGATATGAAGGTTTTTGCAAAAATAGTGGGGAGGAGATTATCTAAGGTCATTAGTAGGATGGTTAGCGAGACGCAGACCTGTGCAGTGCCGGGTCAAATGATCTCAGAGAATTTACTTTTAGTTAGGGATATCATTATTTTTTGTAAAGGTAGGAATAGTTTGATTATCCTGACATCATTTGACCTAGAGAAGGCATATGATAAAGCGAATCATGGGTTTTTGTGGGAGGTTTTGAAGCGGATGGGTATACCACAGCAGCTCATTAATGTAATAAAAGGGTTGTATTGGGGGACCAGTAGTCGGGTTCTGGTTAATGGGAGTTTAGGGCGGGCTTTTTTGATTAAATCTGGGGTGAGTTAGGGGTGTCCCCTGTCCCCTACTCTCTTTATTTGTTTTATTGATCCCTTTTTAAGGATGATACAGAGGGATAAGGTGGTGAGGGGCTTTTTGATGCCTGGGAGTGGGGGGGGGAAATTGTGAAATGTTTAGGTTATATGTAAAGAATCAGTGTATGTGAGTCACCGGTGCAAAAGTTTAGAAGATTCTAATTTCCCTTTAAAATTTGAGTTGCTGCATCCAAAAAAAAAAACATTCAGTGAAATGGGATATAATTTGTGATATGTGTGTTTGAGTGCGCTACTCTATTTGCAATACACCACTCTATATATCATTAAGTGTCCTTAAATATGCCAGATATATTCTCCCATAATCAATGTTGTAAAACCATATATCATCAGTTAATTAGTATTCCTACAAACAAGAATAAACTAAAAAAAAAATATTCCCCACTTTCATATATCCACAATACCAAAAAAAGTATATATATATATATATATATATATATATATATATATATATATATATATAAACAATGTCTGACAAACTGTAAAATGAAAATTAATATCACTATCAGTTTATAAAATATTTCAAAAAGTCCATGTGCAAAGTGCCAGTGTGCAAATGAGTTCTAATAACTCTGTGCAGCCTTCTCATTAAATTCCCGCTGTATGTCATCTGTGATTCATCGTGACTTATTACCATAATCGTGACACACCACCACCATAGGTTATATGGATGACGTGGTGGCAGTGTGTCAGTTGGTGGTGGACGTAAGAAGGGTGAAGTTACTTTTGTCTATTTTTTGTGTATGTGCGGGAATGAGTGTGAATTGGAATAAGTGTAGTTTGGGTGTGTATGGGAGACAAGTGGAATGTGTGAAGGATCAGATTGGGAAGGTTGAGGATGGAGTGAGGATTTTGGGTATTGTGTTTGACCATGGAATCAAAGGGGAAGCATGCTGGAATGAAGTGGGAGAAAAGATAGCCAAGAAGTTGAGGTTTTGGTGTCTAAGAAAATTGTCGATTTATGGGAAAATTTTAGTAGTCAAGGCAGTAATCTTACCTTTAATTTTGTATGCAAGCAATATCTTCCCTCCTGGGGAGATAAAATTGAGGAAAATGAATAAGTTATTGTTTACTTTTTTATGGGGGTTGAAAATGGAAAGAGTAAAGGGAGAATGTGAGTGTAGACGTGAATGTAATGGTGGGTTGGGTTTTCCGAATGTGAGTGTTTTTGTTAATACATTATTGGTTTTGCGTGGTTAAAATTTTGAGGAATTATGGAGTGTGTGCTAAGATGATATCTTTTTCGGGTGGGTGGTTGTTTAGGAGATGGGAGTGGATGGAAGGGTATTCAAGGATACCAGTGGTCTACGTGGTGGCACGTGACTACTGGGTATTAGAAAAGTTTAGGGTAGAGTTTAAGTTGGCAGATTTAGAAGAATGGGACAGGGATAAAGTGAAGGTAAGAAAGTGGTTGATAGAGAAGGAGTATGTGTGTAACCTCAAGGGAGTTAATTTGTCAGTGGCTGGGGAAATATGGAAGAAAATGAGTGTGTATGGGGTGACAAATATGCAGAGACAGATAGTATGGATGAGTTTGCATGAATGTCTAGCTACAAGTAGGGATGAGCCGAACACCCCCCTGTTTGGTTTGCACCAGAACACGCGAACACCGTTAAAGTCTATAGGACACGAACATGAATAATCAAAAGTGCTAATTTTAAAGGCTTATATGCAAGTTGTTGTCATAAAAAGTGTTTGGGGACCTGTGTCCTGCCCCAGGGGACATGGATCAACGCAAAAAAAGTTTTAAAAATGGCTGTTTTTTCGGGAGCAGTGATTTTAATAATGCTTAAAGTGAAACAATAAAAGTGTAATATTCCTTTAAATTTCATACCTGGGGGGTGTCTATAGTATGCCTGTAAAGGAGTGCATGTTTCCCGTGTTTAGAACAGTCTGACAGCAAAATGACATTTCTAAGGAAAAAAAGTCGTTTAAAACTACTTGAGGCTATTAATGAATTGACGGTTCAACAATACACACAAAAGTTCATTGATAAAAACAGCATGGGAATTCCCCACAGGGGTACCCCAAACCAAAATTTAAAAAAAAAATTATGTGGGGGTCCCCCTAAATTCCATACCAGACCCTTCAGGTCTGGTATGGATATTAAGGGGAACCCCAGCCAAAATTTTAAAAAAAATGGTGTGGGGCCCCCCTCAAAATCTATACCAGACCCTTCAGGTCTGGTATGGATTTTAAGGGGAACCCCGCTCCAAAATTTTTTAAAAAAATGGCGTGGGGTCCCCCCAAAAATCCATACCAGACCCTAAGCCCCCTGCCCGAAGACCCCCACAACCACTGGGCAAGGGTTGTGGGGATGAGGCCCTTTTCCCCATCAACATGGAGACAAGGTGTTTTGGGGAGCTACCCCAAAGCACCTTACCAATGTTGAGGGCATGTGGCCTGGTACGCTTCGGGGGGTGCTCTCTCGCCCCCCCCTCTTTTCCTGTGACCTGCCAGGTTGCGTGCTCGGATAAGGGTCTGGTATGGATTTTTGGGTGGACCCCGCGCCATTTTTTTTTTAAGCATTATTAAAATCACTGCTCCTGAAAAAACGGCTGTTCTTAAAACTTTTTTTTGCATTGATCCATGTCCCCTGGGGCAGGACCCAGATCCCCAAACACTTTTTATGACAATACCATGCATTTAAATTAGCACTTTTGATTCCTCCCACAGACTTTTAAAGGGTGTTCCGCGGCTTTCAAATTTGCCGCGAACACCTCAAATTGTTTGCTGTTCAGAGAACTGGCGAACAGCCGATGTTCGAGTCGAACATGAGTTTGACTCAAACTCAAAGCTCATCCCTAGTTACAAGGCTGTTTATGAAAAGGAGGGACTTGTGTGTGTCTGATATTTGTCCAAGAATGAATTGTGGGGGTGTAGAAGACAGTGAGCATGTGTTCTGGGGGTGTGGTATAGCGAAAGACATGATCAATAAGAGTCAAGATCTGGTGAAAGAAATAACAGGAGTGAAGGTGAGTGAGTGGAAAATGATGATGTATGGCTTGGGGAAACTGGAAAAAGATAAACAGAGTATTTTGGTTAGTGTTATGTGCATTAAAGGGAGTGTTGTGGGATGCACGCAAGTTGTATGTATATAAAAAGGTTTCATTAGACAGTAAACAATCTATAGGACTTTCCACTTCAGAAAACTCAGAGAGAGTACATTTGAGTGTCCCTATAGAGTTTGTAAGACATGTATTTTTTCTTTGTATTTTGTTTGTTATGTCTTTGCAAAACAGATGTGTTTTAGAGCAAGCATTTTTTACTTTTTTTTCTTTCTTTTTTTGGTGGGGGGGGATATTTTTCCCTGAAATATTTTTGATGTTGTCAGTGTGTGTCGTTTGTAGATTGTTAGTTTCACTTTGATTTGATTGTCTATGCTGCATTATTTTGCAAAATCTTCCTCAAAATGTTGTGACTAATAAATGTTTAAATCCTTAAGAGACTGTCCGTGTGTGGGTGCAATCTTTTTAACTCTTGTTAATTTCCTCTGCAAAATGGTCTGACCTCAAAACTATATTCTGTTAGTGTTTCAAATGACCATTCATGTGTTTTTTGCTTTCCTTGTTCTTTTCCAAGTCCTGTTTTGTTGACCAATAAAATTTTTAACAAATTTTTATATTTTATGTGTTTTAATAATTTGTTTTGCAGATGCATGCTCAATCCAAGTAATGCATTTTACACTCACCCCTAAACAATTTTCATGCAACAGATTTCCCAGCTGCAGCTTAACTAGGCTGGCATGGCAAAACAAATAAAGGTGTGATTTGTCTAAAAGCTACTTTCCTGGTGCCTTCATGGCAGCATATGCATGCATTGTGCATATGCTGCCATGGATAGGCACAAGGAAAGGGAAAATTAAAGAGAGGTAAGTATTCAATTTTCCATTTTAGCGCAGTGGTTCTCAGCCTCATTCCTCAAGTACCCCCAACAGAACATGTTTTGGGAATTTATGTTCGCTAAAATAGCTGTCCAAAATACCAAGCCATTGACTCTGATTTAGAGCACCTGTGCAAGATGAAGGAAAACCTGCAAACATGGCCTTTTAGGGGTACTCGAGGACAGGGTTGAGAACCACTGATTTAGAGCTTTGAGCTAAAATCGAGCTCAAGACAATTCTATTCTAATTGTGGGCATTTGAGGGAAACCAAGTGAGTGTTAGAACCCCTGCTTCTCTTTTTTTTAGGTTGGGCTTTGTCTCCCTTTTCTGAAAATTGGCTTCACTTCCTGTCACATATCCAAACAGGAAGTGAGGATAAAACCCTACCAATGTCTGTCCTTGGGGACACACAGGTCAATCTAACTAATGTCCCCATTAGGCAAATTGCACTCTAGCAAGTGTACTTGCTGTAAATCTGAGGGGAAGCACTGGTGAAGCACTTTTGATTTTATCATCCAATCATGTAGAAGCAAAAATGCTGTTTTTTTTTATTTTGCTTGCCTGTCCCCCTCGGATCTCCAGCAACTGCACCTCGAAGTGCACTTGTAAAGTGGATTTGTCTTTAGTAATTAAATGTCCAAGATATCTAATAATTTGGGGTGTACACAGCAAAATGCTAGAGTGCAATTTACCTAATGTGGAAACTATTTAGATTGACCTGTGTGTCCCCAAGAAAAGACATTGGTAGAGTTTTACCCTCACTTCCTGTTTGGCTATGTGACAGGAAGTGAATAAATTGGAGGAGAAACTGGCAAAATTTGGGAGGTGTCTTCATCCTATCAGGGGTGCAGACATCCCCAAAAACTGGCAAGACTTCTAATCCCTCTGCACTCTACCCCAAGCAAAAATAAGAAAGGATTTCATTTAGTTTAACTTTGCAAAGGCACATTCCTAGGTTCAACTGTGATGCATGTCTATAGCCAATTTAGACCTTGTTTAACCGCTTGCCGACCAGCCACCATAATTTTACTGCAGCAGGTCGGCACAATCCCGCGAACTGTTGCAGCTATACGTCGGCTCGCGGGATCAGGATAGCAGGTGCGCGTGCCCGCTGCACAGCGGGGGTGCCGATGCTCGTGGCTGATGGTCGCAATGACTGCCAGCCACGAGTGATCATGAGCAGGAGAGACAGAACAGGGACGAGTGTGTGTAAACACACACTTCCCTGTTCTGAAAGGAGTGACAGATCGTGTGTTCCTATTAGCTAGGAACCATGATCCGTCACTTCCTCTAGTCAGTTTCCTCCCCCTTCAGTTAGAAACACAAACTAGGGAACACAGTTAACCCCATAATCACCCCCTAGTGTTAACCCCTTCCCTGCCAGTGACATTTTTACAGTAATCAGTGCATTTTTATAGCACTGATCGCTGTATAAATGCCAATGGTCCCAAAAA
Source organism: Lithobates septentrionalis (assembly GCA_037952835.1). Taxonomy (NCBI): domain Eukaryota; kingdom Metazoa; phylum Chordata; class Amphibia; order Anura; family Ranidae; genus Lithobates; species Lithobates septentrionalis. The sequence continues at coordinate 1,425,406 of JBBDGP010000261.1, forward strand.
TGTGTTAAAAATGTCCGATGTGTCCACCATAATGTCACAGTCCCAATAAAAATCGCAGATCGCCACCATTACTAGTAAAAAAAAAAAATAATAATAAAAATGCTATAAATCTATCCCCTATTTTGTAGACGCTACAACTTTTGCGCAAACCAATCAATATACGTTTATTGCATTTTTATTTACCAAAAATATGTAGAAGAATACATATCGGCCTAAACTGAGAAAAAATTAGCTTTTTTAAAAAAAAAAATTGGGGATATTTATTATAGCAAAAAGTACAAAATATTATGTTTTTTTCAAAATTGTCGCCCTTTTTTTGTTTATAGCACATAAAAATAAAAACCGCAGAGGCAATCAAATACCACCAAAGTAAGCTCTATTTGTGGGAAAAAAATGACGTCAATTTTGTTTGGGTACAGCGTCGCATGACCGCGCAATTGTCAGTTAAAGCGATGCAGTGCAGAATCGCAAAAAATAGCCTGGTCATTCAGCAGCCAAATCTTCCGGGCCTGAAGTGGTTAATAGAAAACATGCCTTTCAATAGAAACATTTGTTAGTTCAGTCCTGGAAATCTGCATCTGCTTTACTGTTAAATTCAATAAAAATTGTGTTACTACTAGTATTCCAAATAGATGCGCCACTGCTTTGTATGTGAGATGCGCAACTGCAGTGTGTGCGGAGACATGTACCCGTGGCGCATATCTGGTTCCCAAAGCGGCAGAATGACATCACGCCCCTCCAGGAAGCTGCTTGTTCTGCTGTGAATGTCTTCCCACCACCATGCTCCTCTCACTGTTCTCTGAGGAAGAGATGATCCTTATTTGCAAATTAAGATAATTTTTTGTTTATTTTTACATGGGGTGGTGTTTGTGTGGGTCATGTGTGTATGTCTAAATGATTTGGCCTCAAAACACCTACTTCTTGTGTACAGATTCACTTCCGGGCCAATGTATATTGCTTCCTGCTTCAGTGTGTGTAGGTTCTTATGTCCACCAGCAGAGAGAAGTTGGGTAGATGCCACACTTCCAATTCTGGAGGCATGATAATGGTCTAGCACAGGGTTCTTCAAATTATGGCCCTCCAGTTGTTCAGGAACTACAATTCCCATCATGCCTAGTCATGTCTGTGAATGTCAGAGTTTTACAATGCCTCATGGGATGCATAGTTCCGCAACAGCTGGAGAGTCGTAGTTTGAAGATTCCTGATCACTCTAGCATGTCTTGAAAATGGTGTTTTCTCATGTCCCTTGTATAATGCCTAAGAAGTATCGTTTGAAAAATACAAGTGGGTCAGGGCAACATCTAAATTCCAAATTTGGCACCTAAGATGGTCATGCACTATGCAATCTGTTTTGCCAATCTCTGTACAACTCGATATTTAGGCAAACAAGGTAAGAGCAAAAAATGAATATAAAACACTGCGCTAACTGATTAGGCTAATAAGAGCTGCTGCATACAGTCTGACAAAAACAGTAAACTAATATATAGAAAAAATGCAGCGCATGTGCAAAAGAAATAAATAAATTAAGTTATGAGTTGGTGCTAAAAAAATGTTAACAAGCCAAGGGTGAATTAAACATAATGTCCGTAAAAGGATGTGAATGTCCAACTGCACAGGAGATGAAGGTACTCCAAGGGATGGTGGTAATCTGATGGTTGTCAGAAGTCACCTTGTATCATGAACCGACCACTCAGCAGGATGAGTCGATAAACAGAAATACAAAAAAGACTCTTGAATCCAGATCCCGTGGATTCCCATGTCAGCGACAGGGAAACGCATGCGCATTTTGTCACCAATGACGTAGAGTGGAAGGTCTGGACCATCAAATCCTCTAGGTTGTGGTCTGCGTGGATCTCCGAAAACGACCAGATGGGTCCTCACAGGGGACGGCCGAAGCGTGGATCAGGAGAGTCCAAAAAGACACTTATGAAGCAGTTGGAGGTACTGGTCCTCATGCAGTGGATGTAAAGACAAAAAAGATATGCCTCCACATAGTGCAGGTAAAAGGGTGTTTTTATTGATAAAACAGCCGTATTCAAATAAAAACGTGATCACGAGAAATAAAAGCAAATGGGCAACATGGAGAGTGGTATATGGGCCCGACGCGTTTCGACCTAGGGGTCTTCAACAGGGGCATAGACCACCCACTCCAAGTTGCCATATATATATAACTAAAAATATCTAGAAAGGACCAATCGCAGTAGTTGAGAAAACAAGCCATTTCATTGGGTGAGTATAATCACCTGACTTACTTATATAACACACCATAATGTTCATATATAATGTCTGTAAATAAATAAAATACCACTTGGATGAAAATGGCAAATATAGAGAAATCACCAAACAAATAAATGTAAATGACCTAAAAATCTCTCTGTTAATGCTAAAGGGCTTCGTATTCAGCTATTAATTGAAAGCACTTCTCTGCTGACAGTACAGAAAGGTGTGCCGCCCTGTCAGCCAGAGGAGCCAATCAAAAGGAGATTAACAAAGAATGCTCGGTGGAGCCGCCAATGAGCGGCTATCTATAAGCCGACTACTGTCAATGCAAATCGGCGTGTCAAGCGCACGGAGGAAATGACGTTGCGTCCACGGGCGTGTCCGGCATCACCCTCACACGTGACTTGACAGACGAATCAGAGAGCAAGCATCGGGCCCCACTCCACTGCTCGTATCATACATGCACAGCAGAGGGATGTGACGTAAGGCTGGAAGCGCACCCAGAGTCCCAGCTCACTCACATCACAACTAACGGATGCTTACTGGGGCCAAACAACTGCTCAAACCTGTCAGTTCCAGACAATTAGGAAATGAGGCTGATGTAGAATATCACTCTTGGATAAAATTGGTATTAAGGGCATCTCTATAGCTCAACGCGTTTCATGGATACCTCCAATCTTCAGGAGCAGATGCAATAATCTATAAACATAACATAAGGTAAGTTGGTAAAACTGGCCGATTTAACAAAAGGGAAATTGCCACCTATAGGTGGTTGTGCTGTGATAGTGGACTGGGCCGTTGGGCACCACTTTGGGGGTTTCCTTCCCGGGAGCTGCGATGCGCACTTGGGACCCTCCCTTTCCCCCTCCGCCTTAATTGACGCGGGCGATCGGGTGGACGTCCTTACTGTGCATCGACGCCACACATTCAGCATCCTGCGTGTGACGTCGACATGACGTCATGACGCCTCGCGCTGCTGTTTCAATCTGGGCGGCTCTTGATGGGGGAATTTTGGACCCTTATGCCGGGCGGTTTCTTTCCGCTTGGGTACGGGCGCCTCCTCCCCCCAGTCAGCCGGCCTGCGTGACGTTGGCGGACACCCATTGGACACCTGGGAATATATTTACACTCCACCCCATGTGGAATAGTTGGATCTTTGTTGAGCGGTGTTCACCGCTACAGCAGCACCAGTCAGGTCACACGGGAACTCTTGCTATATTTAGGTAATCACCCTTTGATACAATCCCCTTTTACATTTTTACATTCTTAGGTAATTGGACAAGTTGCATTCTTCATTACTACTGCACTAATACGGAGCACCATCACATTTTATCACTTATGTCTACCAGGAGATCACTCCACCTTTGTTACAATACCTATATTATAGGTATCACTGGTATACTATCATGGATTAGGATGTGATCTTCCCCACTTTTTATCACTTATTTTCCAGCATCACAGCTCAATTGTAAGTTGTCTATGGGTGTTATATCCATAACATCGTTGCTATTCATTAATATTTCTGCTCTCCCTGCCTCTCTAGCCCCTATAGGTGGCAATTTCCCTTTTGTTAAATCAGCCAGTATACTATCATGGATTAGGATGTGATCTTCCCCACTTTTTATCACTTATTTTCCAGCATCACAGCTCAATTGTAAGTTGTCTATGGGTGTTATATCCATAACATCGTTGCTATTCATTAATATTTCTGCTCTCCCTGCCTCTCTAGCCCCTATAGGTGGCAATTTCCCTTTTGTTAAATCAGCCAGTTTTACCAACTTACCTTATGTTATGGTTATAGATTATTGCATCTGCTCCTGAAGATTGGAGGTATCCATGAAACGCGTCGAGCTATAGAGATGCCCTTAATACCAATTTTATCCAAGAGTGATATTCTACAACATGTTTATGATTCTACTGTTTTATATTGGCCTTTACCAATTATTTTATGAACTTAATATAAATGCGTGAGCACAGAAATGTATATCTGGTGGCCGCCCTCTCTTTTTATCATGTTGTTAATGTCATATACCATTCATGTTACCTATGTTACTTTTGCTACTATATGATTGCTATATCCAATAAATGGTATAATCAGGATACTGGTTCATGTTATGCTACTACGTACATGCCATGACACTATGTGATTGGGTTAATTATCTTTATCTCTGTACACCCACCAGTCATTCTCTGCTCATGTTGTTCAATTCGGCCGCATGCTTCATATAAAGTCCCAATTCCCTTTCTTCATTAAGGTAAGAGGAAGACGCACTTGAACAAATAATTCAAATTATAGGAAATCAGACAGGCTCTTGCACTAAATTGAATTTGTTTAAGATCTAACTGATTGCAGTGCATGGTCACCTTTAAAGATCAAGATTTGAAAATATTAAGTTATTGGGTTTAGAAACACTTCTCTGTTCTTTGTAATGTAATTAAAGATTTGGGTAAAAAAAGAAAAAAACACATTTCAAAGATATATTAGAAGTGATAGGAATGGGAGGAGTCTAGTAATGGCGCTAGTCTCGATCCTGAGCATGCAGTGAGAGAACCTGGTCTCTCACCCCGCTCCATGAACAGACACAGACCACCCGATCCATGATCCACCTGGCCGGCCGGCCGACCCCATACTTTCCCCTCCTGCTGCTCTCGGATCTCTAGAAGTACCACAAAGCACGCCTGACAGAACCCTGGAGCTGGAGTGGGAGCGCGTTTGCCAAAAATCACGCTCCGTTCCGTGGAGAGCTAATCAGGCAGGGTAAGTGTGAATGATAGAGACAGGGCCGAACGGAATCCACTCTGAAGATTGCTTTACCCCCAAACGGAGTGTTTATACAGCGGTCTGCAAGGAACAGTGGATCTCCACATTCGCCTCCAGGCACAAACACAGGAGCAGTGCAGTGCAGTACTGACCTGTATTGGCCCTTCCTCACTTCTCCGCTGTACATTCGAGAAGAGATGAGGTAGGAGGGAGAAAGGAGGAAGTGGGAAAGTGTCAGCAACGGAGGATAGTGCAGTGTAGCTGCCAGAGTGTAACTGCCAGAAGACTACTGAGACTATCCTAAAGGGAGAGCTGAGCTGAACCGAAAGGACCCTCAGTGTCCGCCTGTAAAAAGCAGACACTGCCACTATTACTGTCACTGAAACACTGAAACAGAAACTGAAATTGAAACTGAACTTTTTGTACTGCTAACCTTTTTCTTTTGTTTTTTTTTCCCCCCTTTGCTACTATCTGCTCCATTGTATTACTGTATATTGCATTAAAGTGCAGTAAGATCTAGGAACCAGGAAAAGATCCAGGAAAATAACCCCTATCTGCCTGCATACCCTGCATACCCTGCATTTCCTGCATATCCTGCATACCCAGTGAAGGTGAGCCAACGAGCTAATGAAACAGGCCTGGCTACCCGAAACTGACCGATACTGAATCAATCCACAGCAAAAAAAGGGAATAGGAGACAGTGAGTACAGCAAAGGAAAAAAAAACTATATATATGAACTAACAACTAATGTACTGTATGCAAAGAACTGTTTTGTTTAAATGCTTACCTCTCCGTCAATCTGAGAAAGCATAAATCATATAACCAAATATTAAATCAAATTATATTATCAAAGAGACTTTATTGTGACAATCTTAGAATTTATAGCGCTCCTTTCCTAACTTTCCTTTGCCTATCTGCCTATCTTTCTATATATAAACAATTATTTAAGCCTGTAAAAACCCTACAAAAAAGTCCACCTCCCCACTAATGCATTTGAAAGATAACGCATATTTTTACAAACTAGTGGTTTAATATCAGAGATTAATAAATTGAAAACATGACCAGGAAGAAATTTAACTGAGGGGAAACATGAGGGGTAAGGCAGCAAGAAGAAGAGCGATCCCTAAATCACCCCGTTTAAGTCTGTCATCTAGTCCGGGTCCTATGAATAAATATGTTACTCAGGGAGGTAATGCACCTAACGGAAAAACAGCAGATTATTAAGAGCAGCCAGATAGAGAGCAAGGAAAAAAGAAGGAAAGGAATAAGCCCAAAACAGACGCAGAGTCAGAGTCAGATATTCTATCAGAACCCAGAATAACCCAAGAATCTGATACAGAAGACAAACCAAGGGAGGAGGAAGAACATCAAAATAGAACCCCGTTACCAACAAAAATCGAAATGGAATCCATGTTTGTGGAAAAATCGCTAAAAACGGAAATGGAAAGAATCCATAAAAATCTGGGTCATATACTGCAACGAGTGGAAGAAATGGAAAAAAGAAACCGAATCTAACAGTACCAGTATAAGAAAACTCGAAGACAAACTTATAGCTGTTAAAAAAGCACAACAAGAACAAGCATACAAACTAGAGGATCAAGAAAACAGGGATAGAAGAAAGAACTTAAGGATACACGGGGTCCCAGACACCTCTCAAAATGAAGATCTAACAGAAATAATAAGGAAAATCTGTAATCCACTTCTGGGAAAAGAAATAACAAACCCAATAAAAATTGAGAGAGCGCATAGACTAAGAAGACCAAAAGATATCCCGCAGGAGAACCCAAGAGATATTATAGTACGATTTGAATACTGGGAAGAAAAAAATCAGCTGTGGAAAAATCTGAGAGATAAGCCGCCAATAAAGCTCAATGTTAACAATATCCAAATATTTCAAGACCTGTCACAGGAAACTTTGAGAAGAAGGAGGACATTAAGGCCATTGTTGGCGATCCTGCAGGAATACGGAGTTCAATACAACTGGGGCTTCCCCTCATGCCTGATTGGCAGAATAAATGGGCGTACAACCAGACTTAGATTCATAGAAGAAACAGCTGAATTCTGCAAAAAATTAGCGATTCCAACACCAGAAGACTGTTCGGAGAAAACGTCAGAGCAAGTGACACAGACCTAGAATGAAATTATTTTTGACAGAGTAGCGAGAAGAGAGGGGGGATACTTTTTTTTTTCTTTCCTTCCTCTATTCATTGGACACTGAGAGGGGAGGAAGGGGGGAGGCCCCAAAGGGTGGAATCGGGAGACAACAGATAAGATTATTCTGAATAAAAGGGGTCTAAGAGACCTGGACTCTTGGCATGTTCGGAAATCTCCTCACTAAATAGGAGGGGAGACTTAGACAGTGCCATATAGAACTCCACCTCAGGCAAAAAAAGAGCAGGGGGACAAGGGTGTCCCTAAGGGATTGCTCCAGACCATGGGGTCAAAACACCAACAGAGAAGGGGGGGGATGGGGAGGTGGGAGGGGCAGAGATAGAAGGGGGAAAGAGGGGAGGGGGGAGGGAGGGAAGACCTGTTTTTCTTTTCACAAAAGTTGGTTTATTGGTATAAGAAAAGGGAATAGGAGGAAAAAAGATAAGATCAAAAGGGAGGGGGGGGGGGAGGTAAGGGGAGAGAGGGTGGGTAGGAAAGGGAGGAAGATCTGTTTATCCAAGTGCAAAAATTTGTCTATCAAAATCACATGACTGATGTCAACTTAATGACGTATAATGTAAGAGGGCTGAACTCTGAATGGTAGCAAAGGGAGTGGCAATAGGAATAGACAAAAATATTTTATCCTTGAAGAAAGGAAAGTCGACCCTGACGGCCATTTTTTGTTTCTGAAAGGGCTACTCCAAGGGAAAAAATATACATTAGCAAACGCATATTGCCCTAATAGACACCCCAAAACATACTTAAAAGGGATCCTCAATGCCTTAACAGAGTTTAAAGAAGGTCACTTAATAATGACAGGAGACTTCAATTTTACCATGGACCATAGCCTTGATGGTACGTCTGGTGCACTGACTAGTGAAAATAAACAATTAAGATTGATAAAAAAAAAAAATGTTCGCTCAACAAATAGTTGATTTATGGAGAATAATGCATCCAAGTAAAAAAGATTTCACATTTCGTTTGCCAGTGCATTGCACATACTCAAGATTAGATTACATACTGGTGGATCATGAAGTACTGGAGTATGTAGTAGAGGCATCAATTGGAATAATGTCTATCTCGGATCATGCTCCTGTAATGATAAAGATGAGATTTAATGATAAAGAATATAAAAAAGGAGTTTGGAGATTAAATGAAGATCTTATAGAAAATGAGGAAGAAAGAAAAACAATAATAAAGGAGATAGATCAATACTTCAGTATAAATGATACACCAGATGTGACAAAGGCAACAATCTGGGAAGTCCATAAGGCTTATATCAAGGGAAAGTTGATTTAAATAGGAGCAGGGAAAAAAATAAAGAGAAATGAATATGAAAAAAGTACCAAAAGAATTATATGGCCTAGAACAAAAGCATAAAACACAATTAGATAAGGCAACACATCAGAAGATCGTCATAAAAAAGGATCATTTAAGGGATCTGATGGAACAAGAAACTAGAAAAATATTCAAAAATGTAGCAAAAGAAAGATATATGTGGGGAAATAAGCCCTGGAAATACTTAGCAAAAATTTCCAAAGAGAAAAAGACTCAAAATTAAATAGAAAAAATAAAGAATGGAAAAGGTGAAATGAAATATAAGACAACAGATATTGCAGATGCTTTTGCTACATATTACAGTTCATTATATGCAATACAAAATAGGGAGACACATCATGAAGAAGAGATTAGGAAAGTTAAAATACAGGAGTATTGTCACGGACTAATACTCACCGAGGCCGAGATGCCGAGAGCGGCTCGCCCTTACGACCACGCGCATCCAGACCCCCGAAATGGGTACAGGAAGCTGAGGGCACGCGGAGGCACGGGCTTCCGGTAGATAGTAGGTTCCAAGATTGGAAGCGGGTGCTCTGGGGTCTGCAGGAGAGACCGGAGATCAGGGCGGAGTAAGGCAGAGGCAGGACTGGAATAATAAGCAGAGGTTAGATGTATAGCAGGTAGTGATCAGGGTATCAGGTAGTCCAGTAATGTAGTGGTTAAACAGGCCAAGGTTTGGTACACAGAGCAGGCAAGGGTATTGGACAGTCCAGCGGAGTAGTGTTTTACCAAGCCAGGGTTCAGTACACAGAGTAAGCAGGTAATGGGATAATCCAGCAGAGTAGTGGTTAAACAGGCCAGGGTTCAGTACACAGAGCAGGCAGGTAATCAGGACAGTCCAGCAGAGTAGTGGTTAAACAGTCCAGGGTTCGGTACACAGATCAGGCAGGTAATTAGGGCAATCCGGAAGAGTAGTTATTTAGACAAGCCAAGGTTCAGTACACAGGCAGGCAGATAACAGAGGTTTACACAGGCACAGGGAACAGGGAGAGCTGACAACAAACCAGCAACACGACTGGGCGCTGGAGCCGTCAGAAATAGTCTCCCTGCCCGGCGAGCGCGTCAGTGTGACGCGCTACCGGGCACCCGCATGGGCGACGGCGCGCACACGAGGTCCGCCGTGCACCCGCGCGCGCCGCACCATCAGGCCGCGGACGGGTGTGCGGCGAAGCGCCAATCCCCCGCGCATGCGCACCGGAGCCCGGCGAGCGGAGACGCTCCCTGGCTCCTGACAGTGCCCCCCTCCTAAGGGCGGACACTGGACGCCAAGGCTAGCCATCAATTCTGGATGATCTTGGTGAAAAGTTTGAATTAACCGTGGAACGTGCAGATTCCTAGCGGGCTCCCAAGAATTATATTCAGGTGGGTACCCCTTCCATTGAATCAGATACTGTAGCTGCCTGCCCTGCCTGCCCCTGCCTGCCTGAAAGTTAGATTGCAACGAGGTTATCCTATCCTGGACTGCAGGAACTGCCATTTCAGGAATGTTGTTAGCAAAGGACGTGGGATGGAACCCACAATTGGCCCAGAAGGGAGTCTGGTTGGTAGAGGCATGAATTGAATTGTTGTACGCAAATTCAGCGTAGGGAAGAAGACTCGCCCAATCATCCTGAGAACCCGAGCAGAAGCAGCGGAGGTATTGCTCTAACGTTTGGTTGGTCCTCTCCGTCTGGCCATTGCTTTGGGGGTGATAGGCTGAAGAGAGACAAACGTTGATGCCCAGGGCCTTGCAGAGTTCCCTCCAGAATTTGGACGTAAATTGAACGCCCCTATCTGACACGATGCTTCTTGGTATCCCATGGAGCCTAACAACCTCTTTTAGGAAGACGCTGGCTGTGTCTACGGCAGAGGGAGTACCTCTCATGGGCAAAAAATGGGCCATCTTGGAGAGGCGGTCGACAATGACAAGGATAGTAGAAAAATTTTCTGAGGTAGGTAGGTCAACAATAAAATCCATGGACACATCAGCCCATGGCCGTTCCGGGATGGGCAAAGGTCTGAGCAGGCCCCAGGATTTGGTGTTTGGGCCCTTGTTCCGCTGGCACAGAGAACAGGACGCCACATATTCTTTACAGTCCCTTCTCCATCCTGGCCACCAAAAAGAATGAGAAAGAAGTTTGGCCGTTTTCTTATTCCCGAAGTGTCCTGCCATCTTATGGTCGTGACACATCTTAAGAGCTAAGGGCCGAGTCACTTGTGGTACAAATATTTTTCCTTTAATCCAGAAGAGGTCTTCATATTTCTTTAAGGAGTGCACTACTGGTTCTGTGCATGAGCCTGATGAAGATCTGATGGATGACATTAAGTCGGCCTGAGTTAATCCGAGGAAATTTTGAGGAGAGAGGATCGTGCTTGGTGTTGATATTTGAGAGTCTGCGGAGAACATCCGCGAAAGAGCGTCGGCCTTCCCGTTCTTTGCTCCAGGTCTGTAGGCTATATGAAAATTAAAACGGGAAAAGAAGAGGGCCCAACGGGCTTGACGGGGTTTTAGTCATCTTGCTGTTCGGAGGTACTCATGATTCTTGTGATCCGTAAAGATCATGACCGGGTGTACTGCCCCTTCCAGCAAATACCTCCACTCCTCTAAAGCAAACTTTATAGCCAGCAGCTCCCTGTCACCCACATCGTAGTTGAGTTCCGGTGGACTGAGTTTCCTAGAGGCGAAAGCTACCGGGTGTAGAATGGCCTTCGGTCCCTGTCTCTGGGAGAGAATTGCTCCAGTTGCGATCTCAGATGTGTCCACCTCTAATACGAAGGGTTGAGTCGGGTCAGGATGGCAGAGAATTGGGGCAGAACTGAACAACTTCGGACCACTGAAAAGAACTATGCTGACGAGTTAATTGGGTAATAGGTGCCACGATGGCCGAGAATCCAACAATAAATTTCCGATAGAAGTTGGCGAATCCTATAAACCTCTGTACTCCTTTCTTGTTAGATGGGGCCGGCCACTCTTGAATTGCCTGAATCTTCTGTGGGTCCATTGCGACCCCATTGGTTGAAAGTATGAATCCCAGGAACTGTATGGTTGATTTTTCAAATTCGCACTTTTCCGCTTTCAGGTATAGCTTGTGCTGTTAAGTATGGCAAGAACTTTCTTTACGTGCCTCTTGTGTATCTCTAGAGTAGTGGAGAAGATAAGAATATCGTCCAGGTATACAACAAGGAAGTCATCTAAATATTCTCGAAATATGTCATTCACCAGGTGTTGAAAGGTGGCTGGGGCATTGCAGAGTCCGAATGGCATCACTAAGTACTCGAAATGCCCGAATCTGGACCTAAAAGCCGTCTTCCATTCGTCTCCAGCCCTGATCCTGACAAGATTGTAGGCCCCCTGGAGATCAAGTTTAGAGAACCCCTTAGCTGATCGGAACCTCTGGAATAACTCGGGGATGAGTGGTAATGGGTACCGGTTCTTAATCGTGATGTTATTGAGTTGTTGATAATCTACACAGGGTCTTAAGGTACCGTCATTTTTCCCAACGAAAAAGATACCCGCTCCGGCGGGTGAAGATGAAGGACGGATGAAGCCCTTCTTGAGGTTTTCGTCTATGTATTGTTTAAGAGCTTCTAGCTCGGTTTCTGAGAGAGGGAATATCCGACCGAATGGAATCTCGGATCCAGGAAGGAGGTCGATTGGACAGTCGTAGGACCAATGAGGTGGTAGGCGGTCAGCCATATGTTTACTGAAGACCTCTTGAAACTCAAGGTACTCGGAGGGAACATGTTGGAGATTGCCTGATGGCGCAACCATTGTGGCACAAACTTTGGGAGCCGGGAGCAAACAGTGCTGAGAGCAATACTGAGAGGAGAAGGATACTGCCTTAGTGCTCCATTTAATCTGTGGATCGTGAGCCTGTAACCAGGGTAAGCCTAGTAAGAACTCCCGGTGGCCGGAATCGGTGATTACTGGAATAGGTTGGGTCTCCTGGGTGATGGGACCTGAGCAAGGAAGGGATCCGTCGGCCAGATGTATTTGTAGATCCTGCTCTTTAGTTTGTAGAGGAATATTCAAACTGTGCGCCAAGGCAGAGTCTATGAAGCAACTGCATGCTCCGGAATCAATGATGGCCTGCAAGCGTGTCTCCCCTTCCGGAAGCTGTAGGGAAATAAACAACATCACGTAAGTCTTGGGAATGTTATTGTTTGGATAGTTCAATACCTTTGGCTGAGGAGACTTACTGGGCCTGATCGGACAGCTGCGCAGGAAATGTCCGGTTCCTCCGCAGTAGAGACATAGGTTAGACTGTCGCCTGCGTTGCTTCTCTTCGGAGGTTAGCGGGCCTCGAACCAAGCCGAGTTGCATTGGTTCGACCTCAGGGACCGGTGCAGCAGCAGCTGAAGTTGAGGTCGGGGTTTGTGCGGAGTGGGGTCTTGGCAACGCCCAGGTGGGGCGTGGCCCCTGGAACCGCTCTGAGCGTCGCTCCCGCAGTCGCCTATCTAGCTTGGTGGCTGCTTGAATGAGTTCTTCCAGGGAAGCATGGGTTTCCATCCTAGCTAATTCGTCCTTGAGTAACTCGGACAAGCCTTGGCGGTACTGATAGCGTAGGGCCGGCTCGTTCCAATTTGTATCGGCCGCCCACTTACGGAATTCCACAGTATAGTCCTCAATAGGTCTCCTTCCTTGGGACAGATGGTGCAGGATGGCCTCAGCTGTAGCCATACGCTGCGGGTCATCGTAGAGCTGGGACATGCTCTCAAAGAAGGCCTCGATGGCGTTCAGGACAGGACTGCTCTGTTCCATCAAGCCGTGGGCCCAAGCTTGGGGTTCTTCGGATAGTAAGGAAATCGCAAATCCCACCTTGACGATTTCTGAAGAGAAGGTTCTCGGCTGTAGAGCGAATTAGAGGGAACATGCGTTTTTGAAGGCCCTAAACTTCTTACGGTCCCCCGAGAACCGTTCTGGTGCAGGGACCCTGGGTTCGGGAAGTGCCATGACGACGGTGGGGTTGGCAGAAGCCTGAGGGAGCGGACCCCCACTGCTGGGTGCAGGAGCTGCAGCTGCGGAGGGTAGCGACCCTGTGATCTGCTGAAGACGGTTATCAATTTGGGTATAACCTTCCTGTAATTTCTGTACTGAGTCAGCGAGGGTAGATACTTGTTGACACAGGATCTCCAGAGGAGAGTGCGCTCTGTCGGCCTCGGACATCTGGCTGGTTTGTACTGTCACGGACTAATACTCACCGAGGCCGAGATGCCGAGAGAGGCTCGCCCTTACGACCACGCGCATCCAGACCCCCGAAATGGGTACAGGAAGGCACGGGCTTCCGGTAGATAGTAGGTTCCAAGATTGGAAGCGGGTGCTCTGGGGTCTGCAGGAGAGACCGGAGATCAGGGCGGAGTAAGGCAGAGGCAGGACTGGAATAATAAGCAGAGGTTAGATGTATAGCAGGTAGTGATCAGGGTATCAGGTAGTCCAGTAATGTAGTGGTTAAACAGGCCAAGGTTTGGTACACAGAGCAGGCAAGGTATTGGACAGTCCAGCGGAGTAGTGTTTTAACAAGCCAGGGTTCAGTACACAGAGTAAGCAGGTAATGGGACAATCCAGCAGAGTAGTGGTTAAACAGGCCAGGGTTCAGTACACAGAGCAGGCAGGTAATCAGGACAGTCCAGCAGAGTAGTGGTTAAACAGTCCAGGGTTCGGTACACAGATCAGGCAGGTAATTAGGGCAATCCGGAAGAGTAGTTATTTAGACAAGCCAAGGTTCAGTACACAGGCAGGCAGATAACAGAGGTTTACACAGGCACAGGGAACAGGGAGAGCTGACGACAAACCAGCAACCCGACTGGGTGCTGGAGCCGTCAGAAATAGTCTCCCTGCCCGGCGAGCGCGTCAGTGTGACGCGCTACCGGGCACCCGCACGGGCGACGGCGCGCACACGAGGTCCGCCGTGCACCCGCGCGCGCCGCACCATCAGGCCGCGGACGGGTGTGCGGCGAAGCGCCAATCTCCCGCGCATGCGCACCGGAGCCCGGCGAGCGGAGACGCTCCCTGGCTCCTGACAAGTATCTTGCAGAGACCAATTTACCAAAAATATCATTAGAAAATGCTGAGTCGTTAGATGAACTAATCACCCAAGAAGAAGTCTATAAAGCTATAAAAGAAACACCAGGGGGAAAAAAGCCCAGGCCCAGACGGGTTCACGATTAAATATTATAAAAGATTTAAAAATCAATTGGTCCCAGTACTATGTGATTAATAAATTAGGCGAAAACAAAGAAATAAGAAGAGAATTCCACCTAGCAAATATTTCAATAATACCCAAAGTAGGAAAAGATAAAACTCTGTGCTCCAATTACAGGCCTATAGCGTTGTTAAATGCAGATACAAAGTTATATGCAAAAATACTAGCAACAAGACAAAAAAAAAGTGATAGGAATGAGATTAGCATCAGAATGGTTAATTAACTGAGAACACCTACTAATTGCCTAACAAGACACATCCAATGAGATGAAATTAACCATTTGGATTGGGCGTGTGCTATTATCAATGAGAAAACCACAGTTACCCTAGCGCCAGTTGCAGTTTACATATGCGGGTATTTATTATCGCTATTTGCGCTTCAACATGCACGGGTTCGTACATTCGAGTAATGACTTTTCCAGCGCACCAATTAATGTATGAACTGGTGCAGTGCCTTCTTCTTAGTAAATCACCCCCATTGTCTCTTTTAGAGACATTTAGGAGAATGAAGCAAGCTATGTGACAAGTGAATGTGCACATGTTATATGACTTAAACTGACTTTCCTAAAATCACTATTTGTATAAGAATAAATAAATGTGACAATTCTGTGGCCAGCTGATAGAAAGTTTACACACCAGGCAGTGTATTGTACAATGGGGGTGCGTCTAATCTCTACTGTACACATACATGGAAACACAGATGGAGGTTCCAAGGGACACTGGGGTTAAAGTTTTCGCTGGAACCAGTATATAAAGATAGTTTATACTGTCAGCTAGCTGCCGCAGTTAGCTTTGTAATATTTGTTTTAAACACAGGCTTGCTTTAACGGAACGCACAAAATCATAATATAATTAGAGCAAGAAAAATTTGCTTAAAATGCAAATGCGTCAATGTAAAGAGGCGTATTTAAATAAACTATAAAAATTAAAAAGAAAAAAGGAATACAAATTGAAATGTGTAAATAAAGCTTATATTTTAGCATACTTTAGCATCTTTATCTGCCCTTTAGAATAGAGCTCTTCTGTTTTCCTGATCTTAATCAATAGTATTATGAGAAGCTAGAACATAAATTAAATAGTCATTAAAGAGATATCAATCAACCGGGGTGCAGCATTAAACCTTCTGTGATTTACATATACTATATATAAAATTCAATACAATGCATCGTTTGCACATTTAATTGTTCTTGTGTTTCTTATGCACAATTTTATGCTACGTTTACAGGTAGGGGCTGGGGGGGGCAGATGGGCTGCTGTTTTACCACCCTCAAAATGCTTCAGTTTAAGCTGCAAATGTAGGGGTGTACACATGCCACAGCTGTGATGACTTGCAAAGAATAAGTAAACAGAGCTCTGTGCTTTAAAAGCACAAAGCACCGCCATCCAGAACTACGACTTCTGCTATATTAAATTGTGGTGTTTTACCATGCATCTGCTGTGAACCAGCCCTAAATGTGCAAACAGTGTTTTTTTATTATTTTTTTTATTTGGTATTCTTTTTTTATATATATATATATAATAGGACATTTGCAGTATATTGTTCAGCACCGATTTGATTTTTTTAGTATTAATTGCTGCATATTTTCATTAAGACATTCTCCCACAAAAGATATATCCAGTAAATAAGGGCTCATGCATAAGGATATATTTCTCCTTCCAGCTTAAACATGCTGTGTGTGTTGGGGCTTTGGAGCCCTTGTGCTAAATACAGTCGCCCATAGGCATGAATGAGTGTAGGCAGCTGTACACAGGTATGCGCCACTACTTGCATAAAGTGGCGCATGTGTACAGACATAAGCCTTGAAACGCAGACATTCTAGGTGACTGTACGGAGCACCAGGGGCTCCTAGGCACCAGAACACACACCATGTTTAAGCCTTAATGAGGAATATGCCCTTGTGCATTAGCCTTAAGAGAAAGGGTATATACTGTATATTTATATTAGGTCTACTGGCGCAAAGCTGCAAATTACCTTTAGCCACTTAGCACAAACGGTTTCATATAGAGGCATCAAAATTGGTACAAAATTTTCCCCAAAAGGCCCTTGCAAAGCTGTATGCATGGTTTAACTACATCCCGACTGCTCCATAGCAGATATACTGCTACAGAGTGGCCATTCTGTTCAGAATCACATATACACACACACACACACACATATATATATATATATATATATATATATATATATATATATATATATATATATATATATGTAATGTGATTCTGCACTTCTGCCTAGGTAAAGCATTGCTTCTGCTGTGATTACTCTCAGCATAAGCCGATCTGTGAGTGCCAGGCTAAGGATGTCCCCTGGCACCCACTGATCATCAGGCAGAGACACAGGACGAAGCTCTGCCTACATAAACAAGGCAGAGCTCAATTCTTATAGGGGAAAGTGATTGATTTTGTGTCCCTGCAAAGCAAAAAACTAAATACATTACTTCCCTTAGTAAAAGCAGCACACAGTTTACACAAAAACACTGGTTAGGCAGTTAGTCCTTTGATCACCCTAGATGTTTAACCCCTTTTCAGCCTGTGTCATTAGTACAGTGACAGTGAATATTTTTAGCACTGTTCACTGTATTAGTGTCACTGGTTCCCATAAAGTTTCAAAAGTATCAGTTAGTGTCCGGTTGTCTGCTGCAATATCGCAGTCCCGCAATTAGATGCTGATCGCCACCATTACCAGTATTAAAAGAAAAAATCATAAATATATACTATATTTTCTAGACATTTTAAAATTTAGCGGTCTCCTCAACCTCCAGAGTCCTGGTGGTGACCCCCAGAGTCAGGGAGAGCTGACATTCCTCTTCAGGGTGCAGGATAATAGGCATGGTGGGTGTTGTGCAAGGTGGAAAGATGGGCGCCAGTCACTTTTAAAAAGGAACAAAGAGAGTTTTATTTCTCTTAAAAGAAACAGGGGGAGAGAGGGGCAGGGCACAGGACACACTTAGGCAAATGCAATAGCAAATTGCCAGACTCCTTGGGCAAAACTAAAACTAGGCAGACAGCAATACATGAAAAGGGCCTTTAAGCTGAATGCAGCGATCTGTATCTGGTAGCAACAACTTCACTCAAAGTATCCCACTGTAGATCCTCAAGCTCAACTCACAGTATCCCACTGTAGATCCTTAACCACTTGCCGACCGCCTCACGCCTATATACGTGAGCAGAGCGGCACGGGCAGGCAAAATCACGTACCTGAAACGTGATTGCCTTCCCGCGGGTGGGGGGTCCGATCGGACCCCCCCCCGGTGCCAGCTGCGGTCGGCATTTGGTTGGAAGCGATGGGAGACGAGGGGGAGGCCATCCGATCGTGGCCCCCCCCTCGCGATCGCTCCCAGCCAATGACAAACATCCCCTGCCTCTGTATAGTACACAGAGGCAGAGGATGTGATGTCATCTCTCCTCGGCTCGGGAGTTTCCGTTCCAGCGCCGAGGAGAGATGACATGTAAGTGCACCAACACTCACACACACACAGTAGAACATGCCAGGCATACATTACACCCCCGATCGCCCCCCGATCCCCCCCCAATCACCCCCCCCCCCTGTCACAAACTGACACCAAGCAGGTTTTTTTTTTTTTTGTTTTTTTTTTCCTGATTACTGCATAGTGTCAGTTTGTGACAGTTAGCAGTTAGGGTAGTGACTGTTACCCCCCTGTAGGTCTAGGGTACCCCCCTTACCCCCCCTAATAAAGTTTTAACCCCTTGATCACCCCCCGTCACCAGTGTCGCTAAGCGATCATTTTTCTGATCGCTGTATTAGTGTCGCTGGTGACGCTAGTTAGGGACGTAAATATTTAGGTTCGCCGTCAGTGTTTTATAGCGACAGGGACCCCCATATACTACCGAATAAATGTTTTAACCCCTTGATTGCCCCCTAGTTAACCCTTTCACCACTGATCACCGTATAACCGTTACGGGTGACGCTGGTTAGTTTGTTTATTTTTTATAGTGTCAGGGCACCCGCCGTTTATTACCAAATAAAAGTTTAGCCCCCTGTAGGTCTAGGGTACCCCCCTTACCCCCCCCCCTAATAAAGTTTTAACCCCTTGATCACCCCCTGTCGCCAGTGTCACTAAGCGATCATTTTTCTGATCGCTGTATTAGTGTCGCTGGTGACGCTAGTTAGGGACGTAAATATTTAGGTTCGCCGTCAGTGTTTTATAGCGACAGGGACCCCCATATACTATCTAATAAATGTTTTAACCCCTTGATGGCCCCCTAGTTAACCCTTTTACCACTGATCACCGTATAACCGTTACGGGTGACGCTGGTTAGTTTGTTTATTTTTTATAGTGTCAGGGCACCCGCCGTTTATTACCGAAAAAAGGTTTAGCCCCCTGATCGCCCGGCGGTGATATGCGTCGCCCTAGGCAGCGTCAGATTAGCACCAGTACCGCGAACACCCATGCACGCACCGTACACGCACCGTACACCTCCCTTAGTGGTATAGTATCTGAACGCATCAATATCTGATCCGATCAGATCTATACTGGCGTCCCCAGCAGTTTAGGGTTCCCAAAAACGCAGTGTTAGCGGGATCAGCCCAGATACCTGCTAGCACCTGCGTTTTGCCCCTCCGCCCGGCCCAGCCCAGTCCAGCCCACCCAAGTGCAGTATCGATCGATCACTGTCACTTTTTTTTGTAGCGTTTTGGTGAACTGGCAAGCACCAGCGCCCTAGTACACCCCGGTCGTAGTCAAACCAGCACTGCAGTAACACTTGGTGACGTGGCGAGTCCCATAAGTGCAGTTCAAGCTGGTGAGGTGGCAAGCACAAGTAGTGTCCCGCTGCCACCAAAAAGACAAACACAGGCCCGTCGTGCCCATAGTGCCCTTCCTGCTGCATTCGCCAATCCTAATTGGGAACCCACCGCTCCTGCAGCGCCCGTACTTCCCCCATTCACATCCCCAACCAAATGCAGTCGGCTGCATGAGAGGCATTTTCTTTATGTCCTCCCGAGTACCCCTACCCAACGAACCCCCCCAAAAAAGATGTTGTGTCTGCAGCAAGCGCGGATATAGGCGTGACACTCACTATTATTGTCCCTCCTGTCCTGACAATCCTGGTCTTTGCATTGGTGAATGTTTTGAACGCTACCATTCACTAGTTGAGTATTAGCGTAGGGTGCAGCATTGCACAGACTAGGCACACTTTCACAGGGTCTCCCAAGATGCCATCGCATTTTGAGAGACCCGAACCTGGAAGCGGTTACAGTTATAAAAGTTACAGTTACAAAAAAAAAGTGTAAAAAAAAAAAAAAAACACAAACAAAAATAAAAAAAAATAGTTGTCGTTTTATTGTTCTCTCTCTCTATTCTCTCTCTCTATTGTTCTGCTCTTTTTTACTGTATTCTATTCTGCAATGTTTTATTGTTATTATGTTTTATCATGTTTGCTTTTCAGGTATGCAATTTTTTATACTTTACCGTTTACTGTGCTTTATTGTTAACCATTTTTTTGTCTTCAGGTACGCCATTCACGACTTTGAGTGGTTATACCAGAATGATGCCTGCAGGTTTAGGTATCATCTTGGTATCATTCTTTTTAGCCAGCGGTCGGCTTTCATGTAAAAGCAATCCTAGCGGCTAATTAGCCTCTAGACTGCTTTTACAAGCAGTGGGAGGGAATGCCCCCCCCCCCCCCACCGTCTTCCGTGTTTTTCTCTGGCTCTCCTGTCTCAACAGGGAACCTGAGAATGCAGCCGGTGATTCAGCCAGCTGACCATAGAGCTGATCAGAGACCAGAGTGGCTCCAAACATCTCTATGGCCTAAGAAACCGGAAGCTACGAGCATTTTATGACTTAGATTTCGCCGGATGTAAATAGCGCCATTGGGAAATTGGGGGAGCATTTTATCACACCGATCTTGGTGTGGTCAGATGCTTTGAGGGCAGAGGAGAGATATAGGGTCTAATAGACCCCAATTTTTTCAAAAAAGAGTACCTGTCACTACCTATTGCTATCATAGGGGATATTTACATTCCCTGAGATAACAATAAAAATGATTTAAAAAAAAAAAATGAAAGGAACAGTTTAAAAATAAGATAAAAAAGCAAAAAAATAATAAAGAAAAAAAATAAATAAATAAAAAGCACCCCTGTCCCCCCTGCTCTCGCGCTAAGGCGAACGCAAGCGGCGGTCTGGCGTCAAATGTAAACAGCAATTGCACCATGCATGTGAGGTATCACCGCGAAGGTCAGATCGAGGGCAGTAATTTTAGCAGTAGACCTCCTCTGTAAATCTAAAGTGGTAACCTGTAAAGGCTTTTAAAGGCTTTTAAAAATGTATTAATTTTGTTGCCACTGCACGTTTGTGCGCAATTTTAAAGCATGTCATGTTTGGTATCCATGTACTCGGCCTAAGATCATCTTTTTTATTTCATCAAACATTTGGGCAATATAGTGTGTTTTAGTGCATTAAAATTTAAAAAAGTGTGTTTTTTCCCCAAAAAATGCGTTTGAAAATCGCTGCGCAAATACTGTGTGAAAAAAAAAAAATGAAACACCCACCATTTTAATCTGTAGGGCATTTGCTTTAAAATAATATATAATGTTTGGGGGTTCAAAGTAATTTTCTTGCAAAAAAAAATAATTTTTTCATGTAATCAAAAAGTGTCAGAAAGGGCTTTGTCTTCAAGTGGTTAGAAGAGTGGGTGATGTGTGACATAAGCTTCTAAATGTTGTGCATAAAATGCCAGGACAGTTCAAACCCCCCCCAAATGACCCCATTTTGGAAAGTAGACACCCCAAGCTATTTGCTGAGAGGCATGTCGAGTCCATGGAATATTTTATATTGTGACACAAGTAGCGGGAAAGAGACAAATTTTTTTTTTTTTTTTTTTTTTTTGCACAAAGTTGTCACTAAATGTTATATTGCTCAAACGTGCCATGGGAATATGTGAAATTACACCCCAAAATAAATTCTGTTGCTTCTCCTGAGTACGGGGATACCACATGTGTGGGACTTTTTGGGAGCCTAGCCGCGCACGGGACCCCGAAAACCAAGCACCGCCTTCAGGCTTTCTAAGGCCGTAAATTTTTGATTTCACTCTTCACTGCCTATCACAGTTTCAGAGGCCATGGAATGCCCAGGTGGCACAAACCCCCCCCAAATTACCCCATTTTGGAAAGTAGACACCCCAAGCTATTTGCTGAGAGGTATAGTGAGTATTTTGCAGACCTCACTTTTTGTCACAAAGTTTTGAAAATTGAAAAAAGAAAAAAAAATATTTTTTTTCTGGTCTTTCTTCATTTTCAAAAACAAATGAGAGCTGCAAAATACTCACCATGCCTCTCAGCAAATAGCTTGGGGTGTCTACTTTCCAAAATGGGGTAATTTGGGGGGGGTTTGTGCCATCTTGGCATTTTATGGCCTTCAAAACTGTGATAGGTAGTGAGGAGTAAAATCAAAAATGTATGCCCTTAGAAATCCTGAAGGTGGTGCTGGGTTTTCGGGGCCCCGTACCCGGCTAGGCTCCCAAAAAGTGCCACACATGTGGTATCCCCGTACTCAGGAGAAGCAGCTGAATGTATTTTGGGGTGCAATTCCACATATGCCCATGGCCTGTGTGAGCAATATATCATTTAGTGACAACTTTTTGTAAATTTTTTTTTTTTTTTTTTTTTTTGTCATTATTCAATCACTTGGGACAGAAAAAAAAAATATTCAATGGGTTCAACATGCCTCTCAGCAATTTCCTTGGGGTGTCTACTTTCCAAAATGGGGTCATTTGGGGGGGTTTTGTACTGCCCTGCCATTTTAGCACCTCAAGAAATGACATAGTCAGTCATAAACTAAAAGCTGTGTAAATTCCAGAAAATGTACCCTAGTTTGTAGACGCTATAACTTTTGCGCAAACCAATAAATATACGCTTATTGACATTTTTTTTACCAAAGACATGTGGCCGAATACATTTTGGCCTAAATGTATGACTAAAATTTAGTTTATTGGATTTTTTTTATAACAAAAAGTAGAAAATATCATTTTTTTTCAAAATTTTCAGTCTTTTTCCGTTTATAGCGCAAAAAATAAAAACGGCAGAGGTGATCAAATACCATCAAAAGAAAGCTCTATTTGTGGGAAGAAAAGGACGCAAATTTCGTTTGGGTAGAGCATTGCATGACCGCGCAATTAGCAGTTAAAGCGACGCAGTGCCGAATTGTAAAAAGTGCTCTGGTCAGGAAGGGGGTAAATCCTTCCGGGGCTGAAGTGGTTAAGCTTAGCTTCCAGCTACCTGCTGGACTTCCCAAGCTTCACTCACAGCTACCCGCTGTATTCTTCAATCTTCACCCACCGCTACCCGCTGGGTTCCCATGACTCACAGCTACCCACTTGATCCCTCAAGCTTTACTCACAGCTACCTGCTGTACTTCTCTTCAAGCTTTACTTACAGCTACCCGCTTCACTCCTTCAAGCTTTACTCACAGCTACCCACTGGATGCCTTGGATGAGTTCACCTGGCAATGATCAGGCTCCCCTCAGGCTGATCCCCTTTACAAGTGGCTAGGCCTCAGGATTCAGGCCTACACCTCTGCTGCTGCTCCACACACTACCACCCAGGCCGCAGCCTGGGTGGAAAAAACCCAGATCACCCGACTGTCTCTAAATAAATAGACTATTCCAGCAGCCTCAGTGGCCAAAGAAACTCCTGCTGATTGGCTGAGAAAAGTATATACACTCATAACCCAAATTCACTGTACTCTATCATTCTAATGCCAAAGGCAACAGTGCCACCTATTGTCAGAAAAGAGAAATCACAGTTAAACTCAAGCCAAGGAGAAAACCATTTGATCAAGACTACAAATTAGCCAGGCTTAATTAACATCTAGCACAACAACATTTACTAGCAGCCCTGTTTAGGACAAGGGTGCTACAAAAACTTTTGCACAAATCAATCAATATACACTTTCTCCAAAAAAAGGGAGCAAAATACATATTAGCCTAAATTTTGTGAAGATATTAGATTTTTTATTTTTTTTTATTGGATATGTTTTATAGCAGAAAGTAAAAAATATTGCTTTTTTTTGTTTATAGCACAAAAAAAGAAAGCTCTATTTGTGGGGGAAAATTCCATACATTTTATTTGGGTACAGCATTGCATGACTGTGCAATTGTCAGTTAAAATAACACAGTGCTGTATCACAAAAAAGGGCCTGGTCATGCGGAGGTAAATCTTAAAAAAGGTATAATAATTCCTGTCTGCCAAAGTCATCTGAGAATACACAGTTACAAACACACAATGGGTTTGTAACTTATGTGTACAGCGACTAATGGTTTGTGCACATCATGTTTTTTTTTTGTGTACTTACTATGCAGTTATCATATATAACATTTGCCATGTGACATTTTCCTGGCGACTACTGTTGCTAAAAACCTAATTGGCATAAACTTTTATCAGATCCCAATTGTCAACATCACCGGTAAAATACTCCATAATTCCTGGTGCCATTATTTTATGCTGCCAAAGTGGAAGCATCTCCAATAAACATGTTTATCTCTCCATAACCCAATCACAAATAGAACTATGACTTTAAACATAATAAAATTCAAAAACCTAAAGAGATCAATTTAAAATGACCTATTATTTTTCAGATTACTTTAAAGCGGAACTTCACTAAAAAGGGAAGTTCTGCATCTTTGCATCCCCCCCCCTTCTCTTTATTATTGGCACTTTATGGGGGAGTGGGGGGAGCAGGTACCTGATTTTGACAGGTTACAGTCAGATCACTGCAGCCTTCTGGGACACATCACAGGTCCCAGAAGAATATATGACCATTCACAAAGCTCAGACTGGCTCATGCATGTGCAGTGGAAAACTGTCTGTGAACCCACAAGGCTTCACTGCTGGTTTGCCTTATTAATGATGCCGGCCCCTGGACCCGAAGCAGATTAAAGGGTGAGGACAATGCTAGATCCTTGGACAGGTAAGTTTCCTTATATGAAAAGTCAGCAGCTACAGTAATTGTAGCTGCTGACTTTTTTTTTCTGGGGAGACTGGAGCTCCTCTTTAAAGTGACCTTGTCACCAAGAAACGCATAGTCAAATAGAAGCACCCTGCAAAAGAAGAATACATTTCTGGATGGCTACAACAATCTTTGCACTGGTAAAGAGCTGTGGCTGCTGGTGGAAACCCAAACTCTAGGAGTGTTGGATTCCTATGCCCCCCCCCCCCCCAATATGGGCTGTAGTTCAACAGAGCAGATTGGTGTTGCCTCTTGCTGCAAAGGTAAATATGAGTAATCTTCTTTTGTAGGAAGCTTCTATCTGACTTGAGTTCCCTAGAAACAGGGTCATTTTAACCCCCTCTTCATCAGTGGAAGCCAGTGCTTTAAATGGGTCATGACACCAAGGTTAACGGGAGGGGCTCCCGATCATCTGGTACTGTGATTAGCTGCACAGTGCTGAAATTATTGGGAGCCCACTCTACTGGATCCTGGTAGTAGGTAGTTCACTGTGAGCTGTGGGTTACACCTTGGTTCAGTTCTGAGAGCGCAAATGGAGCACACCCCATATCAGTGATGGTGAACCTTGGCACCTAAGAAGTTTTGGATCTACATTTTCCATGATGCTCATGCACTCTGCAGTGTAGTTGATGGGAAATTTAGTTCCAAAACATCTGAGGTGCCAAGGTTCACCATCACTGCCCTAGAACAAGATACAGGCATATACAGTATGTGAATGTCAAGGTCCATTCTCTTAGCCACTGCATATCGATGTATTGCTGTCATTAACCACTTGCCGACCGACTAATGCAGAATGGCACGGGCAGGCAAAATCATGTACCTGGTACGTGATCTGCCTCCCGCCCCCCCCGTGCCTGAGGCGGTCGGCTTCGTTAGGGGAGCGATCCAGGCTGAGGGGGAGACCACTCATTCATGGCCACCCCCTCATGATCGCTCCCAACGAATGAGAACCTTCCTCTGCTGCTGTATAGTAAACAGTGGCAGAGGAAGTGATGTCATCGCTCCTCGGCTCGGTATTTTCCGTTCCGGCGCCGAGGAGAGAAGACATCTGAGTGAGTGCACAACACAACACATCACAGTAAAACCCACTAGGCATACTTTACACCCCCATCACCCCCCGATCACCCCCTAATCATCCCCCCCTGTCATAGTCACACAAAGCAGTTTTTTCTTCTGATAACTGCATTGGTGTCAGTTTGTGACAGTGTGGTAGGGCAGTTAGTGTTAGGCCCCCTTTAGGTCTAGGGTACCCCCCTAACCTTTCCAATAAAGTTTTAACCCCGTGATCACCCCCCACTGCCAGTGTCACTAAGCAATCGTTTTTCTGATCGCTATATTATGCCCCGTACACACGGTCGGATTTTCCGATGGAAAATGTCCGATCAGAGCGTGTTGTCGTAAATTCCGACCGTGTGTGGGCTCCATCGGACATTTTCCATCGGATTTTCCGACACACAAAGTTGGAGAGCAGGAGATAAAATTTTCCGACAACAAAATCCGATCGCGTCAATTCCGACCGTGTGCGGCCTGTTCCGACGCACAAAGTGCCACGCATGCTCAGAAGAAATCCCGACACGGAACAGCTCGGTCTGGTAAACTTAGCGTTCGCAATGGATACAGCACTTTCGTCACGCTGCAATGTTAAAAATGGTTTAATACAGCGCACTCTCTTCTTCTTTATAATGTGACAAGAATTAAGTAGTTTTGCTGCTCATATTCACACACACGTCTCACAAACGTATTTCGTTACTATTTATCGGGATTCCCTCAATATATTTTGATTTCTCACATCTGACAACATTATTTTGGTGTATTTTTTTTTTTTTTTTGGCTTTAATGTAGATTTTTTTTTTGTGTTTGTATTTTTTTGAAGGGTGTTTGTTTTTTTTTTAATTTTTATTTGTACTCCCGAAAATGTTTGTGTGTGTTTTTTGTGTCAAGTTACCACAACACCATTGATATGTTGTTCTATTTAATCTGTAGGAGATTGTTTGGTGTTGTTGTCCCTTGTTAATTTCACATTTTATGTTAGAAATGTACCTGAATCGTCACCAACAAACTGTCCTTTTTGGATTAAAACACACAGGAGAGTATACTTTCCCAAAAAAATTTTTTATTAAGGGCTCACAACTAAACAAAGAGGGAGGCAATGCTGGAGAAACTGCAGAAATTGGCGAAGCCTTGGACCCCCAGGGCAGACATCAATAATTTTCAAGCAAAATTGGTGGCCTGAGGAGTCCTTATCTAAGGGAGGGCAGTCTGGTCCAGAAGTCCCAGAGATTCGGAAAGCAGCAGATGACATCTGTGTCCCCAGGCTGTGGTCATAAGAGAGACTGCAGCTTCTGTCAGACCAGACTGAACCCAGGGTCATCACTCTCAGGTCTTCTTTCCACACTTCCTTCCATGCTGTGGCTGTGGTGGTGGAGTTGTGGCAGCAGGAGGAGGTGGAGGAGGAGGAGGATGGTCCAACTCAATCACGTCGGTCTTGGGTGTTAGTTCCCCACTCACCCCCTTACTTAGGACTTTATAAAGCAGGTCCTCACATAGTTTGCGTTGACCCTCCTGCATGCCCTGCAGTTTGGTGGCAGCCATGCAGGCAAAGGCCTCTTCAGGAGTGGGGAAGGCTCGGAGGGACGCAGAAGCCTCCTGAATCAGCCTGAGCGCAGAATCCTGCACGGGAGTCGTCTTCCTCGCCCTTTTGTATGGAAGGCGGAGTGGAGGAACCTGCGATTCAGTCAGGCTTCGACTTGTCCCAGGCTTCTCTTGGCTGACACTTAGCCCCGCCTCCTCCTGGCTGCCACTAATACCCGCCTCCTCCTGGCTGCCACATTCCACAGTCTCCTCCTGGCTGAGGTCTTCCTGTGTATGAAAAAGGGACATAGTTTTAGTTTTTTATTCATCAATCACACACAATTTTAACCTCCTGACTGTTGCAAATTGAATGTTAACAAATATAACAGACTATCATTCTGAGCCCAGCATTTTTGTTTCTTTTAACAATTTTGGGTGCCCACTACTGTCTATTGATATGTAAAACACTTTTTTCAATCAGCAATTAGTGATCAATAATAACATCTAATAAACATCATTTATTTATTGTCCAGAAATCAGTAGAACAATGCTATACCTGACTCCAGCTGGGCTCCTCCACTTCTTCCTCGCTGGAAGGCCCAGGTTGGACATCGGAAGCCTCAGCTGGGGTGGAAGGAAGTGAGGAAGGAAGAGTAGAGAGGGATTCCCTGACTTCAGTGTGGTCTGACAGAAATCGCAGTCTCTCATAGTACCAGAGCCTGGGGACATAAACGTCATCTGCTGCAGCTCCGGACCTCTGGGAATCTGTGACCTTCTTGCGCTCCCTAAGATAAGTGCTCCTCAGGCCACCAATTTTGGTTTTTAAATAAGGGATGGTTGCTGTGGGGACCACCGGCTTCACCAACTCCAGCAGTTTCTCCAGCGCTGCCTGCCTCTTTTGTTTATTGTTGTAATGCAGGTGTCTCACCTGCCACAGACAGGGCAGCTCCCTGTACTTGTCTATGAACAGGGGGAGGAAGTTGTGGTCGTTGAACCCATCCATTTTCTCTGCAAGACACAACACAAGACAAACCCTAAGGTCAGGCCAAACTACCCTAATCTTGTTAAAATATAGGCTTCCATTTCGAAGCAGTATAGGCGCAAGTTTAGATCTTACCTTCACTATCACGATCGGCGCCTCCGATGCTCCTTCCTCCGCTCACAGATCGTACGTAAGACGCACGCGTGTTACGCTTTATACACACTGCGCATGCGTGTAACTCCGCCCGCCCCTGACGTTCTTTCTAGTCTATTCCCCGCCCCTTTTCGTTCTGCGCAGTGGGGGAAGAGCACATGGCGGATACACAGCAGGATCGTTATAATTGTAGCAACGAGGAGGAGGAGGAGGAAAGCACGGATCCGGAAACGTCCCAATCCAGAAGGAGATTTAAGGCCTCAAATATGTCCTTTGGGGAGATGTTGGAGATGGTGGACATCCTGAAGAAGGCCGACTATGACGGAAAGTATGGACCTTACCCCAACCCCAATGTCAGAAAGGCCAAGATCATTGCTAAAGTAGTTAAGAGTCTGCACCGGAAATTCGGGGTACGTCGATTGAGAGATCAGCTCAGGAAGCGGTGGTCGGACCTCAAATTAAGAGAACATGAGCAGTACAGAAAAATCAAAAAAAAAGTAAGTAGTTGCGTTGTGTTCCTATTCTTTTGATGTTTATTACGTTCGTGCTGCCCCATGTGCTTTTAGGAACTGTTGTACAGTTTAAAATGGCAACTTTCATGTTCATGGGCACATAACATTATTCGTTCGTATCAAACATTTTTCTTTCGGACTATAAAATACCATTGTTTAGGCCATATGCATTTGGCCACCATTTTTACGCCCTATACTTGTCTTAAACGAATTTGGTTGTGTAGATGGCTTTGTTACTAGAATGAAATGCAAACTAGATTCTGTGTAAGGAGAGGACACTGAGCAGCTGTTTTCACATCTGGACACTGGAGCACTAGTGTGGGACACAAGAACACCATTTTTATTAGGGGGCCCCACAGGTGCTCCAGTGTATACTATAGGGGGGTCTCCATCTGTGAAGCTTGTACCAAACAGGTAAAGTATTGAAGCTTGACAAAGGACACTGAAAATGCTACATTTTGGAACTCTGCTAAATTTGCCAATTGTACCCCACTTCCAAGCAATGTTTACTATTTCTAGTTCTGCCATCAAATATCTGTGTGCTAAATATACCTTTTTGTTTTACATAGGGGAGAAAAGACTCGGAGGACACCCCTCATCCGAGGAGACCAGAGCCCACCCCCCTCTGGAAGAAGGGGAAATCCCCCCAACACAAGCTGAGCAGGAGGAAGAAGACGTGGTGGAACTAGTCACCACAACAGGTGAATGTCTGCGACCACAGGCTCAGGTAAGAGATGGATGGCGGCATATTTTTGAGACCTAATTTTTTTTGGGGTCCCTCTCTTTTTAGGTGATCGTGATGTTGTGGATCCAGATCCTTTCACATCCGAAAGTGCCCAGATCCTGATCGGGGAGATCATGGGGTGTAATTTACAATTGGAAAACCTCAAGAAAAACATCAATGATGTTATTCAAAAAAATAAAAACATCATTGATGTTTTGGGTCGAGTTTAAAGCCCCTCCAAAACCCTTTGTTTTTTGGTGTGCTACAATGTGCAAAATGTTTTTGTGATTTTTCACAAAGCCAAATTTGGATTATGTACACAGTGTGTCAACATGTGCTATCTGCCATCACGGGAGATCAATGAACGCGTTTTGGGGGTGCAACCCCTTCCTCAATAATAAAGTAGCTGAGAGGAAGGGGTTTCTCATCCCAAACACGTCCCTTGATCCTCCGTGATGGCAGGTTGCACATATTGAAATTCGTAAATTGGTGTGCATCTTCCAAATTTGTCTTTTCCTGGAGTGACTTCACCCCATCTGAATGCAATATCAAACACAGTTCCTAAATACTCATGTCTGATATTGCCTTCAAATTCTAGCAAATGTGAACTTTGTAAGTTCAAGATTTGTGTCTTTCTTGTTGGTTTTACACATGCCTGTTTTATCTTAAATGGACATTTCTATTTTTGATAATGCTACCCCAAAAATTGTTATACAACAAACATGTTGGTTTGTTTGAAAAAATGCACATGTGATTGTGCAGGTATAAAAAAGTTTGTTAATCAAGAATGTGTGGATTATTGTCTCAACGCTACAACACTTTTGGGGTGATGTCATTGCTGTTTTCAGAGAAAATGGGGGTTATTTCCTAAGGGCAAATCCTCTTGGCACTACAAGTGCAGTTTCAGTGCAGTTGCAAGTGCACTTGTAGTTAAAAGTGTCTTTGCATTTAGTCAATAACACCCAACACTGCTTTGTATAAGGTTACACAATCACGCCATTTTCTGGACTCAACACATTTCTGTCAGGGTCAGCTAAAACAAACACAAGCAGTAAATGTCCACGAATAATTTCTTTTTTTTTGCCTTTTTATTATAAAAAAGGCTTCACATATTTGCTGGCATATTAATGGCCCCCCTACCCGCAAAGAACTCCAGGTATCGTAACCAGACATCACGGGCACTCAGGGAGGGCAAGCCAGGACGTCCGCTTTCAAGCGCCGTCAGTGTTGTTTCAGGTATCACTCCGGCCTCAGGCCCAACAGAGCCAGCATAGTTGGCCGAATGTTTCCTTAAAAAGTTATGGAGAATACAGCACGCCATGATGATATGATTAAGTTTATACTCCGCCATATGGATAGGTGTCAGAAATAGGCGGAACCGGCTGGCCAGGATTCCAAATGTGTTCTCCACCACTCTTCGGGCTCTGGCCAGCCGGTAATTAAAAACCCTCTGTTCCGGGGTGAGGGTCCTCATAGGGAATGGCCGCATAAGATGGTCCCCCAGTGCAAACGCTTCATCAGCAACGGACACAAATGGGAGTCCTTCCACATTGTCCTCTGGAGCTGGCAAGTCCAAGGTGCCATTCTGGAGACACCTGTAGAACTCCGTCTGGGCGATGACTCCACCATCGGACATCCGGCCATTCTTCCCCACGTCCACATACAAGAAGTCGTAATTAGCCGACACCACCGCCAACATCACTATACTATTGAACCCCTTATAGTTGAAATAGTACGACCCCGAGTTGGGTGGTGGGACGATGAGGACGTGTTTCCCATCAATTGCCCCTCCGCAGTTAGGAAAGTCCCACCGCTGGGCAAAGTGGGAGGCCACAGTCTGCCATTCCTGTGGCGTGGAAGGAAACTGTAGAGGGAAAAAAAAAAATTACTATTTTTGCACATAAACATGGCAAGCAGATTAGACACAAACATTCTTGGCCAACCTCCAGATAGCATTTAATAAGGGGAATTTAACAACGCCAAAGTATAAGGTACACCTATCATATTCCCCCTCCCCCCCTCTCATGGGCCCTTTCTAACATTATGGGGTGTGTGGAAATCTTGGACAGGTAACCCTCTTCACTTCATTGAGAGATGAATGCCTAAATACAGGATATTACTTGGAACAGCCCCTCCTTAGTTACACTATTTGCAGCCCACTGGACAGGTAAGAAGTGTCATAATACAAAGATATAAATACACACTGTACACATTTGAGCACATTTGGACATTCTGCTATTACCTGTCAAGATAATAATAGGATACAAAAACTTTTAACAGTACCATTTGAAAGTATACAGGCAGGCCATTGCACTACATGCTTTGGGTAATTCATCCATAAATCTGAGCACAAAAGAGATGGGTATAGTGTGTATGGGTTTGGCAAAGTCAGCAGATAGATGATTGAGGATAGATAGAGAATTGGGATCAGCTGACTTAGCAGTTGGGGGAGGGAGGGTTACTAAAAATAATTTGGGGACACCACAAAAAATAAGCCTCTGCCACTCTTCCAGAATTTAAAGCTAAAATAACATTTCAAAACATTTTAGGGGGTGTTTGGGGTAAAGCACTACTATGGAGCTGACAAAATACATTGTTAAGTGACTACATGTGATGAATATAGGGTCTGTAGAGCATGCTGGGGAGGTTAGTGAAGGACAATCATGGTAATTAGGGAATGAGGAAAGAAATACAATATATTAGCACACATTAAATACAATGAAATGTGATATTAAAGGATAAAAATCTTACCTTCATATACTCCTTCTGCAGGACCTGTATGGTGGCAGAACAGGTCTCTGGGATGATGATACCCAGAGCCTGGGGGGAGATGCCTGTCGAGAACTTTAAGTCCTGCAGACTTCTCCCTGTCACCAAATACCGCAGGGTAGCGACCAACCTCTGCTCCGGAGTGATGGCTTGCCTCATGCAGGTATTCTGCCTGCTAATTAAAGGGGTCAGCGAAGCCAACAGACAGTGAAATATGGGGTCCGTCATCCTGAGAAAGTTCCTGAAATCATCAGGATTATTCTCACGGATCTCACGGAGCAAAGGCATATGAGAGAACTGGTCACACTGAAGCAACCAATTCTTGGTCCATGAACTCCTCCCCACCCTGTTCATGGACTGGACTTGTGTCAAGGTCAGGACCCCAACACCAAGCCCCCGCACAGCACGAACTCTACGAGGAGTATGCATACGCAACATGGCTAGAAAACGGTCGGCTGCTCAGAACGAAGTAACAGAACGCACTGAAGAACAGCAAGGCCTGTGAAGAGCGACCTGAAAAACAGTAACAAACGAACTAGAATACAACGTCTAAGTCACGCGGAACTTGCTTGCACGCACTGAAGAGCAGATACAAACCCACAAGCACAAACTGAACGGCAGAAAACGATCTGAAAACCACGAGTCTGAAAAAGCGTGAATCGTCTCTCACCAAACTTTTACTAACATGAGATTAGCAAAAGGAGCCCAAAGGGTGCCGCGCTTGGTTCTGAACTGGCCTTTTCTAGTCTCGTTGTACGTGCTTGACATCACTGCGTTCTTGGCAATCGGAAATTCCGACAACTTTGTGCGACCGTGTGTACGCAAAACAAGTTTGAGCCAACATCCGTCGGAAAAAATCCTGGGATTTTGTTGTCGGAATGTCCGAACAAAGTCCGACCGTGTGTAAGGGGCATTAGTGTAACCGGTGACGCTAGTTAGGGAGGTAAATATATAGGTTCGCCGTCAGCTTTTTATAGCGTCAGGGACCCCCATATACTACCTAATAAAGGTTTTAACCCTTGATTGCCCCCTAGTTAACCCTTTCACCAGTGATCACTGTAAAACTGTTACGGGTGACGCTGGTTAGTTCGTTTATTTTTTATAGTGTCAGGGCACCCACCGTTTAATACCTAATAAAGGTTTAGCCCCCTGATCGCTCGGCGGTGATATAAGTTAGGTTTTAGGGTCAGATAGGGTCTGCGTCGCCCCAGGCAGCGGCAGGTTAGCGCCAGTACCGCTAACACCCATGCACGCACCATACACCTCCCTTAGTGGTATAGTATCTGAACGGATCAATATCTGATCCAATCAGATCTATACTAGCATCCCCAGCAGTTTAGGGTTCCCAAAAACGCAGTGTTACCGGGATCAGCCCAGATACCTGCTAGCACCTGCGTTTGGCCCCTCCGCCCGGCCCAGCCCAGCCCAGCCCACCCAAGTGCAGTATCGATCGATCACTGTCACTTACAAAACACTAAACGCATAACTGCAGCGTTCAAACAGTCAGGCCTGATCCCTGCGATCGCTAACAGTTTTTTTGATAGCGTTTTGGTGAACTGGCAAGCACCAGCGGCCTAGTACACCCCGGTCATAGTCAAACCAGCACTGCAGTAACACTTGGTGACATGGTGAGTCCCATAAGTGCAGTTCAAGCTGGTGAGGTGGCAAGCACAAGTATTGTCCCGCTGCCACCAAGAAGAAGACAAACACAGGCCATGGTGCCCATGATGCCCTTCCTGCTGCATTTGCCAATCCTAATTGGGAACCCACCACTTCTGCAGCACCCTTACTTCCCCCATTCACATCCCCAACCAAATGCAGTCGGCTGCATGAGAGGCATTTTCTTTATGTCCTCCCGGGTAACCCTACCCAACGAACCCCCCCAAAAAAGATGTTGTGTCTGCAGCAAGCGCGGATATAGGCGTGACACCCGCTATTATTGTCCCTCCTGTCCTGACAATCCTGGTCTTTGCATTGGTGAATGTTTTGAACGCTACCATACACTAGTTGAGTATTAATGTAGGGTACAGCATTGCACAGACTAGGCACACTTTCACAGGGTCTCCCAAGATGCCATCGCATTTTGAGAGACTCGAACCTGGAACCGGTTACAGTTATAAAAGTTACAGTTACAAAAAAAAGTGTAAAAGAAACAAACACAAAAAATATATGAAATAAAAAAACAAAAATAGTTGTTTTATTGTACTCTCTCTCTCTCTCTCTCTCTCTCTCTCTCTCTCTATTCTCTCTCTATTGTTCTGCTCTTTTTTACTGTATTCTATTCTGCAATGTTTTATTCTTATTATGTTTTATCATGTTTGCTTTTCAGATATGCAATTTTTTATACTTTAGTGTTTTCTGTGTTTTATTGTTAACCATTTTTTTGTTTTCAGGTACGCCATTCAGCTGCAGCTCGGATTTATTTATCTTGACAGCAACAGCATTTGCTCCCACGATATATAAAGCCGTGACTCCAGCGGAGGTGATATATGCTGAAGCATGGCGGCAGCAGGGGCAGAGGAGCGATTTGCTCCTAACTTTTGGGGCGGATGCCCCCATGCTTCGGCATATATAAATGGTGCATGTATGCCCATCATTAGAAGTGGGTGGATGAAGGGAGGTATTCTAATGGTGGGCATACCCACCAATCAATCTCTTTTTTTTGTTCAGCCCACAGGCTGCATGAAAAAAAAAAGATTATAATATATGCCCAACAAGAACCAGCAAGAAGGGCAGCAAAAGGTCTGCAGTCTCAGGGGAGGGAGGAGCCAGATGTGGGTGGCTAATTGGATCGGCTGCTGATCCCGGGATGCCGGACGTCTCCCCCTCCAGCTCCGGCGTGCGGCTGAGAGCAACCTTGTCCCCTTTGTAGTTCGCCCGCCCCCCTCTCTGGAGCCTGGAGCCCCGGAGCCTGATGACCCGCACCGCACTGCAGAGCACCGCTAATCCCCTGCAGGTATCTCAGGCACGAACCCCCCAGCAACGCCGAAGCACCTCGGGCACGCTCGGAAGTCAGGCACGCCGGGAAGGGAAGGAGGAGGACGGTAGCCAAGCAACGACGAACCACACTGAAGCGCTGTAGCGCTGGAAGGAGCAGCTGACACAGGAAAGAAAAACCCGTGCTGCGTAAAAAAAAAAAAGAGCTGAGTAAGATTGTTTAAAAACGACTGAGGGGGTAAGTGTCTCTCTTTTTTTTTTCACATTACATGAAAGATCTCCCTTCTCTGTAAAGGACTAAGAACTGCAGGTAAAAACCGTGGAAAGTAAACTCATATTACTTATGCTATGTCAGTATTGCCTGCTCACACACAAGATATACCTCTGAAGATAATTGGGACCGGGACTCTTATGCCCCGTACACACGGTCGGACTTTGTTCGGACATTCCGACAACAAAATCCTAGGATTTTTTCCGACGGATGTTGGCTCAAACTTGTCTTGCATACACACGGTCACACAAAGTTGTCGGAAAATCCGATCGTTCTGAACGCGGTGACGTAAAACACGTACGTCGGGACCATAAACGGGGCAGTGGCCAATAGCTTTCATCTCTTTATTTATTCTGAGCATGCGTGACACTTTGTCCGTCGGATTTGTGTACAAACGATTGGAATTTCCGACAACGGATTTTGTGGTCGGAAAATTTTATCTCCTGCTCTCCAACTTTGTGTGTCGGAAAATCCGATGGAAAATATCCGATGGAGCCCACACACGGTCGGAATTGCCGACAACACGCTCCGATCGGACATTTTCCATCGGAAAATCCGACCGTGTGTACGGGGCATTAGTATTGTAGTAACTGAAAGTAGCTAATTGGAGCAGGATTTGTAACAGTGATAAAATCCCCCCTTTGAGGGTCACCAATATAGATGGTTACCCCCCCCCCCCCCGTCCCTACCTGATCTCTCTTGTTTCCCTCATCTCTCTCTTCCTGGGTGTGCCGCTATCTCCTTTTGAGGACTTAAAACTAAAGCAATTGTACAGTTTGGACACAGGGTGTAGGGGTAGCCCCAGAAAGACCAGGGGGCTCCCGGAAACACCCGACCCAAAGGGGCGGGGATTCCAGAAGAAAGTAACCCCTCGGTTGACCGCAAAGAGCACCGGAGAGGGCAGATCATACACTGTACAAACACAATACTGACCACACCGGAAAGATACCCACACCTACACCTACATCGCAGGATCCCCAGGGTGAACAGTATAATGAAGGGAAGGGGAGGGAAGGCGGCCACAGCCAATACGGCTAGTAGCAATAGAACAAGCGTTAGTCCGGGCGCTATAAGGAAATATATGGTCCAAGATGGGAATAAAGGGAGCCCAGGGAATGTAAAACCCCTGAACCCCTATCCAAAATAAGCACACGAAGACAACTAGCGGAGATGGACACCAACACTGTAGGTACGGAGACAACGGAAGAGGCCTCAAAGGCCCCTCAGGAGGACAAACAACTAGCAACAAAAAGGGAGATGGCAGAAATGTTTGAAAGATTAGAAACACTAATCAAAAGCGAGATCGGAGCAATTCGACAGGACATGGGCCATACATTAAAAAGAGTGGAAGAGTTGGAAACAACGGACACTCAGGGAATAGAGATAAAAGTCCTCAAACAGCAAATAGAAGAAATCCAGAGAGAACAAAGAAACTTACGGTACAAACTGGAAGATCAGGAGAACCGGAATAGGAGGAAGAACCTGCGGATAAGAGGTCTGCCCGAGATGGAAGGGGGGAAAGAGAACCTTCAAGAAATAATCGATCAAATCTTTGGAGATCGCTTAGATCCAATTGACAATAGACCTAAGATCAAGCTCGAGCGGGCCCACAGGATAAGAAAGCCAGTGGAGATCAGAGGGGACGCCCCACGAGATGTAATTGTCCGTTTTCATAATTTCCAAGATAAAGAAAAGATTAAATCAAGCATAAGAACAAATCAACAAGTGAAATACGGAGAGGCAAACCTACAGATCTTCCCAGATCTATCTGCAGAGACCCTAGCCAGGAGAAGAATCCTCAAGCCACTTCTTGTTCATCTTAGAGCAAATGATGTCCAATATTCGTGGGGCTTCCTGGCTTGTTTGACAGGACACAAGGAGGGTCGCTCTGCGACACTCAGGTTCCCCGAAGAGACACAAAAATTCTGTCAACGCTTAGAAGTGCCATTGGTGGAAATACCGGGATGGTGGGAAAAATCTGAAATTCAAGAAAGCAGGGAGGGGACCCCTGCCTGGAAGCCGGTTACTAAAATGATGCGACCATAAATAAGAGATATAAGATTGTATTATGACTATAGAAAGATAACTCTGGGTCCAATTACTAGAGGGGAGGAAGAAGAAAGGGGGAAGGGAGAGGGAAAGAAGTGAAAAAGAAGGAAAGAAGGGGAGAAAAAAAAAAAAGGAGGAAAACTGTGGGGGGGGGGGGGGGGGGGCTGGGGGGCGCGGGCCCTGGGGGGGAGTGGGGAGGAGGGGGGGAGCCGGGTACTCAGGGGAAAGCGGGTAGATCCAAAGATGGTACCCCCGAGCTCAACCTCTAGGGGGAAAACCAAGGGGCCGGGAGGAGTTAGTAGGGCCACGGTTAAAAGGGCCAGGAGAAGGTCTGTTACCCCAAAAGGGGGGGAGAGGGAGAGGTGGGGGGGAGGATAAGGGGGGGATGAGGGAGGGACAGGGGTGGGGGGGGTGGGGGAGGGTGAGACCGGTATGCGTGGCACTGCTCCCCGCTTTCTAGAATTAGAAGAGAGATTCAGCCCACAAGGAGGTATAGCAACAGGATGACTGGGATAAACTTAATTTCATACAATGTGAGGGGCATCAATTCTCCCGTGAAGTGTGCGAACATAATGGGAGAGTTGAGGCTCCTCAATGCAGATGCAATCTTCTTGCAGGAGATGCACTTTTTTGTGGGCAAGAATCAAAGAATACGCTCGAGGGACTTCCCAAACTGGGAATACGGGGACTCCCCAGTTAAGAGTTCAAAAGGTATAGCTATAGGCTTCGCCAAAAATGTTAGATTTTGGTTAGAGGAAAGAATAATTGACCCTGAGGGACGGTTCCTATTCCTTAGGGGCAATCTTAACGGGGTGGAATGCACGCTGGCAAACATCTACTGCCCAAACACCAACCCCGAAGGGTACCTTTTGGGTATTCTCTCAAAACTTGAAAGTTTCAAAAGGGGGAGGACTATTATCGCAGGAGATTTCAATATATGCCTTGACCCAGGTAAAGATAGTACATCGTGTGCCCGTGGGACTGGAGGGATATGGATGAATAAACTTAAAAGGAAACTGCATCAATGTCAACTGTCAGATATCTGGAGGCTGCAACACCCGAACGAAAGAGACTATTCCTACTACTCCCACGTACACTCGACGTACCCTAGATTAGACTTTTTTTGGTGGAACATAGGTATGTAGATGAAGTAGAAGGCACAAGAATTGGGTCAATAACATTTTCCGACCATGCCCCAGTAAGCCTACGGTGGAAATTAGTCAAAGGGAACCCTCCTTCCAATAGTTGGAGATTAAATGAAGATTTATTACATGACAGAGATATTGATCAGTGTATCAAGGAAGGAACAGAATTTTACTTCAAAACTAACTCGGTCGAGGAAACCTCAGAAGCTGTAGTATGGGAGGCCCATAAAGCATATATTAGAGGCATCTTAATAAAAGCGGGCTCAGAAAGGAAGAAAAAGGAGGCTAAGGAAAGATTAGCCATACAGAAAAGCATTCAGGAGCTGGAACAACAACATAAGCAAACAGGAGAAGAGGAGATAATGGTGGAATTACATAAGAAAAAAGAGGCCATGCGGGAGCTCATAGAAGTAGAAAACCGTAAGGTATATAACCGGGTCAAAAAAGAAAGATATATAGGAGGTAACAGACCCGGGAGGCTCCTGGCTAGGGTCCTAAGCAAAAAGAAAAATAATAACTACATTGACAAAATAAAAGCCAAATCAGGCGAGATTGCCTATAAAGATAAAGACATTGCTAGGACCTTCCAGGAGTTCTACGGGGGACTGTATGCCATAAATAAAAAGATAAGTATCGAAGAGAAGGAAGAAAAGCAAGGGAAAATAAAAAGTACCTAAAAGATATTGGCCTGGCTAATCTTTCAGAAAGTGAACAAGCTACCTTGGAAGCCCTATATACGGAACTTGAAGTGAGGAAAGCGCTCAAAGGGCTGCAACTGGGAAAAAGCCCAGGTCCGGATGGACTGACGGTGCTCTATTATAAAAAATATCAGGACCACCTAATACCAAAAATGTGCTCTTATATGAATGATATTGGGGAAAAAGGAGAAATGAGAAAGGAAGCTCTGGTAGCCACAATCGCGGTAATCCAAAGGAAGGCAAAGATAACACAGTATGCTCAAGCTACAGGCCGATTTCTCTCCTAAACGTCGACACGAAAATATATTTGAAAGTAATTGCGGATAGATTAAAACCCATAATAGAAAGGATTGTGCACCCAGATCAGGTCGGGTTTGTGTCAGGCCGACAAGGCAGGGATAACAGTATCAAGACCCTCCTGGCGGTGCAACAGTTGAAGAAAAGTGGAGTCCCAGGTCTACTCTTGTCAATAGACGCTGAAAAAGCGTTCGACAGAGTAGACTGGGACTTCATGATGGGCACACTAGAGGAGATGGGTTTTGGGATCAAGATCCGTAGAAGAATAGGGGCACTGTACTCTGGACCTACAGCAAGAGTAAGGATAAACGGAGTCCTTTCGGAGCCGTTTGATATGTATAATGGGACAAGACAGGGGTGTCCGCTCTCCCCCGTCCTGTTTGTATTGGCTCTAGAGCCCCTACTAGAAAAGATCAGGCAGTGCCCGGATATTAGTGGGGTAATGATAGGTAAAGATCAATATAAACTAGCCGCATTCGCGGACGATATCCTCTTATACATAACGTGCCCAAGGATATACCTCCCAAATATAATGTCAACCTTGTTAGAGTACGGAAAGTTTTCTAACTTCAAAATCAACCCAAATAAATCGGAAACATTAAGCTTCAACACCAGCAAAACCAGAGATCATTCATACCAGAAGCACTTCCCCTTTTTATGGGGGCAAAAAGAATTAAACTACGTAGGGATAAAGATCACAACCTCATATGAGACGCTTTTCCACGCCAACTTCATACCACTTCTTAACGAGATTAAGCAAGAACTTAGGAGAGTTCACCTAGGACAACTATCTTGGGGAGGGAGAATAAACATATACAAAATGGTTGTACTGCCAAAAATTACCTATAAAATGCAAATGTTGCCAGTGGCACTCCCACAGGCCT
Organism: Lithobates septentrionalis; assembly: GCA_037952835.1. NCBI lineage: Eukaryota > Metazoa > Chordata > Amphibia > Anura > Ranidae > Lithobates > Lithobates septentrionalis. The sequence continues at coordinate 1,466,021 of JBBDGP010000261.1, forward strand.
ATTTAAGAAAACTGCACTCAATTTTTTTAAGATTCATTTGGAGAGGAAAAGCACCACGTTTAAAATCTACACAATTGACAAAAGCTAAAGGTAAAGGGGGATGGGGAGCACCAGATGTGCGTAAATATTACGAAGCTATAGTTCTAGCTAGAGTAATTGATTGGGCGAAAAATAAAGCAGATAAACACTGGGTAAAAATGGAGAGGGAAATCAGCAATATTAGGTTGAATAGAATAATTTGGATACCACCACATCTAAGGAAATTTAGTTCTGAAACGCACGAGATCACTAAACACGCAGTTAAGATATGGGATAATGTCCATAAAAGGGAGCATTGGGGATATAATTCCCCTTTAATGTCACTTAAGGATTCAGAATACTTTGCACCAGGGAGAGGGGAGTGGTCTGGGAGATGGCTATTAGACGAGAACATACAGTTAAAAGACGTCATGCAACAGAATAAAATATGCACATACCAAGAGCTAAGGGAAAAAAAAAGTTTACTGGTAATAAATACTTGGCGGTACAACCAATTGAGTCAGTTCATAAGATCCCTCCCACAACCAATCAGATCAAAGGAGAACCTACGCCCACTAGAGAAAATGTGCTCGGATAAAGACAAGAAGGGAGGGTTTTCCCAGACATACAGATTACTGATAGGTTTAGGGAACACAGAAACCCCCTCGTTTATACAGAAGTGGGAGAAGGAGCTAGGGAGGGAGCTCACTGCCCCAGAGGGGTCATTGATTCTAAGCAGAGCAGCAGCTACGTCAGTTAACAGTAAAATCCTGGAGTTAAACTTTAGATGCCTAGCCAGGATGTACCTGACCCCAGACCGACTGAACAAATTCCAAAACGGACCCCCACAACATTGTTGGAGGGGATGTAAGGAATCAGGATCAATGACCCATATTTGGTGGCAATGCCCGACAATTAAAACATTCTGGAGCGAGGTGAGGGGATTTATTAAAGACATAACAGGGATTAGCGTACCAGACGACCCCTGGGTTTGTCTATTCCACATGAGTGAAATGCCCAATAAAGCCTACCTGAGAACGCTACTGCCGCATCTCATTGATGCGGCCAAAAGTCTGATACCCAAATACTGGAGAAGGATAGAAAGACCCGCAATGAAGGATTGGTTGGAGAAAATTCATGAAATATACACTCTAGAATACTTAAGGTACAGTGAGGGCACGAAAATGGGCGCTTTTGAGACAAAATGGAGAAGGTGGGTTGAGTTTAAAATGTCCCTGAGAGCGGCCGAAATATGGACAGCCTAGGTAGGAAGACAGAGAGACCCAGAGATTAACAGCAAAATGAGCCCGGAGGCTGAAACAGAGATAGATTAGAAGAAGTCAAAAAGAGAGGGGGGGAGCAGGAGGGGGGGTACGGTCTCGGGGGGGTTAGGGGGGAAGGGGGAGGGGATGGAGGGAAATGTATAAAGGTAAAATGTATAAATCAAATACCACGTAAATAAGTCTTGAAAGGTAAAAAAGTGTAATCAGCATTACCACGATGATGAGAAGCAGGAATGGGAAGAAGTTGGAAGTACTGATAACTGAAAAACGACTCCCAGATAAATAATCTTGCTGAGTGGTAAAAGAAAAAAAAAGAAAAAAAAAAGAACCAGCAACGTACTGGTATGTTGCTAGACTTTGAGTTGTTATACCAGAATGATGCCTGCAGGTTTAGGTATCATCTTGGTATCATTCTTTTCAGCCAGCGGTCGGCTTTCATGTAAAAGCAATCCTAGTGGCTAACTAGCCTCTAGACTGCTTTTACAAGAAGTGGGAGGGAATGTCTCCCCCTCCCACCGTCTTCCATGTTTTTCTCTCGCTCCCCTGTCCCAACAGGGAACCTGAGAATGCAGCTGGTGATTCTGCCAGCTGACCATAGAGCTGATCAGAGACCAGAATGGCTCCAATCATCTCTATGGCCTAAGAAACCGGAAGCTACGAGCATTTCATGACTTAGATTTCGCCGGATGTAAACAGCGCCATTGGGAAATTGGGAAAGCATTTTATCACACTGAACTTGGTGTGGTCAGATGCTTTGAGGGCAGAGGAGAGATCTAGGGTCTAATATACCCCATTTTTTTCAAAAAAAGAGTACCTGTCACTACCTATTCCTATCATAGGGGATATTTACATTCACTGACATAACAATAAAAATGATAAAAAAAAATGAAAGGAACAGTTTAAAAATAAGATAAAAAAGTAAAAAAAAAAAAAAGGACCCCTGTCCCCCCCTGCTCTCACGCAAAGGCGAACGCAAGCGTTGGTCTGGCGTCAAATGTAAACAGCAATTGCACCATGCATGTGCGGTATCACCAAGAAGGTCAGATCGAGGGCAGTAATTTTAGCAGTAGACCTCCTCTGTAAATCTAAAGTGGTAACCTGTAAAGGCTTTTAAAGGCTTTTAAAAATGTATGTAGTTTGTCGCCACTGCAGGTTTGTGCGCAATTTTAAAGCATGTCCTGTTTGGTATCCATGTACTCGGCCTAAGATCATCTTTTTATCAAACATTTGGGCAATATAGTGTGTTTTAGTGCATTAAAATAAAAAAAAGTGTGTTTTTTACCCAAAAAATGCGTTTGAAAAATCGCTGCACAAATACTGTGTGAAAAAAAAAAAAATGAAACATCCACCATTTTAATCTGTAGGGCATTTGCTTTAAAACATATATAATGTTTGGGGGTTCAAAGTAATTTTCTTGCAAAAAAAAAATATAAATAATAAACATATATAAACAAATAGTGTCAGAAAGGGCTTTGTCTTCAAGTGGTTAGAAGAGTGGGTGATGTGTGACATAAGCTTCTAAATGTTGTGCATAAAATGCCAGGACAGTTCAAAACCCCCCAAATGACCCCATTTTGGAAAGTAGACACACCAAGCTATTTGCTGAGAGGCATGTCGAGTCCATGGAATATTTTATATTGCGACACAAGTTGCGGGAAAATAACAAACTTTTTTTTTTTTTTTTTGCACAAAGTTGTCACTAAATGATATATTGCTCAAACATGCCATGGGAACATGTGAAATTACACCCCAAAATACATTCTGTTGCTTCTCCTGAGTACGGGGATACCACATGTGTGAGACTTTTTGGGAACCTAGCCACATACGGGACCCCAAAAACCAAGCACCGCCTTCAGCGTTTCTAAGGGTGTACATTTTTGATTTCACTCCTCACTGGCTATCACAGTTTCGGAGGCCATGGAATGCCCAGATGGCACAACCCCCCCCCCTAAATACCCCATTTTGGAAAGTAGACACCCCAAGCTATTTGCTCAGAGGTATGGTGAGTATTTTGCAGACCTCAATTTTTGTCACCAACTTTTGAAAACTGAAAAAAAAAAGAAATACATTTTTCTTTTCTTTCTTCATTTTCTTTTTTGTTTACAAACTTTTTTTATTTGGTACAAAGAAATAGTACAAAAAGCTTATTGACATATGCCATAAAATGTACAAAGTAATTTCTACAAAAAGGAATAACAATATATATTAAGCGGTTCTTGAATGGAGTATAAATTTATATATAAATATAGCAATTCCTATTATACATTAAACTCTATATTCATATAATACTTTTCAGTGAACTTCAGTATTTGGTAGAATTATTCAGGGTTAAAGAAGAGATTAGCATGATTAAACCATGGGTCCCATTTCTTTGTGTAGAATTGGTTAGTGTTTTGTAGTGTGTGGAATATTTTTTCCATTAAATTAATATTGTTAATTCTGGTTTTCAAATGTGAAAGAGGAACTGTGGGGGATTTCCAATGGTATGCTATCAACCAGTGTACAGCAACACAAAATGTGTGGATCAATCTCATATTATGTATGGAAAGGCCGATGATAGGGGAAAATAGGAGACGGTTATATATAGTGAGGTTTATGTTGTTATTTGAGATTTTGGAGGCAAATTTTTCCAGTTGTTTCCATATCTGAGTAACTCTATCACAATCCCAGAAGATATGAGAAAAGGATCCTGCTGAATTGCAACCTCTGAAACATGTATGAGGGGTGTCAGGGAAAATAGCATGAATTTTAACTGGAGTATAATACCACCTTGTAAAAAGTTTGATTGCAGTTTCTTTGATCGTGATTGATCTTGTGCATTTGTGTAAGTTAGAGATACATTTGTCCCAGTTTTCCATTGTAAATGAGAAATCACATTCTTGTTCCCACTTGAGCATATAGGGAAGTTTGGATTGCATTATTGACTAGATTAGAGTAGTATACTAGGGTTTTGGTTCCGAATACGGGTAAAAAAACACCCTAAAACATAGGCACCACATCCCTGAACATGATTATAAGTTAAGAGGGGAAGGAAGGGATTTTTACGGTGCAGGTGAACTCAACATAGAAAAGTTTTTTTCGTAAAAAAGTACAATTTATTAGGTCAATCATTAAAAGAACATACAATTTTATACAGAATTCATGAAATTTCAGTTTAAATAAAAACACAGTGGTCAAATGGGGTTAGAGTGTACAAATAGTGTAGAGAACAATATAGTTGCATACTAGCCTGACATGTTTCGCATTGTCGCTTTATCAAGGGATATGCAAACTGACCCAAAAACCTTTATCGCCAGCAGCGTACACCAACCTGGACCAGGACGTGCAACCACAGGGGACAGCAAGGTGGGGTCAAATGATTGATCAGAGCAGCACCTGTGAGGTGGAGGCAGTCATCAGTGTCTGTTAGGTTGTGATTACAGGAAGGGATTCAATAATGCCGTCACTCGCACTGCTGGGATATGAGCTCCATCCTCCAGCACTGACAGCCTAGCACTGACAGCCCTGTCAGTGCCGGAGGATGGAGCTCATATCCCAGCAGTGCGAGTGATGGCATTATTGAATCACTTTTGAAATATGTACTAAAAAAATGTCTAATTTGGAGAAATTTATTAAATTCGGTATTGGGGATCTGAGGTCTAGATTGCAATGAAGAGAATGAAGTGAAGTTGTTGTTTTCTAAAAAATTATAGAGGGATATTAGGTTATTATTTGTCCACCATGAAAAGTCTCCTCTTTCATTGGAGGTAAGGTGGAATTTTGGGTCACCAATAAAAGATGCAAGTGGAGGTGTGTTAGAGGTTAAGTTATATTTTTTGTTATGTAGTTTCCATAATTGATATGAATGTGAGACTAATTGATTAAGGTTGTCTAGGATGTGAGTTGATACTTTATTACCCCATAATATACTTGAGATAGAATATGGTTGGATGGAGTCTTTTTCAAATCTAACCCATGGGACTTTGGGGTTGGGAATGTGCCATTGTGCTATTTGTGACCATCTGGCGGCTAGGTAATAAAGCCAGAAGTCTGGGAGACCCAGACCACCGTTTTTCTGTGGATTGTGTAATACTAATCTAGATAGACGTGGACGGGAGTCTGACCAGATAAATTTATTGATTTCTGTTTGGAATTTAGTAATAGTTACTTTATTTAATCTGATTGGGAGAGCTCTAAATAGGTATAAGATTTTTGGTAAGATTGTCATCTTAATCGCCGTAATTCGGCCAAGAAACAATATTTTAAAAGATTTCCATAATTTGAGCATCAATCTCATTTTTTGTATTAATGGGGTGTAGTTTTTTGAGGAAAGGTCATTAATATTTGGTGTAAGAAATATACCAAGATAAGGGAGAGAATCCATTGACCATGAGAAATTGAATGAGGAACGTAAGGAGTCTAATTGGGATGATGGGATGTTAATTGGCATACCTATAGATTTGGTGACATTCACTGTTAGGCCAGATAGTGAGGCAAATGTTTTAAGAGTATGTAGTAAATTTAGTAAAGCAATATTGGGTTGTGTGAGGAATAATACCATGTCGTCCGCATACATACTCAATTTATAGGTATTATTGTTAGAATTATAACCTTTTATATCTGGGTTGTGCAGTATTGCTGTAGCTAAGGGTTCAAGGACTAATGCTAATAATAAGGGAGATAGGGGACAACCCTGTCTTGTTACTCTGCCTAGTCTGAAAAAGTCTGAATTACAGCCTGGTAATCTAATCCTAGTAGATGGGTTATGATAAAGAGCGTGAAAGGCGTGGAGAAATTCTCCTAAGAAGCCGTATCTTTTCAGAACTAAGTCAAGGAAATCCCAGGATACACTATCGAATGCTTTATTGATATCGAGACTAAGAAGTAAAACAGATTTGGAGTTGATATTTGCATCTTGTATTATGTTAGTGGCTAATCTAATGTTGTCTGTAATTTGTCTACCAGGTATGAACCCTGATTGGTAGGGGGAGATTAGTGAGGGAATTATTAACGCAAGTCTATTGGATAATAATCTACAGAATATCTTAAGGTCATTGTTTATTACAGAAATTGGTCTGTAGTTTTGTGGCAATGTATGGTCTTTGTTTGGTTTTGGGATAAGAGACATATTTGCAAGAAGCATTTCTTCTGGGAACTGTTCTCCTTTAAGAATGTTGTTATATAATTTTGCTAAATTTGGTGTTAATAATTGTTGATATTGTTTATAATAGAATGAGGTGAAACCATATGGGCCCGGAGCTGAGTTTTTTTTAAGGGATTTTATTATATGATGTATTTCCTCCTCTGTGCATGGGGCGTTTAAAGCATCTATTTGTGTTTGGGTTAGCTTTGGAAATGGGATTTTCTCCAACCAGGACATTGCTGTGGGCGGGATCGATGATTTAGGAGCTGAAAGTAGGTCAGAGTAGAATTTTTTAAAGATAGATAATATTTCTTGTGGATGAGTGACTAGTTGGTTTGAGTTATTTTTAAGTTTATATACATGGGTGGGTTTTATAGATTGGTTAAGCTTGCGGGCAAACATTGTCGAGTATGCATTACTTGACAGGAAAAATTTTGCTTTTGACCATCTAAGGGACTTTTCCGCTTTATATGTGAGTAATGAGTCTAATTCATTGCATTTTTGGGATATTAATGAATATATGTTTGGGTCGTGGGTGTTGGTATGAATTTTGTATAGGTTGTGAAGATCTTTAGTAAGGGTATGGATTTTTTCCCATTTTAGTTTATTACATCTTGCTGCTCTTTTGATGAGAAGGCCTCTCAGAACAGCCTTATGTGCTAACCATAATGAAGTTGGAGAGATCTCTGGGGTGGAATTTAGATTGAAATAGTCTTTTATTTCTAAAGCGATCTCCTGGTTGTGTATGGGGTCTGTTAGAATTGATTTGTTAATTCTCCACGAATATGTAGTAGAAGTGAGGCCTATAAATTGAGTATTAAACATTGTGATTTGATGGTCTGACCAAGCACACGGGTGTATTGAGGCATCGTGGGAATTGGCAAGGATTATGGGAGTGCAAAAGATGTAATCAATACGTGAGTATGAATCGTGCGGGTGAGAGTAATAGGTATACTCACTAACACCTAAATTCAATGATCTCCACGTATCGATTAGTTGTAGACTATTTATGTGCGTTATAGTTGTTTTTGAGAACGTTTTGGAGTTTTGATTTTGTTTGCTGCGGTCTAAGTTAGGTTGGTAGGCCGAATTAAAATCACCACCCAAAATAATATGTGGTGAGTGGTATTGTTGTAGTATATTAAAGAAATTTGTGAAAAAAGTAGTTTGTGAATCATTTGGTGCATATACGTTAGCAATCGTTAGTTCTCTACCGGATAACATTCCTTTTATGATGATGTACCTACTATCTTGATCTTTATAAACCTGTTGAACCTCCAATGGAAAAGAATGGTGGATAAAAATTGCCACACCTTTAGTTTTGGAGGTGAATGTGGTATAAAAGGATTGATTAAAAGCTTTATGGAAATATGTGGGGTGTCCATCTTTCATGAAATGTGTTTCTTGTAACAATAATACTTTGGCATTTAATTTTTTATATTGCAAGAATGCTTTTTTCCTCTTATGTGGTGAATTAAATCCTTGGACGTTGTGAGATAAGATTGTTATAGTCATGTGTTTGGAAACAAATTTGGGGGCTCATCAGGAAGTAATAAGATTTGATAAAATAAGGGAACTATGGTGTATAAAATAAATTAGAAAAATACCGCGCCTATCTAATAGGTGAAATCAGCTGCCAACACTACAGAACGACTGAGACTGTAAAAAATATATATAGACAAAAAGTGTAGCGCTAAAGTGAATATGGTGAAGGGAGGGTTTTGTAGTAAGGAGAGATGAAACCACCAAATCAGGTGACCAATATCTCAACTTCATCAAAACCAAATGTAAGTGTGCATGAACAACGTGATATTATCACAAATATACCAACACATTAGAGTGCTCCTTCTTTTGAAAAAAGTGTGCATATAAATAAGGAAAACAAGTAAAAAATAAAGTGAAAATCCATTAATAAGTGATAATCATAAAAGTCCACATTTGACTGGTAATGTAATACAGAAAATGTCCACAATAGTGATATGAGAGCATTTAAGCCAATATAAGTGATAAAAACTTGGTATTGTAGTCCATGTATTGCGAGGTGTGGTTGAAACACCAAGACCCAGGGCAGATATCCTTATGGTACAAAGACTCAAGAGCCGAGGCAGATATCCTTATAAAGATTCCAATTCAGGGAGGGGGGACACAGGGCAGATAACTTTGCAGCACAAAGGCCCAGAAAAAAGTAAGGTAGAATACTCTTACCGACTTTGGTGGACTCACAAGCCGTGGGCGGTGAGTCAAACGAGCTTGTACTGTCTTGTAACCCCTGACAGTGTGGGGATGGGTTGTACACCAAAAGACGTCCTCATTGGATGGGGGAGCCTGGAACCTGGTCTTGAAGGTCAGCGCGATCCTCGTTTTTATCCGCATACATGGACCATATAGGAAACAACAACAAGGAACCTCCACATAGTGTAAATCCGAAAACGGAACTCTTCTTCAATTGGCATTTATTAGATCATCATCAAAACAATCCATAAAACTCGCAGTAAAATAGAATCGATTCAAAACACAATAAAATGAGCGTGGTATGGGTGGCTGGATACAGCAAGGAGACCCGACGCGTTTCGTCTGATGAGACTTCTGCTGGGGTACCCCAGCAGAAGTCTCATCAGATGAAACGCGTCGGGTCTCCTTGCTGTATCCAGCCACCCATACCACGCTCATTTTATTGTGTTTTGAATCGATTCTATTTTACTGCGAGTTTTATGGATTGTTTTGATGATGATCTAATAAATGCCAATTGAAGAAGAGTTCCGTTTTCGGATTTACACTATGTGGAGGTTCCTTGTTGTTGTTTCCTATATGGTCCATGTATGCGGATAAAAACGAGGATCGCGCTGACCTTCAAGACCAGGTTCCAGGCTCCCCCATCCAATGAGGACGTCTTTTGGTGTACAACCCATCCCCACACTGTCAGGGGTTACAAGACAGTACAAGCTCGTTTGACTCACCGCCCACGGCTTGTGAGTCCACCAAAGTCGGTAAGAGTATTCTACCTTACTTTTTTCTGGGCCTTTGTGCTGCAAAGTTATCTGCCCTGTGTCCCCCCTCCCTGAATTGGAATCTTTATAAGGATATCTGCCTCGGCTCTTGAGTCTTTGTACCATAAGGATATCTGCCCTGGGTCTTGGTGTTTCAACCACACCTCGCAATACATGGACTACAATACCAAGTTTTTATCACTTATATTGGCTTAAATGCTCTCATATCACTATTGTGGACATTTTCTGTATTACATTACCAGTCAAATGTGGACTTTTATGATTATCACTTATTAATGGATTTTCACTTTATTTTTTACTTGTTTTCCTTATTTATATGCACACTTTTTTCAAAAGAAGGAGCACTCTAATGTGTTGGTATATTTGTGATAATATCACGTTGTTCATGCACACTTACATTTGGTTTTGATGAAGTTGAGATATTGGTCACCTGATTTGGTGGTTTCATCTCTCCTTACTACAAAACCCTCCCTTCACCATATTCACTTTAGCGCTACACTTTTTGTCTATAACTATGGTGTATAATTGACAAATTGTAATAGGGATAGATACTGTAAAATAAGCGTACAAGGATTTAATCCAGTGAATAATCTTTACAATCAAGTGCAGCTTGAGGCATAACAAAAAAATTGTACCATAATTTTTCTGTATAGTGTCTAAGAGTAACAAAACATTAATTAAGAGTAAACAAAATTTGTAGTGAACAAACTGTATGGGGTTGGAAAGAAAATCATTTTCCAACCGACCGAGAAAGTTAAATCGAACCATCGAATTTAAACTCAGTCTTGAGTATATGAGACAAAATTTTTGCGTCTAACAAGAGCTAACATTAATAAGAACATAAAAAGATATATGAATAATCTTTTAGGAAAAATATAAAACATTTCTCTAATGAGAGAATATGTAGAGACTGAGAGGCGGTCAATCATGTCGGCATAGGCGGGACGCCACCTCCAATGTCATAGGAAAGTATAACTGTGCAGCTTATGTCTAGTATTCTAGAGCTTAAAGACGGTGTACATGTATCTATTATTGATACCTGAAGGAAAGGGAGCTATGGAAGAAAAAAAAAAAAAATAGGAATAGATCCAAAAATCTAGTGATGTTGAAGAACACACACATATAGATCAAACTTTAGATCTACTGTACGGTTGCATACTAAAACATAATGAATAGTATGCATTACTACTACCATATTGGAGAATGAAGTGTGTAATAGTAGTATTAACTGTTATATCCAATAGGTATATTGATCTACTAAAGGTCCGGCCAAATTGTTGGTTAGTATAAGAGATGCAAACCATGTTGCTGCATGGGCACATGTCTAGTGAGGATTGTGAGAAGCATACCTGTAAGAGAGCAAAAAGTGCCTATGGTATGGTTCTTTTAATTGGTATGTCTTTCTAATATATGACACAAGATGGCAGTGTTGTGGTATGGTATAATATATAACAAAACTGCATTGAGACTAAGATATTTAAGGCTTGTAGTGCCATGTAGCGACAGTAGATGTCAGTGTAGTGCCATTATTCAGATGAGCTTAGAAAGTCCATCTGAATATACTTGCCTTATTATGAAGACATACATTGAATTAATACTGAATTACCATTAGTTACTCATGTGTATGTGATTGCAAGGCCTCGATAATTAGTAAGGTTGAGTAGACACATACCAGTTATGTAATAAACTGTAAATAATACTGAAATATATATATATATGAAAAAAAAAATTAAATAGAATTAAATAAAATAAAATAATATGAGTTTGCAAAAATACGTAAAAATGCATGTGTCAAAATTCCTACATCTGCATAAATATAGTGGCAGATGCACAATTACTTATAATAAGCAGTGTATTGAGGAAGTAGAAAAAAAAAACACAAAAAAACTCCAGAAAAAATATAAAAATATAAAAAAATAAAAATTAAAAATTAAAAAAAAAAAAAAAATTGTCTTCCTGTTAAAGCTTTATGAGAAAATGAAAAAGGGAACTAAAAAGTTTTAGTATCTCTTCTCTAGCTCCATTGAGCGGGATCGTGTCTGTATCTGCGTCTGTCTCCACGTGAAGCCGGGGTGTTCCAAATAGGAGCTGGGCGGGTTGTAGAAGGAGTATGTGGGAGGTTGCTGGGGTTTAGAAGACCTAATTTTATCAGGATGTCTTGACCTTCGGTGATGTTGGTGGCTACGTAGGTGGTACCGTTATGAGGAATTATTAATTTAAAGGGGAAACCCCATCTGTAGCGGATCCTTGCTGTAGAGAGAACTGAGGTGATTTCTTTCATTTTTCTGCGTCTATCAAGCGTTGCCTGCGAGATGTCCGGATAAATCTGTAGCTGGACTCCATCTAACGTGATGTTTCTGGTGCTCTGTGCGGCACGCATTATTTCTTCTTTAATTAGGAAATCTTTCATACAAAGTACAATATCTCTGGGGGGTTTATCAGGCGGAGGTTTAGCTCTAAGTGCTCGATGTATGCGGTCACATTTCAAGGATTCAGGGTTTTGCTCTGGTAATAGAGACTGAAATAATTTTGTGGAGTATGCGATTAAATCTGTGACAGATTCTGGAGCTCCTCTTATTCTAAGATTGTTCCTTCTGTTTCTATTGTCCAAATCCTCTACGTGTGCTTGCAACTGGGAAAAAGCTGATGCAAGAGATTCATGTTCTCTGGAGAGATCATTATAAGCAATTGATAGTTCATCATGCTTATTTTCTAGCAGGTCAGTACGTGTTCCTATTGCTGCTATTTCCTGGGATAAGGTACAAGTGGATTTCTGTATCACTGTTTGGAATTTAATGAGCAGTTTAGAGTATAAAGTTTCTAAGCTGTTGTCCAAATCTGATTTAGATAAGGGAGTGTACTCACTGCTTTTTGAAGATCCTGTGTCCTTCTGTTGTAGTTCTTTAGCAGGGGGATGGGCGGCAGATGATGTAGGCAGGGTGCCAGCGCCATATTTAGCCATGCTCTTCTCCTTTGATCTGAGCAGATAGTGAGTGAGAGAGTTCTGTTGACTCTTCCGTCTCTTTTTTCGAGAATTCGGCATGCACAGATGATAGTCCGAGGGGTTAACTTACTTTCAGGCAGTTTTTTTGAGTTTATGACCCCATTTAAGTGGCTTTAAGCCCTGAAGGTGCCGGAGCTCTGATTAGAAGCAGCCTCTCTGTCCCATGCCGCACATGCGCTTCTTTCTTCATTTATTTTCAAAACAAAATGAGAGCTGCAAAATACTAATGTACAAATGTACAAATACAAATGTATTTTGGGGTGTAATTCCACATATGCCCAAGGCATGTTTGAGCAATATATCATTTAGTGACAACTTTGTGCAAAAAAAAAGTTTGCCATTTTCCTGCAACTTGTGGCAAAATATAAAATATTCCATGGACTCAACATGCCTCTCAGCAAATAGCTTGGGGTGTCTACTTTTCAAAATGGGGTCATTTGGGGGGGTTTGAACTGTCCTGGCATTTTATGGCCTTCAAAACTGTGATAGGTAGTGAGGAGTGAATTTAAAAATGTACGCCCTTAGAAATCCTGAAGGCGGTGATTGGTTTTCAGGGCCCCGTACGCGGCTAGGCTCCCAAAACGTCCCACACATGTGGTATCCCCATACTCAAGAGAAGCAGCTAAATGTATTTTGGGGTGCAATCCCACATATGTCCATGGCCTGTGTGAGCAATATATCATTTAGTGACAACTTTTTGTAATTTTTATTTTTTTTGTCAATTTTCAATCACTTGGGACAAAAAAATTAATATTCAATGGGCTCAACATGCCTCTCAGCAATTTCCTTGGGGTGTCTACTTTCCAAAATGGGGTCATTTGGGGGGGGGGGTTTGTACTGCCCTGCCATTTTAGCACCTCAAGAAATGACATAGGCAGTCATAAACTAAAAGCTGTGTAAATTCCAGAAAATGTACCCTACTTTGTAGACGCTATAACTTTTGCACAAACCAATAAATATACGCTTATTGACATTTTTTTACCAAAGACATGTGGCTGCATACTTTTTGGATTAAATGTATGACTAAAATTGAGTTTATTGTATTTTTTTATAACAAAAAGTAGAAAATATCGTTTTTTTTCAAAATTTTCGGTCTTTTTCCGTTTATAGTGCAAAAAAAAAAAAAGGTGATCAAATACCATCAAAAGAAAGCTCTATTTGTGGGAACAAAAGGACGCAAATTTCGTTTGGGTACAGCATTGCATGACCGCGCAATTAGCAGTTAAAGCGACACAGTGCCAAATTGTGAAAAGTGCTCTGGTCAGGAAGGGGGGTAAATCCCTCCGGGGCTGAAGTGGTTAAGGGGTTAATCTGTGACTACAGATGTAAAAGCCTTTTGCACATCATTGCTCTTTTGGAATATCTTTATAAACCTGTCCCAGATACCTTCAGCAAAATCAAAATTGTATGATTGCTTTGCTTATACGGCAAGCTGTCAGACAAATTTTGATCTGTTAAAATGTGATAATGGACACCTCTTTATGAGTCATTACAATTCTTGCCATGCTAAACAGTGAAAAGCCAACTTGCATTTTGCAATAGTGGCTCCGAAGAGGTGCCTTGCTCCTAGGCTTATCCAGCAAAAGACATTTTCATGCAGGCCGTCTGTCATAAGCACCCTTTTCACGTCAGCTGCGTTAGAGCGTCCTGAGCAGAACTGCTGACAGAAACGTGACACATCTCACCACTATGGTCGCCGCGATGCCACAGCTGTGCATTCTGGCCCAGGAGTAAATCTGAAAAGAAAACATGGTGTATGAGCTTACAAACCAGCATTTCATGAAATATGCTGGACTGCTACACCTATAAATTTACACACTTCATATATTCTTATGTAATTTTCATCCTAACTGCCACTAGCGGTCATTGCTGGAAATATAAGAATCGTGTTCATATACTCACAATAGTAATTAAGTAACAAAACCTGTCTGATGGTGTGAGTGTAATGTTGATATGATGTGCTTATTTTTAGGCTGGGGCAGCTCTTAGCTATGCTGACTCACCATCATATTAGTACATGAGCAGCATGTCCAAAAGTCTATAAATGTTTTGTAAACATTTATGCTGGCACAGACCATTATAAAAATATATACAGAAGGAGTGAGCTGATTGTTTGTGACTGATCTGTGGCTATGTATCTTACTATGAATGTAGGAGGACAGGAGGCAACAGGGACCTATGGGTAATGTTAGCACACTATTAAGATGGCTTTGCAGATGATTGCTTCATATTTGTATTCTGAGGTCCACTTCTAGCAACTTATTCACACTATGCTTTGCTATAAGGTCGGGGCCAAAGGTCATGGTCAGTGTATTTTAGGTAGGATTAAAAAAATATATATTTTAATATAATATCAGCGTCAGTGTGTTTTAGGTAGGATAAAAAAAAATACTACAGTTGCCAACAATAAATAGTATCACTGTGATTGTCAGGAGAAGGAGAATTTTTTTTTTGAGTTGTTCTTTGGTGGTAGACTATGGTAATATCAGGAAATATACAGCTATATTTAAAGTGGTTGTAAACCCTGTTACACCACTTTTCACTACAGGTAAGGCAATAATAAGGCTTACCTGTAGGTACAGTGAATATCTCCTAAACTTGCACAGTTTTGGAGATATTTACTGTATTCGCTCGAGCAGTTTCTTCAGGTGCCGTGCCGTGACTGGCGGCTCCTGCAAGCATTCGTGGGAGTGACATCATCGCGGCTCCAGCCAATCATAGCGCGGGAGCCCACGAACCTGGAAATAACTCCGGGAAACATGTCGCCAGTCACATCGGTGTGCAGGGACCGCTGCAACAGCTTCAATCTAAGGTAAGTATTTCATAATGAGCTAGTATTCGATGCATACTAGCTCATTATGCCTTTGTCTTGCAGCATTTTTTTTTGAGTTTACAACCAACCTAATATAATATAATATAATAAAAATAACTATTTTTTTTGTTTTTTTTTACATTTATTATTAGTATTTACTTTTAATTTTGTGCCCGTTTTCCTTTGATAATACTAAAAATAAAGAATAAAAAATCAGGAAATATCCATTACTATTTACCTCCATATAAAAGCCCAATTTGTCCTGAAAAAAAAACCCCTCACCAGCCACTTTATTAGGTACACCTGTTCGTTGCTTGGTAACACAAATTGCTAATCAGCTAATCACATGACAGCAACTCAATGCATTTAGGCATCAAGATGTGGTGTAGAAGACTTACTGAAGTTCAAACCAAGCATCAGAATAGGGAAGAAAGGGGTTTTTGTGACTTTGAATGTGGCATGGTTGTTGGTGCCAGACGAGCTGGTCTCAGTAATTCCAAAGCTGTTGATTTACTGGGATTTTCACACACAATCATCTCTAGGGTTTACAGAGAATGGTCCCAAAAAGAGAAAAATATCCACTGAGTGGCAGTTGTGTGTACGAAAATGCCTTGTTGATGTCAGAGGTCAGAGGAGAAGGGTTCAAGATGATAAAAAGACAACAGTAACTCAAATAACCACTCGTTACATCCAATGTATGCAAAATACCATCTCTGAAAGCACAACACATCGAACCTTGAAGCAAATGAGCTACAGCAGCAGAAGACCACACTGGGTGCCACACAGACACATTTTGATCTGTTAAAATGTGATAATGGACACCTCTTTATGAGTCATTACAATTCTTGCCATGCTAAACAGTGAAAAGCCAACTTGCATTTTGCAATAGTGGCTCCGAAGAGGTGCCTTGCTCCTAGGCTTATCCAGCAAAAGACGTTTTCATGCAGGCCGTCTGTCATAAGCACCCTTTTCACGTCAGCTGCGTTAGAGCGTCCTGAGCAGAACTGCTGACAGAAACGTGACACATCTCACCACTATGGTCGCCGCGATGCCACAGCTGTGCATTCTGGCCCAGGAGTAAATCTGAAAAGAAAACATGGTGTATGAGCTTACAAACCAGCATTTCATGAAAATATGCTGGACTGCTACACCTATAAATTTACACACTTCATAGATTCTTATGTAATTTTTATCCTAACTGCCACTAGCGGTCATTGCTGGAAAAAAAACCCCCTCACCAGCCACTTTATTAGGTACACCTGTTCAATTGCTTGGTAACACAAATTGCTAATCAGCTAATAACATGACAGCAACTCAATGCATTTAGGCATCAAGATGTGGTGTAGAAGACTTACTGAAGTTCAAACCAAGCATCAGAATAGGGAAGAAAGGGGTTTTTGTGACTTTGAATGTGGCATGGTTGTTGGTGCCAGACGGGCTGGTCTGAGTAATTCCAAAGCTGTTGATTTACTGGGATTTTCACACACAATCATCTCTAGGGTTTACAGAGAATGGTCCCAAAAAGAGAAAAATATCCACTGAGTGGCAGTTGTGTGTACGAAAATGCCTTGTTGATGTCAGAGGTCAGAGGAGAATGGTTCAAGATGATAGAAAGACAACAGTAACTCAAATAACCACTCGTTACATCCAAGTTATGCAAAATACCATCTCTGAAAGCACAACACAGCGAACCTTGAAGCAAATGAGCTACAGTAGCAGAAGACCACACTGGGTGCCACACCTGTCAGCTAAGAACAGGAAACTGAGGTTACAGTTTGCACAGGCTCACTAAAATTGGACAATAGAAGATTCAAAATATGTTGCCTGGTCTGATGAGTCTGGATTTCAGCTGCAGGGGTTAGAATTTTGCGTAAACAACATGAAAATATGTATCTATCCTGCCTTGTATCAATGGTTCAGGCTGGTGGTGTAATAGTGTGGGGGATATTCAGTGGCGTAGCGTGGTGGGTGCGGGGGGTGCCGTGGCCCCAGGCGCGACATTTAGGGGGGCGCAATTTCGTGCCAGTAGTGTCACTACTGGCTGCCTCCTCCTAATTTAATTTCCTGTGTCCCCCGCGCTCCGCCGCCATGTCCAGTGTTTGGCGCCCTGTGATTGGGCGTATGGGGGTCATGTGCGGCGTGGGGCTAGCCTATCCACGATCATGGTTGCTCCTGAAGTCCCGCCTCCGCACATGACCCCCATACGCCCAATCACAGTGCGCCGGGAAACACTGAATATGGCGGCCGGAGCGCAGGGGAGACGAGCACTGGAGAGTGTGAGCCGCCGGGGCCACTGTCTTCTTCTCCTCCTCCTCCTATCCTCCAGACCGATGCAAGACAAGAAGGTGAGGAGGGGGAGAAGAGACAGGCGCGTTTATGTAGTATCAGTATAGGAAGACTAGGCAGGACAGTATAGTGTGTAGTGTAGTGGACAGTGTAGTGTAGTGGACAGTGTAGTATAGTGGTCAGTGTAGTATAGTGGTCAGTGTAGTGTAGTGGACAGTGTAGTGGTCAGTGTAGTGTAGTGGTCAGTGTAGTGGACAGTGTAGTGGTCAGTGTAGTGTAGTGGACAGTGTAGTATAGTGGTCAGTGTAGTGGTAAGTGCAGTGTAGTGGACAGTGTAGTATAGTGGTCAGTGTAGTGTAGTGGACAGTGTAGTGTAGTGGTCAGTGTAGTGTAGTGGTCAGTGTAGTGTAGTGGTCAGTGTAGTGTAGTGGACAGTGTAGTGTAGTGGTCAGTGTAGTGTAGTGGTAAGTGTAGTGTAGTGGACAGTGTAGTGTAGTGGACAGTGTAGTATCGTGGTCAGTGTAGTGTAGTGGACAGTGTAGTGTAGTGGTCAGTGTAGTGTAGTGGACAGTGTAGTGGACAGTGTAGTGGTCAGTATAGTGTAGTGGTCAGTGTAGTGGACAGTGTAGTGTAGTGGACAGTGTAGTGTAGTGGACAGTGTAGTATAGTGGTCAGTGTAGTATAGTGGTCAGTGTAGTGTAGTGGACAGTGTAGTGGTCAGTGTAGTGTAGTGGTCAGTGTAGTGGACAGTGTAGTGGTCAGTGTAGTGTAGTGGACAGTGTAGTGGTCAGTGTAGTGTAGTGGTCAGTGTAGTGTAGTGGACAGTGTAGTGTAGTGGACAGTGTAGTGTAGTGGTCAGTGTAGTATAGTGGTCAGTGTAGTGTAGTGGTAAGTGTAGTGTAGTGGACAGTGTAGTGTAGTGGACAGTGTAGTATAGTGGTCAGTGTAGTGTAGTGGACAGTGTAGTGTAGTGGTCAGTGTAGTGTAGTGGACAGTGTTGTGGACAGTGTAGTGTAGTGGACAGTGTAGTGGTCAGTATAGTGTAGTGGTCAGTGTAGTGTAGTGGTCAGTGTAGTGTAGTGTAGTGGTCAGTGTAGTGTAGTGGACAGTGTAGTATAGTGGACAGTGTAGTGGTCAGTGTAGTGTAGTGGTCAGTGTAGTGTAGTGGACAGTGTAGTGTAGTGGTCAGTGTAGTGTAGTGGTCAGTGTAGTGTAGTGGACAGTGTAGTGTAGTGGTCAGTGTAGTGTAGTGGACAGTGTAGTGTAGTGGTCAGTGTAGTGTAGTGGACAGTGTAGTGGTCAGTATAGTGTAGTGGTCAGTGTAGTGTAGTGGTCAGTGTAGTGGACAGTGTAGTGTAGTGGACAGTGTAGTGTAGTGGACAGTGTAGTATAGTGGTCAGTGTAGTGTAGTGGTCAGTGTAGTGTAGTGGACAGTGTAGTATAGTGGACAGTGTAGTATAGTGGTCAGTGTAGTGTAGTGGACAGTGTAGTGTAGTGGTCAGTGTAGTGTAGTGGACAGTGTAGTGTAGTGGACAGTGTAGTGGTCAGTGTAGTGTAGTGGACAGTGTAGTGTAGTGGACAGTGTAGTGTAGTGGTCAGTGTAGTATAGTGGTCAGTGTAGTGTAGTGGACAGTGTAGTGTAGTGGACAGTGTAGTATAGTGGTCAGCGTAGTGTAGTGGACAGTGTAGTGTAGTGGTCAGTATAGTGTAGTGGACAGTGTAGTGGACAGTGTAGTGTAGTGGACAGTGTAGTGGTCAGTATAGTGTAGTGGTCAGTGTAGTGTAGTGGTCAGTGTAGTGTAGTGTAGTGTAGTGGTCAGTGTAGTGTAGTGGACAGTGTAGTGTAGTGGACAGTGTAGTATAGTGGACAGTGTAGTGTAGTGTAGTGGACAGTGTAATGGTCACTGTAGTGTAGTTCTCAGTGTAGTATAGTGGTCGGTATAGTAGAGTGTAGTGGACAGTGTAGTTCTCAGTGTAGTGGTCAGTATAGTGGTCAGTGTAGTATAGTGGTCAGTGTAGTGGACAGTATAGTGGTCAGTGTAGTTCTTAGTGTAGTGGACAGTATAGTATAGTGGTCAGTGTAGTTCTTAGTGTAGTGGACAGTATAGTATAGTGGTCAGTGTAGTTTGTAATGGTCAGTATAGGAATCAGGTAGGTCAGTACTATTGTATTTGAAGGGACTCACGGAGTGATAAAAGTCTGCAGGTTAGGGGGGGGCGCAAATTACTTGCCTTGCCCCGGGTGCTGACAACCCACGCTACGCCACTGGGGATATTTTCTTGACACACTTTGGGCCCCTTAGTACCAACTGAGCATTGTTTAAACGTCTACCTGAGTATTGTTGCTGACCATATCCATCCCTTTATGACTACATTGTACCCATCTTCTGATGATTACTGCCAGCAGGATAATGCACCATGTCAAAAGGGCAAATCAGCTCAAACTGGTTCATTGAACATGACAATGAGTTCACTGTACTCCAAATGGCCTCCACAGTCACCAGATCTCAATCCAATAGAGCTACGTTTGGATGTGGTGGAATGGGAAATTTGCATCATGGATGTGCAGCCGACAAATCTGCAGCAACTGCGTGATGCTATCATGTCAATATAGACCAAAATCTCTGAGAAATGTTTCCAACACCTTGTTGAATCTATGCCATGAAGAATTAAGGTAGTTATGAAATCAAAATGGGTGAACGATTCCGCCCGAGCAAAAGGTCGGGCCGAACTATCTTTGTTTGGTTGTTCGGCGAACAGCCGAACAAATGGGTCATTCAACCGCTAGTTTGGCCCCCTGAACTGACCACAATGCATTGCGGCATTGAACAGTGCATTGCAAGCCCTGATTGGCTGAAGCAGTGAAAGCTTCAGCCAATCAGGGCACAGAGCACTGTCAGAGTCATGAATGGACACAGTCATCATGACTTTATCCAATCATGGCTCATTCCTGTCCCACAGTATAAAAGTATTCTTTCAATGGCAGCCATTTTCAGTGTGATTTTGGCGTAGGGAAAGATAGAAAATGGCTCTGTTCAGTGCTATTAGTTAGTGAGCTATACTGTGCTATTTTGCTTCAATTGTCAGTGTAGAATATTAGTTTAGTGTCAGTCTAGGGATAGTGTGAGTGTAGTGAGAAGGACCATCATTCAGCTTTGCACAGTGTGCAGCTAGAGTAGGGACAGCTCAGATAGTTTCACTGTAGTATAGTGAGACCGTGTCATTCATACATACATTAGTGTGGAGTAGGGACAGCTCATATAGTTTTAGTGTAGTGTAGTGAGACTGTGTCAGTAATCTTGACATTAGTGTATAGCTAGAGTAGGGACAGTTCAGATAGCGTCAGTGTAGTGACGGTTGAAAACCGTCTATTTGATTGTGTTACTGCCAGTTTAACACCATTTACTTCTGTGTGCGTTACTGCCAGTTTAACACCATCGAGTTCTGTGTGCGTTACTGCCAGTTTGACCCCATATCGTTTTGCGTGTGTTACTGCCAGTTTAATGCCATATAGTTTTGTGTGCATTACTGCCAGTTTAATGCCATATAGTTTTGTGTGCGTTACTGCCAGTTTAGAAAAAAAAACGTGAAACGTGACACATCTCACCACTATGGTCGCCGCGATGCCACAGCTGTGCATTCTGGCCCAGGAGTAAATCTGAAAAGAAAACATGGTGTATGAGCTTACAAACCAGCATTTCATGAAAATATGCTGGACTGCTACACCTATAAATTTACACACTTCATAGATTCTTATGTAATTTTTATCCTAACTGCCACTAGCGGTCATTGCTGGAAAAAAAACCCCCTCACCAGCCACTTTATTAGGTACACCTGTTCAATTGCTTGGTAACACAAATTGCTAATCAGCTAATAACATGACAGCAACTCAATGCATTTAGGCATCAAGATGTGGTGTAGAAGACTTACTGAAGTTCAAACCAAGCATCAGAATAGGGAAGAAAGGGGTTTTTGTGACTTTGAATGTGGCATGGTTGTTGGTGCCAGACGGGCTGGTCTGAGTAATTCCAAAGCTGTTGATTTACTGGGATTTTCACACACAATCATCTCTAGGGTTTACAGAGAATGGTCCCAAAAAGAGAAAAATATCCACTGAGTGGCAGTTGTGTGTACGAAAATGCCTTGTTGATGTCAGAGGTCAGAGGAGAATGGTTCAAGATGATAGAAAGACAACAGTAACTCAAATAACCACTCGTTACATCCAAGTTATGCAAAATACCATCTCTGAAAGCACAACACAGCGAACCTTGAAGCAAATGAGCTACAGTAGCAGAAGACCACACTGGGTGCCACACCTGTCAGCTAAGAACAGGAAACTGAGGTTACAGTTTGCACAGGCTCACTAAAATTGGACAATAGAAGATTCAAAATATGTTGCCTGGTCTGATGAGTCTGGATTTCAGCTGCAGGGGTTAGAATTTTGCGTAAACAACATGAAAATATGTATCTATCCTGCCTTGTATCAATGGTTCAGGCTGGTGGTGTAATAGTGTGGGGGATATTCAGTGGCGTAGCGTGGTGGGTGCGGGGGGTGCCGTGGCCCCAGGCGCGACATTTAGGGGGGCGCAATTTCGTGCCAGTAGTGTCACTACTGGCTGCCTCCTCCTAATTTAATCTCCTGTGTCCCCCGCGCTCCGCCGCCATGTCCAGTGTTTGGCGCCCTGTGATTGGGCGTATGGGGGTCATGTGCGGCGTGGGGCTAGCCTATCCACGATCATGGTTGCTCCTGAAGTCTCGCCTCCGCACATGACCCCCATACGCCCAATCACAGTGCGCCGGGAAACACTGAATATGGCGGCCGGAGCGCAGGGGAGACGAGCACTGGAGAGTGTGAGCCGCCGGGGCCACTGTCTTCTTCTCCTCCTCCTCCTATCCTCCAGACCGATGCAAGACAAGAAGGTGAGGAGGGGGAGAAGAGACAGGCGCGTATATGTAGTATCAGTATAGGAAGACTAGGCAGGACAGTATAGTGTGTAGTGTAGTGGACAGTGTAGTGTAGTGGACAGTGTAGTATAGTGGTCAGTGTAGTATAGTGGTCAGTGTAGTGTAGTGGACAGTGTAGTGGTCAGTGTAGTGTAGTGGTCAGTGTAGTGGACAGTGTAGTGGTCAGTGTAGTGTAGTGGACAGTGTAGTATAGTGGTCAGTGTAGTGGTAAGTGCAGTGTAGTGGTCAGTGTAGTGTAGTGGACAGTGTAGTGTAGTGGTCAGTGTAGTGTAGTGGTCAGTGTAGTGTAGTGGACAGTGTAGTGTAGTGGTCAGTGTAGTGTAGTGGTAAGTGTAGTGTAGTGGACAGTGTAGTGTAGTGGACAGTGTAGTATCGTGGTCAGTGTAGTGTAGTGGACAGTGTAGTGTAGTGGTCAGTGTAGTGTAGTGGACAGTGTAGTGGACAGTGTAGTGGTCAGTATAGTGTAGTGGTCAGTGTAGTGGACAGTGTAGTGTAGTGGACAGTGTAGTGTAGTGGACAGTGTAGTATAGTGGTCAGTGTAGTATAGTGGACAGTGTAGTATAGTGGTCAGTGTAGTGGACAGTGTAGTGTAGTGGTCAGTGTAGTGTAGTGGACAGTGTAGTGGTCAGTGTAGTGTAGTGGTCAGTGTAGTGTAGTGGACAGTGTAGTGTAGTGGACAGTGTAGTGTAGTGGTCAGTGTAGTGTAGTGGTCAGTGTAGTGTAGTGGTAAGTGTAGTGTAGTGGACAGTGTAGTGTAGTGGACAGTGTAGTATAGTGGTCAGTGTAGTGTAGTGGACAGTGTAGTGTAGTGGTCAGTGTAGTGTAGTGGACAGTGTTGTGGACAGTGTAGTGTAGTGGACAGTGTAGTGGTCAGTATAGTGTAGTGGTCAGTGTAGTGTAGTGGTCAGTGTAGTGTAGTGTAGTGGTCAGTGTAGTGTAGTGGCCAGTGTAGTATAGTGGACAGTGTAGTGGTCAGTGTAGTGTAGTGGTCAGTGTAGTGTAGTGGACAGTGTAGTGTAGTGGTCAGTGTAGTGTAGTGGTCAGTGTAGTGTAGTGGACAGTGTAGTGTAGTGGACAGTGTAGTGTAGTGGTCAGTGTAGTGTAGTGGACAGTGTAGTGTAGTGGTCAGTGTAGTGTAGTGGACAGTGTAGTGGTCAGTATAGTGTAGTGGTCAGTGTAGTGGTCAGTGTAGTGGACAGTGTAGTGTAGTGGACAGTGTAGTGTAGTGGACAGTGTAGTATAGTGGTCAGTGTAGTGTAGTGGACAGTGTAGTGTAGTGGACAGTGTAGTATAGTGGACAGTGTAGTATAGTGGTCAGTGTAGTGTAGTGGACAGTGTAGTGTAGTGGTCAGTGTAGTGTAGTGGACAGTGTAGTGTAGTGGACAGTGTAGTGGTCAGTGTAGTGTAGTGGACAGTGTAGTGTAGTGGACAGTGTAGTGTAGTGGTCAGTGTAGTATAGTGGTCAGTGTAGTGTAGTGGACAGTGTAGTGTAGTGGACAGTGTAGTATAGTGGTCAGTGTAGTGTAGTGGACAGTGTAGTGTAGTGGTCAGTATAGTGTAGTGGACAGTGTAGTGGACAGTGTAGTGTAGTGGACAGTGTAGTGGTCAGTATAGTGTAGTGGTCAGTGTAGTGTAGTGGTCAGTGTAGTGTAGTGTAGTGTAGTGGTCAGTGTAGTGTAGTGGACAGTGTAGTGTAGTGGACAGTGTAGTATAGTGGACAGTGTAGTGTAGTGTAGTGGACAGTGTAATGGTCACTGTAGTGTAGTTCTCAGTGTAGTATAGTGGTCGGTATAGTAGAGTGTAGTGGACAGTGTAGTTCTCAGTGTAGTGGTCAGTATAGTGGTCAGTGTAGTATAGTGGTCAGTGTAGTGGACAGTATAGTGGTCAGTGTAGTTCTTAGTGTAGTGGACAGTATAGTATAGTGGTCAGTGTAGTTCTTAGTGTAGTGGACAGTATAGTATAGTGGTCAGTGTAGTGTGTAATGGTCAGTATAGGAATCAGGTAGGTCAGTACTATTGTATTTGAAGGGACTCGGGGAGTGATAAAAGTCCGCAGGTTAGGGGGGGGGGCGCAAATTACTTGCCTTGCCCCGGGTGCTGACAACCCACGCTACGCCACTGGGGATATTTTCTTGACACACTTTGGGCCCCTTAGTACCAACTGAGCATTGTTTAAACGTCTACCTGAGTATTGTTGCTGACCATATCCATCCCTTTATGACTACATTGTACCCATCTTCTGATGATTACTGCCAGCAGGATAATGCACCATGTCAAAAGGGCAAATCAGCTCAAACTGGTTCATTGAACATGACAATGAGTTCACTGTACTCCAAATGGCCTCCACAGTCACCAGATCTCAATCCAATAGAGCTACGTTTGGATGTGGTGGAATGGGAAATTTGCATCATGGATGTGCAGCCGACAAATCTGCAGCAACTGCGTGATGCTATCATGTCAATATAGACCAAAATCTCTGAGAAATGTTTCCAACACCTTGTTGAATCTATGCCATGAAGAATTAAGGTAGTTATGAAATCAAAATGGGTGAACGATTCCGCCCGAGCAAAAGGTCGGGCCGAACTATCTTTGTTTGGTTGTTCGGCGAACAGCCGAACAAATGGGTCATTCAACCGCTAGTTTGGCCCCCTGAACTGACCACAATGCATTGCGGCATTGAACAGTGCATTGCAAGCCCTGATTGGCTGAAGCAGTGAAAGCTTCAGCCAATCAGGGCACAGAGCACTGTCAGAGTCATGAATGGACACAGTCATCATGACTTTATCCAATCATGGCTCATTCCTGTCCCACAGTATAAAAGTATTCTTTCAATGGCAGCCATTTTCAGTGTGATTTTGGCGTAGGGAAAGATAGAAAATGGCTCTGTTCAGTGCTATTAGTTAGTGAGCTATACTGTGCTATTTTGCTTCAATTGTCAGTGTAGAATATTAGTTTAGTGTCAGTCTAGGGATAGTGTGAGTGTAGTGAGAAGGACCATCATTCAGCTTTGCACAGTGTGCAGCTAGAGTAGGGACAGCTCAGATAGTTTCACTGTAGTATAGTGAGACCGTGTCATTCATACATACATTAGTGTGGAGTAGGGACAGCTCATATAGTTTTAGTGTAGTGTAGTGAGACTGTGTCAGTAATCTTGACATTAGTGTATAGCTAGAGTAGGGACAGTTCAGATAGCGTCAGTGTAGTGACGGTTGAAAACCGTCTATTTGATTGTGTTACTGCCAGTTTAACACCATTTACTTCTGTGTGCGTTACTGCCAGTTTAACACCATCGAGTTCTGTGTGCGTTACTGCCAGTTTGACCCCATATCGTTTTGCGTGTGTTACTGCCAGTTTAATGCCATATAGTTTTGTGTGCATTACTGCCAGTTTAATGCCATATAGTTTTGTGTGCGTTACTGCCAGTTTAGCGCCATATAGTTTTGTGTGTGTTACTGCCAGTTTAACGCCATATAGTTTAGCGTGCATTACTGACAGTTTAATGCCATATTGTTTTGTGTGCATTACTGCCAGTTTAACGCCATATAGTTCTGTGCATCACTGTACGTTTGGCGCATTATATTGCAGTATATTATAGTGTATCCGTGGAGTGTGTCTGTGTAGTGTAAGTACTCAAATTAAAGTGCACCAAACACCTCTTTACAATGATTAAAGTGCATCTACGTACAGATTTCAACTTCTTTACATTTGCTTATAAGCACCGCCCCTTCCCTCCCAATAATGTCTGAGAGGACAACAAGGAGAGGCAGACGTTCCCTTGGTACTGTAAGGGGACCAGCAACAAATGCGTTCACAGGCAAAGGTGGATGTGGTCGTCAGTCCTCAGGCAGGGCATCATTTCCTCTGTTTAGTGAGTTTGCCCATGCTATCCAGCCACAGCATGCAGAGGAGGTGGTGGACTGGTTTACTAAACCTTCCTCATCCTCTGTCATGCAAGTAGAGACAAGTGTGCAGTCCCCTGCAGTTGCCAGAGTGGATAAACCTGCCTCCTTGTCCACATCTATTCCTGCCATAGCCCCAACGTCAGCAATTGTGGAGTCATTATTTAGTTATTAGTTAGGAGTTATTTGATCACAGCCTCAGCCACTTGCTCCTTGATGATGCCCAGCCATTACTGGATTCAGATGTTGGTTCTGAGGTTGAGGATGACAGGAACATGAGCCTAGAGAGAGGGAGAAACACTGGTAGACAAATTGGCATTCATGTTCCCCAAGCCGCAGCATATTGCCTAGTTGTCTCCAGTGGTAATGATGAAGATGGAGGAGATGGAGATGATGATGATGATGATGATGAAGTCACTGATGCGACTTGGGTGCCAGATAGAGCAGAGGAGGAAACTGAAGGTGAGGCGGCACAACCTCAAGGAGGCCAACATCAAGAAAGAGTAGAGAGCAGTCACTCTATTCCATCTCATTCTGCAGCTGTTAACTCCCGGCCCACTCCCCAAAGCTCAGCTGTCTGGACCTTTTTCAGCATATCTGCAGCAGATCGCACTGTTGCTATCTGCAAACTCTGTCTCAGGCACATCAAACGTGGCAAAAACACCAACCATTTGGGTACCACATGCCTAACAAGGCATTTAACGTCCAACCACTTAGCCCGTTGGCAAGAGCACCTAAAAGCCACACAAAAGGGGCACAAATCTGTCCCTCCTCTTTACCCACTACAGTCTGCCCCTGCAGAGTCATTACCTTTCAGCAGCCTCCACTGACAGGGATGATGGTATAGCACAGGGTGTCCCAGGTCCTAGCAGCACATCTGCCAGCAGCACACCACCAGCTGTAGACTGTAGCCGGCAAATTTCTCTGCCCCATCTGTTGCAGCAGAAAAAAAATACAGTCCCTGCCACCCACATGCCCAGCTTCTGAATGCAAGCTTGTCAAAGCTGTTGGCTCTCCAACTTCTGTCTTTCAGCCTGGTTGATTCTGCCCCCTATCGTGAATTTGCACAATGTGCTGTACCACAATAGCAGGTTCCCAGTCGCTACTACTTTTCATGTAAGGCCATGCCATCTCTATACCATCACGTGGAGGGGAATGTTGTGGCATCGTTGGACAAGGCAGTCGGCCGTAAAATCAACCTTACTTCTGACACGTGGTTGAGCAAGGATGGGCATGGATGATATATTTTGTTAACAGCACACTGGGTAACACTGTTTTCAACTCAAAAGAATGCAGGACAGGGCTCGGTGCTGCAGCTTGTTGTGCCCCCATGTCTCCATACAGCTGATGGTGATGATGCCAGACCCGTGAGCTTTACCCCCTCCTCCTCCTCCTCCGCCACCTCCATGCCCTCCTCTGCAGAATTGTCCTATGTGGATTTCTGGTCTAAAGTACGAGATACTGTAAGACAATTAACAGAGTATGACCTGGGGTCCGACCCAGCAAGATATCTTCTTCATCTTTCGGACCTCTCAAAGTGTACATATCGGAATTCTCTGGTGGCCCATCTTTTGAATGCGGCAAAGGCCTGTATCCCGGCCGTTTGGAAGCAAGAATCACCCCCCTCGATCTCACTATGGTTAAAAAAAGTAGCGGACACATACGTCATGGAAAAAGACATTGCGATTACACTGGGTAAGGTGGAGAAATTTAATAAAAAATGGAATTCATGGTCTCTTCTGGTCTGCACCAGGGAGTACGGATATGTGCTTGGAGAGCAGGATGGGTCATTATGGGGGGGGGGGGAGCGAGAGAACCTAAATAATGCCATAGGGAAATTTTTGTATTTGGGGTTTTTTTTTTCTCTTTCTTTTTCTTTTTCTGTCTTGTTTGATAATAAGTCATATGTGTCTACTAAAAACTGAATCACAATGTGCTACGTTATACTCTGCAAATTGGAAGCAGCAATAACGATATTTGTTTTATATGTGTATATATATATATATATATATGAAAATGTATTTTTTTCTTTTTCTGTGTTTGAAAAAATAAAATATGAAATTAAAAAAAAAAAAAAGAATTGTCCTATGAACATCAGGTACCCCAAAAGGTTCAAAGGGCTATTCCCAGAGCCAGGCTAAAAGGTGCCATGCAGTGCTTCAGCTGGTGTGTTTAGGGGACAGGAACCACACCGGAGCAGAGATTCTTGCAGCTCTGCAGGGACAGGCCCAGAGGTGGTTCACACAACGCCAGCTGGAGCCAGGAATGGTGGTGTCCGATAATGGCTCAAACCTCCTGTCTGCCCTTAGACAGGGAAAGTTCACACACACTTTTACACACTGCAGAAATCTCAGCTTCCTTTCTTATACCACAGAGGAACCTTGCTAGATAGACGCAAGCAAAACAACAGGTGAAGGTGCATTTAGCTGCCCCCCACCATCTGCTTGATGCCCATCTCCCCTCCACAATGCAACCCCCCGCCCCCATTATTATCATCGTCCTCACCATCACTTTGCTCACTTTCCCCATTATGGTACTTTTTCCCTGTCATCTCTGTCTTTGCCATCCATTGATTATTAGCATCATTGTCACTTTCCTTTATCACTCTCATCATTATCCTCTGTCCTCACTATCCTCACCATCTCATCTTTATCATCATCATCATCATCATCCTCATCATTATTTATTATCCTCATCTTTATCCTTTCTACTGTCATTTTCATGATAATTTTCATCCTCACCCCCCTTTATCATGCTTATTTGTATATGGTCATCACTTTCCTCAGCATCATTATACTGATCTTCATCATTATCATCATCATCATCCCTATCATTATTGGCATCAGCATCCATATCATCCTCACCATCACTTTTCTCATTTTCTGCATTACTTTACATTACTATTGTCATCTCTATATAATCATCCCAATCACTTTCCTTAACCATAATCCTCCTTGCTGTCATTACCATCCTCACCATCATCGTCCTTATCATTATTCTCATCCTCGTCATTATTTACTTTATATGATGTCATCATCATGATCAATATTATCCTTATGATCATTATCAACCCCTCTTTTATCATATTCATCTTTATCCCCTACACTCATCACCATACTTCACCTCATTGTCATTCTTTTTTTACCCTTTCTACTGTCATCACCACGATCATCATCATCTTCATCATCGTTGTTATTGTCCTTATCATATGCTCTATACTGTCACCATCATTATACTCAATCGTATCATTATTTTCTGTATCATCATCCTCAACATCACTTTCCCCATTACTTAACATTATCATTGTAATCCATGTCCTCATCATTCTTTCATCATCATCCCTTCAACTCTCATCACCATCCAGCCCATCATCATCCTTATCATTATCATCACAATTTTTACTTCTCTTTTATATTCATCACCCTCATCACTTGTCTTTATCATCTTCATCTTCTTTACTGTCACCATCATCCTCACCATCACTTTTCTCACTTCCATGATTACTATACATGATCCCCTCCATCTCTGTCCTAACCATCTATTATTATCATTCCCATCATTGTTGTCCCCATCCTTACCATTATCCTCATCATCACTTTCTTACTCTCCTTCCATCATCTACATTATCCTCCTTACTGTCATCCTCCTCCTCCTCATAATGATCGTTTTCTCCTTTCTCTTCTTACACTTCTCAAATCTCGATCTTCACCCTCCCAATCCATTCCCCCTGGACTCACATGGAACAATGTGATGCATGAGTGGTCACCTGGTGGGGCCATTGGCGGGCGGGAGGGGCCTTTAGGGGGGTGTCCAGTTGGCAGCTCAGGAAGAGGAAGATAGGGGTTGGGCCCCACATCCCTGATCACCCAGCCAGGATGAACCCATCTCTGTGGGCAGGGTCAGTTGCTGTCGGGGGGGCGGATGGAGAGGGTGGTCATGTGTCCCCGGCGATTGCAGCTGACAGCTCTCTCAGGTCATAAAATGGGAATGGGAATGGAGCAGAGGTGAGGGGGAGGGGGGACAATCATCAGTCACAGACAGTTCTGAGAGAGGACCCAGTCCCTCCTCCTCTTCGTCCAACACTGACGTCTCAGTTTTGGATGGAAGGATTCAGATTTTACCACCAGTGGATGTCGAAGGCTGATCAGCCTTATGCTGGTGCTGGCCCTGACAGGGAGGAGAATGGGGACTGTGGGTCCCCTTTCAATGCTGATCCCGGGGCACATGCTTTGGCTCTATGTCTTGGAGTGTCCCCACATTGGCAGAATGCAAGGGCCCAGTTGCAAGTGCAACCTTTACGGCCCTGGTAATTCTGCCACTGTGGTTTCATCTGCACTGTTCTGTGCACACTACAAATCTCATGGTCCATAGTCCCTAGTCCATCTCAGGAGTGAGAAACAGAGGGTGGCTACAGTCCTACTCACATTGGGACCATGGAGAGCAAATCTAGCCACCCTCTAACAGGAAGTCAGATCACAGCAGCAAAAAAAAAAAAAAGGAGTTTGGAGATTTGGGGGAGACTGAGAGCAATAGATGATACTTTTCTGAGATAGGAATATATACCTTAATAGAATATTTTTTTCTTTTTTAAGCCAGAGTTTTGTGTTAGTTTAAATTACAACTATTCAAAATTCAGAGAGATGTGGCATGCGAGTAGACAAGTGACCCATTATTCCCACAACAGGGGATTTGAATAGCCCCAGAAAATGCATACAGCCCCAGCTTCCACCATAAGGGAAAGTGACACAATAAAGGCTCCCTGCCTACATGCTGGTCCATGTTATTGCACCCACAAGGAAGACCAGTAATCACTCTCCTCATGATAATCAAATCAGCCTTGTTTAACTCAATTAGCTCTCTGCCTTCCTAATAATATGCAGCTTCTGGGCTTAGTTGAATTTCACTCTCAAGCTAAGGGGGGCATCTAGTGTCCAACTAGTGGAACTACAACGGGTCACATACATGCTAAACCCTATGTACGTATACAGTATTTATGTGTCATAAACAGTAACTGCTTTATTTGTTATTTGGCATTTTTTACAAGCAGGTCTATTCACTTCCAGCATAAATCAAATAATGGTGCAACATACTTAATACAAAACATGTCCATGGCAAGGATGACCCCAGTCCAATCCTCAGACCAATACTAGGGTCCCGCATGAGGAGTAGGGTTTCCACCTTTTCTTCAAGCCAAACCCAAACACTTTAGCGAAGCACAGCAATTTTTTATAGTATAAACTATAGATATACTTTGCGTTTAAATAACATTTCTAATAATACGAAGTTAATCATAAGAGTCCCCCTTTACATCAGAGTCCACAGAGTTCCCCCTTTACATCAGTGTCCACAAAGTCCCTATTTACATCTGAATCCACAGAGTCCCCCTTTTACATCTGAATTCACAAAGTCCCCCTTTACATCTGAACTTGCATATTCCCCTTATGCCCTGTACACATGATAGGATTTTCCGACAACAAAATCCTGGATTTATTTCCGACGAATGCTGGCTCAAACTTGTCTTGCATACACACTCACACAAATTCCGAAAGTCAAGAACGCGGTGACGTACAACACGCACGACGAGACGAGAAAAATGAAGTTCACTAGCCAGTGCTGCTCTTCTGCTTTTGGAATTTTGTGCGTCTGAATTGTGTACACACGATCGGAATTTCCGACAACTGATTTTGTTGTCAGAAAATTTGAGATCCAGATCTCAAATTTTGTTTGTCGGAAATTCCGACGGAATATGTATGATGGAGCCTACACACGGTCGGAATTTCCGACAACAAGCTCTCATTGTACATTTGTTGTCAGAAAATCCTATCGTGTGTACGCGGCATTACACTGTAGATTCTGATGTAAGTTAGAACTCTGGGGACTCTGACATAAGAGATGCTCTGGAAACTCTGATTTAGGGGGAACACTGAAAAATATGATGTATGGAGAGGACTCTGATGTAAGGGGAACATTGCTGCCTCTGGTGTAAAGAGGAACTCTGATGTAAGGGGTGCTCTGAGAACCCTGATTTACCTTAGTGTACTTACTGAGAGAAAGGAGAGAGAATGGGGGGCACTTCATTCGCTGACAGGGATGGATGGTGAGCTCACTCACCCCTTGGTAGTCAGCATCTCTCATCTAGATGTATCTGTGGTTGCTGGGCTTCAAAGTTCCAGCCCCCAATTTCCTTTTCTGAGGTACAGCGCCAGGGATTGGAGTGTGGGCAGACACAGAGGGGTAAGG
The DNA here is from genome assembly GCA_037952835.1 of Lithobates septentrionalis. Taxonomy (NCBI): domain Eukaryota; kingdom Metazoa; phylum Chordata; class Amphibia; order Anura; family Ranidae; genus Lithobates; species Lithobates septentrionalis. Next base: position 1,498,656 of record JBBDGP010000261.1, read on the forward strand.
GCGGGAGGAAGAGGTGCAGATTGATCCCTGAATCCTCTCCCATCTGTATGGGGGGGAGTGTTAGTGCTGGGCAGTGTGAGAGAGAGTGTAACAGACACTTCCGGCTTAGACAACTGCCGCCAGCAACCCTGCTGAAAACTCATAGTCCAGTGTGAATAATGTGTCTGGGATTCAGACAGTCTGAAACCCGGAGGGAAGAGTCCAAACTCAAACTGTTCGGGTGAATCCCGGACAGGTGGCAGCCCTAATGAGGGGTCGCCCCAATGTTAACACAATGATCACATCCCACGGTGTATTATCAGACTCCCGACTTCCAAAAGACTGCAAGGCCCGATTTCCTCCTGTATTTATTACTACAGGAGGTGACTCATGTGGGAGAAGGCACACCACCTGACTACCTGTGTATAAGGGTATTTAGTGTGCAGAAGGTTAACGAAGATTAATAAATAGATCAGACATCTAGTGTTGTATTTCTAATATTTCATGACTACATTCATTTTCATTTACAGTGCAAATACCTGTAACTAAACTAATAATGTGTTAATAAAAAGGTTTGTGTTATTTACATACTGTATATGTTTTGTGCTGTTCCTAGGATCCTACATGAACAAATTATTATTATTATTGTTGTAATTATTATTATCATTATTGTCTTTTAACAGGAGATGGAAACAACTATTATTTTAACTAAAACATTTTTCTGCCTAGGATTGATCTTTGAGAACCAACTTCCAAATCTGGGGCATGGAAAAGATCAAGTTAAGACACTTCTTTGAAGAATTGATAGTCTCCTAGAATGTCTATTCTCACCTGAGTATTTAAGCTGTATTCTAAAAAGCGATAAAAGAAAGGTATTTCCTGCCGCTGAATTTATCTCTTCACGAAGACAGACATATAATAAAAATTAATAACCTGACATATGTTCCAAAGATAACCTTTTTTGTTATTATTCATTTTGAAAATAATCTATGTGTACAGAATGGCCAACAATGAGAAAAGAAATACTCACCATGAGTTTGTCATTAGCATGCTGGCATTTTCACGTGCAACAGATCTTCTGAATAAGATTTAAAGAAAAATCCTTATGTGGTGTGCCTATCAATCAAAAACAGTTTTAGTGGCATGAAGTGATTTTGTGATATAATAAACTTTAGTACCAGTCTAGGAGGCTTGATTATTTGGGATCCATGTCTTTTCAAAGATAAAACATTGGGTGCCCTCCATGTTTTCTTTGTTAGTCACTTTTTCTTGTGTTACTGTCCAGTGCTACTGGTGGCAAGCAATAAGATGTTATAAACCCTTACCCAGTGAAGTGACTACCCTCTGGTGATACACAAAGATGAAACAAATCATCCTACATAAGGTGTACCTGTCTATCTGCACTCTTCCTTTCTCTCTTCTCTACAGCCAATCACAGTGCTGAATGTATAAAGCTTGTCTGAGAGTTCAGGAAAAAGGGGGTGGAGAGATAAAATTACACTCAGCAGAGCTCAGTGAGGAGAGATCTGAGAGCGGATTGGATGGAAGAGACACACCCCCCTCCACACAGCACACAGTAACAGATCTGAGGCTGTCAATCAGCTGTAGATCTCTCCTCTGTCACTATTTTTCTCTTGGTGTCAGAAAAACTTGTCAGCAGTGATTCGTACTGGAACGAAGCAACAGACAGAAATTACACTTAGTGCTCTTAATTGAGACAAGTACACACTATAAAGGAATATGCTTTGCTCTAATTTTATATCTGAGGTGTACAACCCCTTTAAACCTTTTGTAACCAGAGGTCATTGAAACTTAGATGTCTTGGCCAAATTTAGCAGCATCATCTAACCCTAGTTAACTATTACTAATTTGCATATACCTAAATCATTTTTACAATTTTATCCTATAGTGGAACTTCAACTTGATTTTTTAAAAGTCAGCAGCTATAAATACTGTATCACTGCTTGTCGCTGGTGCTGCTATCTTGGATATGGGAGCAGGCTGTGGCTTCCTGAGGAACCACAGCCAGCATCTCACTGGGAAAGCGCAAGATCACAAAACACTTTGTAGAGAGGTCCTTCAGCTTCCAGGCACATGTCTGTGACATGTAGGAGGGAGTGGGTAGGGGCAAGGGATGCCTTCCTCACCTAGAGTGAAGTTCTTTTTTAAGGTTTTATTTGGTATACAGTTTGAATAAATTCCCTGCTTATATTTTTTATTATATGCACATGTGTGGTCCACTATCTCCTCGGTCACAGCATCACTGAGCTGTGAGCTGTTGTGACAGGGAGAAAGAGCGCATTTGAGGGGGTTTGAATTGGCTGAGAGTGCCTTAGCAATGTCCTAGCAACAAGGAAGAACAGATGATGCCATCCCAGATAATTTTTAGTCAGGCTTGGGGAAGCACGTAAGTGGCCTATAGCAAGGGCATTATTTAGCTTTGGTCAAAGCTGCACAGCTGCCCCTTACCTGCATAGGCAGTTTTGTGGTAAAGGTGAACTAAAATTTTAAAGGGCCTACTGCTACTACTATTGCTACTACTATTTCTATCCTCTTTTAGGGTATACTATACTGCACAGGAAACCTTCTCTCTTAAAAATGGGTTCAGCAAAGACTGAGACTAAAGTGACTGAGGTCAAATTTTATGCTCTTTGCACCACACACAAAGAACCAGACCCTAATATTGACCACATCCCCTAAAGAGGAGTAGTACTACATACCATTAAACATATATCACATCTAAAGTAAATATAAATGGAGACTGGAATAGAAACATGCATTTAGCAAAAATATTTATCTATCCACCATCTACAAAAATTGTTGCTGGATCCAAACAACAATTATGAAGGCCCCTTGAGGTGACTGGGTGGAGCCTGAACTCTAGGAAAAGGCTATGCTGAAGCACATCCAACTGCTCTGAGCAGATTCAGCTGTAACAAGAGTTGCTAGGTGAGTATCCCTCCTCTGTTCCCAGGCCCCTCACTACAAAAATCTCACAGGTGCTCTGATCCACCATACTGACTGATCCCCAGCACCTGCAGGGTCCCAAGTACTTCAGTCAGACATTGGATTAGTACTGGAGCCACTGGCAATTAATTTACTGGCTCCACTCCTGCAATCCCCACTCTGCCCTCAGCTCTACAGGAACATTTACATAGCTCTGACCTCTCCTATAATTCATGGACCCCTGTTGCTACCCACACCAGAGTGTGTCTCTCAGCCATCACATCCCCTGAAAACTGATGCTCTGACCAGAAGGTGTCTCTCCTCTACACCCAGCAGCCTTAACCTATGCTCATTCCTTCATGGGATGGGGCCCTTCACTACTGGCGCTGATGGCGCTGGCTCCTCTCCTGCTTTCACTACTCACTCCTCTGCCCACACCTGTAAAGACTTCTAATGCAGCGTCTGCCTCTATTAATGGACACCACCTTCCCTATCCTAGGATTCCCAGAGCACTGCCATCACATGTGAATGGACCTCAGACACTTGCAGACCTTGGACACTTGCAGCATCTCACTCTCTGGATTCTGTCAGAGAGACTGAGTTCTCTGTGCCCTACAGGGCAGGAACTGATGTATTCTGTCAGCTCTCATCCCCTCCAGCATATCACTAGGCTCCTCTCACTGCCTGTGTGAGAGATCAGGTTTCATACTGCAGGAGGCACCTACAGTATTAACTCTTTCCATCCTTGCCTCAGCCTGCATGCCAGCCAGCTCTCCTCTTCAGTGACATGTGATTTCAGTGTTACAGCCTCCCCAGGTGACATGCCTCAGATTCTCTGACAGGGTTTCTGTGTCACTTGAGGCAGGAGGCTCCTTCTTATTAACCCTTCTTGTCCCAGCACAACCTCTGACACACGGGGTCAACTTCTGGACTCCAGACTCTCCTTCCAGCTCTTTCTGCAAGCAATCATCAGTTCTCCTACTCTACCTCCTTTGGATAACTATAATTATAGGGTGGTCTGAGATAAGTCAAGTGTAGCTGTTTTAGAGTCACTGATGAATTTGTTCAGCAGTCCAATCAAATCTTATGTTTACTTTATTGGCTGTCATGCCAGCTGTGGCTCCCACACCATCCCCAGGGTCTGGTTCTCACCTGGGTGGGCCCTCTATAATCGATTTTTCCCCGTCGATTTGCACTTAGTACAGGGGATTGAATAAATACATTTTAAAAATGGCACAGTGAGTTCACTGATGTGCTGATGCTGGTGCTTTTTGATACACAGACAGTTGACATATAGAAAGATATTGATGTTAATACTGAGGGTGAAAATCTAAGCAGCTTCCTTGTATTGTTGGAAACTGGCTGCAGGGTTTCTGTGTCTATGCATTGCTCTAAAAAAAAGAAAAATAAACAAATTACAGAATTAGTCCCTTCTTCCCTATTCAGTTCTGTGGATCTCAGTTGGGCGGTCTACAAAATTTATGGAGGGCTGTGCTGTTTAATTTTGATATCCAGTTTTGCCTAAAAATGGCTGCCTGGAAATAACTTTTTGACTGCCGAAATGTTAGTCTATGCTAGCACAGGCCAACTTCTTTTCAGTCACATGCACAGATCGTCAGTGGTATACAAATAGGAAACTGCTGACTGAGAGCCACTGTGTGCGCACGACTTTTCCCTTGGCGGTGGTGCCCACCCAGCAGTCAACTTTCTGAATGGGGAATACACCACCTACCAAACCAGGTTCCAAGTTCAACCCTCCTAAGATGAAGGATGCCAGTGAAAGTCTCAAGGATGTTACACTGGCTAGACCAGTACCCTCTCAGAACTTAATTAGGGGTTTTGGATCCCTTTCTTCCACCCCCAACGCTCCTTCGGGGTTTCCTCTCTTGGTGTGGTAACCAAAAAAATAAATAAATAAATAAAATAAAAATATCTGTGTGTGTATATATCAGCTTATACAACACTTTATTTCACTGCAGGCTTGTCGGTTAATGGTGGTATTTATCAGGAGAATTCTTGGGACCAATACTCCACTTTTGATACAGCACTTTCTTTGCTTAGTTCTCTGGTGCTTCTAGGCTTCAGGTGAAGGCTGACATCGAATCTGCCTTTTACTTCTTTCCTGCACACTGCGACTGTTCCATCCCAACAACATGGAAGGTCCTGACTAGGGATGAGCCCGCGAACCCGCGAACGGACCGAAAGTTCGCACGAACGTTAGAACCCCATTGACGTCTATGGGACTCGAACGTTCAAAATCAAAAGTGCTCATTTTAAAGGCTAATTTGCATGGTATTGTCCTAAAAAGGGTTTGGGGACCCGGGTCCTACCCCAGGGGACATGTATCAATGCAAAAAAAACTTTTAAAAACGGCCGTTTTTTCGGGAGCAGTGATTTTAATGATGCTTAAAGTAAAAAAAAAAAGGGAAATATTCCTTTAAATATCGTACCTGGGGGGTGTCTATAGTATGCCTGTAAAGTGACGCGTGTTTCCCATGTTTAGAACAGTCCCTGCACCAAATGTCATTTTTAAAGGAAAAAATCTCATTTAAAACTGCTTGCGGGTTTAATGTCATGTCAGGTCATGGCAATATGGATGAAAATCTGTGAGACAAACGGCATGGGTACCCCCCAGTCCATTACCAGGCCCTTTGGGTCTTGTATGGATATTAAGGGGAACCCCGCACCCAAATTAAAATAAGGAAAGGTGTGGGGCCACCAGGCCCTATATACTCTGAACAGCAGTATACAGGCGGTGCAAACAAGACAGGGACTGTAGGTTTGTTGTTAAGTAGAATCTGTTTGTAATTTTGAACATTTTTAACGTGTTTAGCTCCAGACAAAAAATCTTTTCTAAGCTTTTTGGAAAACATAGGGAAGGGTTATCACCCCTGTGACATTTGTTTTGCTGTCTTTCCTCCTCTTCAGAAGATTTCACCTCACTTTTTTGTCCCAATGAAAAATGTTTTTTGAAAATTTGGGTTTTTTTGTGGAACAAGGATTGGAAAGCATCAGTGGAAAGGAGAAATTGTTTCCCCATATTAACTCTTACAGGAGAGAATTTCCCTTCCTAGGGGTAGATTTCATCTCACTTCCTGTTGTCTCCTTCCGTTTGCAAGTAGGAGTCGTTTGTAAGTTAGATGTTTGAAAGTAGGGTCCTGCCCTATATACTCAGCAGAAATTTGGGCCTTAGGTGTTGCTGTGGCCACAACACTGTAAGCCCTCACAGGGCCCTGCTGTGAAATATTAGATCAAGAATTGTAATTACATGCCCCTGTTGAACAGGAGCTGAAAAATTAGGCCTTAGGCACTGGTGCTGGTGCCACAACACTGCAACCCCTCACAGACACTCTAGTTGGAACGCAGGAACGAGCCCTGCTGCAAAGTATTGCTTCAAAAATTGTAATTACACGCCCCTGTTAGACAGGGGCAGAAAAATTGGGCCTTAGGCACTGGTGCTGGTGCCACAACACTGCAACCCCTCACAGACACTCTAGTTGGAACGCAGGAACGAGCCCTGCTGCAAAGTATTGCATCAAAAATTGTAATTACACGCCCCTGTTAGACAGGGGCAGAAAAATTGGGCCTTAGGCACTGGTGCTGGTGCCACAACACTGCAACCCCTCACAGACACTCTAGTTGGAATGCAGGAACGAGCCCTGCTGCAAAGTATTACATCAAAAATTGTAATTACACGCCCCTGTTAAACAGGGGCTGAAAAATTGTGCCTTAGGCACTGGTGGTGGCGCCCAGAACCAAAAATGTTCTTACAAGCTATCAGCGTGATGATTGAGGAGGAAGAGGATAATTACTCAGGGATAGTCACTCAGCATCAGCATAGGCAGTCTTTGAAGGGATCTGAGATTTCAAAAAAAATTATTCGGTTACATCAGCATCAGGTGCTTGGTAGCTGGTGGTGATCCAAGACTGATTCATTTTTATGAAGGTCAGCCGATCGACCGAGTCGGTGGACAGACGCACCCTGTGATCGGTTACCACGCCTCCAGCAGCACTGAATGTGCGTTCCGAAAGAACGCTGGATGCAGGACAGGCCAGTAGCTCAATTGCATACTGTGCAAGCTCTGGCCAGTGATCCATCCTCAAGACCCAGTAACCCAGAGGATTTTCGGTGGGAAAGGTGTCCAAGTCTGATCTTGCCCCTAGGTATCCCTGCACCATGTAAAACAGACGCTGGCGATGGTTGCTGGAACCGATCATACCTTGGGGCTGCGGACCAAAAAATTGTCTGAACGCATCGGTCAGACGGCCACCTTCTCCACCGCTCCTTCTTTGACTGACCGAAGCCTCAGCAACACGTTGTCCAGAAACAGGAGTTTGTAACCTCCCAGTCTCTGGGAACGCATTGCACAGACCTTTCTGCAAGGCCTCCCGAAGATGTTTCATCCTCTGCTCCCTCTGCGATGGCAAGATAAGGTCCGCAACCTTACCCTTGTAACGTGGATCAAGGAGGGTTGCCAGCCAGTATTGGTCCTTCTCCTTGATACCACGAATACGAGGATCCTTACGCAGGCTTTGCAGGATCAGGGAGGCCATGCAGCGTAGGTTTGCTGAGGCATTCGGTGCGGAGTCCTCTGGGTCACTAAGGACAACAACGTCCGCAGCCACCTCCTCCCAGCCACGTACAAGTCCATGTGTTCCTTGGGACTGATACCTTAAAGACTGCTGCTGATGCTGAGTGCCAGGCTCCACCTCCATACTGACACAATCTTCCTCCTCCTCCTCCTCCTCCTCGTCCTCTTCCTGTGTGATCGGCGGGCACGCAGGAAAACTGTCTGGATAAAGGGGGCCTTGAGAGCTAAGGAAGTCCTCCTCTTCCTGCCTCTGTTCTGCCTCAAGTGCCCTGTCCATTATTCCACGCAGCGTGTGCTCCAACAGGTGGACAAGGGGGACAGTGTCACTGATGCATGCACTGTCAGTGCTCACCATCCTCGTGGCCTCCTCGAATGGTGACAGGACAGTGCATGCATCCCTGATCATGGCCCACTGGCGTGGGGAAAAAAAAACAAGCTCCCCTGACCCTGTCCTGGTGCCATAGTCGCACAGGTACTCATTGATGGCCCTCTGCTGCGTGTGCAGCCGCTGCAGCATGGCCAACGTTGAGTTCCACCTGGTGGGCATGTCACAGATTAGGCGGTTCTTGGGCAGGTTAAACTCCTTTTGGAGGTCCGTCAGCCGAGCACTGGCATTATATGACCGGCGGAAATGCACACAGACTTTCCTGGCCTGCCTCAGGACATCCTGTAAGTCCGGGTACCTGCCCAAGAACCGCTGCACCACCAAGTTAAGGACGTGAGCCAAACAGGGCACATGGGTCATTTGTCCCTGTCGGAGGGCAGAGAGGAGGTTGGTGCCATTGTCGCAAACCACCATTCCTGCCTTAAGTTGGCGTGGCGTCAACCACCTCTGAACCTGCCCCTGCAGAGCTGACAGAACCTCTGCCCCAGTGTGGCTCCTGTCCCCCAAGCACACCAGCTCAAGCACCGCATGGCATCTTTTGGCCTGCGTACTTGCGTAGCCCCTTGAACGCCTACGGAGCACCGCTGGTTCCGAGGAAGAGGCCATGGAGGAAGAAGAAGAGGAGGGGGTGGAGGAGAGAGGTGTGTCACAATCAGCATTTTGGAGGCGTGGAGGCGGAACAACCTCCAACACTACTGCACCTTGTCCTGCATCCTTCCCAGCTGCCAGCAGAGTCACCCAATGCGCCGTGAAACTTAGGTAACGTCCCTGTCCATGCCTGCTGGACCATGAGTCAGCGGTAATATGCACCTTACCGCTGACCGCCCTGTCCAGCGAGGCATGGACATTGCCTTCCACATGCCGGTAGAGAGCCGGAATCGCCTTCCGTGAGAAAAAGTGGCGTTTGGGTACCTGCCACTGAGGAACCGCACATTCCACAAACTCACGGAAGGGGGCAGAGTCTACCAACTGAAAAGGCAGCAGTTGAAGTGCTAGCAATATTGCCAAGCTAGCATTCAACCGCTGGGCATGTGGATGGCTGGGAGCAAACTTCTTTCGGCGGTGCAGCAGCTGGGGCAGGGAAATTTGCCTGGTACAATCTGACGTCGGTGTACCAAAAGCAGATTGCCCACAAGTACTTGGCTGTGACACACCTAATTCTACACCTTCATTCCTCTCACTGCAGGTCTCAGAGAGGACTGAAGGTCTAGTGGGGTTGGAAATCTCAGCTGATGAGGAGCAAGGAGAGATCCTCTTTGTTCTTTGGTGTGGGTCTTTTAGATACGCTTGCCAACGAACTGCATGGCAGGTCAACATATGTCTGGTCAAGCATGTGGTACCCAAGCGGGAGATGTTTTGGCCACGCGAGATACGCTTGAGACATATGTTGCAAATAGCAGCGGTGCGATCTGATGCACTCGTCTCAAAAAAGGCCCACACCAAAGAACTTTTTGAATAACGCGCAGAGACTGCAGCGCCCTGCACATGTGGAGCTTTGGGGTGTGATGCAGTCAATGTGCTGCCCTTAGGCTGGCCCCTGGAGGGCATCCTGCCTCGTTGGTGATGTGCCGCCTCCTCCTCCTCCTCCTCCTCCTCCTCCTCCTCTCTCCTCTCAGGCACCCACGTTGAGTCAGTGACCTCATCATCCCCTCCCTCCTCATCACTGGAGCAAACCTGGCAGTATGCTGCAGCAGGGGGAGCATGACTGCCAGATTGCTGTCCTTCTTGGGCACCCCCTCTGTCCTTGCTCATGTGACTGCCTTCATCGAGCTCAGTATCATCATCAGAGCCTTCCAAACGCTGGGCATCCTCCTGGAGCATGTACCCAACACTGTGGTCAAACAGTTCGAGGGAATCCTCAGGAGGACATGGTGGAGCTAGGGAAGGAGTCACTGATGACATTGAGCTGAGGGAAGAGGCCGCTGCTTTGCCAGACAAAGCACCCTGGGCATGGGTGAGAGAGGATGAGGAGGATGAGGACGGCTTGGTCATCCACTCGACCAAGTCTTCCGCATGTTGCAGCTCAACACGGCCAGCTGCCGAAAAAAAGGCCAAGCGTGTCCCATGGCCACGTGCTGATGAGGATGCACCGTCTCCACGACCAGCACTAGACACAGAGCCTGCTTGCCCTCTCTTATTGGCTTGTGACTGTCTGCCTCTCCTTCTTGGCCTTCCAGACATACTAATGGCCTGTAGCTGCACTAAGCTGGGATAGAACACCTGTAATTTTCTTCAGGTAGCTTTATATACTGTAACCAGACAAGCCTGCCTGTCAGTAGGAACATAACAGGAACGGATCTAGCTGAACACTGTGAGCAGGACGCACTGTACTAAATGTAAATAGTCTAGCTGCCTGACCGTGGTACTAATAGGATCAAATAGAACACCTGTAATTTTCTTCAGGTAGCTTTATATACTGTAACCAGACAAGCCTGCCTGTCAGTAGGAAGATAACAGGAACGGATCTAACTAAACACTGTGAGCAGGACGCACTGTACTAAATGTAAATAGTCTAGCTGCCTGACCGTGGTACTAATAGGATCAAATAGAACACCTGTAATTTTCTTCAGGTAGCTTTATATACTGTAACCAGACAAGCCTGCCTGTCAGTAGGAAGATAACAGGAACGGATCTAGCTGAACACTGTGAGCAGGACGCACTGTACTAAATGTAAATAGTCTAGCTGCCTGACCGTGGTACTAATAGGATCAAATAGAACACCTGTAATTTTCTTCAGGTAGCTTTATATACTGTAACCAGACAAGCCTGCCTGTCAGTAGGAAGATAACAGGAACGGATCTAGCTGAACACTGTGAGCAGGACGCACTGTACTAAATGTAAATAGTCTAGCTGCCTGACCGTGGTACTAATAGGATCAAATAGAACACCTGTAATTTTCTTCAGGTAGCTTTATATACTGTAACCAGACAAGCCTGCCTGTCAGTAGGAAGATAACAGGAACGGATCTAGCTGAACACTGTGAGCAGGACGCACTGCACTAAATGTAAATAGTCTAGCTGCCTGACCGTGGTACTAATAGGATCAAATAGAACACCTGTAATTTTCTTCAGATAGCTTTAAATACTGTAACCAGACAAGCCTGCCTGTCAGTAGGAAGATAACAGGAACGGATCTAGCTGAACACTGTGAGCAGGACGCACTGCAATCAATGTAAATAGTCTAGAAGATAACAGGAACGGATTTAGCTGAACACTGTGAGCAGGACGCACTGCACTAAATGTAAATAGTCTAGAAGATAACAGGAACGGATCTAGCTGAACACTGTGAGCAGGACGCACTGCACTAAATGTAAATAGTCTAGAAGATAACAGGAACGGATCTAGCTGAACACTGTGAGCAGGACGCACTGCACTAAATGTAAATAGCAGGAACGGATCTAGCTGAACACTGTGAGCAGGACGCACTGCACTAAATGTAAATAGCAGGAACGGATCTAGCTGAACACTGTGAGCAGGACGCACTGCACTAAATGTAAATAGCAGGAACGGATCTAGCTGAACACTGTGAGCAGGACGCACTGCACTAAATGTAAATAACAGGAACGGATCTAGCTGAACACTGTGAGCAGGACGCACTGCACTAAATGTAAATAGTCTAGAAGATAACAGGAAAGGATCTAGCTGAACACTGTGAGCAGGACGCACTGCACTAAATGTAAATAGCAGGAACGGATCTAGCTGAACACTGTGAGCAGGACGCACTGCACTAAATGTAAATAGTCTAGAAGATAACAGGAAAGGATCTAGCTGAACACTGTGAGCAGGACGCACTGCACTAAATGTAAATAGCAGGAACGGATCTAGCTGAACACTGTGAGCAGGACGCACTGCACTAAATGTAAATAGTCTAGAAGATAACAGGAAAGGATCTAGCTGAACACTGTGAGCAGGACGCACTGCACTAAATGTAAATAGCAGGAACGGATCTAGCTGAACACTGTGAGCAGGACGCACTGCACTAAATGTAAATAGCAGGAACGGATCTAGCTGAACACTGTGAGCAGGACGCACTGCACTAAATGTAAATAGCAGGAACGGATCTAGCTGAACACTGTGAGCAGGACGCACTGCACTAAATGTAAATAACAGGAACGGATCTAGCTGAACACTGTGAGCAGGACGCACTGCACTAAATGTAAATAGCAGGAACGGATCTAGCTGAACACTGTGAGCAGGACGCACTGCACTAAATGTAAATAGCAGGAACGGATCTAGCTGAACACTGTGAGCAGGACGCACTGCACTAAATGTAAATAGCAGGAACGCATCTAGCTGAACACTGTGAGCAGGACGCACTGCACTAAATGTAAATAGCAGGAACGGATCTAGCTGAACACTGTGAGCAGGACGCACTGCACTAAATGTAAATAGTCTAGAAGATAACAGGAACGGATCTAGCTGAACACTGTGAGCAGGACGCACTGCACTAAATGTAAATAGCAGGAACGGATCTAGCTGAACACTGTGAGCAGGACGCACTGCACTAAATGTAAATAGCAGGAACGGATCTAGCTGAACACTGTGAGCAGGACGCACTGCACCAAATGTAAATAGTCTAGATAGAAGATAACAGGAACGGATCTAGCTAAACTGAATACAGTGTATATATATATCATGCAACACCTGGGATGCATATATATACACAATACACTGTAAGTGCAGCTAACTGACTGACTGTTCTGCCTAATCTATCTAACTCAAATCAAATGACACTGTCTCTCTCTCTCTCTATCTCTCAGCACACCGGAACACACACTACACAGGGCCGCCGTGCAGGCGGCCTTATATAGTGTGGGGCGTGTACTAAATCCCCTGAGCCATAATTGGCCAAAGCCACCCTGGCTTTGGCCAATTACAGCTCTCTCTACTGACGGCGCTGTGATTGGCCAAGCATGCGGGTCATAGTGCATGCTTGGCCAATCATCAGCCAGCAATGCACTGCGATGCCGCAGTGAATTATGGGCCGTGACGCGCCACACGAATTTGGCGCGAACGGCCCATATCGTTCGCAATTCGACGGACGGTCGAACAGCCGATGTTCGAGTCGAACATGGGTTCGACTCGAACACGAAGCTCATCCCTAGTCCTGACCATCTTCTGTCCTTTTGGGCATTGAGATTGACATTGTGGGGATGGTCTGCCGACTTCCTGGGGTTAGCTTCTTTCCTTGGTCAAATTCCCTAGGGACTCTAGGAAGCTATGGCTGTAGCAGCTTCAACATTTTTGGACCATCTTGTTTTCACATTCCACATACTTCTGAAGGGCAGTGCCTCCTGTGGGCGTCTATGATATGATACACGTTATTGCGTACCAATTATCAGCTCCTCTGCCTGATGACTTGGAAGCACGGTTGTCCTTTCACTTCTCTAATGGTCCTTCTTTGATGAATGGAGGAATTGTCGAACACACAGCTGAAGTTTTTTACAGGTCTGCATTCAGCTCCTGTAGCTTTGGAATTTTATTCTAGGTTGACTGGTCTGCTGAACCTTGGCCGGCCTCATTGGCTCAACTACTGTATTTGTTGTGTAACATTTTGCTGTTAGAGCCCTTACCTATTATGGTCAAGTGGTTAACTGCCTCTCTGCACGCTCTCCACCTTTGTTCTCCCTGTTGTGTTTTTCTGGTGCTTGGATGTCTTCAGTTGACTGTGTGGTTTTAGATGTAGCTAATTGCTGTGGGTCGTCCTTGTCCTTCCTTTTTATGTAGTCTTGTCTCTGACTCCTGTTGCTCCCCCTCTGTGCCTCCCCTCTCAGACCTCCCAGGTAACCTGTTGGCAACTTTCAGACAAATGGGTGAATCCACCTGTCGATGATATCTACCTTTACCCCTAGGGGTCAGGCACCTGGATCCTTTCTCCTACCTCTCCTACCTGCAGGATATAGTTATGGCTGGTTCGACAGTGTGTACCGCTCCCCCTGCTGTATTGTTTGGTTCAGACTATTCAGCTGGGAGGACATCTCCAAAGTTTTCTTATTCAGGGGATTTTGAAGGAAAATTGTTGGAAACATCTGACTTGCTTCCCTTATTCTCGGCACCTGTTTTCTGTGCACAACTTAACCAACATCCTCTCCATTTTGCCCTCTGTCTGTTTTTGCATTTAGGGCTCTCCTGTTTCGAGTTGCCCTTTCTTGGGCACCTTTAGAGTTCGTGACCTTACTGCCGAGGACAAACGCCCAGTTTATGGTAAAGAGGATGTGCTGATCACAGAATCCTTTGTTTTTATCTCTTATTCCCCCTTTTCTGGTTTTGGCCCTTCACATACTTTGTTCTTGTTTCTAGTTCTTGTTTCTCTGCAAGGTGAATGCCTAGGTTTTCCACAGGATTGGTGGCATTGTTGTCTGCCGCTGGGTTCTTGAGGGAGATAACAGTATTTATTAAGACCTGATGAGTGTAATTGAAATGATTGGCCTAAATATGTTCACCTCTACCTACAATTTGGTGTCGAGCAGGTCGTGGCTACGGTGGGGCGCTCGTCAGTCTACCACTGACTTGCGTGTGGTGATTTTGACCTTACCAGTAATTGATGTTGCTTTATGGGCTATGCCCTCAAGTTAAATTCTGGGGTCAGTCTAATGCCTGTCTGGCACTGATGGTAAAGACAGGCCTCTTAGACTATGTGAGTTTATGTTTATGGGTGCACACGGTATACTATGACTGGCATGTTGTTTGGTAAATTCTGGGGTCAGTCTAATGCCTGTCTGGCATTGATGGTAAGGACAGGCCTCTTAGACTATGTGAGTTTATATTTATGGGTGCTCATGGTATACTGTGACTGGCATTGTTTGGTACATTTGGAAATTTGTACTTTTGAAAAGTTCAATAAAGCTGTAGCCTTGCCCTATTTCCAACTTAAAGTGGTGTTCCACCCTAAAAAAAAAAAAAAAAAATCATGACTGTGGCTAAAAAAAAATAAAAAATAAAAACATTTGGAAATTTTTTTTTTACTCACCTCTAAATGCCTGTTGCTAGGTGGTCCCTCGTAGTCTGCCTCTTCCAGTGCCTGGGCTGGTGACATCACTTCCCCCTCGGCACAGGAAGGGCTCGGCTCTGCTCCCTCCCTCCTGTCAATCATCTGGGACCCATTACAGGTCCCAGATGACTGAGCGGCCAATCACGGCACGCGGCGCCGCTCGCGCATGCGCAGTGGGTGCCAGGCTGTGAAGCCACAGCCCGGCGCCCACAGTTGCAATGCCGGCGCCGCTGAATGGAGGGGGAGACGAGTGGGGCTTCGATCCCCCGCATCGCTGGACCCTGGGACAGGTAAGTATCCATTTAAAAGTCAGCAGCTGCAATATTTGTAGCTGCTGACTTTTAATTTTTTTTTTTTTTTTGATGGGCCCTCCTCTTTAATCAGCTTCTTTGTCTTTTTTTGGGGGGGGGCAAGGTATTGGTTTATTAGTTGGTCATGAATGAGCCTATGCTTCCCAGCAGTCATGAAGGCCCCTTGAACCGCCTTTAGGGAAAGGGAACCTTGACTGCTGGAAGCATGGCATCACTGTGCTATGAACCTAAAAGGGAAATTAAGTAGCTCCCTTAGGATTGGCTACAAGACCTGAGGTGACTGGGTGGATCCTGAATTCTAGGAAAAGGCTATGCTAAAGCACATCCAACTGCTCTGAGGAGATTCAGCTGTAACAAGAGTTGCCCACCCTCCCCCCCGTTGTGATGATTTGTCACAGCTTTATTGGCGGTTTTGACCTTGCCAGCAATTGATGTTGCTTTATGGGCTATGCCCTCAAGTTACATTCTGAGGTGAGTCTAATGCCGGTCTGGCACTGTTGGTAAGGACAGGCCTCTTAGACTATGTGAATTTATATTTATGGGTGCTCATGGTATACTGTGACTGGCATTGTTTGGTACATTTGGAAATTTGTACTTTTGAAAAGTTCAATAAAGCTGTGGCCTTGCCCTATTTCCAACTTAACCACTAGCCTACCGCCCACTGTCATATGACGGCCGGACGGTAAGCCTATTGTTCTGAGTGGGCGTCATATGACGTCCTCGCACTCCCGAGCCACTAGGGGGCGCGCGCGCGCCGCCGGCGGCGCGCGCGCGCGCCCGCTGCGTCACTCGGGACCCGGTGCGCGTGCCCGGCGGCCGCGATGTCCGCCGGGCACCCGCGATTGCCGGGTAACAGAGCAGGAGTGTGGATCTGTGAATGTAAACACAGATCCACGTCCTGTCAGAGAGGAGAGGAGACCGATGGTGTGTCCCTTGTACATAGGGACACCGATCGGTCACCTCCCCCAGTCAGTCCCCTCCCCCCACAGTTAGAATCACCTCCTTAGGTCATACATTAACCCCTCGAGCGCCCCCTAGTGTTAACCCCTTCCCTGCCAGTCACATTTACACAGTAATCAATGCAATTTTATAGCATTGATCGCTGTATAAATGTGAATGGTCCCAAAAATGTGTCAAAAGTGTCCGATGTGTCCGCCGCAATATCGTAGTCACAATAAAAATTGCAGATCGCCGCCATTACTAGTAAAAAATAAATAAATAATAAAAATGCTATAAATCTATCCCGTATTTTGTAGACGCTATAACTTTTGCGCAAACCAATCAATATACGCTTATCGCAATTTTTTTTTACCAAAAATATGTAGAAGAATACGTATCGGCCTAAACTGAGGAAAAAATTTGTTAAAAAAAAAAAAAAAAATGGATATTTATTATAGCAAAAAGTAAAAAATATTGTGTTTTTTCAAAATTGTCCCTCTTCTTTTGTTTATAGCGCAATAAATAAAAACCGCAGAGGTGATCAAATACCACCAAAAGAAAGCTCTATTTGTGGGGAAAAAAATGCAAAAAATTTAATTAAGGTGCAGTGTAACATGACCGCGCAATTGTCATTCAAAGTGTGACAGCGCTGAAAACTGAAAAATGGCTTGGGCAGGAAGGGGGTGTAAGTGCCCTGTATTGAGGTGGTTAATCAGCTTCTTTGTCTTTTTTTGGGGGGAGGGGCAAGGTATTGGTTTATTAGTTGGTCATAAATGAGCCTATGCTTCTCAGCAGTCAAGTTACCTTTCTTGCTGGATTATTTTCGTGCAACCAGTGAGAGCTTTTTAAAACTATTAAAACTATTTCAGTTTTCGATACATGCTTTAGGCTGGGTTCACACTGTGTGAGGACACGGCTCACAGCAGGTGTCGGGTGCATCCCTGTTCTCCATTTCAGGGATGAATCAGGCCTGAATTTTTGCCTGAATTCCAACCTGAAAAGGAGCCAAAGACATACAGGAACCCTGTGCAATGCGATCCATGGCCACCCTGGAGATGTGTGAACTGGCTCCATTGAGAGCCAGCCACAGTCCTCTGTCATGTGTATTAGATGCGGGGAAACCAACATCCAATTCACATAAGTGTGAACCCAGCCTTAGAATTAAACCACCTTATAGTCTCTTATTTTTTTTTATGTGACCTCCTACCATGAGTTCTGGGTTCCAAACACTTGCTGTGACTAATAACAGGGAGATCCATTCTCCTTATTAGATTTTTATTTAATTTGCTTTAGCAAAAATGGTTATGGTAATTAAGCAGGAACACCCACAATTTACAGGTGGACTGGAACAGAGATATATTGTCAGGGAGATCTTTTTTACATGGGCAGTCAGGGGCAGTAAAAGCAGGTGGTTGAGCTGTGGTTTTACCACCTCACAGCTGCCTACCTAAACAAGGGCATGCAGCTGCTCAAGGCTGTACACATGCTGCTGCAAAAATTAAATGGCATGGCAGATTCAGCAGGCTGTGCCTGTGCCACGCAGTTGCAGTGAAGTAATGCAACATTTACAGGGTTAAAACAGACAACATATCACCTCCTCACCACCTGTCAAGCACCTCTGAAAAATAATCCACCTTTTCGGATGGGTGGCAAGGGGTGCTACATATATGAATTAGCCCGAAGACATTAAAAACTCTTGGATTGACCAAGCCCACCAAGCTCCCCCTTTAACTAAAAAAATAATTTGGGGGTATAAGTACCATTTAAAATGACATTATGCATATAATATGTACATATCATATCTAATATGTACAGATTTATAAATATCATTGTATTAGTTCATCTAAACCATCAATCAGTCATTAATTTGGAAGCAGTTGAACTTTCATTATAAATTGTATATATGTGCCATCAAACGCAGCCACCTTTGGCAGCAATTACAGCCTTGAGTCTTCTTGGGTATGACATGACAAGCTTTGCACACCTGAATTGGGGGATTTTCTGCCATTCTTCTTTACAAATCCTCTCAGGCTCAGTCAGGTTGGACAGGGGCCCTCAGTGGACAGCCATTTTCAAATCAGTGGAGGGCTGCAATGATGATTGTCCCCAGTGCTGTCTCTTGGCCTAGGATGACAAGGCCTAGGGCGGCACTTTGCGGGGGGTGGCTTTTTTGCTGCCCCCCACGTCCCGCTCAGATACAGCCTTCTGCGGCTGGCTCCCGATCATATACAGCCACTGTCCATGGGCACTGGCAGTAGGGGCGTGTACTTGGCCGGTGTGGAGCGACTGCTGACCCCATAAAATGGACCATGAATGACTACAGTCACTGGCCATACCATGTGCACATAGCTTAACTGGTGGAGGTGGAGCCTAATGCCCCGCCTACCCTCCTCTGTGCGGCATCATTGCATGCTCTCCAGCTTAGTGGCGGCGGGAGTCCTCAGGTACAAACTGATGAGAGCGAGGGATATATATACACTACCGTTCAAAAGTTTGGGGTCACATTGAAATGTCCTTATTTTTGAAGGAAAAGCACTGTACTTTTAAATGAAGCTAACTTTAAACTAGTCCTAACTTTAAACAAATATACTCTATACATTGCTAATGTGGTAAATGACTATTCTAACTGCAAATGTCTAGTTTTTGGTGCAATATCTACATAGGTGTATAGAGGCCCATTTCCAGCAACTATCACTCCAGTGTTCTAATGGTACAATGTGTTTGCTCATTGGCTCAGAAGGCTAATTGATGATTAGCAAACCCTTGTGCAATCATGTTCACACATCTAAAAACAGTCTAGCTCCTTCCAGAAGCTACAAAATTGACCTTCCTGTGAGCAGATTGAGTTTCTGGAGCATCACATTTGTGGGGTCAATTAAACGCTCAAAATGGCCAGAAAAAGAGAACTTTCATCTGAAACTCGACAGTCTATTCTTGTTCTTAGAAATGAAGGCTATTCCATGCGAGAAATTGCAAAGAAATTGAAGATTTCCTACAACGGTGTGTACTACTCCCTTCAGAGGACAGCACAAACAGGCTCTAACCAGAGTAGAAAAAGAAGTGGGAGGCTGCGTTGCACAACTAAGCAAGAAGATAAGCACATTAGAGTCTCTAGTTTGAGAAACAGACGCCTCACAGGTCCCCAACTGGCATCTTCATTAAATAGTACCCGCAAAACACCAGTGTCAACATCTACAGTGAAGAGGCGGCTGCGGGATTTTGGGCTTCAGGGCAGAGTGGCAAAGAAAAAGCCATATCTGAGACTGGCCAATAAAAGAAAAAGATTAAGATGGGCAAAAGAACACAGACATTGGACAGAGGAAGACTGGAAAAAAGTGTTGTGGACGGATGAATCCAAGTTTGAGGTGTTTGGATCACAAAGAAGAATGTTTGTGAGACGCAGAACAAATGAAAAGATGCTGGAAGAATGCCTGACGCCATCTGTTAAGCATGGTGGAGGTAATGTGATGGTCTGGGGTTGCTTTGGTGCTGGTAAGGTGGGAGCTTTGTACAGGGTAAAAGGGATTCTGAATAAGGAAGGCTATCACTCCATTTTGCAACGCCATGCCATACCCAGTGGACAGCGCTTGATTGGAGCCAATTTCATCCTACAACAGGACAATGACCCTAAACACACCTCCAAATTGTGCAAGAACTATTTACAGCAGAAGCAGGCAGCTGGTATTCTATCGGTAATGGAGTGGCCAGCACAGTCACCAGATCTGAACCCCATTGAGCTGTTGTGGGAGCAGCTTGACCGTATGGTACGCCAGAAGTGCCCATCCAACCAATCCAACTTGTGGGAGCTGCTTCTAGAAGCGTGGGGTGCAATTTCTCCAGCTTACCTCAATAAATTAACAGCTAGAATGCCAAAGGTGTGCAATGCTGTAATTGCTGCAAAAGGAGGATTCTTTGATGAAAGCAAAGTTTGATGTAAAAACAATGTTATTTCAAATACAAATCATTATTTCTAACCTTGTCAATGTCTTGACTCTATTCTCTATTCATTTCACAACGTATGGTGGTGAATAAGTGTGACTTTTCATGGAAAACACAAAATTGTTTGGGTGACCCCAAACTTTTGAACGGTAGTGTATATATATATATATAGATGGATAAATAGATATATAGATGGATTGAAACAAGGAACCAGGACCAATTTAAAAATGTGTATACCCACCCAGGCAGCTGTAGTAACACAGCCACTGTGCCCATCAATTGCCGCCACTGTGCCATCAAACTTAGCCACTATGCCATCAAATACAGCCACTGTGCAATCAAACGCAGCCACTGTGCCCATCAAACGCAGCCACTGTGCCCATCAAACGCAGCCACTGTGCCAACAAACGCAGCCACTGTGTCATCAAACGCAGCCACTGTGCCATCAAATGCAGCCACTCTGCCCATCAAATGCTGCCACTGTCCCATCAACTGCAGCCACTGTGCCCATCAAATGCAGCCACTGTGCCATCAAATGCAGCCACTGTGTTCATCAAACAGAGCCACTGTGCCCATCAATTGCCACCACTGTGCCATTAAACGCAGCCACTGTGTCCATCAATTGAAAGAGGATGGGGTGTGGTTTACAGATGACAGGGCATGTCTTAAATAGGAAGGGGTGTGGCCTTGACAGGAAGGGTGGTTAGTATTTAAATTAGGGGGTGCATGAGTTTAGTCAGGCCTAGGGCAGTACCTAAATACACCACTTATTGTCCCTCTGGAACTTTGATCTCCACACAGGATCTCTGGAGCTCAGAACCATCTGGTTCTTGGTCACCTGTCTTACTAGGGCCCCTTGCCCCTGATTGCTCAGTTTGGCCTGATAATCAGCTTTTGGAAGAGTTGTGGTTGTACAAGACTTCTTCCATTTGAGAATTATGGAGGCCACTGTGCTCTTGGGAACCTTCAGTGCAGCAGAATTTTTATGTAGCTCTCTGAGCTCTGCAGGCAGTTCCTTCGACCTCATGGCTTTTGCTCTGATACAGTATGAAGGGTCATAGCATTATGCTGGGGCCCACATGGGATGGCTCAGAAGGGGCTGCAGTTTCTCTCTCTCTTTTATTTATCTATTAGGTTGCCATTGGTTGCCACTGTTGCTCAGGGCAGCAACAGCCAGAGGATTGGTAGCAAGGGCCAGCGTCGGATTGGAGGAATTTGGCGGGCGCTGAGCAGCGCTGAAGAAGCCTATATAAGGGGCTGAGTGCAGTGGCTCACTGACCGTTTGAAGCAGAACAAGCGACGTCACAGAGCTCCTGCAGCATGAAGCGCCGTTCGTCAAATAGCCGGGAAGAACTCCTGTGTCGCCTTATTGAGAGAGCGGAGGGAGAGATCGGTGAAGAATGGCTCCTTCAATGCCTAGGGGAGGAGCGCGACTCGGCTCCGCCTGCAGAAACATGCCTCACAAACCAGAAGATGGAAGAAGTTTCGGCCCCAGTCGGAGGCGGGACTCGGCAGCAGCCGGGGAGGAAGAAGAAACGACTGAGAACAGCGGCTTCGCCTCAGGTGGCAAGGGAGGAGAGAGCTGGCACTTCCAGAACACAGAGAGAGCCGGCTATGAGGGAGAGCAGCGCTACCCAGCTTCCCCAGGCTGCTGCACTCAGTGAGCATCCGTCAATATCATATGATGGTGAGCAGGGTCAGTTTTCTAATATTGCTGATGTTTCATTCCTAGTTAACTCATTGTCAAATATTTTACAGCAATTTAAAGGGGCACAGACTGCTGGTGCTAATAATAGTTTTAAAGGAGCACAGGTCACTGGTGCATTGAATGTTAAACAACCTAATGTTAATTCACAAATTTTAGGGGCACACAAAGAAAAAATTGGTGCTAGGCATATTATGCATACCAGTAAAGTTGATCAGAGGGCACAGATATCTGGTGCTTCTGAACCTGTTGGTGGTGATACGGAAATAATTACAGGGGCACATGACTATGGTGCTGTTAAAAAATTACCAGTGAACGATTATATGACTGAAGTTAGTTCAGTATGGCAAAATTTAAATGAGTCACAAATGTTTGATCATGGCATGTTAAACCATGATAATGTGGTTAACTCTCCATTGTCTTTTCATCCCATCCTGCCTATCAGGCCTTCAGCAGTGGCAGTTGGGGAGGCTTCTTTTAAAGAACCCTTACCATGTGTTTTGTCACCTTTAGGGTTCCATTTAGCCAAGACTGTTAAAGAAAAGATTTGGAGAGGAGAATTCATTGACATATTGTCACTTTTGCCGGCTTCTAAAGAGTTTTTGTTGAAATCTGACAGGCTGGCAGCAGATAGATCTGAGGAGGACAGAAGGAGGGCTATACCAAGGACTTTCCAAAATTGGCTGCAGGCTTTCTGCATTTATGCAGAAGTTATGGGTGAACGTTTCCCTGCAAAGTGTTCAGGTTTATTCCAACACTTAGATATTGTTGCAGAGGCTTTTCGCCATTTTGGTGGCTCTGCATGGTTCACATATGACGAAAATTTTCGCCAAAAATTGGCAGTCCACCCCTCATTACATTGGGGATCCAAAGATGTTGGACTATGGTTGAATCTCATGTTGCCTCCTAAGCCTCAGTTCACTCCAAAAGTGGTATCTAACGCACAGTCTGCGTTTCGCAAAGGATTTTGCTTTTCTTTCAATGAAGGTCAATGCAAGTTTCTCTCAAATTGCAGATATAAACATGAATGCTCCCATTGTAGCGGGAACCATCCGGCTAGCAGGTGCTTTTGCAAATCTGCGACAGCCTTTCAGCCATTCCCTGGGCACGCTCATGGGAAGGGCAGTGACTCCAGTGAACCTCCCAAGAATGCTCCCGTGTTTAGAGCGCTATCCAGATCGCAGGATGGCGGCTCTGCTAACTGAGGGTTTCAAGGAGGGTTTTTTGGTTCCCGGCCTTTCAAGGCACGGGCTGTTCTATGGTTCAAAATGTAAAATCTGTTTATATTAACACTTCAGTGGTAAGAAAGAAAATTTCCAAAGAACTGGAAGAAGGGAGGGTGGCAGGTCCTTTTGCTTCCCCGCCATTCGCAAATTTTAGGCTTTCCCCGTTGGGGTTAGTTCCTAAAAAAGAACAAGGTTCTTACCGTTTGATACATCACCTTTCATATCCAGAGAACTCCTCTTTGAATGATGATGTAGCTGGTGTTGAAGCTCCAGTTTGTTACTCATCGTTCGATGAGGCTTTGGTTATACTAAGGAGTCATGGGCAAGGGGCCTTGCTAGCCAAGGCAGATATTAAGTCAGCATTTCGTTTGCTCCCGGTCCATCCGCAAGGCTTCAGTTCGCTAGGTTTTCAATTTGCGGGTCAATATTTCTTTGACAAATGTATGCCCATGGGGTTTTCTTTGTCTTGTTTTTATTTTGAAGCTTTTTCAACCTTTCTTCAGTGGATTTTGTCAGATCTCTATCCCTGTGGAGATTTTCTGCATTATCTAGATGATTTTTTATTTGTTGGCCCATCTGATTCCCCCTCGTGCCTCAAATCTCTTCAGATATTTTTTAATATTTGTGAGCACTTTGGGATCCCGTTAGCAACAGAAAAGACAGTGTTTCCATCTACTTCGATTGAATTTTTAGGGATTACCATCGATACAGCTGCAATGGAATTTAAATTGCCTCTTCAGAAAATACAAAAAATGAGATCCCTGATCTCAATTTTTCTTTTAAGAAAGAAAGTTCTATTGAAGGAGGCTCAATCTCTTCTGGGTCTGTTCGCTTTTGCAGCCAGAGTCATTCCAATGGCTAGGGTTTTTTCTCGTAAGTTTTCATTGGCAATCAGAGGTTTTACAAACCCATATTCCCATATTCGGATCTCCAAGAGCGTTCGGGAAGACCTTAGAATTTGGGATGCTTTTCTGTGTAATTTTAATGGTTCTACTATATGGCAACAGGACTTTGTTACTAACGATCAGTTTAATTTTTTCACGGATGCAGCTGGGTCTTCAGGCTTTGAAGCATTTATGAATGGGCATTGGTGCGCAGGTAAGTGGCATCAGGACTGGTTACAAAAGGACATCATTCAAAATTTGGTCCTTTTGGAGCTTTTCCCTGTGATAGTCTCTTTAGTAGTTTGGAAAGACATTTTTGCGAATCGCAGAGTTCTGGTGCATACTGATAATAAAGGTGTTTTGTATGCAGTGAATACTTTATCCTCTAAGTCTGAGCCGGTGATTAGGCTACTACGTTTTCTTGTTTTACAATGCATGCGATTCAATATTTGGTTGAAAGCAGAGCACATTCCAGGCGTACAAAATAATATTACTGATGCTTTATCTCGTTCACAGTTCACGAGGTTTCGGGAGTTGGCTCCAACAGCGGATCAGTGCGGAACTCCTTGCCCGGATTTCCTCTGGGGCTTAATATGGAGTTAATTCTTGGTAACTTCAAGAATTCAGTGTCGAAGAAAACTTGGTCAGATTATCGCCTATCCTGGTCCAGATGGTGCTCCTTTTGTCAGGACTTTGGTCTGGATTCTCTGGTTGTAACTTCTTACGTCTCCCTATCTTTTGTGTCTTCATTGCTTCAGGCTAATCTTAGCCCAGCTTCTATCAGCAAAATTTTAGCCGGTGTCTCCTTCTTTCTAAAATTTGCTGGTTTGCCATCTCTAACCTCTTTCTTTCAAGTTAATCAAGTTTTAAAAGGTTTTAGGAGATCAAGACCTTTGTTAGATAATAGGTGCCCTATTTCGGCTGCTCTGTTGGTTGATCTCCTTAAGATTTTAGAAGTGGTATGTTTCTC
This sequence comes from Lithobates septentrionalis, assembly GCA_037952835.1. Lineage (NCBI taxonomy): Eukaryota > Metazoa > Chordata > Amphibia > Anura > Ranidae > Lithobates > Lithobates septentrionalis. The sequence continues at coordinate 1,523,522 of JBBDGP010000261.1, forward strand.
GGAATTTGAGTTAATTTTGTTCAGGGCCGTTTTTTCAGTTGCCTTTTTTGGCGCCCTCAGAATTGGGGAATTTACATCTGAAAATAAAAGGTCCTCATCCTTTCTCCTCAAATCACATGTCATTGTGTATGATGGGCCCCTTAGCCTTTTCCTTTGTAGGTCTAAATCCCTTCCAACAGGTCAAGGTCATTGGATTTCTCTGGCTAGCTCTATCAATCCTACAATATGCCCGGTGCTATTGGTTTCTAAATATATGTCAATTAGACCATGTTCTGATGATTCCTTCTTTATCCATCAGGATCTGTCCTCCTTAACTAGGTATCAATTTTCAGCTGTGTTGGCTGCTTCTCTGAAACGCTTGAACCTGTCTGGTTTTTGCTTTTCTTCACATTCATTTCGCATTGGGGCAGCCACCACAGCTGACTCTTTAGGTTTTCCGGCAGAAACTTTAAAAAAAATTGGCCATTGGGGTAGTGATAGATATAAGATTTATGTTCGCCCTGATCTACTAATTTTGTAATCTCTTTTCAGGATCGTCCAAAGCTACGGTCTGGATTGTAGGTCATTCCTACGTTTTTTGGGCAGCCAAGCATGCTGAAACTAGAACCTACTCTGCTAATTTAGGTCTGGACTCCAAGTCTTTCACAGTTTTGTGGTCAGGTATTATGGGTTTGAGGTGGAAAATCTGAGAAATCCTTTACTTCACCTATCTAATATTTGGCCTTTACCCCAGATCTTAGTTCTTCATGCCGGGGCCAATGATTTAGGCAAAGTTAAGACGTGGGATCTACTATGTGAAATTAGGAGGGATCTTTGTTATATTCAACTTTTATTCCCAAATTCTATAGTGGCATTTTCAGAGATGATTCCTCGTCTTATATGGTCTCCTTCGGGCAACTTATTTTATGTGGATAAGATTAGAAGGCGTCTCAATAGAACAATCCATAGTTTTCTAAGTTCTTCCGGTGGCATATCTTTTCGCCATGTAGAATTAGAAGGTTTTGTGCATGGTTTATTTCGTGAAGATATGGTCCATTTATCTGTGATAGGCTTAGATATATTTAATATGGGTTTACAAAATCTAATTGAATCAGCCACGGTGTTGGGGGGGGGGGCCTCGGCCGGCAGCACTGCTGCTGTCCTCAGCCGGTGGGGAGTAGTCGTCCAGCATTGTTGGATGGACACCGTTTAATTTGTTCCATTTTAGCCAGGATGGCTTTATATTCTTTAAAATAAATTGAGTACTTTTAGGTAACCCCCATGGATAACACCGTGGCCTTATAAATACCAATTAATAAATAATTTGTTTAAATTTAAATAACAGTGTTTGTCTTTATTATAATCCCGTCTGTGCTAGCCCGTGAAGGGTCATAGCATTATGCTGGGGCCCACATGGGATGGCTCAGAAGGGGCTGCAGTTTCTCTCTCTCTTTTATTTATCTATTAGGTTGCCATTGGTTGCCACTGTTGCTCAGGGCAGCAACAGCCAGAGGATTGGTAGCAAGGGCCAGCGTCGGATTGGAGGAATTTGGCGGGCGCTGAGCAGCGCTGAAGAAGCCTTTATAAGGGGCTGAGTGTAGCGGCTCACTGACCGTTTGAAGCAGAACAAGCGACACCCACCCACCCGCCCCCTTTTTTTTTTTTTTTTGTCATGATGTTGTCCATGAGGGGGAGTAGTCGTCCAGCATTCTTGGATGGACACCGTTTAATTTGTTCCATTTTAGCCAGGATGGCTTTATATTCTTTAAAATAAATTGAGTACTTTTAGGTAACCCCTATGGATAACACCGTGGCCTTATAAATACCAATTAATAAATAATTTGTTTAAATTTAAATAACAGTGTTTGTCTTTATTATAATCCCGTCTGTGCTAGCCCATGCATTGTCAGCTGTGAGGCCTTTTATAGAGAGCTGTGTGCCTTTCCAAATCATGTCCAATCAATTTAATTTACCACAGGTGGACTCCAATCAAGGTATAGAAACATCTCAGCAACAATCAAGTGAATGGGAAGCACCTGAGCTAAATTTTAAATGTTTTTGCAAAGAGTCTGAATACTTATGTTATATTTCAGTTTTTCCTTTTTCATGCATCTACAAACATTTCTAAAATTCTGTAATTCTGTTTTTGGAAAATACTATTTTCACTTTGTCATTATGGGGTACTGAGTGTAGATCAGTGAGAATTTTTTTTTTTAAACAGTAATATATATATATATATATATATATATATATATATATATATATATTATATTGACTTCACCCATTCTCTCATACGAGGTCAGAACCACGTAGGCAGCCTTAGATGACAGCTTTCTTCATCAGCAATGATTGATGTGGGCTGATAGTCTGCACATTTTAAATACACTATTATTACTGCCACACATGCATAGTAAGTTTGCATAAAGGCGTTCTTTATTAGCTCTGGCTTCACAGCAGAAAATAAACAAATGGTGTTGCTTTCTGCCCTTCACACGCATGAATGGCCAGCATTTTGGTACCTACACACTGATGAGCAGTGGGGTTTTTTTTCTGAATTAGGAATTCAACTCTGTGGTCTAGTAGACTGTAGACTGATTACCTTGCAGTGAACAAAACTACATACATCATGTTCCATTTAGGTCTCTTGCAAATTAAATCTTGCATCTGCACATATGAGTGCAGATAAATTATTATAACTAAGATTATTGGTAAAGTAATCCCAATCAAAGGAAGGTTAGATGTACCTGTCCGCTGTGAATGGCAAATTGCACTGGTGTGTCTACTAGAAGACAGGACAAAGGAAAGGCATGACATCCAAAATAGTATTTCTTTATTAAATGCATGTACAAAGCTTTAAAACAGCCTACACATTTCGGACGTTTAGTCTTTAGTCATGGCATCTACCAGAAGACACTGCTTGCTGAGAGATATGCACAGCCTTTGATTGGGAAGGCGAATACACAGAATATCAATGATTGCTTATGCAAAGGGCAGGCTAGCCTGCTGTAATAATACACACAGATGAGGAAAGTTAGTGTAGCGTCACCCTGCCAAAAGCTATGCTAATTCTCGTTTTTTTGGCTTCACAGTACTAGTAGTTGTAAAGAAATTATCCTTTTTTTTTTTTTTTTTTTGGTCGAGTCAGAGTTTCCCTAAGGTCAATGGTTGACTGCTCCTGTCTGCTTCTGGAGACAGTTTCCAGAAAATAGAATAGGAGGATCAACCACTGATTTATGAATATTTATCAGACCCCAGCCAATCCCTGGCAAGGTGTCTGAGGGAGGTGATAAATGTTTGGGGAAGCCTGGGCAGAGTGTTCTTCCTCTGCCAGGGGGTGCCTAATCTTCTGGGGAGAAGATTGTTAAAGGATTTTTGCTGGAGAGCATCGTACTGGAGTCTTGGTCTGGAGAAGGATCTTTGTCTCCCTCATTGAAGAGTGTCATATGGAAGCTTAGTGGCAGACAGCTTCTAGGACATTGTGAGTAAGACCTAGTTTTGGAACTCTCGGGTGTGCCTGCTGCTAGAAGGAAGTGAGTGCCATAGGTTACTGTATGGTCCACGTCTGTTCTTATAGAGACCTGGAGGTACTGGCCAGTCTCTATCACCTCCAGTCAAATCTGCTGCTACAGGATGTGTGCTAAGAAGTTTGTCCTTATGTTGATTTCTGATATAGTTTTGGAGTATTCTGAACCCCTAAATCCCTTCCTGTTCAAGTTTCTGCAAATTAAAAAAAAAAGACATTGCCTAGGCTGAGCTTGTGTTGTCAGTGTGCTTGGAACTGTGTCTGTGGCAGACAACTTCTGCGCAAGCAAGGGAGACTGGGCAAATTCTTGGCTGCCCCTTCAGAGCTGAGTGCTACACTTGAATTTCAATGCTGGCTGATCCAGGATTAGAAGATCAGTACAGGGCAGTTTAAAATAAGTATTTTTAGAGATTACATTTGTTTCTGCTCCTGCCATGTAAGCGTTTCAGGGGATAGATCTTGATACTCCTCCTGCTCAGAATTATAATGAGCCTACTCTATTTTTTCTACCTCAGGGCTCATGTTAGAACTTGGACTGAAGCGTTATCTCCTTCCCTACTCCAGAAGTGTCACCATAATCCTGGGTGACAATCCTACCTTTGTCCAATGTCTCATTCAACGGTAGGTTTACTAGTCTAAAGCTGCAGGCATAACTGACAACTTTGGTAGGTATTGCTGGATGTTTCATCATTGCTGGGACTGTTGAGGAAACATTGGCTGGAGCTTCTCTCACCACCGGAGCTATCATTGGTGTCACAAGTCGCTCCTCAGCTTAAGAAGATGTAGGAGTCTTTATCTACTAATATGAAATGCTGCATAGACCCAGATGGCCGCAAGGCGGCATCTGCCTAATGGGTCAGTCAGTCATTACTTCTCATGATTGATGTCCAGCCAGCTTGATGATGTAGGAATACTGATACGACTGTCTCCAATCACAGCTGGTCTCTAGCTTGGTGAAATGAACCAATGAACATAGGACATTTCTCTTCTTGTTTGCAGCAACAGCAGCACAAATGACTATTTCCTCTTTCATTCAACACGTGGTCTGGAAAAGGTCTGGAAAAGGCAGAAAGGGGTAGAAACGCCTCTCTTTTTTGCTTTAGATAGTCTGCCACCAGCTCAAGTGGGTTCATGCCAAAACCTTCCTGCCAGTTCAGAGTTCACAAGTTAACTCCATCACTGCCAGCCAAAGTGACAAATGCCAGAGTGCCTTCCCAAAACAAAATCCAATTTACAATAGGCACGACCGTCCAGGAGGGAAGATCCAATGCAAAAAGTGTCTCAGATACAGTATATTATTAGTTCTACCAGCATGTGTCAGTAGGTTCCCAAGAGTGACTGATTGGACACACTAATAAACATCCATAGCACAGAAAGGCACCTCTCTAGTACTACCCTTCTGGAGCAACCTCAAATAACACGTGGCAGGGAAAATACAATCTATTCTTAGAGAATCACTTCTCTTGAGGTCCATTTAGGCCATTTGGAGCCCACTGCTGTCTACAGAATTCATAACAATACAAAAACTAATTTAACAAAAAAAAAAACACATCTCTACATAGTAAAACACAATAATGCCAATACTAACTATAGCATAGTTGGTGGGAAATATTTGCCTTTCGCCACATCTATGGCTCCCATTGTTGAACCAGAATTCCATGCAAATAAAAAAAAACAAAGTAACTGTGAAATACTTCTAAATGTGTGCATATGCAAAGTAGAGCCATTACTTTTTAAGGAATTGGAGCACAGGGAACAGTGTATGAAGAAAAGTACGAAGAAAAGTACAGCCATGACCCGTGCGCACTGGCTAGCCCCGAGCAAACCAGGAGATGTTAGGAGGGAACATAATATTTGCAGGTGATGAGGAAGGCTTTGGGGGTAAGAAAATGACACAAAAATGACATTTTAAAATTCACCAGTGCATTTATTTCAACTCTCATAAAGTCAGTGAATAAGAAATAGGAGCAATACTTCAAAAAGGTCAGAAGAGGGTGCTATTAACTGACAAAGGCATTGTTAATCACAATAAAGCGCTATTACATAAATAGCATCATGCACACATTATTAGTCATTGTTTGTGGATGGAAAAATAATCTCAAGAAATGTATAATATTGTTTTGAAAGATTTATTTGCCTTCATCTAGTGGTAATTCTTTAAAGTGAAGAAAGAACACAGTTGTTATGTTCAAGAATAAATGAATGTATTAAATGTGTTTTTTTTTTCCAGTGTATGCTAGATTCATATAATGTTGATTTTATTTTTCATTTTGTATAGTTATTGTTTGCTATAATAAGGGGCTTAACATCTATAAAAATATTGTGATTGTATGATATTTATTCTGAAATTCATACCTGGATGATTTTGGGGGCATTTGCTATACAATCACTAAAAGAGAGAGTGAACCATCTATCTGGGCTCCCACATACACTAAGGGACCATTTACATGTTTGTGTCCTGGCATTGTACAGTAAACCAAAGTGCACTATAAAGCAGGAACTGAGGAATGGCACCCAAACATGCTATTAACCTAGCAGTCAATGCACCAGCGTTGCAGTGCACTATAAAGCACGTGCTGTGCATTGTGGTGGGGTATGTTTTAAAAAGAACAGATGCAGTTCTGTTTTTCATGTGCTAAGATGTGCCAGCCAAATTAAAATAAATATGCTGCTTAATGCACAATACCGCGTTGCATTAATGCATGTTACTGAATGCAGAATTTGAAGCCCCCTATTATTAATGTGGACAGATGTTCTACTTATAATAAAAGATGAATATGGTGAAATTAGTGGGGAGATCAAATCCGCTTTTACATGAGTTGCCTTAACATAGAAATGATCTTTGTACTAGAAATTATAGGCAATTTACAGAATTCTCACAATCTCACACGGAAATCTTTTCTTGTAAAAATATAGTTTTTTGCTATTTGCAATGGCTTAAGAACTCATTTAGACCTCTCCATATGGTGCATTGGTGGGAATGCACTTTGAGTGCGTTTCTGTGGCATTAATTATCAATGGCACCTGAACGCATTAACTCAATGCACCTCCAACTCACATGCATTGCAGTGCACCACAACAGTAATGAGGTGCAATGAATTGTGCTGTGCTGCATTAAAATAAACGATGGATGTACAATTTTTAGTCCATTCTGGTGCGTTGGCAGCCTATTCATTTGAAAATACAGCCCTAACAAAATGAACAATAATGCTGGAGAAAACATGTGTTAATGTACCATGTTCTTCAGAACACATGTTCCTCAGAATAAAGCTACCCATCAGAAAATGCGACTGAAATGACGTTCCGTCATGGCCATCTTGGTACTCCCCGCTCTCTTCCGCAATAAGCCTACAGTCAGAAGGCGGCAAGCGGACATCTTTTTACACCCACCAAAGACTTGCATTTCACACTTATTTTTACCAGTAAACTCAGCTTATATAGTGAAATACAGTACATTGAAATTCGTTAAACCGTTTTGATGTTAAATTTTAAAAGCATCGGCAAGCCAGCTGTTCTCCCAGGTTTTCAAATCTGACAGAACACTGCTGATATTAAAATTTGCTGGTTTTCATATTTTTAATAAAGAAATTGACACATGTTTGGGTGTATTTAGTTTTAGGTTACATATTTTTTCTTTTTTTTTGTGAATGAGTAGGAGTACTCCAGGTTCCAATAAGCCCTTTGGCTGAAGATTCTCATGACTACCAGCCAGGGTTGTAGGGAAGAGGCTTTTGTCCTCATCAACATGGGGACAAGATGCCTGGCAAGGTACCTCCCTATGTTGAGGGCATGTGGCCTGGTATGGTTCAGAAGGGCCAACCCGGCTGCATGCATGTATTTTAGAGGGCCCTCAAGATTTTTTTGCATGGAAACCCCCCTTAAAATCTATACCAGGATCTGGTATCTATTTGCTGGGGGGGCTCTGTGCAGTTTTTTTTCTTGCTGTAGGACGTGCTACAGCAGAAGTGACATTTTCAAAGAAAAAAAACAGCACACACACCCTGCAAAGGTTCTCCCAAAATATATAGCAGACCCTTGTGGGGATCTATGAGCTTTTTTTTTTTTGGAAAATCTGGCAATAAAATAGCTATTGCCAGCAATGTTAAACAGTTTTGTACACTTTGCGCATGTCACTGCTGCTGCAAAACTTTCTGTACATTACAGAGATGCACCTCTTCACAGGCAGGATCAGGATACCCACCAGATATGTTATTTAAAGGAATTGGGCATTTGTAATATTTAATTAACACTATTTAAAAAATCCCTTATCCTGGTCGAATAGAAATGTAAAAATCTTTTTGTGCATTTGTACATGTTTCCCTGGGCACTGCACATAGAAGGTTTTTTTCCTTCATGCATAGAATGCATGAAGGTAAAAACCTTCAGCCTTTACAGCCACTTTTACCTCTTCCTCTTTTATACCTGTGTACAGGTTGTGCACTTCTTAAGTGCTAACCTGCTCCCGTTGCTATGGAAGGCGATCTGCTCATAGAGAAAGTGCCGATAACAACTTCTCCTGCAAGAGGCTACACGTGCCACATGTACATGCTTCATGACAGGCTGCTTGGTAACCATTTGCCTTACTCCACACTGTGTTAACTCTTATGCCGCATACACACGGCCGGAATTTCCAACAACAAATGTTCGATGTGCAAGAAAAGTTTGAGCCAACATCCGTCGGAAATAAATCCAGGATTTTGTTGTCAGAATGTCCGATCGTGTGTACATGGCATTACACTGATGTTTTCATATTCCAATGTGCTTTAACTGACCCGAGCTGTAGACTTTGTGTGCCAGCTACTTGCAATACACTACTTTAGTAACTTCAGACCAGGCAAGGACAAAGTTTTTAACTTAGCATGATGATATATACACATAGATAACAGTCCAACATAAAGTGCAGTCTTTGCCTAACATCTCTAGTCCCTAATTTTAGGCTTGCAGCTCCCACAGCATACCTGCATAGGACGAAATTCCATTTTTGGCAGAGTTCATAGGAGGTTTCTTCAGGGAGGACTGCAAGTCCCAGCAATTTCCCCTAATAGTGGGAACTCTGATTTTGGCATGATACTGGTGATCCAGACTCAAGCCACGGTGATGAGCAATGCATCTTTCTAGCTCAGAGACTCTTTGGCCCCCTTGGTAACAGACCACTGTCCCTTTTATAATGCACAGAACCAGTGGGTCGGACCAAGGAAAGCCTGCCAAGAAAAGACCGGGAAACACAATTAACCCTAACCTTCCCAACTGGGCAGCGTTAACCACTACATGCCTACACACCCTTGCCTATTAGCCCACAAATGTGGCATTTTTTATTTGACAGATTTGGCTCACATTCATTTCATGGGGGTTCATATTCCGTATAGAGTAGGGTACAGTTAAAACCATTGTCATTTTTTTTTTTACATCTGTGTCCCATTAGGTAGATTCTCGTTAATTTCCTGTTCTGCCTCCTCAAGAGGAAATGAGGGCATATTTTCCAGTTTGAGGAAAATCCCCTCATTGACAGTTGTCACAGGAACATGTGTCCTAATTGATAGATTTCCCCTTATCCCTGTTTTGGCAGCAACATAGAATTGTGGATTTACCTTCTCATTCCCTCTCACACAGGTGATGACGACAATTAAAGAAAGTGAATGATGAATCCCCACAGACATCAGTAAAAACCTGACAGCTTTTCTAACCCCTCACTACTATAAAAAAACAAAGTTTTGACTTTAATTATACCTTATTTATGCTGCTCCTTTTTCTAACTGCCTTCTATATGGCATAGAATCTTGCTTAATGTTTCAGCTGCTGTGGAATAGATGGAGCCATTCAGATATCTTGCAACATCAGCAGCACACTTATTTTACTTATTTACAGTACTACATATATTTATCCTAACATAAAAAGCAACTAGCAGCAAATAGTACCATTAAAATTTATAATTTGTCTTTCCACACTTCAACAGAAGCAGAACATTGTCTACTTAAGAGAGGCCTGAGGTTTTCCCCGTTTGTTACAGCTAACAAATATAGCCTCTTTAAAGATCTTAAATGTTTTATACGGAATCTAACAGTTAAACGGCATTATATCAAGAACATCAATGATAGTTTGTTGTCCCTAACTGAGCTCTCGATAAGTCACAATAACCAACAGTGACCATGATATTTCCACTCTCACGGACCTATGGGACTCATGGGACAAGGGCCATATTGATAGTCAGCTTTTGGAGGAGTGTTTTGACCCCCCCCAGTCTTACACACCCCCTTTCGACCCTGTTCCATATTTTATCCCACTCAGTCTTGAGGTTCTTATTTGCACACCTACTATCAGGTGATGTATAAGGACTTGGTTCAGCTATGTGATAATAGTTTGAACCATAAGTCCAATTTATTGCCGTCTGAACGACTTGCCCTTAAGGACTTAGAAAATAATTCTCACATCATTATTAAACAGGCCGATAAGGGGGGCGGTATAGTCATTCAGGATCAGACCAAATATCTTAGTGAATCCCTCAGGCTGCTATCTGATGGTAATACCTACTAAGTCTTGCACAAGGATCCACTCCCGGAGTTCTGTTTGAATCTCAATAAAATGGTTCTCGGAGCTACCAGGGATGGTGTTCTTAGCTATAAAGAAAGGCAGTTTTTAAATCCTTCTTCTTGCAGCACCCCATACTTTTACCTCCTTCCAAAGGTGCATAAATTGCTTCAGAATCCACCTGGTAGACCTATAGTGGCTGGTACTAACAGCTTCACCAGCGGACTCTTCCAATATATAGATTGGTTTTTAAAGCCGATCGTTAAAAATCTTCCTTCCTACATACGGGATTCTGGACATGTGATTGATATCCTCCAGAACTACTCATGGGAGGGTCATTACCTTTGGGCATCTTTGAATCTGTGCTCTCTTTACACCTCCATTCCCCATGAGGTGGGCCTGGAGGCTCTCAATCATTTCTTGTCCAGAGAGTTACGGTACGATTCCCATCAGGCCCAGTTCATACTTGAGGAGACTAAGTTCTGCCTCGAACACAACTATTTCTCCTTTCACGACAAGTTCTATCTTCAGACTAGAGGTACAGCCATGGGTGCAAGTTTCGCACCCTGCTATGCAAATTTAACGATGGGTTTTTGGGAGGACTCTTTGATTTGGAACAATAATCTCTATGCTAAGCATCTCATTCTTTATAGCAGGTATATCAATGGTGTGCTTGTCATTTGGGATGGGATTGTTGATGATTTTTCTGCCTTCTTGATGTATTGTAATAGCAATCCCCTAGGACTCACATTCGCGCATGTTATCGATCGTGAACATTTGGTATTTTTGGATATGGAATTGACCCATGAGAATGGCTCAAATATTACCATCCACCATTCCAAACCAGTTGGGGGTAATTCCTACTTACACTTTGGGAGCTGCCATCATCCTCTTTGGAAGAAGAACATTGCAAAAGGGCAGTTCCTGAGGTTACGTAGGAATTGCACGAAGGATACCGATTACATTGCCCAGAGTAGATTACTTCCAACAAGTTTAGAGAGAAAGGCTATAAAAAGCAGAGGGTGCAATCAGCGCAAAAATAACAATAACAAACCCCCCCTTTTGTATGCAAGCTGAACACTGAAAGAATTTTCACAAAAATCCAAAATAGTAAACATTAAACAGGGTATAAGTGCAGCGCAAATAGAAAAATTCCAAACCGTTGAGCGTCTAAGACAGATGAAGTTGGCTTTGTAACATTCCTAGGGGACAGTTCATCCGTCTTAGATGCAACTGTACCTCTAGTAATGATTTTTTTGGTTCAATCAAACATCTTGGCAGATAAATTCCAACAAAAAGGTTACAATAAGGATGACATTAAGAAGGAAATAACAAGGGTTGGTTCCTTGAATAGGACCTACCTTATCTCTAACTCCAATAAGAAGAAGGAAGTTAAACATGAATTTAAAATTATATTGGATTATAATATTCAACACAAACAGTTGAAAAAAAAAATAGTGGGAAAACATTGGGAGATATTAAGAAAGGATAAGGTCCTAGGAGCTCTCCTTCCCCCATGTCCTTTGTTTATATATAAAAGGGCTCCTACATTAAGGGATGTTATAGCCCCAGGGGCTATTGATCCTCCTATTTTCAAAGAAAACAGGATTTCTTTGTTTCTAACAGGTTTTTATGCCTGTGGATGCTGTCAAGCATGTAAACAATGTAAATTCAATAATAAGAAATTAAAGGAGTTCACTTCCTTTTCTACCAAGAAATCTTACACAATTAAGAATCTTTTTACGTGTGGTACTGTTGGTGTGGTCTACATGCTGGAATGCATCTGCGGGCTCCAGTATGTGGGCCACACCTCACGTGCTCTTGGGGTTCGTATTGGAGAGCAGGTGAATAACATCAAGAGAGGTCTTAGATCCCATAGCATCTCCAGACATTACCGACAATGCCATAACAAGGACCCCAGATGTTTGAAATTCTGGGTGATTGAAAGGGTGGACCTGCATTGGAGGGGGGTAACTATATCCGTCATATTAGTCAGAGAGAATCTTATTGGATTGTAGAGACTAAGGTTTTGACATCTGAAGAGTTAAATGTCGATTTCGACCTTAACTGCTTCATCTCTGACAAATGAATTCCCTCTCTCCTTTTTTTGATAATATTTTATTAATAACCTTTGAATGGTTTTTATATATGGATTTTTAACACATGAGTTTTTTAGTATATTTTTTGTCTGTTTATTGTATTTTTGAATATAGTTTTATTTTATTGGTAAGGTTTTTATTTTATTGGTAATGTTTTGATTATTATTGAATCTGAAGGACAGCATTGGGTGATGTTAAATTGAATATACAATTTTATGGATGGGATATTATTAATGTCCACATGAGGGCAGTGTTTTAATTGTATTTTTGAATTTGTATTTCTAATCTTTATTTACTTCCTTGCTGTGTATTAATACACGGAAGTTCAGAATTTATGGGAACCAGAGCTCAGATAAGAAGTCTAAAGGCTTTTTATGGTTTGATTTCATATATTGGCTGTGACCTCTCTGTGTGGCGTCAGCTGTAACCATAACAGCGACGCATTTGGACTTTACGTCGTGGCCCATATTCCATTAGACAATTCATCACATGTTCGACCCAATTTGTTGTTTATGTCCTGCGGTGTCCATGCAACCTTTTATATGTTGGTCATACCATCCGGACCTTGTCGACCTCAGGGTTGGTGAACACTGCAGGTTCATTAAAAAAGGTTTCAGAGAGCATAGTGTGCCCCGTCATTTTGCTACTCATCATGGCATGAACTTTAAGGACCTGACTGTCCTAGCTGTTGAATTAATACCTTTGGGTGGCATGGCGGAGAACGAAAGATCTCCACATCTATGCCAACGTGAAACCATGTGGATATATAAGCTCAATACTCTTTCTCCCAATGGGTTGAATGAGGAACTTGAAGTTTGTACAGTTATATATTATACCTTAGCTGTTTTCATCCATTTTTTGCATTTTCTGAGATATAGGCATTATCTGTGTATTTAAAATGTTCTATTATTATTTATTATTAATAAATAACCCATGCAGGTACAGGGAGAGTGTGCAGACTCCTGGCAGGTGGTGTCGTGGAACCAGCTGCCCTCATTTGCTGCTGGGTGAGGGTGCTAACCACTACACAACTGTGCTGCCCGGGACTGTGTGTATATTAAACAAAATACACCTATATATTTGAAAGATATTTTATGCATGTGTATTATTGTTTTTGTTTTTTGTTATTTTGATTTTTATTATTATTAATATTATTACTTTTCAACAGTACATTTTTAAGATTGTTGATAAAGTATTGTGCACTGGGTATTGTTACTATCCACTCGGGTGGGTGGGGACGTATGGATGACAGGGGCTGCTAGTTCCTCACCCTCCCACACTTATACTTCTGGGTCATTTTCCCTATTTAATCTTTACACTCAGCCGACTAATCAGTAACCTGAAGAAGGGGCGTGTCCCCGAAACATGTAGTGTCTCCAGTCGGCAATGTGTGACTCTCTTCGCTCCCTTGGCATCGGCAGTTCCTAATTGGCCCCAGCAGCAGGGTTTGCTCATATTCTTCGGATTCCCTTGGCTGACTTCCGCCGGGCTGTGACATCACTTCCGGGCCGCAGTTCGAGTGGCCGCTGTATACTGACCCCAACAATTCCTGTGCCTGCAGTTTGGTTCCCCCTTTATCAGACCCCTGGCCTTACGGTCCTGGATGAGCTCCCCACCAGCGGTGCTCCTGTGTTCTTTGTCCAACAGCTTTGGGCTGGGTTTCCCTACGTCCCTGTGTCATCCATGCGGCTCCAGCCTCCAGGTACTGTCAGTTTTTTAATCCAAGTCTCTGCATGACCATTAATTGACTGCTGTATGCATTGGTGAACAATGTATTATTTTTTTAACAATAATAAAAAGTTTTTACTTTGCCTCTGAAGGTCCTATTTATGTCTGCTGATCAGTGCTGTTCACCCCATTTGATTATATTATCCTAACATGACAATATCTAATGGATAATAGTTATGGTTGGCAAAAATCTTGTCGGAAATTCCTTAACAAATTCACTAAGACCACTTTCACACTGGAGGGACAGGCAGCAAAGGTCTTGGATCTAATGTCCAGAACAAATGGGACCACATGCCTGAAGACCAGGGAAGCGGATACCTCAGGTCCAAGGGCTTGGGAAGCTTGAACAGAGGGCAAAAAAGCAATACAATTCTCTTCATCAAATGCACTGAGCACACTGTACTCATGGCAAGATAAGGCAACTGTAGCATCCTGTCTTAAATAGGGGCTTTTACCCTAATTTTGTTTTTGGTTGAGTGGTAGTCAGCCCAGACTGATTTGTATATATTATTCACTTTGTCTTTTCCTGAGCTCAGTGGGGTTGTGATTTATCACTGCTGCCAGTAGATGCCACCGGTACCACTGGTAATAGTATGAGATTTCATAACATTTATAACATTTCTATTTTCTTCAGCCAACCCAGTAGGAGGTTTTTTGCCACTGGTGGATGCGGGGAGAGGATATAAATATTTAGGGCAGGCTTGTGATCTCTTTTTTTTCCCATGCTCAGGACTGGGAAGGTGCTGCTGTGGGACCTAACATGTGCTCTGGATGTGGAAATACCAAGATCAAGACCCAGAGGAGGACCTTGCTGGAGAAAGACAAGCAGAGGGCTGGTTTCTCGCAAGGCCTCTTGAGGAAGGATGCACTGAAGCCTAAGAAACAGTACAGAGGGCACTGAGGGCATGTTGTTGGGTTGGCTTAAAGGTACTGACACTGTAAAGCTGGACATGGAGAAGTCTGTAAATGATCTGCTTGGGTATCTGGGACCCCTAACCATCACCTTTCTGTGTGTCCTCCAATAAAACATCTAAAAGACAGAAAGTGACTAGCGTCCAGTGTCCTATCTTTGTTCCCGCATCTTAGCCATAGATTCAGACATGGGGTGAAATGTTGGCCCATCCCTGTCTCTGGAGGTGCCACCATGCTTCCAGGGGTCAGTGAAGCTACACAACATGTATTGACATTTTCTAATTATGCATAGATGCACTTTAACAGTAGGCCCATCTTTGTGAACTGCAGATTAATTCCAAGGAAAAAATTTGAAGAATCCGACACTTCCAGGTGTGACAGATTTTTCTCATTCTGGCTGCCCACTATTGCTTCTCCCTCAGCTATTACATCAACAGGCTCACAGCACTGAACCTGCATTTAGTAGCTGGTCTTCTGGACACAGCCTGAGCATGTGTAAACACACAGCACTCAGGCTGTGTTTGGGAGAGTGGTTACTGAATGTTCCATCAGCCCTGTGCACTTACATACCTGCTGTTAGTAATGCCGAGGCTGGGGCTGGGCTGCAAGAAAGAGAAAAATCCTGCATACTTGTAAGTGTTGAATTCTTCTAATTGTTCCACTGCCTGCAACTAAGCACTAAGCACTATTGCATTTGCCTATACAATATGCTAGCAAATATATTAGTTATGGTGAATAAATATTTGTTTTGGTGACAAGGTCTCCAAAATATGGAGCTGCCTTTGCTGGCTTCCTTCTGAAAATAATGGTGTTGGCTGCTGTGCTGGTTTGCATACAGCAGAGTGAAGTCAGAAGTACATATCTGCTTTTGTTCAGGGGTAGTAAGTTTTGAAATCAGAGGGTCAGGAAGACAGTCAGGCAACTAAAGTTTGATGAATGAGAAGTCAGAAAAGGTGACCTGTTATAAAGTCTTTAAACCCCCCAAAAAGGAAAAATCTGTGAATTTTAGTCCTCCATTTTATCCATCCTTTTAGATGCTCAGTAGCAATCCCATAGAAGCAAGCCTCGTCATTGAGGCTGGGAAGTGGGTAAGAAGTCATAACATAAGCAAGGAGCAGTAATAAGTAGATAGAAATTTAGCAATATTAACCTAAAAGGTTTATAGGGGAAATTCAATTTGTAAATGCAAGAGGCATGACCTCTTCATCTAGAACTTATTTCATCCATTAATGTAAAGCAAACATATCCCTAGACTTAAATATTGACCAGAACAATGAAAATACCCTGTAGACTGGTTAGGGAACTGTGTTCTCATTGCTTAACCATTCTGAACCACCCTGACTTCAGCCTTGAGATTATGATCATCATAAGTGGGAGAAATGACTGAAAGTTACACCACTTGTCATTCTTTATGTTGTTATATACAAACCCTTCAGATCAGTTTTCTAATAGGTAAAAGGAGAGCACGTAAAGAGCGCTGTAATTGCTGAGTTAAAAATCTAATTTTCCTACCGGCAAGCTGTAGTTAAAGAGGTGCTAGGAGGCAGCCTGACTGTCTGCACACAAACTGATCAAAGCCCTGCCAGGCATCTGGTTTGTCTCTGAGTTTCTCTGCAGCCTTTTCTTTGCCTCCGTTTCTCAGCTGTGTAAAAAGAAACAGTTAAAATATAATTTCTTATCAGTCTTGTCTGTAGGTAAGAATTCGAAATGTCCATGTGAACGCGATCACGTGCGCTTTTACATACACATTTGATTTATAAAAATGTAGATATATTGTGCTTTATGGTATTAATTTATACTGAGGAAATATAATCACTTGCAGCGATATTTGATAAAATAATACAATTCACGTAAAGTGTAAATCTGTGCAAAATGAAAAAAAAAAAAACATCTGCATATACACTATATTGATTATCAGAATAAAGCAAAGGTTTGGCGCTAACTCAGATAAATAAATCAATATACATATTTAACCACTTACTTACAGTGCACTTTCACCCCCTTCCTGCCCAGACCATTTTTAAGCATTCAGCGCTGTCGCACTTTGAAGGACAATTGCGCGGTCATGCTACACTGTAACCATGTGACATTTTTATAATTTTCTTCACACAAATAGAGCTTTCTTTTGGTGGTATTTAATTAATGCTGGGATTTTTATTTTTTACAAAAAAAGACCAACAATTTTGAAAAAAGTTTTTCTTAGTTTCTGTCAGTAAATTTTGTAAATAAGTAATATTTCTCCTTCACTGATGTGCGCTGATGAGGCGGCACTGATGGACACTGATAGGCTGCACTGATGGGCACTGATGAGGTGGCACTTATGGG
The DNA here is from genome assembly GCA_037952835.1 of Lithobates septentrionalis. Taxonomy (NCBI): domain Eukaryota; kingdom Metazoa; phylum Chordata; class Amphibia; order Anura; family Ranidae; genus Lithobates; species Lithobates septentrionalis. Next base: position 1,540,613 of record JBBDGP010000261.1, read on the forward strand.
CGCTGATGAGGCGGCACTTATGGGCACTGATTAGGTAGCACTGATGAGGAGGCACTAATATTCTGCACTTATGGCCACTGATAGGTGGCACTGGTGGGTGGCACTGGTGGGCACTGATAGGTGGCACTGACAGGCACTGATAGCTGGTACTGGTGGGCACTGATAGGCGGCATGCATAGGCGGCACTGATGGGCACTGATAGGCAGCACTAATGCGCACTGATGGGCATTAATGGGTGGCACTGATGGGTTTTACTGATGGGCATTGATGGGCAGCACTGATAAGTGGCACTGATGGGCACTGACTGGCATCACTAATGGGCACTGATTGCTGGCTCTGTTGAGCACTGATTGTTGGCACTAGTGGGCACCAGATGTGTCCTGATTACATCTCTTACTGTCACCTGCGAGGAGATGACGCTGATCGGCTCTCCTCGCAACACACTCTGTCAGTGCGAGACTAGGAGCGCCGAGTAACGGCACTTCCTTGTTTACATGTGACCAGCTGTGATTGAACACAGCCAATTGCATGATTAAAGAGACCGTTCGGGTGTGCCGTCATATAATGTCCACCCAGAACGAGAGCCACACTGCCCTACCGTCATTTGACGGAGGGGCGGGCGGCAAGTGGTTAATGAACTGTACAGTATATATATCCATTCAGTCCAAAAAAGTGTTCCACAATAAAAGCACAATAAATTGTAAGAAAAAAAGAGAGAAAATGTCCTCAGGAAGATTCCAATCACTGTGGTGGAAAGATTTTGTGCAGTGACTAACTATCGCTTTGTCTGTGCTCCACCATCAATCGTGTGTGAGAAATGCAAACTAGAGCACAGTGGTGGGCTAGAACTACAGAAATCCAACAAATGGAGAATTTGACTTTGATGTTGAAAGAACAGGATGAGAAATATTAGAAGATATGGGCTCCCTACTTAGCTTATAGAAGTGGAGAACAGGAGAGGTAGGTCATGCGCGATCGAATGGGAGGGGGAGGGAGCACCCTTTTTTTTTTTTTTTCATTGAGGGCTTTAGAGGGTGGGGGTGGGTGTCAGGGTTTGGAAAAGAGAAAAGGAAATTATATGTGCTTATTGAGCCGACGAGACTGAGTTGCATTGCATATGAAATGTATAATGTTGTTATAATTTGAAGATATGGGGATGTGACAAGATGTAAGAGATGACATGAAGAATATGTTAAATGCTTGACTGTTGGATAACAGATATGCCTAACATACCCTTTTACCCCTATCTTTTCCCCATTACCCCAATAACTAAGACCACACCAAGATTGGAGTAATAAAAGGCCTTAGCAGCCTACTTTATTTAAACAAATAAATCTTTTAATTAGAAATATAAACATATTAACATTAACTGCAACTGAATATCTCAAGCGTTGGTCTGCGCAATCTCTTAATAATCAAAACATGTCCATAACACACTTGCACTGCGGCCCCATCAAATATATACCATAGGCCTCAAGCCGACAAGCTGGCACAGAGACTAACCAATGACCGCAGTGCCCCATTATCACTTCCCGGCTAACCTCCGTTAACCGGGAACCACCATAAGGACCCATATCAACTTTATCTCCCAAACCAACTCTTACTTTAGTCATTTTCCTTCTTTTGCACAGACCAACGCCCGTTCTGCCAAGATCTCTCCTCGTCCTCAACCTGTAAAAGAATAAAAACACAATCCTCCAAACGAAAATTCCCTACATCGATAAAAGGGAGGGTGGGCGGGAACTTTCCTCCACTCTACTGTTACTCCCCCAGGGCGGGATTACCAATTTAAGGCATACCTTAATACCTCCCCCTCGGCTAACTCCAACCCCTCCTACCAGCTTGGTTAACCCTACTGCTCCCAAAGTAATGCACGCCCTGCACCTAGGCATTGCATGCTGCTGTTCCGGGCTCTCCTTGACTGTTGGATAACAGATATGCCTAACATACCCTTTTACCCCTATCTTTTCCCCATTACCCCAATAACTAAGACCACACCAAGATTGGAGTAATAAAAGGCCTTAGCAGCCTACTTTATTTAAACAAATAAATCTTTTAATTAGAAATATAAACATATTAACATTAACTGCAACTGAATATCTCAAGCGTTGGTCTGCGCAATCTCTTAATAATCAAAACATGTCCATAACACACTTGCACTGCGGCCCCATCAAATATATACCATAGGCCTCAAGCCGACAAGCTGGCACAGAGACTAACCAATGACCGCAGTGCCCCATTATCACTTCCCGGCAAACCTCCGTTAACCGGGAACCACCATAAGGACCCATATCAACTTTATCTCCCAAACCAACTCTTACTTTAGTCATTTTCCTTCTTTTGCACAGACCAACGCCCGCCACAGCACCCAGGAATAACACCTAAATCGTGGGTGCCCCTCCACACCCGGAGTGCTCTCTGTATGCCGTCTTGTAGGCCTAATGCCCACAAGTCTATACCAACTTCATTCAAGTGAACTCCATTCGCTCTCAGATACCTCCACGTCTCAAACTCTAGCTCAAGGTGCCTAACCGCCACACCCCCATTATTTACCACAAACTTACTCACTGCCCTATTTATTTTCTTACGGGCCCTATTCACACCCTCTACCGACCTGGCCATTCTCCATGACATCCTAGCCACCATGTCAGACCAGACAATGATCATGTTAGGGAAGGCTTCCTTTAACCGCTCGACATCGAGTTTGATGTCCCATGGCTCTTATGCCCAAATCGTTGCCTCCTACATGGATGACTAATACGTCCGGGGGACTGTCCCTTTGTGCATAGCGATGCACTTCCGACACCAATCTACCCCACAACATGCCTGGGATCCCCAACCACTTAACACAGGCCTCCCGTTTGCTAAAACCCAATTGCCTACCCTCCTTGCGGGCGTCCCCTCTCCGTGCCCCCCAGGCCACATAGGAATGGCCCATAATCCATACCATCCCCGTCACTGCATCTGAAAATAGAAGAACACAAAAGAAAACACCATACTGTAAGCCCCGGTTTTGTTCCACATTCGCTTGCTACCCCCCCCAATTACCAAAACCGCAAGCCCATATAGCCTCCTACAAGTTTACCACCATACGGGGGGCGCATGTATGATCGGAACCTATTAGATTCCCACCTCCCAATTTGCTTAACTGCTACCACGTCCATACCATTTCTGGCTGCCTCCGTAGCGGCCCAATCCTAAAGGAGTGGGACGAAAAACCCTTCTCTTCCAGCCCCAACCCCCTAATACATTTATTAAAAAACCGTGACAAACTGAAATCTGGACAGGAACTCGCCCCCTTTATGCAGCAATAAGGGGCCCATTACCGCTGGACGGACCTTCAAAAATTCCCCAACCGCTTTTACCGGGCATAATTGTGATCCCACAATTGGATACACCTCAACCCTTCTCCCCCTACCCAGTTGATCAGTCTTTGAGTGCCGTAACCACAACTTCAAACCCTCATCACCCCATGACATCTTCTGATACATCAACCCCCCTGGTGTTTTCTTAGAAGGGCTGACCAGTTCCCCTATCCGAAATGCCCCAAAAAATGCCAATAAAAAGGCCGCCGTAAACAACACAACTTCATAACTGGACGTACACACATGAAACAACTGATTTACTATCCCCTGCAGGATTTCAAACGTCACTGGCCTCCTAGCATCCCGTCGAGACATCGACTTCCTATAACCCTTCATTGCCTGCCGTATCCAAAAATCCTTTGTACAATCTGGCCTACCTTGTAACTTAAAAAGAAACGCTAAACCAGCTACCCTCTTGTTAACCATTGATGCGGACACACCTTCCTCCATTTTTCTAGCAATATAGTACAGTACCAGAAAACGCACGTCCTGACCGGCTGGATCCTCCCCCAAGCTATCTGCAAACTCGCTCCACTCCTTCCATACCTTCGTGTATGCTGCCCATGTAGCCCCACTCACCGACTTATTTATCCATCCTGCGATGGTGTAAATGCTATCTCCCACAGCCAGTCGGGACAAGGTACCCCTTGTTGTTCCGCATCCGGCGCCAACTCTCGGAACCTGTCCCACTGGAAGCGAGACGACGCATCAGCGATAACATTTTCAACTCCCGGTAAATGTACAGCATGAACAAATACATTTAGTTGCAGACAGCGCAAGACTAAATGCCGCAGCAGCCTAATCACTGGCGGTGATGACGCTGTACTCCTATTAATCACCTGCACCACCCCCATATTGTCGCCATGGAATCGCACCTTCAGATCCCTGAATGATGCACCCCATAGCTCCACTGCCAGTACTACCGGAAATAATTCCAGTAGCACTAGATTCCTTGTGAATCCTGCCTCAACCCAAGTCTGAGGCCAAGGCCCAGCGCTCCACTGACCCTGAAAAAATGCCCCAAAACCCGTGGAACCCGCTGCGTCCGTGAACAGTTCCAGGTCAAAATTGCTGACTGGACCCGACATCCAAAACGCCCTACCATTAAAAGACTCCAAAAAGGAATGCCACACCCTCAAATCTGCCCTGTGCGTTTCGCTTAGACACACAAAATGTTTTGGCGATTTGATTCCACTCGTGCTGGCCGCCAGCCAGCGACTGAACACCCTCCCCATGGGTAATATGCGGCATGCAAAATTAAGCTTGCCCAGAACCGATTGCAGCGTCCGCAGCTGTACTTTACGCAATCCCAAAAGCCCCGCTATTTCCCTTTTAAGGTCCTCTAATTTATCATCCAGCAGCCTGCATTCCATCGCATCCGAATCCAGGACAATGCCCAAAAACGTGATGACCGTGCAAGGTCCCTCCGTTTTATCAGCAGCCAATGGAATGCCAAATTTTTCTGCAATGTGTTCCAGTGTGGCTAGGAGCACAGCGCAGATGCGCGAAGAAGCCGGACCCATACAGAGAAAATCATCGAGGTAATGAATTATAGAATTCACCCCCGACACCTCCCGTACCACCCATTCCACAAATAAGCTGAATTGCTCAAATATCGCGCACGATATCGAGCAACCCATGGGTAGGCATTGGTCCACATAGAATTCATTGTCCCAATGACACCCCAATAACCGTAAACTCTCGGGGTGTACCGGCAACAGCCTAAAAGCGGATTCCACATCCGCTTTTGCCATCAAGGCTCCCTTCCCATATCGCCGTACCCATCCCACTGCCGCATCGAATGAAGTGTAAGTCACCGAACACTCCCCTTGATCTATGGCATCATTCACCGACCCCCCTTTAGGGAAGGAGAGGTGGTGAATAAGCCTAAATTTGCCCGGTTCCTTTTTAGGTACCAACCCCAGAGGCGAAACCACCAAATCCTTAAATGGCGCCTCTGGGAATGGACCGCCCATGCGTCCCAATGCAACTTCCTTCCTCAGTTTTTCCGTAACTACTTCCGGATGTTGCATTGCGGACCTTAAATTGGGCGACACTGGGGGGATAACCGTTAATGAGCATGGGATCCTGAAACCCACCGAGAAACCCTCGTCCAACAATTGTGCAGCTTTCTTGTCTGGATACCTACCTAGAAATGGTCGCATCCTTTCCACTCTCACCGGGGTCCTCCCTTTTGCTTGCAGCCTCTCCTGGACGACCCTTGCCCTGCTTAAAACATCGAGATCCTGGATGAGACCCCCCGCATCCTGAACACTCGTGTTTATACTTACAAGTGGCGCCAAACTTGCAGCTCCCTGTGTTGTATTGCCAGCACAACCCCTTCTTGTTTCCGACCGACTGTCCCTGTGCCGAAGGGCCGCCGGTCCCCCCTTGAAAAAACTGATTGGAGGCCCTCGCCGTAGTCATCAATCTCATCCATAAGCTGATGTCCTTATGGTCCCACCGCAATGCCGGCCGCACTGCTCTCCGCTGACGAAACTGCTCGTCGTACCTTAGCCACGCTGTACCCCCATATACCCTATAAGCTTCTCCAATCGCATCCTGATAACAGAAAAGAGCCGAGCAATGCTCAGGTTGCTTTTCCCCGATGACGCTTGCCATAATCGCAAATGCCTGCAACCAGTTGGCAAATGTTCTCGGTATCAAACGGTACCTCCTCTTCTCCTCATCCTCCTTTTTTGGAGTCATCCGGCTTCACCCTATCCAGGTTGAATTTCTCCAGCGGTAGCAGTGAAAAAATTTCCACGTACTCACATTTCCACAACTTCTCCCGCACCTCCTGCTTCAAATGCGACCCTAACATAGCACACATATACCTCACATTTAGCGGCGTCAGCCAACCTGGTTATGTCTTGCCTACCTGCAGCCTCAACCACCGCCGCCGTTTTTGCCGTCCCTTGTGTGCTCTCATTCACCAACTCCACCGCCACGGGTGATGCCACCACTCCTGTGACCACCGTCCCTGCTGCCGCTATTCCTGATGCCCCAGCACCCCCGGCCGGCGGTATCCAAGATGCCACCGGTCCTGCGGGAGTCTCAAATCTTTTTACCAGCTCCTTTATGCCTGCCAAGAAACCCATTAGACCAGAGGTCTCCCTGCCTCCCTCTGTTCCCTCTACACTAGGAACCGCACTCGTACCTACCCCCCTGGGCCCCGTACCACTAGGCAGACCTAAATTAAGTGAAGTAACATGTGACTCACCAGGCTGCACAGGCGTAACCTCATCAGCCGACCCTCTGGTGTCCACCGCTGCTGTTCTCCTGGACGGTGGGTTCGGCTCCTCCTCTGACCCGGACCACTCTTGGGCTGTATGGCGCTCCTCCACTTGCTCCTCTGATGATGAGGGCCCACCCGGCCTGGACACCGTGGCTGCCGCCGGCGTTGTGCCTTGCCGTCCCCGCCTCCGCGCATCACTCAGGACATCCGACTTCTGCTTTGCTTTACCTGGGCCGGCGTTCTGCACCACAGCCCTGCTATTGCTCGGGTTAGCTGCTCTAACAGGCCGACCCCGATCGCTCCTCCTGTGATCCCCTGCCGTGGAAACTGCAGGCCCAGGCATCCCTCCATGTGCTCTTCTCTGTGCCTCCTCTACACTTCTTCTGGGGGCGGGGCTTGCGCTCGCCTTCGCTCTAGTTCTAGGCCGCACTGCTGCTCCATGGGCCTCTCTTCTCCCGGTCCGCTGTGCTGAGGACCCCCTAGCGCCTCCGCTTGCTTCTCCCGCCATCCGATTCGCCGGCGGGCCCACCGGGAGTCTGACCGGACCCCTAGGCTGCCGCTGATCCGACTTCCGCTGCTCAGGGGAGAACCGCTCGGGTGGCCGTGACCGCCGCGCCCTGCTGGTGCTGATCTCACCCCCGCTCGGAGCAGGCCCCGCTCTCTGGATGGCCTCCGCAATCGTCTCCTGTAGCCAGGCCGCCCCTCTCACTGCCGCTTCTGCCTTCAGCTGCTCCATCAGTTCCTCCATCTCTGCCATGCTGCTCTGAACTTTCCTCCACTCTACTGTTACTCCCCCAGGGCGGGATTACCAATTTAAGGCATACCTTAATACCTCCCCCTCGGCTAACTCCAACCCCTCCTACCAGCTTGGTTAACCCTACTGCTCCCAAAGTCGTGCACGCCCTGCACCTAGGCATTGCATGCTGCTGTTCCGGGCTCTCCTTTATGTGGAATGTAATATATAATACGTTAAAAAGAAAAAAAAAAGAAATGCAAACTCAGCAGATATCTAAATAAAACAAGCCTTGCAACAATCAGATTCCTTGGATATCCCTGTGTATCTGAAGAGGATGGATCTCAGCTCAAGATTAGGGATGAGCTTCGAGTTTGAGTCGAACTCATGTTCGACTTGAACATCGGCTGTTCGCCAGTTCGCCGAACAGCGAACAATTTGGGGTGTTCGCAGCAAATTCGAAAGCCGCGGAACACCCTTTAAAAGTCTATGGGAGAAATCAAAAGTGCTAATTTTAAAGGCTTATATGCATGGTATTGTCATAAAAAGTGTTTGGGGATCTGGGTCCTGCCCCAGGGGACATGGATCAATGCAAAAAAAAGTTTTAAAAACTGACGTTTTTTCGGGAGCAGTGATTTTAATAATGCTTAAAGTGAAACAATAAAAGTGTAATGTTCCTTTAAATTTCGTACCTGGGGGGTGTCTATAGTATGCCTGTAAAGGGGGCATGTTTCCCATGTTTAGAACAGTCTGACAGCAAAATGACATTTTAAAGGAAAAAAAGTCATTTAAAACTATTCGCAGCTATTAATGAATTGCCGGTCCGACAATACACATAAAAGTTCATTGATAAAAATGACATGTGAATTCACCACAGGGGAACCCCGAACCAAAATGGAAAAAAAAATAACTTGGGGGGTTTCCCTAAATTCCATACCAGGCCCTTCAGGTCTGGTATGAATATTAAGGGGAACCCTGTCCAAATTTTTTTAAAAAATGGTGTGGGGTCCCTCTCAAAATCTATACCAGACCCTTCAGGTCTGGTATGGATTTTAAGGGGAACCCCGCACCAAAATTTAAAAAAAAATGGCGTGGGGTCCCCCAAAAATACATTCCAAACCCTTATCACGCAACCTGGCAGGCCACAGGAAAAGAAAGGGGGATGAGAGAGCGCCTCCCATCCTGATGTCACGGGGATTGCCACAGGGAAGTCCCTGTCAAGTCCCCATGCGTCAGAGGGGGGCAGGGTCACCAGGTGGCCCCGCCCCCCGTTATTTAAGAACCATCAGAAGAGGAGAAGCGTCACACAGCAGGAGCCTCCCACCATGCCATCATGGATGCGGAGAGGCCCGAGGAGAAGAAGGGAAGAAGACGCAGGAAGATGCCGGATGAGGAAGAAGATGGAGGAAGAAACCGAAGGAAGATAGAAGATAGAAGAAAGAAGATAGAAGAAAGAAGAAGCATTTAAATAAAGGAGTTGTCAAAAACTGTCTCTTGTCATTTTTACCATTTTTGACAGTTTTTTTGTGAAATGGTAGGGGTACCCCCTTACCATTTCACACAGGGGGAGGGCCGGGATCTGGGGGTCCCCTTGTTAAAGGGGGCTTTCAGATTCTGATAAGCCCCCTGCCCGCAGACCCCCACAACCACTGGGCAAGGGTTGTGGGGATGAGGCCCTTGTCCCCATCAACATGGGGACAAGGTGTTTTGGGGGGCTACCCCAAAGCACCCTCCCAATGTTGAGAGCATGTGGCCTGGTACAGTTCAGGAGGGGGGGCGCTCTTTCGTCCCCCCTCTTTTCCTGCGGCCTGCCAGGTTGCGTGCTCGGATAAGGGTCTGGTATGGATTTTTAGGGGGACCCCATGCCATTTTTTTTTTTAATTTTGGCGCGGGGTTCCCCTTAAGATCCATACCAGACCTGAAGGGCCTGGTATGGAATTTAGGGGGACCCCCACTTCATTTTTTTTTTAATTTTGGTTTGGGGTTCCCCTGTGGGTAATTCCCATGCCGTTTTTATCAATGAACTTTTATGTGTATTGTCGGACCGGCAATTCATTAATAGCCGCGAGTAGTTTTAAATGACTTTTTTTCTTTTGAAATGTCATTTTGCTGTCAGACTGTTCTAAACACGGGAAACATGCGCCCCTTTACAGGAATACTATAGACACCCCCAGGTACGAAATGTAATATTAAATTTAAATTTAATATTACACTTTTATTGCTTCACTTTAAGCATTATTAAAATCACTGCTCCTGAAAAAACGGCCGTTTTTAGCACTTTTGATTATTCATGTTCGTGTCCCATAGACTTTAACAGTGTTCGCACGTTCGAACAAATTTTTTGCCTGATCGCAAGTTCTGGTGCGAACCAAACAGGGGGGTTTTCGACTCATCCCTACTCAAGATATATCTCCTTATTTTAATACAAAAGAAGGTCAGGAGAAGCACAATAGATATCATAGCGCAACAAGTTTATTGCAACAAAAGTCCCAGTATATAGGTAATGAATGTGCACTTACATTTCAAGGTGCTATAAGTTAGCACCAACATGTACAGCCTGCCAGTAGGGATGAGCCGAACACCCCCCTGTTCGGTTCACACCAGAACTTGCGAACAGGCAAAAAATTTGTTTGAACATGCGAACACCGTTAAACTCTATGGGACCTGAACATGAATAATCAAAAGTGCTCATTTTAAAGGCTTATATGCAAGTTATTGTCATAAAAAGTGTTTGGGGACCTGGGTCCTGCCCCAGGGGACATGGATCAATGCAAAAAAAAGTTTTAAAAACGGCAGTTTTTTCGGGAGCAGTGATTTTAATAATGCTTAAAGTGAAACAATAAAAGTGTAATATTCCTTTAAATTTCGTACCTGGGGGGGGGGGTGTCTATGGTATGCCTGTAAAGGGGCGCATGTTTCCCGTGTTTAGAACAGTCTGACAGCAAAATGACATTTCAAAGGAAAAAAAGTACTGTATTTATTGACGTATAACACTCATTTTTTCACCATGAAAATCGGGTGCAAATAGCGTGTACGTGTTATACGCCAATACTTCAATTTTAGCTGCCTCAGAGGGGACAGGGAGGGAGGCAGGATGAGTGCGTCAGATTACATACAGTGAGAATCTCCTGTTTACTTGGCGGTTTCTGTAATAGGAAGTTCTCTCTCCTGGGCCGCCATTGGACCACTGTTCTATCATAGGAGATTCTCACTGTATGTAATCTGTAGGCTGTAATCTGTCAAGCAGCATTGATGGCAATGGTGAGGCTGCTGCATTGATGGCACTGGTGAGGCTGCTGCATTGATGGCACTGGTGAGGCTGCTGCATTGATGGCACTGGTGAGGCTGCTGCATTGATGGCACTGGTGAAGCTGCAGATGGGCACTGTCCCTTATTTTGCTTCAAAGTTCCTTATTTAAAATTTACATTTTTCTTCCCTAAACTTCCCCATTAAAATGAATGTGCGTGTTATATGCCTGTGCATGTTATATGCCGATAAATACGGTAATTTAAAACTACTCGTGGCTATTAATGAATTGTCGGTCCGACAATACACATAAAAGTTCATTGATAAAAACGGCATGGGAATTACCCACAGGGGAACCCCGAACCAAAATTTAAAAAAAAAATGACGTGGGGGGTCCCCCCAAATTCCATACCAGGCCCTTCAGGTCTGGTATGGATTTTAAGGGGAACCCCGTGCCAAAATGTTTTAAAAAAATGGCGTGGGGTCCCCCCAAAAATCCATACCAGACCCTTATCCGAGCATGCAACCTGGCAGGCCGCAGGAAAAGAGGGGGGACGAGAGAGCGTCCCCCCTCCTGAACCGTACCAGGCCACATGCCCTCAACATTGGGAGGGTGCTTTGGGGTAGCCCCCCAAAACACCTTGTCTCCATGTTGATGGGGACAAGGGCCTCATCCCCACAACCCTTGCCTGGTGGTTGTGGGGGTCTGCGGGCGGGGGGCTTATCAGAATCTGGAAGCCCCCTTTAGCAAGGGGACCCCAAGATCCCGGCCCTCCCCCTGTGTGAAATGGTAAGGGCCTACCATTTCACAAAAAAACTGTCAAAAATGTTAAAAATGACAAGAGACAGTTTTTGACAATTCCTTTATTTAGGAATTCTGAATTCCAATTGGCTGTTAATTTGATGTTGTAAGCATTACTGTTTAACCAGTTGCCGACTGCCTCACGCAGATATACTGCGGCAGAATGGCACGGGCAGGCAAAATCAGGTACCTGTTACGTAATCTGCCTCCCGCAGGCGGGGGGTCCGATTGGAACCCCCCCCTGTGCCCGAGGTGGTCGGCTTCTGTCCGGGAGCAATCAGAGGTGAGGGGGAGACCATCCATTCGTGGCCCCCCTTGCGATCGCTCCCAGCCAATGAGATTCTTCCTCTGCTGCTGTATAGTAAACAGCAGCAGAGGAAGTGATGTCATCTCTCCTCGGATCGGTATTTTCCATTCCGGCGCCGAGGAGAGAAGACATCTGAGTGAGTTGCACAACACAACACACACAGTAGAACATGCCAGGCACACATTACATCACCCCCCGATCACCCCCGTTTACCCCCCAATCACCCCCCGTCACACTGACACCAAGCAGTTTTTTTTTCTGATTACTGCATTGGTGTCAGTTTGTGACAGTGTGGTAGGGCAGTTAGTGTTAGCCCCCTTTAGGTCTAGGGTACCCCCCTAACCCCCTCTAATAAAGTTTTAACCCCTTGATCACCCCCGTCGCCAGTGTCACTAAGGTTTTAGGTTCGCCGTCAGTGTTTTATAGCGTCAGGGACCCCCATATACTACCTAATAAAGGTTTTAACCCCTTGATTGCCCCCTAGTTAACCCTTTCACCAGTGATCACCGTACAGTATAACTGTTATGGGTGACGCTGGTTAGTTTGTTTAAATTTTTTATAGTGTCAGGGCACCCACGGTGATATAACTTAGGTTTTAGGGTCAGATAGGGTCTGCGTTGCCCCAGGCAGCGTCAGGTTAGCGCCAGTACCGCTAACACCCACGCACGCAGCATACGCCTCCCTTAGTGGTATAGTATCTGAATGGATCAATATCTGATCAGATCTATACTAGCGTCCCCAGCAGTTTAGGGTTCCCAAAAATGCAGTGTTAGTGGGATCAGCCCAGATACCTGATAGCACCTGCGTTTTGCCCCTCCGCCAGGCCCAGCCTAGCCCACCCAAGTGCAGTATCGATCGATCACTGTCACTTACAAAACACTAAACGCATAACTGCAGTGTTCGCAGAGTCAGACCTGATCCCTGCGATCGCTAACAGTTTTTTTGGTAGCGTTTTGGTGAACTGGCAAGCACCAGCCCCAGGCAGCATCAGGTTAGTGCCAGTAGCGATAACACCCACGCACGCACCGTACACCCCCCTTAGTGGTATAGTATCTGAACGGATCAATATCTGATCTGATCAGATCTATACTAGCGTCCCCAGCAGTTTAGGGTTCCCAAAAACGCAGTGTTAGCGGGATCAGCCCAGATACCTGCTAGCACCTGCGTTTTGCCCCTCCGCCCGGCCCAGCCCAGCCCACCCAAGTGCAGTATCGATCGATCACTGTCACTTACAAAACACTAAACACATAACTGCAGCGCTCGCAGAGTCAGGCCTGATCCCTGCGATCGCTAACAGTTTTTTTGGTAGCGTTTTGGTGAACTGGCAAGCACCAGCGGCCTAGTACACCCCGGTCATAGTCAAACCAGCACTGCAGTAACACTTGGTGATGTGGCGAGTCCCATAAGTGCAGTTCAAGCTGGTGAGGTGGCAAGCACAAGTAGTATCCCGCTGCCACCAAGAAGAAGACAAACACAGGACCGTCGTGCCCATAGTGCCCTTCCTGCAGCATTCGCCAATCTGAATTGGGAACCCACCACTTCTGCAGCACCCATTCTTCCCCCATTCACATCCCCAACCAAATGCAGTCGGCTGCATGAGAGGCATTTTCTTTATGTCCTCCCGAGTACCCCTACCCAACGAACCCCCCCCAAAAAAGATGTCATGTCTGCAGCAAGCGCGGATATAGACGTGACACCCGCTATTATTGTCCCTCCTGTCCTGACAATCCTGGTCTTTGCATTGGTGAATGTTTTGAATGCTACCATACACTATTTGAGTATTAGCGTACAGCATTGCACAGACTAGGCACACTTTCACAGGGTCTCCCAAGATGCCATCGCATTTTGAGAGACCCGAACCTGGAATCGGTTACAGTTATAAAAGTTACAGTTACAAAAAAAAGTGTAAAAAAAAAACCACAAAAAATATATATAAAAAAAAAAAAATAGTTGTCGTTTTATTGTTCTCTCTCTCTCTATTCTCTCTATATTGTTCTGCTCTTTTTTACTGTATTCTATTCTGCAATGTTTTATTGTTATGCTTTATCATGTTTGCTTTTCAGGTATGCAATTTTTTACACTTTACTGTTTACTGTGTTTTATTGTTAACCTTTTTTTGTCTTCAGGTACGCCATTCACGACTTTGAGTGGTTATACCAGAATGATGCCTGCAGGTTTAGGTATCATCTTGGTATCATTCTTTTCAGCCAGCGGTCGGCTTTCATGTAAAAGCAATCCTAGTGGCTAATTAGCCTCTAGACTGCTTTTACAATTAGTGGGAGGGAATGCCCCCCCCACCATCTTCCGTGTTTTTCTCTGACTCTCCTGTCTCAACAGGGAACCTGAGAATGCAGCCGGTGATTCAGCCAGCTAACCATAGAGCTGATCAGAGACCAGAGTGGCTCCAAACATCTCTATGGCCTAAGAAACCGGAAGCTAAGAGCATTTCATGACTTAGATTTCGCCATTGGGAAATTGGGAAAGCATTTTATTACACCGATCTTGGTGTGGTCAGATGCTTTGAGGGCAGAGGAGAGATCTAGGGTCTAATAGACCCCAATTTTTTCAAAAAAGAGTACCTGTCACTACCTATTGCTATCATAGGGGATATTTACATTCCCTGAGATAACAATGAAAATGATTAAAAAAAAATAAAAATGAAAGGAACAGTTTAAAAATAAGATATAAAAGCAAAAAAATAATAAAGAAAAAAAAAGCACCCCTGTCCCCCCCTGCTCTCGCGCAAAGGCGAACGCAAGCGTTGGTCTGGCGTCAAATGTAAACAGCAATTGCACCATGCATGTGAGGTATCACCGCGAAGGTCAGATCAAGGGCAGTAATTTTAGCAGTAGACCTCCTCTGTAAATCTAAAGTGGTAACCTGTAAAGGCTTTTAAAGGCTTTTAAAAATATATTTAGTTTGTCACCACTGCACGTTTGTGCGCAACTTTAAAGCATGTCGTGTTTGGTATCCATGTACTCGGCCTAAGATCATCTTTTTTATTTCATCAAACATTTGGGAAATATAGTGTGTTTTAGTGCAATAAAATTTTAAAAAGTGTGTTTTCTCCCCAAAAAATGCGTTTGAAAAATCGCTGCGCAAATACCGTGTGAAAAAAAAATGAAACACCCACCATTTTAATCTGTAGGGCATTTGCTTTAAAAAAAATATATAATGTTTGGGGGTTCAAAGTAATTTTCTTGCAAAAAAAAAAAAAATGTTCATGTAAACAAAAAGTGTCAGAAAGGGCTTTGTCTTCAAGTGGTTAAAAGAGTGGGTGATGTGTGACATAAGCTTCTAAATGTTGTGCATAAAATGCCAGGGCAGTTAAAAAAAACCCAAATGACCCCATTTTGGAAAGTAGACACCCCAAGCTATTTGCTGAGAGGCATGTCGAGTCCATGGAATATTTTATATTGTGACACAAGTTGCGGGAAAAAGACATTTTTTTTTTTGCACAAAGTTGTCACTTAATGATATATTGCTCAAACATGCCATGGGAATATGTGAAATTACACGTCAAAATAAATTTTGTTGCTTCTCCTGAGTACGGGGATACCACATGTGTGAGACTTTTTGGGAGCCTAGCCGCGTACGAGACCCCGAAAACCAATCACTGCCTTCAGGCTTTCTAAGGGTGTAAATTTTTGATTTCACTCTTCATTGCCTATCACAGTTTCGGAGGCCATGGGATGGCCAGGTGGCACAAACCCCCCCCCCCCCCAAATGACCCTATTTTGGAAAGTAGACACCCCAAGCTATTTGCCGAGAGGTATAGTGAGTATTTTGCAGACCTCACTTTTTGTCACAAAGTTTTGAAAATTGAAAAAAGAAAAAACAATTTTTTCTTGTCTTTCTTCATTTTCAAAAACAAATGAGAGCTGCAAAATACTCACCATGCCTCTCAGCAAATAGCTTGGGGTGTCTACTTTCCAAAATGGGGTCATTTGGGGGGGGTGCCACCTGGGCATTCCATGGCCTCCGAAACTGTGATAGACAGTGAAGAGTGAAATAAAAAATTTACGCCCTTAGAAAGCCTGAAGGCGGTGCTTGGTTTTCGGGGTCCCGTACGCGGCTAGGCTCCCAAAAAGTCCCAAACATGTGGTATCCTGATACTCAGGAGAAGCAGCTAAATGTATATTGGGGTGCAATTCCACAAATGGCCATGGCCTGCGTGAGCAATATATCATTTAGTGACAACTTTGTGCAAAAGAAAAAAAAATTGTCACTTTCCCGCAACTTGTGTCAAAATATAAAATATTCCATGGACTCAACATGCCTCTCATCAAATAGCTTATTGTGTCTACTTTCCAAAATGGGGTCATTTTGGGGGGGGGGGTTTGTGCCATCTAGGCATTTTATGGCCTTCAAAACTGTGATAGGTAGTGAGGAGTGAAATCAAAAATTTACGCCCTTAGAAATCCTGAAGGCGGTGATTGGATTTCGGGGCCCCGTACGCGGCTAGGCTCTCAAAAAGTCCAACACATGTGGTATCCCCATACTCAGGAGAATCAGCAGAATGTATTTTGGGGTGCAATTCCACATATGCCCATGGCCTGTGTGAGCAATATATCATTTAGTGACAACTTTTTGTAAATTTTTTTTTTGTCATTATTCAATCACTTGGGACAAAAAAAATGAATATTCAATGGGCTCAACATGCCTCTCAGCAATTTCCTTGGGGTGTCTACTTTCCAAAATGGGGTCATTTGGGGGGGTTATATACTGCCCTGCCATTTTAGCACCTCAAGAAATGACATAGGCAGTCATAAACTAAAAGCTGTGTAAATTCCAGAAAATGTACCCTAGTTTGTAGACGCTATAACTTTTGCGCAAACCAATAAATATACGCTTATTGACATTTTTTTTACCAAAGACATGTGGCCGAATACATTTTGGCCTAAATGTATGACTAAAATTGAGTTTATTGGATTTTTTTTATAACAAAAAGTAGAAAATATAATTTTTTTCAAAATTTTCGGTCTTTTTCCGTTTATAGCGCAAAAAATAAAAACCACAGAGGTGATCAAATACCATCAAAAGAAATCTCTATTTGTGGGAAGAAAAGGACGCAAATTTCGTTTGGGTACAGCATTGCATGACCACGCAATTAGCAGTTAAAGCGACGTAGTGCCAAATTGTAAAAAGTGCTCTGGTCAGGAAGGGGGTAAATCCTTCCGGGGCTGAAGTGGTTAATGATGCCAAGAACTCTTTTAGCCTTTCCTCAGATCCCCTCCATAACACCAGGATGTCATCTATAAGACCCCTTTCACACTGGGGAGTTTTTCAGGCACTTTTGGGCTAAAGATAGCGCATGTAAAGCGCCTGAAAAACGCCTCCCCTGCAGCCCCAGTGTGAGAGCCCGAGTGCTTTCACACTGGGGCAGTGTGCTTGCAGGACATTAGAAAAAGTCCTGCAAGCAACATCTTCCGGGACGTGGAGGAGCGGTGTATACACTGCTCCTCCACCACCCCTGCCATTGAAATCAATGGGCCCCGCTGCCGAAGCGCCTGCAAAGCGCTTCGGCAGCGGCGCTTTGAGGCCCCTTTTAACCCTTTATGCGGCTGCTAGGGGGGGTTAAAAGCACCCTGCTAGCGGCCTAAAAGCGCTGCTATAACAGCCGGAAAAGCGCCGCTAAAATTAGCGGGGCTTTAGCGCTACAGCCCCCTAGCCCCAGTGTGAAAGTAGCCTTAATCTACGATAACATCCTCACTATGGACAGGGTCCTGGGAATACCTCTTCTCCCTCCCATTTATTTAAGAATATGTTTGCTATACTTGGTGCATACCTAGCCCCCATAACCACACCTTTAATTTGATTAAAATACTCCACCTGGTGCCAAAAATAATTATTGGACGTTGCCATGTCCGATCCATCTAAAATTAATTGAATCTGCTCCTGTTTAATATCTGAACATTTGTGTAAAGCTCATTTGGCTGCTTTTATGGCATCTTTCTGTCTAATGTTAGTGTACAATGACTCCATTGTAAAGGTGAGATACCAACATGTACAGCAGCGTTTTGATGTTTTTTTAAAGCTATTCCAAGTTGCGGGTAACCTAAACTGGATCTTTATGAGAGATTTTTTGCTAACCGATTTTCTCTCTCTTTTCTCACAATTTATTGTACTTTTATTGTGGAACACTTTTCCAGACTGAATGAATATACAGTATATATAATTTATTAAGAATGTATATTGATTTATTTATCTGAGTTAGCACCGAACCTTTACTTTATTCTGATAATCATTTTTAAGATGATTCGTTTCACTTGAAAAAGGGGCAGCTGTACTCACTTTTTTTGCACAGATTATCTTCACATATTTTTACTGCCACTACTTGTTATTTGAATATACACCATATACACTCTATTGCCAAAAGTATTGGGAGCCCATCGCGCCCGCCGGGCACACGCATCGGGTGCCTAGTGATGCGGCCCCCTAGAGGCTCAGAAAGTAAAAGACGTCATATGACGGCAGCCCGAAGGGACAAAGGGTTCCTGCCGCTATCATATGACTATGCATGGTAGGAAAGTGGTTAAATAAGTATGGATACTATGTACCCCATACTCATTTATGTAGTGGGGGCATTATCTGGTGGCCACCTTATTATTAAAGGGGGCTTCCAGATTCCTATAAGCCTCATCCACAGACCCCCACAACCAGCAGCCAGGGTTGTGGGGAAGAGTTCTTTGTCCTCATCAACACCATCAGGGACCCCCCCCCCCAGGCAAGGCACCATCCTCATGTTGAGGGCATGTGGCCTGGTTTGGTTCAGGAGGAACACATCCCCCCCTTCCTTTCCTGGCTAGCTAGGCTGCATGCTTGTACTAAGGGTCTGGTATCGATTTTTTTAACTACTTATCTTTATTAACAATTTTTTGAGTTACCAAAACAAAAAGTTACATTTGTAACAAAATCAGATAGGATCACAATGAAACATACAGTACAGAGGCCATCGTTAGCATCTTAAATATCTGAGTTACTAATATTTAGCAGTTGTTATGATGCTTGACATTGACATCTTCACCTGTGAGGACAGAGTATATTAGCTAGTGACAAAGGAAACGAATGTGTGGAAAGATCCAGGCATAAATGAAGGAGAAGAAGACAGGATAATTAAAAGTAAAAAGTGAAAATGAGAAACAAGAAATAACAATGTTTAGGTCTCAGGATCAAGCATGTACTTCAAATAAATAATGATTGAACTTAATAATACATATAGTACAGTGTCGTGTGGGTCTAGTATGAAATTTCTGGGGTACCTTGTGCACTTTTTTCTTGTTTTTTTTTTTTGTAATTTTGTTAGAGGATGTGCTACAACAAAATTGACATTTACAAAAAAAAAAAGACAGTTTAAATTGCCAGAAAATTGCATTTCATTGCCAGCTTCTTAAAAGAAACAACAACACAGCACACAGACTTTCCAAATGTCCCCGCAAATACATAGCAGAACTTTAAATCTGTAATGCCCCGTACACACGATCGGAATTTCCGACGGAAAATGTGTGATAGGACCTTGTTGTCGGAAATTCCGACCGTGTGTGGGCTCCATCACACATTTTCCATTGGATTTTCCGACACACAAAGTTTGAGAGCAGGATATAAAATTTTCCAACAACAAAATCCGTTGTTGGAAATTCCGATCGTGTGTACACAAATCCGACGGACAAAGTGCCACGCATGCTCAGAATAAATAAAGAGATGAAAGCTATTGGCCACTGCCCCGATTATAGTCCCAACGTACGTGTTTTACGTCACCGCGTTCAGAACGATCGGATTTTCCGAAAAATTTGTGTGACCATTAGGGATGAACCGAACACTCCCCTGTTCGGTTCGCACCAGATCATGCGAACAGGAAAAAAGTTTGTTCGAACATGCGAACACCGTTAAAGTCTATGGGACACGAACATGAATAATCAAAAGTGCTAATTTTAAAGGCTAATATGCAAGTTATTGTCATAAAAAGTGTTTGGGGACCTGGGTCCTGCCCAGGGGACATGGATCAATGCAAAAAAAAGTTTTAAAAACGGACGTTTTTTCAGGAGCAGTGATTTTAATAATGCTTAAAGTCAAACAATAAAAGTGTAATATCCCTTTAAATTTCGTACCTAGGGGTGTCTATAGTATGCCTGTAAAGGGGCGCATGTTTCCTGTGTTTAGAAAAGTCTGACAGCAAAATGACATTTTGAAGGAAAAAACTCATTTAAAACTACCCGCGGCTATTGCATTGCCGACAATACACATAGAAGTTCATTGATAAAAACGGCATGGGAATTCCCCAAAGGGGAACCCCGAACCAAAATTTAAAAAAAAAAATGACGTGGGAGCCCCCCTAAATTCCATACCAGGCCCTTCAGGTCTGGTATGGATTTTAAGGGGAACCCCGCGCAAAAAAAAAAAAAAAACGGCGTGGGGTCCCCCCAAAAATCCATACCAGACCCTTATCCGAGCACGCAACCTGGCAGGCCGCAGGAAAAGAGGGGGGACGAGAGTGCGGCCCCCCCTCCTGAACCGTACCAGGCCACATGCCCTCAACATTGGGAGGGTGCTTTGGGGTAGCCCCCCAAAACACCTTGTTCCCATGTTGATGAGGACAAGGGCCTCATCCCCACAACCCTGGCCGGTGGTTGTGGGGGTCTGCGGGCGGGGGGCTTATCGGAATCTGGAAGCCCCCTTTAACAAGGGGACCCCCAGATCCCAGCCCCCCCCTGTGGGAAATGGTAAGGGGGTACTTACCCCTACCATTTCACTAAAAAACTGTCAAAAATGTTAAAAATGACAAGAGACAGTTTTTGACAATTCCTTTATTTAAATGCTTCTTCTTTCTTCTATCTTCCTTCATCTTCTGGTTCTTCCTCCGGCGTTCTCGTCCAGCATCTCCTCCGCGACGTCTTCTATCTTCTTCTCTTCGGGCCGCTCCGCACCCATGGCATGGGGGGAGGCTCCCGCTCTTCTCTTCTTCTTTTCTTCTCTTCTTCTCTTCTTCATTTTCTTCTCCGGGCCGCTCCGCACCCATGCTGGCATGGAGGGAGGCTCCTGCTGTGTAACGGCGCTCCTCGACTGACAGTTCTTAAATAACGGGGGGCGGGGCCACCCAGTGACCCCGCCCCCCTCTGACGCACGGTGACTTAACTTCCCTGTGACGTCACGGGGAATGCCACAGGGAAGTCCCGTCATGTCCCGTGCGTCAGAGGGGGGCGGGGTCACCGGGTGGCCCCGCCCCCCATTATTTAAGAACTGTCAGACGAGGAGCGCCGTCACACAGCGGGAGCCTCCCTCCATGCCAGCATGGGTGTGGAGTGGCCTGGAGAAGAAAATGAAGAAGAGAAGAAGAGAAGAAAAGAAGAAGAGAAGAGCGGGAGCCTCCCCCCATGCCATGGGTGCGGAGCGGCCCGAGGAGAAGAAGATAGAAGACGCCGCGGAGGAGATGCTGGACGAGAACGCCGGAGGAAGAACCAGAAGAGCCAGAAGAACCAGAAGAACCAGAAGATGAAGGAAGAAGAAGTATTTAAATAAAGGAATTGTCAAAAACTGTCTCTTGTCACTTTTAACATTTTTGACAGTTTTTTAGTGAAATGGTAGGGGTAAGTACCCCCTTACCATTTCACACAGGGGGGGGGCGGGATCTGGGGGTCCCCTTGTTAAAGAGGGCTTCCAGATTCCGATAAGCCCCCCGCCCGCAGACCCCCACAACCACCGGCCAGGGTTGTGGGGATGAGACCCTTGTCCTCATCAACATGGGGACAAGGTGTTTTGGGGGGCTACCCCAAAGCACCCTCCCAATGTTGAGGGCATGTGGCCTGGTACGGTTCAGGAGGGGGGGGCACACTCTCATCCCCCCCTCTTTTCCTGCGGCCTGCCAGGTTGCGTTCTCGGATAAGGGTCTGGTATGGATTTTTGAGGGGACCCCACGCCGTTTTTTTTTTTTTTGCGCGGGGTTCCCCTTAAAATCCATACCAGACCTGAAGGGTCTGGTATGGAATTTAGGGGGAACCCCACGTCATTTTTTTTTTCAATTTTGGCCGGGGTTCCACTTAATATCCATATCAGACCTGAAGGGCCTGGTATGGAATTTAGGGGGACTCCCACGTCATTTTTTTTTTTTAATTTTGGTTCGGGGTTACCCTTTGGGGAATTCCAATGCCGTTTTTATCAATGAACTTCTATGTGTATTGTCGGCAATGCAATAGCCGCGGGTAGTTTTAAATGAGTTTTTTCCTTCAAAATGTAATTTTGCTGTCAGACTGTTCTAAACACAGGAAACATGCGCCCCTTTACAGGCATACTATAGACACCCCCCAGGTACAAAATTTAAAGGGATATTACACTTTTATTGTTTGACTTTAAGCATTATTAAAATCACTGCTCCTGAAAAAACGGCCGTTTTTAAAACTTTTTTTGCATTGATCCATGTCCCCTGGGGCAGGACCCAGGTCCCCAAACACTTTTTATGACAATAACTTGCATATTAGCCTTTAAAATTAGCACTTTTGATTTCTCCCATAGACTTTTAAAGGGTGTTCCGCGGCATTCGAATTTGCCGCGAACACCCCAAATTGTTCACTGTTCGGCGAACTTGCGAACAGCCAATGTTCGAGTCGAACATGAGTTTGACTCGAACTCGAAGCTCATCCCTAGTGACCATGTGTATGCAAGACAAGTTTGAGCCAACATCCGTCAGAAAAAATCCTAGGATTTTGTTGTCGGAATGTCCGAACAAAGTCCAACTGTGTGTACGGGGCATAAATCTGTAATGCCGCGTACACACGGTCTGACTTTTCGGCTACAAAAGTCCGACAGCCTGTCCGACAGACTTTCGACTGACTTTTGTCGGACTTTTGACGGACTTTTGGTGGACTTGCGGCAGACTTTCTTATGAACGGACTTGCCTACATACGATCACACAAAAGTCCGACGGATTCGTACGTGATGACGTACACCGGACTAAAATAAGGAAGTTGATAGCCAGTAGCCAATAGCTGCCCTAGTGTGGGTTTTTGCCCGTCGGACTAGCACACAGACGAGCGGATTTCTGGGTCCGGCGTAGTTACGACGTAAAGATTTGAAGCATGTTTCAAATCTAAAGTCCGTCAGATTTGTGGCTGGAAAAGTCCGCTGAAAGTCCGCTAAAAGTCCGGGGAAGCCCACACACGATCGGATTGTCAGCCAGCTTTAGTCCGTCTGCGTCCATCGGACTTTTGTAGACGAAAAGTCCGACCGTGTGTACACGGCATAAGTTTTAAGTCTGTATTTTTTTTCTTTTAAAGAAGCCGGGAGTGAACAGCCATTTGCTGGCATTTTTAAACACTTTTTTTTCCTTTGTAAATGTCAGTGCTGCTGCAGTACTTTTAGTACATCACAGAAATGAACCCCTTTACAGGCAGGAAAAGGGGATCCACCAAACATGTTATTTAAAGCAAATGAACATTTTTAATGTTTCACTTACAAGTGGGTACAAGTGAGCAGGTAAGTATAAACACCTATATTATTTATTTTTTTTTATTTACAAAAAGCATTTACAATCACTTGCTCAAACCGAACTCAGGGCAGTTGGGCTCATCCCTAATTTGACATCACCACCCACCTTTCCACCTTGTCCTTGTGGTTGCTATACAGAAGGGGGGCTGCTTCTAGTCTTAGGATGACACTCTTTATATCAGGACAACTCAAACAAGATAGGACTACAGAACTACAGATAGGGCTACAGAAGGCCTTCTGCTAATGTCCTGTGCGGTTCAGTAGTTCTAAGAGAACAATGTAATTGACTACAGCCAACATGGGCAGAGAGCACACAAATTTATTAGCTCACAAAATGTATGACATTTCTTTTACGTTAATAAGTAGATATAAAAACACCTTCAATGGAATAATTAACAGACCAAAAGGGATCAAATAAGACATGTTATTGTTATGGTTCAAATACACTTTAAGAGACAACATTTGGTCCTTACCAAAGCATACGTGTGGTTACTAGATGGCACAGAAAACACAAGCACATGTGTGATTAGATGACCAAAACAAAGCACCATAGGAGGCAGCAATGGATACATTGGTGTGTCCAGCATCACAGTTTATTTAACATTGCAGTAAATCTTAAATATCCTTCCCACATTTACAATGGTTTAAGGAGCATATTGCCTCCTTGACATCTCTAAATACTAAATTTGTAAGTAGTTAGAACTAACGGTTTGATTCTTGTTTTAATGTGATGCCATTGTGCTAGTTTTAAGAAAAAAAAAAAAAAACATCAAATTTGAATGGTAAAGTCAGCAAAGGAAAAAAAATCTATAAAGATTACTAGACCAGTTTATTGAAACCACATGTTTGTCTATGGCAGCATTGTGGTGTCACTTTCATCCCCAATAAAAAACAGGATACATGAACATACTGGAACAATGTTTAACATTCTACATTTATCATTAATATATTTCATTATTGTTTTACCATCATTCACCACTGTCATCATTATTGACCTCATACAGTAGTTATTATGCCAAGTATGTGACAGCCTTAATACATCTGAGACATTTTTTGTATTTTACGTATAGACTTTGATGTCAATTATGATTAAAACTCATTGATTTCAAGATGGTAAGGAAACTATACAGGCCCACTCAGTAAGGCAGTACAAAGAGTAATTATCTGTAAAGTACAGCAACCCATGGTAACTAATAAAACTTGTTTACTGGTGAAGCACTACCCCTGTTGCAGTCCCAGATGTCAGGGTTCCCCACTGCTACACAGCCAGTCACACAGCATTTCCTTCTTGCATCCAGACACAGAAAGCAGTCCTTTGGCTTGTTTTGTTGTTTTGTTAGGGGATAACTTGGATAGGGTAAGGGATTATGGGATGCCCACTGCAGATATTGTTGAAGCAATGTTGAATAGTCAGATGAACCTTGCAAGAAATTTGTTTAATCCAGCCAGCAGAGAGCTACATGTAATACCTTCCTACTTCCTGTTCCCACCCCTAGGTCCTCACACATTATTTAAATACAATACATACATTTTCTACACCCACAAAATGTCCAACAAACAGAACCAGGGACAGCTTCCTCCCTATTTACAGATTCCTCTTCTTCCTTCCTCCTGCACAAACATGATTCCCTTTGTACAGCTTCTGCTGGCTCACTCCAGGAGGAACTAACAGCCTATTGTTATCTCAGCAACAGCCCATTACAAACTTGGAACTCTCAGTCCCTTGATAAAGTAGCCCATATGGAGTAAACAGCATCTCGCGCCACCTTCTGCTTTTCTGTAGACACTGATCCCAGTTCCACTGCTTGCGGAAATGCTTAGCAATGGGGATTGGCTAAGGGCTCCTAAATATTCAAGGCAGCCCCTCCTAGCCTCTGCCCGCTATCTTGTAGAACATTCTCCAATATTCTAGAAACTGAGGGATGTACCAGAGAGCTGCCAGGATGAGTCTTTCAGCCCTGGTCTCTAATAAACCTTACACAGATTCAGTGACTCAGGTTTATCCGGTAGGCCAGACTAAAGTTTGCCTACTCTCACTCTAGTAGCACACACTAGAGGGTGCTACATTGGTAACAGATCAGTAAAGGGGTGTTCACAGCATTGCATGATTTCTGGCATGTTTAATGCCCAAAACTATCATATATATTTTTGGGACTCTGAAAACAATGTCTGCCCACAGGATTTCCACGTTATTTTACAACTGTTGTGGCCAGTAAAAAGTCAGAAAGTGGAATTAATCTTGGTTGATGGACTGGAATAACTGGTGGAGTCCAGCTCTGAGGTTGACTGCTTCATTAATATCTTACTGAGGGAAAACATTACCAAAGTAATATTTGATTTAGAAGACTAGCATATGTTTCAGCCCACCAATGTCCATCCAAGAACTAAAATATCAGTTCTGGCTGAAAAAAGACACAAAGTCCATCTAGTTCAATAAAAGGGAAAAAAATGTATGCGTGTGTGTGTGTATATATATATATATATATATATATATATATATATATATATATATATATATATATATATATATATATATATATATATATATACACACACATGTACAGTCCTATATATACAATCCTATACCCACAGTTTAATCAGAGGAAGGCAAACAAAAACAATAAAGCATGATGCAATTTGCTCCAGCAGGGGAAAAAATTCCTTCCTGATCCCCCAAGAGGCAATCGGATATTCTCCGAATCAACTTCCCCATAAATGTTAGTATCCAGTTATAATATGTACATTTAGGAAAGAATCAATTTCTTCAAACAATATACTGAGGGA
The DNA here is from genome assembly GCA_037952835.1 of Lithobates septentrionalis. Lineage (NCBI taxonomy): Eukaryota > Metazoa > Chordata > Amphibia > Anura > Ranidae > Lithobates > Lithobates septentrionalis. Next base: position 1,566,567 of record JBBDGP010000261.1, read on the forward strand.
GAGAGCTCTTGAGGGAGTCTAATCCACATTTTCACAAATCTTACTGTGAAGAAGCCTTTCTGTATTTGGAAATTAAATCTCTTTTCCTCCAGACGTAAGTAGTACCCCCTTGTCCTCTGTGATGACCTTAAAGTGAATAACTCACCACCAAGTTCACTGTATGAACCACTTATATACCGAGTATCAGTTTGGTTGCTCTTCTCTGCACTTTCTCCAGTTCCCCAATATCCTTTTTATGAACTGGTGCCCAAAAATGAACTGCATATTCCAGATGAGGTCTTACTAATGATTTGTGCAGGGGCACAATTATATCTCTCGCTCTGCAATCCATGCCTCCCTTAAAGCGGAGTTCCACCCAAAAGTGGAACTTCCACTCATTGGATTCCTCCCCCCCCTCTGGTGTCACAATTGGCACCTTTCAGGGGGGAGGGGGGTGCAGATACTTGTATAATACAGGTATTTGCACCCACTTCCGGCATAGATATCCACAGAATATGTGGCTATTTACGCCATTTCCCGTCCCCCCCGCTGTCTGCTGGGAAACACACAGGTCCCAGAGACAGCAGGAACCATCCATATTGCGTTGCGTGACTCGCGCATGCGCAGTAGGGAATCGGGAAGTGAAGTCGCAAGCCTTCACTTCCTGATTCCCTTACCTAAGATGGAGGCAGCAGCACCCGAGGACCGAGAGACGGTTCGGCCTCGGGTGCCGACATCGCAGGCACCCTGGACAGGTAGGTGTCCATGTTTTAAAGGTCAGCAGCTGCAGTATTTGTAGCTGCTGACTTAAAAAAAAAATTTCAGCGGAGCTCCGCTTTAATACAAGAAAGGATTTTAGAAACTTTGGAAACTGCAGCATGGAATTGCATGCTATTATTAGGCTTATGATCTACTAGAGCCCCCAGATCCTTCTCCACCATTGACTCCCCCAGCTGTTCCCCCCTAGTATGTGTTTTGCTACCCCCAGAGGAGCTGCTTAGGTATGTTTGTTGCATACTCTGCCTCTCAACTCCAATAACAATGCACTGGGATATTTCTATGGAAAAGGGTAACAGGCAATAATAGTACATATTCAAGTAATGCAACTGGAGAGAAATAACTGAGATCAAGAGCAATATAGCTCAATACCACATTCAGGCTGCTTTCAGGGGATTCCAAACCTGAGAATAACCCCAAGAGCAGAGGCAAACACTTCAATAGCAATAAATCACAGAATGTCTGGTCACAAGCTCCTACCTACGCATTTCATCAAGAATTTATGTTGTCAGGGGTGTGGCCAGATGTGCAATAAGGAGCATTATATAGGCGGGACAGTTAGCTAACGGCGGAAATTAATTGCGTTCCATCCGGCAGGAAATTGCCCATAATAAATGTCAACAGGTATTCCACTGACCGGATATCTGCTAAAATGCGTTCCAACCAGCAGGAAGTCAGCCCAGTAAACAAAACCAGACGTACGATCTACTGAGTAGATAACCACTTTATAATGACACTGCCACAAGGAAACAGTATAGGGTTATAATAGACCAACCAATAGGCCACTCATAACCACATTATAAAATTCACGTGTATTAGATAAATACATCTAAAAAAATATGATAATTAAAAAACAAAAAATACAAATGTATATATGTATAAAGAGCTCTTTATGCCGAGAAACGGTGCCATCTTGTGGAACAATCATCTAAAACACTTAAAAGACAATATAAAATCACAATCCATTGAAAAGCAGTGATACAAAGTAAATTTTCTAAAGTTAAAAAATATAAAAATAAAAAATATATATGCAAGAAACAACAAACATATGCATTACTAATGAGCGCATTCAGTCCCACTCCACATTGATACCAAAGGGACTATAGGTCTTAGCCTTATATATCCATTCAGTCTCGAGCCTGGAGACTCCTCTGGTCATATGACTGCCTCTCCAATTACTGATGTATTTATCTATCCCCAAAAACACTGTGCCCTTGGGGTTCCAGTTATGATGGATGTCGTAATGTTTTCAAAGACTATGCTTGGGGTAGCCATTTTGGATATTAGTCACATGCTTCTTCAATCTCACCTGGAGCATGCGTGTAGTTCGGCCAATGTATTCCATGTAGAAAATTGCATTTTCTACATGGGAAAAAAAACCTACCGGTATGTTTTAAAAAATTACACTCTACTAGGGGGATCAATTATATCAATTATATTGGGTGCCACTTGGAGCCTCAAAGGTGGCACCCCTCTACAGACAACCATAGGGCGTTCAGGCAGGAGAGGTCCTAATATTCTATCGTTCCATAGGACATTTTAATGTCTGTATAGAATCTTCTTGATCAAATGCTGATGGGTGGAATAAGCGAAAAATGCATGTTTGTAGGTTTCATTGGGCTCCTTAATTCTCGAAACCAACAAATATTTTCCATTCCTCCCAGAAGCACTCTCAGGCACTTGATTCAATACAGATGGGTCATAACCCTTCTCAAGAAACCTACCCTTAAGAACATCAGCCTCCCTCAAAACATCCTCATGGTTGGTACAATTGCGTTTGAGCCTCAAAAACTGGCTGAGAGGAACAGACCTCAGCCAAACCAGATGATGGCAGCCGTTAGTACTGATAAAACCATTTCTGTCAGTCTCCTTGAATTGAGTAGACATAATGATGTTTCCCACAGATATCCTAATACTCAAATCCAAAAAATGAATTCCAGTTTTGTTGAATTAATATTGAAGTCTAATAGCTCTGTCATTTTTATTCAACTATGCAAGAAATTCCTCCAAAGAGCACTGATCATCATCCCAAATGAGGAGGACATCATCAATACACCAACACCAACGAGTCAACTCGTCTAGGCCGGGCCATTTGGTGTGGAATATATCAAGTGCTGTTTGACTAGGTGGACAGAGGGGAGGAGCCGGATGTGGGTGTCCAGCTGATCCCGGCGCACGCTCTGGGATGCCGGGACTCTCCTCCCTCCTCGTGTTTAGCTACGATGCAACATCGCTTATAGCGGCGCTCGTGGATCGGATGCAAGCTGCCCGTCTCTAGCCGCCTGTTCCTGGGATGCCCTGCGGGACTTGGCCCCCCCCCCCACGCTCCGGGTCCGGTGTCGCTGGCACCCGCCCGCCCCATCCTCCCCCCACGCCCTCCCCCCTGAGCCTTGGTGGTGGAAGTACGGAGATCGAGGAAGGAATAACAAGGAGAGAGCTCCTGGGAAACACCAGATGAGGTGAAGCCTCGGATCCCACAGCACTCTCCTCCGTGCCACCGAAGCAGCTGAAAAGAGAGGCGATTATCGATCAGGGAGGGAGGCGCAGAGGAGAGGATACCGCTGTGGGTCTAACAAGGATACAGGGACCTCCAGAGAAGCACAGAACACCAACTTTAAGATAAGTTATAAAGATCACTGGAGTGAATGCGGCTGGAGGGGTAAGTGCTTTACAATAAAAACATTCTAGTATGGAACCAACATGCAACATGTAAAGCTTAGGTAAAGCACAGGCAAATCATCCACAGAGGCAGCAAATCTTTTACCCCCCACCCAGGTCATTGTATAAAAGCCTCCTTTTTTGGATAGAATCTCGGAATGACAAGATAAGGGGAAACCGCAAGAAACAAGTTTGTTTTGGAAAGAGTAGGGGTTGGACTTGAGCCTATTAAGTATAAAAAGAAAAAGGGAAATGGTATATAAGCTCATATTCAAGCGTATAAATGTCCCTACCAGGGGATAATGGTATACATCCCACATGGGGGCTTCAATAATGGTGGCCCTAATTTTCCCTCTCTCTCTGGATACCCCCATTGGTATTAAATTTGATGGTACTGCTTGGGAAAAATAAAAGCGAAACTAAGAACTATTACATAGTGTATTGAGCCCATGGTTATCCCAGGATTTTAGGTCAAATGGATAACCGGACTTAAATGCTAAGCCACATAAATGCAAAGGAGTGGAGGTGTAAAGTTCCCTGCAAATTTACGTGTTTTACTTTCTTGTCTGGTTACCTTTCTGTTTTTTTTTTTTTTCTGGTCCTGGTCTTTGGGTTTTTTCTTTTTTGGGGGAGTTGCTCTCTGTGTTCCCTGTGCTCTTGGTGCAACTCCAAGGTATAATGGTAATAACATTGCACTGACATCACCCAGAAGGGAGAGCTAGTGGGGGTCCTAACATATACGGTTCCCCTATTTACGTATGTAAACGCTTGGAGGACTCTCAAATTGGGGTACCTGGTCTCAACCAAGCTAAAGGGGGAAGCTGGTAAAAGAACAACACACCGGACCCCGGATTTTGACACCCTAGAGGAAGAAATCTCTAGGGGGTTGGAAATTTGTGCTAAACAAGCATTACATTAACCCCACTTATACCACTCGTGGGAGTCAAATCAGAAAAGGATTAATAAAAAGGGGAAAGGCAATAGAGAATGAGGGGAAAGTCGGGGAAGGGGGCAACAACAAACTCAACAGTGAACCCCACCAGAACAAGTGCCAGCCCAGGTACGATAAGGAAATATATGGTTCATGAAAATACAAATGTAAGCCCCGGACAGGCATCTGGTTCAAAAAGTAAAACCCCTGAATGCCCGCCTAAAGTTAGTACAAGAAGACAGTTGGCGGAAGCGGAATCTCATACTATAAATCCAGTGATAATAGAAGAAGCCTCAATGGAGAGCCAACAGGAAAGAGTATTACCAACAAAGAATGAAATAGCAGAAATGTTTGCTAGACTAGAATCTTCCATCAAGGGAGAAATAGAAACAATACGAGGAGACATGGGCCACATTTTAAGAAGAGTGGAGGAAGCTGAAACATTAGTAGAAAGACAGGGGATAGAGATAAGGAACCTTAAGGACCAGATGGAGGGGATGCAACGTGAACAAAGGAATTTGAGATATAGATTGGAAGACCAGGAAAACCAAAGTACTGTAGGAGGAAGAATCTGAGGATCAGAGGACTTCCAGAGATACAGGGGGAAGGAGAAAATCTACAGGAAAAGGTTGATCAAATCTTTGGAGGCCTTATCAATCCAACTGAAAATAATAGGAAAATTAAACTGGACAGAGTGCACAGAATCAGAAAACCAGCCGAAATAAGTAAGGAGGCCCCACAAGATGTTATTGTGAGGTTCCACAATTATTAAGACAAAGAGAAAATCAAGGCAAGTCTGAAAAATAATCAATCTGTGAAATATGGAGATTCCAATCTACAGATATACCCAGACCTTGCCACTGAGACAAGGGCAAGGAAAAGAGTCCTCAAACCACTATTGGCTCAACTCAGGGCTCGAGATGTGCAATATTCCTGGGGTTTCCCAGCGCGCCTGATTGGGCGAAAAGACGGGCGCTCAGCGACACTGAGATTTCCAGAGGAGACTCAAAATTTCTGTCGGAGACTGGATATCCCACTCGTGGAAATCCCAGGATGGTGGGAGAAAATAAGAGATCAGGACATTGCTGAGGACCCTCAAAATTGGAAACCAGTATATAACAGGAGGGGAGTGTAAACAAAAGTTAAAATAATTAGAAAGGATACATAGCAAATGGAGTCTTTGGGTTTGGAAGATATGTGGCCTGGGGGGTATGGGGGGGCCTCGAGACTTGGCATTGGGGGATGCGGGGGGGGGGAGGGATACTTCGGGGCAGATGGGGGGATGGGGCGGCTGGGGAAAGGAGGGGGGAAGATGACCTGGTAAATCCCGGGGTGGGCTAGGGGATTTAAGGTTTGCCCCACTGAGCTCAACCCTCAGGGGGATAACCGTAGGGCCGGGTGGAGTGTGTAGGGCCACGGTTAATGGGGCCACTGGGTGGTCCGATACCCCCAAAAAAGGGGGGGGCGGGGGGGGAGGGGGAAGGGGGGGCGAGACCGGTACAAACCTCTTTTCCTCTTGTTGTATGGTCCAGAAAAGCAGATTAAATGGCCGGAATAAAGCTAGTTACTTATAATGTGAGGGGCCTCAATTCGCCCATAAAATGTGCGAGCATAATGGGCGAATTGAGATCCATCAAAGCAGGGGTGGTTATTCTCCAGGAGACGCATCTATATCTGGGGAGAAGCCAGAAAATAATTTCTAAGGATTATACGTTTTGGATATATAGTGACTCCCCGATAAGAGGTGCAAAAGGGGTGGCGATTGGTTTTGCAAGGGAAGTTTCCAGATAGAGGAGAGACTAACTGATCCTGAGGGACGTTTCTTGTTCCTGAGGGGCAAACTGAATGGGAAGGAATACACTTTAGCCAATATATATTGCCCAAACACCAATCCAGGAAAATATGTACTGGGGGTCCTATCAAAGTTGGAAGGTTTCAAGAGGGGGAGGGCTATCGTGGCAGGAGATTTTAACTTGTGCCTTGAGCCGGGGAGAGATAGTACGTCGCATGGTCGGGGGAATGGAGGTGTATGGATGAATAAACTTAAGAAAAAACTACATCATTGTCAGCTAGTAGATGTGTGGAGGATGCAACATCAGATGGAAAAGGACTACACCTTCTTCTCCCCCGTGCATGCGACGTATTCCAGGATTGATCTTTTCTTTGTAGATCATAGGTATTTAGAAGAGGTAGAAAGCACAAATATAGGACCTATAACATTTTCAGATCACCCCCCGGTGACGTTACGAACAAAACAAAATATACAAAAACCTCTGTACAATAACTGGAGATTAAATGAAGACCTCCTGCATGATAGGAAAATTGATAAGTTAATAAAAGAAGAACTAGAATTTTATTTTAAAATAAATATTCCAAAGGAAACATCAGAAGCAATAGTCTGGGAGGCCCATAAGGCGTACATCAGAGGGATTATTATAAAGGCGGATGTAGAGAAAGAGAGAAGGCAGGCAAAGAAGTTTAGTGTGCTACAGGAGGAAATCATTAAGCTAGAACAACAACACAAGAAGTCGGGGGAGGGAGCGATCTTGGAAAAATTATTCAGATATAGAGAGGTCATGAGACAACAGATAGAATTAGAAAATTGAAAGAAGTATAACCTAGTCAAAAAGGAAAGATATATTGCTGGTAACAGACCTGGTCGTCTCTTGGCAAGGGCATTAAGTAAAAAGAAAAGTAATAAATATGTTGATAAAATAAGGACCAAATCAGGGGAAATTAGATATAAAGACGTAGATATAGCAAAAACTTTCCAAGAATTCTATGGGGAACTGTATTCTATAAACAAAAATGATACAAGCAAAGAGAAGGAACAAAAACATGAGAAAATTAAAAAATACTTAAAAGAAACTGGAATGTTAAAAATAACCGAAGAGCAGAGAATATCCTTGGAGGTCCCCATTACAGAGTCTGAAGTGAGGAAGGCTATTAGAGAGACACAAATAGGCAAGACCCCGGGTCCAGATGGGCTGACAGCATTATATTACAAAAAATATCAAGATTACTTAGCTCCAAAATTATGCTCTTATATGAATGAGATAGGAGAGAAGGGGGAAATGAGTAGAGACGCATTAGCAGCCAACATAGCGATTATACACAAAGAAGGAAAAGATGACACATTATGTTCTAGTTTCAGACCCATATCCTTATTAAACGTGGACACAAAACTATTTGCAAGAGTAATTGTGGATAGAATAAAGCAAACAATAAAAAGGATCATTCACCCAGATCAAGTGGGGTTTATATCAGGCAGGCAGGGAAGGGATAATAGTATTAAAACCCTCCTGATAACCCAGGAAATTAAAAAGAGCGGAGTCCCAGGTCTACTGCTGTCAATAGACGCTGAGAAAGCGTTTGACAGAGTAGACTGGGACTTCATGAGGGAGACACTTAAAGAAGTTGGGTATGGGGGGAAGATCTGTAAGTGGATAGGGGCTCTGTACTCAAGGCCGTCAGCGAGAGTAAAGATAAATGGGATCCTGTCTGAGCCCTTCAATATGTGCAATGGAACAAGACAGGGATGCCCAATCTCTCCTATGCTTTTCCTGCTATCACTGGAACCCCTTCTCATGAGGATTAGACAGAACATAGATATAAGAGGAGTAATGATAGTTGGCATTGAGTATAAGCTCGCTGCCTTTGCAGATGATATTCTGCTTTATATAAAACACCCAAGGATTTCGCTTCCGAACATTATGGCCACATTAACAGAATATGGGAAACTATCTAACTTTAAAGTAAATCCAACAAAATCAGAAGTGCTAGACATAAATCCCAATAAGATGAGGGACTACCCATACCAAAAATACTTCCCCTTTGTGTGGAGGAAAAAAGCTCTAAATTACTTAGGAGTTAAAATTACAACATCCACCGAAAAGCTATATCAGGTGAACTTCATGCCGCTTATGAATGAGGTAAAATCAGAACGAAATAGAATACAGCAGGGACAATTGTCTTGGGCGGGAAGAATAAATATTTTCAAAATGGTCTTATTACCAAAAATAACATATAAAATGCAAATGCTCCCAATTACGCTACCACCTACATATCTTAAAAGATTACACTCAATGTTATTAAGATTCATATGGAAAGGGAAAACACCCCGCTTAAAATACACTCAATTAATAAACACTAAAAGTAAAGGGGGATGGGAAGCACCGGATATTCGGAAGTATTATGAAGCCATTGCACTAGCGAGAGTGGTTGATTGGGTTAAAAATAAAGAAAAACACTGGGTAGAAATCGAAAACAAAATTAGTAATATAAAACTACACAAAATCATATGGAGCCCACTAAAAGTAAGAAAACATAGCACTGAAATTCACGAAATCACTAGGCATGCACTTAAAACATGGGACACTTTACACAAAAGGGAACATTGGGAGTATAACTCTCCATTAATGTCACTTAAAGATGTGTATTACTTCCCCCCAGGGAAGGAGGAGTGGTTTGGTAAATGGCTACTAGAGGATAATATACAACTGAAAGATGTAATGGATCGGGGTAGAATATGCCCAATTCAAGAGCTTAAGAACAGGAGAGATAAGATAATTATCAATCCATGGCGATATAACCAATTAAAGCACTTTATAGAATCCTTACCTCAACCAATTAGAACAATAAGGAATCTACTCCCGCTAGAGAAAATATGTATGGAGGCAGATGAATAAGGTGGCTTTTCCCCAATATATAAAATATTGGCCGAACTGAGAAGGCCGGATACTCCGGCCTTTATAGGGAGATGGGAAAAGGAGCTAGGAAAGCCACTATTAGCGACAGAAGTGACTATGATACTGAAGAGAGTTTCGGCCACATCGGTTAATAGCAACCTGTTAGAGCTAAACTACAAATGCCTGACAAGAATGTATCTGACGCCGGATTGGATGCAGAAAATCCATGGGGAAAAATCTCAGCTCTGCTGGAGGGGATGTACTGAAATAGGGATGACGGCCCATATGTGGTGGCTATGTCCTGAAATAGGAATCTTCTGGGACGAGATTAGAAAATACATAAAGGAGATCACTCAGTTTGATTTGCCAAAAGATCCTGGGGTATTTTTATTTCATATGAGTGATATGCCCACTAAAACCTATCTTAAAACACTCCTGTCCCATCTCATAGATGCTGCTAAAAGCCTAATTCCTAAGAATTGGAAAAGGAAAGAAAGACCAACCATGAGGGAATGGTTTAATAAAATAAATGAGATACAGGATTTGGAGTATTTGAGGTTTAGCGAAGGGATAAAAATGGAGGCCTACAAGATAAAGTGGGGAGTATGGGAGGAATTTAAAAAATCCTCAAGAGCAAAGGAGAGGGTAGAACTAGCCACAGAACAAGACAAAACCGAAATAGGGGCGGTTGGCATGAGTAAATGGGAAGGCAGAGAGGAAGACGGGGGGGGGAGAGGTCCGGTCTCGGGAAGAGGGGGGAGGGGAGGGGAGGGGAGGGGGGGGAGTAAGCCAGGAAGGCGGAAGCTATTGTTGTGTATTATTATTATCGTTGTTATTTCTTTTTTTTCTTTTTTGTTTCTTTGTAAAAATAATGACTTAAGCAACAAGATAGATCTAAAGCTACAATGATGTGATGATAAAAGGGAAATATTTTGAATATTACCTATTTGAAAAATGTATTCCCTTGGTAAACTTCCTCGCTGACGTGGCTTAAAAAAAAACAAAAAAAAAAAACTCTGGTCTAGGCCTGGTATAGATGACGTCCTCCTCCCACCTAGCCATGTACAGTTTGGCCATGCTTGGTGCAAACTGTTCTGCAGGTAATAGGAGTCCTCAAGCCAAAAAAAAGTGTTGGCCTATTGCGAAATCAAGTAATAACAAAATGAATTTGCAGTGGTCATCCACCACATCACACATCCCAAGATAATGTTCAACGGCTTCACGGCCATGTGCATTTGAGATGATCATGTAGAGGGATGCCACATCCACAGTTGCAAAGATGTAGCTATCCCTTCACCCAATACCTTGAAGGATGTTAATGACCTGCATAGAATTCCATAAGAATGAGGGAGTTCTAACCACCAATAGCTGCAAAAAATGGTCAATGTATTTACCCACCCTGGAAGTACCTGAATCAATCCCACTGATACTCAGCCTTTCAGAGGGGTGTACTGGATCCTTGTGCACCTTGAGAAGGTAGTACATCACTGGTACCCGAGGGGCAATCAGGACCAAAAAGTCTCTTTCTTAGAGAGAATGTTCTTTCGAAATCCCTCATCCACAAGGCACACAAGGTCCTTCATATATTTGGCTGTAGGGTTTCCTGCAAGAGTAACATAGGTGTCTCTATCAGAGAGGAGACGTGACATCTCCAAATGATATGCTTCAGAATCCAATATAACTATACCCCCTCCTTTATCCGCAGGATGCACTGCTATGTCACTGCAACGTTTCAACAGGTCAAGATCCTTTTTAAACGTATAGTCACCCCTATTCCTCTTAAGCTGTAACTTCTCTAGGTCTTTATTGACTAATTCTCTAAAGACGGAAATAGAGGGAGCCAAATGCCCAGGGGGAATGAAAACAGAAGCATGTGCTAAAGAGGTGTTTTTAATCTCTGAGAAACCACATTTTTCCAACCTAAAGGGATTGGTCACTAAATACCTCTTGACATTCATTTTTCAAATGAATTTCTGAATATCGATGAAGGTCTCAAACTTGTTCAACGTACATGGCGGAATAAACGGATTGGCAGTTTTGTGCTGTGAATCTATAAAACAAACAAGAGGTTTTTCAGCTATGACCATGTGACTGCAATTTTAATATTTTTTTATCAATAAATCGTTCTAAGGATTACTACACCATGAGGTCTATT